>JAQPPZ010002969.1:8260000-9510000 GCA_028583015.1 Wollemia nobilis | reverse complement strand
CGATATCGCGACATGTGTTTTTGCGGCCTAAAGAGAAAAGTGTCACGATATCGTGACATGTTGCATTTTCATGGCAAAACATGAAAAAGTGTCGCGATATCGTGACATGTGTTTTCATTGACAAAGGAGAAAAGTGTCGCGATATCGCGACATGTTGCATTTTTGTGGCCAAACATGAAAAAGTTTCATGATATCACGACATGTTGCGTTTTCGTGAACAAAGGAGAAAAGTGTCGCGATATCGCGACATGTTGCGTTTTCGTGGCCAAATAGGAAAAAGTGTCACGATATCGTGACATGTTGCATTTTCATGACCAAATGAGAAAAGAAAGAACTAGAAAGAAAAGTGTCGCAATATCACGACATGTTACATTTTCGCATCTAAAAGCAACAAAAGAGAGCAAGGAGGCAAAAGTGTCGTGATATCGTGACATGTTCCATTTTCGCCAAGGTAACAGACCTACATAGTGACATGGACATAAGGACAAAATCCAATGAATAAGACAAAGCGTTACATAAGGAATATTTAATGATTTGAAATCATTTAATATGGTCATTACACACGGAGGGAAACGAACGCAAGCCCATGTGGAGAAAATGCAGCGAAGGGCCACAAAATGGAAACCAAAGCACACGAACAGTCAGGGAAGGTGAAGCGAACAACCATCGAAAAATGAAACAAACCATCATGGAAGGAGAAACATTTTTTCTAGAAGTTTAAATACGCCATTCAAAGAGGCCAGGGGGGTGGAAACCGCTACAAGCAGAGTTGCAGAGTTGAAGGTGAGAAGGCCATTCTGAACCTGTTTGAGTTGTTTTTTCTTTCACAGACTGGTTTGGGAAAACTAGAAATTCTACTATTGTAAAATGACATATTTTTAATGTAGAAGTTTTCAAAAATTTGCATCTTGTGGGCAAGAAATAAGGAAATTTTCTTTGCATGCTATGGATTTAATGTTTATTCTTTCATTTTTTCAGATTTCGAATTTATAGATAATGTTAATGCCATTTTGTTTGGGTCACATTAGGCGAATATTTGAAATCTGAATTTTGTTTCGTACCATAGGAACCAACACTTAGTCTATGAGGATTGTGCTTGTTTTGCAAGTCCAATAGGTTAGGTTGCATGCATGGAGACCTCACATATTCAGTTTTATCGAAACAGGATAGCATCATACTGAGTGCATTTTATTTTCAGTTTTCTGCATTTCATTTTCATTTTTTGCATTTTATTTTTTCCAAAAATTTTAACTTATTTTAAATTCTCGGGCATTAAAATAAACATTTAAAAATTTTAAAATCCAAAAAAACAATGAACAATCACTAAAGTTTCATGATGAAATAAACCAACATTGCTCCTTGTTTACAATTACTTACAATCACTAAGGTGTTCCAAGCATTTAAATTGAATATCTTTATTTGAGATTACTAATACACATATGCAAATGCTAATACAACGAAGACCTTGGAGAAGTTATTTGTTTAACTTCTTTGCAAGAGGGGATTTGGAACCCAAATCCTAAAGGAGAGTTTACTTTCACAACTGGGTGAAACTACCACTCAACAAATAATAAAGCATGTTTTAATGAGGTTACATAGAGCCCTTGAGGTGACAATAATACAAGAAATATTGGTGGCTGATCTGGAACCCTACTTTGGTATATGCCTATAGAGGGAGTTTACTATAAAATTAGGTGGATGCATGTATATGGATTATTCTAGTATGATCATTCCATTAAAATGGAAGAGGCTAAGGATAACACCTGAAAAGCCTATGTCTTATCACATGGACAAAAATTAAGAAAACATGTGCAACCTCACTCCCCTTGAAGAATTCAAAATTGTGGACAAATTTGAGGAAATGGAACTTGAATATGAATTTCCTTTTAAAGAGTATTACAGTCAGTTTGGAATAGGCATGGGCACATATAGTATTTTACAGAATCAGAGAAGAAAATTCTTGCTATATCTAATCAATCTCTGAGAGAGACAGAGGTATGGACCATGCACTTTGATGGTGGTAGATGCAGAAATGGAGTTGGTGCTGATGTAGTACTACAATCCCAATCAGAAGAAAAAAAGAGTTTTACCTATAGGTTAACATGGTCATGCACTAATAATTCTATAGATTATGAGGCTCTATGCCTTGGACTGATGCAAGCAAAAAATATGGGTATTAAAGTCCTAAAAATATATGGCAAATTTGAGTTAATCATCCATCAGGTAATAGAAAGGTGTCGTAGTAAGCACCATTACCTAAAAGCATACATAAAAAGGGTATGGGATCTGATGGAATCCTTTGATGCCCTAAATATAATTTTTTTCCCAAAGAAAAGAATACTTTGGCAAACTCTTTATCAGCAAGGGGAGATAACTTCAACCCTTCTACAGATATTGGATTCAAGAAAGACATGGGAATAAAAATAATTTTTAGACTTGTAGTACCAGATAAGCAGATTTTTTGGTAGGTCTTTGAAAGCGATGAATAGATCATTGAATTTCTGGTAAGATATGTTTATATCTCCACTATCCAAGAAGAATATCTAGAGGGAATTTATCAGCAAGATGTTATTCAACTTAAGAATAATCACATACCTAGAGGGTTGGTCACTATAGAAATCCTATTTGATAATGAAGATAGGAGAAAGATCAGATCCATGGAAGTCAATGACAAAATATATAAATAAGTTGAAATAGAAAATGAAAATAGGATCAAGGTTGGAATCTTATGTTTACTAAAATAAGAAGAGGATATTAAATATTTATGTATAAAGTGCCAAGATATTGTGGCTTGGTCATATGAATACCTCAGGGTATATGACAAAAGGATTATCCAACACACCATTGAGCTAGAGCCTGATGTAAAGCTTTCTAGGCAAAAAAAATGCCTTTAAATACAAGGATCAAATCCATAATGAGAGAAGATATCTTAAAGTTGTTAAATTCTAAGATCATCTATCCCATAAAACACTCCACCTGGGTAGCCAAATTGGTACTTGTGAGAAAAAAGAATGGTGATATTTTTTTGTGTATATTTTAAAAATATTAACCAAGCATCTCTTAAGGATCACTACCCCTTTCCATATATTGATCACATATTACAGATATTTACAGGGGTAGAGAGGTTCTCACTATTGGATGGCTTCTCAAGATACAACTAGATTTAGGTGAAAGATGAATATCAGTATAAAACATCATTCACCACAAAATGTGGGACATTTGCCTGCCAGAGAATAACTTTTGTGTTGTCTAATGCGAGAGCCACATTTTAGATATCCATGGACTATGACTTTGGGAAGATTATTAATAAGGTTATTTTGATCTATTTGGATGAAATGATAGTATTTTACCATAACAATCATGACCACTTAGCACACCTTGAGCAAGTTTTTCAAAAGTGTAGAGAATTTGTCATTTCCCTCAATCCTAACAAATAATTTTTTGTAGTACATGAGGGAAAGTTGCTAGGTCATGTGGTCTCAAAAGAAGGTATGGCCATAGATCCAGATAGAATCCAGTCCATTCTAGCTCTTCCACTACCTGTAAATAAGAAAGCCTTACAATATTTCTTTAGTGAAATAAACTTTGTTAGGAAGTTCATTTTCAAACTTTTCATAGAAGGTAAGGCCTATATCTGAGCTATTGAAGAAATATGCAAATTTCAAATGGACTAAAATGAGAAAACAAGCCTTTGTGATTATCAAGCAGTCCATTGCCATGGATCTAGTACTAGTAAATCTAGATTTTAATAAGGATTTTCTCCTTTATGCTTATGGAGTTGAAGAGAGTTATGCTTCAATGATCATCCAAAAGAATGATCTACATGAGGAGCGCCCCATATTATTCTAGAGTTAGACTCTCCATGATTACTAGGTTAAGTAAAATTTTATTGAGAAACAAGTATTTGTTGTGATGAAATCATTGAAGAAGTTTAGGTAGTATTTGGTTCAAAGTAAGACCTTGGTATATGTTGTTCACTCGAATGTAAGGAGATTTATTATGCAAGGTGAACTAGGAGATAAGAGATCTGGATGTATTACCAAGATACAAGAATATGATGTGGAGATACACCCCAACAAGTTGGTAAGAGGTAGGGCCTTATGCCAAGGTCTAAAAGAGGTAGCAGTATTAGTTGATATGATTTCTTGTCAGGTAACTAAATATTATCAGATTAAAGGAGTACAACCAGGTGATTCTAACTGGGTAGACCAGATGATCAAATATTTTCAAACTAGAGTATGCCATCCTAATATTAATGCATCATAGAGAATAATATATAGAATTCAAGCTTTGAAGTATGTCTCACTGCCAGAAGGGCTATACAAAATGAACCTTGATGGAGTCCTCCTTAAGTGCTTAAAAGAAGATAAACAACATAAGGTCATTGAGGAGTTCCATGATGGGCCATCTGGAGGATATTTTTTAGGTAAATTTATAGCTTTGAATATCATAAAATTATTCTATTACTTTCCTACTATATTTGGTGACACCTTAAAAGTCACCAGAGCCTATGAAAAATACCAGAGGCATGTAGGGAGGACGAGAATTTATTTGTTTCCCCTCAATCCAATACAATTTGAGGAGTCTTTTCAATAATGGGGATTGGATTTCATAGGTGTCATAAATACAAATTCTTTATCTAAGCACAAGTATATTCTAACTACCACAGAATACCTCACCAGATGGGTAGAAGCTATCCCTACCAAGAAATTAGATCAAGAAGTTGTGATGAACTTTATGGAAAGTTTGATTTTAAGATTTGGAGTTTTAGAAGCCTTGGTGAGTGATAATGGGCTAGCATTTATAGTTTGTGATCATAGAAATTGATCATAGGCTCTTGGCACTACTGCGCTTGCCCCACAAAGTGTGTGAACGCATCCAGGTTCTGGGGCTGGAGCTTGATTGATCTCAAAATGTTCATCAAACTCTCCCTGTGCCTAGGAGATTGTTGTATGAGCTCATAAATTGACAACTTGGCTGGAGTCATTTGTAGGTTTTGTTCTAGTCTACTTCGAACATTTACCACAGGTCGTGTTGGCTAACTTGGAGGATTGTTTTACACCTATCTCTATCGAGGTGTAACTGGGATATGAATAGGAGCAGCTGGAGGTTGTGGTTGACCATATTACCAAATCCTAGTTATCTTGTTAACTATCTCAACCATTCTGATGCATCCTTGAATGGGTGGCTCGACTCAAAACTTGTTGATTTGGGCACCCTGATCTCTAGGGGCCTCATGATTGGGCAAAGGGTTCCTGAATATACCCATATCTCTATTGTTGATATCTAGTAGGTTATCGACTTTTAACTCTCCCTTATTAATCATATTTTGTACATTATTCTGTAATATGATATATATTTTGATGTCATACCCCTATATTCTATGATATGGATATTGATCTTTCCTATATCCCTTGGGCATAGGATGATTAGGGTCAAGAACTTGTGCATCAGGAAATCTTATTCTCTATGTCTCGCTCAACTGATTAAATATCGATTGATAGATTCATTGATGAGCATGAAATAGCAAGGTGGTCAACACTCATTATTTTAGACCTGGTTGTTCTTTGGGTCATAGTTAGCCAGTGGGGGTGAGCCTAATAGTTTTATGGTTTCTAGCCATTGCCTCCCTTAGGCATACTTAAAATAACCTAGTTGACTTGAGAAGGCTTGATCTACTTCTATTGATTTTTGTTATGGTTGGCATTATTCCACTCCTTGTTCTAGATCTTGAGGTCTCCTTCATCAAAATTTATGTCCTCAATAAGCTTAGCTTGAGCCAAGGATTATTTGAATTATTTATACTACTATAGTTGTAAAAATAGTGAGATGTGTTTTGCATAGCTCTTTTGAACATTCAAGTAGGCTCTTCTGTGGGAATGGAGAATGGTAAATTTACCATTATTTTCTTCCACCTATTCCTATAATCCATAAATGGCTCATCATCGTATTGATTTAAGTTGGCTAGATTGGATAGGTTCACCTTATTCTTGGTGTCGAAGGAGAAGAATTAAAGGAATGCATTCACCAGTAGCTCAAAGATGATGAGGCTATGCTTGGGTAGTTGATTGAACCATTGAGTTGTTGTGCCCGATAACATCGTAATGAATATTATTAACATTAGGGCATTGTTATAATCAAGCTGGAAGTACACATTCATGAAGTTGGTAATGTGTTCTTGCGCATCATCCTATCCTTTAAACTTGTCTAGCCTAGGCATATCAAAGTTCCTAGGATACGCAAGACTCAGGACTGAGGGCCACAGAGGTTGGTTGTGTATCTTTCTAAATGTTGGTGATTTGTACATTGCTTTGATTATTTCTATTGATGTTGCCATTAATATATTGCATAATAGTGTTTGGGAAAGAAAAGTAAAAAGTTATCTTATACTGTTCACCCCCCCTTAGTATAAACATGTGTTATTCAATTGGTATCAGAGTAGGTTCCTTTGAAATATTTTAAAACCTTGAAGGAAAAGATCATAAGAACATAAATGGATTCTTAGAATGGATCTTTAGGGAATTCAGCACCATTATTCAATGGGAACAATTATGCTCTTTGGAGTATGCGAATGAAGATTCACCTAATGGCACTAGAGAATAAAATATGGTAAGCAGTTGAGGATGGATACACACCACTAGCTACTACACCTACATATAAATATGGTAAGCTACTACAACTGAATAATTCAAAGGCAATGAATGAAATCTTAAAGGGTTTACATGAAACAAAGTTTATAAAGGTTATGCATTGCACATCAGCAAAGGAAATTTAGGATGAGTTGAAAGGTATATATGAGAGATACAAAAAGGTCAAAAGGGTAAAGTTGAGAAATTACAAGAGAACATTTGAAGACCTAAATATGAAGGATGAGAAAAACATTTTTTCATACCTACTTCTTATGGATGAGGTTGTTAACTCCATGCAAGGACTTGGACATAAGATTGAATAAATAGATGTTTGTGATAATATTTGTTGAGCAAGGTGCAACAAACAGTATTGTCATTGTTGTCAACATAGTCAGATAGATCTGTTGATGCAGTGGACAGGAAGTTCAAAAGCTAGTCAAATGCAAAAAACAAGAGTTCAAAGGTTACTCAGAGTATGTACAAGTGATTCTCCAAGAAGACCGAAGTGGACCACTTGCAAAAGGTCAAAGAAAAAGACAAGTAAGAAAAGTGTCGCGATATCGCGACATATACAGCAGGCAAGAAAAACTGTCACGATTTCGTGACATGTTAGAAGAGAGAGAAGAAGAAAGAAAAACTATCATGATTTCGTGACATGTTGGAAGAGAGAGAAAAAGAAAGAAAAACTTTCACGATTTCGCGACATGTTAGAAGAGAGAGAAGAAGAAAGAAAAACTGTCACGATTTCGCGACATGTTAGAAGAGAGAAAAGAAGAAAGAAAAACTGTCACGATTTCGTGACATGTTGGAAGAGAGAGAAGAAGAAAGAAAAACTGTCACGATTTCGCGACATGTTGGAAGAGAGAGAAGAAGAAAGAAAAACTGTCGCGATTTCGCGACATGTTGGAAAGAGAAAAGGCAAGTGGAAAAACTATCGCGATATCGCGACATGTTGGAAAAAAGGAAGGGAAAAACTGTCGCGATATCGCGACATGTTGGAAGAAAAGAAAAAGCAGAAGAAGTGTCACGATTTCGTGACATGTTGGAAGAAAGAAAGGCAAGTAGAAAAAGTGTCACGATTTCGTGACATATTGCAAGGAAGGTTGTACGGACGAAAAAGTGTCGCGATTTCGCGACATATTGCAAGGAAGGTTGTACGGACGAAAAAGTGTCACGATTTCGTGACATATTGCAAGGAAGGTTGTACGAACGAAAAAGTGTCACGATTTCGTGACATATTGCAAGGAAGGTTGTACGAAGAAAAAGTGTCACGATTTCGCGACATGTTGTAGGAGAGAGAAAAAGGTGTCGCGATTTCGTGACATGTTTCATTTTCGCGGTCCAAAGCGAAGAGAATGAGGAGAGAGAAAAAGGTGTCACGATTTCGCGACATGTTTCATTTTCGCGGTCCAAAGCGAAGAGAAAGAGGAGAGAGAAAAAGGTGTCACGATTTCGTGACATGTTTCATTTTCATGGTCCAAAGCGAAGAGAAAGAGGAGAGAGAAAAAGGTGTCACGATTTCGTGACATATGACAAGAGAAAGAGCTAAGGAGAAAAAGTGTCACGATATCGCGACATGTCGACCCGAAGGCAAAGAGGAAGCGCAAGGAAAAGTAGTAGTGACATGTCGGGTTTGGACCCAAAGGCAAAGAGGAAGCGCAAGGAGAAAAAGTGTCAATGAATCGTCGACCCGAAGGCAAAGAGAAAGCACAAGGAGAAAAAGTGTCATGATATCGCGACATGTCGGGTTTTCGCGACCCGAAGGCAAAGAGAAAGCGCAAGGAGAAAAAGTGTCGTGATATCGCGACATGTCACATTTTCATGACTAAAGGAGGAGAGAGAAAGTAAGAAGGCAGAAGTGTCACGATTTCATGACAAAAGTAAAGAAGGAGAGTACGGAGGAAAAAGTGTAGCGATATCGCTACATGTTGTATTCTCATGGGCCAAAGCTAAGAGAAAGCGTACGAAGGTAAAAGTGTCACGATATCGTGACATGTGTTTTCATGGCAACAACAATAGAAGAGTTACAGAGGCAGTTGAAGTCGACGAAGACCGATGTTAGCCGATGAAGATTAGGGTTTGCAACCGATGAAGATTAGGGTTTGCAGCCGACTAAGATTAGGGTTACAACCGACTAAGATTAGAGTTTTTGATCTTGAAAATATTGTTATAAAAGGAGGGTTGTTTGGAGAATTGAGATTTGTCGAAGATATCGTTGTATAAGTGTCAAAGTGGGAAATGTGGTCGTAAGAGCGTAGAAAGCGTAGAAGCGGCGAGATGATGGTGAAGTGCACAAAGTGAGCAAAGAAGTCAAATCGTGCTAAGTGTGAAATTTGCAAAGGAAGTAGAGTGCACAAAAGGGAGAAGACGATCGTGAAGCTCGACAGTGAAGCAACAGATTGTGCGAAGTGATTGCGCAGAGAGAGCAGAGTGCGCAGAGAATGCAAAGGTGAAGCAGACTAGTTAGGGTCTTGTAAAAGCAAAGGTATTTTATCATCAAACTTATAGATTCAAAATTGAAGTCCAGGTTGTAGTCTGGCATCAGGGGTTGGTGCTCCTTCTAGTAGGTGCTGGTAAATCAGGGGTTGTTGCTCCTTTCTGTTGGTACAGATAAATCAGGGGTTGATGCTCCTTCCAGTGGAAGCTGGTAAACTATTTGTAAAGTTGGTGCTTTGCAAAGGCTGGATTTGGATGGTAGTCCAAGCAGTCATTCTTGAGGAGTAGCCAAATTGGTGAACCTCGTTAAAATCTTGTGTTGTGTGATGTTCTCTTGCTGTACTTGCTGTATCTATTTATAAGTTTTTAATTGTTGCTGTTTTAAGAGCTATAAATTCATGATTAAAGTACCACACTGATTCACCCCCCCTCTCAGTGCCATTGTAAGACTAACAATTGGTATCAGAGCCAAGTTCCCTTATCAGGCTAAATCAGCTAGGGTTGATCTTGGATTAGTATGCAATGGGTAAGAAGAATAGATCTTCCTCCAAAAGGGCATCTCAGTCAGTTTCAGTTCCTATGGAAGAGAAAATTGAACCAGATGAGGTTGAAGGCTTTTTATCAAACAAAGCACCTTTGTTTGATGGAACTAATTACATGACCTGGAGAATCAGGATGCAGGCATATCTTTGTGCTTTGGGATACTACGTCTGGGATTCAGTAAACAATGAATACACAATACCCATCACTCCTCCAACCGATGCTTTCGGTAAGAATCTGTTTGAAAATGACTCAAAAGCAAGGAATGCTATCAGGTGCGGATTAGTAGACAGTGAACTGGTAAAGATCAAGAGTTGTAAAACGACAAAAGAAATATGGGACAAACTGAGGAGTATTCATGAAGGAGACGATGAGATCAAGGAGGTCAAGTTACAAACACATCAAGCTCAGGTCGAAGCTTTAAAGTTGAATAACGATGAGAACATAGAGGTATATATGCTGAAAGTTAATGAAGTCCTAGAGGATGATTCTAAAAGAGAAACAGAAAAAGAACAAAAATGTGATGAAGAAGAAATTGATGCAGAAATAAATTTGAAAGAGGAACTAATTGCAGCTCTGGATGAATTGAAGATAGAAAGAAAAAGGAATAAGGAAATCTCAAGAAAGCTTGATGATGCAAATGAAATAATAACCAGGTTGAAAGTACAGGTAGAAGAATTCAAAAGGATTGAAGAAACTCTCAGGTCACAGATCAATGAGAAAGAGATTGGTTGCTACAAACAAGAGGAAGAGACTGTTTTATTGAAGAAACAACTAGAAGAGGCCAATACAAATCTCAAATTCGAGAAGAGCACAGAGTTGCTAGATAAAATGATAAGCCAACAAAGAAGCTCCACGGATAAGCATGGTCTTGGATATGAAGTTGAACAACCTTCATCTTCCAACTCTGCAGAGAAGAAGAAGTTCACCGTTGAAGGATCGAAGCAAGAAAAGTTTGAAGCCGAATCTTCAAAAGGAAGAAAATATCAAAGGAGATCTACAACAAAGCAGCCACAACAAAAGAGGTTCTATCACTCTCACTCTATTCATACTAATACTTTTAATGGCTATTGTTTCAGATGCAACCAGTATGGTCACAAGGCAACTTATTGTGGATTGAATAATAAATCAAAGAGTTATGCTGGTAGAAATACATCTGCATTTCTGAGTGAACACTATGTACAATGTTTTCAATGCAATGGTCATGGGCACATAGCAAGGTTTTGTCCAAGCACTTTTGTATCTAATCTAAGGCAAAATAGTAGATTTCATCAGACGCAAAGAACGCAACACAGACAGGGAATAAATCATGTACATAAAAGAAAGGAAAATAATCATTCATCAAGGATGCACAAGAGACAACTACACAAGAGAAATGTTCGAGTTCACAAAAAGGTGCAAAACAGGGATGCAATTGAAAAATCCAAGCCCGAGTTCAAGAAAGTTTGGAGAAAGATAGAAGAAAGGAAATCGTGTCTCCTTGGACTGAAGGAGACTACTCCTCTATTGCACTAAGAAATAGAGGAGCAATCTTAAAGTTTTATTTTAATGCTCCTATGTATTTGTTTGGGTTTTTGAGGATGAAAGGCAAGTAGTTAGGGGAAGTTGTCGTATAGTTGTCGAAGTGTGTTCTTAGTTCATGTAGTTGTTTGTGGAAGTGCCGTGAAGGGTGGTGATTAAATTGAGAGTTCTCATTATTGGTAGTATTGCTATATGTCATTGTTGTACTGGTGATGGTTCTTACTACCACCGTCCAAAGTTAAGGATTATAACAGTTCAGATAAGTTGGTTAGTGAAAGAATGTTGCCCTAGCCGTATATATGTGTTTCGATAAAAGTAGTGGGTATTTGAACTACACATTGATGTGAAGATTGTTAGATCTATTTTGATGTTGTGGTGAAAAATATTGAAGTTTGATCATTGATTCATGTTTAGCTCATCAAGATGAGCAACTTTGCTTTGTGAATCATACCTATCCGAGGTCCAGAAGTATGAGTTTGAGTAAGGTGCACTTTAGTTGGCCGTAAAGTGTTTAACAAAATATTGTCTCCTGATTCGAATAGTTGAAAGTAAGGTGTGACCAGCGGTGACTATAGAAAACATAGACCAAGTTGAAAATATAAAAAGGGATTTGGTTGTGTTGTGGTACAGTGTTTGATGCTTGCACAGATTTGGCAGTAAAATTGCAGTGTTGGTACAGTGCTGAACAAAAGTTGGTACAAGTGTGAGTCACTTATCAATTTTGTTGACAGATGTGAAATCAGCATTTTGAATGGGAAGCTTGAAGAAGATGTTTATATTGAGCAGCCAGATGGTTTCCAGCTTGGTGATATTCCCAACTTGGTTTGTAAGTTGAAGGTATATGGCTTGAAACAGGCACCCCGAGCATGGTATGCAAGGCTAGACAACTATCTCACTCAACAAAGGTTTGAGAAGGATCTATGATTGGAAGCTTACTATACCTGACAGCTATCAGACCAGATATCTTGCAGGCAGTATGCATGGCAGCACGATTCCAGGCTAATCCCAAGGAGACTCATATGACAACATTATGGTGGTTGATTTCTGAAATATCATCGAAGGGAAAATAATTGTGTGTGACAGTGGTTGGTTGAATGCATCAAAGTTTTCTGAATTGAGAGTTGTGTTTAAGCCTTGTGTTATAAGCATAGTGGCTTAAGCCCATTTGTTGTGAAAGAACTTGAGTTAGAAAAGAACATGAGTATCATTATTATGTCATATTTGTGGTTGAGCATTGTTGGAATTATTTGAGTTGGTTGATACATACTTGGACTAGGGTTGTGTGAGAGATGATGGGTTGAGTTGATTCGATTGAGCCTAGTCAAGTTATGTGTGAAGTGATTTTTAAAGTTCTATGAAGTAGATTTGATTTGAGATCGCCGTTCTTTTTGAGTACTACTTGAGCATGATTGATTGAGCTTTTGAGAAGGCCTTTTGGAAATATTTGAGGACAATGCTGGGACAGATTGCTAGAGAAGATTCGAACAAGTTTTTAGAGAGCTTGGTGGAGCAGATTTGGACAGGTTTTGAATGAGCTAGTTATTCAACATTGGACAAGTTCCATGTGAGCTTGTTAAGCAGGTTCTTAGTGAGCCTATTGACTGAGCTTTGGAGGTGACTGAGTATAGAGGACAGAGTCTCAATGGATAGAAATCTAGCAGCCAACACAGTTGAAGATAGACCTGAGTGAGGATTCTTCAAGTGAAGAAGAGGTCCACCAGTCAGTGCAGCAGAGAGAAAGAGTCTTCTATAATATCACAAGGGTACTATGGAGTATGGGTTATGGTATCCAAAAGATGCAGATTGGGCAGGATGTGTAGATGACAGAAAGAGTACCAGTGGAGTGCATTCTATCTTGGGGACAGATTGGTCACGTAGAACAATAAGAAACAAGAGTCAGTTTCCTTATCCACAATAGAGGCAGAATATATTGCAGCGATAGCATGTTGTACGCAGGAGAAAGTTGCAGAAAGTGAGGTTAAGTTGGATTTTCATTCCAACAACAGATTGTGGAGTGGTCACGTTTCCCAAGAATTGACTAGCTACAGGGATCACATTCTCAAGGGGAGCATTTCAATATTTGTTTATCTTTTTGCTCATGTTCATGATTTTTGCTAAATATAATAAATTTTGGCTGAGAATGTTGTGCATGGACTCAGGGGGAGTCTGTAGTAGCCCTTTGGTATTATTGTCAAAGGGGGAGAAGAATTATAGGAACATTGCACATGTGTTGCCAACAATTCCAAAGGGGGAGATTGTTGAGCAAGGTGCAACAAACAATATTGTCATTGTTGTCAACACAGTCAGATAGATCTATTGATGCAGTGGATAGGAAGTTCAAAAGCTAGTCAGATGCAGAAAACAAGAGTTCAAAGGTTACTCAGAGTATGTACAATGATTCTCCAAGAAGACCGAAGTGGACCACTTGCAAAAGGTCAAAGAAAAAGACAAGTAAGAAAAGTGTCGCGATATCACGACATATACAGCAGGCAAGAAAAACTATCACGATTTCGCGACATGTTAGAAGAGAGAGAAGAAGAAAGAAAAACTGTCACGATTTCGTGACATGTTGGAAGAGAGAGAAAAAGAAAGAAAAACTGTCACGATTTCACGACATGTTAGAAGAGAGAGAAGAAGAAAGAAAAACTGTCACGATTTCGCGACATGTTAGAAGAGAGAAAAGAAGAAAGAAAAACTGTCACGATTTCATGACATGTTGGAAGAGAGAGAAGAAGAAAGAAAAATTGTCACGATTTCGTGACATGTTGGAAGAGAGAGAAGAAGAAAGAAAAATAGTTGCATGATTTCGTGACATGTTGGAAGAGAGAGAAGCAAGAAAAATTGTCGTGATTTCGCGACATGTTGGTAGAGAAAAAGGAAGGAAAAACTGTCGCGATATCGCGACATGTTGGAGAAAAAGGCAAGTGGAAAACTGTCACGATTTCGCGACATGTTGGAAGAAAGAAGGAAAGTAGAAGAAGTGTCACGATTTCATGACATGTTGGAAGAAAGAGAAAGTGAAAAGTGTGACGATTTGCGACATATTGCAAGGAAGGTTGTACGGACGAAAAAGTGTCACGATTTCGTGACATATTGCAAGGAAGGTTGTACGGACGAAAAAGTGTCATGATTTCGTGACATATTGCAAGGAAGGTTGTACGGACGAAAAAGTGTCACGATTTTGTGACATATTGCAAGGAAGGTTGTACGGACGAAAAAGTGTCACGATTTCGCGACATGTTGCAGGAGAGAGAAAAAGGTGTCACGATTTCGTGACATGTTTCATTTTCGCGGTCCAAAGCGAAGAGAATGAGGAGAGAGAAAAAGGTGTCACGATTTCATGACATGTTTCATTTTGGTCCAAAGCGAAGAGAAAGAGGAGAGAGAAAAAGTGTCACGATTTTGCGACATGTTTCATTTTCGCGGTCCAAAGCGAAGAGAAAGAGGAGAGAGAAAAAGGTGTCACGATTTCGCGACATATGACAAGAGAAAGAGCTAAGGAGAAAAAGTGTCGCGATATCGCGACATGTCGGGTTTTCGCGACCCGAAGGCAAAGAGGAAGTGCAAGGAGAAAAAGTGTCACGATATCGCGACATGTCGGGTTTTTCCAAGGCAAGAGGAAGGAGGAGAAAAGTGGGATACAGGACCGAAGGCAAAGAGAAAGCGCAAGGAGAAAAAGTGTCACGATATCGTGACATGTCGGGTTTTCACGACCCGAAGGCAAAGAGAAAGCGCAAGGAGAAAAAGTGTCGCGATATCGCGACATGTCGCATTTTCGTGACTAAAGGAGGAGAGAGAAAGTAAGAAGGCAGAAGTGTCACGATTTCACGACAAAAGTAAAGAAGGAGAGTACGAAGGAAAAGTGTAGCGATATCGCTACATGTTGTATTCTCATGGGCCAAAGCTAAGAGAAAGCGTACGGAGGTGAAAGTGTCATGATATCGTGACATGTTGTTTTTGCGACAACAACAATAGAAGAGTTACAAAGGTAGTTGAAGCCGATGAAGACCGATGTTAGCCGACGAAGATTAGGGTTTACAGTCGATGAAGATTAGGGTTTGTAGTCGATTAATATTAGGGTTACAACCGACTAAGATTAGAGTTTTTCATCATGAAAATATTATAAAAGCAGGGCTATTTGGAGAATTGAGAGTGTCGAAGATATTGTCGTATAAGTGTCGAAGCGAGAAATGTGGTCGTAAGAGCGTAGAAAGCGTAGAAGCGGTGAGATGATGGTGAAGTGCACAAAGTGAGCAAAGAAGTTGAATCATGCTAAGTGTGAAATTTGCAAAGGAAGCAGAGTGCAAAAGGGAGAAGATGATCGTGAAGCTCGATAGTGAAGTAGCAGATTGTATGAAGTGATTACGCAGAGAGAGCAGAGTGCACAGAGAACGCAAAGGTGAAGCAGACCAGTTAGGGTCTTGTAAAAGCAAAGGTATTTTATCATCAAACTTATAGATTCAAAATTGAAGTCCAGGTTGCAGTCTGGCATCAGGGGTTGGTGCTCCTTCCAGTAGGTGCTGGTAAATCAGGGGTTGTTGCTCCTTTCTGTTGGTACAGATAAATCAGGGGTTGATGCTCCTTCCAGTGGAAGCTGGTAAACTATTTGTAAAGTTGGTGCTTTGCAAAGGCTAGATTTGGATGGTAGTCCAAGCAGTCATTCTTGAGGAGTAGCCAAATTGGTGAACCTCGTTAAAATCTTGTGTTGTGTGATGTTCTCTTGCTGTACTTGCTGTATCTATTTATAAGTTTTTAATTGTTGCTGTTTTAAGAGCTGTAAATTCATGATTAAAGTACCACACTGATTCACCCCCCCTCTCAGTGCCATTGTAAGACTAACAAGATTTTAAGGTCACTCCCAAAAAGACATAGTGAAAATATTTAAGCTATAGAAGAGTCAAAATATACTTAACTTTTGACAAGGGATGAATTACATGGAATTCTCACAACTTTTGAGATGATAATAAAATAGGAATCTATTCCCCAGAA
This sequence comes from Wollemia nobilis, assembly GCA_028583015.1. Lineage (NCBI taxonomy): Eukaryota > Viridiplantae > Streptophyta > Pinopsida > Araucariales > Araucariaceae > Wollemia > Wollemia nobilis. The sequence continues at coordinate 9,493,885 of JAQPPZ010002969.1, read as the reverse complement.
AGAAGCAACATTCAAAGTTACTAAGAAGACAAAGGGTAAGAAGTCAAATTCAAGCAATGAGTTATCCAACGATGAAGAGGAAATTTATGGTAGAATGAACAAGGACTCAAGAAAGTATAAAGGTGCAAAATAAATTAGATATTTTAATTGTGCTAAATATAGTCACTATGCATCTAATTGTCCAAAATCTAGAAATAGTAGTGAAGATGAGAAATATGATCATAAGAACAGGGAAACAAGAAAACATAGGTACCAAAAGAAAAGTAGGTATGGACAAGGCAAACAAGAAAAGAAGTTTTTCCAAAGGCATAAGAAGATTTTTTATGTAGATAATGCAAGTAAGAGTTCAAGTTATAGTGATGGAAGCTCCTCAAATAATGATGAAGATGAAATTTTATTTTTTGTAGAATAAATAGAAGTGATTAAGAACATGATGCCAATAATTCTCAAGTGTTTTAGATGTGGTAACTTTGGTCATATTGAATATAGTTGTACAAGGAATGGATTTAGTTTTAGTGATGATGAACATGAATATGCTCTTGAAGGTCTAGAAAAAGAAAGTATTCTTATGGTAATAGAAGAATAAGGAAGTGCTTCTATTGAAGATAAATCAAAAAATAATAAAGATGATCTTGAAGATAAAATATTAGAGGAAGAATCACAAAATTCATAGGAAGGAGAATTTGATCTTAAGGGTAAGATTATTTATGCCCTTGATGCACTAAGGAAGGTAAGAAAGTAGAAATCAAAACTAAAGCTTCAATTTCAAGAATGTGATGAAGAGAAAGGAAGGCTTATTGAGGATCTAACCAACTTAATAGCTAAGACAAGGATATTTAAAGAAAATTTAGAAGAAAATGTTTTAGAATATGAAAGGTTAGAGCATGAAGTAGCTTTACTAATGAAGGAAGTAAAAAAGTCTAAATATAAGTTACACAAGTTTGGGAGAAGCTCAAATAAATTGGACATATTATCAAGGTATAAATATTTACATCAAATAAGACAGGACTTGGTTTTGAAAAGGAACATAGAGAACAAGGAAAGGAGTAAATATCAAGCTCCATAGAAGAAGAAGCTTTAGAAGAAGAGATTGTAAGAGAAATTGAGACTTCTAAAGAAGAGTTGAACAATAGTAAGTTCAACAAGGAAGTTGAGGAACAAATGGAATAGAAAACAACATAGGGTAGAAGAGACTAAGAGACCAGTGGGATCAAGGTAAGGTTTCTTCAATGGACATTGCTTCTCATGTCACAGGTTTGGGCATAAGGCTACACAATTTAGGACACATAAAAGATAGGAATATAGAAATTTTAGAAATAGGCATCTCTTCCAAGGGTATTGTTACTCTTGTAATTAGTTTGGTCATAAGGTAGTAAATTACAGGTTTCATGATAGGAATGGATATGGCTTCACCACAATAAAATTCAAGATAGTTGCACCTTCAAGGAATCACAACATTAAGTGTTATAAGTGAAATAATATTGGGCATATAGCCAAGTGGTGTAGAGCAAAACTTCCATATACAATCAAGAAATTTTTTTTTAGAGTAATCAAAAGGATCAGTTAAGGCTAGAAGGTGGACAAAGGTAAAGATCAATGTATGCTGGGAGTAGAGATAATCCCACCCCAAAATTAACCACATCAAAAGAGGAGACAGAGGAGGGGCTAAGCTAAGACTCTCATTCTTAGCCCCAATCCCCAAAGGTGGCCCTTTGCCATTCATGTCAAAGGGGAGAGATTTAATTTAGAGGGAAAGCATTCAATCAGGGGGAGTAGTTTCTTAGGGGGAGCAAAAATGAAAAAGGTAAAAGAAATGGTAAAAGGAAAATGAGTTATCATCAATGACAAAGGGAGAGATTGTTGGAAATATAAGCAATTTTTGTTGTCATTGATTTCAAGAGGATGATGACCAAGTTTCATTGCCATCCATGCATTCATATAAAGAGGTTGATGTCCAAGTGTCGATGTTATTAAAGTCTTCCAATGGTTTTTCCAAAAAGGGCAAAGAAGCAGGTTTAATGGAAATAATAATATTATAATATATAATATTATTATTTCTTGGGTTACAAGTTGGTTTGAATAAAAATAAAGGCCAAGAAGTTATAAAATTATAATTCCTCCACAAGAACCATGTGGCAGATTTTAAATTCTAAGGTTTAAATTATTTAAATTTAAATATTTTAACCATAAGGTTAAAATTTAAATTTAAATCAATTAAGGCACCAAATTTTAATTTAAATTCAAATTAAATTTGAATTTCAAGGATCGTCGATGTTTTGAATATATGGCACATGGTATATAAAAGGGGAAAGTTTTAATTTAAAAATTATCCATGCGAATGTTATATTGCCCAAAGAAAATCGTGCGCTATGATTGGAGAGAAAGATATTCACATGTTCTTAAAGGCTTAAGAGGGCAAACAAAGGAATAAAGGCAACTGGGAGTGCCAACATTTGTCCAAAGCACTAGGTAGTGTAATTGGCATCCAAGGGCTGCGCTAGGTCATTCGCGGGTACAAGGTCATGGGTTTGATCCATGCGATAACCATTTTTGCAAAGGGAGGAAATTTTTTATCTACACCGAAGTCAAGGAGACATAAGGGTTAAGAGTAAGTACATGTACCTTTTTATCTTGTGAGGTCACGTGGCCCAAGCGATGGATGTGCTTAGTGCTAAGGTGCTTGGTGAGCCATGGTTGGGTATTCAAATATCGTTGAATGTTTTTGTTGGGAAGAATAAAATATATGCACTCACATTATTATTTGCCAAGGTTTTGATAATATAAAATTTGCATGGTGTGGAAATTAAAAATATTTTTATTTTCCAAGGTCTTGATAATCCAAAAACTGCATGGTGTGGAAATTAAAAATATTTTAATTTACCCAAGGTTTTGATATTTTGAAAATTACCTAGTGAGAAATTAAAAGGTGTTTTATGAGTGATTGAGGGAGATAAAAGGGAAAATAAAGTTAAAATATTTTATTTTAATTTTGGTGGTTAGAATTTATAAATGAGGAGAAATAAGGTGTAATTGAGATTTAATACTTTTGTATGTTGAAGTAATGTTGAGTGAAATAATTGAGTGTAGATTTTTTATATCTAACCATTAATATTGGCAAAAAGGTTGATTGTGATTGAGATAGGTTTTGAAGTTAAGTATTCTTCAAAACAAAAGATATGGGGACATCTTCCTTGTGAGTAAAATATCATTAGGTTGGATGTTTTGAAATGCAAAGTTGGAGTGAAAAGGTTTGTTTGATAAGCATTGTTGAGTGATTTTTCATATACATGATTGGTTAATGGTTGTGAGAGAAATTGAGTGTGAATTTGAGAACTATATTGAACTCCTAGGAATAGTCAAACCTACAAATATCCCCACAATATCTAAGAAATAAATATGTAACATCTCATAATATCTAAATAAGATAAATGAAATATCCACATATAAGTGGATGGGGAAAATACATGGAATAACTAAATAAAAGGAAAATAAATTACCTAGGTGAACATGAGCTAAGGTAAACAACCTACTATAACACCCCCCCTCAAGTGAATCTAGGTGTGAAAAAGTAAAGTGGCATATCCACAATATGAGTCCCAAAAACAAGGCCTGATTAGGTACTCATGTACAATGTGTATCTAGAAGATCCTGAACCAGAAGGTGGAAAACCATGTGGAAAAAAACCATCCAGGTAGAAAGAGAGAAGAAAAAGTAGGAATGGAGCCAAGGAGTCCTCCTAAAACCTCCCTAGGACGATGAGCTCCATGAAGAAGTCCTATGAAGAAGTGTATGCTTTTGCAATGAAAAATGTATCTCCCAAAAGGAAGAAAGTTGCCATGAAGCATCCATCGAATGTCTTACCACTCCAAGTGAGTGTGAGAAGATGGGAATAAAATGTAGAATTATGATGTAGAATCCTTTAAACTAAGCTTAAGTGAAGAAGATATCATCAATGAATTATGAAATGAATCTCCAAGAATGTAGAATCCCAAACCAACACCAAAATAGGGTAGAATATGGTTTCAATCAACATCCAAAAGATAAATATTCACAAAACCATGAGTGTGCAAAAGTGGAAGAGATGCTTGAAGAACATCTATCAAGGAAGAATCACCAATGTCCTACTGCATAAGTGATTATGATTCCATAGAAGCAACAAGAGAAAGAAGTGGAGGCTTAGAAGCCTCAAAAGAATCAACATGGTATTCAGGATCTCCAAGTGAGAGTCCAACCAAAGATAAAATCTTTGTATCCAAATCCTGTAGGAGTACATCATCTAATGTAAAATAAATAGGAGAAGAAAATGGTGGACAAGATGGCTCATTCAAAGGAAAGCACACCAAAAAAGGGTCCACAAAGGAATAAGTACATGGAGGAGATATAATGTATACATCATCATCAAATAAATGAGTGAGCTCCTCATACATGTCAAGAAAATCACATGTGTGACTCTCAATGAAGAGAGAGGTAACACAATCCAAGAAGTCATCTGTATGTAAGGATGTAACATGCCAAGAAATATCTACTGTATATGTTGCAACATCAACATGATCATCCACATAAGACAAGTGTGGAGATGTATCCTGTAAAATATTTGAAGTAGGTACTATAGCATCAACCTCATCATCCAAAACATCATGAGATAGTGACTCCAAAAATAAAGATGCAATGTCACAAATGATGTCCTCCATGCAAGAAATTATAATAGAAGGTGCCTTGGGTAAAAAATTTCTTTTCAACATATGATAAGAAAGGTGGTGTGTTCTTGTTAACTCTAATAAAATTTTGAAGCTCCCCACAAACTGAATAATAAAGCATGTTAGAGATCCTTAAATTGTTCATGAACCATATCCTATACTCCTTATCCTTCACCATTGGTTTGTGTTTTGGAGTTATGAACAAAGGATCCAAACCTTCAATTGGACATAATGAACAAAGTAACTTAAATCATGCTTCAAAAGTTTCGGCATTTGTCTCTATGCTAAGTTTTAAAAAGGAAGTTTCCAAGATGTCCTCAAAAGTAGAAAAGCCCCCCCAAAATAAAATACCATTATAATGTGAGAGGTCTAGTGTGATGTCACAAGGTGGTGAAAAATACCATAAAATCACACCAATGCACAAATGAATCCTCTAAACTCTGAAAAATATCCAAAGGAATTCCCAAAAGAATCCCCTTCTTCAAACTAAGTGCCTCAATGAGGAAGATTGGCACAAGAGGATGCACCACAACAAAGCAAGGAAAGTCAAAAAGGACTCCTCAAGAACAATAATGTGTAGGCTCCACCAATACTGAACACCAAGTAAGATAATCACAAATGTCCAAACTAAGTGGACAAAAAAAAATGAAGGAATATGGGACTTTATAACAATAGTCCATATACCGATTCAAGTGCAAAAACATTTTCATAATGTAATATTGAGAGTGCAGTCATAAAATAATTATAAATTTCTAAATACAGATCCCAAAAATCTGAAATTTTACACACATATCAGAAAAATGATTTAATAGGCCTGGAAAAAATTTTGCTGAGCAAATCCCAATATTTCTCCTCAAATGACGATTTTACTAAAACTAGTAAACTTGTTGTAACTATCATAATACAACTCCAAATGCTCTGAAATTTTATGATATGGTCTATAATATAATTTTACACATTATGTAAAAAACATGAAAAAAATTAGAAGTTTTGATGAAGATATACACAGATTACTAAAAAAGTGTAGGTTTTCATATTATCAATATATCTTGAATATTAATGATCCAAATGAGCTGAAAGTGTGGGAACAACTCAAATGAATGCATCTACAAACCTCCAAAATATTTCATGGAAAATTTGTATTTCTATCAGGAAATTCATGCAAAATATAAAAACAGGTTGGGTTGGTGATCCTACGAAAAAAGAAAATGCTCAAGAAGAAAAATGCTTACGACAGATCCAAGGGAATGAGGCTATTGCAGTATGGGCAAAAGAGATTTGAGGAGGCTGGTGATTATCTGAAAATGGAAGGAGAGACACAAACTGGCCCAAAAATTGAAGCTTCCACACCAATATTTGAACCTGCAAGAGAAACAACTGCACAACACTCACAAATGAATGACTACAACACCTATTGCTCTGATGCCATGAAAGGAATGATAATCAGATCATTCCAAGTCGTAAGGATCTCAAGTGTTAACGGAACACCACATTCAACCAAAACAAGAATATGAAAGTAAATTGATAGCATAAGCTTAAAAATGGATATGCAAAACAATGAGCAATAATATCATATATAATACATGAATAATGAACTTCCTCTTCAATGAGGACAATGAATGTGCCTTGCTTATATAGGAAATGATGATAAACCATAGTGGTAGGATCAAGCTAAGGAAAAATATCCACCATACAAAAGGAATAAGTGATATGGTCCATAGATCTATAACCACTATGGGGAGAAATAATATCAACCCTCCAAATATACCTAAATATATCTCCATAACTCCTAGGAATAGTCAAACCTAAAAATATTCCCATAATATCTAAGAAATAAATATGTAACATCTCATAATATCTAAATAAGATAAATGAAATATCCACATATAAGTGGGTAGGTAAAATACATGGAATAACTAAATAAAAGGAAAATAAATTACCTAGGTGAACATGAGCTAAGGTAAACATCCTACTCTAACAAGATTTCATATGCATGATTAGGGTTTGTGATATATCATGAGTATCATTGTTATGTAAAGTTGAGAACTATATTGAACTAGGATTTTGTGAAAGATCGTGAGTATCATTGTTAAGTGAATTTGGAATGATATTAACTCAAGGTTGAGTTCCATAGTGTGAGTTGTTGGAATTAAAGTGAAACACTTGGTTAGGGTTTGTAAGCAAGTTGTGTTTCATTGAGTGAATGGTTGAGTGAAGTTGCATGAGCATTACTGATTGAATGCATTAGAGTGATATTTCAAGTTCTGTGAAACAAATTGTTCTTTATTCTAAATTTATTTTAAGGAGAGTTTGAAAGTGATTGAGTGTTTGGTGAGTATGAAACATATTGAGTCTCTAACCATTCTCTATATTTTTCTAAAATATTAAACATGATTATGTGTGAAACTTATTTGTGTGATTGAAGAGGTTTTCTGTGATAGATTGATTTGAGTTGAATAAGCTTTTGTGAAATCTTGTGAGAAGATTTGAAGTAAGTCCTAGAGTGGACTTAAGGACTAAGTGGAGAAAGCTTACAATGTAGATTTAAGGTAAGTCTTGGTGAAGACTTATTGAGTAGATTGGACAAGTTCTAGTGAGGGATTCTTGAGTAGATTTGAGGTAAGTCTTGGTGAAGACTTATTGAGAAGATTGAGAAAGTTCTAGTGAGAACTTGTTGAGCAGAATTGAGGTAAGTTTTGGTGAATACTTGTGGATAACTTAGTGTGATATTTTGTTGAAGCTTACAATGCATATTTATGGTAAGTCTTGGTGAAGAATTCAAAGCAGTTTGATAAAGTTCTAGAGAGGACTTGTGGATAGATTTGAGGTAAGTCTTTGAGAAGTCTTGTGAGAAGAGTTGATTGATTGATTTGTTCAAAACTTGAGTTAAGGTATGGGGTAGATCTAGCAGAGATGATTCGTTTGGATCAATATTTGTGTTAAGGCTTGAGGACTTATTTGATATAGATATTGAGTAGATTTGACTATGTTTAGTATAGATTTAAGATAGATATTGAGAAGATTTGTGCTAGATTGAAGGATTGTGTTTAGTACAGACTTGAGATAGAGATTGATCAGATTTGTGCTAGATCGAAGGACTATGTTTAGTGCAAATTTGAGATAGAGCTAAGAGCAAGCTTTGGAGGTGACAGAGTAGAGGATAGTAGTCTCCAATGGATAGATATCCATTAGCTAGGGTAGGACAAAAATAGGTCTTCTGAGTGAGGATAGGAGTCTTTAGTGGAGAGATATCCATAAGCCATTGTAGTGGAGGCAATAGTATTCTAGAGGATCACCAGTCAAATCAGAGGAGAAGGATTTCTCCTATGGATAGAGTTCCATGAATCAACTTAGGGTATTGGTGTCTCCTGTGGATAGGCATCCATGAAATTGATTAGAGGATTGGTGTCTCCTTTGGATAGAGGTCCATAAAAATTGTAATAGGGAAGGATTACCAAGATATTTGTTGAGAAAATTTTAGTGAAATATTTTCTTTGTGGATGTATCCCATATTGGGTGAACCATGTTAAATTGGTATCTCTATTGTGTATTGTGATTTGTGCATTTATTTTATTACTACTATTGATATTGCCATTGATATATTATATAATAGTGTTTGGTAAAAAAAGTAAAAAGTGGTCTCACCCCCCTCTTAGTATAAGCTTGTGTTCTTCAATTGGTATTAGAGTGGGTTCCTTCCAAAGAGTTTACCAACTTGAAGAAAAATATCACAAGAACACAGATGGATTCTCAGAATGGATCTTTAGGGAATTTGACACCATTTTTCAATAAGAACAATTATGCACTTTGGAGTATGAGAATGAAGATTCACCTAATGGCACTAAGGAATGAAATATGAAAATAATTTGAGGATGGATACATATGTTGGCAATTTTGGGTACCTTGGGTACATTGCATTTTCTCAAGTGTAGAAGTTGTCATTGATGTCAAGAAGCTCTTGAAGGAATTTGAATTAATGTCAATAATGTGTAGACTTGGGCAGTGAGTTTCCAAGAAGATTATTCAGAGCATGGACAGTGAGTTTCCAAGAAAATCATAGTAGCCCATTTGCAAAAGATCAAAAAAAAAAAAGACAAGTAAGAAAGTGCTAGAAAAACTGTCACGATTTCGTGACATGTTAGAGGAGAGAGAAAGTGCTGGAAAAACTATCGTGATTTCGCGACATGTTAGAGGAGAGAGAAAGAGCTGGAAAAACTGTCGCGATTTCGTGACATGTTGGAAGAAAGAGAAGAAGCAGGAAAAACTGTCATGATTTCGCGACATGTTGGCAGAGAAAAAGACAAGTGGAAAAACTATCGCGATTTCGCGACATGTTGGCAGAGAAGGAGAGCAAGATGGAAAGTGTCACGATTTCATGACATGTCACATTTTCGCGACTCAAAAAGTGCAGGAAGGTAGAGAAGGAAAAGTGTCGCGATTTTGCGACACATTGCCAGGAAAGTTGTACAGACGAAAAAGTGTCACGATTTTGCGACATACTGCAAGAGAGAGAATCCAAAAGAAAAAGTGTCATGATTTCACAACATAATGCAGAAGAGAGAGTCCACAGTGTGAACTGTCATGATTTTGTGATAAGTTCGAAGAGAGATAAAGTATCTCGAAAAGTGTCATGATTTCATGACATGCTACAGAGTTCCAAGTGAGAACAGTCATGATTTCGTGACATGCTACAAAAGACGAAGTGAGGACTGTCACGATTTTGCGACATGCTAAAAAGCTCGAAGTGAGAACGGTCATGATTTCGTGACATGTAGCAAAGGGAAGAGTCTGAAATGAGAAGTGTCACGATTTCATGACAGGCTGCAAAGAAAGCGTACGGAAGCTGAAAGCATCACGATTTCGTGACAGGATGAAGGAAAAGCGTACGGATGCAGAAAGTGTCATGATTTCATGATAGGCAGTAGAGAAAGCAGATGGAAGTAGAAGTGTCACGATTTCATGACAGAAATAGTAAGCAAGGTTTCATCAGTAGAAGTGTCATGATTTTGTGACAGAAACTGAAAGCATGTCTTCCATAGGTGAAGTGTCGCGATTTCGTGACAAAAGCAAAGAGGAAGGCTATGAAGACAAAAGTGTCATGATTTCATGACAGAAGTGAAGACGAAGTCTGCAGAGGTAGTAGTGTCACGATTTTGTGACATGTTCCAGTTTCACGGGCATAAGGTAGAGAAAAGCATAAGGCAGTGAAAGTGTCGTGATTTCGTGACATGTTCCATTTTCGCTAGTACAAGTCGAGAAAAGGTTGAGAAAGCGAGAAATGTCATGATTTCATGACAAAAGTGAAGATGACGTCAGCAGAGGCAGAAGTGTCATGATTTTGCAACAAAAGCCATAAGATAGTGTATGGTTGCAAAGGTGTCGTGATATCGTGACATGTTGTAGTTTCACGGTAGAAGCTACAAAGGAGTTGCAGAGGCAGTGAAGCCGACAAAGTTAAATTTGGGCCGACAAAGATTAGGGTTTGTAGCCGACGTAGTTTTAGGATGTGCAGCCGACTAAGATCAAGGTTTTAATCTTGAAAGTGTTAGTATAAAAGGAGGGCTGCTTGGAGAGTTTAGCATCGATTGAAGTGTGCATTCGAAGAGCGACGTTTGCAGATAGAGTGCGGGGGTGAAGTTCGATCGCCGAGAAGTAGAGTGCAAAATTTGAGAGTAGTGTATAGAGTGCATTTCATCAAATCTTCTAAGTGAGAGAGATTGCAAGGAAGTAGAGTGTGTGAAGACGATGTTGTTGTGATTGCGCAGAGGTGCAAAGGTCGAAGTTCGATCAAGTGCAACTGTGATTGTGCAAAAAGAGCGAAGGACTATGTTTTTGTGTAGAACAAAGAAAGAGGACAAGGACATTTGTGCTAGACCGAAGGACTGTGTTTGGTGCAGATCAAAGAAAGAGATCGAGGACATTTGTGCTAGACCGAAGGACTATGTTTAGTGCAAATTTGAGGACCAGCTTTGGAGGTGAAAGAGTTGAGAACAGAGGTCTCCAGCCAGAGCAAGGAGGACAGGTGTCTTCTATGGATAGAGTTCCATTTTCTAAGGGCAGCGGAGGCAGAGGTTTTCTAGAGGATCACCAGCCAGAGCAGAGCTAGGGGATTGGTGTCTCCTGTGGGTTGGTGCCCATAAACATTGTAATCGGGAAAGGTATTCCCAGAAGTTGTTTGATAAAATTTAGTGAAAGATTTTATCCGTGGAGTAGCCCACTTTGGGTGAACCACGTAAATTATTGTGTCTCTTTGTGGATGGTGTTCTGTGCATTGCTTTGATTACTATTGTTGATATTGCTATCTATACACTGCATAATATTGAATTGAAAGTTGAATTGAAGGAAAAAGTAAAAAGTGGTCTTATACTGTTCACCCCCCTCTCAGTATAAGCTTGTGTTCTTCAATTGGTATCAAAGTGAGGTTCCTTCGAAAAGTTTAACAGCTTGAAGGAAAAGCTTGCAAAGAACACAATGGACTATTCAAGTGGCAATGCAACACCTATTCTTGATGGATCAAATTTTGGTCTATGGAGTGCAAGGATGAAGGTTCATCTAATGGCACTTGGTAATGAGGTATGGGAAGTTATTGAAGATGGGTACACTATTCCCGAACATGGTCCATATACTAAAGAAGATAGGCTCCTACATCACAAAAATTCTAAAGCAATGAATGCAATCCTAAAAGGCTTACGGAAAGCAGATCTCACCAAAGTGATTCACTGCAAGACAGCTAGTGAAATGTGGAATCAGCTAAAAGTGGTTCATACGAGTGATGCAAATGTCAGAAAGGCCAAGTTGAGACATTTTAAAGGTATGTTTGAACATCTCAAAATGAATGATGATGAAAATATTAGTGACTACATGCTTCGTATGGATGAGGTTGTTAACTCCATGAAAGACTTAGGTCTTGAGCTTGCTGAAAATGATGTGTGTGATAAGATTTTAAGATCTCTTCCTAATAGATTTAGTGAAAAGATTTCTGCTATTGAGGAAGCTAAAGATTTAGATAAATTGAAAAAGGATGAGCTCCATAGTATACTTGCAGAATTTGAGTTGAGAACTCAAGTGAAGGTTGATGTCAAGAAAGAGGCAGCTTTCAAAGCTACCAAGAAATCAAAGGGCAAACAACTTCAAGAGAGTGATGAGTCTTCTAGTGATGAAGAGGCATATTACAACAAGAAAGGCAAGTTCTCTAGAAAGCACAAAAGCATGAAGAATATAAGATGTTTCAATTGTGGAAAGTTTGGTCATTATGCTACTGACTGTACTGTTTCCAAGTATGAAAGTGATGAAGATAAACAGGATTCCAAGAGCAAGGATTCTGAAAAGCACAAGCATCACAGGAAGAACAAATATGAGTACAACAATCATGGAAAGAGGTATTCTCACAAGCACAAGAAGAGTTTCTACCTAGACAAAGCAAGTAAGTGTTCTAGCAGTGATAGTGAAAGTTCTTCTAGTGATGATGGAAATGAGATGTTATTCATATCGAAAAAGAGGAAGAACCGAAACATAGATTCATTATCATGAAATGTCTAAGATGTGGAAATTTTGGTCACCTTGAGGATGATTGCACAAATAATGAATTGGTTGCTAGTATGTATGAGGATGCTTCAGAAAACTATAAGGAAGATGCATGTATGGTTTTTGAAAAGGGTAGCACCTCTAGTGATAAGAAATCTAAAAAAGGCTTTGATGATTTAGAAAGCAAGCAAATAAAGGATCTTGAAAGTGAACTTACTAATGCTCTTAGTGCTTTGAAAAAGGAAAGAAAGAAGAATGCTAGACTCAAGGATAAGTTAGATGAATGTTACATGGAAAGAGATGATATTATAGAAAATCTTGATTTCTCTATAGCTAAGACTCAAGAACTCAAGGATGAGTTAGAGTCTAAGGTTCTTGAATATAGTGAGCTAGAACAGAAAATGGCCTCTTTGAAAGAGGAAACTAAAGAGTACAAGGATAAGCTGTACAGGTTTCAAGAAAGCTCCAAAAAGGTTAAATCTCTTATCAAAGGTCAAAGAAAGACAATAGATAAAACAGGTCTTGGTTTTGTTAAACCACACAAGGAACAAAGTTGGGGAATCTAGTAAGAGATTTCAAAAAGAAGAGAGTTCTGATGAAGAGAGTATCTCAGAGAAAGAGTCCATGAGTGATAGATGCGTAGAAATAGAAAAAAAAAATTTGAATGCGAAGAAGAAGTTTTTGGGACCCAAGAGGTCAAACAAAAGAATATTTCATGGCAGATGTTTTGCATGTCACAGGTTTGGTCACATGGCTTCACAGTGCATAGATCAAATGAAGAAGGTAAACAACAATTTTAGAAGTTTTAGTTTCTTTCAAGGGTATTGTTACTCTTGTCAACAGTTTGGGCACAAGGCAGTTTATTGCAAGACAAATAACAAGAACATATTTGGTCAGAACTGGTGGACTCAAAGAACAGGTATGCCTAAAAGAAATAACTTTGTTACTTGTTATAAGTGCAACAATGCAGGTCACACAGCTAGATAGTGTAGAGCTGAACTTTCGAGGTATAGGAACAGAAAATAGTAGTATGAACAGGTCCAAGGATCAAGGCATGGATAAGAACAATGACAGGAACAAGGACAGGAATATTGACAAAGAGTTCAAGAGAAGGCCCGGCAAGGAAATTGTAGACGCTGATGATGATCAGTGCCTAATGGGAGTTTTACTCCCACCCCTATTTTAATCACCTCATCAGGAGGTGGGGGAGGGACTAAGCTAAGAGGCTCATTCTTAGTCCCGAGCCCCAAAGGTGACCCTTTGCCATTGATGACAAAGGGGGAGAGATATGAGTAAGGGGGAGAGCTTCAAATGAAGAGGAAAGCTTCAAGTCAGGGGGAGCAAAACTTCAAAGGTAGATTCTCAGTTGTTAGCACAGTTGGTTTCAGTTTTGGCTCTTGAGATGTGTTTTCCATAAAGGTTTGCCATCAATGACAAAGGGGGATATTGTTGGCAATTTTGGGTACCTTGGGTACATTGCATTTGCTCAAGTGTAGAAGTTGTCATTGATGTCAAGAAGCTCTTGAAGGAATTTGAATTAATGTCAATAATGTGCAGACTTGGGCAGTGAGTTTCCAAGAAGATTATTCAGAGCATGGACAGTGAGTTTCCAAGAAAATCATAGTAGCCCATTTGCAAAAGATCAAAAAAAAAAGACAAGTAAGAAAGTGCTGGAAAAACTATCACGATTTCGTGACATGTTAGAGGAGAGAGAAAGTGCTGGAAAAATTGTCATGATTTCGCGACATGTTAGAGGAGAGAGAAAGAGTTGGCAAAACTGTCGTGATTTCACGACATGTTGGAAGAAAGAGAAGAAACAGGAAAAACTATCGCGATTTCGTGACATGTTGGCAAAGAAAAAGACAAGTGGAAAAACTGTCACGATTTCATGACATGTTGGCAGAGAAGGAGAGCAAGATGGAAAGTGTCATGATTTTGTGACATGTCGCATTTTCGCGACTCGAAAAGTGCAGGAAGGCAGAGAAGGAAAAGTGTCACGATTTCATGACACATTGCCAGGAAAGTTGTACGGACGAAAAAGTGTCGCGATTTCGTGACATACTAGGAGAGAGAATCCAAAAGAAAAAGTGTCATGATTTCGTGACATAATGCAGAAGAGAGAGTCTGCAGTGTGAACTGTCACGATTTCATGATAAGTTCGAAGAGAGATAAAGTATCTCGAAAAGTGTCATGATTTCGTGACATGCTGCAGAGTTCCAAGTGAGAACAGTCATGATTTCGTGACATGCTACAAAAGATGAAGTGAGGACTGTCATGATTTCGTGACATGCTACAAAAGATGAAGTGAGGACTGTCATGATTTCATGACATGCTAAAAAGCTCAAAGTGAGAATGGTCACAATTTTGTGACACGTAGCAAAGGGAAGAGTCTAAAATGAGAAGTGTCGCGATTTCACGACAGGCTACAAAGAAAGCGTACGAAAGCTGAAAGTGTCACGATTTCATGACAGGATGAAGGAAAAGTGTACGGATGTAGAAAGTGTCATGATTTCATGATAGGCAATAGAGAAAGTAGACAAAAGCAAAAGTGTCATGATTTCATGATAGGCAATAGAGAAAGTAGACAAAAGCAAAAGTGTCATGATAGGCAATAGTGAACCACGTAAATTGTTGTATCTCTTTGTGGATGGTGTTCTGTGCATTGCTTTGATTACTGTTGTTGATACTACTATCTATACACTGCATAATATTGAATTGAAAGTTGAATTGAAGGAAAAAGTAAAAAGTGGTCTTATACTGTTCACCCCCCCCTCTCAGTATAATCTTGTGTTCTTCAACATACTTCTAGCTACTCCACCTATAGATAAAGATGGTAAGCTCCTACAATTGAATAATTTAAAGGCAATGAATGGAATATTAAAGGGTTTGCATGAAATAAAGTTTATAAAGGTTATGCATTACACATCAGCAAAGTAAATTTGGGATAAGTTGAAAGGTATATATGAGGGAGATAAAAAGGTCAAAAGGGTAAAGTTGTAAAACTATACGAGAGTATTTGAAGACCTAAATATGAAGGATGAGAAAAATATTGTTGCATACGTACTTCATGTGGATGAGGTTTTTAACTCCATGCAAGGACTTGGACTTAAGGTTGAAGAAACAAATGTTTGTGATAAGATTTTAAGGTCACTCCTAAAAAGGTATAGTGAAAATATTTCAGCTATAGAAGAGCCAAAGATATTAAAATTTTGACAAGAGATGAATTACATGGAATTATCAGAGCTTTTGAGATGAGAATAAAATAGGATCCTATTCCAAAAAAATAAGTAGCCTTTAAAGTTACTAAGAAGACAAAGGGTAAGAAGTCAAATTCAAACAATGAGTTATCTAGTGATGAAGAAGTAATTTATGGTAAAAGGAACAAGGACTCAAGAAAGTATAAAGGTATGAAATCATTTAGATGTTTTAATTGTGGTAAATATGATCACTATGCAAATGATTGTTTGAAAGCTAGAAATAGTAGTGCAGATGAGAAACAAGATCATAAGAATAGGTAAACAGGAAAACACAGGTACCAAAAGAAAAGCAGGGACGGACAAGGAAAGCAAAGAAAGAAATTTTTCCAAATGCATAAGAAGATTTTTTATGTAGATAAGGCAAGTAAGAGTTCAAGTGATAGTGATGGAAGCTCCTCAAATAATGATAAATATGTAATTATATTTTTGGTAGAAGAAAGAGAAGTGGTTAAGAGCAAGACACAAATAATTCTTAAGTTTTTTAAATGTGGTAACTTTGTTTATCTTGAAGATAGTTGTAAAAGGAATGGATTCAATTTTAGTGATGATGAATATGAATATGCTCTTGGAGGTCCAAAAAAAGAAAGTCTTATTATGGCAATAGAATAAGAAGGAAGTGCTTCTATTGAAGATAAATCAGAAAATAATGAATACGATCTTGAAAACAAAAGAGTAGAAGAAGAATAAAAAAATTTAGAGGAAGGAGAAGTTGATCTTGAGGGTGAGCTTATTTCAAAACTCAAGCTTCAATTTCAAGAATGTGATTAAGAGAAAGGAAATATTATTGAGGATCTAACCAATTTAATAGCTAAGACAAGGAGATTAGAATAAAAGTTAGAAGTACAAGTTCTAGAATGTGAAAGGTTGGAGCATGAAGTAGCTTTACTAAGAAAGGAAGTAAAAGAGTCTAAAGATAAGTTACACAAGTTTGGAAGAAACTCAAATAAATTGGATAAAATTATCAAGGTATGAAGATCTACATGTTGGCAATTTTGGGTACTTTGGGTACATTGCCTTTGCTCAAGTGTATAAGTTGTCATTGATGTCAAGAAGGTTTGAAGGAATTTGATTTGATGTCAAATAATTTGTTTTGATGAAGGTTATGGCATGACAGTTTCAAAGGTCTTTTACAAACCCCAAGTGGAAGGTTTAAAGATTACAGGTGGATGCATTGGTTTAATGCATTTGGGTCCAGGAGGAAGTATTTATTTAAATAATTAAAAAACATTGTTAAGGTTCCATTTAATTATTTTTAAATAAATATTAATTTATTATTTGCATGGGTTCTCCTAATCCATGGCACAAATGTCTTAACAAGGTGGGTGCTATGTTTTAGCTTTATGGGCGCTAGCCAAGACCTCCACCGACGTGTTAAAGACCTCCATCGACGTCAAAGAGCCTATGGTAAAATTCATATTAATATCCCTCGATGAAAATCAAATGCATCCCATACGAATTTCAAAAGAAAGTTACTCGCTGTGTTTTTGACCGTGTGTCTTCACCATTTTTGTAATTCGCTAATCAGTTGTGTGTCTTCGCCATTTTTGTAATCTGTTGATCATTTGTGTGTCTTCGTCGTCTTCGTAATCTACTATTCATTTTATTGTCTTGCCATTTTTTTAATCTACCATATAGCTTGTCATCTACGAGTTGGCATTAGAAGGAAGGGAGGACTGTGTTTTATTTTCCCTAGCACAGAAGGGACAAGCATAACAAAGTGAGGTTTAAACCTCATCGGGTGCCTTTGGTGCACCGGTAGTGGCTAGGCTATTGGTGCGCTACCTGAACGGGAGGTTCCATGTTCGAATCATGCGAAAGGGTTTTTCGTCATGAAGTGGTCACAGTAGGTGGTGTTAGATTTTGAGCGCAATTTCTCCATAGCGATTTTTGTTGTTGGCTAAGGCATTTTTCGAAATTAATCTTTTGCTAAGTGTATGTTGCGGATGGAGGATGTTTGTTAGAAGAAAAACAACTTAGGAGTCATAAGGGTTTTAAATCTTGTTGTGATTTTGATAAAATATTATTTTGAAGGTGTTGTTGAAATATATTATTGCATTCTTATGAGAGATAAACTTTATTTTTGATGAGAAAATAAGGGAGAAATAAGGTTTATAAGGGATACATGTTTCTTGTAATGTTGAGAGTGATTTTGGTTGTTTATGGAAATAAAAGCATGATGTTTTAAGGTTAATTGCTTCTTGTGTGAAGTTGTGAAACCTTAAGTGGGCAGCTTTGAGATTGACATTTGCTTTCATTAAGTTGGTTATAATCAAGCTATTCTTTACTTGGTTAAAGTGTTGAGCTTACTCCTTTTTTGATGAATTGAAAAGTTGTTTTTATGCTATTGTGAGTTGAGTTGGTGGATGCTTTTTGTTCAAATAATGTTGGAGAGAAAAGGAGTTCTACTTGTTTCCTTTTCTGATGTTGATTGTGAAATGATTCAAGGTTATGTTTTGAGTTGAATGGTGTTGATTGAACCTTGTTTGATGAGCATTGTTGTGGAAGCCCTAATTGATGGTGAAAAGAACATGAGTATCATTGTTATGTGATTCTTTGCATAGTTGGCAATTTTTGGGGTTTCATGTTATTGAAAGAAAGCATTCTATCCTATCCATTTCAGATTTTGAGTTGAGTTTTCAGATTTGAGATTGAGGTTGAGTTGAGTTTTTTGATTTGAGATTGAGGTTGAGTTGAGTTTTTAGATTTGAGATTGAGGTTGAGTTGAGTTTTCAGATTTGAGATTGAGTTTGAGTTGAGTTGAGTTTTGAGATTGGGAGTTGAGTATAGAACATATTGAGTCTCTAACAATTCTCTTTATGCTTCTATGAGTTTGACAAATCACATTGGGTCTCTAACAATTCACCTTGTGATTTCCTACTAAGAAATTTTTTCTTGGTGAGCTTGTTGAGGTTTTGGACAAGTTCCTGTGAGGACTTGTGAGCAGGTTTTGGACAGGTTCTGGTGGGGACTTGTGAGCAGTTTTGGACAGGTTTCGGTGGGGACTTATGAGCAGATTTGGATAGGTCCTAGCAGAGGACTTGTGAGCTGAGTTTTGAGAGTTCTATCAAAGAACTTGAGGACAAAGGTGCACTGGTTCTTTGAGAAGAACCTGAGGACAGATTTGGCAAGTCTTTGAGAAGGCTTGTGTGCAGAGGATTGATTTGTTCAAGTGTTGGATAGATCTGACAGATAGAGGAAGACTTGTACTAGACCGATTGACTATGTTTGGTACAGGTTGCTGAGTTGCTATGGACGTGATCATAGAAGGCAGAGGTCTCTTAGGCTAAGCATTGAGGACAAGAGGTCTTCGATGGAAAGGAGTTCCATGTGCTAGCAAGAGTTAGAGGCAGTTGATCTTCTGAGGGATAATTTCCAGAGTAGAGGGGAGGGTATCTCCTTTGACCAGAGGCTCATAAATACAAATTGAGGGGAAGGTATCTCCTTTGAGTAGAGGCTCATAAATTTAGATAGAGGGGAAGGCATCTCATTTGAGCAAAGGCTCATAAATTCTGATTAGGAGAAGGTATCTCCTTTGGGCCGAGGCTCATAAATATTGTAATTGGGAAGGATTCCTAAAGAACTTTGATATAAATTTTAGAGAAAAGTTTTGTGGACGTAGCCCAGCCATTCTGGGTGAACCACCTTAAAATTGGTGTCACTTTGTGGATGTTATTATGCATTTATTTGATATTTCTTTACTATTTTGAAGTATAAAGGAAAAATAAAAAAGAGGTCTTATACTGTTCACCCCCCCTCTCAGTATAAGCTTGTTTTCTTCACTACATTAAACAAAACATGATTTGGTTTTGAATAGGAACATAGATAACAAGGAAAGGAGTCAATATCCAGATCCATAGAAGAACCTTTAGAAGAAGAGAGTGTAAGAGAAAGTGAGACTTCTGAGGCAGAGTTGAACAATAGTAAGTTCAACAAGGAAAGGAATAATGCTCAAATAAGGAACATATGGAATATGAAACATCACAGGGTAGAAGAGACTAAGAGACCAATGGGTTCAAGGCAAGGTTTCTTCAATAGACGTTGCTTCTCATATCAAAGGTTTGGGCACAAGGCTACACAATACAAGATACATAAAATAAAGTACACAAAAATTTCAAAAACAAGCATCTCTTCCAAGGGTATCGCTACTCTTGTAATCAGTCTGGTCATAAGGTAGTAAATTATAGGGTTCACGATAGAAATAGATATGGCTTCACCATGAGAAAATTCAAGATAGAGTTACAAATTCAAGGAATTACAACATTAAGTGTTATAAGTGCAATAATATCGGGCATATAGCCACGTGATGTAGAGCAAAACTTCTAGAGACAAGTAGGAATATGAATATTTAGAGGAATTAGAAGGATTAGTTAAGGTAGAATGTGGAAAAAGGTAAATATCAGTGTATGTTGGGAGTAGAGATACTCCCAACCCAAAATTAACCACATCAAAAGAGGAGGTCGGGGAGGGACTAAGCTAAGACTCTCATTCTTAGCCCCAATCCCCAGAGGTGGCCCTTTGCCATTTATTTTAAAGGAGTAGAGATTTATGTTAGGGGGAGAGCATTCAGTCAAGGGGAGTAGTTTCTCAAGGGAAGCATAACTAAAAAAGGTAAAAGAAATGGTAAAAGGAAAATGGGTTGCCATCAATGAAAAAGGGGGAAATTGTTTGAAATATGAGCAAGTTTTGTTGTCATTGATGTCAAGAGGATGATGACCAAGTTTCATTGTTATCCATGCATTCATGTCAATATGTTGATGTCCAAGTTTTGGTGTTATTAAAGTCTTCCAATGGTTTTTCCAAAAAGGTCAAAGAAGTAGGTTTAATGGAAATAATAATATTATAATATTCTAGGTTACAAGTTGGTTTGAAGAAAAATGAAGGCCAAGGAATTATAAAATTATAATTCCTCCATAAGAACCATGTGGTAGATTTTAAAGTCTAAGGTTTAAATTATTTAAATTTAAATATTTTAACCATAAGGTTAAAATTTAAATTTAAATCAATTAAGGGGTCAAAGTTTAATTTAAATTCAAATTAAATTCAAATTTCAAGGATCATCGATGTTTTTAATATATGGCACATGGTATATAAAATGGGGCAAGTTTTAATTTAAAAATTATCCATGTGAATGTTATATTGCCCAACAAAAATCATGCACTGTGATTGGAGAGGAAGAGATTCATATGTGCTTAAAGGCTTAAGAGGGCAGAAAAAGGAATAAAGGCAAGTGGGAGTGCCAAAATTTGTCCAAAGCACTGGGTAGTGCAATTGGTAGCCAAGGGGTGCACTAAGTCATTTTTTGGCACAAGGTCGTGGGTTTGATCCACGCGATCATCATTTTTACAAAGGGAGGAAAGTTTTTATCTACACCGAAGTCGAGGAGCCATAAGGGTTAAGAGGAAGTACATGCAAATTGTTATCTTGTGAGGGCACATAGCCCAAGAGGTGGATGTGCTTAGCACTAAGGCGCTTGGTGAGGCAAGGTTGGGTGTTCGAATCTTATTGGAAGGTTTTTGTTGGGAAGAATAAAAGGTATGCGCTCACATTATTATTTGCCAAGGTTTTGATAATCTAAAATTTGCATGGTGTGGAAATGAAAAATATTTTAATTTTCCAAGGTCTTGATAATCCGAAAATTGCATGGTGTGGAAATTAAAAATATTTTAATTCGCCCAAGGTTTTGATATTTTGAAAATTACATAGTGAGAAATTAAAAGGTGTTTTATGAGTGATTAAGGGAGATAAAAGGGAAAATAAAGTTAAAATATTTTATATTAATTTTTGTGGTTAGAAATTATAAAGGAGGATAAATAAGGTGTAATTGAGATTTAATACTTTTGTATGGTGAAGTAATTTTGAGTGAAATAATTTATTTTAGATTTTTGATATCTAACCATTGAGATTGACAAAGAGGTTGATTGTGATTGAGACAAGTTTTGAAGTCAAATATTCTTCAAAATAAAAGGTATGGGCACATCTTCCTTGTAAGTAAAATATTGTTAGGTTGGATATTGTGAAATGCAAAGTTGGATTGAAAAGGTTTGTTTGATAAGCATTGTTGAGTGAGTTTTCATATACATGATTGGTGAATGGTTGTGAGAACAATTGAGTGTGAATTTGAGAACTATCTTGAACTAAGGCTTGTGAAAGAACATGAGTATCATTATTATGTGAGATTTTTTAATAAGCATTGTTGGAAATATTGGAATGAGATTTCATTTGCATGATTAAGGTTTGTGAAAGATCATGAGTATCATTGTTATGTGAAGAGAAATATCTTGAACTAGGATTTTGTGAAAGATCATAAGTATCATTGTTATGTGAATTTTGAATCATATTGACTCAAGGTTGAGTTCCATAGTGTGAGTTAATGGAAGTAAAGTGAAACACTTGGTTAGGGTTTGTAGTAAAGTTGTATTTCATTGAGCGAATGTTTGAGTGAAGTTAGATGAGCATTATTGATTGAATGCATTGGAGTGATAGTTCATGTTCTGTAAAATAAATTGTTCTTTATTCTAAATTTATTGAAGTAGAGTTTGAAAGTGATTGAGTGTTTGGTGAGTATGAAATATATTGAGTCTCTTACAATTCTCTATATGTTTCTATAACATTAAACAAGATTTTATGTGAAACTTGTTTGTGTGATTGAAGAGGTTTTTTGTGATAGATTGATTTGAGTTGAATAAGCTTTTGTGAAAGCTTGTGAGAAGATTTGAGGTGTCTTGATGAAGACTTATTGAGCATATTGAGCAAGTTCTAGTGAGAACTTGTTGAGCAGATTTGAGGTAAGTCTTGGTGAAGACTTGTGGACATATTAGTGTGAGCTTTTGTGGAAGCTTACAATGCAGATTTGAGGTAAGTCTTGGTGAATACTTGAGAGCAGTTTGAGCAAGTTCTAGAGAGGACTTGTGGACAGATTTGAGGCAAGTCTTTGAGAAGACTTGTGAGACGAGTTGATTGATTGATTTGTTCAAACATTGAGTTAATTTTTGGGGCAGATATAGTAGAGGATATTTATGATTGGATCAAGCTTTGTGTTAAGTCTTGAGGACTGATATGAGGATATATTTGAGATAAATATTGAGCAGATTTGTGCTAGACTAAAGGACTATGTTTAGTGCATATTTGAGATAGAGATTGAACATATTTGTGCTAGACCGAAGGACTGTGTTTAGTGTAGATTTGAGAAAAATATTGAGCAAATTTTGTTGGACATTTTGAGTCAAAGTTTTCATTGATGTTAAGGAACTACGTTTTCATTAATGTCAAGGAAAAAACTACCGTTGATGTAAAAAGGTCAAGAGGAAAAATGTAAAGGTTAAAGGAAAAATATCTTCATAATATTTTTAATATTATGTAGAAGCATAAGTTAGAAGGGTTTTTATTAAAACCATGGGTGAGCAAAAATATTATTTATACAAAGTGGTAAAGTCAAAAGGCTTTAATAAATCCAAAGGGATTTAAAAGTTAATTTATAAAATTTAAATTCTAAAGGATTTAAATAATTTATATATTAATGAGTTAAAAATCGAAGCGCCAATGTTCAATTTTGAAGGTGGAAATTGATATAAAAACTATATGCCTTAGAGGTATTTAGATATCCTTTTGCTCAAAAAGAAAAATGTGCAATCGTGCGTTGTGAGAAGTTGTGCAAAGAAAGAGACAAGAACATTATTTTTAGTGCCAGTGAATAAGGGATAAATTTATGGGCACCAAAATTCAAGAGCCATCTAGTTAGCGTGGCCTAGTGGAAAGTGGACAGAGGCTAGAGTGCTTGGGTGTGGAGTGACCCACGATCAAATCGTAGTGGTAGCATTGTTTTGTTGGTTGTATTTGGAATGTCGAAGGGAGCAACGTATGTTTTTTTATTAGGTGCACAAGGGGAGATTTATAGAGCATGTGGTGCTCTTTACTCCCTAAGGTTTAATATTTATTTCATAGGATATTTAAATTCAAATTGAATTTAAATTTTATAAATAAATATTATTTATACAAAGGTGTTCAATGAGAGATGGCCTTAATAAAACCAAAGGGTTTTAAAGAATTAATTTATAAAATTTAAATTCAAATGAATTTAAATAATTTATAAATTAATAAGGTTAAAGGAAAATAAAAAGCACCGACGTCTAAAAAGTGAGAAGGTAATTTGAGCGTCGACATATATGCATGAGGAGGAAATCAATATATAAATCTATGCCTTAGAGGCATTAACATTTATCCTTTTGCTCGATCAAATTAATGTGTGCAATTGTGTTGAGAACTCATGTGGAAAAGACAAGCGAATTTTGTGTTTTAGTGCCAACAAACAAGGTTTAAAGGGAACAACTCCAAATTACCATGTGCCAATTAGGTAGTGTGGCCTAGTGGCAAGGGGACATCAGTTAGAGTGCTTGGGCGCTAGGTGACCTACATTAAAAATGCACGAAAGCATTTTTTGTGGTTGTGTTTGTGTTGGAAGCACCAAAGTAAAGGCGCACATTTTTGCTATGCAAGACGGGGAGCCTTTTGGAGCACGTGGTGCTCTTTACTCCCCAAGAGAGTGCTTAGCTCATGTGGTGGTTGGAGCCACAACTAGGGCGTTGGTTGAGGCTACATTGTGAGTTTGATTCCCTCCAAGGCCAAGGTAATAAATTTTGATTATTATTTTTGTGTGTTGCCTAAAGTTTGGAGTTAAAAGGGTTGCTTAAAAGGATTTTTAGTTGAAAATTATTTTTGATAAGTTGGAGGAATAAGGTGTTAGATTTATTTTAATAAAGTGTATGTGTCACATTGAGTTGTTTAAGTTGTTAAAATGATATAGGGAAATTTTTGCATTGAGTTATTTTGAAAAGAATAGTGCATTGAGTATTATTTTAATTGGGAGAATATAAGGTGTAAGTAGTCTATTATTTTTGTAAATGTTGATGGATGTTTTCATAAATATGGAGTGATAAGGTGTATGTGTGTCTTGATATTTACATTATATTTTGAGGAAGTTTATCATCTTATAATTTCTTTGAGCTTGGCAAATAATTTGGCAGATTTATGAGATTCCTTCATCATCAAGAAAAAGGTATGAGCACATCCTTCCATAGTTAAGTTGATTGGTTAGTTTTTTGGAAAATAAATTTGGAGTGAAAAGGACTTGATTAGGGTTTCCTATTGAGTGTGTTTGAGTTAATACTTCAAGGTTTTCTGGAATAGAGAGTTGTTTTATAAGCATTGTTGTTGAGCTTTGTTGGAAATATTTTGAGTGAAGGATCATATGCTTGGACTAGGGTTGTAAGCAAGGCTTGTATCATTGAGATATTGGTTGAATAGAGTTGGTTGAGCCTATTTAAGTGGGTGTGTGAAGTGATTTTTCGATTTCCATAAAACAAACTATTTTATATTCTGAATTTATTTGAGAAAGTGATTGAGTATTGAGTTTAAGCATATTAAATTTCTAGCAATTCTCTGTATGTTTTCAAAAGAGTGATTGAAAGTGATTGAGCATTGTGATGAGTATAGATAATATTGAGTATCTAGCAATTATCTTTATGTTTCTATGATATTTGGACAAGTTCTAGTGTGGAATTGTTGAGTAGATTTGAGGTAAGTCTTGAGAAGACTTGTGGATAGTTTTGAGTAAGCTTTTATGAAAGTTTACAATACAGATCGAGAGCATATTTGAATAAGTTCTTGAGAGGACTTATTGAGTAGATTTGGATAAGTTATTGAGAGAAAATATTGAGAATATTGGACAAGTTCTAGAGAGGACTTGTGGAAAGATGTTGGTGCAGATATAAGGATAGGTTTGTACCAGATCAGAGACAAATATTGAGTAGAGTTGTACTAGATCGAAGGACTGTGTTTAGTACAAATTTGAGATACAGCTTTGGAGGTGACAGAGCACAGAGGACAATAGTCTCTATTGGATAGAGATCCATTAGCCAAGGCAATGAGGATAGGTATTCTAAGTGAGGACAAGAGTCTTCAGTGGAGAGAGATCCACAAGCCAATATAGTGGAGGTAGAAGTCTTCTAGAGGATCACAAACCAGAGAAAAGGAGGAGTTCTCCTGTGGATAGAGATCCACAAACTTGATTTAGGAGATTGGTGTCTCCTTTGGAAAAATATCCATAAACATTTTAGGGAAAGGATTCCCAAGAGAATTTATTTGAGAAAAAATTATAAGAAATATTTTCTCCGTGGAGTAGCCCGCATTGGGTGAACCACGTAAAATCATGTCTCTCATGTGTGTGATGATTTGTGTGATGTTTACTAATTTAATATTTCTAATGCTATTATTTGGATTAAAAAGCAAAAAATATTATTGTATACTATTCACTTCCCCCTCAGTATAAGCACATGTTCTTCAATTGAGGTTGTGTCATGAGTTCGAGTCCCACCAAGGCAAAGGTAATAAAATTTTGAATATGTTTTTATGATGCCTAAGGTTTGACATGAGGTCTTAGAGAGTTAAAAGGGTTTTTAATTAATAATTATTTTGGGTAAATTGGAGGAATAAGAATTTAGCTTTATTTTTGAATAAAGTGTTTGTGTCACATTGGTTTTATTGAATATTTAAAAGTGTTGAAAGGACTTCTTGCCATTGAGTTATTTTGAAAATGATATTGTATTGATATTATTCTTGGTATTGAATATTATTTTAATTGGAATATTATAAGGTGTATTTGGTCAATAATTTTTGTATATGTTGAAGGATGTTTTCTTCAAGATGGAGTAATAATGTGTATGTGTGGTTTGATATTTGCATTGTATC
This sequence comes from Wollemia nobilis, assembly GCA_028583015.1. Taxonomy (NCBI): domain Eukaryota; kingdom Viridiplantae; phylum Streptophyta; class Pinopsida; order Araucariales; family Araucariaceae; genus Wollemia; species Wollemia nobilis. Next base: position 9,467,664 of record JAQPPZ010002969.1, on the reverse strand, counting down.
TTTGTGAGAGTTTTCTAACTTCTTTAAGCTTGGAAAAGAGGTGTTTTTGGGTGTGGTAGATTTTACAAGTTCCTTCATCATCAAGAAAAATTATGAGCACATTCTTTCATAATTGAATTGATTGGTTGGTTTTCTGGAAAATAAATTTGGAGTGAAAAGGACTTGAATATGGTTTCCTTTATAAGTGTGTTGAGTTAATGCTTCAAGGTTTTTTGGAATAAAGAATTATTTTTAAAACCTTATTTTATAAGCATTATTTTTGAAGCCATTTTTTGTGTGAAGAACTTGAACTAGGGTTTGAAAAAAATATGAGTATCATTTTTATGTGAAGATTGTTTTATAAGCATTGTTTTTAAAGTGAGTTGTTGAGTGAAAAACTTGAACTAGGGTTTGAAAATAACATGAGTATCATTTTTATGTGAGATTGGTTATTGAGAATTGTTGGAAACATTTTGACTGAGTGTTCATATGCTTGGACTAGAGTTTGTAAGAAATGATTGTTTCATTGAGTGATTGGTTGAGTAGAGTTGGTTGAACCTAGTCAAGTGGATGTGTGAAATGATTGTTCAAGTTCCATAAAATAAACTATTCATAGTGATTTGAGAAAATGATTGAGTATTGAAGTGAATGTGAAGCATATTAAGTCTCTAAAAATTCTCTATATGTTTCTAAAAGAGTGATTGAAAGTGATTGAGAATTGTGATGAGTATAGAGCATATTGAGTCTCTAACAATTATCTTTATGTTTCTATGAGATTGGAAAAGTTCTAGTGTGGAATTGTTGAGCAGATTTGAGGTAAGTATTTGAGAAGAATTTTGGATAGATTTGGGTAAGATTTTGTGGAAGCTTACAATACAGATTAAGAGTGGACTTGGATAAGTTATTGAGAGAAATTATTGAGCATACTTGAACAAGTTCTAGTGAGGACTTGTAGAGCAGATTGAATAAGTTCTAGCAAGGACTTGAGGAAAAATTGGTGTGAGCTTTTGTGGAAGCTTACAAAGCATATTTGACAAGTCTTTGTGAAGGCTTGTGAACATATTTGATTGATTTATTTGTTCAAACCTTGAGTTAGGGTTTGGGATATATCTAACTAAGTTGATTTGAGATTGAGTTAAGGCTTGAGGACAGAGATTGAAGATATATTTGTGTTATATCGAAGGACTATTTTTAGTACGAATTCAAGGATAGATTTTGGTGCAAATTTTATGACAGGTTTGTTCCAGACCAAAGACAAATATTGAGGATAGATTTGTGCTAGACCAAATGACTATGTTTAGTACAAATTTGAGATAGAGCTTTAGAGGTGACAGAGTTAAGGACATAGATCTCTAGTCAGAGCAAGGAAGGCATGTATATTCTATGGATAGAGTTCCATTTGCTAAGGGTAGTGGAGGTAGAGGTCTTCTAGAGGATCACCAACTAGAGCAAATATTAGGAGATTGGTGTCTCCTATGGATAGAGATCCATAAAATTGATTTAGGGGATTGATATCTCCTTTGGATAGAGGTCCATAAACATTGTAATAGGAAAATGATTCCCAAGAGATTGATTGAGAAAATTTTAATGAAATATTTTCTTCGTGGAGTAGCCCACATTGGGTGAACCACGTAAATTATGGTGTCTCTATTGTGTGTGTTGATTTGTGAATTGATTTTATTACTGCTATTTATATTGCTATCTATACATTGCATAATATTGATTGGGAAAGAAAAGTAAAAAGTGGGCTTATACTATTCACCCCCCCTCTCAGTATAAGCTTGTGTTCTTAAATTGGTATCAAAGTGGTTTCCTTTGAAAGAATTTAACAACTTTAAGGAAAATCTTACAAGAACACAATGGATTCTAAGAATGGATCATCAGATAATACAACACCAATATTTTATGGAAGTGATTGTATATATTGGAGTTTGAGAATGAAGATTTATTTGAAGGCACTTGAAAATGAAATTTGGAAATCAGTTGAAAATGGATTCGACCCCTCAGTTGATCCACCTAAATATAAGGAAGGTAATCTTCTACAACATTATAATTCAAAAGAAATGAATGTAATTTTGAGAGGTTTATATAGAACAAAGTCCATAAAATTTTTGCATTGTCAAAATGTAAAAGAAATTTGGGATAAGTTGCAAAATATATATGAAGGAGATAAAGGTGTCAAGAAAGCAAAGATACGAAATCTCAAAGGACAATTTGAAGAGTTAAGAATGAAGGATGTGGAAAACATTAGTCTTATCTACTTCTAATCGATGAGGTTGTTAATGCTATGTAAGAATTTGGATTTAATGTGGATGAATTAGATGTTTGTGATAATATCTTAAGGTCTCTTCCAACAAGAATTAGTGAAAATATTTTAGTTATAGAAGAATCAAATGATGTTGATTATTTGACAAGAGATATGTTGCTTGGTATTATTATAACTTTTGATATGAGAACAAACGAACCTAATCCCCAAAAATAAGTAGCCTTCAAAGCAATTAAGAAGGCAAGGGGTAAGAAGTCAGAATCAAACAATGAGTCATCCAGTGATGAAGAAGCCAATTATGGCAGAAGGAATAAGGATTCAAGAAGATCTAGAGATATAAAATCCATTAAATGTTTCAATTATGGAAAGTATGGTCACTATGCAACTGATTTTCAAGAAGCAAATAATAACAATGATGAAGAAAAATAGGATCACAGAAATAGGGAATCAGAAAGATACTGGCACCAAAATAAAATCAAGGATGGAAAAAGCAGACAAGGAAAGAAGTTCTTTCAAAGGCAAAAAAGGAGCTACTATGCAGATAAGGCAAGTAAGTACTCAAGCTATAGTGATGCTAGTTTTTTAGATAATGATAGAGATGAAGTCCTATTTATTATTGAAGAAAAAGAAGTCCAAAAAAGGGCACCAATAATTCTCAAGTGTTTTAGATGTGGTAACTTTGGACATCTTGAAGATAGTTGTACAAGGAATCATTATAGTTTTAGTGATGATGAATATGAGGATGCACTTGAAGTATCTGAAGATAATATGCTAATGGCACTAGAAGAAGAAGAAAGTGATTCTATAGAAGATAAGTCAAAAGAAAATAAAGATGTGGACAAAGGCAAAAAAATAGAGGAAGAATCAGATAAAGAAGGATATGAGCTCAAGGAAGAACTTATTTATGCTCTTGAAATAGTTAAGAAGGTAAGAAAGTAAAACTCTAAATTAGAATCTCAATTTCAAGAATGTGATGAAGAGAGAAGAATGCTTATAGAGGATCTAGACAAATCAAAGTCTAAGACAAAGAAGTTCAAGGATAAGCTATAAGTAAAAGTATCAGAATGTGAAAAGCTAGAACAAGAGGTAGCTTCATTAAAAATGGAAGTCAAAAACTCCAAATTCAAACTACAAGGGTTTAAAAATAGCTCAAAGAACTTAGATAAGTTCATCAAGACACAAAAGCCTACATAAAGCAAGATAGGTCTTGGATTTGAATAGGAATAAAAGAAATGGGAAGGAAAGTCAACCTCAAGTTTTGAATGAGAAGACACTTTAGAAGAATACAATGTAAGAGAAAATGAGACATTTGAGGATGAGTTGGACAATAGAAAGTTAAATAAGGATAGGAAAAATACACAAAGAAGAAATAGATGGAACAATAATCAGAATAGGTTAAGAGAGACTAAGAGACCAATGAGGTCAATACAAGGAAAATTCAGTGGAAGATGTTTTTCATGTCATAGGTTTGGGCACATGGCTTCAGAGTGCAAGACACAAGAAATATAGGAATATGGAAACATACAAATTTTTCATGGGTATTGCTACTCATGTAATCAGTTTGGTCACAAGGCAATGAATTGCAAGGTTCATGACAAAAGAAGATATGGCTTCACTAGGAGAAATCCTAAGATATTTGCACCTCCAAGAAATAATAACATTAAGTGTTATAAGTGCAATAATGATAGACCCACAACAAAGTGTGTTAGTCTCACAATGACACTGAGAGGGGGGTGAATCGGTGTAGCTATTAAAAACTTAAATCTTCAACTATTAATGCCAAACAGAGAAAACTTAAAACTCAATAAAGCAGATATAACAAGAGAGCATTCCACAACACACGATGTAACGAGGTTCACCAATTTGGCTACTCCTCAAAAATGACTGCTTGGATTCCCGTCCAAATCCAGCCTTTGCAAAATACAATTTTACAATCACTTTACCAGCACCCACTGGAAGGAGCACCAACCCCTGGTTTATCTGCACCTACAGAAAGGAGCACCAACCCCTAATTCAAGCACCAACTTGAACTGCACTTTTGAAACTATCAGATTGACATAAGAATGCCTTCGCTTATACAAGACCCTGATTGGTCTGTTGCTCACCCAACCTCTCTCACTCTTCAAACTCTACTTACTGCTCTTCTATGGCTCTCACTGCTCTGCTTGATACTCTTCTTGCAGCACTCTTTCACCCAATTTCAGCAGCTCTTAATCCTCTGCACAAACCACCTTTTATACCCATATTGTATTTTTGTAACTCCAGTTGTAACTCCTTTCATTTCTCATGCGCCACTTGTCAGTTGTAACGCCTTCTCACTGTAACTCCTTTTGTATATATATAGGGTAGGCTTTTCGTCAAACACGATGCATGTTACGCATTGACACATATACCCCTACCATGACTGTTCGTATTTCATTTCTGTGCATGCATGCATATTCGATTCTATTTATATGACTGTTAGATTTCTCCTTCTTCGACTGTTCTTTTATTAGCTGCATGATTTTCTTTTGTAATGGCCCTTGTAACTGCTACAAGACTTTAGTTAACGGTCACATATCTTATTTAGGTTGGGTTCTATTTTTAGCTCATGCCATAGTGACCTATCATGAAATCGTGACACTTCTGCCTCTTTGTCCTCTTCTCGATTTGTACCCGTGAAAACACATGTCACGATATCGCGACACTTTCACCTCCTTGCTCTTCTTGGTTCAAAACACAAAAAACTACATGTCACGATATCATGCACATTTCACCTCCTTCTCTTTCTCTTTACCGGAAAACACAACATGTCATGGATATCGTGACACTTTCGCCTCCGTTACTCTTCCTTTTTACTTTAACACAATGTCACGATATCGTGACACTTTCCTTCTTACTTTCTCTCTCCTCCTTTAGTCACGAAAAATGTGACATGTCGCGATATCACGACACTTTCTCTCCTTTGCTCTTTCTCTTGCCTTCGGGTCATGAAAACCTGACATGTCACGATATCGTGACACTTTTTCTCCTGGACTCTCTCTCCTACCTTCGAGTCATGAAAACCCGACATGTCATGATATCATGACACTTTTTCTCCTTGCTCTTTCTCTCAACATGTCACGATATCGTGACACTTTTTCTCCATCTTCCTGCAATATGTCACGGAAAATCGTGACACTTTTTTCCTTAAATGTCAAAATCGTGACACTTTTCTCTCCTCTCTACCTTACCATGAAAATGTCACGAAATCGTGACACCTTTTCTCTCTCCTCTTTCTCTTCGCTTTGGACTGAAAATGAAACATGTCATGAAATCGTGACACCTTTTCTCTCTCCTCTTTCTCTTCGCTTTGGACCACGAAAATGAAACATGTCATGAAATCGTGACACCTTTTCTCTCTCCTCTTTCTCTTTGCTTTGGATCAAAAATGAAACATGTCATGAAATCGTGACACCTTTTCTCTCTCCTCTTTCTCTTCCTTGGACCAAAATGAAACATGTCAGAAATCGTGACACCTTTTTCTCTCTCCTCTTTCTCTTCAATTTGTCGTGAAATCATGATTTTTTAACATGTCATGAAATCATGACATTTTTCTTTCTTCTTTTCTCTCTTCCAACATGTCATGAAATCGTGACAGTTTTTCTTTCTTCTTCTCTCTCTTCTAACATGTCATGAAATCATGACAGTTTTTCTTTCTTCCTCTTTCTCTTCGAACATGTCATGAAATTGTGATAGTTTTCTTGCTCTTTCTCTCGAACATGTCACGAAATCATGATAGTTTTCTTTCTTGCTCTTTCTCTCCAAACATGTCACGATATCGTGATAGTTTTCCTTGCTTCTCAACATGTCGCGATATCGCGATAGTTTTCTTTCTTCTCAACATGTCGCGATATCGCGACAGTTTTCTTCCTTGTGATTTTCTTTTGATTTTTCTCAAATGGGCCACTTCTATCTTTTGGAAAATCACTGTACATACTCTGAAGATCCTCTTAACTCCTGTCCACTGCATCAACCGATCTGTCTGACTGTGTTGACAACAATGACAATATTGTTGCTGCACCTTGCTCATCAATCTCCCCCTTTGGAATTGTTGGCAACACACATGCACATTCCTGTAATTCTTCTCCCCCTTTGACAATAATACCAAAGGGCTGCTGCAGACTCCCCCTGAGTCCATGCACAACATTCTCAGGCACACGTTATGACAGTTAGCAAAAATTACAAATATGAGCACATAGATAATCAAATATATAAATGCTCCCCCTGAGAATGTGATCCCGATAGCTAGTCAGTACTTGGGAAGCAGGACCACTCCCAATTTAGTGCGAAGGTACTCAAAAATTTCTTTGGGCAGCGGTTTTGTGAAGATATCCGCTACTTGCTCTGTAGTTGGGACAAAATCCAACTTTACCTCTTCTTCCGCAACTTTCTCCTTCAGAAAGTGATATCGGATAGCAATATGTTTTGTGCGAGAATGCATAACTGGATTCTTTGATATATTAATGGCACTGGTGTTATCACACTTAACTAAAATTGGCTCACTGAAGTTAATGCCAAGATCTTTCAAGGTTTGTTTCATCCATAAAACCTACGTACAACACGTAGTTGCTGCAATATATTCTGCCTCTGCTGTGGATAAAGAGACTGATTCTTGTTTCTTACTGTGCCATGCAACCAACCTGTCTCCAAGATAGAATGCACCTCCATTGGTACTCTTTCTATCATCGACACATCCTGCCCAATCTGCATCTGAATACGCAATAAGAGTGAAGTCCTTACCTCTCGGATACCATAACCCATACTCCATAGTACCCTTTAGATACCGAAGAATCCTCTTCACTGCTGTCACATGAGTCTCCTTGGGACTCGCCTAAAATCGTGCTACCATGCACACTGCCTGCAATATATCTGGTCTGGTAGCTATCAAATACAATAGGCTCCCAATCATAGATCTGTACATGGTTTGATCAACATCTGGAGCTTTGTCATCCTTGCTCAACTTGCATCCTGTTGTCATGGGAGTGCTAACAGGCTTACAATCCTCCATTGTGAACTTTTTTAGCATCTCTTTCACATATTTAACTTGAGAAATAAATATGCCCTTCTCATTTTGATTAACTTGTAGGCCGAGAAAGTACGAAAGTTCACCAATCATTGACATTTCAAATTCTTTTTGCATCTGCTTTGCTAAATCCTTACACGACTTATCATTGCTGCTCCCAAAGATTATATCATCTACGTATACAACAAGGACAATGAGATGGCCATTCTCCTTTTTGACATACAAATTGCTATCTACCATACCCTTTTTGAACCCTTGTTGAGTAAGATAGTTGTCTAGCCTTGCATACCATGCTCTGGGTGCCTGTTTCAAGCCATACAATGCTTTCTTCAACTTGCAGACGAAGTTGGGATTATCACCAAGTTGGAAACCATCAGGCTGCTCAATATAGACCTCTTCTTCAAGTTTTCCATTCAGAAATGCTGATTTCACATCCATTTGATAAACTTTGAAATTCTTGTGAACTGCTAAAGCCAGAAACATTCTGATTGCCTCTAGTCTAGCCACTAGTGCAAAGGTTTCCTCAAAGTCAATGCCTTCAACTTGTGCATAGCCTTTACAGACCAATCTTGCTTTATTCCTTACTACTTGTCCATCTTCATTCAATTTGTTTCAAAAAATCCATTTAGTACCGATTATATTTTTATTTGTAGGTCTTGGTACTAACTCCCAGGTTTTGTTTTTCTCGATCTGATCTAATTCTTCATTTATAGCCGTCATCCAACTTTCATCTTTGCTTGCTTCAGCAATATTTTTGGGCTCTATGCTGGATAATAGAGAGTAGTTACTTACTACCCTTTTTCTTGTCTGAACACCAACTATGGGGTCTCCAATTATCTGCTCTCTAGGATGATTTTTTTGCCAGCTGCCTGTTTTGAATTTTTTGTTTTCTTCCTCTTCTGAATCACTACTTAAATCATCTGATTCAATTTTCTGTTTCTTTTCCATTTCTTTTTCCTCATCTCCTTCAATGACTTCTTCATAAATTGGGTAGTTTTCTTTATAGCTTATTTCTCGTTCCCTACCTTCATCAACTTTAACATCGGCACTCTCAACAATTTTCTTTAGCCTCTTGTTGTAGCATGTGTAGGCTTTGCTTTTTGTCGAGTAGCCAAGAAAAATACCTTCATCAGCTCTATCTTCAAACTTACCAAGATTATCTTCAGTTCTTTTGATGTAACACTTACTGCCAAAGACTTTGAAGTATCTTGTTGTTGCCTTTCTACCGAACCACAACTCATATGGTGTTTTGCTTTCATGCGTCCTCAACATGCACCTATTTTGGATGTATACCGCAGTATGGACAACCTCTTTCCAAAATCTATCTGCTATTTTGCTCTCAGTCAACATAGTCCGTGCCATTTCCTGCACTGTCCTGTTCTTTCTTTCTACCACACCATTCTGCTGAGGTGTCCTTGCTGCTAAAAACTGTCTCCTAATCCCATATTTTTGACAGTACTCTACAAACTCCTCTGAAATGAACTCTCCTCCTCTATCTGATCTCACACATTTAATCCTTTTTCCTGTTTGATTCTCAACTTGTTTTTTGAAAATCTTGAACATCTCAAAGGCATCTGATTTAAGCTTCAAAAATAGTATCCATGTCATCCTGGAATAGTCATCTATGCACAACATAAAGTATTTGTCACCATTTATGCTTTGTGTTCTCATGGGTCCACATAAATCAGTATGTATTAGTTCTAATGGTTTGCTTGTGAAGTACTCTTTAGTTTTAAATGTGGCTCTAGTTTGCTTCCCCTTTTGGCATGAAGCACAAATGCTATTTAAAGGTTTACCAATGGTGGGAATATCTCTTACTGCCCTTTTTGAGCTGATTCTTACTAGATTGTCAAAATTGATATGACCGAGCCTCTTGTGCCACAACCAATTTTCTTCTTCCTGTCCAATCAAGCATGCTCCTTCTGAAGTCTCTGAGAGAGTATACAGGTTGCCAGATGTCCTTGATCCAGTTGCTATCAACTTTCCATGGTTTGCTGTTCTGACTTCACAACCCTTGCTTCTTGAAAATTACTTCATGACCTCTGTCACAAATCTGACTTACACTTAACAAATTATGCTTCAGACCAATCACAAACAGGACTTCTTTTGATTTGATTTTTCCATCACTGATCTTAACTGATCCTTTGCCAACTATCTTAGCTCCATCATTATTTCCAAATTTTACAGAACCACCTTCATATTTTTGTAACTCCTCAAATTGTTGTTTGTCACCTGTCATATGACTTGAGCATCCACTATCAAGTATCCATGGTGCAGATTTGTTCTGTGCTTTAAATGTTGTCTGCACGATCAAGGATTCCTTTTCTTCCTTGGGTTGCTCCTTTTCTTTCCACTCTGGTTTGATTACAGTTTTGGTCACTTGTTTTGACTTTCCTTTGTCAATAGCCTGTGTATGTTTTTCTAGAAATTTTCTAGTTTGTCTCAAACCATTTGGTTGAAACTTTCTTCCCTGATGTTTATTTGCTGCAAATGTGCTTCGACAATTTCTTGCAATGTGCCCAAAATTATGACAGTTATAACATTCTATTGCATAATCCATCAGCGGTGAAAAAACATTTCTACTGGTAAAGTTCCTTTGTCCTACATTATACTTGCAATCTGAAATCTTATGACCATAACCATTGCATTTAAAACAATAACCAGAAAAGGAATGAGTGAACCTGGGTGATGGTCTTTGCCATTTTGTAGTGGGAGCCATAAATCTTCTTCTCCTTTGATGAGTGACATTGGTGAATCCATCATTGTCAATACTTCTCTCTTGCCTGGCTTTATTGCTTTCTTTAGCATGATTCATTTTTTCTTGATCAACCCTGATCTTATCTTCATTCTTTATGGGTTCTATAGTTATGGCCTTTGATCCATCTGATGATTCTCCTTCGACGAAACCTAGACCAAATTTGATGCCTGTAGTCCTTTGGTTATTTATAATCTTGTTCAGCTTCATAGAACTTCCTTCAAGTTTGTGATAGCAACTCAATTTTTGATTCATCTCTTCTAGTTGTATCCTTAAACCAACAATCTCTTCTTCTAACTTACTGCACTCATCTATTTTCATGGTTAATTGTAGTTCGATATCTTCAGATATTTTCTTAAATTCATCTATCTATACTTTCAAGCTGGATATGATATCATTGGCATCCTCAAGCTTTCTTGAAGTTTTCTTATTCTTTTTCCTTTCTAAACTCAGCTCTTTAAGTGCAGCGACCAACTCACCTTCCAAATCTACTTCAGCCTCAGCCTCAAGGTTTTTATTGCATTCCTATTTTTCTTCTATTTTTTCTTCTTCAAATGCCATAAAAAGAGCTTCACCTTTTTCTTCTTCAGAATCCTCACTAAATTTGTCTTCTAAAGGACTGACATTCTTGGATATGAAACTTTTCTTCTTGAAGTTTCCTTTTCTAAAATTTGGTTTCTTCTTCCAGTCACCTCTTTCTTGGTGTGAACCTTCATCACTTTTGCTTTTCTCATTAAGAGGACATTTAGCTGCAAAATGCCCAATGCCTCCATAGTTGAAACACTTAAATGGTAGCTTTCCTCTATATTTTCCTTTTCCCTTGATTAGTTTTCGAACAAAGTTTGCTTCTGCTTCATCTGATGTCTCTTCTTCCTCGGATTCTTGTTTTCCTTTTAAATTTTTATGTGCTTTAAAAGTAGCTTCTCTGTCTGTGGGTTTAGTTTTTCCTATTCTCATCTCATATGCAGTTAAAGAACCATGCATCTCATCCATACTAAAAGTATTAAGATCTTTAGCTTCTTCTATTGCAGAAACTTTGGAATCAAATCTTTGGGGAAGAGATCTTAGTACCTTTTTCACGATGACAACATCTTCCATTTCCTCGTCGAGTCCTCTAATCGCATTAATGATTCCATTAACTCTCAGCATGTATGCCTCTATGTTCTCATCCTCATTCATCTTTAATGCTTCAAACTGAGATCGATGCGTTTGTAGCTTGGCCTCCTTGATCTTGTCGTCTCCTTCATGAATGCTCCTTAGTTTGTCCCACATATCTTTTGCCATTTTACAACTCATGATCTTTATCAGTTCGTTGTCCACCAAACCGCACATGATAGCATTCTTTGCTTTAGAGTTATTCTCAAACAGTTTCTTATCGACAGCATCGGTTGGAGGAGTGGTGGGTATGGTGTATCCACTGTCTACTGATTCCCAAATGTCATATCCCAGAGAACACAAATATGTCTGCATCCTGAGTCTCCAAAATGCATAATTAGTTTCGTCAAACAATGGTGCTTTGTTTGATGAGAATCCTTCACCACCTGCCATTGTCTCACTTCCAAGATCACCTTAGCCGATTAAGCTTGTTCAGGAACTTGGCTCTGATACCAATTGTTAGTCTCACAATGACACTGAGAGGGGGGGGTGAATCAGTGTAGCTATTAAAAACTTAAATCTTCAACTATTAATGCCAAACAGAGAAAACTTAAAACTCAATAAAGCAGATATAACAAGAGAGCATTCCACAACACACGATGTAATGAGGTTCACCAATTTGGCTACTCCTCAAAAATGACTGCTTGGATTCCCGTCCAAATCCAGCCTTTGCAAAATACAATTTTACAATCACTTTACCAACACCCACTGGAAGGAGCACCAACCCCTGGTTTATCTGCACCAATAGAAAGGAGACCCCGTTTTTTGCACAAGAAAGGAGCACCAACCCCTAATTCAAGCACCAACTTGAACTGCACTTTTGAAACTATCAGATTGACATAAGAATGCCTTCGCTTATACAAGACCTTGACTGGTCTGTTGCTAACCCAACCTCTCTCACTCTTCAAACTCTGCTTACTGCTCTTCTATAGCTCTCACTGCTCTGCTTGATACTCTTCTTGTAGCACTCTTTCACCCAATTTTAGCAGCTCGTAATCCTACGTGCAGACCACCTTTTATACCCATATTGTATTTTTGTAACTCCAGTTGTAACTCCTTTTATTTCTCATGCACCACTTGTCAGTTGTAACGCCTTCTCACTGTAACTCCTTTTGTATATATATAGGGTAGGCTTTTCATCAAACACGATGCATGTTACGCATTGACACATATACCCCTACCATGACTATTCGTCTTTCATTTTTATGCATGCATGCATATTCGATTCTATTTATATGACTGTTAGATTTCTCCTTCTTCGACTGTTCTTTTATTAGCTGCATGATTTTCTTTTGTAACGGCCCCTGTAACTGTTGTAAGACTTCAGTTAACGGTCACATATCTTATTTTGGCTGGGTTCTATTTTTAGCTCGTGCCATAGCGACCTGTCATGAAATCATGACACTTCTGCCTCTTTGTCCTCTTCTCGGCTTGTACCCGCAAAAACACATGTCATGATATCGTGACACTTTCGCCTCCTTCTCTTCTCTTGGTTCATAACAAAAACACAATGTCATGATATCGCGACACTTTCGCCTCCTTGCTCTTTCTCTTCACAAAAACAACAAATGTCGCGATATCGTGACACTTTCACCTCCGTTACTCTTCCTTTTACTTTAACAATGTCACGATATCGTGACACTTTTACCTTCTTACTTTCTCTCTCCTCCTTTAGTCATGAAAATGCGACATGTCGCGATATCGTGACACTTTTCTCCTTTGCTCTTTCTCTTGCCTTCGGGTCATGAAAACCCGACATGTCATGATATCGTGACACTTTTTCTCCTTAGACTCTCTCTCTTGCTTGGTCGTGAAAATCGACATGTCACGATATCATGACACTTTTTCTCCTTCGACTTTCTCTCCTTGAGTCAGAAAATGCACATGTCAGAAATCGTGACACTTTTTCTTCTACTCTTCCTCTGCAATATGTCACGAAATCGTGACACTTTTTCTCCGTACTCTCTCTCCTTGCACAAAAAATGAAACATGTCGCGAAATCGTGACACCTTTTTCTTTCTCCTCTTTCTCTTCGCTTTGGACCGCAAAAATGAAACATGTCGCGAAATCGCGACACCTTTTTCTCTCTCCTCTTTCTCTTCGCTTTGGACCATGAAAATGAAACATGTCACGAAATCGTGACACCTTTTTCTCTCTCCTCTTTCTCTTCGCTTTGGACCATGAAAATGAAACATGTCGCAAAATCGTGACACCTTTTTCTCTCTCCTCTTTCTCTTCGCTTTGGACCGCGAAAATGAAACATGTCACGAAATCGTGACACCTTTTTCTCTCTCCTCTTTCTCTTCGCTTTGGACCACGAAAATGAAACATGTCGCGAAATCGCGACACCTTTTTCTCTCTCCTCTTTCTCTTGCAATATGTCATGAAATCGTGACACTTTTTCTACTTGTCTTTTTCTCTTCCAACATGTTCTAGAATCAAGTATGAACGAGAACAACAAGAGGAACATGAACATCGATATGAACAGGAATAAGAATAAGAATAGGAATAATAACATGGATATGAACAAGAACAAGAATAGGAACAGGAACAAGAAAATGGACATGGATAGGAACATGGACATGGAAAGGAGCAGTCAGAGGAATCAAAAGGATCAAATAAAAATAAAAGAAGCCAAAGGTAAATACCAATGTTTTCTAGGAGTATAAAAACTCCCACCCCATAGTTAACCACCTCAAGAGGAGGTGGGGGAGGGGCTAAGCTAAGAGACTCATTCTTAGCCCCAAGATCCAAAGGTGACCCTTTGCCATTGATGTCAAAGAGGCAGATATTTGAGTAAGGGGGAGAGATTTGGTATTTGAGTAAATAGGAGAGCATTGAACCAGGGGAAGTAATGTCCCACGAGGAGCAGAACAAAGAAAAGGTTATGTTTCTAGTAAAACAAATTAGGGTTGCCATCAATGAAAAAGGGGGATATTGTTGGACATTTTGAGTCAAATTTGTCATCAAAATCATGGAATGAAGTTGTCATTAATATCAAGGAACAAACTACCATTGATGCAAAAATGTCAAGAGGAACAATGAAAAGGTTAAAGGCAAAAGAGCTTCATAATATTTTTAATATTATGTGGAATCATAAGTTAGAAGGGTTTTTATTAAAACCATGGGTTAGCAAAAATATTATTTATACAAAGTGGTAAAGTCAAAAAGGCTTTAATAAATCCAAAGGGATTTAAAAGTTAATTTATAAAATTTAAATTCTAAATAATTTAAATAATTTAAATAATTTATAAATTAATGAGTTAAAAATCAAAGTGTTGATGTTCAAGTTTGAAGGTGGAAATTGATATAAAAACTATATGCCTTAGAAGCATTTAGATATCCTTTTGATCGAAAATAAAAACGTTCAATCGTGTGTTGTGAGAACTCGTACGAAGAAAGAGACAAGAAAATTGTTTTAGCACCAGCGAATAAGGGATAAATCAATGAGCGCCAAAATTCAAGAGCCATCTAGGTAGCGTGTCCTAGTGGCAAGTGGACAGAGGCTAGAGTGCTTGGGCACAGAGTGACCCACGATCGAATCATAGTGGCAGCATTATTCTTTTGGTTGTGTTTGGAATGTCGAAGGGAGCAGCGTATGTTTTTTGATTAGGTGCACAAGGGGAGATTTATAGAGCACGTGGTGCTCTTTACTCCCTAAGCGAGCGCCTAGCTTGCATGACGGTTGGAGTCATAGCTAGGGCACTGGTTGAGGCTGCATCATGAGTTCGAGTCCCACCAAGGTAAAGGTAATAAAATTTTGAATATATTTTTATGATGCCTAAGGTTTGATATGAGGTCTTAGGGAGTTAAAAAGGTTAGTTAAAAAGGGTTTTTAATTAATAATTATTTTTGGTAAATTGGAGGAATAAGGAGTTAGCTTTATTTTTGAATAAAGTGTTTGTGTCACATTGGTTTTATTTAAGATTTAAAAGTTTTGAAAGGAATTATTCCCATTGAGTTATTTTGAAAAGGAGATTGTATTTATATTATTCTTGGAATTAAATATTATTTTAATTGGGATATTATAAGGTGTATTTGGTCAATTATTTGTTTATGTTGATGGATGTTTTCTTCAAGATGGAGTAATAAGGTGTATGTTTGGTTTGATATTTGCATTGTATCTTTGTGAGATTTTTATAACTTCTTTAAGATTGGCAAAGAGGTGTTTGTGGTTGTGGTATATTTTACAAGTTCCTTCATCATCAAGAAAAGAGTAGAGCACATTCTTCCATAATTTAATTGATTGGTTGGTTTTCTAGACAATAAGTTTGGATTGAAAAGGACCTGATTAGGGTTTTATTTTTAAGTGTGTTGAGTTAATGCTTCAAGGTTTTCTAGAATAAATAATTGTTGTTAAAACCTTATTTTATAAGCATTGTTGTTGAAGCCATTGGTTGTGTGAAGAACTTGAACTAGGGTTTGAAAAGAACATGAGTATCATTGTTATGTGAAGATTGTTTTATAAGCATTATTTTTGAAGTGAGTTGTTGAGTGAAGAACTTGAACTAGGGTTTGAAAAGAACATGAGTATAATTATTATGTGATATTGGTTGTTGAGCATTGTTGGAAAAATTTTGAGTGAGTGTTCATATGCTTGGACTAGGGTTTGTAAGCAAGGATTGTTTCATTGAGTGATTGGTTGAGTAGAGTTGGTTGAGCCTAGTCAAGTGGATGTGTGAAGTGACTATTCAAGTTACATAAAACAAACTATTATATATTGATTTGAGAAAGTGATTGAGTATTGAGGTGAATGTGAAGCATATCGAGTCTCTAACAATTCTCTATATGTTTCTAAAAGAGTTATTGAAAGTGATTGAGCATTGTGATGAGTATAGAGCATATTGAGTCTCTAACAATTCTCTTTATGTTTCTATGATATTGGACATGTTCTAGTGTGTAATTATTGAGCAGATTTGAGGTAAGTATTTGAGAAGAATATTGGATAGATTTGGGTAAACTTTTGTGGAAGCTTAAAATACAGGTTGAGAGCATCTTTGGATAAGTTCTTGAGAGAACTTATTGAGCAGATTTGAACAAGTTATAGTGAGTACTAGTAGAGTAGATTGAACAAGTTATAGAGAGGACTTGAGGATAGATTAAGGTGATATTTTATGGAAGCTTACAAAGAAGATTTGAAAAGTATTTGTGAAGGCTTGTGAGTAGAGCTAATTGATTAATTTGTTCAAACCTTGAGTTCGGGTTTGGGATAGATCCATCTAAGTTGATTTGAGATTGATTTAAGCTTTGAGTTAAGGCTTGAGAACAAATATTGAATATAGATTTGTGCTATACTGAAGGACTATGTTTAGTATATATTTGAGGATAGATTTTGGTGCAAATTTGAGGACAGGTTTGTGCTATACTAGAGATAGATATTGAGGACATATTTGTGTTAGACCGAATAACTGTGTTTAGTATAGATTTGAGATAGAACTTTAAAGGTGATAAAGTTGAGGATAGAGATCTCCAGCTAGAGCAGGGAGGACAAGTGTCTTATGTGGATAGAGTTCTATTTGCTAACAATAGTGGAGGCAGAGGTATTCTAGAGGATCAACCGTTAGATCAGAGATTAGGAGATTGGTGTCTCCTATGGATAGAGATCCACAAACTTGATTTAGGGGATTGATATCTCCTTTAGATAGAAGTACATAAATATTTTAATAGGGAAAGGATTCCCAAGAGATTGATTGAGAAAATTTTAGTGAAATATTTTCTCCATGGAGTAGCCCACATTGGATGAACCATGTAAATTGTGGTGTCTCTATTGTGTGTGGTGATTTGTGCATTTATTTGATTACTGCTATTGATATTGATATCTATACATTGCATAATAATTATTGGAAAAGAAAAATAAAAAGTGATCTTATACTGTTCACCGCCCCCTCTCAGTATAAGCTTGTGTTATTTAGATTTGTGCTAGACCAAAGGACTATGTTTAGTATAGATTTGAGATAGATTTGAGAGTAATATTTGTAGGTGATAGAGCAGAGTATAGTAGTCTCTAGTGGATAGATATCCATTAGCCAGGGTAATGAGGATAGAGGTATTTTGAGTGAGGACAGGAGTCTTTAGTGGAGAGAGATCCATAAGCTAGTACAATGAAGGTAGTAGTCTTCTAGAGGATCACCATCCAAAGTAGAGAAGAAGGAGTTCTATTATGGATAGAGTTCCTCAAATTAGATTAGGGGATTAGTGTCTCCAATGGATAGGCATACACAAACTTTATTATGGAATTGGTGTCTCATTTGAATAGAGGTACATAAATATTGTAATAGGGAAGGATTCCTAGGATATTTGTTGAGAAAATTTTGGTGAAATATTTTCTTCATGGACGTAGACCACATTGGGTGAACCACATTAAATTGGTGTCTCTATTGTGTATGGTGATTTGTGCATTGCTTTGATTACTATTTTTTATATTTACATTGATATATTACATAATAGTGTTTGGAAAAGAAAATTAAAAAGTGGTCTTATACTATTCACTCCCCTCTCAGTATAAGCTTGTGTTATTTAAAAAGTGCTAAATAGCACCCAAAATAGAGAAGCATCAGAGAATGAGTAAATCAAATAATATGGAAGAACCATGCTATCTTGTTTCTTTGTAACCATCACATAAAAAAAAAAATTCTAAAAGTTAATCAAAACAAAGAAGCTCCGAAAATCACCCATAGTGGAGAAAGTTTGATGAGTCACATTTTCTTGTCCACTTTGTATTTAGTGTGCAAATATAAAAAGTATGATAAAATATAGAATTTATAAGAAATTCAAAGAGGCATAAAGCTATGTTTCTCAGCCTCATTTGTTAATATTGTATAAAACATAAAAGTGTTGAAGAACAGTAAATCACTAGAAAAAGGGTGAGACAGTGAAGAAGTTAAAAGGGCTAAAAGTTGTGATTCTATGTCCTCTTCACTGTCATCACACAAACATGAAACAACACTACACATAGCCAATAACAGTCGCTCAATTATTAGATCTACAACATATATCAAGCCTCTGCATTTCATGCATATTTTTAGTGAATTTCTATGCGTGCAATTTAGAGAATAGGGAAAATTTGAAATACAACATCATGAAGGTTGAATCAATGGTTACATTCCAGAACATTCCATAACCTCCTGATGAGATAGATTTAGTTGCAAATCAATGGATAAGAATGGATTATAAGAACAACCAATAGTGATGATAATCTCAACACAAATATGGTTGCAATTGATCAAGAAGATGCAGTTGGTGGGAACCATGAACAACAATGTCTAAGAATATCAAGAAAATCAAAATCCTTGTAATGCTTGAAAGAAAATATCATTGTAAAATCTATAAATGAAGGTAGTTTTGTGGCTAATCCACAACACACCCCAAAATTGGGGACCCACCTTTTTTGCAGGTTTTCAGAGAAAATCTCAGTGACCCAGATGCTAAAAATGAAGAAAAGGGGCAAAATGCACAAGTGTAGAAAGTGTCACGAAATCGCGACACGTCGCTCCGTCGCTGCTAAAAAAAGAAAAGTGTCGCGATATCGCGACATGTCGCTCCGTCGCTGATGAAGAATGAAAATTGTAGCGAAATCGCGACATGTTGCTCCGTCGCGGCCCAGAGAGGAGAGAGAAAGGTAGAATGAAAACTGTAGCGAAATCGCGACGTGTCGCAAAATCACGGTCAACACGGTCAACGGCAGCAGGTGGGCAGAACGGTCGCGAAATCACGACGTGTTTGATTTTTGTGGCTCGAAAGCGGGCAGAGGGCATAGATTGGAAAGGCGTCGTGAAATCACGATAAAAAGGGGGTCTAGGTGACAAAACGGTAGCAATTTTGCGACGTGTTTTGGCAAAGTGTACGAATGATGAAAATGGTCACGATTTCACGAAGTGTTTTGGCAAAGTGTACGGATGATGAAAATGGTCGCGATTTCACGATGTGTTTTGGCAAAGTGTACGGAGAGAAAATGGTCACGATTTCGTGACGTGTTTGGCAAAGTGTACGGATGATGAAAATGGTCGCGATTTCGCGACGTGTTTTGGCAAAGTGTACGGATGATGAAAATGGTCACGAATTTTCGACGTGTTTTGGCAAAGTGTACGGATGATGAAAATGGTCGCGATTTCACGACGTGTTTTGGCAAAGTGTACGGATGATGAAAATGGTCACGATTTCGCGACGTGTTTTGGCAAAGTGTACGGATGATGAAAATGGTCACGATTTCACGACGTGTTTTGGCAAAGTGTATGGATGATGAAAATGGTCACGATTTCGCGACGTGTTTTGGCAAAGTGTACGGACGATGAAAATGGTCACGATTTCATGACGTGTTTTGGCAAAGTGTACGGATGATGAAAATGGTCACGATTTCACGACGTTGAAAGTGTAGGATGAGAAAATGGTGGATTTAGACGGTTTGAAAGTGTACGGATGATGAAAATGGTCATGATTTCGTGACAGTTTGGCAAAGTGTACGGAGATGAAAATGGTAGCGATTTCAGACGAGATGGATGGAAAAATGGTGAGATTTACGGTGAGAGGGCCCGATGGAGATAGCGGTAGCGATTTCATGACGGGGTTGCAAACGAAGCGTACGGAGAATGAAAGCGTCGCGATATCGCGACATGTCACGATTTCGCGACATGTCACGTTTTCGCTGTGAAACCAAAGGAGCAAGGCTACATGCTATTTTTGGTCATGATTTTTGAGGAACCGTTACGAAACTACAAGAAACGTTGGACACGTGGCGCAAATGCATGAGGATCAGAGTAACGCTTCAGATCGACAGTTACTAGTCGCAGAGAAGATCAAGCGTTGCAAATTCAAGCGAAGGGTTAAAACACCAAAAGGCGGGAAACTGAAACGAAGCGTCCTGGGAACTGAAACGAAGCGTCACAGAGCAGTCGAGAGCAGCAACAGAAAGTTTAAATAACAGAAATGTAGATTGATACAGGGCTGGAAATTGTAAACAGAAAAGCATTATTTTATTGAATAAAGGAGTTATTTGGCGAGAGTAACTTTTGTGTGTGAAACCAAAAGGAGATTGAAGGCTAAGACTATTGTTTTACTGTATATCTTTCCTTTGCATTATTTTGTTTTGTATCTATTTGTTTACACCGTAATGTGGGTTGCGATAGGTGAATGACAAAACAATGCAAATCATTTATTTCCTTAGAGTCTAGCATCTGATTTGATTCGACTGTGTTTATTACAGGTCTGTTAGGTCAGGTTGTTTTAGAGCTTCATCTCATAACTTGGGGTTTTGCAGGGAGGAGATTGCTAACCAGATTAACATCCTTCTTTGGTTTTCCAGCTGATTCGAATAAGAACATTTCTGATTCAGTTTTTGATATATTTTAATCTCATTTAGAAGCTAATGTTAAAATAGCAGAACAATTAAATAAAAGATAAAATGAACCAATTAACACTAAAATAAACCGCATGTTAATTTCATTAATGTCGGAACATAAAAGGATTTTTCTTTCTTTTGTTACATGATTGGTTACTTTAACAAATTAGGGTTACAAAGTTTGTTGTGAATCAACAAAGGCCCCTTGTTAACAGTTACTTGCAGGATCTGAACTATTCTGGGATACATTCATTTATTTGCATTAAATCAAAATTGGTTTTAAGCATATATAGGTCTGTTTACAAGAAGCTTGGAGAAATTAAAGAAAAATAGCATATTTCTTTGCAAGAAAGAGTCTTCTGGTATAAGACTCCAGTTGCGTGTTCATTTTGTAACAGGACAAAATATTCACTCAACATTTTGGCGCTAGAAGGAGGGCCTTCTTTATTGCTTTGTGATTTTTGATTTGTTCTAACAATTAATGTGGGTAGTTTTGTTTCCACTTATTGTGCTTGCAGGTATAACAGTTGGATACTGTATTTTGCAAGCAAGTTGAGAGAAGTCTTTTGGGTTTTAGAGTTTCCAAGCTGGCCCAACCTGAGTACATTGCTACTAGGTCTAAAACCACAGGGGAAACTATTTTCCAAAGCCTTTCTCCCACTGCTAGGAGGCCGAAAAACAAAACATTAGAAATCGAAATACCACCCAGTATACTTGAGTTAGGGATTTCTTTAGACTCAAGTACATCTAGCGGGCCTGAACCTTTAAGTTCAAGTGCGACAGTAACACCCGTGATATCTGTCTCCATAGTTCCAAGCGTTCCAATTGTTCCCACAGGGTTAACACCTTTGAATAATATGGCCCAACAACAACAACAACAACAACAATAGCCACCTGCCCTCTGGTACGGTGCGCAAAGTTCCCCTTTAGATATTCCAGGGGCAGTCCATGACTTGCCTAGAAACATTGAAAGGGGATTACCCAAATTCTTGCACGATGGTCCCACAACAGTAGAAGATCATGTTCAAATCTACAAGGATTATATGTTTAGGCAAGGGGTTACTCACGAGGATGTTGCTTGCCAAGTTTTCCCTGCTAGTCTAGACCCCACGGCCAATGAATGGTATCGAAATCTTCCAGCAGGGTCCATCACTTCATGGGCCCAATTAGAAACCGCTTTCATTAGCCAGTTTAGAATGTTATTGGATCCCTCCATAATCTACAATCTGTTCGTATCATGTAAAAGATTACCCAATGAGCCCATACGAACATTTAACCAGAGGTTCCAAAAACTATACACGAATCTGACTCGTCACTTTGCGGTAGATCCTGCAGTCGCCTTGCAATTATATTTCGGAGCCTTGGATCCTTTAACGTCTTTGTTGACTAGAAGGAACCCTCAGGTTACGACGCTTCCTTTGGCCTATGCAGAAACAATGACTCTCGAACAACAGATGAACCTGCCAGGAGCAGGATTGTCTCAATTGACTGGGATGGGACAATATGGTCCATACAGTCAATTTGCCATGATGAACCAGTTAATGGCACCACAGGTTCCTATGATGAATAATTTTCAAACACCCACCCAAGTGGCGCCATTTCCAGGTTATCCGAATGCCTCCGTGCAAACGCAGGGATTAATTCAAAATAGCCCGATGGGTTTGCCTGGGTTCGGCATGGGCAGTAATTTGTTGACCTTGCCGGGGTTTGCTCCGATTAGCACGCCAAGCCCAACGACTTATCCAACAATCACTCCTATTCAAAGTGTGAATCCAGGGTGGAATCCTCCTGCCTAGACCCAAGCTATTCAAAGTGTGAATCCAGGATGGAATCCACCTGCCCAGACCCAAGCCATTGTACCTATTCCAGAGGTGGCTAATGCAGCAAACACAAGCTGGACCCGAAATTACAATGCCTCAACCACAAGGGTCCGAATCCGCCATAGAAAACATGAAGGAAACCTTGGCCAAAGTTTTGGTCACGGTGGGAAATGTCAATAAAAAAGTGGACCAAGCCATGGGTCATAACCGGCCTCATAACCATAGAGGAAAAGGAACATACAACACGCAGCCGAATAATGGGCGAGTACCCAACCCCGTAGCCAATCAGGCAGATGTCTCGAAAGATTTTGGAGAATCGGGACCTTGTGACAACGATTGTATGCACTGTGGCCACGGGAAGCATGAGTCTATATTGACCGAGGTTATACATTCCCAAGAAAGTGAAGAAGAGGAGGATGTGGAATTTTTTGGAAACGAAGATGAAGAAACATTGGAAGTTCATGCCAACAAACGTTTTGGGAAAGGAAATCACAAGTATTACACTAGGAGTTCTAAGGAGCCCAAAACTTCCTCTACTCCTCCAAGCAACCAATTACTCCCTCCTGATTTCAAAGGAGATGTCAATCCCCCTCCTCCATCCAAAGTGGAAAAGTCTAAGATGGTGCAAAATATGTCAAATCCAGAAAAACCCACTTATGACTTGGTGGAAGACATGAAGAAAACTAAGGCCAATGTCTCAATGTATGATATGTCCCGATTATTAGGCCAAGAAGTAAGTCCACCAAAAAGATTAGATCCATCTGCCCAAGTTCATGAAGCTAAAAGTGCTGAGTCCCGATTGGTTTTACAAAAGGAAAAATGAGATATACCTCCTTTTCTGATAACCATTAGAATTGCAGGTAAAAACCTGCACAATTGTTTAATAGATTCAGGGGCCTCGGCTACCATCATGCCCCTAGAAATCTGTAAAAAATTGGGATTTACACCAAAACCTTCTAGAAGCAGGGTGGTGCAGCTGGATAGATCAACCATGGAGGCAGTGGGAGAATTGGGTGATGTTCTTATTCAAGTCAATTCAGAACCCAGGGTTCAACATCACATAGACATATTGGTCCTCGACATTCCTATCAAGTATGGCATGGTTTTGGGAAGAGATTGGAGTAAAAACCTGAATGGTTACATTGTGACAGATTCTTCACATATGTGGTTGCCGTGGAGGGGAGTGGCCAACCAAATTCGGATTGATAGTGAGCCTAGGCTCAAGGAGATGATCACGGAGTACAACAAACCGAATGAGATCCAATACATTGAGGCAGAGCTGGGAGCATATTGTTTGGACATAGAAACACCTGAAAGTTCCCAAAATGAAAATATTGGGTGCAACGTTACTGAAGGACATCAGGACATTTGGACGTTAAGATTTGATGGATCCAGGTCCAAACAAGGAGCAGGAGCCGGTGTTGAATTGTCATGTTCGGATAAAGAGCCTATGTTCGCTGCATATAGACTGCAGTTCCCTGCCACCAACAACATGGCAGAATATGAGGCCTTGATTCTCGGACTTCAATTGGCCCTTCGAAAGAAAGTTAAGTGTATCAAGGTCCTTGGTGATTCGGAACTGGTGGTAAAACAAGTGAAGGGACAATATGTGTGTAAAGATAAGCGGCTCAGACTTTACAGAACCAGGGTTAGAGATTTAATGGATGAGTTTGATGCCTTTAACATATCTTTGATCTCTAGAAAAGGCAATCGTCTGGCAGATTCTCTAGCCGTAGCTGCGAGTATGTTGAAACCAGTGGACCATAAGAAATGCAAGAAATTCTCCATAGAACTGGTCCCTTGCCCCTCGATACCAGATAATGTCACGAATTTCCAAGTGTTTGATAGTGACAGGCACATATTCAATTTTGTCACTAATTCTGGTATATTTGAAAAGCAGGTTATAGATGAAGATGAAAGGGATCTAGAGGAGGAAGATTTGGAAGAAAAAGCTATTGGAAAATGCAATAAGATGCCAGATGAGATGGCTTCATTAGAAAAAACTTTCGATATCGGATATCAACCAAGAGAGGGTAAAAAGGTTCCACCTCCCAGAGAAGCCTGTGATTTGGTTAACATTGGAAGTGCAAAAAACCCTCGAGAAGTATTTATAGCAAAAGCATGTACCAAGCAGGAGAAGGATTCCATCGCCAATGCATTAAAAGAATACATAGACTGCATAGCTTGGAGTTATAAGGAGTTGAAAACCTATGATCAGAATGTCATAATGCACACGATTCCATTGAAGCCAGATTCCAAACCCTTCAGGCAAAGACAGAGGCGAGTTAATCCATTATTAGAACCCTTGATAGAGAAAGAGGTGAAGCGACTGTTAGAAGCTAAGATCATCTTTCCTGTTAGGCATTCCACATGGGTTGCTAACCTGGTCCCCGTGAGGAAAAAGAGTGGAGAAATAAGGTTGTGTATCGATTTTAGAAATCTTAATAAAGCCTCCCAAAAGGACAACTACCCGTTACCCACCATTGATGAAATACTCCAAAAGGTAAACGGGTCGGAGATGATGTCATTCCTGGATGGTTATTCGGGATATAATCAGGTTCTTATCCATCCTAGTGATAGGATGAAAACTGCTTTTACCACAAAGTGGGGCACCTTTGCATATAGGAGAATGCCTTTCGGACTATTGAACGCAGGTGCCACCTTCCAACGAGCTATGGACTTTGCTTTTAAGGGACTCATAGGTAAGTGCATCATCGTCTATGTAGATGACATTCCTGTCTTTTCTAAGAACAGGGAAAACCACGTCAGGGATCTTAAGAAAGTCTTTCAAAGATGCAGGGAACATGGCATTTCTCTCAACCCAAAGAAGTGCATTTTTGGGGTGACAGAAGGGAAGTTATTGGGACATATAATATCTAAGGATGGAATTTCCATTGACCCTGAGAGAATAGAGGCCATACAGTAGATTCCTTGTCCCAACAGCAAGAAGGGGTTGAGATCATTTTTTGGGAAGATCAATTTCGTTGGAAAATTTATTGCAGATTTTGCAGAGATAGCAAAACCTTTGAACGACATGTTAAAGAAAGAGGTCCAGATCAAGTGGACAGATGAAAATAGAGATGCTTTTAAAAACATCAAGGACGCGATTTCTAAAGCCCCGGTTTTAGTGAGTCCCGATTATACGAAGCCTTTCTATATCTACACATTTGCTTCAGATCACTCCTTTGCGAGTGTTTTAACTCAGAAGAGTGAAGGCAACATTGAAAATCCTATTGCCTTCCTGAGTAGTCCTCTCAAAGATGCGAAACTGAGATACTCTATCTTGGACAAGCAAATGTATGCTCTGGTTAAAACTATGAAAAAATTTAGGCATTACATAGTCCACAGTAGGGTCTTTGCTATCGTCCCGGATCCTGCAGTCAAAGCCATGTTCATACAGAATGAATTAGGTGAAAGACGTGGTAAGTGGGTTTCAACTTTGCAGGAGTTTGATCTTGAGATTCAGTCGATGAAGATAGTGCGGGGACAAGGGTTGGTTAAGGCAATAGCAGAAAAGGATCTCGCGATTTCATGTCAACATTACGAAGTCGCGGATATTACCAAAGATGAGTGGTATACAGATGTGGTGTATTTTCTTTTAAATGGTAAATGTCCAACGCATTTGAATTCTACTCAACGAAGAGCCTTGCGCTTGAAGTCTGCTAATTTCCTAATTAGATCTGGCACGTTATACAAGAAAAACCATGAAGGTATTTACCTTCGTTGTGTTGATCAGAAAGAAGCAGTGCGAATCCTCGAGGAATTTCATGGTAAACATGGGACAGGACATGGGTCCGCTAATGCCACAGCCCACCAAATCCTTAGAGCCGGTTATTATTGGCCTCGACTGTTCAAAGATGCCCATATTCATGTGAGGTCATGTCATACATGTCAGACTACAGCCAATAGAGACAGGAATGCTTCCATGCCTTTACAATCCGTAATTGAGTCTAGACCTTTTGCGCAATGGGGCCTGGATTTTGTTGGGATTATCAGTCCCAATTCATCCGATTCCCACAAATACATTTTGACAGCTACGGATTATTGCACAAGGTGGACTGAAGCTATCCCCACAAAGAATGCTACGTCGGAGGTTGTTATTAAATTCCTAGAGGATAATATTGTCACTCGGTTTGGGATGCCTAACTCAATTGTAAGTGATAATGGTTCAACTTTTTCTTCTTTGGAATTTGCTAATTGGGCATTTGACAGTGGTGTGAGTTTAAAATTCTCTTCCAATTATTATCCGCAAGGTAATGGATTGGCCGAATCATCTAACAAGAATTTGTTAAATGTCATAAAAAAATTGTTGGAAAGAAATCCGAGGGACTGGCATAACAAGCTTAAGTTGGCTCTTTGGGCTGACAGAATCAGAGTCAAAGAAGCAATAGGAACATCTCCTTACCATCTGGTTTATGGACAAGATCCCATTTTTCCTACAAATCTCAGGTTACAAACGCTGCATTTTATGAAAGATTATTGCGGAACTGATGATAAACTTGAGTCTAGACTAACACAATTAATGCATCTGGATGAAAAAAGGGATGAGGCTATGCTTCATTTTAGTAAACACCAGGATGTAGTAAAGAGATGGTTTGACAAAAAGTCTAGGGCCAAGGCCTTTAAAATATCAGATCTAGTGTTGTTATGGGACAAAAGACATGAGAAGAAAGGGGATCATGATAAGTTTGACTACTTATGGTTGGGTCCGTACCAAGTTTCAGAAGTCCTAGGGGAAAATAGTTTTAGACTAAGAACCTTGGATGGAAAGGATTTGGCATTACCTGTCAATGGGTTGCACTTGAAACACTACTTCCAGGCTTGAGGCAGCTGGGTTTTGTATTATATGTAATTATGCCATGCTTTGTTTCTTTTGTGTGCAGATTTGATACTTAAGTGTGTGTTCTTGACATGTGTATTAATGTTGTGCTTTGTTTCTTTTGTGTGCAGATTTGATATTTAAGTTGTGTGTTCTTGACATGTTTAGGTTTGTATTAATGTTGTGCTTTGTTTCTTTTGTGTGTGCAGGTTGGACGTTTAGGTGGTGTGTTTGTTTGACATGTTTTCATTGTCTTATACAAAAAAAAAAAATGGAATAAAAGTTTGAAATGTTAAACACATGCCTAAGATCGGGAGAAGATGAAGCATTGGAATTATGTTGTAAAAGCTCCACATATAACACAAACAGTTAAATAATATCGTTTGGGGCTTGTGATGCATGAAGTAGTCAGTTTTACAAATTATGGTAATACTTCATCTGCAATTCAAAGGGCAATGCATTCATAGTACATCTCACTTTGCATATTCATGCCATCTTAGTTACATATGCATTTCAGATACAAATCATTAAAGTGTGTTAAATCCTCTTAGGGTTATACTATAACATAAATAAAGAAAAATCCTAAGGTTGGAAACTGAGCCCCAAGATATCTAGAACCAAGCACAGTTTGTACACATTAAAAAAGATCTTGGGCAAAATGATCAAAACCTTGCTTGGAGGAAAAGGGTCAAGCGAAAGGAATATTTCATGTCTATCCTATTATGCAACATGATCCTTAAAACAGTGGTTTTCACCACTTCCATTAAGCTTAAAGCCTAAAATCGAGTAGTAAGGATAGGGTTAAGTCCTCATCGAACTTAGGTTGAGGATCCAACTCCCCAAAGCTTTGATTTGACCTACATGGAGTAGTAAGGATAGGGCATAATTCTCATCTCGCCTAGGTTGAGAATCTGATTCCCCAAAGCTCCTATGTCTCATATCAAGATAAAACTTGGATTGGAAGGATCGTACTACTTGTCCTCTGCAAAGGATGGGTAGTCATCCCCAAGGTCTAAGTAATAAAAATAATATTCTTCATTTTCATCTAAGACTTGGATTGGAAGGATCGTACTACATGTCCCTAGCAAGGATGGGTAGTCATCCCTAAGATCCAAGAAGTAAAATTAACTTTTTCCCATCTCATCTTTATATTGGATTGAAAGGATCGTACTACTTGTCCTCTGCAAAGGATGGGTAGTCATCCCCAAGGTCCAAAGAAATGAAGTTAAGTCATGGATTATGGGGTTAGGTATGCCCATGCATGACAACATGTCTTGTCTAAAAAACAAGACCACCGACTGTTCAAAGGGTTAGACTAGCATGACCATTTCTTCCATAATTGGTTAAATCATTTTGCTCAAAGTGAGGTAATGAATTCCAAATCAGAGTAGTAAGAATAGGGTTAAACTCCCATCTAGATTAAGTTGGGAGTCTGATTTCCCAAAGCTCTGATTTCACTTTCACTTACACATGGGTTCAAGATAATAGTGACTCATAACCAACTTTGGGATCTAATAAAACAATTCATTATACACATGGTTGATCCTAAGAGGGTTTGACAATCTTGAATATTTGTATATGATATTAGAAGGTCTATGCATTTGTAAAAGCAAAATCTCTAAGCATATTCATTAGGTTTCACAAATCATTTACAATCTCACACATGCATGCATGTAAAACTGACAATGGAATGTTGATCAAGTCCAAGCGATAAGGAATGAAAACAAATAGCACACACCGAGCTAATACTAATGATTCTGATGTTTCATGTACTTCTGATCTGTCGGTATTTGTTTATCTTTTATGTGCTAACGCCTGTATCTAAGCTCATATATTTCAGGTTGGGTTCTCACAAAAATGCTCTGGAGCATTTGACAGTAGAGTCACCATTTGTTGTGGCTAATCCACAACACACCCCAAAATTGGGGACCCACCTTTTTTGCAGGTTTTCAGAGAAAATCTCGGTGACCCAGATGCTAAAAATGAAGAAAAGGGGCAAAATGCACAAGTGTAGAAAGTGTCACGAAATCGCGACATGTCACGAAATCATGACACGTCGCTCCGTCGCTGCTAAAAAAAGAAAAGTGTCGCGATATCGCGACATGTCGCTCCGTCGCTAATGAAGAATGAAAAATTGTAGCGAAATCGCGACATGTTGCTCCGTCGCAGAGAGAGAGAGAAAAGGAAAAAAATAAAAATGGTCGCGATTTGTGAGTGTTTGGCAAAGTGTACGGATGATGAAAATGGTCGCGATTTCGTGACGTGTTTTGGCAAAGTGTACGGATGATGAAAATGGTCGCGATTTGCGACGTGTTTTGGCAAAGTGGACGGATGAAAATGGTCATGATTTCGACGTGTTTTGGCAAAGTGTACGGATGATGAAAATGGTCGCGATTTCGTGACGTGTTTTGGCAAAGCGTACGGATGATGAAAATGGTCACGATTTCGCGACGTGTTTTGGCAAAGTGTACGGATGATGAAAATGGTCACGATTTCGTGAAGTAATAAAAAGATAGAAAATGGTGATGAAAGGAGGAAGAAAATGGTCGACGATTTGCGAAGTGGTGAGATGGTAGAGATAAAATGGTCACGATTTCGTGATAGGTTGCGGTGAGAGGGCCCGATGGAGATAGCGGTAGCGATTTTGCGACGGGGTTGCAAACGAAGCGTACGAAGAATGAAAGCGTCGCGATATCGCGACATGTCACGATTTCGTGACATGTCACGTTTTCGCTGTGAAACCAAAGGAGCAAGGCTACATGCTATTTTTGGTCATGATTTTTGAGGAACCGTTACGAAACTACAGGAAATGCTGGACACGTGGCGCAAATGCATGAGGATCAGAGTAACGCTTCAGATCGACAGTTACTAGTCGTAGAGAAGATCAAGCGTTGCAAATTCAAGCGAAGGGTTAAAACACCAAAAGGCGGGAAACTGAAACGAAGCGTCCTGGAAACTGAAACGAAGCGTCACAGAGCAGCCGAGAGCAGCAACAGAAAGTTTAAATAACAGAAATGTAGATTGATACAGGGCTAGAAATTGTAAACAGAAAAGCATTATTTTATTGAATAAAGGAGTTATTTGGCGAGAGTAACTTTTGTGTGTGAAACCAAAAGGAGATTGAAGGCTAAGACTACTGTTTTACTGTATATCTTTCCTTTGCATTATTTTGTTTTGTATCTATTTGTTTACACCGTAATGTGGGTTGCGATAGGTGAATGACAAAACAATGCAAATCATTTATTTCCTTAGAGTCTAGCATCTGATTTGATTCGACTGTGTTTATTACAGGTCTGTTAGGTCAGGTTGTTTTAGAGCTTCATCTCATAACTTGGGGTTTTGCAGGGAGGAGATTGCTAACCAGATTAACATCCTTCTTTGGTTTTCCAGCTGATTCGAATAAGAACATTTCTGATTCAGTTTCTGATATATTTTAATCTCATTTAGAAGCTAATGTTAAAATAGCAGAACAATTAAATAAAAGATAAAATGAACCAATTAACACTAAAATAAACCGCATGTTAATTTCATTAATGTCAGAACATAAAAGGATTTTTCTTTCTTTTGTTACATGATTGGTTACTTTAACAAATTAGGGTTACAAAGTTTGCTGTGAATCAACAAAGGCCCCTTGTTAACAGTTACTTGCAGGATCTGAACTATTCTGGGATACATTCATTTATTTGCATTAAATCAAAAGTGGTTTTAAGCATATATAGGTCTGTTTACAAGAAGCTTGGAGAAATTAAAGAAAAATAGCATATTTCTTTGCAAGAAAGAGTCTTCTGGTATAAGACTCCAGTTGCGTGTTCATTTTGTAACAGGACAAAATATTCACTCAACAGTAGCAACCTCCTTTCAAAAGGTCGACTCTAAAGTGTTTGCTTGCACTATTGTGTATATTCTCTACAAATTGATGAATGGTGCATTACAAGGTATTTTTACCTCAAAATTGTATCTATGTTGAATTGCTAATACAATTCTATGAAATTATCTCTTCCTTTGCTGCTATAGTTAGTCTATTCTATTAATTTGGATACCTAACTGAGGGTAAATTGAGATAATTAATTTTTGCATACATATTTTTCAAGAATTCTATTTTTTTTAGTCAGTGCATTTATCTTACTCTATTAATTTGGATAATTAATTCTTTATATGTTTGGAATAATTTTATCAGTATGCAAAATTCCATTGATACTGTAATTGTAGAGTTTTTAATGTTGTTAGTCTCGAGTGTTGCTTCTGAAATATTTAATTATCAAGAATAATTTGTTAATATCTATGTTGTTAGCTTCATCTTTCCACTCTTTATTCATACATTTCTAACCCTACCATTTATATCCCTAATATTTTACTATTTAAGCTAAATAGAGTCAACATCCATTAAGTTGACAAGGTATACCAACCTTCTTTGAAGGTTGAATCAAAGCAATTTGATTCTTCCAATGTTTACTCTGGGTTATGATTAATAGACACTCACCTTTAAATTCTTAAAGATGATGATCCCATTTCTAGCATTGGCTAGATGATAAACTAGACTACAAAAGTTTTTGGTACACAAAATGGGATGTCAACCCCAAGAATTAGAAATTTTTGAGCTAAAGTCTCTTGTATTTCAAAATTGGAATTAAATTCACCTAGCAACTCTAATGAGAAAAGAAAGGCCCAGAATGATGATTGGTTGTCCAAAATATTATAAATTTAGATATAATAACTTGAGGAGATCAAGGTTAGGTGAATTTACTTGACCCATGAGGTGGAGGGTTCAGGCTCATGTGGTGACTCTACTAAAGAAAGGACCCAAGATTTATTGTATGGTCCTATTTATCGTATCCTAGGTAAAATGACCTATCGAGAATATCCTCCATAGTATTATACTAGACCATTAGATATCCCTATTCTCCATGAAATCCTAGTAATCACTCTAAAAAAATTATCCAACTATGAAGGAAAAGAAAATCTCTAAAATAGCATTGTTGAGATATAGCATGGTTGTCCTCTATTTACAATATCATGGCTGAATATATCATGATTAGATTGCTTATATTATTTTTTAAAGGGGAAGTACTGTTGTGGTATAAATCCTTAAAAAATAAAAGCATTCACAATTGGATGAAAGTATCCAAAGCTCTCATTAATGATTTTGATGATCCTGGATACCCCTTTTTGCTATTAACTTAGTTTTCACTTATAAGAAGGGACCCTCAATAAAGTCTTCCTAATTTTTTATTTTTTTTTAAATAATGTGAAGAAGAATACCCCAAGAGTACCAAATCTCCCACCCCCAAGAATATCTCTATTACATTCATACCCTGCATCCCAATTTGAGTCTCCTTATTTAGCTATCTAAAGAGAAAAAGTTTCCTCAAGTCTTTCTGGAGGTAGTCCAACCTGAAAATATGTTGATCACAGCTGGTAAACTTCCCCCTAGAGAAGTTAACTCTACAGTAAGTCATGACTCCGTATCATTTTATAATATATTTTAGGAATAAGTAGAGGCATGGCCAAGATTGGGAAGAAAGGATGAGTGTCTTAAAAATTATAGTCAAGAACCAGGTTTGATAGAACAATGCTCTGATGAATGGGATAGACGAAAGGAATTACATTCACCAAATGAACACGAAATCTAAGAATACAATGAAGAAAGGGTTAAATATAGATTATCTCTAATATCAATTTTTAAGACCAGCTTCATTCAAACAGAATACCCACATCAGGAGAAGAAAAGGATAAATTTATGATATATTCTAGATATCAATAATTGAATGGATAGTGATAATTATACCCAATATTACTTAGTTGATAATAAGGATATCATAAAAAATAAAATAGGAAGCCCAATAATAATTCCACCGATAAATGCCATGAGACAAGAAATTTTTTAAGCCTATAGATATTTATGGATTTTGACTCTTACTCTAGAAGAAAGAAAATTAAATGTGGATTAGTTACAAGATTTACTTAAATAACCATTTCAACCAGGATAAAGTTTAAGAGAAGATTTATTGGTACAACTGGAGGTTAGTTTGGTTAATACTTCTTTAAAAATTGAAGAGTATAACAAATATTCAAAGAGTAGAACCTTGATTTCCCAATAGGATGAGAAGGGGATATGTTACCTAATTTTTTTTATAGAAGGGGGTATTTTGCACAATTGTATAATTGACCCTAAAGTTGAAGTATTAATAATGCCCCTGATTATCTGTGAGATTTTGAATTTAGATATGAAGTAGGAGGAATCCAAATGGCTTGAGGATCATAGGTATTTTGAGGCACTTTATAATGATATTATACAGATAACCTAATCTATCTATGGTGCATGACACAATAGTGGTAGATACCCCTCCTCTTTTTGGCATATGCCTTTCTGGTTATGAATTCAAAAATTTAGGATTTCACATCGAGTATGAGATAAATCTAATTAAAATATTCAGGGAAAATAACAAATTCAAAATATTTCACAAGGTTTTCTACCCACTCATCATAGAAATATACAAGCAAGATCAGTCCTAAATGCATCCTAACATCATCAATGGTACCAAAAATGAGGTAAATATCTTTCATAAAAAATACTACCATGTTGTTCTCAGTGTTACGAGAAAATGGAAGTGATGGCATTCTCACACCAAGAGTCTTCTAGTGTTTGTCCTTTCCTACTTCACATGATAAATTAGAGGAGTGTGAGGCATTCCAATTTTAGATTCCCAAATTTATGTATGTGTGAATATCTCTAGAATAATATGGTGGCTCGAATACCATGCAAGAAACAAGTGTGTCAAGTCTCTGAGGTTGATGATCCATCATTAGATACATTTTTTCATCGTCATAAGGGTGGTATAGAATCAAATATTTTTTCAAATATGAAAAAATTCCTCAAAACCTTTGATCAAGGATACCAGGAGGAGTACAGATATAGAATCATATGGTCAAGACATTAAAGATTTAGGGGATAGTTTTTAAGAATTTTTTTCAAGCTAGGCATGGGCTTCTTCATACCAAATTTTGTATACATAGCCAACAAGTAAATAAATGATAGAATATGGTCATGATAAGTAGAACATGATAGCTCCTTTATGGAGTATCATGTTTGACATTAGTTTGTGCATACATTCCAGATGAGTGATGGAGGTTTATGAAAGAAAAGCATCAGTACATATTTTAGAATGAATTGTTTTGACTATGTTACCCAATGGATGAAACCAAAGTGATACTAAAGTACAGGAGGGTATTTCGATAATAATGAAGATCACATGGGTGGAATAAAATAAAAGACATCATGACACATATGGAATGATATCTGCAGAAAACAGAGTAGCATGAGCAAGAGACTTAGGTGGATATATGAAGCCTAGTATGAATGCATAAAAAATATCTCAAAATCCTTGTGGCATGATAACATGGTCATTAGCTGATGTAGGTACCAACCCTAAAATTAACTATAAAAGGAGGAGTATCACTCAAAAAATAAATATTTGAAGATATCATAAGAAATAT
Organism: Wollemia nobilis; assembly: GCA_028583015.1. Lineage (NCBI taxonomy): Eukaryota > Viridiplantae > Streptophyta > Pinopsida > Araucariales > Araucariaceae > Wollemia > Wollemia nobilis. The sequence goes on along the minus strand of JAQPPZ010002969.1, from coordinate 9,432,998 downwards.
GGGTCCTACAATGCAGACAGGAAGTTGTAGAGAGGTATAAAATTGGTTGAGGAAGTTGAGGTTTGATCATTCTAGAGGTAAAAGAAATAAAATTTAGATAGTATTTTATGGTAATCTATTTGCCTTGGAAGTGGCTCTACACCCTAATGGAATAAACATATGCAGCTTTCACCTCGATGGAGTATACATATGGAGGTACGATGTTGTTCATAGTTTTATTATTTTGTGTACCTCCAATTCTCTTGATTTCTTTCCTTTCCATTTTTCTAATTTTTTTGTGTTCCTTCCTTTGCCCCTCCTATAAAAGCTTATTTTTTGGTCACTTTCTTGGTTTCTCCTTTTTTCTTCTATAGTTTTTTGTTCCTTGTTTTGTTCTTCTCCTTTCCTTTCCACTACTTTTCATGTGTATGTTAGATTTTGATGAATGAGCCTTGGGAGATAACAATCACAAGATGCATAATAATATGAAAGAAAGTAAATATACTAGATGACTACAGTATGTTGTAAATATAAATCATATAAAATATTACAATGTAGCTATGGAGGAAATGAGCACTCCATTAACAAAGCTACTGATCTAAATTATATCCATCACTAATGAATGGTGAGGTACACATAATTGCACTATCCACTAAGCTACACTATATGACTATGTCCCCTAACTCTATGTCTATATATCTAAGAGGTCATCCTTATATAGGTAAAATAGGATACTTGGCCAACACTCTATCTAGTTGCACAAGGGACAACTTGCACATGTACAACTTGCACATTGACACTTGTGCATTTATTGAATTGCATGAAGAAACTAGATAAATTGTATAGAAAGTAATCTAAGTATGTGCCTTGGAAGATACATTTACATAACCTAAATGATGGAATAGACTCTGTTTCTAATATGGTCATAAACTGATGCAAGTACCCACCCTCAAATTAACTGTAAAATGAGGAGTATCACTCAAAAATAAATATTTGAAGATATCATGAAAAAATATGGGTTCCAGAATGCAGACAGGAAGTTGTAGAGAGGTATATAATTTGCTAAGGAAGTTTTGGTTTGGTCAGGCCAAAGGTAGAAATAAAAATAGGAAATTCAGATAGTTGCTTGCTTTATGGTAATCTATTTGGCTTGGAAGTAGCTCTACGCCTCGATGGAATATACATATGTTGCTTTCACCTCGATGGAGTATACATATGGAGGTATAGTGTTGTTCATAGTTTTCTTATTTTGTGTACCTTGAATTCTCTTTATTTATTTCCTTCCTTTCCCTTTTTCTAGCATTTTTATGTTCCTTTCTTCGCCCCTCCTATAGAAGCCTATTTTTTGATAACTTTGTCCTATTTTCTCCTTGGCATTATATTTGTCATGTTAAGAATTCATTTTCTTCCCTGGTGTGTCAATAAGACTCCGTATTTATTCATAAAAATGGTTTGTTCAAGAATAAGCCTATTTGAGTTCTACAACTTTCCAAGTTAAGTTCCCTGAGAGGCACCATAATGTAGGTCAAAATTGGATACATCTCTACTTAGCCAAAATTTTGCAATTTTTTTTAATAAATATGAGAAATGTTGAAAGATAGTTGAAATAGAGAAGCACTGATAATTACTTAAAATTGAGGAGGGAAAACTACACTTTTCTATCGCCTTGTATCAACTGTGCAAAACTAAAAAGTGCTGAAAGATATTCAAAATAGAGAAGCACTGAATTCAGTTAAAATAAAGAATTTGGGTGAGTCATGATTTTCTCAACGTCCTTTGTTTATGGTGCATAAAAAATAAAGCACTAAATAATGTTCGAAATAGAGAAGCACCATAGAATGAGAAAATTAAATAAGATGGAAGAACCACATTGTATTGTTTCTTTGTAACCACTGTGTAAAACCAAAAAGTGCTAAAAGTTAGTCAAAATAGAGAAGCTTCAAAAATCACCCAAAGTGGATAAATTTTAGTGAGCCGCACTTTATTTTCCACTTTGTATTAAATATGTAAATCTAAAAAGCATGAGAATATGAAAAAAGATTGAGAAATTCAAATAGGCACAAAGTTGTGTTTCTCAACATCCTTTATTAATAGCATGCAAAACATAAAAGCATTGAAGAATAGTAAATCTTTAGAAAAGGGTTGGAATGGAGAAGAAGTGAAAAGGGTTAAAAGTCATGATTCTCTATCCTCTTCACTATCGCCATACAAACATGAAATAGTGCTACACATAGCCAATTATAGCCATCTAATTATAAAATCTACAATAGATATCAAGCCTCTACATTCCATACAGATTTTTGATGAATTTTTGCATGTGCAATTTAGAGAACAAAGGAAATTTAAAATTTTATGTCATGAAGGTCAAATCAATGGTTATAGTCTAGAACCTCCTCATGAACCAGATTTAGTTACAAATCAACAAACAAGAATGGATTGTAAGAACCACCAATTGTGACGATGATATCGACCCAAATATGATTGGAATTGATCAATAAGATGGAGATTGTAGGTACCATGAATGAAAAAGTGGCCAAGAAGATCAAGAAAATCAAAATCCCTGTAATTCTTGAAAGAAAATATATTTTAAAATCTATAAATAAAGGCAACTACCTCCTTTCAAAAGGTCAACTGTGAAGTGTTTTCTTGCACTACTATGTATATTCTCTACAAACCTATGAATGAAGCATTACAAGGGATGTTTACCTCAAACTTGCACCTATGTTAAATGGCTAATACAATTCTATGAAATTATCTCTTCCTTTGCCATTATGGTTAATCTATTCTTTTAATCTATACAGCTAACTTAGGTTAAATTGAGATAATTTATTTTTACATACATGTTTTTTGATAATTCTATTTTTTTTAGTCAAGGCATTTATCTTATTCGGTTAATTTGGGTAATTAATGCTTTAGATATTTGGAAAAAAATTGTCAGCATGCAAAAGGCCATTGATACTATAATTGCAGAGTTTTAAATGTTGTTAATCCTGAGTGTTTCTTCTAAAATATTTAATTATTAGGAATAATTTGTGGATGTCTATGTTTTTAGCTTCATCCATTTACTCTTTATTCATACATTTCTAACCCTACCATTTATATCCCTAATATTTTACTATTTGAGCTAAATAGAGTCAACATCCATTAAGTTGACAAGGTATACCAACCTTCTCTAGAGGTTTAATCAAAGCTATTTGATTCTTCCAATATTTATTTTGGGTTGTGATTAGTGGGTGCTTGCCTTTAAATTCTTCAATATGATGATCACACTTATAGTGTTGGCTATATGACAAACTAGACTACAATAGGACCTTTTGAAGAGATTCATTTTTAGCTTTCTTGTCTTCTTGATCATCAGTAGCAACTTTCATAGGATTTAACTCTTTAGGGTTTAACTGAAGTGATTTCTTCCTAGATCTCATCAAGATAGAAACTTGTTCTACTTATGGCACCATGAAGCTATGCTCACCATATTTTACCATGTTTATTTATCCTTTCTAAATTATTTTTGCCCTCTCAATGGCCATCTTCTACACATAGTGCTAATGCATCATATAGGTATTTTCTCCATGGGGATCGTTATAAGTAGAACACTAGTGTAGCACCCTAAAATTGGCGCAGTGAAATTTTAATAATTACATTCATCCTAGTAAATAATTTAAATTCAAATTTTAACCTCCCAAACCGCCCGTTAACCGTCGGGTAATCCGTTTCCCCCTTTTCTGTGCCATTTTTAGAGGTTGTTTTGACCGTTTGACGATATCGTCGCCGATCAGACGATATCGCCCCAGATCTGACGATTTCATCTGGGCTAGGACGTCCAGACGATCTTGTCGCAAAACTGATTTTGCACAATTAGCTTCTGTTCCAACGGGTCTCTAATCCAGGCAGAAGCGTGTCTACGTCGTTAGGGACCCTCCCCCATTGGAGATCTCCCAAATAGGGATGATCTCCAACCTCCTAACTACTCCCCTAAGCCTATTTAATCCTTAGGACCTTCCCTTCCCAACCCCTGGCTGAATTTCCCTGTAACTTGATTTTGCGTGCATTAGAATACCTAGAGCATCATTTTGCATTTGTTATTTTGAAGTTTTCTTGCAGGGACCTCATTGATTTTTAGCCGGAGCAAGCTCAGATCGTCGCAGACGATCTCGTTCAAATCTCGGACGATCCTGTCACAATTCGAGATGATTTCATTGCTTCCAGATGATTTCGACTGCAATCTGCATTGGGGGCAATCAGTGCCCAGAGTTTGCACTTTCTCTTATACCTTTTGTTGTTTTATTCTGCATTTAAGTTAGTTTTTTCCTTATTTCTTACTATTTTGCATTTGGAGTTCACCCATATAGCTTAGGTTGCATGATAAGATCATAATTTCTCATTAGAATATCATAATTTGTTTGAATTTCTATTCATAACTATTGTTTAGTATTCATATTGTCATTTTGTGTTGTTTCCCTCTGTTATCACAGTGGCATTCTTTGTATTTTGCATTTGTTTTTCTGTTTGTAGGTCTCTGATGAATTCATCTGACGAATTCGTCAGATCTCAGACGATCTTGTCTGATCTCAGATGATCATGTCAAATCAGAGGCGATCCTGACTGCTTCAAACATTAGAATCTCCATCAGACATCCGGATCAGGTATTCTTCTTTTATTTCTCTATTTTTTGTCTTAATTTTGTTTTCTGCATTCATTAAATCTGCACTTTCATATAGATTAATTTAGATTCATTTGGCCAAACCTAGGATATGAATGCTTAAGGCTAAAAACGAACACATAAAAACACATTCCAAACCTAGGCGTGGAAACTGCCATTAAATGTTTCCTGGTGAACCCACCATCCGTCGAAAAATCATCAAAATACACCTCCCTTGAGAGGCGGGACCTTCGCAAGTCCTCTCAGTCCGAGGTACCGCGACATCCTTTTCCCATCCTCCTTCCGGGCACGGATCCTATAGCCTGAAGGTAAGGATGCGAAAAATTTGGAGCGATACATTTTGGTGAACCCGACGTGAATGCATTTAAAACCTTTTGAAAAAAAAAAAAAAATAATAAAAATATATATATATATATATATATATATATATATATATATATATATATATATATATATGTATACAAGAAAAACAAAAACAAAATCATCATTTCAAGTTTGTATGTTTTAGATTCAATTCTAAATAGTAGATATTAAATATTACTTTTAGAAGTACTAAAGAAACCATGAGTTTTTACTCAAATCAATATGAGCCCATCAGTAATGTTGGAAGAATTCAGCCAAATACATTTGTTGATTATGACCAACCTCATCCCTATTCAACACCACCTCCATCACACTTTTCTCATTTTTCATCCTTACCCCAACAGAACAATCCCTTTGCCAATCCTCTTCATAACGATATTATCTATTCTCCCATATATCCATATTATGTCTATCGATCCACATACAATCCTCCACCACCTTTTCAATATTCTTCTCTCAATACAACACATCCATTTCAACAAGAAAATACTTATTCTTCCAATTCTACCATGTACTCACCTCATGCTTCGCAATCTTCCTGTCATCATTCTACCCATAATAAAGAAAGTAGAGGTGAGAAACCATTAGGTCCTTTTATGACGAAAGTCCTAAGGCATTTATCAAAAACCTCTCAAAAACCTTCATCACGTAAATTTACTAAGCTCAATCAACCAATGGATATAATTCTCAAGTATTTACTTGACACAAATAAGATTGAACTCCCTTCCATAAGACACCTTGATACCACAGCAGATTGGTTTAAACCCGAGCTACATTGTGAATATCATAGAGTAGATGGACATATGACACAAAATTGTAAAGATTTAAGATGTGCAATTCAAGATTTGATTGATAAGGGTCTTTTTAATATAAAGGAATTACAATCTACAACTGATTATAAATCTCCAGTAAACAATCAAACTCCTACACAACAAATACCAATAATCAATCAAGACATGGGGATCTCCCAAGAACCCCTATTCAATTATCAACAACAAGAAACCAATCAAATATTGCATGTTAATGTGTCCCATCATGATGATATTATTAATATTGTAACAAAAACTACAAATGAGCAACCTCAAGTTCAATCAACTCAATCCGATATTCAAGATATGGATTCCTCATTTGACCAACCTTCAAAACTATCTTTGGCTCTAGAGAATGATCCAAAATGGAATGTAAGCATAGAAAGCTCATCTTTAGAATCAAAATCTCAATCTGAAATCCACTTTGATAGCCAACAACAAGTGATTAATCCTCAAGCAAAGATATCCCTTTTAGAAGTATTACAAATTTATCATAAGGAAATTTTGTTCAAGATACCTAGCCAACAATTTGTTCCTCATCATATTTTCTCTAAGAACATAATTAATGGTGTAAACCCTCTTGAGGTTAACCATATTTCATTCTATGATGAGGATATTCCTTCCTCTACTCCACAAGAAGACTACTATCTTTACATTACAGGATCTAGTAAAGAAACACTTGTTAAAACTATCATGGTAGATAATGGCTCCTCTCTTAATTTATGCACTTATCAATTATTCCAAAAACTCAAATCAAAGGAAGAAGATCTTAATGAATCAAATGTTATTATAAAATCTTTTAACAATGAAATTCAAGAAGCTCAAGGTACTATAATTCTTCCCTTTAATATTGGATCCAAGATCCTGGATACTTTATTTTATGTAGCATATTGCCCTTCACCTTACAACCTACTTCTCAGAAGTCCTTGGATTCATACGATGAGGGTTGTCCCTTCCACTCTTCACCAATGTTTGAAGTTTGAACTTGCAAATAAAATTGTTACCATACATGGTGACCCAACACCATTTGAAGAATATTTAACGGTTGAAACATCAAGTTCTATACATTCTCTATTATCACAATTATCTTCTATCCATCACTTTTCTTCATCCATATATGATCATCCTTGTTTACCAAATAACACCCATGCATATATTTCATATATGCTCCCTCCATCTTATCAAGACTTGGAATATAGTGATAAGAATGAAGAACTTTCTTATCCTTCTTACATTTTATTTTGTAACATGATCAATTTTCCACATATAAAAGTCAAATCTTTTGCTACATTATTCTACATTATAACAAAGCTTTTGTTATCACTACCTTTTATTCATCACCTTCTGTTCTTACCTTCACCTCAACCAGATTATCCTTCAAAACCTCCTTTGATTTTGAAGCAACCTTAGACATGCTATACTCAAATAACCTTGTATAGTGTATATAGATCATCTTGTATATACCACCAATTTCAATTCATAAATTAAAATCAAAATACAAAAAAAAAAAAAAAATAAAAAAAAAAAAAAAAAAATACTAATGCAACTAAGGACCTTAAAGGTAAATTTGAGCCCAACTGGCTTGGACCATACATTATCACTGCTAAATTTGAATCGGGAGCATACAAATTATCTACCTTAGATGGTAAAGAACTTAAAGAACCCATGAATATTTTGCATCTTAAACGTTACTATGTATAAATTTGGTCATTTCATCCATGTATATATTTTTTCAAAATCACTATCTTGTATTTCTTTCAAATTTATAAATTCAAAAACACCAAAAACATTCATAATCATCAAAATCTTCAAAACTATTTGTTGCATTTATTTATGGCACTTGTTAAATTTTTTGTTCAAAAACAAAAATAAAACCAAAAAAACAAAATAATGATAAAAATATAAAAACAACAATATGCTTGACTCTTTCGAAACCAAAACAATATAAAGAAGAAAGAGAGAGTCAATATTCTCAAAACTTCTCAAAAAGTATTTATATATATTTTCTTACAAATGTTGCAGTTATATGTTTCAAATTATTTTGGATAAATTAGCATTTATTTGGAATCCCTCACTTGCACACTCACAAAAATAAATATCTTGATTTTATCTGGCATGATTACTAATCTCTCTTATATCAAAGTCCACAAAATTCAATTAAATAAAGTTTGAGCATAGAGAATTGATCTTGTTATTTACTTAAACCAAGCACATCTTTTCACAATAAAATGATTATATTTGTAATTTCCATGTTTTGCTACATAGTAGACGTGATTTCTTGAGCGAAAAGTTTCCCCTGCTATCCTATCATGCACATGGTCTAGAATCTTTGAGAATTGGCAAAAGGACAAGCTCACCCCTACCCAGAATAAAAATCCCTTGCTCTACAGCTAATCCGAGCAAGTATCCCTAGCAAAGAAGAAGAAAAGAAAAGTTCAAGAAAAAAGAGAAAAGAAAAATGTTATTTTATATCATTACAGCAATATTTCAAGCACTATCTCAAAAATCAAGCAAAAAAAAAAAATACAAAAAGAAAAAGAAGAAAGCAAGAAAGCAATAAAATCCCTTTCCCTACCCTTTGAAAAGAAAAGAAGGGTTGATGAGCTTGAATCCCTGGAATTCTCAATTATTCGAAAAGCGTGAGGTAAGCCCCATAACAGGTGGTTTGTGCCCAACCTGCTTGGCCTTGGGTAACTCCTAGCGTGGTGATATGTCTGTCACATTAGCGACCTTCTTTTGTACGGACCTATGTCTGCTTATGGATTAGCTAGCTCTTGATAATCCGACCTACATAGTAGTCTAGTATGGTTATATGCATCTACATCATGGTTAATGAACACTTATTTGGTTTCTTCAAATCACTTGTATCATATTATCTTGCTCAAAACTGGTAAATGCACAAAGCAATTGCACACACATTTGTATTTGAGAGATTTTGTGTATCATTATGATAAATCAAGATCGGAAATGAATTCACATATGCACATGGGATTCCTTATAAATCTAACTTTTGTCTTCAAAATACTTTGAAATATTATTTTTGCAACTTGTTTGGAATAATTCAAGTACGATTGTTTACCATAAAGACAACTATATAATAGAAAAATCAAAAATTTCTTTCAAAACTATACAATCAAAACATATATATATATATATATATATATATATATATATATATATATATATATATTATATATATATATATAACTTTTGTCGACTTTCGCGACGATGGTATAGTTCCAAAACCAAAATTGGAATTTTATGCCTAGCGCAAGTCCTCATCTTCATATTTTCTGTTTATTAAAAAATCAACCATGCAATAAAACTATCTATTTTTCTTTGATTTTCGCGATGATGGTATAAGTCTATACCTACATATTCTATGCCTAGCGCAAACCATTGTAACAATTTTTATTCCCCATTTATTTAAAAATCATGAAAACCATATGACTTAAATCATACTATTACACAGTTATGTTTTTTTAAACACAAAGCATGCACATTATCACTATTTCATGTCATTATGTCAACCTTCAATTTTGCAAAGATGATATAATTCCTAAGGAATTATCCAAAAATTATCACACTTAGGAATTTATGCCTAGCAAAAAAAACATTATTTCATGCATACTATTTTTTATGAAAATCTGAAAAACAAACCATCATCACCATCATTTTCACCATTGCACCAAAGTCTTAAGACAGTCTCTTAAGCATTCTTTTACTTTTAACAATATTTCTATACTGGGATTAGCTTGACGACCGAGTGAGCAACGACTCCATGAAATGGTCTATAATAGCGACAATGTCCTTTGAAATTATTGTTAGAAGTCTCTTTTATTTTTTACCACATCACATTACAAACAACCAATTTGTTACATCAGATTATTTCATTTAAAATATTACCGCATGACATCAAAATTATAAATTTTCAAAACGACATAATTTCATGAATCCTCAATCCAATTATCAAATCAATCAATCAAACATAAAAGCATCATAAACATACACATAACACAAGTCATATGATCAAAACTATCTCATCTCATATATATATCAATAGTATATATACATCATCAAAACTGGATCGGTATGCCACAATCTGTACCTCGGCATACTCAATCCTCTATCAAAAATAATAAACCTACATATCAATCTGTACAGTGTAATGCAGTCCTCTAGCCTCGAGAGCCCCTCGAGCTCTCAGCCTCATCTCCTCCCCCACCCTGAGGTGGACGAGGTGGCCCCATCGCAGTATGAGTAGTACTGTGAGTCCTAGTCCTCGATCGAGATGAAGTCCTCGAGGACCCAATCCTGATAGGGTCAGCAATGCCGGCTGGCAGCTGTACCCTCTGACCCTCTGGCACCATCTAGAAGTAGATGCCCTGGTAGAACGCGATCTGAGCAATCGACCGTGCCAGCTCCTATGTGCTCGCTCCTCCACCCCGTGCCCTGAGGCATGCAATCTCGTCTCTGAGCTGGGTAACCTCAGCTCGATGGCATGTAGCCTCATCCTGCAATGTCTGCACCTATGCTCGAAGATGATCTCTCTCTGCTCGAAGAGTAGTTGTCTCGCTACTCTCCCCTGTGTCAACACCCTTGCCCTTATCGAGCGATGGTGGCCTCTCTCTCTATGGAGAAGGGGGTCTCGCCTCCCTCCTCTCCCTCTGTCGTGGCCTCTCCTATGCATGCGGCCTCCTCAGCTCTCTCCCACCGTGACCCTGGGCCACCTCCATAGCCGCCTGGCATTGCCTCCCTATCCGACGCACAACTGCATGTATCGAACCCTGAGCCCTCGTCATCCGAGGAGGGCGGATGCCTACATACCAGGCATCATAGCCATCGGCTACCCCTGCGTCGTCCCCATCCACTGGCTGAATGGGGGCATCGTCCGAGTCCTGACTCCAAAAACATTGCATGTCTGGAGCCCCGCTCACTGTAGTGTTATCCCGGATAGTCCGAGAAAACTCATAATCCCTGAGAGATGGGATCCCCTGCTATAGACCGAACTATCACAAAACTCGGTCATAGCGATGGAGCTCCACCTCTCCCCTCTCCATCCGTAGCTAGCACACTCGCCTAACGTGAGCTAGCTCCTGTCCGTCCTCGGCCCACCCTGGGTGCTCGCGCCATGGCCTCTAGGTGATCTGGTCTGGGACTAGGTCATCTAGCAGTCTTCGAGACATCGGAAGGTCGATCCGCCACTGTGACCCTCTCCGAAGCCACCAGTAGAAAACTCGGGGCCTCTCCCCATCAATCCCTGTCAGAGGAAGCCCTATCGGCCTCCGCACTGCAATATGCTCCCAGCACCAAACCTGTAGGAGCGATGTCATCACCAGACATCGGCCGCCCTTGTACACGACCCCATGCAGGATCCTGTATAACCGGCATAGCACATAGCTGCCCCAAGCAAACCTGTAGCCATGGTCTCGCATATCGTAGATCACATCTGCCAGCATCCATGGCACCCTGCACCCGCTCTGGTGGCACAGCAAAAGTCCACCAACTACTCCAGCTAGAACCTGTGTGAGTCTAGATGCCCCAGGCATCTGACGCAGTGCCTCGATGTTAACTCCGCCCTTCTCCAGGGTGAAGCTCGGGTCACCACACAATCGTCCCATAGCATGGCCCTGATTGGCCGTAGGAGTGATCAACCGTCCTTGTATGGGGATTCTCAGAATCCTCCATACATCCTCTAGAGTGGGAGTCATCTCCCCTGTCGGTAGCCAAAAACAGGAAGAACCCGGATACCATCTCTCTGCTAGGGCTGTCAGTAGCCCCATATCTGTAGACACTTGTGGCATCTCTGCCACATGCTGTAAGCCGGCCTGTGCCAGCTGATCCCGCTCTGCTTGTGTAAGAGCGGCCAAGTCATCTCTCAAACCTCCATACTTCCATTCCCTGCTTTTTAGCAAACCTCTCTGCAACATAAACAACAAAACAACAAACAACCATTAATAACAACTCAAGTGATTAAAAATGCAAGTTAAAATAAGTTCAATTTTATGCAATTGATGATATCGTCCACTATTGGACGATATCGTCCCAAATTTGAGCATAATCGATTCCGATTTCGTAGGTCGAAATCGTCCCTAATTTGACGAAATCGTCCCCCTTTCGCCGATTTCGCCCTTAGACGAAATTGGCGAAATTGAGACGATTTCATCGAAATCGGGACGATTTCGTCCCGACGACGTCGACGGCCCAAAAATGGCCGCGATGCTCAAAAATTGATTAAAATTTACCTAAAAAGCATGTAAAATCAAATTAAAGCATTCTAAACTAAGTTTAGACTCTTACCAGTAGCCCGCGTCGGACCTCTGTTGATCTGTGCGTCGTCTCCACCATTTTTGCTTCCAGAGCTCTAAAACCAGTAAAAATGAATTAGGGTTTTACCCTATTTTTCTTAATTTTATTCAAAAATAATTCAAAATTAATTTTGCTTTTTCGCGTTTTTACCTCAAACGTTCGATTTGGGTAAAAACACGGAGGGGGCACCATAGTAAGTTGTCGTACGATTCGACCAAGAATCGTCGCCTAAAAATGGGAATAATTTTTGCTTTCTCGTAGATCGAGAAGAACTCATCTTTAACGCATTTTCTTCGGAAAATTCGCTAAAGAGGGGGCAAAATGTAGCACCCTAAAATTGGCACAGTGAAATTGTAATAATTACATTCATCCTAGTAAATAATTTAAATTCAAATTTTAACCTCCCAAACCGCCCGTTAACCATCGGGTAATCCGTTTCCCCCTTTTTCGTGCCATTTTTAGAGGTTGTTTTGACCGTTTGATGATATCGTCGTCGATCAGACGATATCGCCCCAGATCTGACGATTTTGTCTGGGCTAGGACGTCCAGACGATCTTGTCGCAAAACTGATTTTGCACAATTAGCTTCTGTTCCAACGGGTCTCTAATCCGGGCAGAAGCGTGTCTGCGCCGTTAGGGACCCTCCCCCGTTGGAGATCTCCCAAATAGGGATGATCTCCAACCTCCTAACTACTCCCCTAAGCCTATTTAATCCTTAGGACCTTCCCTTCCCAACCCCTGGCTGAATTTCCCTGTAACTTGATTTTGCGTGCATTAGAATACCTAGAGCATCATTTTGCATTTGTTATTTTGAAGTTTTCTTGTAGGGACCTCATTGATTTTTAGTCGAAGCAAGCTCAGATCGTCGCAGATGATCTCGTTCAAATCTCGGACGATCCTGTCACAATTCGAGATGATTTCATTGCTTCCAGATGATTTCGACTGCAATCTGCATTGGGGGCAATCAGTGCCCAGAGTTTGCGCTTTCTCTTATACCTTTTGTTGTTTTATTCTGCATTTAAGTTAGTTTTTTCCTTATTTCTTACTATTTTGCATTTGGAGTTCACCCATATAGCTTAGGTTGCATGATAAGATCATAATTTCTCATTAGAATATCATAATTTGTTTGAATTTCTATTCATAACTATTGTTTAGTATTCATATTGTCATTTTGTGTTGTTTCCCTCTGTTATCACAGTGGCATTCTTTGTATTTTGCATTTGTTTTTCTGTTTGCAGGTCTCTGACGAATTCGTCTGACGAATTCGTCAGATCTCAGACGATCTTGTCTGATCTCAGACGATCATGTCAAATCAGAGGCGATCCTGACTGCTTCAAACATCAAAATCTCCATCAGACATCCGGATCAGGTATTCTTCTTTTATTTCTCTATTTTTTGTCTTAATTTTGTTTTCTGCATTCATTAAATCTGCACTTTCATATAGATTAATTTAGATTCATTTGGCCAAACCTAGGATATGAATGCTTAAGGCTAAAAATGAACACATAAAAACACATTCCAAACCTAGGCGTGGAAACTGCCATTAAATGTTTCCTGGTGAACCCACCATCCGTCGAAAAATCATCAAAATACACCTCCCTTGAGAGGCGGGACCTTCGCAAGTCCTCTCAGTCCGAGGTACCACGACATCCTTTTCCCATCCTCCTTTCGGGCATGGATCCTATAGCCTGAAGGTAAGGATGCGAAAAATTTGGAGCGATACAACTAGTAATATGAATCAAACATAAAATTTGAAAGCTCACTTTATCCATTAATATGGATTACATTAGTTCTCTCAGATGGCTTGCTAATGGAGGTGGACTAATCCTTTTCCACATAAGGGAACGTTCTTGGTTGCAAATCCCTTTTGGCTTCCCTTATTTTTTTTGGGTAAGTAGATTAATTTATATACAAAACATGTTTTTTAAGAGGATCCCAAAACCTTATAACAAGAGAGGTCATAGCCTTTACCATTAGAGAGAGCCCCTTGGGCTAATACATTAGGTACCATATGAAAACTTCCCAAAAAAAACATAGTGATGCCCATGAGGGCTACATCAAACCCTCCCAACGGAGGTCAAAAAACAAACAAAAAAACCATAAAAAACACATAAGCATCCATTATATAGATCTCTGCCACCAGACGACAAAAAGGAAACCATCCCAAGAAACTTCCTTACATGTTTGGATCCTCCTGGGTCTCATGCCCATTAAAGTGTTTTAGGATCCTCACCATTGCATTTGTAGAGGAGAGGATATTGGCCATCATGTCTAACAAGAACTAGGGAGACAACCCCTCTGCTTCACTCTCAATGTCAGAGTTGATTTGCTACGACGAAGTCCATTTCTCCTTCTTCACCTTCTTAAGCCACAGAGATGATCGAGATGGGTTTGGGGCATCGGTACACCCTCTATTGGCTAGCTTGATATGGGAAACTCTTTGGAGGGATGCATGATTGGCCACCTCAGGGGGGCTGCTTTGGATAGGGCTGGAAGTCCCATCCTCTTGAACAAAACCAGGACTACCCGAGGCTTGGGTAGCAATAGGAAGGACCACCTAGGGTAGAGGATGATTCACAATGACATGGCAGAATATGACACTCATTAACCCCTGGTGGATGGGAGGGTATGATGATTTCTTGCTCTTTTTGATAGTGAGGCCAAGGGAGTAGACAAGATAGTCAGGAATACAGACCTGCTTGGCATCCCTAATATGGTTTACAAAACTAATGTGGAAACTACGCAAAGGCTTATCGGGATCATCACAAGTAACATACTAAAGGATAGGGATGATGGAAATATTCCAAGGTTCAGGGAGGGCAGAGCGAAGGAGGGTCAACTTATCCCACCCAAGGTTTCATCCTTTTTTATGGAATTTCTCCAATTCCTCTTCCCAATTGTGACGATCACACCGAATGTTATGACCTACCACCAGCAACCTAGTGACCTTACTCATAATCTCAATGGAGATTTTAAAATTTAGCCCCCTCACCACAACCTCACCCGGATTTCAGGAGTCCAAAAAAGCATGGGCGACATCATCTTTGAGCCCTTAGAATTTTTGGAGGAAAGGAGCATACCCTTGGCATTCATAAACATCATGGATTCATCACATAGGGCAAGTTCAACCTGCTTGATGAAATTAGAAGCCATGGGTTTAGGAAAACACACACCAAGAGGGAAGCCAGATGACTCTACACCACACTCCAGGGGACACCTTACACCAAAAGATAAGGCTCACCCAAAACACCACTAAATTAAATAGATTTTATTTGGATATGAGCCTCACATGCATGCAGGGAGAGCCATCATTACCAAAGATAGTGTTATATCTAGGATGGTTGTAAAGATTGATGCTAATGTGGACATGCAATCTTTGAAGGTGCCATGCATTGTCGAAGGTAATGGCACCCTTAGTAGTTATGTCTAGAGAGGTGGGATGGAGCGTCCTCTCAAGGTTGGCCTGGGAGAGGGCCAATGGTGATCTTCACTTGGGTGTGCCAGACCCGTCCAAATATCTATAGGGGAGATGAAAAAGCACCCACCTGTCTTCAAACTTTTCTAGGAATGAGGGACAGGACTAGGGATTTGCTGGACCACCTTTTGAGGGCCTTTGGGAAAGGATCGTTCTCATTATGCCTACCATGAACCATCATGATAAATGTGCCAATTGGGATTGGTGGCACAGGTGTCATGGCTCTCCCTAAGCCCGTCCACCTAGGACCGGTCCTTTCATCACGCTTATATGGAGACATTAATAATATCCTGGCTAGTGATCTTCTCAATGTCCACTGGGAAACCCTGAAGAAACACCGTAAGACATGTGGAATTTAAGCCTTTGTTTGCTAAGTGGTTAGCTAGAACATTTCCCTCCCTATAGGTATGCTTGATATGAACCTAGTTTCTCCGACGTAGGATGCTTCTAGCCTGAGTGATGATATTACAAACCTTCCATGCCGGATCCTTGGAAGTTGTCATGTAGTTGATGATGTTCAAAGAGTCCCCTTCAACAAACAAGGGATGGGTATCCTCCATCATGAGCTCGAGTCCTCTAGCCTTTGTGACATGATTGGTTTGACATCGTAAGTTTTCACAGAAAGCCATTACAAGCTTTCCATTGTGATCTCGAACATACCCACCCGCAGCGGCTGCCCCTAGGATGCCATGAGATGCCCCATAAAAATAGCTTCAACCACCCATGAGGAGGCCTGACCCACCTGACGTTCTTCCTGGAGACTCGTGGATCCTCCAAATCCTTACTCTCCCTGGATAGCTTTAAGGATTTTAACAAACCTTCTTTGAACACATTTTTAGGCCAAGGGCTGGGGATAAGCTTGGAATTCTCAATGGTAAAGGTGATGGCCCTATGAGTGACTAAGGGAGGATCCTTGGGGGGTGATCAAATATATGACCATTGCGATCCAACCATACCTACCACAACAAGTGGTGGAGGCAAGCTTTCCACAGGAAATGAAGCTTAGGGTTTTTAAAAGGATTGCCCCATTGGAATAAAGCCTCCTTGATGGTCTTGGGGGAAACCCATTGGATCTTGAATGTGGAGAGGATGGCACCAAGGACAGACCCAGTGTAGCCATAGTGCAGGAAGTATGGTTAGAGGAATCACATGCAGACTTGCATAAGTAGCATCTATTGGCTAAAGCAAACCCCCTCTTGTGAAGATTGTCAATAGTGAGGGCTTTAATCTGAAAAGCAATCCAACAAATTTTTTTTACCTTTGGGATAACTCCTTTCCTCCAAATCAAGTTTTAAGAAAAGTCCAAAATTAGCCCTTTGAACTAAATACCATAGGCAGTTTTGATAGAGAAACCCCCGTCATCGGTCCCCCTCCATATCAATATGTTCAGTCCTCTGCTAGTGGGGATGATGATGTCCTTGAGGATGGAGGATAGGAAGTCGACCTATGACTCTAGCCCTTCTATTTTGATGACTTTCCACTACAGGGAGACATTTCTCCATTCAATGAAATCGGCCACCTTCTACCCAACATTGTTATCCAGGAAAATTTTAAGTTGAGCCAACCCAATTTTTTCTGACAGAGGATCCTCTAGGGCCCACCTATCCTTCCAAAATTCTATACTTTGACCATCCCCAAGGATCCACCTGATGCCATTTTGGATCAAATGTCTTGATTGACCAATGGCTTTCCAAAAATTTGACCCCCCAATGGGAATTCCACCCTCAAGAAGGGGAGTGTTGTTGAGGTATTTATTCCTAACAATCCTAACCCATTCAACCAGTTATTTGACTATGATCCTCTAGGTGTGCTTATAAATGAGCACTAGGTTCATCATGGCCATTATTTTGAGCAATAATCCATGTTGCTTTTTTCTTATGCACACTTTGTCCCAAGCTACCATAGGGATCCTAGACTTATCTTCATTGCCTAACCAAAGGAAATTCCGTTGAGCCTGCTCGATCTTGAGAAGAACTGAGGTAGGCAATCTGAATATAGACATGAAGAAAGTCAGAATCCCTTGGAGGCATGCCATGGTAAGGGTTGCCTTGGTAGCTTGGGATAAGAGCTTGCATTTCCATGATGCCAATTTTTTATGGATCCTCTCAATCACCATATTCCACATCCCTTCCTTTGCACACCCACAAAAAATAGGGAGGCCA
The DNA here is from genome assembly GCA_028583015.1 of Wollemia nobilis. NCBI lineage: Eukaryota > Viridiplantae > Streptophyta > Pinopsida > Araucariales > Araucariaceae > Wollemia > Wollemia nobilis. Next base: position 9,415,242 of record JAQPPZ010002969.1, on the reverse strand, counting down.
AGATAGGTGGTGGGAAGGTAGTCAATAGAGCAGCCTAGGATCCTTGTAATATGAACTTGATGCCTGGTTGGGGTGTTGATGAAAAATATCTTGCTTTTGATGTAATTTACTTTTTGGCCGGTAGCCTTCTCATAGAGTCCAAGGATTCATTTGATGGATTTAGCTTGAGCTACTAACGCAATGGTGGATAGAAGCATGTCATCCACAAACTAATGATGGGTGATCGCATCACCCTCAAAGGTAGGGAGGATACCTATCACCTTCTTCTGACGTTGGCCATCCTTGAGAGCTCTTCCCAACGCTTTTGCAAGGATAATGAAAAGTATGGGGGATAGAGGATCCCCTTGGTGTAAACCTCTTGAGATTTGAAAGAACTCAATGGGAGAGCCATTGACTAGGATCAAGAACCAGGGAGAGGAAATGTAGCCCTGGATGAGATCGACCCACAAAGGGTGGAAGCCAAACTTGAGAAGGATCTTCTAAAGAAAGCATCTGTCAATCCTATTGAAGGCTATGTTCATATCCAAATTAATAAACATGGTATCCTTCTTAGACATTGAGGCTGAATGAAGGGTTTCATGGATAGATATGACCCCATCTAGGATGTTCCTCCCTTTAACCGAGCTGCCTGGGATTGATCAATGATGAGGGAAATTATGGCTTTTAGCCTATTGGCCATAACCTTGGTCAAAACTTTGTAGATGACATTACATAGGCTGATGGGCCTATAATTAGAGATGTATTTGCAAGAAGAGACTTTCAAGATGAGGGCCAAGAAAGTGGAATTGAAACTACGAGGGATGAATTTGGTTTCTTGAATTTCTCTAATAGCCTTAAAAACATCATTCTCTACCACATCCCACATAGTTTCGAAGAACCTTAGAGAGAACCCATCCAGTCCAGGGGCTTTATTGGGTTGTATTGAAAACAAGGCCTCTTTAACTTCATCGCGGGTGAAGGGATCCACCAATCTAGAGTTCAAGTCCTGAGGAACGATGTTGGGGATATTAGCAAGGAGAGTATCCTGAGCTTGACTATCATCCTCCGAGGCACTTCCCAAGAGGTTATGGAAGAAAGACATTGCTTCGGTCCTGATCTCCATAATGTCAATGGATAATGATCCATTTTTGCACATGATCTCCCTGATCTTGTTGGATTCCCTATGTTGCATGGTAGAGGCATGAAAGAACCTTTTATTGGCATCACCTTCCTTGACCAATAGGTCTCTTGAATTTTGCCTCCAGAAGGTTTCCTCTCTGGACAAGATATTATGGAATTCTGCTAGGAGGTTCCTTTCCTCCTCCCTAGTGGGGTTGCTGTGGTCCCCTACTTTGATTATCCTTTCTATCTTCGGAAGTTTCTCAGTAATAGCTTTCTTATTGGAAAAAATATTGCCAAAGACCTCCCTATTATAGATTTTTAGGTTTTCTTTGACCATATTTAACCTCTGAGCCAACTGAGAAGTGGTAGACCCTCTGACACTTTGATGCCACCAAGAGGACACTTGATTTTTGAAATCCTTGTGTTGGGTCCACATGGCTTCGAAATGGAAAGGATTTTTAAAGGAGGGAGGCCTACCAGATTCAAGGAGGATGGGATTATGGTCTGATTTGATCCGAGGTAAGGCCAGCAGAGTGGCATCGCCAAACCATGGTATAGATTCTTGAGAAATTAGGAACCTATCCAAATTGACCTGGATGAGTTCGCTATCAATCCTCCTGTTGTTCCAAGTAAAAGAGGATCCTTTGAGTTGAAAATCCATGAGCTCATTGGTATTGACAAACCCTCTGAAATCCTCCATGCTTCTGCTATAAGAGTTGTTGCATCCTCTATTTTTAGATGGATGCAAATGACTATTGAAGTCCCCTTCTAAGATCCAAGGAAGGGTTTTAAATGTGGTACTCATTTGAGTTACTGTTTCCCACATTGCGGCCTGCTCACTGGGTGAGTTTGGGGCATAAATATTTGATAGAATTCAAGACTTCTTATTGTCCTTGGCATGAAACAAAATATTTAGGATCCTATTTGAGGATGATAAAAGCCTTCCTTTAACCAGGGTAGGATCCCATAGACACATAAGCCCCCCTGACATGCCTTGAGTAGGACTGATAATGCAATCTCCACTAGCCCAAATGGCCTTGGCAGCCTTTCGAGAATAGAATTTTTCAATTTTGGTTTCTTAAATGATAAATATGGAAGGATTAATCCTTTTCCTTAGGTCAGCCACCAACCTCTGCTTGGCTACCTTGTTTAGGCCCCTCACATTCCATGAGAGAACCTTCATCTCAAGGGTTTAGGGTTTTTCCTACCTCCCTTCACTAGCTGGAAGGGGGGTTTGGTTCCTTGCTTGTCATTGTCAGACTTATCAGAAAAAAACATCGATTGGGTCCCATTTGTGATATCCTCCACTGTTTCCTTGTTTCTTTTCTCATTTTTAGAGGGTCTCCCTCTTTTCCTTTTACTGCCATAGTCTATTGCCTGTTTCTTGCTCCTGGTTTTCATGAGGCTGATACTTCCCGAGAGAGAAGGGTCTTATTTTTCATATGAAGGAGAAGGGGGTGCCTCTCCCCTATTCAAGCAATTTGGGGATTTTCTATTGCTCACCACTAGGTACTCATCCATATGAGAATTTGGACATAAAATTTTGGGAGGGGTCTGTACCTGGGCCATTGGATCCTTTATGATGGGACTGGTGAGAATCAAATATTTTGGGAGTGCCTCTTGCTCATTTCTACCGTATCCTCCTGATCTCTCTCCATACGCCACTCGATCGCTACCTCTCCTGCTCTCCATTGCATCCTCCAATTGTGCACTATTTTGTGTCTCTTGGCTTCCCTTATTTTCATCATGGTAACTTCATTGGATAAATTTTCATGAAGTCCTGCATCTCCCATAAGGTAGCAGCTTGTGAATTTGGAGTGGGTAATGCAGGTGTTGCATGAGGAGTAGGAAGAGTCGATATTATAGATGGGGGAGGGAGCACTAGCACTAAAAATGTGTTAGACCATTGATAAAAGGTCATAGGAGGAGGAAGTTTTGGATAAGCAGGAATTGGGATAGCTAATTGTGGTTAACCATTGAGAAACTTGGGGAATATATTCATCAAAGGCTAGGAGGTAATATACCTATAAAAATAAGGATTTTTCTACCTTTACATACTCTTGGAATATCTGAGGGAAGGCAAGAACATTTTAATGCCTTATCATCAGTATTAGTTTTGAACTGAAGGCTCTTAAATAATAATAAACTGCTTGCTCATGGGTTGGCCTAAGACCATCAAGCACTCTTTTCTAGGAGTGACTAAAATTGATATTAAAATTCATGATTTCTTCTTGTGGATGTCTTTGTATTACTGTGAACTGAGTAATGGTTCCTCTTGTTCATTGAAATCTTCTATTAGCTTTGATGCCAAGGCATTCTAGGAATTTATACTCCTATCAGGTAGAGTTCTATACTAGTAAAGAATATTTCCTTTTAGAAAAATGACCAATAATTTATTCATCACATCCTCATCTTAGATTTTGTGCATGGTGGCCAATGACACTACATCTTGAACATGTTCATATGTTATTTTTTGGTACCATCATAGATTGGAAGGGCTTTCAAGGTTGCTTGTGGAATAACAAGTTGATCATCTAGGTCAAGGAGTCGTGTTATTCTAGTTAGGAACTCTTAGGTTTTGATTTTAGGTCATTTCTATTTGGTGGAATATGAACACTTGGGATATAGGTATTGAATGAGTGTCAATCTGATCTTCCTCTTGTTCTTCAGTAAAATCAGGAGCTTCAATGACTAGTTTAGGTTGTTGTCTTCTAGAAGATAATTGTAAGAACTGAACTAGTTCTTCTAAAATGCTAGCCCTATATATTGTAAATATGAAATGATTGTAGGGTTGATGTGGATTTCTAGGTATATTTTTAATGACATCACCAGGTGATTAAGGAGTCTAGAAAAAATTAGGTATCACCAAACCTTTTTTTATCCAGAATGTGGGAAAGGGTCACATCGGGCATGCCAAAAAATATTGGTCAGAAGTTTATCTAATGGTAAGGACTATGTGCCCACAGAACTCGACCAACATTTAATGACCTCAATACTATGAATCTTGGGGTCAATCTCTGAAGTAGGTTAGCTCCTTGCAAATTCTAACTAGACACTTGGGTGAAAGGGAAGGGAAAGACACTAAAGAAAATGTAAAGCTAGAAAATAGTGTGATGTTGATCCAATCACATCAAGATACATGCCCAAAAAGTCTAAAATGTAATATAAAACATTCATGGACTACCTAACAAACTAACCACTGGTTCCATTAATCACTCACACACATAGCTCTACTAAGAATTACAAAATTAAAGAATAAATTGTTGGCAATTTTGGGTACTTTGGGCACATTGCCTTTGCTCAAGTGTATAAGTTGTCATTGATGTCAAGAAGTTTTTGAAGGAATTTGATTTGATGTCAAATAATTTGTTTTGATGAAGGTTACGACATGACAGTTTCAAAGGACTTTTGCAAACCCCATATTGACAGAGAAAAAGGCAAGTGGAAAAACTGTCGCGATTTCGCGACATGTTGGCAGACAAAAAGGCAAGTGAAAAACTATCACGATTTTGTGACATGTTGGAAAAAAAAGAGAAAGCAGGAAGAAGTGTCACGATTTCGTGACAAGTTAAAAGAAAGAGAACAAGTTGGAAAAGTGTCACGATTTCGTGACATGTCGCATTTTCGCAACTCAAAAAGTGTAGGTAGGCAAAGAAGGAAAAGTGTCGCGATTTCGTAACATATTGCAAAGAAGGTTGTACGGATGAAAAAGTGTCATGATTTCATGACATATTGCAAGGAAGGTTGTATGGAAGAAAAAGTGTCACGATTTCACAACGTAATGCAGGAGAGAGAGTCCGATAGAAAAAGTGTCATGATATCACGACATGTCAAGTTTTCATGACCCAAAGAATATAAAAGAGCTAAGGAGGAAAAGTGTCGTGATATCACAACATGTCGCATTTTCGTGACTTAAGTAGGAGAGAGAAAACAAGTCAAAAGACAAAGTGGAAGCAAGATAAACTGTCGCAATTTTGTGACATGCTACAAAAGTCGAAGTGAGAACTGTCACAATTTCACGACATGCTACAGAACTCGAAGTGAGAACTATCATGATTTCACGACATGCAACAAAGGGAAGAGTTTGAAATGAGAACTATCACGATTTTGTGACAGGTTGCAAAGAAAGCATACGAAAGCTAAAAGCGTCGTGATTTCACGACGGGTTGCAATGAAAGCATACAGATGTCGAAAGTGTCACGATTTCACGACAGGTTGAAGAGAAAGCGTATGGATGCAAAAAGTGTCACGATTTCATGATAGGCAGAAAAGAAAGCACACGAATGCAGAAAGAGTCATGATTTCATGACAGATAGAGATGGCAGCATTCGGTTGGAGAAAGTGTCACTATTTCACAACAGAAGCAAAAATGGGTTTGATGAAGGGAGAAGTGTCACGATATCATGACAAAAGCCAAAAGAAAGTGTACGATTGCAAAGGTGTCATGATATCGCGACATGTTATAGTTTCGCGACAAAAGCTACAGAAGAGTTACAGAGGCAGTTGAAGCTGACAAAGTTAAATGTGAGCCGATGAAGTTTAGGGTTGTGCAGCTGACTAAAGATTCTGGTTATAGCAGACTAAGATTAAGGTTTTGATCTTGAAAGTGTTATTATAAAATGCAGGCTATTTTGAAGAGTGGTGTGCATTGTTTTTGTGACATTCGTAGATAGAGCACAGAGTGAGAAGTTCGATCACCGAGAGTAGAGTGCAAAATTCGATCGAAGTGTGCAGAGTGAGCGAAGAGTCATGGTGAATTGTTCTAAGTGCCGCTGTGATAGCACAAAGAGTGCAAAGGTTGAAGTTTGACCAAGTGCGGCTGTGATTGCACAAAGAGAGCAGAGGGCATAGAGAGCACAAAGGGAAAATACGAACGTGGAGTGCTACTGTATGAGGACAAAGGTGCATTGGTTCTTTGAGAAGAACCTAAGGACAGTTGGCAAGTCTTTGAGAAGGCATGTATGTAGAGGATTGATTTGTTCAAGAGTTGGATAGATCTGATAGACAGAGGAAGACTTGTACTAGACCGATTGACTATGTTTGGTACAGGTTGCTGAGCTATTGTGGACGTGATCATAGAAGGTAGAGGTCTCTTAGGCTAAGCATTAAGGATAGGAGGTCTTCAGTGGAAAGGAGTTCCACATTCTGGCAAGAGGTAGAGGCAGTTGATCTTTTGAGGGATCATTTCCATAGCAGAGGGGAAGGTATCTCCTTTGAGCAGAGGCTCATAAATTTAGATTGGGGAAGGTATCTCCTTTGAGAAGAGGCTCATAAATTCTAATTGGGGGAAGGTATCTCCTTTGGGATGAGGCTCATAAACATTGTAATTGGGAAGGATTCCCAAAGAACTTTGAGATAACTTTTAGAGAAAAGTTTTGTGGATGTAGCCCAGTCATTCTGGGTGAACCACGTTAAAATTGGTGTCACTTTGTGGATGATATTGTGCATTGCTTTGATATTTATTTGGATATATTTATTTACTATTTTGAAGTATGATGAAAAAGTAAAAATAGGTATTATACTGTTCACCCCCCCTCTCAATATAATCTTGTGTTCTTCAATTGGTATCAGAGTAGGTGCCTTCGAAAAGTTTAACAGCTTGAAGGAAAAGCTAGTAAAGAACACAATGGATCATTCAAGTAGCAATGCAACACCTATTCTTGATGGGTTAGATTTTGGTCTTTGGAGTGCAAGGATGAAGGTTCATCTAATGGCACTTGGTAATGAGGTATGGGAAGTGATTGAATATGAGTACACTATTCTTGTACATGGTCCTAATACTAAAGAAGAAAGGCTCCTACATCACAGAAATTCAAAAGCAATGAATGCAATCCTGAAAGGCTTACAGAAAGCAGATCTCACCAAAGTGATTCACTGCAACACAACTAGTGAAATGTGGAAACAGTTGAAGGTGGTTCATACAAGTGATACAAATGTCAGAAAGGCCAATTTGAGACACTTCAAAGGTATGTTTGAACAACTCTAGATGAATGATGATGAAAATATTAGTGACTACATGCTTCGTATGGATGAGGTTGTTAACTCCATGAAAGACTTAGGTATTGAGCTTGTTGAAAATGATGTTTGTGATAAGATTTTAAGATCTCTTCCTAATAGATTTAGTGAAAATATTTCTACTATTGAGGAAGCTAAATATTTGGATAAGTTGAAAAAGGATGAGCTCCATAGTATACTTGCAACATTTGAGTTGAGAACTCAAGTGAAGGTTGATGTCAAGAAAGAGGCAACTTTCAAGGCTACCAAGAAATCCAAGGGTAAACAGCTTCAAGAGAGTGATGAGTCTTCTAGTGATGAAGAGGCATATTAAAGTAAGAAAGGCAAGTTCTCTAGAAAGCACAAAAGCATGAAAAATATAAGATGTTTCAATTGTGGAAAGTTTGGTCATTATGCTACTGACTGTACTTGTTCCCAAGAATGAAAGTGATGAAGATAAACAAGATTCTAAGAGCAAGGATTCTGAAAAGCACAAGCATCACAGGAAGAACAAATATGAGCACAAAAATCAAGGAAAGAGGTATTCTCACAAGCACAAGAAGAGTTTCTACCTAGACAAAGCAAGTAAGTGTTCTAGTAGTGATAGTGAAAGTTCTTCAAGTGATGATGAAAATGAGATGTTGTTCATATCAGAAAAAAGAGGAAGAACCAAAACGTAGATTCATTATCATGAAATGTCTTAGATGTGGAAGTTTTGGTCACCTTGAGGATGATTGTACAAATAATGATTTGGTTTCTAGTATGTATGAGGATGCTTCAAAAAACTATAAGGAAGATACTTGTATGGTTTTTGAAAAAGGTAGCACCTCTAGTGATAAGAAATCTAAAAAAGGCTTTGATGATTCAGAAAGCAAACAAATAAAGGATCTTGAAAGTGAACTTATTAATGCTCTTAGTGCTTTGAAAAAGGAAAGAAAGAAGAATGCTAGACTCAAGGATAAGTTAGATGAATGTTGTATGGAGAGATGATCTTATAGAAAATCTTGATTTCTCTATAGCTAAGACACAAGAACTCAAGGATGAGTTAGAGTCTAAGGTTCTTGAGTATAGTGAGTTAGAACAAAAAATGGCTTCTTTGAAAGAGGAAACTAAAGAGTACAAGGATAAGCTTTAGAGGTTTCAAGATAGCTCCAAAAAGGTTAAGTCACTCATCAAAGGTCAAAGAAAGACAACAGATAAAACAGGCCTTGGTTTTGTTAAGCCACACAAGGAACAAGTTGGAGAGTCTAGTAAGAGAATCCAAAAGGAAGAGAGTTCTAATGAGGAAAGTATTTCAGATCATGAGTCCTTGAATGATAGATGCGCAAAAATAGAAAATAGAATTCAAAATGAGAAGAAGTTTTCGGGACCCAAGAGGTCAAATAAAGGAAAATTTCAAGGTAGATGTTTTGCGTGTCACAGGTTTGGTCACATGGCTTCATATTGCATGGCTCAAATGAAGAAGGTAAATGACAATTTTAGAAGTGCTATTTTATTTCAAGGGTATTGCTACTCTTGTAAATAGTTTGGGCACAAGGCAATTTATTGCAAGGCACATAACAGGAACAGGTTTGGTCAGAACAGGTTTGGCTAGAACAAGTTTGGCCAGAACTGGTGGATTCAAAGATCAGGTTTACCTCAAAGAAACAACATCATCAAGTGTTTCAAGTGCAACAATGAAGGTCACATAATAAGACATTGTAGAGCTGAAATTCTAGATTACAGGTCCAAGGATCAAGGCATGGACAAGAATAGGGATGAGAACAAGAACAAGAACAGTGACAAGAATAGGAATATGGACAAAGAGTTCAAGAGAATGTCTGGCAAAGAAGTTATAGACACTGATGATGATCAGTGCCTAATGGGAGTTTTACTCCCACCCCAGAATTAATCACCTCATCAGGAGGTGGGGGAGGGACTAAGCTAAGAGGCTCATTCTTAGTCCCGAGCCCCAAAGGTGACCCTTTGCCATTGATGAAAAAGGAGGAGAGATATGAGTAAGGGGGAGAGCTTCAAGTGAAGAGGAAAGCTTCAAGTCAGGGGGAGCAAAACTTCAAAGGAAGATTCTTAGTTGTGGTCTTAGTTTCTTAGTTGTTAGCATAGTTGGTTTCAGTTTTGGCTCTTGAGAAGTTTTTTCAGTAAAGGTTTGCCATCAATGACAAATGGGGAGATTATTGGTAATTTTGGGTACTTTGGGTACAATGCCTTTGCTCAAGTGTATAATTTATCATTGATGTCAAGAATTTTTTGAAGGAATTTGATTTGATGTCAAATAATTTGTTTTGATGAAGGTTACAACATGACAGTTTCAAAGGACTTTTGCAAACCCCATGTTGACAGAGAAAAAGGCAAGTGGAAAAACTGTCACGATTTTGCGACATGTTGGCAGAAAAAAAGGCAAGTGAAAAACTGTCACGATTTTGTGACATGTTGGAAGAAAAAGAGAAAGCAGGAAGAAGTTTCGCGATTTTGCGAACAAGTTCGAAGAAAGAGAACAAGTTGGAAAAGTGTCACGATTTCGCGACATGTCACATTTTTGTGACTCAAAAAGTGCAGGTAGGCAAAGGAGGAAAAGTGTCATGATTTTGTGACATATTGCAAAGAAGGTTGTACGAAAAAAAAAGTGTCACGATTTCGTGACATATTGCAAGGAAGGTTGTACGAAAGAAAAAGTGTCACGATTTTGTGACATAATGCAGGAGAGAGAGTCCGATAGAAAAAGTGTCATGATATCGCGACATGTCAGGTTTTCACAACCTGAAGAATAGAAAAGATCTAAGGAGGAAAAATGTCACGATATCGCGACATGTCACATTTTCACGACTTAAGTAGAAGAGAGAAAACAAGTCATAAGACAAAGAGGAAGCAAGATAAACTATTGTGATTTCGTGACATGCTGCAAAAATCAAAGTGAGAACTATCACAATTTTGCGACATGCTACAGAACTCGAAGTGAGAACTATCATGATTTCACGACATGCAGCAAAGGGAAGAGTTTGAAATGAGAACTGTCATGATTTTGTGATGGGTTGCAAAGAAAGCATACAAAATCTAAAAGCATCATGATTTGATGATGGGTTGCAAAGAAAGCATACGGATGCAGAAAGTGTCATGATTTTGAGACAGGTTGAAGAGAAAGCGTATGGATGCAAAAAGTGTCATGATTTCACGATAGGCAGAAAAGAAAGCACACGGATGCAGAAAGTGTCATGATTTCGCAATAGATTGAGATGGCAGCGTTCGATTGGAGAAAGTGTCACGATTTCATGATAGAAGCAGAAAGGAGGTCAAAAAAGGGAGAAGTGTCATGATATCACGACAAAATCTAAAAGAAAGTGTATGGTTGCAAAGGTGTTGCGATATCGCAACATGTTATAGTTTCATGACAAAAGCTACAGAAGAGTTATAGAGGCAGTTGAAGCTAACAAAGTTAAATGTGAGCTGATGAAGTTTAGGGTTGTACAGTCGACTAAATATTAGGGTTACAGCCGACTAAGATTAAGGTTTTGATCTTGAAAGTGTTATTATAAAAGGCAGGCTATTTTGATAGAGCGCAGAGTGAGAAGTTCGATCATCGAGAACAGAGTGCGAAATTCGATTGAAGTGTGCAGAGTGAGCAAGGAGTCATGGTGAATTGTTCTAAGTGTCGTTGTGATAGCGTAGAAAGTGCAAAGGTTGAATTTTGACCAAGTGTGGTTGTGATTACACAAAGAGAGCAGAGGGCGTAGATAGCACAAAGGGCAAAGACAAATGTAGAGTGCTGTTGTATGAGGATAGAGCTACATTGGTTCTCTAAGAAGAACCTAAGGATATTTGGCAAGTATTTGAGAAGGATTGTATGCAGAGGATTGATTTGTCCAAGAGTTGGATAGATCTGATAGACAAAGGAAGACTTGTACTAGATCGAATGACTATTTTTGGTATAGGTTGCTGAGCTGCTGTGGACATGATCATAGAAGGCAGAGGTCTCTTAGGCTAATCATTGAGGACATGAGGTCTTCGGTGGAAAGGAGTTCCATGTGATGGAAAGAGGTAGAGGTAGTTGATCTTCTGAGGGGTCATTTCCAGAGCAAAGGGGAAGGTATCTCCTTTGAGAAGAGGCTCATAAATTTAGATTGGGGAAGGTATCTCCTTTGAGCAGAGGCTCATAAATTCTGATTGGGGGAAGGTATATCCTTTGGGCCGAGGCTCATAAACATTGTAATTGGGAAGGATTCCCAAATAATTTTGAGATAACTTTTAGAGAAAAGTTTTGTGGACGTAGCCCAACCATTCTGGGTGAACCATGTTAAAATTGGTGTCACTTTGTGGATGATATTGTGCATTGCTTTGATATTGCTTTGGGTATATTGCTTTACTATTTTGAAGTATGATGAAAAAGTAAAAAGAGGTCTTATACTTTTCACCCCCCTCTCAGTATAAGCTTGTGTTCTTCATAAATAGCATGAAACCTAGATATTAGAATTAAAGGATACCCCTACCTCCTTGGGTCTTACTCGAAAGTGGCATCCCTTTTGGGATGTTTTCTAAAAATAAAAATAAAAGGTATTAGAATTAAATCTAGTTCATTCACTTAATTTTAGAAAAAATAATCAATTGATTAAAATTCATACATACATGAAAATAATTGAAGGCTAGATAGTAATCCACTTATATTGCAATGCACATCAAACTGTACATGTAGGTTGTAATGACTGGAGAGCTAACACTAAGAATACATTACAAACATGTATATATAGCCTTCTAGAAATAGACTTCAAAATACTTATCAATACTTAATTAATGGGAATGGGAATGTCAATGTCCAACTGGTTCGAATGAATTCTTCTATGATTGCTCTATCATAGATGTAACATTCTCTACTGTATTTAGAAAGGAGCTACTAACATCCTCTATATAATCCTTTCTTTCATAATAATGAACTTGATACTGCTATTTCTCAAACATGTCTCCCCATTATTTTATGTAGTTGTACTACATAAATTCTTTAGCTACTACCTTATATGCTCAAATTGGTCAGTTATTAAATTTTCTCATTTGTTCAATCCTTGAATACAACATTTTGACATTGTTGGCAGGAAGGAAAATTTTAAATTTATGGAGATCTCTTTGCAACTATGTCTTTGTGCATTTATGGATGGATGGGATGAAACTTTGGGTTGAATGCATACCTTGGTACTACCCTATTCTTCCATATGATAACACATTTTTTTGAGATAGGGAAATGGGGGCCTTTGCTACTCCTTTTTTTCTTCTCTTTCCATATACTTTAGGGCTAGATCAACTTCGGGTAGAACTGTGGGCTTACCTCCTCCTGAATCCACTTTCGAATTCTCTATCCATATGGGTTTACCACTTAGGTAGAAATTTAGGACTACTTTATTTTCCACTACTCTCCTAATCTTCTACCTGATTTCGATCACTTACAGGTAAATTTTTGGGAATGCCTACAATAGGTTTGTACTTCGTTCTTCTGCTCGATGAATTCCTTGATTTGCCTTCTTTCAAATGGGAGTTTCGAATAATCCAACATCTTGGAAATGACCAATTTATCCATTAACCTTTCCACTTAGCCATATTTTAGATTAGCCTTTTTCTTCATGGAATGGAACAAGTGGGTGCATAAAACTCACCCACAATTACTTATCATAGATCCTAGTTTTTCTAAATTCACTCAATATATTAGAGTAAATATTCTAACCTTAGCTTATCATAAGCTTATTACTAATAAATATAAATTAAGAGTATATATCACACAGTCCTCCTCAAGAAAAAAATTTAATTTAGGGGATCTTTTCTCCAAATTATGCATATTTGTATCCCAAAAAATTGATAATAATTAGTCATCCTTAGATCCTATAGATCTGGAGAGCCTAATAATCCTTCCATATCCCTCTCAATTGTCTTGTTTCCAATGATAATCCTGGGTGTTTACCCTTCATCTTCTCCATTCTTAAATTGTACACTTTGCCATAGAAGAGAAATGAAGTTTTACCTGCTTCATGGCAAGGTATATCTATATCCCACAATTAAAAGAGGCTTCCCATCAAGGTTATGCATAGTGGTAAATATTCACAAATTGGGAAAATATTAAGATCTTTAAAATTTAAAATTTGCAAATATGAAGACCCTCAATGTCAGCCTATTCGCCTAAAATTTTTAGGATCAATTTTTTCTTAGGGTCAATTTGCCACAATATATATCCAAACATAGACATATTTGTACTTGTTGGAAAGATCTTTTTAAGACTGATATAATGGTTGTGTTTTTTTTTTTAAGTTATAACATGATTTAATAGGTCAAAAGTGGCCCCAAAGTTAACCTTACATTTTAGGGCTTCAAATGCCCCAAATTTTGGTGTGAAGATGCTCAATTGGATTTACTTAAGATTTTCCATGATTCACCTTGATTTTTATTAGGATTCACCATTTTTTTACAAGTATATTTTGCGTCCATCCCCTTATGCATCCCTACTTCCCATTGTGTTTATCTAGAGGTTTAAAAACCAATCATTGTTTTGATATAGAATTAGCAAGACCAAATAGGACCATAAGTACTTTTTTTTTCCTCTTTAAACTCCTTAAGATGATTACTCATCTAGTTGATAATGTATCTTGCATAGTCAATCATTTGGGAATGCCCTAGATAAGTTTCAACAATGTGGAGGAGGTAAATGTGTTATTTATAGACCATGGCATCTAATTTCTTCCCAAGAATAGTTGAAATACCTAAAAAACTATATGGTTGTCATCTTTGAATAGATCCAACTCCAATGGAATTTTGAAGTTGATTACCTTGTTTGTTTTTTTAAGATGTGGGGTTAATAAATCCTACAAATAGCTTCAATTGCATTTGTAATAAAATTCCTTTTACATTTTTGGATTAAAGATGACCCACATTGCTAGGTCATCAACCACTTTTATATCTTTCTTATATCTCCTTTTAATTAGAAGGATTCCTCCGCCCATTGAGGTAGTTTGATGCTCCTATCTATGTAATTATATATCTCTACACATGCTTTTACTAATTTTGGGTAGTTCCACACTTGGAAGATCAACTTAATGGTGAGGCTTGAGACCCATATCTAACTAATAGTCCATCATGAAGAACACAAGATTATACTGAGAAGGGGGTGAACAGTATAAGACCACTTTTTACTTTTATTTCCCAAACAATATTATACAATATATCAATGGAAATATCAATAGTAGTAATCAAAGAAATGCACAAATCACCACACACAATAGAGACATCAATTTAACATGGTTCACCCAATGTGGGATACTCCATAGAGAAAATATTTCACTAAAATTTTCTCAACAAATCTCTTGGAAATACTTCCCTATTAAAATGTTTATGGACCTCTATCCAAAGGAGATACCAATCCCCTAATAAAGTTTGTGGATATTTATCCATAGGAGAACTATTTCCCCTTACTGGTTCATGGATCTCTATCCACAGGAGAACTCCTTTTCCTCTACTCTGGTTGGTGATCCTCTAGAATAATACTACCTCCACTACACTAGCTTGTGGATCTCTCTCCACTTAAGACCTATATCCTCACTCAGAAGACCTATATCCTCACTACCCTAGCTAATGAATCTCTGTCCACTGGAGACTACTATCCTATGCTCTGTCACCTCCAAAGGTTACTCTCAGCTCTACTCAATATTTGTCCTAAATCTGCACTAAATACTATCCTTCAATATAGCATAAATTTGCTCACAATTCTATCTATTTTTTGACATAAATCTATCCTCAAATCTACACCAAATTCTATCTCTGCTATGGCATAAATATATCCTCAAATATACACCATGATCTGTCCTCAAGCCTTAACACAAAGCTTGATCCAATCACAAATCAACTATGCTAGATCTATCCAAGCCTTAACACAAATCTTGAAAAAATAAATCAATCAAATCTACTCTCAAGTCTTCTCAAATACTTACCTCAAATCTATCCACAAGTCCTCTCAAGAACTTGCTCAATCTGCTCTCAAGTCTTCACTAAGACTTATCTCAAATCTACTCAACAAGTCCTCCCAAGAATTTGTCCAATATACTTTCAAGTCTTCACCAAGACTTGTCTCAAATCTACTCAACAAGTCCTCTATAGAACTTATCCAATCTGCTCAACAAGTCTTCATCAAGACTTTCCTCAAATCTACTTGTATGATTATAGATACCTAAAAGTCGCACATAGCTACCTCTATGTTCTTGTAGATCATTTTGGACACTTGTAGGTTTACATAGGCCATAATAGACACCTCTAGGATATTATAGACCACCATAGAATATTGTAGATGACTCTAGGCCTGCATAGACTATTGTAGACATGCGTAGACTAGCGTGGATCACTCTATATTAGCGTAGCATATTGTAGACTTACATAGGCTACATCACTAGTTTATAGGTATAAAACCCTATTAAAATACTCAATTCATGTCATAACTAATTTGCATCCATTAAAGGATCACTCATAAATCACCCAAGGCCACTTAATCCCTTCCTAGACTTAATTAGGACCCCACGGGACTATTAGTTCCTAAAAATTATTAACTAAAGTTAATCCAAATTCTAATTTTAAAGTGAATTCACTTAAAGTGCACTTTTTGGATTAAAAAAGTTAATTAGGGTTCTAAACCCTAATTAGTCCTAATTATTCCCTCCCATATGTGTGTGCACTAGTGTTGGCAATTTTGGGTTTGAGATCCTAGCTTCTTGTCTATGAGTTGTCATTGATGTCAAAAGGAAATGGCATTAATGTTAAGAGGATGTGTTGGCTTCAAAGGTGGAAGATTCCAAGAGAATATTTTTAAGAGAATCCGGAGAGATTCCATTGGCTAGGGTTTTTATTAAAACCAAGTTAAATGGTTTTTATTAAAACCAATGGAGGTTCTCTTTATTATTTATTTAATTATTATTTAAAACCCTTAAAGGTTTTAATTAGTTAATTATTTAATTAATTAAGGGAGAAATTATTTTTAATTTATTAAAAATACTTAAAGGTTTTTAAACCTTTTTTATTCTTAATTTATTAAAATGATTTTAGGGTTTTTAAACCCTTTTTGAAAAGACTTTTGATTAATTTCGAAATGATCTTTATTTTTGCCGACGTCAAGGTGTCTTCGAAGAGACTATTTATTCTCCAACTCATAACGTTGGAAGGCTAATTAATTTGAAATTCCCTAAATGCAATTTGTAGTGTTTGTGCTCTGTATTCGCTGTGATCGAAGGAAGACTTAGAAGCACGTGCGGTTGAAAAGTCTTCGAGAGTTTTTTCGAGCGTGAAGTGGAGGGAAGTTCACTTGTGAACTTCATAGCCTACGTGGGCTAGTAGCAGCGAAGGTTGCTGTTGGGCGCTGCATTGGTGGAGGTCACCGTTTCAAGTCTCGCAAGGGTGCTTTGCTAGAGTAACACACGTTTTTATTAAAATGTATTTATGCCACGAAATTCGGAGTTTCTTGGACAGTGATTTATAAGTTTGAGAGTTTTGTGTGGTGACAGCTTGAAGGTTCAATTATCTTCTACTCCAATAAGGTATGGGCACATTCTTCTTATGAGTATGATTGGTGTATGTTTTCTGAAATAAGATTGGAGTGAAAAGGTATTCTACTAGGTATCCTTTGGCTAGGTGTAAATCCTATTTTCTGGTTTGTTGAAGACTACTTATGCATTGTTATCCTTAAGGAGAGTTTTTGGTGAATGCATAATTTTTGGTTTGAGATAGTGGAAGCTTTGTGCACTAGGGTTTATATTTGTGAGTCTAGCTACTTGCATTGAGTTGGTGGAACCCTTGGTTGGATGTTTTGAGTTTGATGGTTGAGTTGCTTCCATAGAGGTTGTTTGATCAAGTTATTGCTTTACTTGATTCATGATATTGGGCTTACTCCATTGAGTTGATTTGAGCAAGTTATTCTTTGCATTTGGTGATATTGTGTTGGTGGATATTTTGTTCAAATATATTTGGAGGGAAAAGGATTTCTACTTGTTTCCTTTTCTTGTGATGATTGGTTGAATGCTTCAATGTTGATGTTGAGTTGAATGGTGTTGGTTGACTAAACCTTGTTTGATGAGCATTGTTGTTGAAACCCTAATTGATGGTGAAAAGAACATGAGTATCATTGTTATGTGATTATTTGCATAGTTGGCAATTGTTGGGGTTTCATGTTCTTGAAAGAAAACATTCTATCCTATCCATTTCAGATATTGAGTTGAGTTTTCAAATTTGAGATTGAGATTGAGCTGAGTTGATTTGAGTTGATTTTTGAGATTGGGATTTGAGTATAGATCATATTGAGTCTCTAACAATTATTTTTATGCTTCTATGAGTTTGAAAAATCACATTGGGTCTCTAACAATTCACTTTGTGTTTTCCTACTAAGAAATTTTTACTTGGTGAGCTTGCTGAGTTTTTGGACAAGTTCCAGTGGAGACTTGTGAGCTATTTTAGACAGGTTTCGATGGGGACTTGTGAGCAGTTTTGGATAGGTTTTGATGGGGACTTGTGAGCAAATTTGGATAGGTCCTAGCAGAGGACTTGTGAGCTGAGTTTGATAGTTCTATAAGAGAACTTGAGGACATAGGTGTATTGGTTCTATGAGAAGAACCTGAGGACAGTTGGCAAGTCTTTGAGAAGGCTTGTATGTAGAGGATTGATTTATTCAAGAGTTGGATAGATCTGACAGACAGAGGAAGACTTGTACTAGATCGATTGACTGTGTTTGGTACAGGTTATTGAGCTGATGTGGATGTGATCATAGAAGGTAGAGGTATCTTAGGCTAAGCATTGAGGATAGCAGGTCATCGATGGAAAGGAGTTCCACATGCTGGCAAGAGGTAGAGGCAGTTGATCTTCTGAGGGATCATTTCCAGAGTAGAGAGGAAGGTATCTCCTTTGTGATGAGGCTCATAAACATTGTAATTGGGAAGGATTCCCAAAGAAATTTGAGATAAATTTTAGAGAAAAGTTTTTGTGGATGTAGCCCAACCATTTTGGGTGAACCACGTTAAAAATGGGTCTTCAATGTGTGATGCTTTATGTCTTGATTAATGTTGTGTTGATGCCATTTCTATCTAAAGTTAAAATTATTAATTGGTTAAGTCTTATACTATTCATCCCCCCTCTTAGTATAAGTCCATGTTCTTCAATTGGTATTAGATTCGGTCTCTCCAGAAAGAGCCTAACAGCTTGGAGAAGGATCTATCAAAGGAACATATAGATTCAGAAAGAGATGAAGAGGTTGAGTTTGATATCAAAGGTGAATTCTTCTTGGCTTTAAGAAAGCTTGAGAAATTTAGGGAAGAGAATTATGTTCTCAAGCATCAATGTCAGGAAGAAGATATAGCAAGATCAGAATTGTCTCAGTGTTATAGACTTCAAAATTCTAGCTAAAGAAGGGAAGAAGGTTGAACGGAGTTCGACAGAGGCTCTCAAAGGAAAGGAGGCTGATTGCGAGAAACTAGAAGAAGAGGTTATGTCTCTTAGAGTGAAGTTGGAACAGTTGGCTCTCAGACAGAATACTCGTGTGAAAAGCAAAAGAAGGATTGTATCACCATTCATGAAACAGGGTCTTCGAGCAAGATCAATCTTCATCCTAAAGAGCGGTGGATTCCAGTTGGTCACAAGAAGAACAATCATCCAAGGCATCAAAACAGGTTACATAATACTTTCCATGGCTATTGTTTTTCCTGCAAGAAATTTGGTCACAAAGCTATGCATTGCAATAAGTCTTTGAATAGCCATAGTAAGGAAAATGTTAACTCTTTTGCACCTATTATGAATAAAAATGTCATGTGTTACAAGTGCAAGAATTTTGGGCATATAGCAAGGATGTGTAGTTTGGATAGATCTAGCCTTGAGTTCACTAAAAAGAGAAATGAGATAAAATCTAAGTCAATGATAGTTCAAACTGCTTTTCATGCTCAAGACAAAGTAGAAAAATGGTATCTTGATAGTGGTTGTTCAAAACATATGACTGGTGAAAAGGAAAAGTTTTTGGTCTTAAAAGAAACAAACAGAGGAACAGTCAATTTTGGAGATAATAGGTCAGCTAAAATCTGTGGTAAAGGGACTCTTAGTTTGGATGGGAAATCCAAAATAAAAAATGTGCTTTATGTAGAAGGCCTAAGACATAATCTTCTAAGTGTGAGTCAACTTTGTGATCAAGGGCACATAGTATCTTTCTTTTTCGAGATAGATGTGAGATAAGTAAAGAAAAAAATGGAAAACTCATTGCTAGTGCTACAAGGACTCCAAACAATCTTTACATGCTAAGTGAGATAAAAAAGGAAAAGTGTTTTTTAACTCAAGAAGATGAGAGTTGGTTATGGCATAAAATATTGGGGCATTTGAGCTTTGATAATATTGTCAATATTAGTAAAAGGGAAGCAGTTAGAGACTTGCCCAAAATAAAAAGGCCCCATAACATCATTTGCGGTCCTTGTCAACATGGAAAATAGACCAAAACTAGTTTCAAATAAAAAGGGTATACTTATTCAAAACCATTGGATCTTATTCATACTGATTTATGTGGCCCTACCAGAACTCAGAGCATTCAGGGAGAAAGCTACTTCATGCTATTTATAGATGATTATTCTAGAATGACTTGGGTTACTTTTCTCAAAGAAAAATCTAAAGCTTTTGAAAAATTTAAAGCTTTCAAAGAAATGATTGAAAATGAGACTAACAAGAGAATCAAATGCTTAAGATCAGATAGAGGAGGAGAGTTCACTTCAAATGAATTTGTGGAATACTGTGAGCAACAAGGAATCAAAAGAGAATATTCAACAGCAATAACTCCTGAACAAAATGGAGTAGTTGAAAGGAAAAATAGAACTATTGAAAATATGGCTAGAGCTATGTTAAATGAGTCAAAACTTTCAGATGGTTTTTGGAAAGAGGCAGTCAGTATGGCAGTCTACATTATCACCAGGGCCCAACTTAGAGTCAATCATCATAAAACTCCTTATGAGTTGTGGAAAGGAAGACCAACTATAGTAAAATACTTCAAAGTGTTTGGGAGTAAGTGCTTCATCAGAAGGGAAGATCAGAATTTGGGTAAGTTTGATCCTAGGTGTGATGAGGGAATATTTCTTGGATATTCTAGCAGAAGCAAGGCCTACAGATGCTTCAACAAAAGAACTCATACAGTTGTAGAGAGCATAAATGTAACAGTTGATGAAAAGATAGGGATAAGAGAACCAGTCAAGGAACTTGTTGGTCCGACTTTCATACGCACCCCGCGAAAGGATGGGCAGGAAGCCCCGGAGACACCCACGGGACGAATCCCACTCACTTTAGGATCTAGCTGGTTATCCAAGGTGCGAGTTACAGAGTTGGGTCGAATGGCTATTCACTCTTTTCCGCTTCTGGAATAGATTTCAATATGGACTATTTTGTTACCTTACAGGGGGTTCTTGAACTTGTTCAGTAGTTGCAGAAGTTGTTGACAATCAGATTTAACTTGATTCTTGATCTAGCTCTCATGGGTCAGCAGATTCAAATAAAAGACAAATAAAGAAAGTAAAAATGGATCATTCACCAAAAACAAAGAGAGGGTAGGGTAGGGCAGAAAGAGAAGTTCATCAGACTTTAAACTGTAAAACCCTAAACTATCAATCTTATCTATGCTATCAGCTTCACAACAGAACAAATCAAAGAAGAAAGTGTCCAGTTAGTCTAAGATCACTTTCAACTAAGAGCACAAGGCAGAGTGAAACAGATCTAGCAGAAAATTATAAATCCAAGGGCAGTTGGTTAAAAATGGTATCTTTCACCGACAGCCTAGCTCACACAGTGAAGACAGAGCAATTAGAACAAACTTAACCTCAAATCTGTAATTTCCCCTAGCAGACAAAAGAACAACTGAAGCCTAACAGCATATTTAAACTTGATAATGGTAGATTCATAGCATATATCTAACAAACTTTAATGGAACGGATAACAAAAGAAGATACACTTATCACACTCTGCAAAATATTAGGCTCCTGGCCATGCTATCACAGAAAAGCTAAAGCACATCAACTCCAAGTCCAGAAACAAAGGATTTCACAAGATTTGCAAGAAATTGCTTATAAGCCTTTTATTTCTAAGTCTCCGCCTCCCGCAATTACATTGAGAAGAAGTATTTATAGACTCAGGACAGACCCTGATCTTTTCAAAAATATCTTCTTCCTTAACTGCAAATCTTATCTTTCTAAACCCTAGGACCCGGGTTTTACAATAAAAAGCCATCTAAAATCAAAGTCCGGATAGAACTTAACCCTTCGAAAAATCAGGGGAGTCAGCTGCCATAAATGGAGAAGATAAAATCTAAAGCCACTTGCATTCATCCGCAGCTACAAATAAATGCCTCCATTAATTCTGCTGGTGAGCCGGATGAGTCACCACTTCTCCATCAATTTGATCTCCGCAAAGCCATCCCTGAGTTGATATGGTCTTCATGCTATTAATTCGGTCATAAATTTGTCATTGAATGCCTTCACCGGCATCTTCTCCTCTAGCATGGCGGTCCTCGATCAAATCTGCACTTTAACTTTGACTTTATGGCCTTTCCTAGTTGTCCCGTAAGTGCTAGATGGAATCCTGCATGAAAGACAAAAAGATTATATTAGCACTTTAATAAACATTAAATTAAAGCATTTAAACATTAAAAATAGATTAAAATCAGCTAAAAAGCTTGCATGTCGGCCTCTGCTTGGCCTATATGCGTGCTTTGACACGTGTCGCTATCCCAGGAAGCCTTCTGTTTACAGCTGGAATGCACTTTTAGGCCCTCTGAGGACTTTCTCTCTCCTGTCGTGATTCTGAGACATGTCGCGATTTCGTGACATGTCACGAAATCGCGACGTCCCCAGCGCCATGCAACTTCTTCCCCCGTCGGTCGCGAAAATGTGACATGTCACGATTTCGCGACATGTCACGAAATCGTGCCTCCTGCTAGCTGTCGCACAACTTTTTCAAGCATGTCGCGATTTTGAGACATGTTAGCGATGTGCTGCACCTTTTGTACTTAAGCATTTTTCCATCAACAACCCATGAAAATAGAACACGTCGCGATATCGCGACAGTTCCCGTAGCTGCATGCATTAACCGCGTTGACCACGATTTTGCGACACATTTGCGACTTAGCCGATTTTCATTCTGCAACCCACTTTCTCTCTCCTATCGTGAAAATGTGACATGTCACGATTTTGTGACATGTCGCAAAATCGTGCCCATCCGTACAACTTTCTTCTCTCTCCTCCGGTCGGTAGCGATTTTGCGACGGTTTCCAAAAATGGAAACGTCGCGATATCGCGACACTTCCAAAAATGGAAAGTGTCGCGATTTCGCTACACTTTTTCGACTTAGCTGCTTTTGCCAAAATTCGTCGCGATATCGCGACATTTCCGAAAATGGAAGTGTCGCGATATCGCGACACTACCAAAAATGGAAAGTTTTGGTTTTCAGTGAATTTATGCAACTATTTTCTGGATTTTTCTCGGTACCAATGCGAGATTTTATTTGTGCATGAATGATTCTAGTATGTAAAAAGTGAATTCTTGGATAACACAGCTGGAATGCAAGAAAAAGCACAACTTTAAAAAGGAGGCAAGCAAATTTGGATTTAAAACCTGAAAATTATCAAGAGGGTCCCTACTGCAAAAATGGAAGTTCAGGGCTTTCTAAGGATGGAATCTCATTTTTCAGTGGGGGTGTGTTGCTTCTCAACAAATGGCGATATCTGCGGGTAAAATAGTAGCACTATTTTAGAACCCAGGACTCTGGTTTCAAAACAAAAAGACCATGCATCATGCCTTGCCACAGACATTCTTCACAATAAATTGACTACCAACTGCCAGCTGTTAAAATTTCCCAAGGACATACTAGGCTGGATTACTTCAAGGAAGATTTCTGATGTGCAATTACAAAGGGTATAAAACTTTCTTCAGGATGACTGGATTGAATGATGAACTTGGATTAATCAACTTTTCTAGATTGTAAAAGGGGAAACCGAGTAGAGCTCTGTTTACTAGTTTAGCCTTTTACAGCCTAGACAGAGTTACCCTTTAGATTTACACGACCCAAATTTACAATTGTAGGGCAGAATCTAATATTGGCTGCCTCTTCATTATGTAATTCTTTTATTTTTTTCTTTTTTTTTCATCTCTCTTTTTTTTTTTTTTATATATCAACACCTGAAAGGCATTAGAGAAATTACAATTTTCTTTTATCATTTGATCAATCTGGAACTATTTCAGTCTAGGCATTGATAGCCTCTGTGGATACCCAAATAATTGCATGAACCATAGTCCCCTCTCATAACCGACTTTTCTTGGATTCCCCGGAAGTTCCTCCAACAAAACAGAGATAGCGAGTTTTTCTATTATTAAAACAAGCGTGGCAAGTAAGACACAAGATCCCATCATCTCTCTACCTTTGTCCTGAATAACAAAATAGTTCTACAGTTTAGTTTAAGCAGACTATCTCAATTAGAATAATGAACAAATGGGCATTGGATACTGGATTGATCAGCTAGGAATAAAACAATTTGAAGGCTGACTATCCCATTGATTGCTCAAGCAGAGGTTAAAAGATAGATTTCAAAAGTTGAAGGACTTTGGACAGACCTCCAAGGACAGACACAGGCCTCTAAAGCAAAACAAAAATAAAACTGCACAGACTTCAAATAAAATTAAAACAAAGAATGCACAGACTAAAATAAAAGCAAGCTAAAACAAAAGACACTATACAGACAACAAGGATAAAGAACTGCAATAAAGAACTAAAGCAAATAAAACTGAAACAAAAGACTGTACAGACTTAAACAGCAAGCTGACATAAAAAGACAAAGAAAGGAAATAAAAAGCACTGACAAAAGAAATAAACTGCACAAGCTAAAACTGTACAGACAATTAAAGATAAAACTGCACTGACAAAGAAATAAAACTGAAAAACTTCAAAGCTTACTTACAATGTATACATATGTTACAACTTCCCTTCATACTCAAAAAATGCAGCAGTTGGGAAAGCAGAGAAATGGTGCCTTAAATTTTTTTTGACCATATGCAAGTAATTTAGAAAAATTACCTTTCAGGTCCTGTTGACGAAATGCACTCCGGACTATGCTTCAAAAATTTGCTATCTGGGAAAGACTTGTGTTTACTGTCTTCCCTGTCCCATTTGAAAAACAAATCTGCAACTCCTTCAAATTAAACAAATCATATAATAACAAATCATATGATAACATGTTTATGCTTCTAATTGAAGGGTTTGCAGAGTTCTTTCAAAAGGACTCAATGTAAAAAACCCCCAGGATCAAATACCTTAAAATCTTGACAGACCCAGACCACCACATCTTCAAAATTATGTGACAGCTGAAAGAAATCATGTTTTATCTGTATGCCCTGGTTCTTAACAACTTGAACATTTTGTGGTTGTTGTATTGCTTCAATATCCAGGACTTCAATTTTTATCCCTCTAGCAGAATGTTTACAATTTTCCTTTTCACCTGAGCCTTGCTTAGATTTAACCTCATCAATGTGCAATGTCCAAACATCATTGTTGTGATTGATTAGAGCTGTAACCGTTCCCACCTTTTCAGTTGCCAACTTATAAACTCCAATATTTACATCAACATGATTTACAACCTTTTCTTTGACATTATGTTCAGAAGTTGCAGGCTTATGTTGAGACAGTTCATCAATTCCAAGTTGGCTGACCACATTCATATTTACTATCTTTTCCTCCTTTTCTTGAAATTCAACAGGTGGTCCAGAGTAAGCCTCAATCAAGTTAACCTTTTGTTCAACAATCTAGGGCAGTTCATGGAGGGTGATGTCAGCTTTAAGTTCCCTCATATCCTCAATGATGTTATCCTCCTCAGTTACTTCTGCATAGTGATATTGAATCTCACTTTCATCATCCTCTGATGAGGAAGGATCATTATTAAGTTCTGGACTCTCACATCTCAAATTATAACTGTCTATTTTGAACTGTTGAAAATCTTGCATTTCATCCGTAGGAGTCTCTACAAGACTTTCTGACTCTTCGGGAAAAGTGACAGAATCTAAAACCCTGGTTGTACTATTTTTGGGTGAACTAGAAATATCAATATTTCTTTGATCTCTAGGAAAATTTAACTCACCAGGAAAAACTTCAGATTTGGGTAGTGCCAGATCACAACTGTTCAGTTCAAGCACTTCCACTTTGAACTTGTCAGAACTTTTCTCTGTATTTTGCACATGTTGAGTGGATGTCACAGTTAACGGAGTCTCCTTGGGTAGAGCATGACATGTTGGCACTAACTCATGATGTGGAATGGGATTCAAAATAGGCATGTTCTGTGTAACATAGGATATCAAAGGACTGCTCAGAATTTGAGGCCCTAGCTGTCTTTCAAGAATTAAGGCTTCTTTATAAGCCCCTGCCAGGGTTGTGATATTGATGTCTCTCTTGAGGAAAATAGAGGTCACCTAATCCAATGCATTCTTGTAGATTTCTAAGGCCAGATTTGCATTTGGGATGTAATGGCCGATCATTCTACCGTAAGCTCTTTGGAACCTCATATTGAAAGACCCGACAGTTTCTCCCGACTCTCTCTTGATGTTGGAAAATTGTTGGTATAACACACTGGGGTCTATCACTTCCCCAAATTGTGATATAAAAGCTTTCTCTAGGTCATCCCAGCTAGTAATGGAATTGCTGGTGAGGTTTAAAAACCAGTCATAAGCTCCCTCCTGGAGAGTGAATGGGAACAATCTGCAGGCAACATCTTCATGCTGTATATTCAACAATTTTAAAGCATTTTTGAAAGCTAGCAGATGTTCTTCTGTAGTTCTTGTCCCATCATGTTTATATCCGGGGAGATACCTTTCCGGGCTTCTGGGCAGGTCATGGGCTATACTCGGGATATTCAAAGCAGTGGAGCCCAACCAATTTGCCATAGCTAATGGATTGACAAGAATATTCTGAGTTGTAATTGGATAACTGCCCAGTGGAGATAAAACTATTCTTAACTTGAGGTCTTCTCTGGCAATTTTAAAAACTGTACTGACAACTTACAATACTGCCCGGATTTCACTGGGCCAGTTTTAAAATGTTGGTGTTAAGTCCCACTGTTCAGGCAAAAACTCTAACCACATAATTTTAAATCAACACTCACAAACTTTACAATACTTGAACTGAGATGTTCAACAGGCCCTCCTTCTAGCGCCAATTAGGTGTTGGTGTTAAGTTCCGCTGTTCAGGAAAAAACTCAGACAACAAAATTTAAAAGAGCTGAGGAGGAGGGAACAGGATTCAAAAGATAAAATACCAGACTCAGCACATACAACTTTACAGTTCTTAACAGACTACTGAACTTGAACTGAGATGTTCTCGGCCCTCCTTCTAGCGCCAATTAGGTGTTGGTCCGACTTTCATACGCACCCCGCGAAAGGATGGGCAGGAAGCCTTGGAGACACCCACGGGACGAATCCCACTCACTTTAGGATCTAGCTGGTTATCCAAGGTGCGAGTTACAAAGTTGGGTCGAATGGCTATTCACTCTTTTCCGCTTCTGGAATAGATTTCAATATGGACTGTTATGTTACCTTACAGGGGGTTCTTGAACTTGTTCAGTAGTTGCGAAGTTGTTGACAATCAGATTTAACTTGATTCTTGATCTAGCTCTCATGGGTCAGCAGATTTAAATAAAAGACAAATAAAGAAAGTAAAAATGGATCATTCACCAAAAAACAAAGAGAGGGTAGGGTAGGGCAGAAAGAGAAGTTTATCAGACTTCAACTGTAAAACCCTAAACTATCAATCTTATCTATGCTATCAGCTTCACAACAGAACAAATCAAAGAAGAAAGTGTCCAGTCAGTCTAAGATCACTTTCAACTAAGAGCACAAGGCAGAGTGAAACGGATCTAGCAAAAAATTATAAATCCAAGGGCAGTTGGTTAAAACTGGTATCTTTCACCGGCAGCCTAGCTCACATAGTGAAGACAAAGCAATTAGAACAAACTTAACCTCAAATCTGTAATTTCCCCTAGCAGACAAAAGAACAACTGAAGCCTAACAACATATTTAAACTTGATAATGGCAGATTCACAGCATATATCTAACAAACTTTAATGGAACGGATAACAAAAGAAGATACACTTATCACACTCTACAAAAGATTAGGCTCCTGGCCATGCTATCACAGAAAAGCTAAAGCACATCAACTCCAAGTCCAGAAACAAAGGATTTCACAAGATTTGCAAGAAATTGCTTATAAGCCTTTTATTTCTAAGTCTCCGCCTCCCGCAATTACATTGAGAAGAAGTATTTATAGACTCAGGACAGGCCCTGATCTTTTCAAAAATATCTTCTTCCTTAACTGCAAATCTTATCTTTCTAAACCCTAGGACCCGGGTTTTACAATAAAAAGCCATCTAAAATCAAAGTCCAGATAGAACTTAACCCTTTGGCAAATCAGGGGAGTCAGATGCCATAAATGGAGAAGATAAAATCTAAAGCCACTTGCATTCATCTACAGCTACAAATAAATGCCTCCATTAATTCTGTTGGTGAGCCGGATGAGTCACCACTTCTCCATCAATTTGATCTCCGTAAAGCCATCCCTGAGTTGAGATGGTCTTCATGCTATTAATTCGGTCATAAATTTGTCATTGAATGCCTTCACCGACATCTTCTCCTCTAGCATGGCGGTCCTCGATCAAATCTGCACTTTAACTTTGAATTTATGGCCTTTCTCGGTTGTCCCGTAAGTGCCAGATGGATTCCTGCATGAAAGACAAAAAGATTATATTAGCACTTTAATAAACATTAAATTAAAGCATTTAAACATTAAAAACAGATTAAAATCAGCTAAAAAGCTTGCATGTCGGCCTCTGCTTGGTATATACGCATGCTGACACGTGTCGCTATCCCAGGAAGCCTTCTGTTTACAGCTGGAATGCACTTTCAGGCCCTTTGAGGACTTTCTCTCTCCTGTCGCGATTCTGAGACATGTCGCGATTTCGTGACATGTCACGAAATCACGACGTCCCCAGCGCCATGCAACTTCTTCCCCCGTCGGCCGCGAAAACGCGACATGTCGCGATTTCACGACATGTCACGAAATCGCGCCTCCTGCTAGCTGTCGCACAACTTTTTCAAGCATGTCGCGATTTTGAGACATGTTAGCGATGCGCTGCACCTTTTGTACTTAAGCGTTTTTCCATCAACAACCCGCGAAAATAGAACACGTCGTGATATCGCGACAGTTCCCGTAGCTGCATGCGTTGACCGCGTTGACCGCGATTTTGTGACACATTTGCGACTTAGCCGATTTTCATTCTGCAACCCACTTTCTCTCTCCTATCGTGATTTCACGACATGTCACAAAATCGTGCCCTTCCGTACAACTTTCTTCTCTCTCCTCTGGCCGGTAGCGATTTTGCGACGGTTTCCAAAAATGGAAACGTCGCGATATCGCGACACTTCAAAAAATGGAAAGTGTCGCGATTTCGCTACACTTTTCCGACTTAGCTGCTTTTGCCAAAATTCATCGCGATATCGCGACATTTCCGAAAATGGAAGTGTCGCGATATCGCGACACTACCAAAAATGGAAAGTTTTGGTTTTCAGTGAATTTATGCAACTGTTTTCTAGATTTTTCTCAGTACCGGTGTGAGATTTTATTTGTGCATGAATGATTCTAGCATGTAGAAAGTGAATTCTTGGATAAAACAATGCTAGAATGCAAGAAAAAGGCACAACTTTAAAAAGGAGGCAAGCAAATTTGGATTTAAAACCTGAAAATTATCAAGAGGGTCCCTGCTGCAAAAATGGAAGTTCAGGGCTTTCTAAGGATGGAATCTTATTTTTCAGTGGGGGTGTGTTGCTTCTCAATAGAACTCAATGATGAAATTTGTCAAGAAGAATTCAGAGAGGTTTCAGATGAAGAAGAGGAAAGACAACAACTGCTTCCCAAAACTCCTTCACGATATGTTCAGAAACATCATCCCAAAGATTTGATTATTGGTGATCCAAATAGTAGGCAAACAAGAAGAAGATTCATTCCTTTACATTATTCTATAAATGTTTCATTATTATCTCAGATTGAGCCAAAATATTTCAGTGAAGCATGTGCAGATAAGTTTTGGGTAAAAGCAATGGATGAAGAGCTAAATCAAATAGAGAAAAGTGAAACTTGGGAATTGGGAATCTTTCTTGGATATTCTAGCAGAAGCAAGGCCTACAGATGCTTCAACAAAAGAACTCATACAGTTGTAGAGAGCATAAATGTAACAGTTGATGAAAATATAGGGATAAGAGAACCTATCAAGGAACTCAGTGATGAAATTTGTCAAGAAGAATTTAGAGAGGTTTCAGATGAAGAAGAGGAAAGACAACAACTGCTTCCCAAAACTCCTTCATGATATGTTCAGAAACATCATCCCAAATATTTGATCATTGGTGATCCAAATAGTAGGAAAACAAGAAGAAGAGTCATTCCTTTACATGATTCTACAAATGTTTCATTATTATCTTAGATTGAGCCAAAATATTTCAGTGAAGCATGTGCAGATAAGTTTTGGGTAAAAGCAATGGATGAAGAGCTAAATCAAATAGAGAAAAGTGAAACTTGGGAATTGGTTCCAAGACCTAAGGACAAGAATGTCATTGGCACAAAATGGATATTCAGAAATAAACTCAATGAGGATGGAAAAATTGTCGGAAACAAAGCTAGGTTAGTCTGCAAAGGTTATGCTCAAGTAGAAGGTGTTGATTTCGAAGAGACGTTTGCTCTCGTTGCTCATCTTGAAGCTATCAAAATATTTTTGGCCCTTTCAAGCTTCAAATCATTCAAGGTATATCAAATGGATGTAAAGTCAGCTTTTCTAAATGGGGTGTTGGTAGAAGAAGTCTACATATAACAGCCAAAAGGAGTGTCTCTCTCAGAACAGTCAAAATATGTGTGTAAACTGAAAAAGGCCTTGTATGGGTTAAAGTAAGCACCTAGGGCTTGGTACTCAAGACTTGATAGGTATCTTCATGAGAAAGGATTCAAGAAAGGCGTGGCAAATAGCAATTTGTATATTACGAATGAAAATGATGATATGTTGATTATGGTTGTCTATGTTGATGATATTATTTTTGGGGGAAATAATACTCAGATGTGCAAAGTTTTTGCTAACACCATGCAGAAGGAATTTGAGATGTCTAAGATTGGAGAGCTATCATTCTTTTTAGGTCTTGAGATTTCTCAATCAAAGGATGGTATATTTCTCTCTCAAGGAAAGTATATCAAAGAAATGTTGAAGAAATTTGGGATGATGGACAACAAACCAGTGTGTACTCCAATGATTACAGGGTGCAAGATGAGTAAAGATGATGAATCTCCAGTGGTAGATCAGAGGTTGTATAGATCTATGATTGGCAGTTTATTATATATTACAGCTACCAGACTAGATATCATGTAGGTAGTTGGGTTAGTAGTAATATTTCAGGCAGCTCCGAAATATTCTCATGTTATAGCAGTTAAGAGGATATTCAGATATCTAAATGGCACTATGGAATTTGGGCTTTGGTATCCCAAAGGTGATGATTTCACCCTTACAGCTTATATAGATGCATATTGGGAGGCAGTATTGATGACAGGAAAAGCACTAGTGGTGGAGCATTCTTTCTGGGAAAGAGTTTGATTTCTTGGCTAAGTAAGAAACAACCTTCAGTTTCCTTATCTATGGCAGAGGCTGAATACATAGCAGTAGTGGCTGGGTGTACACAGGTTTTATGGATGAAAACCACCTTGGAGGATTTCAAATTCAAGCATGAACAACCCATATCCATACTTTGTGATAATACAAGTGCCATAAGTATTTCCAAAAATTCGGTAATGCACTCAAGGACAAAGCATATTTCCATCAAGTATCACTTTCTAAGGGAGAAAGTGCAAGACAAGCAAGTCAAGGTAGAGTATGTGTCTACTAAAGAGAAGATTGCAGATATCTTCACCAAACCTCTTCCAAGAGATACGTTTGAGTATCTAAGGGAGAAATTGGGAGTTGTACTCCCACCCCAAAATTAATCACCTCATTAGGAGGTGGGGGAGGGACTAAGCTAAGAGGCTCATTCTTAGTCCCGAGACCCAAAGGTGACCCTTTGCCATTGATGACAAAGGGGGAGAGATATGAGTAAGGGGGAGAGCTTAAAAGTGAAGAGGAAAGCCTCAAGATAGGGGGAGTTGTTTATGTTGAGTTTCTGTGTTGTTGAGAAGCATGGTTTGCCATCAATGACAAAGGGAGAGATTGTTGGCAATTTTGGGTTTGAGATCCTAGCTTCTTGTCTATGAGTTGTCATTGATGTCAAAAGGAAATGGAATTAATGTTAAGAGGATGTGTTGGCTTCAAAGGTGGAAGATTCCAAGAGAATATTTTTAAGAGAATCCGGAGAGATTCCATTGGCTAGGGTTTTTATTAAAACCAAGTTAAATGTTTTTTATTAAAACCAATGGAGGTTCTCTTTATTATTTATTTAATTATTATTTAAAACCCTTCAAGGTTTTAATTAATTATTTATTTAATTAATTAAGGGAGAAATTATTTTTAATTTATTAAAAATACTTAAAGGTTTTTAAACCTTTTTTATTCTTAATTTATTAAAATTATTTAAGGTTTTTTAAACCCTTTTTGAAAAGACTTTTGATTAATTTCGAAATGGTCTTTATTTTCGCCAACGTCAAGGTGTCTTCGAAGAGACTATTTATTCTCCAACTCCTAAGGTTGGAAGGCTAATTAATTCAAAATTCCTTGAATGCAATTTGCGGTGTTTGTGCTTTGTATTCGCTGTGATCGAAGGAAGACTTAGAAGCACGTGTGGTTGAAAAGTCTTCGAGAGTTTTTTTCAAGGGTGAAGTGGAGGGAAGTTCACTTGTGAACTTTGTAGCCCGCGTGGGCTAGTGGCAGCGAAGTCTGCTGTTGGGCGCTGCATTGACGGAGGTCACCGTTTTGAGTCTTGCGGGGGTGCTTTGCTAGAGTAACACATGTTTTTATTAAAACGTCTTTATGCCACAAAATTCGGAGTTTCTTGGACAGCGATTTATAAGTTTGAGAGTTGTGTGTGGTGACAGCTTGAAGGTTCAATTATCTTCTACTCCAATAAGGTATGGGCACATTCTTCTTATGAGTATGATTGGTGTATGTTTTCTGAAATAAGGTTGGAGTGAAAAGATATTCTACTAGGTATCCTTTGGCTAGGTGTAAATCCTATTTTTTGGTTTGTTGAATACTACTTATGCATTGTTATCCTTAAGGAGATTTTTTGGTGAATGCATAATTTCTGGTTTGAGATAGTGGAAGCTTTGTGCACTAGGGTTTATATTTGTTAGTCTAGCTACTTGCATTGAGTTGGTGGAACCCTTGGTTGCCTGTTTTGAGTTTGATGGTTGAGTTGCTTCCATAGAGGTTGTTTGATCAAGTTATTGCTTTACTTGATTCATGATATTGAGCTAACTCCATTGAGTTGATTTGAGCAAGTTATTCTTTGCATTTGGTGATATTGTGTTGGTGTATTTTTTGTT
This sequence comes from Wollemia nobilis, assembly GCA_028583015.1. Classification (NCBI taxonomy): domain Eukaryota; kingdom Viridiplantae; phylum Streptophyta; class Pinopsida; order Araucariales; family Araucariaceae; genus Wollemia; species Wollemia nobilis. The sequence goes on along the minus strand of JAQPPZ010002969.1, from coordinate 9,382,602 downwards.
CAAATATCTTTGGAGGGAAAAGGATTTCTACTTGTTTCCTTTTCTTGTGATGATTGGTTGAATGCTTCAAGGTTGATGTTGAGTTGAATGGTGTTGGTTGACTAAACCTTGTTTGATGAGCATTTTTTTTGAAACCCTAATTTATGGTGAAAAGAACATGAGTATCATTGTTATGAGATTCTTTGCATAGTTGGAAATTGTTGGGGTTTCATGTTCTTGAAAGAAAACATTCTATCCAATCCATTTCAGATATTGAGTTGAGTTTTCAGATTTTAGATTGAGATTGAGCTGAGTTGATTTGAGTTGAGTTTTGATATTGGGATTTGAGTGTAGAACATATTTAGTCTCTAACAATTCTCTTTATGCTTCTATGAGTTTGACAAATCACATTGGGTCTCTAACAATTCACTTTGTGATTTCCTACTAAGAAAGTTTTTCTTGGTGAGCTTGCTGAGTTTTTGGACAGGTTCCAATGGGGACTTGTGAACAGTTTTGGACAATTTCCTATGGGGACTTATGAGAAATTTTGGACAGGTTTCGATGGGGACTTGTGAGCAGATTTGGACAGGTCTTAGTAGAGGACTTGTGAGCTGATTTTGATAGTTCTATCAGAGAAATTGAGGACAAAGGTGCATTGGTTCTATGAGAAGAACCTGAGGACAGTTGGCAAGTCTTTGAGAAGGATTGTATGCAAAGGATTGATTTGTTCAAGAGTTGGATTGATCTGACAGACAGAGGAAGACTTGTACTAGACCTACTGACTGTGTTTGGTACAGGTTATTGAGCTGATGTGGATGTGATCATAGAAGGCAGAGGTCTCTTAGGCTAAGCATTGAGGACAGGAGGTCTTCGATGGAAAGGAGTTCCATGTGTTGGCAAGAGGTAGAGGCAGTTGATCTTCTGAGGGATCATTTTCAGAGTAGAGGAGAAGGTATCTCCTTTGGGCTGAGGCTCATAAACATTGTAATTGGGAAGGATTCCCAAATAACTTTGAGATAAATTTTAGAGAAAAAATTTTGTGGACGTAGCCCAACCATTTTGGGTGAACCACATTAAAAATGGGTCTTCAATGTGTGATGCTTTTTGTCTTGATTAATGTTGTGTTGATGCCACTGCTATCTAAAGTTAAAATTATTAATTGGTTAAATCTTATACTATTCACCCTCCCTCTCAGTATAAGTCCATGTTCTTCAACTAGGTTAGTTAGAATATTTTCTAGGAAACCCTAACATAACCCCAAATCTAACCTAGAGTTGACTAATCCTAGTTAACCCTAATCTCTCACACATGTGAGGATGAGATATTTCGTAAAGGAATGTGAGGATGATACCTCAAAACCCTAACCTAACCATCATAGAACCTAAAATTAGGGTTTAGTTCTCCTAACCACACCCCCTAACCCTTAGGTTTATCTTTAAATAGTGGACCTAAACACTCATTCTACCTATCTCTCTCCTTTTAGCCAAAACATAGAAACTCTACCAAAATGCACACAGAAGCAGAAGCACAACAATATGAACCTGAAAAGCAACAATAAGCACCTGATGAGCCCATCCACATAAGTATTTTCTTTAGAAGTCACTTACAATTAAATTCACCCCTCGGTCTATGAATCTGGTACTACTTTGCCCCTTGGCCTACGAATTGGGTCTACAGGTCCCAAATCATCCCAAATTTGTTAGGTAATATTTATTTGACAATATTATGATGTTTTACATAGTTTTTACAGTATTTTAGTTCAATTTCATTTACTATTTTTATTGTATTTCATAAATATGGGTCCTGACTAAGGAAATCCCCTAAACCAACTAACCCCCTTTTTTAGGTCATACAACAAGTGGAAAAGGAGCAAAATCAGCATCAACACCAACGGTGGCCCCCATGCATAAAATCCCACCTACATTGAGGAACCTAAGAGTAGATATTATTCTATTTGATGTTTATTATGAAAAGGATTCCTTAAAATCCTTATTGTAACCTATGAATTCCATTTTAAATAATAAAGAGCAATTTTTTATACATGTGCATTTACTTTGTATTTATGTTTGAGCAAATAGCAGCTTTTGTCTATTTTATTCTGGTACACCCGATGGGACCCCCACATAGGATTGTGTTGGAATAATTTTTAATGCAAATCTAACACATGATGACTCGTGGTGAGACATCCACTTTGAGTGAAGCCCTTGCTACTTAACTTGTGGAAGACTATCCACTCCTTTTTCTTGTATCATCACCCAATCCACCCACCATGTTATGTGATCATGTGATCTACATTACTCTAGGATAACCTAATCCTCTATTTACCATAGATGAGGAGAATCCACCTACATCCCCCAAATTTGCACATCATTTCTTCTAGATTTTATCTCAATCCCTCTTTGATAATGACTCTTCCTTGTTGAACCACACTCACCCTAATGTGGTATAATTTGACCCTACCGTAGGGATGGTTTCAAAAACTTCCTCCTCTACCATAGATACCCAGATACCATCCTTCCAAACCATGCAATAGAAAACCCCCTTGTAGAAAAAACAAGCACCCCTCAAATATCACATCCATACTCTTCTAAAGAATCCCAACCATCGCCATCCCAACAACCATTCTTTACAATTTTTGAGGACATGCCATAGCCACCTATCCAAAATCAAAACACACAATACCAAAAATAACAACCAACAATCCCTACCCAATCAGGAGTGGACATATTCTTCTCTTCATTTTTCTAAGCTCCTACTCTAGATCCTTATCCTCCTTCCTCCTCATCATTCCCACCTCCATCTCAGGTTTCTGGAATGTACCATACCAAATCCTTTGCTCAATATTCATCTACATCAACATTTAGGTTACCTCCTCCTCCTTTTTAGGCCCCAACAACTAGTCTTCCTCCCACTTATGGATTCAAACCCGTAGCTTACACTCCTACACCTCTAGGCTACTTTACATAGTTTAGCTATTCCAGATCCCATCCTTTAGGACAAAGATAGGTTCCATATTTTGACACCTCATCTTGACCACCCCTAGAATTGGTAGCCTTGATACCTCCACCATTACCAACTGGACCTACTTTATTTATGCCTACCCCTTCATGGTTATCACCACCTATGTCCTAGCCAGTACAACAAGCTCCTACATAGTAGGCCCCTACCCATCAAGTACTCATAACATAACAATACATCCCAAAATCACAATACTACTATTGCCAATAAATATCCATTCCACAACATTAGTGTCCCACTAGCCATGACAACATACATCACTTAGCACCCATCCTACCAGGATCAGTTGCAACATTTCCCCCTATAGTACTAGAAAGAACATCAACTTTCCTAGGTACCCTACCACACCACATTTCAAAGATCAACCCACTGTAGCATAGTCCTCCATGCCATTAATACCTAAGGTTCAACTCCTATGAGATGAAGTCAAGATGTTAAACTTATGCACGACCAATTATGGACCACAAAAACCAACATATAATGAACTCTATAGTGAGCCAATTTATACATCAATGCCTATCCCACCTTACCCCTACCACTTTGAAATCCCAAAGTTTGACAAGTACATAGGTAAGTAAGATCCTAGAGAACATATCAGTAAATATCACTCAACTTGCTATCTTCTTCATAGTAGCAATCCCATTATGTTGTACACCTTCTTCCTCTCACTTGTAGGGCAAGCCTTAGACTAGTATAACATGCTTCCATGCCATTGCCTGTATACCTTCGAACAACTAGCCAACTCCTTCTTGGAACACTTTTCCATAAATATTAAGAAGAACACTAACTTCTTAGATGTTTATGCCTTAGGAAAAGCTAACCATGAACCCATCATTGAATTTATGTCAAGATGGCAATCGATCATTCATGATCTAACCCATAGCCTCCCTACCATTGAACTAGTAACACTCTTCTCCATGAGTTTCCACAAACACATTTCCACCTCCCTGTAACTTCATTAAAGTCATACCTTTGAAGAAGCTATTTCCTAAGCCAAAGTAATTCAGGACATCAAGGTCTAGTTAAGCAAAATTAAATTAATACAGAATCCCAACAACAATTCTAACTTTTGTTTTAACTAAAATATTCCCAACCTACTTTTTCCTCAACCACCATAGGCCAATAAAGTGGCAGCTGCTACCTTAGAATCCATACCAATTTCACAACCACTTCTTCCTCAATGCATTTCAAACCAACATGCCTCCCCCTCCTAGGCCTCAACAGCCTCATAGCATAAGGCCTCAATAGCCTTGGAGCATACACCCACAATCCCAACAACACAACCTCATCCCACCTTACAAACCATTGCCAGACCTCTTCCAGAGTTTATATGAAGGAGATCATAGCCTATTGCTCGATATATGACCATTGGATCCAAACCTACCTAAAAATTGTGGATACAACAAGCCAGCCTTCATCCAATACCATTGACATCATGGCCATGATATCGATTCATGTCACTCTTTTTGTGCTCAAGTCTAAGACCTAATTTATAGAGATACCATTAAGGTTTTAAACCCTCTTTCCCCACAAAAACAAAACCTAGGGATCTTCTAGAACCCCTTACAATATCATAGGGGACCTAACCCCCAATTACCACCAATCATCTAGGAAAGTAAACAGTGTCTAGCGTAATCCCCCATCACATAGCATAGTGGGTATGATCAACCTTACTACATGTAACCAATGATATCCATCATGCCAAACAACACCTATTGTTTTCCCACTAGTCCAACTCACATCCCTGTAACCTTAGGCAATTCCTAGAACCATACCACATCAACCATAAAATGTCATTACAATCCATGGTAGCCTTATCCACCAATTATGAAACACCCCCACTTGGCTATCCATTTTTAACCTCCTACAACAATATCAAACCCATCATGGGGCATTGAATGACATCCTACACTCCATCGATATAGAGACACATGACATGAATACCTTTGTAAACTTTGTAGGGAACATCCCATGATGCCTTCAACCCTGCATTAGTTTCCATGATCATAAGATTACAAAATTGGTAGAAGGAGCAGACCCTCCTATCCATATCCAAGCAACCATTAACGACATCATCTACAAGTGTGTTCTCATCGATATCGGTTTTTCCATTAGTATTATCTCTACAACGGTATTGCATCACTTGCATATACCACTAGCCCATTTTGTTACCCCATATCTTGACCTTAAGGCCTTTGATGATTCCATGAGACCCATGGTAGGATCCATCTGCTTACCTATCCGAGTAGGGATTCGTACCATCTCCATACATTTGCACATCATCCAAATGGATATGTAGGATAACATCCTCCTTGGTCACCCATGTATTAGGGACATGCAGTGTGTCCTTTCCACATTGTATCATTGCCTTAAATATGTCCATGAAGGTCTAGTTAATTGCATTCCTATTAATGAGGATCCCTTTAAGTTCTACAACATAGTAGACCTCCCACAAAAACCTTTCTTTTTTTCATGCAAATCTTTGCCATATCTTCCCATCAATCTATTGGAGAATCGACATCTTCCCCAACATCCACTTCACTTCCACAAACCTCATCATGAAAACACACCATTAGCGCCAAATTCAGTATTACCTAATCCTACTACCATACCTTTCTCACCACCATCATTATGGCCACCACCACCATCACATCCATCATCATCCATAACACTACCCGTGATACCACAACCATCATCACCTTCTTCCTCATGCTCTACCACTTCACCTAGCTCGTCATCTCCCATGGAAATCCTTATCCTACCTATGCTGCAAACACATTCCCTTCTATTTCATCCATGACCTAGGTCATTCACTTCCTAGCATAGTCCAACATCGACACACTCTACTCTTCCTTCATAGTTCCCACAAGAAAACCACCCTATCCTAGCTATCGTAGATGAATTCCATGACTAGGAATAGTGATCTTATTGGCTTGATAACCACCTACTACACCCCTCCTCCACCACTATAAGAGAGTCTTATATTGCACCATCATCCTCTTATTCATACTCGCCACCTTAGTTGCCATCACGTCCATGTATTTCCATTTTTATGATGAACTCGAGACCTAGGTATTACAATATGTGCAATGTCTGTGTATGTCCACCTATCATCCAGTCCATGCAAGACTTTGTTCACCCCTTAGTATTGGTATTGACCATTGGAATTTTTATACAACTAAGATCCCTTAACAATCATATCAATTTTATCTATACCAAAATTGATTCCTTGCTCCCACTTGTAGTACCTCCACTACCACAATCTAGCTTTTATGGTACAATTGATCACTTGGATAATCCCTATTTTTCCTTATGTTACGTTCAATGTTTCCATTTTCATGGTTTTTGACTAGGCTACTATGATCAAGGGTTGCATACACCCATTAATCCTAATGTCCAATCATCTACTGATAAATCTAGCTTATGTTACTGCTCAACCGTTGTTCACACGTTAGAGTATGAGTTATAATATCTCACCCTACATCCTTCTCCTCTCCAAACACACACCTTAGAATAATACATTGACATGGACATCGTAGAGGACACTCCATTGCCTCACTCTACCATTACAGTTCCATGTTATTTATTCCAAGAATCACGCTACTCTGACACCACATCTTCATGTTGTGTTGATGAATTGATGAGCCAATTTGTGGCCCTCTATTAAATGCTCATCACCCAGAGTAGAACATGACATCTCCACCACCATTGCCAATATATTCAACCCCATTCCCACATATACATTGACAACTTCAACGAGCTGCTACTAGACCATGTTCTCCACCTATTATCTTGCACCCTCCTTTAAGCCTTTTAGGACACTTGTGGGTTGGTGAGTCATCATCACTAGACTATTCACCACAAAAATCCCCCATAGTGTTGGTTAATATGGTCAAGGTGGATCTATTCTCTCCACTTCTATACACACATTAGCCAACATGAGATAACACATCAAACCCCAGTTTCATCGATCTCATGCACATCTCACCCATTTTGGTGCCCCAATATTTCCTACTCTCACCACACATCTTGCATACTATGAATACCCCTTCATCATTTGCACCACCTCACATACCGTAGGTGCACCACATAGTCATCTATATAAAAAATGAGTATGATATTATCATGGCCATTGATGATCTCCACCTTATTCTAGTTCCAGAAAAATTGTGTGATGGTTCTCATATGCTCATTGAAGAAACCATCAATGTCGATATCGATGATGATCCTAAGAATCCCCATATTTTCAAGCTAGTCGCTAGCCTTTCCACTAAAGAGCATACCCTATTTATTGCTTTCCTTAGGAAGTATATTAGAGTCTTCACATGGTCCTACAAAGATATGCCAAACCTCGATCCAGCTCTTGTAGTATATAACCTTATGCTACACAAAGATGCTAAACCTGTAAGACAAAAACTATGATGCATGCACCCAATAGTTGCATTACTCCTCAAAACTAATATACAAAAGCTCTTCGATGTTGATTTTATAATATCCATAGATTAGTTGTTACATTCCAAATATGATAGCTATTGGCTATGTGCAAAGGTAATTTTAAATATTACTTATAGGTTAGCTATCCAACTAATTTTATTATCTAGATCATTATCTCTTATTCATTTTCTCTTGCAAGGATAGTGTCCTATGAGTGGCGAGGAACAACCCTCCTTAATAGGCTATATTTGTATCATTAATCTGATTCATCCTTTCTATTATTCTCTTTTGGATGTTATTTATTTATGGTGTGAAATTACATGGTTTGCTCATTAAAAATCATAGTTGAATATAATTAAAATCAAGAAGGCTAGAAATAGCCTTCCAAGTGGTATCAAATTTTAGTTCCAATCTCACTAGGGCATACGGTGGTAGATGTTACTATTATAGGTCACTACATAACAAAAATCATAGTGTGCAATAACATAATGTTAAAACCTAATCCAACGTTCAAAAAGGTACATGTGCTTAAATATCCATAATAGTGCATGACTGTCTTTCAAATATAGGTGAGCAACATATAAGTCTTCCCACCCATATTAAATAGGAGATGCAACCATATGTTTCAACCAAAGTAGCATGTGAATAGGAGTGACAACTCGATAGTTGGCATTGGAATTCAGCACCTAATAGCACTCCTATAACATGGTCAAAGCATTGGGTTTCCACCAGCTACGGGTCTATGGTAATTATAAAGAAGAGCAGAAGCATCGTTTAAACATCCTATTAGTACCAGTTGCAACCAAGATAACACAGGATTATTATGCAAAAAAACCAAACATCATTGTGCAAATAGCTCAACATCTAATTTTGCAATGTCTCTTACTCAAATAAGGTGACAATAGGAGATAAAAAAGGCACAAGATATTTCAAGCAACTGAATCCGAATGAAATCCACACACAACTCACCAAAGAAAATTCTATTGTAGCCCTGCACAAAGGTGAAGGCATGGACCAATCAAAAAGTGTGATTAAAAATTATTAAGCATTGGAAACTAAGGTACATAATTTTATTTTTATTTTTCCCAAGATAATTATCCCACACTCATTATGTGGTAATAGTAAGGGAGTTTATCAATGGGTTGACACACCTAGTAAGCTGTGACTTAGGTCATATACTAGTTGGTCTCCTCTACATGTGTGCCAAGTAGTAGTCTTTGTCTTGTCTTCGTTTCTTAGATATCATCATTGGTGGTCCCGTGTGTGTCAATATTGTCTTACCTACTTAGCTATTATAGTCTTAGTTTTGGTCCTTTGCATCGTCATCATGTTCGTGTCTGGGTGTTTCATATTTTGTGTCACTTCAAGTCTTCATTCCATCCTCGATTGATGTCCATGTGTGTTCTTTCCAGCTATCCTATCCCTTAGGTCCCGTGTGCATCCTGATCTACGTGTATCCTTTCTAGTTTTTTTGTTCCTTAGTATACAATTGTGCACTTCAATCCATGTTGTGTAGTCTAGCATTCATGCCACCTGTGTATAGGTTGTCATGCATCCCTAGTCTAGCATACAGTTTCTTGTGTCAGGTTGCCATCCATCCTGTATCCAGGTTGCCATGTGTCAAGTTGAACAGTGCAAGGTTACCTTAGTTAGAGTGACCACCATCATCTTTAGGTTTAAATATGTCTAGAGGTTGTCATAGTGTCCTCTGAACAAAAAAATCCATCCTTAGGTTCAAATAGATCCAGAGGTTGTCATAGTGTCCTCTGAAGCAAAAATTCCAAAAGAAATATAGTCATTGGGAAAATTCAAATTTCAATTGATAATTAAATTGTTGGGAGACCTAGCCGCAAGGAACCAACTACAAAATCCGTGTCACAGGAGCGACAGTTGAAGTGTAAGAACAAATAATTTTTTTTAAATTTAACAAAAAAAATTGCAAAATCCTAAGGTGAAATTGTAAGCACGCTTTCTTGACAAGTGTATGAGCGAACGGTGGACCAAAGGACCAAACAATCAATTAACCAACTTAAAGAACTCAAACAAAGGGATATTAAAGTCACAAAGAAGACCTCCAAGAAATAAAGGTACACATTATTCTTCTCCTTTATACATTGATAGTTTTGATCCTAATCATCCACTGCTTAACACCATGGCATCCAATCCTTCTACTTCTTTCCATGAGAATCTCACACATGAGGAAACAAGAAACCCCAATACCAACACCATGACTATGCAATCATTAGTATACAACATGAATAGATTGACCACATTACTGAACCAAGTAGTAGAAAAACAAAGCCAACCAACCCCTCATAACCCAAATCACTACCATGTACAATGGAACAATGCGGATCAAGATGAAGAAGAAGCCTATGAACAACAAAAAGGTCATAATGATAATACCCAAAATCGCTTTCATAGACATAGGCATAATGAGGACCAAGGTAGATATGAAGTTTATCAATAATAAGGAGGTCCTAATGGTGTCAATTTTCTACACATTGATATGCCCACCTTTGAGGTTCATGATCCAAATGGATGGATAGCTAAAATGGAAGGCATTTTAGACCTATACCGAATTTGAGATTCAGAAAAAGTTCCTTTTGCTGCCTCCAAACTAGGTACTGAAGCTTATCAATGGTTTGTATGGCTCAAACGTGAGAAGGGAAATACCATCTACTGGGATGATTTCACCAAATATTTTCTTAATAGATTTGATGAAGGATCCTCATATTCATACATGGTGCGGTTGTTATCACTTAAGCAAACAAGATCAGTAATGGATTATATCTAAGAATTCACTAGCCTACTATCCTATGCAAGAAATTTACAATCATATGTGGTGGTATCTACTTTAGAAATGGGTTGAAAGATATTATTCAAGTCAAAGTCGACCTACAAGATCCATCCTATTTATATACCAGTATAAGGATTACCAAGTTGGCTAAGAAGAAGGTGCAAATGGGGACATCTATATGATGTGATTCATATGATTGACCTCAATACCGCAACAACTCTTTTCACAGAAATGATCAACCATCAAGATATTTTTTCTATAAATGTCATAATCACCATCCAAAATATCAGGCATGTGTACCATGATAGAACTTTTAAATTGAATATGTTGATAAGGAAGATGAAGAAATTAAGGATACCAGCTCACCTGACTGTCTCATAGATGAAGACCAGATTGAACATGAGGATGTCATAGCTAAGAAATATACTATGGCAATTTCAATACATGCTCTTATGGGTTTATTAGCTTACCATACAATCAAGGTATCAGGATTCATTTGATAAAGGAAGGTAACTATATTAATTGATAAAGAAAGTACTCACAAATTTATTGACACAAATATTTCCACGGCATTAAACTTGCACATCAACTCCTCCAATCAAGATAAATTTCAAGTTATAACTACAAACGGGGGAAGTGCTCAATGTATAGGTAAAACATCTTCAATTTCATTACAAATGGGAATTTATACTTGGCATGATCATCTTTTTGTTATGAATTTAAGGAATTAAGAAGTTATCTTAGGAGTCGTATGGTTAGAAAAAATGGAAACCACGGTCAGTTTTAACTACAAGTAGTGGTTTGTTGAATGGAAAGAAAATGGGAAGACCATTCACCTCCAAGGAATTACACCTCCATCAAAGATAGTAAGTTCACACAACATGGAAAAAATATTAAGAAAAATATATTTATGGATTCATTTCTCAAATTAATTGTATGGAAATATAAGCACAATATACTCCATAAATCCAATCAAAATATCTACAAAACATTGTGGCCAACTATGATGAGGTCTTCCAAGAACCAAAGGAACTACCTCCAAAAAGACCCCATGACCATGCCATACACCTTATTCCAGGAAGTCTTCCACCAAATGGTTGTCCTTATCGATATCCCCAACCTCAAAAAACAAAAATTGAGAAATTTTTCCAAGAACTATTAGAACATGGAGTCATTCATCACAACACTAGTTCCTATTCTTCACCAGTAGTTATGGCCTGCCACAAAGACAATTCTTGGCATATGTGTCTGGATTTCCATCCCCTTAACAAAATCACCATCAAGGATAAATTCCCTATACTTTTCATTGATGATCTACTAGATGAACTACATGGTGCAATTTTTTTTACAAAATTGGATTTACATTTTGGGTTTCACCAAATTAGAGTTAGGGAAGAGGATATTCCCAAAATAGATTTTCACACTCATGAAGGTCACTATGAATTCTTGTTCATGCCCTTTGGTCTCACTAATAACCCATCTACATTCCAAAGTCTCATGAACCATGTGTTTCATCCATTCCTTCATAAATTTATTCTATTCTTCTTTGATGACATACTCATATTTACTAAATCATGGAATGATCATTTGTTGCATGTGGAAAGGGTTCTTCATATACTACACAAGGAAAATTTGTTTTTCAAATGCTATTTTGGTATTCAAAAAGTTGAGTACTTGGGTCATATGGTTTCTCAGGAAGGCGTTAAAGTGGATCCCAATAATATAAAGGTAATTCAGGATTGGCCCTTACCTAAAACTATCAAGAAACTTCATGGTTTTTTGGGTCTTACTTGCTATTATCACAAGTTTATTTGTAACTATGGAAAAATTACAGCTCCTCTCACAACTCTTACAAAAAATATTACCTTTCATTGGTCGAAATCAGCTACTTAAGACTTCAAGACTCTCAAAAAAGCAATGTGTACTACTCCAGTATTGGCAACTCTAGATTTTCATAAACCATTTGTGATCGAATGTGATGCTTCAGGAACGAGTATTGGGGCAGTATTAATGTAGGAAGGTCATCCCTTGGCATTCAAAAGTAAACAAAATTCAAGAAAATTTTGGAAAGATCTACATATGAGAAATAAATTTTGGTTATTCTACATGCAATGGAGAAATGGAGACACTACTTAATTAGTAGTTGTTTCATTATAAAAACCTATCATAGTAGTCTTAAGCACTTTCTAGAACAATTATTTTCTTATCCAAAATAAAACAAGTGGTTAAAAAAAAATTTGGGATATGATTTCGTTATTGAGTACAAAAAGGGAAATAAGACGTGGCAGTAGATGCATTATCCAAAAAATATGAAGATGAAGTGGTTATTAATGCCATTTTAGGTCCTTGTTCTAAATGGGTATCTCAGCTACAGGAAGAAAGGTTATCCAATATTGAAATTGCTCAAATAATTCAAGATTTATTTTTGGGGTCATCCAAGCACCCTCTTTTTTCCTATAAAGATAATATATTAAGAAGGAAGAATCACATTTACATTCCACACACCTCGACAATCACATAAAGGATTCTAGATGAGTCACATGTTTCTCTGTCAATAGGACATTCAAGTTTATTGAAAACTTATATGCAGATTAAAAAATCCTTTTATTGGAAAGGATTAAAAGCAAAGGTCAAATAATGGGTGGCTGACTATGAAGTATGCCAATGCAATAAGGTTAAAATAGTCAAATCACCAAGGTTGCTTCAACTGTTACCCATTCCATATCGTTAATGGGAACATATTTCAAAGGATGTTATTGAAGGTCTTTCTAAGTCCAAAGGCAAAATAGTAATTTTTTGGTAGTTGATCGCCTCTCCAAATATGCTCACTTTTAGGCTCTACAACATTCATTTTTAGCAAGCAAAGTGGCTAAGGTATTTATGGACTCAATTTTCAAATTGCATGGAATGCCAAAAAATATTGTAAGTGATCGTGATCCCATCTTTACTAGAAATTTTTGAAAAGAATTATTTCGACAAAGTGGTGCCAAATTAAATATGTTCTCTACATACCATCCACAAACAAATGGCCAAACTGAGGTAGTTAACAAATGTTTGGGTACCTACCTAAGATGTTTTGTTCAAGATAAATAATATCAATGGAGTCTTTGGCTTGGTAGAATGATGGTACAACACTTCATACCATTATTCCATTAATATGTATCTATTTGAAACATTTTATGGAATTAGCCCACCAACAATAGCAGATTATGTACCAGGATCTTCCTAAGTGACCCAAGTAGATGATTGGTTTCAACACCGATAGTCCATGCTCACCATTTTCAAAGACAATTTTTCCCAAGCATAAAATTATATGAAGCAGGAGAAAGACACACACCGTTTGAAAAGACATTTCAATATTGGTGATATGGTGTTCCTTTGTTTGCAGCCCTACAAACAATTATCATTGAAGATCAATTCCAGTCAAAATTTGGCCCCATAATTTTATGGCCCTTGAAATATAGTGCATTGCATTGGTGAAGTGGTATATCAACTAGAGATTCCTCCCTCATTTCGTATACATCCAGTATTTCATGTCTTCTATATTAAAAAAGGTGATTGGCTAGAAAGTACAATCTTAGTAAGAATTACAAATACTTGATGAAGAAGGATGTATATATCTCCAGCTTTAAGCAATTTTACAAAGCAAAACATGCATGCTAAAATCCCGTAACATCCAAGAATTTCTTATCAAATGGTAGGACCTACCAAAATAAGATGCTACATAGGAAACTAGAAGTACTTTCCAAACATTTCCAGCTTTGAGGAAAAAGCTTTTCGAGGAGGGGAGCCATGTTACATTCCAAATATAATAGTCATCGGCTATGTGCAAATGTAATTTTAATTATTACTTATAGGTTAGCTATCCAACTATGTTGGCAATTTTGGGTACCTTGAGTACATTGTCTTTGCCTAAGTTTAGTTGTTGTCATTGATGTCAAGGAGCTCTTGGTAGTTGTTGTCTTTGATGTCAAGGAATTCTTGGAGTAATTTGTTTTTATGTCTAAGTAGGTGTTTTGATGAAGGTTTCAGCTCGTCAGTAAGTCTCCAAGAAAATCAGAGTAGCCCAGTTGCAAAATATCTAGAAAAAGATAAGTTAGAAAAAGTTTGCAGGCTGCTGGAAAAATTATCGCGATTTCGTGACATGTTTTAGGAGAGAGAAAGTGTTGGAAAAACTATCACGATTTCGTGACATGTTTGAGGAGAGAGAAAGTGCTGGAAAAACTATCACGATTTCGTGACATGTTTGAGGAGAGAGAAAGTTTTGGCAAAACTATCATGATTTCATGACATGTTGGAAGGTAGAGATGAAGTAGGCAAAGCTGTCACAATTTTGTGACATATTTGAGGAGAGAGAAAGTTTAGACAAAAGTGTCACGATTTCGTGACAAGTTGAGTTGGCAGTGTTGAGTTGCAGGAAGTATCGCAATTTCCCGACAAGTTTCAATGAAGTTGTATGGATGCAAAAAGTGTCATGATTTCACAACAGGTTGATTTGGCAGCTCGCAATTGGCGAACGCGTCACGATTTCATGACATGTTCCAGTTTCACGAGCAATTGGGAGAAAAGTGCTTAAGGCAACGAAAGCGTCGCGATTTCATGACATGTTCTAGTTTCACGAGCAGTTGGGAGAAAAGTGCTTAAGGCAGCAAAAACGTCGTGATTTCACGACATGTTCCAGTTTCGTGAGCAGTTGGGAGAAAAGTGCTTAAGGCAGCGAAAGCGTCGCGATTTCGCGACATGTTCTAGTTTTATGAGCAGTTGGGATAAAAGAGCTTAAGGCGGCGAAAGCGTCGTGATTTCATGACATGTTCCATTTTCACTGGAACAAATAGAGAAAAGGTTAAAGTAGCAATAAGTGTCACGATTTCATGACAGAATTACAGATGATGTCAGCAAGGGGCAAAGGTGTCATGATTTTGCGATAGAAGCGGAGAAGAAGGCTTTGAAGTCTAAAGTGTCACGATTTCATGACAAAGTTGCTAATGATGTCAGCAAGAGGCAAAGGTGTCGTGATTTCACAATAGAAGTGGAGAAGAAGGCTTTGAAGTCTAGAGCATCGCAATTTCATGACAGAAACAAGATGACATCAGCAAGAGGCAAAAGTGTCATGATTTCACGACAAAAGAGCAAAGGAAGCAGTCAAAAGCAAAAGCGTCGTGATATCGCTACAGCAAGCGATAGAAGGTGTATGACAGGCAAAGGTGTCATGATATCGCGACATGTTGAAGTTTCACATTGGAAAAGCTATAGAACAGTAGAGGCAGTTGAAGTCGATAGAGTTAACCTTGAGCCGACGAAGTGTGGGGTTGTGTAGTCGACGATTGTTTTAGGGATATACAGCCGACTTAGATCAAGAATTTAATCATGAGATTGTCAGTATAAAACAAAGGGTTGTTCGGAGAGTTTGAGTGTCGAATTTGTGCAAGTGAAGTCTTCTGTGTGCATGAGAGCAAGTTGAGTCGAATCGATCGAAGTGTGCGTTCGAAGTGCGACGTTTGCAGAAGCAGAGTGAGGGAAAGAGTTCGATCAAGGAGAAGCAGACTGTGCAAAGAGGATGCTATTGTGGTTGCACATAGGCGCATAAGTTGCTATGCGAGAGAGTGTTGCAGTGTTTGCAAATACTGTGTATAGGTTGGAATTTGAACAAGGGCAGAATTACAAATACTGGAGTTCATGTAGTCTGTGTAAAGAAAGCAAAGTGCACGAAGTAGATGCTACTATAATTGCAAATAGTTGTGAAGGACGAACTGTGTTCAATTGCTGTTGTATATTTTACAAATACTATGTTGCTGTGTTTTCATAGAAACATGCAAAGTCTATGCTACTATGTTTTCACAGAAGCAAATAAGCTGATTGAGTGCTACTGTATTTGCGTAGTAAGTGAAAAATTAATTTTGACCAAGTGCAAAAAAGGATAGAGGAAGAGGATAGAATTGTGCCAGACCGAAGGACTGTGTTTGGTACAGAAAAGAGGACCAGCTTTGCAGTGACAGAGTTGAGGACAGAGATCTCCAGCTAGAGCAGGGAAGACAAGTGTCTTCTGTGGACAGAATTCCACTTGCTAAAGACAGAGGAGGTAGAGGTCTTCTAGAGGATCACCAGCCAAAGAAGAATTAGGGGAAGGTGTCTCCTTTGAGCTGAGGCTCATAAACATTGTAACCGAGAAGGATTCCTAGAGGACTTTGATACAACTTTTATAAGAAAATTTTTATTCGTGGAGTAGCCCACCTTGGGTGAACCATGTAAATTGTTGTCTCTTTGTGTATTGCATTTTGTGCATTGTTTTACTGCTATTATTTTTGTTATCTTTATTCTTCATGTTAATGGTTTGGAAGCTATATTGTTAGATAAAGTTAAAAGTGGTCTTATAATATTCACCCTCCCTCTCAGTATAAGCTTGTGTTCTTCAATTGGTATCAGAGCGGGTTCCTTCAAAAAAAATTTATAGTCGGAAGGAAGAACTGGTTAAGAACACAATGGATTTCTCAGGTGGCAATGCAGCACCTATTCTTGATGGATTAGATTTTGGTCTGTGGAGTGCAAAAATGAAAGTCTATCTAATGGCTCTTGGTAATGAGGTATGGGAAGTTATTGAAGATGGGTACACCATTTCTGCAAATGGTACTTATACTAAAGAAGACAGGCTCCTACATCATAGCAACTCAAAAGCCATGAATGCAATCCTGAAAGGTTTACAGAAGGCTAATCTTACATAAGTTATTCACTGCAAGACAACTAGTGAAATGTGGAAACAATTGTAGGTTGTTCATACAGGTGATGCAAATGTCTAAAAGTCCAAATTGAGACATTTTAAAGGTATGTTTGAACAACTCAAGATGAATGATGATGAAAAGATTAGTGACTACATGCTTTGGATAGATGAGATTGTGAACTCCATGAAAGACTTACGACTTGAACTTGCTGAAAATGATGTGTGTGATAAGATTTTAAGATCTCTTCCTAATAGATTTAGTGAAAATATTTCTGCTATTGAGGAAGCCAAAGATTTAGATAAGTTGAAAAAGAATGAGCTCCATAGTATTCTTACAGCTTTTGAGCTAAGAACTCAAGTGAATGTTGATATAAAGAAAGAGGCAGCTTTCAAAGCTACCAAGAAATCAAAAGGCAAAAAGATTCAAGAGAGTGATGAGTCTTCTAGTGAGGAAGAAGCATTTTACAACAAGAAAGGTAAATTCTCTAGAAAGCACAAAAGCAAGAAAAATATAAGATGTTTCAACTGTGGAAAGTATGGTTATTATGCTACTAACTGTACTGTTTCCAAAGATGAAAGTGATGAAGATATACAGGATGTTAAGAGCAAGGATTCTAAAAAACATAGGTATTACAGAAAGAACAAAGATGAACACAACAATCAAGGAAAGAGATATTCACACAAGAACAAGAAGAGCTTCTATTTGGACAAAGTAAGTAAGTGTTCTAGCAGTGATAGTGAAAGCTCTTCCAGGTGATAATGAAAATGAGATATTGTTCATTTAAAAAAAGAAGAAGAACCGAAACATAAATTCACGGTCATGAAATGCTTTAGATGTGGAAATTTTGGGCACCTTGAGGGTGATTGCACAAATAATGAATTGGTTGCTAGTATGTATGAGGATGCTTCAGAAAATGATAAGGAAGATGCATGTATGGTTTTTGAAAAGGGTAGCACATCTAGTAATAAGAAATCAGAAAAAGATCTTGATAATTCAAAGTGCAATCAAATAGAGAATCTTGAATGTGAACTCAATAATGCTCTCAGTGTTTTGGAAAAGGAAAGAAAGAAGAATGATAGACTCAAGGTTAAGTTATATGAATGTTGTATGGAGAGAGACGATATTATAGAAAGTCTCGACTTCTCTATAGCCAAAACACAGTAACTCAAGGATGAGTTAGAGTCTAAGATTCTTGAGTATAATGAGTTAGAGCAGAAAATGGTTTCTCTGAAAGAAGAAAATAAATATTACAAGGATAAGCTCTACAAATTTTAGGATAGCTCCAAGAAAGTTAAGTCTCTCATCAAAAGTCAAAGAAATCCAACAGATAAAACAAGTCTCAGTTTTTTTGAGCCGCACAAGAAATAGGTTGGGGAATACAACAAGAGATTTCAAAGGGAAGAAAGCTCTGATGAAGAAAGTACTTCAGATCATGAGTCCATGAGTAATGAATGCACAGAAATAGAAAACATATTTCTGAATGTGAAACATAAGTTTTCGGGACCCAAGAGATCGATTAAAAGAACATTTCACGATAGATGTTTTGCGTGTTATAGGTTTGGACACATGGCTGTACATTGTATGTCTCAAATCAAGAAGGGTAACAATAATTTTAGAAATCATAATTTATTTCAAGGGTATTGCTACTCTTGTAATCAGTTCGGGCACAAAGCAATTTTTTGCAATGACAGGAACTAGGTTAGTCAGAACAGGAGGATTCAAAGAACAGCTATGCCTGAAAGAAATAATGTTGTTGTTTGTTACAAGTGCAACAACATAGGTCACACAGCTAGACAGTGCAAAGCTGATATTCAAATGTATAGGAATAGGAACAGTGGTATAAACATGTCCAGGGATCAAGGTGTGTACAAGAAAAGAGATGAGAACAAGAACAAGAAAAGTACCAAGAACGGAAAATTTAACAAAGAGCTCAAGAAAAATCCCAACAAAGAAATTGTAGACACTGATGATGATGAGTGTCTAATGGGAGTTTCACTCCCAACCTTGTTTTAAATCACCTCATTAGGGGGTGGGGGAGGGACTAAGCCAAGAGACTCATTCTTAGTCCCAAGCCCCAAAGGTGACCCTTTGCCATTGATGACAAAGGGGGAGAGATATGAGTAAGGGGGAGAGCTTCAAGTGAGGGGGAGCAAAACTTCAAAGAGTTTGATTTTAGTTTTGGCTCTTAAGAGTTTGATTTCAGTTTTGGATCTTGAAGATGTGTTTAGTAAAGGGTTTCCATCAATGACAAAGGGGGAGATTGTTGGCAATTTTGGGTACCTTGAGTACATTGCCTTTGCCTAAGTTTAGTTGTTGTCATTGATGTCAAGGAGCTCTTGGTAGTCTCTGATGTCAAGGAGTTCTTGGAGCAATTTGTTTTTATTTCTAAGTAGGTGTTTTGATGAAGGTTTCAGCTGGTCAGTAAGTCTCCAAGAAAATCAGAGTAGACCAGTTGCAAAAGATCCAGAAAAAGATAAGTTAGAAAAAGTTTACAGGCTGCTGAAAAAATTGTCACGATTTCGCGACATGTTTTAGGAGAGAGAAAGTGCTGGAAAAACTATCACGATTTCGTGACATGTTTGAGGAGAGAGAAAGTTTTTGGGAAAATATCATGATTTCACGACATGCTGGAAGGCAAAGACGAAGCAAGCAAAACTGTCACGATTTCATGACATATTTGAGGAGAGAGAAAGTTTAGGCAAAAGTGTCACGATTTCGCAAGTTGAGTTGGCAGTGTTGAGTTGCAGGAAGTGTCGCGATTTTACGACAAGTTTCAATGAAGTTGTACGGATGTAGAAAGTGTCACGATTTCATGACAGGTCGAGTTGGCAGCTTGCAGTTGGTGAAAGCATCGCGATTTCATGAAATGTTCTAGTTTCGTGAGTAGTTGGGAGAAAATTGCTTAAGGCAATGAAAGCGTCGCGATTTCGCGACATGTTCCAGTTTCATGAGCAGTTGGGAGAAAAGTGCTTAAGGCAGAGAAAACATCGCAATTTCATGACATGTTCCAGTTTTGTGAGCAGTTGGGAGAAAAGTACTTAAGCCAGCAAAAGCGTCGCGATTTTGCGACATGTTCCAGTTTCGCGAGCAGTTGGGAGAAAAGAGCTTAAGGCAGTGAAAGCATCGTGATTTCGCAACATGTTCCATTTTCACTGGAGCAAACAAAGAAAAGGTTGAAGTAGCAAGAAGTGTCATGATTTTGCGACAGAATTACAGATGATGTCAGCAAGAGGCAAAGGTGTCACGATTTTGCGATAGAAGCGGAGAAGAAGGCTTTGAAGTCTAAAGTGTCACGATTTCATGACAAAGTTGCTAATGACATCAGCAAGAGGCAAAGGTGTCGCAATTTCACAATAGAAGTGGAGAAGAAGGCTTTGAAGTCTAGATCATCACAATTTCATGACAGAAGCAAGATGACATCAACAAGAGGCAAAAGTGTCATGATTTCACGACAAAAGAGCAAAGGAAGCAGTCAAAAGCAAAAGCATCATGATATCGCTATAGCAAGCGATAAAAGGTGTATGACAGGAAAAGGTGTCATGATATCACGACATGTTGAAGTTTTGCACTGGAAAAGCTACAGAATAGCAGAGGCGATTGAAGCTGACGGAGTTAACCTTGAGCCGATGAAGTGTGGGGTTGTGCAGCTGACGATTGTTTTAGGGATATACAGCTGACTTAGATCAAGAATTTAATCATGAGATTGTCAGTATAAAAAGGAGTGCTATTTGAAGAGTTTGAGTGTCGAATTTGTGCAAGTGAAGTTTGCTATGCGCATGAGAGCAAGTTGAGTCGAATCGATCAAAGTGTGTGTTTGAAGTGCGACGTTCGTAGAAGCAGAGTGAGGGAAAGAGTTCGATCAAGGAGAAGCAGACTGTGCGAAGAGGATGCTATTGTGGTTGCACATAGGTGCATAACTTTCTGTGCGATAGAGTGTTGCAGTGTTTGCGAAGACTATGTAAAGGTTGGAATTTGAACAAGGGCAGCTGTGATTGCGACTGAGTTCATGCAGTCTATGTAAAGAAAGCAAAGTGCACGAAGTAGATGCTACTATAATTATGAATAGTTGTGAAGTACGAACTATGTTCAATTGCTATTGTATATTTTACAAAGACTGTGTTGCTGTGTTTTCATAGAAACACACGAAGTCTGTGCTACTATGTTTTCACAGAAGCAAATAAGCTGATTGAGTGCTACTGTATTTGCGTAGTAAGTGAAAAATTGATTTTGACCAAGTGCAGAAAAGGATAGAGGAAGAGGACAGAATTATGCCAGACCGAAGGACTGTGTTTGGTATAGAAAAGAGGACCAGCTTTGTAGTGACAGAGTTGAGGACAGATATCTCCAGCCAGAGCAGGGAAGATAGGTGTCTTCTATGGACAAAATTCCACTTGCTAAGGGTAGAGGAGGTAGAGGTCTTCTAGAGGATCACCAACCAAAGCAAAATTAGGGGAAGGTGTCTCCTTTGAGCTGAGGCTCATAAAAATTGTAACCGGGAAGGATTCCTAGAGGACTTTGATACAACTTTTATAAGAAAAGTTTTATCCGTGGAGTAGCCCACCTTGGGTGAACCACGTAAATTGTTGTGTCTCTTTGTGGATTGCATTTTGTGCATTGTTTTACTGTTGTTATTTTTGCTATCTTTATTCTGCATGTTAATGGTTTGGAAGCTGTATTGTTAGATAAATTTAAAAGTGGTCTTATACTGTTCACCCCCCCTTCTCAGTATAAGCTTGTGTTCTTCAAACTGATTTTATTATCTAGATCATTATCTCTTATTCATCTACTCTTGGAAGGAATGTGCCCCCCGAGTGGTGAGGAAAAACCCTCCTTAAGAGGCTAGATTTGATTTATCATTAATCTCATTCATCCTTTCAATTCTACTATTTTAGATGTTATTTATTTATGATGTGCAATTACATAGTTCGATCATTAAAATTTGTAGTTGAATATATTTAAAATCAAGAAGGCTAGAAATAGCCTTCCATTACCCTGAATGGGTTTCCAACATGGTTCCATTACCAAAACCATTTGACGAGGTCCGTGTTTACATCGACTTTCATAATTTGAATAAAGCTTATCCCAAAGACAACTTCCCACTACCGAACATCAACTCACTCATCAAATCTATCGTAGACCATGAGATGATCTCCCTCATGGACATATTATCTCATTATAACCAAATCAAGATCAACCCCACTGATCAGTACAAGACATCATTCACAACCCCCTGGGGGACCTTCTACTATAAGGTCATGCTTTTTAGCCTTAAAAATGCTGGGGAAACCTACCAGTGTGCCATGAATTATATATTTTATGATTACATGCACAAAACGATGGAAGATTATGTAGATGATCTCATCATGAAATCTAAGAAATATTTGCAACACCTAGATGATCTCTACTAGATATTCAATCATTTATTAGAACATAATATCCACCTTAACCTAAAGAAGTGTGTCTTTGGAGTTACCTCAAGAAAAATATGAGGGTTAATTATCACTCAACGTGGCATTGACGTAGACCCTAACAAATTAAAGGCCATCATTGAGATGCCCTCGTCTACTACCTTAAAATAATTGCATAGCCTCTAGGGCAAGATAACCTTCATTCATCGCTTCATTGCACAATTGTCAAACAAGTACAAACCAATCAACCATCTCTTGCAAAAGAAAATAAATTTAAAATGGGATGATAACTACCAATAGGCCTTTGATGATATCAAATTTTACCTCACTTCCCCACTAGTTATGTCTCCTTCAAACCCATAGTTACCACTAATTTTGTACATCTCAGCTACAAATTTTGTGTTAGGTACATTGCTAGATGAAAATAATGCACTCAAAAAAGAGAAATCCATATACTACATAAGTTGTACTCTATTCAGATACAAAGTTAGATATCAGTACATAGAAAAGCTATGTCTAGCTATAGTATTTGCCACCCAAAAACTATACCACTATATGTTAAATCACATAACCTTTATCATCACCTGAGACAACCCCCTTCGGTACATGATGAAAAAAAGCTATCACAATTCTTGAATAGTAAAATGGATCATGCTCCTAACCGAATTTGACCTAGAATTCATTTCATAGAAATCCATTAAAGGATAGGTCATTGCAGACCAACTTGTAGAATATCCCTTACCCGATGATCAACCTCTACTCATTCAGCTTATCAACGATTCCATATTCCACATCACAAATCCAAATAATATGTCAAGCTTGGATCATAGGCCAATTTAACCCTATACTTTGATGGCTCCTGAGGCACTCACATTGCGGGTGTAGGAATTGTTTTCTTCACACCCAAAGGGGAGCGGCTCCCCTTTTCATTCAAATTAGACTTCCCTTGTACAAAAATTAATATAGAATATGAAGCCTTGATGCTAGGATTAAAATAGACCCATACCATGAAAATTAAATGCCTCCACATCATAGGTGATTTCCTCCTAATAGTGAATCAAGTAAAATAGATCTGGTAATATCGTTGTCTAGTTCTCCAATAATACAAGTACATTGCACAACAATTTATTTCCATATTTGAGAGGTACGACATTGAAGTCGCTCTACAATCATCAAATAATTTTTTGAATACCATGGCCTCCTTAGGATCATCAATACCGCAAAACCCATTACCAGATACCACATCAGTATCAATTCATACACTCACCCAATCTACCATATCGCCTATGTCTCCTATAGATGATGGTGGAATTCATGTGGTCGATACTGAACCACATGACCCTTGGTTTGCATTGATAAAATATTATATCAAATTAGGATTTCTACCATATGACTTGATGAGCACCAAAAATGCTCATTTTACATACATTCTTAAGGGGCATCATTACTGGTTTAATTAGCATGTGAGATGTATTTTTATTTAACTTGTGCATATAATTGATATAAAATCCAATATTATGCTTGCTTGATGTTTTTAGTGGAAATTGTGTATAAGTGTAGGATTTACTACTAATATGGTGTTTTCCAGTCTACACCCCACTTGGACCTAGAAGTGTTCAAAAAGGTACCTTACTAGAGCAAGTGCCTTACTCAAGTAGGTGCCTTACTTTGGTGCCTAACTCCCATACATGGGAGGTGCCTTACTGGTGCCTTACTCTTACACATGGGAGGCACCTTACTGAAGCCTTACTCCCATACATGGGAGGCATCTTATTGGTGCCTTACTCCTATACATGGGAGACACCTTACTGCTGTCTTATTCCCATACATGGGAGGTGCCTTATTGGAACCTTACTCCCATACGTTGGAGGCACCTACATTGGAGACGCCATATGACCAAGTCAACATTGACCAAGTTGACCAAGGGGCTAAAGAGGAGGTTGCACGTGAAGACAAAGGAGAGATATTTTAATTATGCATTATTATTAAAATAGAATAAGGCACTTATTATCAATCGATTGGTTTGTTGACCTTGTAAAGCTCTTAAAGAATTATTTTTAGGATGCATTAATTTAGATCTGTTTGTTACGTACACCTAAGGATTTTTATATTTATCCTTCTGGTTAATGGACATGCTTTAAAATAGTAGAATAAAATTTGTGTAGAAACCAATTGTAACTAATAATGTTATGTGATTAAAATATATTGATTTGTTATTGTAATGAGATCTAGCTATGCTTTATTTAAATACGTAGGCCATATGAATAAGGACAATGATTAATCTTACACAAATTATTTTTTATTGCATTCTTTTTTCAATTCATTAAGAGTGCAACTCTTATTTGAGAAAGCTCTAGTAATTAGCCAGGAAGACTATCTACGGGATATTGGGCCCACTCCCTGTAGTAGTCCTCCCCTGTTTCATTTATGTATTTATTTTCTATAGATTAGATTTATTGTTTTATTTAATGCTTTAATTAATTTAGCTGTGTTTAATTTATTGTATTTTATTTCCACACTTTTATTTCCAACACTTTAGTTTTAGTTTGTAATTTATTTATTTAATTTTTTGCACTTAGTTTATTTGGTTAGGCTGACTTCCAAATGCATGAAAATCCCCACCAAACTAAATAAAATATAGAAATATGCATTTCCCAATATTGTAGGTCTATACTATGCATGACACTCGTGAGTTTATGAACTTACCAGATTGATTATGGAAGAGAAATTATTTTTGAGACATAATTTTTGCTCACCATTTTGGCACCATTTTTGAGATGTGTCAAAACTGTAGTGTTCTTATTTATAGGCAAGATAAAAAGCCAATTTAAAAATACCTGTAGATATTTTACCTGAGAAGTGTGAGTCCACCAAGGGCATTTTTACAAGGTCAAAAATAGTTTCTGAAACAGTCAGAGCCAAATCCCATAGGCAACAGTTTGCATTTTCTAGCTTCTTAGGTAAACGTGGTAATGAACCTTATGTACCATATTAAGTATAGAATTAGGAATAAATTGTGTTGTTAAAAAAAAACCAGGGAATGAAGGAATTCCATCACATTTTGAATGGTTTCAAGAGATTAAACAAATAGTACAACCCAGGTCTGACGTAATTGAAAATCATTAGAGATGTATTTTTATACAGAAACCATTGGGGAATTATACCTCCAAAAGTTTAGTTTTAATGATAAAAAAAAATTTACAGACTTGACGCTCTGCAACATATTGGCAAATTCTTTTAATAATGCAGGAAAAATGATAGAGGTGAATTTAAAATATCTTGTTATAGAGTATGCTCTTCACTTGCGCTTAAGGCGACCTGGTGAATCAAAAACTAGCATGTGTTTTTAACAGACTACTATGCCATATTTTCTTTAGGTTGCTAGCCTGCAGATAGTCATTTGCCAACCTACACATTTTACCACTACATTGAAAGAGTTTGGTTGTGAGGCCATGAAGGAAAATACTCTTCTCATGCTACAATGTATGACACTAGTTGATCAAGAAGGAGACAATTTTTAGAAACCTAGTTCATATTTAGGCATGGGGGGGTACCCCACATTCATCATTGTCACCAACTGTATAATGAACGTTGTTTATAATGTTCATGAAAAAAGAAAAAAATATATAAATCTTCTATTGAAAAGGCTCCAAATTTAAATGCAGATCAAAAATGAAGTTTTTTTTCTACCTATTGGAAGAGAGTATCCTCTTTCCTGAGGACCAGCTTGGTCCAGAAGGAAAATGAGAAATCTCCAAATAGTAGCTAAAAAATAGAGGAGAATCCTGGAAGAAATTAGATGTTAAATGTTTGCACAAAGGCCACATGGTGCTTGAGCATGATAAATCATATGAATGGAGCTCATAGTGGCCAGGAATAGTAGCACATAAATCTCAACATTGCATCTCATGAAAATGTCACACCTGAACACCCAACAGATGTTGTGGATGATGATGGATAAAATTGTTTTTACCTCACTCTAAGAAATAAAATAGAGGATCATAGTGCTGCTCTTATTTTTCACGCAAAATAAATAATTCAAAGTGGGAGATCATTCTGACTCAAAATCATATGTATCAGGGTGGTATAAAATCAATTGAAAATAGTGACGTGTTTAGGAGCACAAGGTAATAAAATAACAATGCACAAATACTAATCCCTATGATGCATCCAAAGAGTTAGCGCTCTTAGAAATGTCAAAAGCTAGATTAAAATATTTTTATGTGTTTTTGATGAAGAGTTGGGTGTTTCAAAATTTTGGAGCTATTGGCTATCATAAATCCTTTTATAGTGGTACATGGAGCTATTATAGTTTTTATGGTAGCATTTCATTTTATGGAAAAGAAAGTACATTTTGGTATACAACACATTCAACCAATTATCTAGGAGGATCAGTGATAGTTCTCCAGTTTGACCACCTAATTTTAAAATCACAAGCTCACATTGTTGCAGTTGACATTCTGTTCTCTAATGCAGATAATGAAAAAAAAAGTCAAGATCTGTTCTGGTCATGGTAGAACAGATGAAAAAAAAATAGTTAGAATTTTTTTTTAAATACCTTTAGTTTAGATTTTTATTTTATGTTTTGTAGGACAACATGAAGTATGATGTAGAAAAATAAGGAGGTGTCTGTGAAGATTTCATGAATTGATATTTATATGTGGAGTTCGTAATAACACTATACAAACTGTCACATGTACCTTGATCATGTAGCATCTAGTATAGCAGGTGAAAGCTAGCGGAGTTTTACCTTGGAAACATTGGCACCTAAAGGTAGGATAAGTAACCATAATCAATTGAAAGGCTTCCAGCCCAAGGTGCTTATGAAACTTTGGGAAAATTTTGCTACAAGGTGTCTGACTGTTACAACATGATTAAATGATAAGCAAAGTCAGATATGCTACACCAAGTGCAAAGTAGAGTACCGAGACAATGTTTGAGTAATTGTCAATGAGCTCCATTCACAACTGCCTCCCATTTATGAAATTGGGTCAAACATCGATACAGGGAGGATACATTAAAAAAAAATTGGGAGGCACCATACCCCATAAATTTTGGGAGGTGCCTTACTCCAAAAATTAAAAAAAAAAATTTGGGGGCACCTTACTCCAAAAATTATGGAGGTGACTTACTCCAAAAATTTTGAAAAAAATGCTCAAGAAGGTGCCGTACTCCAGTGCCAAGAATACGCTTTACTCTGGGACCAAGAATGTGCCTTACTCTGGAACCTTACTCAAGTAGGTGCCAAGCAAGTGTCTTACTCTGGAGGTGCCCCAAAGTTCCTTCAAAAAAAAATCATGTGAAATCCTCCCAATGGTTTGTAGTCATTTCAAAAAAAAAAAAACCGCATGGAACATGTCCTACTTAGCATAAAAATTCTTTTATTTTTATTTGCAAGAAATCATGAACCGCATGCAAGCTACAAACATCCTGAGAGGCAGGGCCTAACAAGCATAGAGTCATAAGTCATATTTTCCTACTTTCGTGTATTTTTGCTTTTTAGGTCATCGTGCCCTTTGAATGCAATCTAAAGGCATCCTAAGAGCTAGGGCCTCAGGCATAGGCATGATTCCTATTTTCTTGATTTTTGTGTGTTTAGTTTCATAGGACATGATCACAAGCATAATCTGTATGCATTGCTAGCTTAAAATAGGCCTAACAGATGTGACATGTCGTGCCCTACAATTAAGAGTGTAGAAAAGTAGAAAAAGACACTCATTTCCCACCAGGAAGAGAGTGCCTAAAATTAGTCCAGTACAACTATACCTTTTTTCACCTAGAAGAAGGAACCAATAAGCAGTTTCACTCTCCTATCAAGAAGAGTGGTGCCCATATATTTAAAAAATTTTATGGAGAAGATAATTACTGGGTGCTAAAAAGAAGTTGCAGCTCTTCCTTGAGAAGAAGTTGTAGACTCCCTCTATACCCAGAAGTGATCAAACTTCTTCTTCCTAGGATGGGGATGCTGGTTTATTAGTGTGGGGCATATTGTTCAGAGGGATGTAGACCTATTACACAGAGGGACATATTACTGGCAATGAGTGCGTCACCAATTTAAGTGGGAAAGGATATGGGTGAACCTGAATCTTCGGCAAATAAAATAGATGAACATGAGCTAGTGTCCATATTTAATGGTAGCATGCTCACTATAAAATGGAAAACTACCACTTCATGGCAAAAGAACATTATTTGAAAAAAAAAAAAGAGAAATAATTCCCTTGCTTTCCAAAAAATGTGATGCATAAACCACGCAGAATAACTGGGCCCCATCATTATTTTCTTGAGGAGAACACCATAGAAAGTATGCCATGATTTATTTACCATTCTCTACTAGCAATACAGATGGGCATAAAATTTTATATTTACCTTTTGGAAGCCACGTAGAAAAGATCCACCACTGGAAATTCAAAGACTGCATCATTTTCTAGATTTTTTTTTTTTGATGAGGAACCTTTTATATACAACATATCCGCAACATGTGAGGGGAGATATTTGAACCTGGGCCTCTCCATAACTAAATATTTTTAACTACCCACTTGCTCTCCAACTCCTCTACATGAGCAGATCATTTTCTAGATTTTCACAATCACGGGAAATGATATCTTCATTTATTGTTGAAGGTCATTGAATGGAAACTAGCTTAGTCTACATAATTTGTTCTGAGCAGTGAAGTTATGAAGAGAAAATTGGTAGTAGTGGTGGGGACCCCATGGTTGTAGTACAAATTCAAATGGACCACAAACACCATTGCACAACACTACCATCATAGTTTTCAATCAATGCTCAGAGGAAGAACAATGGAGATGTTTAGCAGTGTGGATGATGAAGGTAGTAAGAGAAAAAATAAAATAAAATAAAATTATCTAGAGGCACCAATGTCACAACAATTCTAGAGCACCATTATTACAACCAACATGAAGATGTTTTCACACCAACATCATACAGATCAGAATCTACGAAAATCACCCAGGTATGTACTGAGTTTTCTGTTAATTATGTGTATGATTATTTTAAAAATAATTTCTATGCTAAAATATATAGATGCCCCTTAAATTCTCTATCAAAATATCCCATCAAGTTTTAAGCATATGACATGCCTTGGATATGAGAAAAAAATTATTACCCCGAAATAATTAAAAAATAAAAATTAAATTAAATTATGGCATTCACGTGAATAGAATTGGCCTTGTTTCATTGCCACATTGTGAGAAATCCATAAGGTGGAGTGTCAAATAAAATAGTGGACCAAGGAAAACGGTTTACTTATGTCACTTCGGGTTAAAATTTGGATTAGAATGGAAATCTGCTACCGAAAAAAAAGCAGTGAGAGTGAAATGAAATCCGTTGGAAAATACATTAAAATAGAAGCAGAACAAAGATTGGTTATCAAAACATTAAGTCATGAGAAAATTAGAATACGTGAGTTTCAGCGGACTGAAAAGAAAAAAAAAGATAAATAAATAAATAAATATTTCAAGCAGCTGACTTCAACACTTGGACTTCTATGGATTTGCAATCCTCTAGTTTTAACAATTACATGGTAGCATGTATCCAAATATGTACAATGGTGTTAGTCTTACAATGGCACTGAGAGGGGGGGTGAATCAGTGTAGCTCTTTAAACTTGAATTTACAGCTCTTAATATCGCAGCAATTAAAACTTATTACTAGATACAGTAAGTATAACACAAGAGCATCACATAACACAAGATTTAACGAGGTTCACCAATGTGGCTACTCCTCAAAATTGACTGCTTGGACTACCATCCAAATCCAGCCTTTGCAAAGCACCAACTTTACAATCAATTTTCCAGCACCCACTAGAAGGAGCACCAACCCCTTATTTATCTGCACCAACAAAAAGGAGCACCAACCCCTAATTTACCAGCACCTACTAGAAGGAGCACCAACCCCTAATGCCAAGCTGCAACTTGGACTTCAATTTTGAATCTATAAGTTTTACAGTAAGATACCTTTGCTTTTGCAAGACCTTGACTGGTCTTCTTCACCTTTGTGATCTCTGCACACTCTGCTCTCTCTGTGCAATCACTTTGCACACTCTGCTTCGTTACAGTCGAACTTCATGATCATCTTCTCCCTTTTGCACACTCTGCTCTCTTTGTGAATTTTGCACTTAGCATGATTCGATACAACTTGCTCTCTGTGCACAACGATCGTATATCACATACATTCTACACTTCACAATTCTCCAAACAGCCCTCCATTTATAACAATATTTTCCATGATGAAAATCCTAATCTTAGTCAGCTGTAAACCCTAATCTTTGTCAGCTTTCATAACAACTGTAAACCCTAATTTTAGTTGACTTTCATCCTTCTCATTTTTGTCAGGTTCTCCTTCTTAACTTGCGCATTTACGACCTATCATGAAATCATGATATTTCTACCTCTGTAGCTTCTTTTGTTGTTGTTGCCACGAAAATACATGTCATGATATCACGACACTTTTTCCTCTCTCCTCTTTCTCTTTGCTTTGGCCTACAAAAATACATGTCACGATATCGCGACACTTTTTTCTCTCTCCTCTTTCTCTTTGCTTTGGCCCACGAAAATGCAACATGTCGTGATATCGCAACACTTTTTTCTCTCTCCTCTTTCTCTTTGCTTTGGCCTGCGAAAATACATGTCGCGATATCACGAAACTTTTTCTCCTTGCTATTTTTCTTTTCTTAGGCCTGCAAAAATACAACATGTCGCGATATCGCGACACTTTCACCTCCGTATTCTTTCTCTATTCTTTTGTCGCAATATCACGACATTTCTACCTCAATATAGTTCATCTTTGCTTTTGTCATGATATCGCGACACTTCTGCTTCCATAGACTTCAACTTTGCTTTTGTCGTGATATCACGACACTTCTGCCTCCGTAGTCTTCAACTTAGATTTTGTCACGAAATCATGATACTTCAGCTTTCGTACTTAGATTCTTTGCTTTTGTCACGAAATCACAACACTTCTACTTCGAAGTCTTGCTTTCTACTTTTGTCGTGAAATCACGACAGTTCTGCTTCCTTATGCTTCCTCTCTTTCTTTTGTTGTGAAAATGCGACATGTCATGATATCACGACACTTTTCAAACTTACATCCTCTCTCCTATTTTAGTCACAAAAATGCGACATGTCGCGAAATCGTGACACTTTTCAAACTTACTTTCTCTCTCCTATTTTAGTCACGAAAATGCGACATGTCACAAAATCACGACACTTTTAAAAATTACTTTCTCTCTCCTATTTTAGTCGCGAAAATGCGACATGTCATGAAATCGTAACACTTTTCCAACTTACTTTCTCTCTCCAATTTTAGTCACAAAAATGCGACATGCCACGAAATTGCGACGCTTTTCTTACTTTTTCTCTTTCTTCGAACTTGTCACAAAATCGCGACACTTTTTCCTGCTTTCTCTTTCTCTTCCAACATGTCGCGAAATTGCGACAGTTTTTCTGCTTGCCTTTTTCTTCTTCCAACATGTCGTGAAATCGCGACAGTTTTTTCTTGCTTTCTCTTTCTCTTTCAACATGTCATGAAATCGCGATAGTTTTTTCCTGCTTTCTCTTTCTCTTCCAACATGTTGCGAAATCATGATAGTTTTTCCACTTGCATTTTTCTCTTCCAACATGTGAAATCGCGATAGTTTTTCCACTTGCATTTTTCTCTTCCAACATGTCACGAAATCACGATAGTTTTTTCTGCTTTTTCTCTCTTCCAACATGTCGTGAAATCATGACAGTTTTTCTTCTTGCCTTTTTCTCTTCCAACATGTTGAGAAATCGTGACAGTTTTTCCTGATTTTTCTCTCTTCCAACATGTCACGAAATTGTAATAATTTTTCTTGCCTGCTGTATATGTCGCGATATCGCGACACTTTCCTTACTTGTCTTTTTCTTTAATCTTTTACATATGGGCCACTTCGGTCTTTTTGGAAAATCATTGTACATACTCTGAATAACCTTTGAACTCCTGTCTTCTGCATCTGAATATCTTTTGAACTTCCTGTTCACTACATCAACATATCTATCTAACTGTGTTGACAATAATGACAATACTATTGCTGCACCTTGCTCAACAATCTCCCCCTTTGGAATTGTTGGCAACACATGTGCAATTTTCTATAACTCTTCTCCCCTTTGAAAATAATACCAAAGGGCTACTATAGACTCCCCCTGAGTCCATGCACAACATTCTTAGGCAAAATTGATTACACTTAGCAAAAATCATGAGCATGAGCAAAAATATAATAAAATACTTAAATTCTCCCCCTGAGAATGTGATCCCTGTAGCTAGTCAATTCTTGGGAAGTGTGACCACTCCCAATTTATTGTGAAGGTACTCAAAAACTTCGTTGGGCAATGGTTTTTTGAAGATATCTGCTACTTGCTCTGTAGTTGGAACAAAATCCAACTACAGTAGGCTCTGTACTTGCTTTGTACTTGCTCTGGTCTGGTAGCTGTCAGGTACAGTAGGCTTCCAATCATAGATCTGTACATGGTTTGATCAACAGGTGGATATTTGTCATCCTTGCTCAACTTGCAACCTATCGTCATGGGAGTGCTAACTGGCTTACAATCCTCCATTGTGAACTTCTTTGACATCTCTTTTACATATTTAAATTGAGAAATAAATATGCCCTTCTTACATTGATTAACTTGCAACCCGAGGAAATACAAAAGTTCACCAATCATTAACATTTCAAATTCTTTTTGCATCTTATTTGCTAAATTTTTACATGACTCATCTTTGCTACTGCCAAATATGATATCATCTACATATACAACAAGAACAATAAGATGCCCATTTTCTATTTTGACATACAAATTACTATCCACCATACCTTTCTTAAACCTTTGTTGAGTGAGATAGTTGTCTAGCCTTGCATACCAGGCTCAGGGTGCCTGTTTTAAGCCATATAACGCTTTCTTCAACTTGCAAACCAATTTGGGATCATCACCAAGTTGGAAACCATCTGGTTGCTCAATATAAACCTCCTCTTCAAGTTTCCCATTCAAAAATGCTGATTTCACATCTATTTGATAAACTTTGAAATTCTTTTAGACTGCTAAAGCCAAAAACATTCTAATTGCCTCTAGTCTAGCTACTGGTGCAAAATTTTCCTCAAAGTCAATGCCTTCAACTTGTGCATAACCCTTACATACCAATCTTGCTTTATTTCTAACTACCTGTCCGTCTTCATTCAATTTGTTTTGAAAAATCCATTTAGTCCCGATTATATTTTTATTTGCAGGTCTAGGTACTAACTCCCAAGTTTCATTTTTCTTGATCTAATCTAATTCTTCATTTATTGCCTTCATCCAACTTTCATATTTTCTTGCATTAGCAATATTTTTGGGCTCAATGCTAGATAATAGCTGCCTGTTTTGAATTTTTTATTTTCTTCCACTTCTAAATCACAACTTAAATCATATGATTCAATTTTTTGTATATTTTCAATTTCATTTTCCTCATCTCCTTCAATAACCTCTTCATAAATTGGGTAGTTTATTTCATAGCTAACTACTCGTTCTCTACCTTCATCAAATTTAACATAGACGGCACTGTCCACAATTTTCTTTAGCCTCTTGTTGTAGCATTTGTAAGCTTTGCTTCTTGGTGAATAACCAACAAAAATACCTTCATCTGCTCTATCTCCAAACTTACCAAGATTATCTTTAGTTCTTTTGATGTAGCACTTGCTGCCAAAAAATTTGAAGTATTTTGTTGTTGCCCTTTTACCAAACCACAACTCATAAGGAGTTATGATTTCATGTGTTCTTAGCATATACCTATTTTGGATATACACCGCAGTATGGACTGCTTCTCTCCAAAATATGTCTACCACTCTGCTTTCAGCCAACATAGTCCGTGCCATTTCCTACATTGTCCTGTTCTTTCTTTATACCACTCCATTCTGTTGAGGTGTCCTGGCTGCTGAAAACTGTCTCCTAATACCGTATTTTTCACAATACTCTGCAAACTCCTCAAAGATGAATTCTCCTTCTCTATCTAATCTTAAACATTTGATCCTCCTTCCTGTTTCATTCTCAACTTGGTTTTTGAAAATCTTGAACCTTTCAAAAGCTTCTGATTTATGCTTCAAGAAAAATATCCATGTCATTCTGGAATAGTCATCAATGCACAACATAAAATATTTGTCACCATTTATGCTTTGTGTTCTCATGGGTCCACATAAATCAGTGTGTATTAGTTCCAAAGGTTTGCTTATGTAGTACTCTTTTGTTTTGAATGTGACTCTAGTTTGCTTCCCCTTTTGGCATGAAGCACAAATGTTGTTTGTAGGTTTGTTGATGGTGGGAATATCTCTCACTACATTTTTTGAGTTGATTTCTACTAGATTATCAAAACTAATATGACCGAGTCTCTTGTGCCACAACCAACTTTCTTCTTCCTGTCCAATAAAAAAAGATCCTTCTGAAGTCTTTGAGAGAATGTACAGGTTTCTAGATGTCCTTGATCTAGTTGCTATCAATTTCCACTGTTTGTTTTTCTAAATTCACAACCCTGATTCTTAAAAACTACTTCATGACCTTTATCACAAATCTGACTTACGCTCAACAAGTTATGTTTCAAACCATCCACAAACAAGAATTCTTCTAACTTAATTTTTCTATCAATAATTTTAATTGAACCTTTGCCAACTATCTTAGCTCTATCATTATTTCCAAACTTTACTGAACCACCTTCATATTTCTGTAACTTCTCAAATTTTTGTTTTTTACCTGTCATATGACTGGAGCATCCACTATCAAGTATCCATGGTACATATTTATTCTGTGTTGTAAATGTTGTTTGTATGATTAAGGATTCATTTTCTTCCTTAAGTCACTCTTTTTCTTTCCACTCCATTTTGATAGTATTTTTGGGCTCTTGTTTTGCCTTTCCCTTATCAACAGCTTGTGCATGTTTTACGAGAAGTTTTATATTTTGTCTCATCTTATTTGGTTGAAATTTCCTTCCTTGAAACTGATTTGATGCAAATGTACTTCTATAGTTTCTTGCAATGTGCCCAAAATTATGATAGTTATAACATTCTACTGTATAATTCATCAAAGGAGAAAAAGAATTTCTACTGGTGAAATTCCTTGGTCTTACATTATATTTGCAGTCTGAGATTTTATGTCCATAGCCATTGCATTTAAAATAGAAACCAAAAAAGGGATAATTGTACCTAGATGATGGTCTTTGCCATGTTGCCATAGGAGGCATAGGTCTTCTTCTTTGATGTGTGACATTAGTGAATCCATCATTGTCAGTTCTCCTTTCGTGCCTGACATTATTGTTTTCTTTTGCATGAGACATTTTTCCTTGATTGACCTATTTCTTATCTTCATTATTTATGGATTCTACATTTTTGGCCTTTGAACCATTTGAATATTCTCCTTCGACGAAACCCAGACCAAATTTTATGCCTGCAGGCCTTTGGTCATTTATAATCTTATCCAGCTTCATAGAACTTTATTCGCATTTGTGATAGCAACTAATTTTGTGATTCATCTCTTCTATCTGTGTCCGTAAACCAACATTCTCTTCTTCTAGTTTGCAGCAATAATCTATTTTCATGGTAATTTGTATTTCGAGATCTTAAGATATTTTCTTGTATTCTTCTATCTGTACTTTCAGACTGGTTATGATTTCGTTTGCATCCTCAAGCCTTTTTGAAATTTTCTTATTTTTTTTCCTCTCTATTTTCCACTCTTCAAGTGCAGAGATCAACTCACCTTCTAGATATACTTTAGCCTCAGGGTTTTCACCACATACTTCAGAGTTCACTCCTTCTTCCTTTTCTGATTTTACTTCTTCAAAAGCCATGAAAAGAGCTTCACCCATTTCCTCTTTAGAATCCTGATCGAAGCTATCTTCTGATGAACTGGCATTCCTGGAGATGAAACTTTTCTTCTTGAAGTTGCTTTTTCTGAAATTCATTTTCTTCTTCTAGTCACTTCTTTCTTGGTGCGATCCTACATCATTTTTGTTCTTCTCATTAAGTGGAAATTTAGTCACAAAATTCCCAACATCTCCATAGTTGAAACATTTAAATGGTAGCTTTCCTCTGTATTTTCCTTTTCCCTTTTTTAGTTTTCTAACAAAGTTTGCTTCCATTTCATTTGATGTCTCTTCTTCTTTGAACTCTTGTTTTGTGTTTTTATTTTTAATGGCTTTAAAAGCAACTTCTCTATCTGTGGGTTTAGATCTTCCTATCCTCATCTCATATGCAGTCAAGGAACCATACATCTCATCTATACTAAAATAATTTAGATTTTTAGCTTCTTCTATCACTGAGACTTTAGAATCAAACCTTTGAGGAAGATATATTAATACCTTTTTAATGACGGTAGAGTCTTCGATATCCTCGTTGAGTCCTCTGATTGCATTAATGATTCCATTAACTCTCAGCATATATGCCTCAATTTTTTCATCGTCATTCATTTTTAATGCTTCAAACTGAGCTCGAATTGTCTATAACTTAGCCTCCTTGATCTTATCATTTCCTTCATGAATACTCATCAGTTTATCCCATATCTCTTTTACCATTTTACAACTCATGATCTTTACTAGTTCACTGTCTGTTATTCTGCACATGAGAGCATTCGTTGCTTTTGAATTATTGTCAAACAGTTTCTTTTTGTCAGCCTCTTTTGGAGGAGTGATGGGTATTGTGTATCCACTAACTACTGAACCCCAGATGTCATATCCCAAAGCATAGAGATATGCCTGCATCCTGATTATCCAGAACACGTAATTAGATCCGTCAAACAATGGTGCTTTGTTTGATGAGAAGCCTTCACCACCTGCTATTGTGTTACTTCCAAGATCACCCTAGCCGGTTAAGCTTGTACAAGAACTTGGCTTTGATACTAATTGTTAGTCTTACAATGGCATTGAGAGGGGGGGTGAATTAGTGTAGCTCTTTAAACTTGAATTTACAGCTCTTAATATCACAACAATTAAAACTTCTTACTAGATACAGTAAGTATAACACAAAAGCATCACATAACATAAGATTTAACGAGGTTCACCAATGTGGCTACTCCTTAAAAATTGATTGCTTGGACTACCATCCAAATCTAGCCTTTACAAAGCACCAACTTTACAATCAATTTACCAACACCCACTAGAAGGAGCACCAACCCCTTATTTATCTACACCAACAAAAAGGAGCACCAACCCCTAATTTACCAGCACCTACTGGAAGGAGCACCAACCCCTGATGCCAAGCTGCAACCTGGACTTCAATTTTGAATCTATAAGTTTTACAGTAATATACCTTTGCTTTTGCAAGACCCTGACTGGTCTTCTTCACCTTTACGATCTCTACGCACTCTACTCTCTCTACACAATCACTTCATACACTCTGCTTTGTTATAGTCGAACTTCATGATCGTCTTCTCCCTTTTGTGCTTTCTGCTCTCTTTGTGAATTTTACACTTAGCATGATTCGATATGACTTTCTCTCTACACACAATGACCGTATATTTCATACATTCTACACTTCATAATTCTCCAAACAGCCCTCCTTTTATAACAATAATTTTCATGATGAAAATCCTAATCTTAGTCGACTGTAAACCCTAATATTGGTTGGATTTCATAACAACTATAAACCCTAATTTTAGTTAGCTGTCATCCTTCTCATTTCTATCGGGTTCTCCTTCTTGACTTGTGCATTTACGACCTATCATGAAATCGTGACATGTCTGTCTCTGTAGCTTCTTTTGTTGTTGTTGCCGCAAAAATACATGTCGCGATATCGTGACACTTTTTTCTCTCTCCTCTTTCTCTTTGCTTTGGCCCATGAAAATACAACATGTCGCGATATTGCAACACTTTTTTCTCTCTCCTCTTTCTCTTTGCTTTTACCCACGAAAATGCAACATGTCACGATATCACGACACTTTTTTCTCTCTCCTCTTTCTCTTTGCTTTGGCCCACGAAAATACAACATGTCGCGATATCATGACACTTTTTCTCCTTGCTCTTTTTCTTTGCTTAGGCCCACAAAAATACAACATGTCGTGATATCACAACACTTTCACCTCCGTACGCTTTCTCTATTCTTTTGTCGCGATATCATGACATTTCTGCCTCAGTATACTTTGTCTTTGCTTTTATCGCCATATCGCGACACTTCTGCTTCCATAGACTTCGAATTTGCTTTTGTCGTGATATCGTGACACTTCTGCCTTCATAGTCTTCAACTTATCTTTTGTCACAAAATCGTGACACTTCTGCTTTTGTACTTAGCTTCTTTGCTTTTGTCACAAAATCATGGCACTTCTACTTCCGAAGTCTTGCTTTTTGCTTTTGTCACGAAATCACGATAGTTATGCTTCCTTATGCTTCTTCTCTTTCTTTTGTCGCAAAAATATGACATGTCGCGATATCGTGACACTTTTCAAACTTACATCCTCTCTCCTATTTTAGTCATGAAAATACGACATGTCACGAAATTGTGACACTTTTCAAACTTACTTTCTCTCCTATTTTAGTCACGAAAATACAACATGTCACGAAATCGTGACACTTTTCCAATTTACTAACTCTCTCCTATTTTAGTCACGAAAATACGACATGTCACGAAATCATGATACTTTTCCAACTTACTTTCTCTCTCCTATTTTAGTCGTGAAAATGCGACATGTCGTGAAATCGTGACACTTTTCTTACTTGTTCTCTTTTTTCGAACTTGTCGCGAAATCGTGAAACTTTTTTTTGCTTTCTCTTTCTCTTCCAACATGTCGCAAAATCGCGATAGTTTTTCCACTTGCCTTTTTCTTCTTCCAACATGTCATGAAATCATGACAGTTTTTTCCTACTTTCTCTTTCTCTTCCAATGTCGCAAAATCGTGACAGTTTTTCCACTTGCCTTAATCCCATACATGGGAGGCACCTTACTGGTGCCTTACTCCCATACATGGGAGGGACCTTACTGGTGCCTTACTCCCATACATGGGAGACACCTTATTCGTGCCTTACTCCCATACATTGGGGGCACCCACATTGGAGATGCCATATGACCAAGTCAACTTTGACCAAGTTGACCAAGGGGCTAAGGAGGAGGTTGCACGTGAAGACAAAGGAGAGATATTTTAATTATGCATTATTATTAAAATAGAATAAGACACTTATTATCAACTGATTGGTTGGTTGACCTTGTAAATCTCTTAAAGCATTATTTTTAGGATGTATTAATTTATATTTGTTTGTTATGTACACCTAAGGATTTTTATATTTATCTTTCTAGTGAACAGACGTGCTTTAAAATAGCAAAATAAAATCTATGTAGAAACCAGTTGTAAGTAATCACATTATGTGATTAAAATAGATTTATTTGTTATTGTAATGAGATTTGTATACACTTTATATAAAGACGCAGGCCAGATGAATAAGGAAAATGATTAATCTTACATAGAAATTAATTTTCATTTCATTCTTTGCTAAATTAATTAAGAGGGCAACTCCTATTATTTGAGAAAGCTTTACGTAATTAGCTGGGTGGACTATCTGTGTGAGCTTGGGCCCACTCCCTACAGTAGTCCTCCCCTATTTCATTTCTGTATTTATTTTCTATAGATTAGATTTATTGTTTTATTTTCTACTTTAATTAATTTAGTTGTGTGTTTTATTTCTTGCATTTTATTTCTACACTTTTATTTCCAACACATTAGTTTTAGTTTGTAATTTATTTATTAAAATTTTCACACTTATTTTATTTGGTTTGCCTAACATCCAAATGCATGAACATCCCCCCCAAACTAAATAAGATACAAAAATATTCATTCCCCAACACTGTAGGCATATACTATGCATGACACTTGTAAGTTTAAGGACTTATCGGATTGATAATTTAAGAAAGAGAAATTATTATTTTTCGAGACATAATTTTTGCTCACTATTTTGGCACTATTTTCAGGGAGTTTCAATAGTGTAGTGTTCTTATTTACAGGTCAGATAAAAAATCAATATAAAAATACCTTTAGATATTTTACCTGAGAAGTGTGAGTCCACAAAGGGCCTTTTTACAAGGTCAAAAATAATTTCGGAAATAGTAAGAGCCAAATCCCATAGGTAACAGTTTGTATTTTCTAGCTTCTTAGGTAAATATGAGAATGAACCTGATGTATCATAGTAAGTGTGGAAGTAGGAATAAATTGTGTTGTTGGAAAAAAAATAGGCAATGAAGGAATTCCATCACATTCCAAATAGTTTCAAGAGATTAAATAAATAGCACAACCCAGGTCTGATGTAATTGAAAATATTTAGAGATGTATTTTTATACAAAAACCATTAGAGAATTATGCCTCCAAAAGCTATTTTTTAATGATTGAATTTTTTTTACAAACTTGACTCTTTAAAACATATTGGCAAATTATTTTAATGATGCAAGAAAAATGATAGAGATGAATTTAAAACAACATATTGTTATGGAGTATGCTCTTCACTTGCGCTTAAGGTGACTTGGTGAATAAAAAACTGGCATGTATTTTTAACAGACTGCTATGCCATGTTTTCTTTAGGTTGCTAGCCCGTAGATAGTCATTTACCAGCCTACACATTTTACCACTACATTGAAAGAGTTTGGTTGTGAGGCCATGAAGGAAAATACTCTTCTCATGCTATAGTGTATCAAACTAGTTGATCAAGAAGGAGATGATTTTTAGAAGACTAGTTTAGATGTAGGTATGGGGTGATACCCCGCCTTCATCATTGCCGCCAACAACATAATGAATGTTGTTTACAGTGTTACGAAAAAAGAAAAAAATAAATCTTCTACTAAAAAGGCTACAAATTAAAATGCGGATCAAAATAGAGTTTTTTTGCTACCTGTTGGAAGAGAGTATCCTCTTTATCGAGGATCAACTTGATCTAGAAGGGAAATGAGAAATCTCCAACCGATAGCTAAAAAATAGGGGAGGAGCTTGGAAGAAATCAGATGTCAAATTTTTGCACGAAGGCCACATGGTGCTTGAGCATGATAAATCATATGAATGGAGCTCATAGTGGCTAGGAACAACAACACATAAATCTCAACATTGTGTCTCATGAAAATGTCACACCTAAACACACAATAGATACCGTGGATGATGATGGATAAAATTATTTTTACCTCACTCTAGGAAATAAAATAGAGGATTGCAGTGCTGCTCTAATTTTACCTACAAAAGAAATAATTCAGAGTGGGAGATCATTCTGATTCATATGCATATGTATCAGGGTGGTATAAAATCAATTGAAAAGAGTGACGTGTTTAGGAGCACACAGTGAAAAAATAACAAAGCACAAAGACTAATCCTTGTGATGCATCCAAAGAGTTAGCACTCTTAGAAATGTCAAAATCCGAGTTAAAATAATTTTATGTGTTGTTGATGAAGAGTTGGATGTTTCAAAAGTTTAGAGCCATTGGCTATCATAAATCCTTTCATAGTGGTACATGGAACGTAATTTTTGCACACCAGGCTATGTAGTTACCTAGATTACATGGCCTCCACTTCTTAATGCATAGTGCCAATATTGCAGTTTTTATAGCAACATTTCATTCTATGGAAAAGAAAGTAAATTTTAGTACACAATGCATTCAACCAATTATCCAAGAGGATCAGTGATAGTTCTCCAGATTGACCACCTAATTTTAAAATCACCAGCATACATTATTGTAGTTGACATTATGTTCTCTGATGCAGATGATGAAAATAAAAAAAATGAGGCAAGATCTGTTCTGGTCATGGCAAAACAGATGATGAAAAAAATAGTTAGAATTTTTATTTAAATGCCTTTAGATTAGATTTTTTTATGTTTTACAGGATAACATGAAGTGCGATGTAAAAAATAAGGAGGTATCTGTGACGATTTCATGAATTGAGATTTATATGTGGAGTTCGTAATAATTCTATACAAATTATCATGTGTACCTTGATTGTGTAGCATCTAATCTAGTAAGTGAAAGCTAGTGGAGTTTTGTCTTAGAAACATTGGCATCTGAAGGTAGGCTAAGTAACCTGGATCAAGCGAAAGGCTTCCAGCCTAAGATGATTATGGAACTTTGGGAGTTACAACATGAGTAAAAGATTAGCAGAGTCAGATATGCTACACCAAGTGCAGAGTAGAGTGTCGAGACAATATTTGAGTAATAGTCGATGAGATTCATTCACAACTACCTCCCATTTGAAAAATTGGGTCAGAAATCGTTACAAGGATGATACGTAAAAAAAAATTGGGAGGCACCTTACTCCAGAAATTTCAAAAAAAAAAAATGGGAGGTGCCTTACTCCAAATATTTTGAAAAAAAAATGTTCAAGAAGGTGCCTTACTCTGGCACAAAGAAGTTGCCTTACTCTGACACCTTACTCAAGTAGGCACCAAGAAAGTGACTTAATTAGGAGGTGTCCCAAAGTTCCTTCAATAAATAAATAAATAAATTATGTAAAATCCTCCCAATGGTTTGTAGTCATTTAAAAAAAAACAAACACCCATATGGAACATATCCTGATTAGCATAAAAATTCTTTTATTTTTCCTTGCAATAAAATATGAATCGTGTGCAAGCTATAGGAAACCTGAGATCCAAGGCCTAACAAGCATGAAGTCATGACTCCTATTTTATTGCTTTCATGTGTTTTTGCTTTGTAGGTCATCATGCCCTCTGAATGAAATCTGAAGGTATCCTAAAAGCTAGGGCCTCAGGAACATGCATGATTCTTGTTTTATTATTTTTTGTGTGTTTAGTTTCATAGGACATGACTGTGAGCACAATATGTAGGTAGAGCTAGATTAAAATAGGCCTAACGGATGTGACATATTTTTCCCTGCAATTAGGAGTGCAACAAAGTGGAAAAAGACACTCATTTTCCACTAGGAAGAGAGTGCCTAAAATCAGCCCAGTACAGTCGTGTATTTTTTCATATATAAGAAGGTACCAATAAGTGGTGTCACTCTCCCACCAGGAAGAGTGGTGCCCATATATTTGAAAATAATTTCTATGCTAAAATCAGTAGGTGCCCCCTTAAATACTCTGTCAAAATCTCCAATCAAGGTTTAAGCATATGACATGCCTTGGATATGAGACAAAAATAATTACCCTAGAATAATTAAAAAATAAAAAATTAAATTAAATTATGGCATTCACATGAATAGAATTGGCCTTGTTTCATTGCCACATTGTGAGAAATTTGTAAGGTGGAGTGCCAAAGAAAATAGTGGACCAAGGAAAATGATTTACTTACATCACTTCGGGTTCAAATCTAGAGCAGAATGGAAATCCACTGTCGAAAACAAAGCAGTGAGAGCGGAATGAAATTTGCTGGAAAATACATAGAAACAAAAACAAAATAGAGATCGATTATAAAAAAATTAAGTCATGAGCATATTAGAATATGTGGATGTCAGTGCACTAAAAATAAAAAAAAAGAGAAAAATAAATAAATTAATATTTCAAACAGTTGACTTCAACACTTGGACTTCTGTGGATTTACAATCTGCTAGTTTTAACAATTACATGCCAACATGTATCCAAATCCATGCAATGGTAATATGGTCTTGGTTTTTATCCGTATTAATCAGTCATGATGTATTTTTGACTTTCAATGAGGCCAAAGTGCTTAATGACTAAAACATAGATGTTTTTTTCCATAGTGATCAGTCATGACGTGTTTTCTGGCTTTCATTGGTGTCGTAGTGCCTAATGAAGAAAAAATAGAGATGTTGTATATATATATATATATATATATATATATATATATATATATATATATACATATATATATAT
The DNA here is from genome assembly GCA_028583015.1 of Wollemia nobilis. NCBI lineage: Eukaryota > Viridiplantae > Streptophyta > Pinopsida > Araucariales > Araucariaceae > Wollemia > Wollemia nobilis. Next base: position 9,338,456 of record JAQPPZ010002969.1, on the reverse strand, counting down.
CGGGGGCATCATTACTAGTTTAATTAGCATGTGAGATGTATTTTTATTTAACTTATGCATATAATTGATAGAAAATCTGGTATTATGCTTGACTGGTGTTTTTAGTGGAAACTGTGTATAAGTGCAGGGTTTACTACTAATCTGGTGTTTTCTAGTCTACACCCCACTTGGACCTGGCAGTATGCAAGAAGGTGCCTTACTCAAGTAGGCACATTACTTGCACCTTACTCCCATACATGGGATGCACCTTACTGGTGCCTTACTTTCAAACATGGGAGGCCCCTTACTGGTGCCTTACTTGTTGAGCAAAGTGTAGCAACAGTATTGTCATTGTTATCAACATAGTCAGATAGATCAGTTGATGCAGTGGACAGGAGTTCAGAGGTTATTCAGAGTATGTACAGTGATGTTAAATGCTTATGAGGATGTTTTTGATGTTTGGGTGAAGACCGAAGTGGCCCATATGCTAAAGATCAAAGAAAAAGCAAAACATCGCAAAGAAAAAGTGTCACGATATCATGACATGTTGCATTTTCGTGGCCAAAAGAGAAGAGAAAATGCAAGGAGAAAAAGTGTCATGATATCACGACATGTAGCATTTTCACGGTCCAAAGCAAAGAGAAAATGCAAGGAGAAAAAGAGTCGTGATATAGCGACATGTTGTATTTTTGCGGTCCAAAGAAAAGAGAAAAAGCAAGGAGAAAAAAGTGTCGCGATATCACGACATGTTGTATTTTCATGGGCCAAAGCAAAGAGAAAGAGAAAGAACGAAAAAAATGTCACGATATCGTGACATGTCATATTTTCATGACTCAAAAATGGCAGGTACACAGAGAAACAAAAGTGTCAGGATATTGCGACATGTCGCATTTTCGTGACTCAAAAAGGGCAGGCAGGCAGAGAAATAAAAGTTTCACGATATCACGACATGTTGCATTTTTGCCAAAGGAACATAGTAGTTTACAGTGTGTTTGATATTAGTGATGAACACCAGGATAGTGAAACTAAAGACTGCATAGTGACGTGGACCTATAAGGAATAAATTAAATATTGAATAAGATAATTTGTCACATAAGGACAAAATTCAATGAATAAGACAAAACGTTACATAAGGAATATTTAATGATTTGAAATCATTTAAGATGGTCGTTACACATGGAAAGAAGCGGATGCATGCCCATGTGGAGAAAATGAAATGAAGGGCCTCAAAATAGAAATGAAAAGCCTTTTCGAAAACCAAAACACATGCATGCACAAGGGAAAAGAAAACAAATAGTCATGAAGGAGAAAATGAACAGTCATCGAAGGAGAAAATGAATAGTCATGAAGGAGAAAATGAATAGTCATCAAAGGAGAAAATGAACAGTCATCGAAGGAGAAAACAAACAATCATGAAGGAGAAAATGAACAGTCATCAAAGGAGAAAATGAATAGTCATCGAAGGAGAAAACGAACAGTCATGAAGGAGAAAATGAACAATCATGGTAGGATAATATGGTGTCAATTATTTGCATGTAATGTGTTTGACGAAATGCCTTCTCAATATATAAAAAAGGAGTTACATAAAGAAAGTATTACAATTGACAAGTTGCATATGAGAATATGAAAGGTGTTACAATTAACAAGAGGCGTATGAGAATATGAAAAGAGTTACAATTGAAGTTACAAAGAGAAAGCATAGTTATAAAATGAGTGTTGCTTGGAGAATTTTAGTTGGGGGATTTTATTTTGTGAAGTGTGATAATGTGTGTGTTTTGTGAGTTGTGGGAGATGTTGGGTAAGCAATAGACCAGTCAAGGTCTTGTAAAATTGAAGGTATTTTTATGTCAAACTTCTAGTTTCAAAATGGAAGTCCAAGTTGGTGCTTGGCATCAGGGGTTGGTTCTCCTTCCATTTGGTGTTGGTAAATCAGTGGTTGGTGCTCCTTTCTATTGGTGTAGATAAATTAGGGGTTGGTGCTCCTTTCTATTGGTGCAGATAAATCAGGGGTTGGTTCTTCTTCCAATAGGTGTTGGTAAATTGATTGTAAAGTTGGTGCTTTGCAAAGGCTAGATTTGTATGGGAGTCCAAATAGTTATTTTGAGGAGTAGCCAAATCGGTGAACCTCGGTACATCTTGTGTTGTGTGATGTTCTCTTGTTATACTTGCTTTATTTGGTTTTAATTTTTCATTGTTTCGACTTTAAGAGTTGAATATTTAAGTTTAAAAAGAGCTACACTGATTCACCCCCCCTCTCAGTGTCATTGTGATACTAAAAATTGGTATCAAAGCCAGTTTCCCTTTTCAGGCTAAATCAGCTAGGGTTGATCTTGGATTAGTACGCAATGGGTAAGAAGAATAGATCCTCCTTCAATAAGGTATCTTAGTCAGTTTCAATTCCTGTGGAAGAGAAAATTGAACTAGAAAAGATAGGAGTGAATTCTGAAGTATGTGATGAAAACCTTGAGGTTGAAGTAGATCTAGAAAGTGAGTTGATCATTGCACTTGAAGAGTTGAATATAGAAAGGAAAAAGAACAAAATACTATCTAAGAAGTTGGAAGAATATGGGGATAATATTGAAGATCTCTTCTTACAAATTCATAAATCCAAGAAAATAGAAGAAGCCTTGAAGTCACACCTGGATGATAAAGTTGACGTATGTAGCAAATGTGAAGAGGAATCTAACAAAGTTAGTAGTGATCTAAAGCTACAAGTAGAAGAGTCCAAAAGGATTGAAGAAACTCTCAGGTCACAGATCAATGAAAAAAAGATTTTTTTCTACAAACAAGAAGAGGAGATTGATTTATTGAGGAAACAACTAGAAGAGGCCAATACAAATCTCAAATTTGAGAAGAGCACAAAGTTTCTAGATAAAATGATAAGGCAACAAAGAAGCTCCATGGGTAAGCTTGGTCTTGGATGTGAAGCTGAACAACCTTCATCTTCTAATTCTGTAGAGAAGTCCACTGTTAAAGGATCAAATCAAGAAAAGCTTGAAGCTAAATCTTCAAAAGAAAATCTCAAAGGAGATCTATAGAAAAACAACCACAACAAAAGAGGTTCTATCACTCTCACTTTATTTATAATAATGCTTTTAATGGCTATTGTTTTAGATGCAACCATTATGGTCACAAGGCAATTTATTATGGATTGAATAATAGATCAAAGAGTTATGCTCATAGAAATGCATTTGTTTTTTCGATTGAACACCATGTGCAATGTTTTAAATGTAATGGTCATGGGCACATAGCAAGGTTTTGTCCAAGAACTTTTGTATCTAATCAAAGGCAAGACAATAGATTTCATCAGACACAAAGAATGCAACACAGATAGGAAAGAAATCATGTGCATCAAAGAAAGGAAAATAATCATTCATCAAGGATGCACAAGAGACAACCACCCAGTAGAAATGTTTTTTCACCTTTGATGGATTATGCAGTAGAATGTTATAACTATCATAATTTTGGGCACATTGCAATAAATTATCGAAGTACATTTGCATCAAATCAATTTTAGGAAAGAAAATTTCAACCAAATTAAATGAGACAAAATAGAAAATTTCTCGAAAAACATGCACAAGCTACTGAACAAGAAAATTCAAAACAAGATCCCAAATCTGTAATCAAACCAGAGTGGAGAAAGAAAGAAGAAAGGAAATCGTGTCTCCTTGGACTGAAGGAAACTACTCCTCTATTGCACTAAGCAACTCTAGGTAGCACATCCTCAGGGGAAGCAATCTTAAAGTTTTATTTTTATGCTCCTATGTATTTGTTTGGTTATCTGAGGATGAAAGGCAAGTAGACAGGGGGAGTTGTCGTATAGTTGTCAAAGTGTGTTTCAGTTCATGTAGTTTTTTGTGGAGGTATCGTGAAGGGTGGTGATTAAATTGAGAGTTGTCACCATTTGTAGTATTGCTATATGTAAGTGTTGTAATTTTTATGGTTCTTACTGCCATTGTTCAAAGTTTGGTATCTGAAAGGTAAGGACTTCACCCTTATTGCATATTTAGATGCAGATTGGGTAGGATGTGTACGTGAAAGAAATAGTACCAGTGGAGGTGCATTCTATCTTGGAGACAGGTTGGTTGTGTGGCACAGTAAGAAACAAGAGTCAGTCTCCTTATCCATAGTAGAGGAAGAATATATTATAGCGACAACGTGTTGTATGCAGGTATTATGGATGAAATAAACCCTAAAAGATCTTGGTATTAACTTCAGTGAGCCAATTTTAGTTAAGTGTGATAACACCAGTGCCATTAACATCTCAAAGAATTCGGTTATGCATTCTTGCACAAAACATATTGCTATCCAGTATCACTTTTTGAAGGATAAAGTTGTGAAAGGTGAGGTTAAGTTGGATTTTGTTCCAACAACAAAGCAAGTAGCGGATATCTTCACAAAACCATTTCCCAAGGAAGTATTTGAGTACCTTCACAATAAATTGGGAGTGGTCACACTTCCCAAGAATTGACTAGCTATCGGGACCACATTCTCAGGGGGAGCATTTGTGTATTTGTTTATCTTTTTGCTCATGTTTGTGATTTTTTCTAAGTGCAATAATTTTTTCCTAAGAATATTGTGCATGGACTCAAGGGGAGTTTGCAGCAGCCATTTGATATTGTTGTCAAAGGGGGAGAAGAGTTACAAGAAATTGCACGTGTGTTGCCAACAATTCCAAAGGGGGAGATTGTTGAGCAAGGTGCAGCGATAGTACTGTCATTATTGTCAACACAATCAGATAGATCGGTTGATTGAGTGGATAGGAGTTCAAAGGTTATTCAGAGTATGTACAGTGATGTTAAATGCTTATGAGTATGTTTTTTATGTTTGGGTGAATACCGAAGTGGCCCATATGCTAAAGATCAAAGAAAAATCAAAACACCGCAAAGAAAAAAAGTGTCATGAAATCATGACATGTTGCATTTTTGTGGCCAAAAGAGAAGAGAAAATGCAAGGAGAAAAAGTGTCGTGATATCGCGACATGTTGCATTTTTTTGGTCCAAAGAAAAGAGAAAATGCAAGGAGAAAAAGTGTTGCGATATCGCGACATGTTGCATTTTCACGGTCCAAAGCAAAGAGAAAATGCAAGGAGAAAAAGTGTCACGATATCGTGACATGTTGCATTTTTGTGGTCCAAATCAAAGAAAAAATGCAAGGAGAAAAAGTTTCACAATATCACGACATGTTGCATTTTCACGGTCCAAAGCAAAGAGAAAATGCAAGGAGAAAGAGTGTCGCGATGATCCAAAGCAAGGAGAAAAAAGTGTCGCAATATCGCGACATGTTGTATTTAAATCGGTGAACCTCGGTACATCTTGTGTTGTGTGATGTTCTCTTGTTATACTAGCTTTATTTGGTTTTAAGTTTTCATTGTTTCAAATTTAAGAGTTGAAGATTTAAGTTTAAAAAGAGCTACACTGATTCACCCCCCTCTCAGTGTCATTGTGATACTAACATTACTCTCATACATGGGAGGCACCTTACTAGTGCCTTACTCCCATACATGGGAGGAACCTTACTGGTGCCTTACTCCCATACATGGGAGGTGCCTTATTGGCACCTTACTCCCATACATTGGAGGCACCCACATTGGATATGCCATATGACCAAGTCAACATTGACCAGGTTGACCAAGGGGCTAAGGAGGAGGTTGCACGTGAAGACAAAGGAGAGATATTTTAACTATGCATTATTATTAAAATAGATAAGATACTTATTATCAACCAATTGGCTGGTTGACCTTGTAAAGCTCTTAAATAATTATTTTTAGGATGCATTAATTTAGTTTTTTTTGTTAAGTACACCTAAGTATTTTTATATTTATCCTTCTAGTGAATAGACATGCTTTAAATTAGTAGAATAAAATCTGTGTAGAAACCAATTGTAACTAATCATGTTATGTGATTAAAATAGATTGATTTGTTATTGTAATGAGATCTGGCTATGCTTTATATAAAGACACAGGCCAGATGAATGAGGACAATGATTAATCTTACACAAAAATTATTTTTCATTTCATTCTTTGTTTAATTCATTAAGAGTGCAACTCCTCTTATTTTAGCAAGCTCTACGTAATTAGTTGGGTAGACTATTTGTGGGATCTTGGGCCCACTCCCTGTAGTAGTCCTCCCCTATTTCATTTCTATATTTATTTTCTATAGATTAGATTTATTTTTTTATTTCCTACTTTAATTAATTTAGTTGTGTGTTTTATTTATTGCATTTTATTTTTGCACTTTTATTTCTAGCACTTTAGTTTTAGTTTGTAATTTATTTATGAAGAACACAAGCTTATACTGAGAGGGGGGGTGAACAGTATAAGACCTCTTTTTACTTTTTCCTTTATACTTCAAAATAGTAAAGCAATATACCCAAAGCAATATCAAAGCAATGCATAATATCATCCACAAAGTGACACCAATTTTAATGTGGTTCACCCAGAATGGTTGGGCTACGTCCACAAAACTTTTCTCTAAAAGTTATCTCAAAGTTCTTTGGGAATCCTTCCCAATTACAATGTTTATGAGCCTCGGCCCAAAGGAGATACCTTCCCCCAATCAAAATTTATGAGCCTCTGCTCAAATGAGATACCTTCCCCTATCTGAATTTATGAGCCTCTGCTCAAAGGAGATACCTTCCCCCAATCTAAATTTATGAGCCTCTGCTCAAAGGAGATACCTTCCCCTCAATATGAATTTATGAGCCTTTGCTCAAAGGAGATACCTTCCCCTCTGCTCTGGAAATGATCCCTCAGAAGATCAACTGCCTCTACCTCTTGCCAGCACGTGGAACTCCTTTCCACCGAAGACCTCCTGTCCTCAATGCTTAGCCTAAGAGACCTCTGCCTTCTATGATCACGTCCACAATAGCTCAACAACCTGTACCAAACATAGTTAGTCGGTCTAGTACAAGTCTTCCTCTATCTGTCAAATCTGTCCAACGCTTGAACAAATCAATCCTCTGCACACAAGCCTTCTCAAAGACTTGCCAAATCTATCCTCAGGTTCTTCTCAAAGAACCAGTGCTCCTCTGTCCTCAAGTTCTCTGATAGAACTATCAAAACTCAGCTCACAAGTCCTCTGCTAGGACCTGTCCAAATCTACTCACAAGTCCCCACCGAAACCTGTCCAAAACTGCTCACAAGTCCCCATCGAAACCTGTCCAAAACCTTCTCACAAGTCCCCACCGGAACCTGTCCAAAACCTGCTCACAAGTCCCCATCGAAACCTGTCCAAAACCTGCTCACAAGTCCCCATCGAAACCTGTCCAAAACCTCAACAAGCTCACCAAGAAAAAATTTCTTAGTAGGAAATCACAAGGTGAATTGTTAGAGACCCAATGTGATTTGTCAAACTCATAGAAGCATAAAGAGAATTGTTAGAGACTCAATATGTTCTATACTCAACTCCCAATCTCAAAACTCAACTCAAATCAACTCAACTCAAACTCAATCTCAAATCTGAAAACTCAACTCAATATCTGAAATGGATAGGATAGAATGCTTTCTTTCAAGAACATGAAACCCCAACAATTGCCAACTATGCAAAGAATCACATAACAATGATACTCATGTTCTTTTCACCATCAATTAGGGTTTCAACAACAATGCTCATCAAACAAGGTTCAATCAACACCATTCAGCTCAAAACACAACCTTGAAGCATTTCACAATCAACATCAAAAAAGGAAACAAGTAGAACTCCTTTTCTCTCCAATATTGTTTGAACAAAAGCATCCACCAACTCAACTCATAATAGCACACACAACTTTTCAAATCATCAACAAAGGAGTAAGCTCAACACTTTAACCAAGTAAAGAATAGCTTGATTATTACCAATTTAATGAAAGCAAATGTCAATCTCAAAGCTGCCCACTTAAGGTTTCACAACTCCACACAAGAAGCAATTTTAACCTTAAAACATCATGCTTTCATTTCCATAATCAACCAAAAGCACTCTCAACATTACAAGAAATATTTAACCCTTATACACCTTATTTCTCCCTTATAGTCTTATCACAAATAAAATTTATCTCTCATAAGAATGCAATAAGATATTTCAACAACATCTTCAAAAAGAATCTTTTATCAAAATACAAACAAGCTTTAAACTCCTTATAACTCCTAAGCTGTTTTTCCCTCTAACAAACTTCCTCCATCCGCAAAATACACTTAGCAAAAATTAATTTCGAAAATACCTTAGCCAACATCAAAAATCGCTATGGAGAAATTTGCGCATGAATTCTAACACCACCCACTGCGTCCACTTCACGACGAAAAACCCTTTCGTGATATTCGAACGCGGAACCTCCCGTTCGGGTAGCGCGCCAACAGCCTAGCCGCTATCGGTGCGCCAAAGGCACCCGATGAGATTTAAACCTCATGCTGTTAACCTTGATCCTTCTACACCAGGGATTAAATGAAACAATAGTCCCTCCCTTTCTTCTACCATGAACACGATGACGATAAACTTTACGATGGATTCGACAAATGGCGAGTGCAGACAAACGAACAGCGGATTCACGAAAAACGGCGAAGACACAGACAAATTCACAGTGAGCAACTCATTTCAAAATTTGGATGGGATGAATCTTTGTTTTCATCGAGGGAGATTTATATGCAATTTACCATAAGCTCTTTGACGTCGGCGAGGAGTTTAACACGTCGACGGAGGTCTTTGGCTAGCGCCCACAATATTAAAACATAGCGCCCACCTAGTTAAGCCATTTGCGCCATGGATTAGGAGAACCCATTGCAAATAATAATTTAATATTTATTTAAAAATAATTAAATGGAACCTTAACAAGGTTTTTAATTATTTAAATAAATACTTCCTCCTGGACCCAAATGCATTAAACCAATGCATCCACCTGTAATCTTTAAACTTGCCAACTTGGGGTTTGCAAAAGACCTTTGAAACTGTCATGCCGTAACCTTCATCAAAACAAATTATTTGACATCAAATCAAATTCCTTCAAGAGCTTCTTGACATCAATGACAACTTATACACTTGAGCAAAGGCAATGTACCCAAAGTACCCAAAATTGCCAACAATCTCCCCCTTTGTCATTGATGGCAAACCTTTATCGAAAACACTTCTCAAGAGCCAAAACTGAAACCAACCGTGCTAACAATTGAGAAACTGTGCCCACAACTGAGAATATTCCTTTGAAGTTTTGCTCCCCCTGACTTGAAGCTTTCCTCTTCACTTTGAAGCTCTCCCCCTTACTCATATCTCTCCCCCTTTGTCATCAATGGCAAAGGGCCACCTTTGGGGCTCGGGACTAAGAATGAGCCTCTTAGCTTAGTCCCTCCCCCACCTCCTGATTGAGGTGATTAATTATGGGGTGGGAGTAAAACTCCCATTAGGCACTGATCATCATCAGCGTCTATAACTTCCTTGTCGGGCCTTCTCTTGAACTCTTTGTCCATATTCCTGTTCTTGTCACTGTTCTTGTTCTTGTTCTCATCCCTGTTCTTGTCCATGCCTTGATCCTTGGACCTGATCATGCCACTTGTTCCTATTCTTGTATTCTGGAATTTCAGCTCTACACTGTCTGATTATGTGACCTTCATTGTTGCACTTGAAACACTTGACGATGTTGTTTCTCTGAGGTAAACCTGATCTTTGAATCCACCTGTTCTGACCAAACCTGTTCTGGCCAAACCTGTTCTAACCAAACCTATTCTGACCAAACCTATTCTGACCAAACCTGTTCTTGTTATTTACCTTGCAATAGACTGCCTTGTGCCCAAACTATTTACAAGAGTAGCAATACCCTTGAAAGAAACTAGCACTTCTGAAATTGTCATTTACCTTCTTCACTTGAGCCATGCAATGTGAAGCCATGTGACCAAACCTGTGACAAGCAAAACATCTGCCTTGAAACTTTCCTTTATTTGACCTCTTGGGTCCTGAAAACTTCTTCTTCTCATTCTGAATTCTTTTTTCTATTTCTGTGCATCTATCATTCAAGGACTCATGATCTGAAGTACTTTCCTCATCAGAACTCTCTTCCTTTTGGAGTCTCTTACTAGACTCTCCAACTTGTTCTTTGTGTGGCTTAACAAAACCAAGGCCTATTTTATCTGTTGTCTTTCTTTGACCTTTGATGAGTGACTTAACCTTTTTGGAGCTATCTTGAAACCTGTAAAGCTTATCCTTGTACTCTTTAGTTTCCTCTTTCAAAGAAGCCATTTTCTGTTCTAACTCACTATACTCAAGAACCTTAGACTCTAACTCATCCTTGAGTTCTTGTGTCTTAGCTATAGAGAAGTCAAGACTTTCTATAAGATCATCTCTCTCCATACAACATTCATCTAACTTATCCTTGAGTCTAGCATTCTTCTTTCTTTCCTTTTTCAAAGCACTAAGAGCACTAATAAGTTCACTTTCAAGATCCTTTATTTGTTTGCTTTTTGAATCATCAAAGCCTTTTTCAGATTTCTTATCACTAGAGGTGCTACCCTTTTCAAAAACCATACATGCATCTTCCTTATAGTTTTCTGAAGCATCCTCATACATACTAGAAACCAAATCATTATTTGTGCAATCATCCTCAAGGTGACCAAAATTTCCACATCTAAGACATTTCATGATAATGAATCTATGTTTCGGTTCTTCCTCTTTTTCTGATATGAACAACATCTCATTTTCATTATCACTTGAAGAACTTTCACTATCACTACTAGAACACTTACTTGCTTTGTCTAGGTAGAAACTCTTCTTGTGCTTGTGAGAATACCTCTTTCCTTGATTGCTGTGCTCATATTTGATCTTCCTGTGATGCTTGTGCTTTTCAGAATCCTTGCTCTTAGAATCCTGTTTATCTTCATCACTTTCATTCTTGGGAACAGTACAGTTAGTAGCATAATGACCAAACTTTCCACAATTGAAACATCTTATATTTTTCACACTTTTGTGTTTTCTAGAGAACTTGCCTTTCTTGTTGTAATATGCCTCTTCATCACTAGAAGACTCATCACTATCTTGAATCTGTTTACCCTTGGATTCCTTGGTAGCCTTGAAAGTTGCCTCTTTCTTGACATCAACCTTCACTTGAGTTCTCAACTCAAATGCTGCAAGTATACTATGGAGCTCATCCTTTTTCAACTTATCCAAATCTTTAGCTTCCTCAATAGCAAAAATCTTTTCACTAAATCTATTAGGAAGAGATCTTAAAATCTTATCACAAACATCATTTTCAGCAAGCTCAAGACCTAAGTCTTTCATGGAGTTAACAACCTCATCCATACGAAGCATGTAGTCACTAATATTTTCATCATCATTCATCTTGAGTTGTTCAAACATACCTTTGAAGTGTCTTAACTTGGCCTTTTTGACATTTGTATCACCTATATGAACCACCTTCAACTGTTTCCACATTTCACTAGCTGTCTTGCAGTGAATCACTTTGGTGAGATCTACTTTCTGTAAGCCTTTTAGGATTGCATTCATTGCTTTTGAATTGCTGTGATGTAGGAGCCTTTCTTCTTTAGTATTAGGACCATGTACAGGAATAGTGTACTCATCTTCAATCACTTCCCATACCTCATTACCAAGTGCCATTAGATGAACCTTCATCCTTGCACTCCAAAGACCAAAATCTGACCCATCAAGAATAGGTGCTACATTGCCACTTGAATGATCCATTGTGTTCTTTACTAGCTTTTCCTTCAAGCTGTTAAACTTTTCGAAGGCACCTGCTCTGATACCAATTGAAGAACACAAGCTTATACTGAGAGGGGGGGGTGAACAGTATAAGACCTCTTTTTACTTTTTCCTTTATACTTCAAAATAGTAAAGCAATATACCCAAAGCAATATCAAAGCAATGCATAATATCATCCACAAAGTGACACCAATTTTAACGTGGTTCACCCAGAATGGTCGGGCTACGTCCACAAAACTTTTCTCTAAAAGTTATCTCAAAGTTCTTTGGGAATCCTTCCCAATTACAATGTTTATGAGCCTCGGCCCAAAGGAGATACCTTCCCCCAATCAAAATTTATGAGCCTCTGCTCAAAGGAGATACCTTCCCCTATCTGAATTTATGAGCCTCTGCTCAAAGGAGATACCTTCCCCCAATCTGAATTTATGAGCCTCTGCTCAAAGGAGATACCTTCCCCTCAATCTAAATTTATGAGCCTCTGCTCAAAGGAGATACCTTCCCCTCTGCTCTGGAAATGATCCCTCAGAAGATCAATTGCCTCTACCTCTTGCCAGCACGTGGAACTCCTTTCCATCGAAGACCTCTTGTCCTCAATGCTTAGCCTAAGAGACCTCTACCTTCTATGATCACGTCCACAATAGCTCAACAACCTGTACCAAACACAGTCAGTCGGTCTAGTACAAGTCTTCCTCTATCTGTCAGATCTGTCCAACACTTTGAACAAATCAATCCTCTACACACAAGCCTTCTCAAAGACTTGCCAAATCTGTCCTCAGGTTCTTCTCAAAGAACCAGTGCTCCTCTGTCCTCAAGTTCTCTGATAGAACTATCAAAACTCAGCTCACAAGTCCTCTGCTAGGACCTGTCCAAATCTTCTCACAAGTCCCCACCGAAACCTATCCAAAACTACTCACAAGTCCCCATCGAAACCTATCCAAAACCTGCTCACAAGTCCCCATCGGAACCTATCCAAAACCTGCTCACAAGTCCCCATCGAAACCTGTCCAAAACCTGCTCACAAGTCCCCATCGAAACTTGTCCAAAACCTCAGCAAGCTCACCAAGAAAAACTTTCTTAGTAGGAAATCACAAGGTGAATTGTTAGAGACCCAATGTGATTTGTCAAACTCATAGAAGCATAAAGAGAATTGTTAGAGACTCAATATGTTCTATACTCAACTCCCAATCTCAAAGCTCAACTCAAATCAACTCAACTCAAACTCAATCTCAAATCTAAAAACTCAACTCAATATCTGAAATGGATAGGATAGAATGCTTTCTTTCAAGAACATGAAACCCCAACAATTGCCAACTATGCAAAGAATCACATAACAATGATACTCATGTTCTTTTCACCATCAATTAGGGTTTCAACAACAATGCTCATCAAACAAGGTTCAATCAACACCATTCAGCTCAAAACACAACCTTGAAGCATTTCACAATCAACATAGAAAAGGAAACAAGTAGAACTCCTTTTCTCTCCAATATTGTTTGAACAAAAGCATCCACCAACTCAACTCATAATAGCACACACAACTTTTCAAATCATCAACAAAGGAGTAAGCTCAACACTTTAACCAAGTAAAGAATAGCTTGATTATTACCAATTTAATGAAAGCAAATGTCAATCTCAAAGCTGCCCACTTAAGGTTTCACAACTCCACACAAGAAGCAATTTTAACCTTAAAACATCATGCTTTCATTTCCATAATCAACCAAAAGCACTCTCAACATTACAAGAAATATTTAACCCTTATACACCTTATTTCTCCCTTATAGTCTTATCACAAATAAAATTTATCTCTCATAAGAATGCAATAAGATATTTCAACAACATCTTCAAAAAGAATCTTTTATCAAAATACAAACAAGCTTTAAACTCCTTATAACTCCTAAGCTATTTTTCCCTCTAACAAACTTCCTCCATCCGCAAAATACACTTAGCAAAAATTAATTTCAAAAATACCTTAGCCAACATCAAAAATCGCTATGGAGAAATTTGCGCATGAATTCTAACACCACCCGCTGCGTCCACTTCACGACGAAAAACCCTTTCGCGATATTCGAACGTGGAACCTCCCGTTCGGGTAGCGCGCCAACAGCCTAGCCGCTACCGGTGCGCCAAAGGCACCCGATGAGATTTAAACCTCACGTTGTTAACCTTGATCCTTCTGCACCAGGGATTAAATGAAACAATAGTCCCTCCCTTTCTTCTACCGTGAACATGACGACGATAAACTTTACGGTGGATTCGACAAACGACGAGTGCAGACAAACGAACAGTGGATACACGAAAAATGGCGAAGACACAGACGAATTCACAACGAGCAACTCATTTCAAAATTTGGATGGGATGAATCTTTGTTTTCATCGAGGGAGATTTATATGCAATTTACCATAAGCTCTTTGACGTCGGTGAGGAGTTTAACACGTCGACGGAGGTCTTTGGCTAGCGCCCACAATCTTAAAACATAGCGCCCACCTAGTTAAGACATTTGCGCCATGGATTAGGAGAACCCATTGCAAATAATAATTTAATATTTATTTAAAAATAATTAAATGGAACCTTAACAAGGTTTTTAATTATTTAAATAAATACTTCCTCCTGGACCCAAATGCATTAAACCAATGCATCCACCTGTAATCTTTAAACCTGCCAACTTGGGGTTTGCAAAAGACCTTTGAAACTGTCATGTCGTAACCTTCATCAAAACAAATTATTTGACATCAAATCAAATTCCTTCAAGAGCTTCTTGACATCAATGACAACTTATACACTTGAGCAAAGGCAATGTACCCAAAGTACCCAAAATTGCCAACAATTTATTTAATTTTTTGCACTTAGTTTATTTGGTTTGGTTGACTTTCAAATACATGAAAATACTTATTGGCAATTTAGGGTACTTTGGGTACATTACCTTTACTCAAGTGTATAAGTTGTCATTGATGTCAAGAAGCCTTTAAAGGAATTTGATTTGATGTCAAATAATTTGTTTTGATAAAGGTTACGGCATGACAGTTTCAAAGGACTTTTGCAAACCCCATGTTGACAAAGAAAAAGGCAAGTGGAAAAACTGTCGTGATTTCGTGACATGTTGGCAGACAAAAATGCAAGTGAAAAACTATCATGATTTTGTGATATGTTGGAAGAAAAATAGAAAGTATGAAGAAGTGTCATGATTTCATGACAAGTTCGAAGAAAGAGAACAAGTTTGAAAAGTGTCATGATTTTGCGACATGTCGCATTTTCGCGACTCAAAAAGTGCAGGAAGGCAAAGAAGGAAAAGTGTTGTGATTTCGCGACGTATTGCAAAGAAGGTTGTATGGATGAAAAAGTGTTACGATTTCATGACATATTGCAAGGAAGGTTGTACGGAAGACAAAGTTTCACGATTTCGTGACATAATGCAGGAGAGAGAGTCCGATAGAAAAAGTGTTGTGATATTGTGACATGTTCAATTTTCGTGACCCAAAAAATAGAAAAAAGCTAACGAGGAAAAGTGTCGCAATATCACGGCATGTCGCATTTTCGTGACTTAAGCAGGAGAGAGAAAACAAGTCAGAAGACAAAGTGGAAGCAAGATAAACTGTCATGATTTTGTGACATGCTGCAAAAGTCGAAGTGAGAACTGTCACGATTTTGTGACATGCTGCAAAACTCGAAGTGAGAACTGTCACGATTTTATGACATGTAGCAAAGGGAAGAGTTTGAAATGAGAACTGTCATGATTTTGTGATGGGTTGCAAAGAAAGCATACGAAAGCTGAAAGCGTCGTAATTTTGGGATAGGTTGAAGAGAAAGCGTACGGATGCAGAAAGTGTCACAATTTCATGACAGGCAGAAAAGAAAGCACACGGATGCAGAAAGTGTCATGATTTCATGATAGATTGAGATGGCAGTGTACGGTTGCATAAAGTGTCATGATTTCATGATAGAAGTAGAAAGGAGGTCGACGAAGGGAGAAGTGTGACGATATCGTGACAAAAGCAAAGTTGATGCTGATAAAGACAAAAGTGTCATGATATCACGACAAGATATTAGTTGAAGTCAAAAAATGCTAAAGTGTTGTGATATCATGACAAAAGCCAAAAGAAAGTGTACAGTTGTAGAGGTGTCATGATATCACGACATGTTGTAGTTTCACAACAAAAGCTACAGAAGAGTTACAGAGGCAGTTGAAGCCGACAAAGTTAAATGTGAGCCGACGAAGTTTAGGGTTGTGCAGCTGACTAAAGATCAGGGTTACAACCGACTAAAATTAAGGTTTTGATCTTGAAAGTGTTATTATAAATTTTTTTTATCTTGCAGGCTATTTTGAAGAGTTGGGTGCATCATTTTTGTGATTTTCGTAGATAGAGCGCAGAGTGAGAAGTTCGATCGTCAAGAGCAGAGTGCAAAATTTGATTGAAGTGTGTAGAGTGAGCGAAGAGTCATGGTGAATTGTTCTAAGTGCCACTGTGATAGCACAGAGAGTGCAAAGGTTGAAGTTCTACCAAGTGCGACTGTGATTGCACAAAGAGAGCAAAGGGTGTAGAGAGCACAAAGGGCAAATATGAATGCGGAGTGTTGTTGTATGAGGACATAGGTGCATTGGTTCTATGAGAAGAACCTGAGGACAGTTGGCAAGTCTTTGAGAAGGCTTGTATGTAGAGGATTGATTTGTTCAAGATTTGGACAGATCTGACAGACAGAGGAAGACTTGTACTAGACTAACTAACTGTGTTTGGTATAGGTTGCTGAGCTACTGTGGACGTGATCATAGAAGGTAGAGGTCTCTTAGGCTAAGCATTGAGGACAAGAGGTCTTCGGTGGAAAGGAGTTCCACATGCTGGCAAGAGGTAGAGGCAGTTGATATTCTGAGGGATCATTTCCAGAGTAGAGGGGAAGGTATCTCCTTTGAGTAGAGGATCATAAATTTAGATTGGGGAAGGTATCTCCTTTGAGTAGAGGCTCATAAATTTTGATTGGTGGAAGGTATCTCCTTTGGCTCGAGGCTCATAAACATTGTAATTGGGAAGGATTCCCAAAGAAATTTGAGATAACTTTTAGAGAAAATTTTTGTGGATGTATCCCAACCATTCTGGGTGAACCACGTTAAAATTGGTGTCACTTTGTGGATGATATTGTGCATTGCTTTGATATTGCTTTGGGTATATTGCTTTACTATTTTGAAGTATGATGAAAAAGTAAAAAGAGGTCTTATACTTTTCACCCCCCCTCTCAGTATAAGCTTGTGTTCTTCAATTGGTATCAGAGTAGGTGCCTTCGAAAAGTTTAACAGCTTGAAGGAAAATCTAGTAAAGAACACAATGGATTATTCAAGTGGCAATGCAACACCTATTCTTGATGGGTCAGATTTTGGTCTTTAGAGTGTAAGGATGAAGGTTCATCTAATGGCACTTGGGAATGAGGTTTGGGAAGTGATTGAAGATGAGTACACTATTCCTAAACATGGTCCTTATACTAAATAAGAAAGGCTCCTACATCATAGCAATTCAAAAGCAATGAATGCAATCCTAAAAGGCTTACAGAAAGCAGATCTCACCAAAGTGATTCACTGCAAGATAGCTAGTGAAATGTGGAAACAGTTGAAGGTGGTTCATACAGGTGATACAAATGTCAAAAAGGCCAAGTTGAGACACTTCAAAGGTATGTTTGAACAAATCTAGATGAATGGTGATGAAAATATTAGTGACTACATGCTTCGTATGGATGAGGTTGTTAACTCCATGAAAGACTTAGGTCTTGAGCTTGCTGAAAATGATGTTTGTGATAAGATTTTAAGATATCTTCCTAATAGATTTAGTGAAAATATTTCTGCTATTGAGGAAGCTAAAGATTTGGATAAGTTGAAAAAGGATGAGCTCCATAGTATACTTGCAGCATTTGAGTTGAGAACTCAAGTGAAGGTTGATGTCAAGAAAGAGGCGGCTTTCAAGGCTACCAATAAATCCAAGGGTAAACAGCTTCAAGAGAGTGATGAGTCTTCTAGTGATGAAGAGGCATATTACAGCAAGAAAGGCAAGTTTTCTAGAAAGCAAAAAAGCATAAAAAATATAAGATGTTTCAATTGAGGAAAGTTTGGTCACTATGCTACTCACTGTACTATTCCCAAGAATGAAAGTGATGAAGATAAACAGGATTCTAAGAGCAAGGATTCTGAAAAGCACAAGCATCATAGGAAGAACAAAGATGAGCACAACAATCAAGAAAAGAGGTATTCTCACAAGCACAAGAAGATTTTCTATCTAGACAAAGCAAGTAAGTGTTCTAGTAGTGATAGTGAAAGTTCTTCAAGTGATGATGAAAATGAGATGTTGTTCATATCAAAAAAGAGGAAGAACCGAAACATAGATTCATTATCATGAAATGTCTTAGATGTGGAAATTTTGATCACCTTGAGGATGATTGTACAAATAATGATTTGGTTTCTAGTATGTATGAGGATGCTTCAGAAAACTATAAGGAAGATGCTTTTATAGTTTTTGAAAAATGTAGCACCTCTAGTGATAAGAAATTTGAAAAAGGCTTTGATGATTCAGAAAGCAAACAAATAAAGGATCTTGAAAGTGAACTTATTAATGCTCTTAGTGCTTTGAAAAAGGAAAGAAAGAAGAACGCTAGTCTCAAGGATAAGTTAGATGAATATTGTATGGAGAGAGATGATCTTATAGAAAATCTTGATTTCTCTATAGCTAAGAGACAAGAACTCAAGGATGAGTTAGAGTCTAAAGTTCTTGAGTATAGTAAGTTAGAACAGAAAATGGCTTCTTTGAAAGAGGAAACTAAAGAGTATAGGGATAAGCTTTACAGGTTTCAAGATAGCTCCAGAAAGGTTAAGTCACTCATCAAAGGTCAAAGAAAGACAACAGATAAAACAGGCCTTGGTTTTGTTAAGCCACACAAGGAACAAGTTGGAGAGTCTAGTAAGAAAATCCAAAATGAAGAGAGTTCTGATGAGGAAAGTATTTCAGATCATGAGTCCTTGAATGAAAGATGCGCAGAAATAGAAAATAGAATTCAGAATGAGAAGAAGTTTTTAGGACCCAAGAGGTCAAATAAATTAAAATTTCAAGGTAGATGTTTTGCGTGTCATAGGTTTGGTCACATGGCTTCACATTGCATGGCTCAAATGAAGAAGGTAAACGACAATTTCAGAAGTGCTAGTTTCTTTCAAGGGTATTTCTACTCTTGTAAATAGTTTGGGCACAAGGTAGTTTATTGCAAGGCACATAACAGGAACAGGTTTGGTCAGAACAGGTTTGGCCAGAACAGGTTTGGTCAGAATAGGTTTGGCCAGAATAGGTTTGGTCAGAACAGGTTTGGTCAGAATTGGTGGATTCAAAGATCAGGTTTACCTCAGAGAAACAACATCATCAAGTGTTTCAAGTGCAACAATGAAGGTCACATAATGAGACAGTGTAGAGCTAAAATTCTAGATTACAGGTCCAAGGATCAAAGCATGGATAAGAACAGGAATGATAACAGGAACAGGAACAGTGACAGGAACAGGAATATGGACAAAGAGTTCAAGAGAAGGCCCGACAAGGAAGTTATAGAAACTGATGATGATCAGTGTCTAATGGGAGTTTTAATCCCACCCTAGAATTAATCACCTCATCAGGAGGTGGGGGAGGGACTAAGCTAAGAGGCTCATTCTTAGTTTTGATCCCCAAAGGTGACCCTTTGCCATTGATGACAAAGGGGGAGAGATATGAGTAAGGGGGAGAGCTTCAAAGTGAAGAGGAGAGCTTCAAGTTAGGGGGAGAAAAACTTCAAAGGAATATTCTCAGTTGTGGGCTTAGTTTCTCAGTTGTTAGCATAGTTGGTTTCAGTTTTGGCTCTTGAGAAGTGTTTTCAGTAAGGGTTTGCCATCAATGAAAAAGGGGGAGATTGTTGGCAATTTTGGGTACTTTGGGTACATTGCCTTTGTTCAAGTGTATAAGTTGTCATTGATGTCAAGAAGCTTTTGAAAGAATTTGATTTGATGTCAAATAATTTGTTTTGATGAAGGTTACGATATGACAGTTTCAAAGGACTTTTGCAAACCCCATGTTGACAGAGAAAAAGGCAAGTGGAAAGAATGTCGCGATTTCGCGACATGTTGGTAGGCAAAAAGGCAAGTGAAAAACTATCATGATTTCATGACATGTTGGAAGAAAAAGAGAAAGCAGAAAGAAGTGTCACGATTTCGCGACAAGTTTGAAGAAAGAGAACAAGTTTGAAAAGTGTCACGATTTCACGATATGTCACATTTTTGCGACTCGAAAAGTGCAGGAAGGCAAAGAAGGAAAAGTGTTGTGATTTCGCGACGTATTGCAAAGAAGGTTGTACAGACAAAAAAGTGTCATGATTTCATGACATATTGCAAGGAAGGTTGTACGGAAGAAAAAGTGTCATGATTTCATGACATAATGTAGGAGAGAGAGTCCGATAGAAAAAGTGTCACGATATCATGACATGTTGGGTTTTCGTGATCCAAAAAATAGAAAAGAGCTAAGGAGGAAAAGTGTCGTGATATTGTGACATGTCACATTTTTGTGACATAAGCAGGAGAGAGAAAACAAGTCAGAAGACAAACTGGAAGCAAGATAAACTGTCATGATTTTGCGACATGTTGCAAAAGTTGAAGTGAGAATTTTCGTGATTTCATGACATGCTATAGAACTCAAAGTGAGAACTGTCATGATTTCATGACATGCAGCAAATGGAAGAGTTTGAAATGAGAACTGTCATGATTTCGTTACGGGTTGCAAAGAAAGCATACAGAAGCTAAAAGCGTCGCGATTTCATGACAGGTTGAAGAGAAAGCGTACAGATGCAGAAAGTGTCATGATTTCACAACAGGTAGAAAAGAAAGCACATGGATGCAAAAAGTGTCATGATTTTGTGATAGATTGAGATGGTAGTGTACGGTTGGAGAAAGTGTCACGATTTCATGATAGAAGCAGAAAGGAGGTCGACGAAGGGAGAAGTGTCACGATATCATGACAAAAGCAAAGTTGATGCTGATAAAGAAAAAAGTGTCATGATATCGCGACAAGAGCTTAGTTGAAGTCGACAAATGCTGAAGTGTCATGATATCATGACAAAAGCCAAAATAAAGTGTACAGTTGCAAATGTGTCGCAATATCATGACATGTTGTAGTTTCATGACAAAAGCTACAGAAGAGTTATAGAGGCAATTGAAGCCAACAAAGTTAAATTTGAGTTGACAAAGTTTAGGGTTGTGTAGTCGACTAAATATCAGGGTTACAGCTGACTAAGATTAAGGTTTTGATCTTGAAAGTGTTATTATAAAATGTAGGTTGTTTTGAAGAGTTGGGTGCATCATTTTTGCGATGTTCATAGATAGAGCACAGAGTGAGAAGTTCGATCATCGAGAGAAGAGTGAAAAAT
This sequence comes from Wollemia nobilis, assembly GCA_028583015.1. Taxonomy (NCBI): domain Eukaryota; kingdom Viridiplantae; phylum Streptophyta; class Pinopsida; order Araucariales; family Araucariaceae; genus Wollemia; species Wollemia nobilis. Next base: position 9,317,406 of record JAQPPZ010002969.1, on the reverse strand, counting down.
TCAATAAAAGTGTGCAGAGTGAGCAAAGAGTCATGGTGAATTGTTCTAAGTGCTATTGTGATAGCACAAAGAGTGCAAAGGTTGAAGTTCAACCAAGTGCGGTTGTGATTATGCAAAGAGAGCAGAGGGCATAGAGAGCACAAAGGGCAAAGACAAACGTGGAGTGTTGTTGTATGAGGATAGAGGTGCATTGGTTCTATGAGAAGAACCTGAGGATAGTTGGCAAGTCTTTTAGAAGGCTTGTATGCAGAGGATTGATATGTTCAAGAGTTGGACAGATCTGATAGACAAAGGAAGACTTGTACTAGACCAACTGACTGTGTTTTGTATAGGTTGCTGAGCTATTGTGGACGTGATCATACAAGGCAGAGGTCTCTTAGGCTAAGCATTGAGGATAGGAGGTCTTCGATGGAAAGGAGTTCCACATTCTGGCAAGAGGTAGAGGTAGTTGATCTTCTGAGGGATCATTTATAGAGTAGAGAGGAAGGTATCTCCTTTGATCAGAGGCTCATAAATTCAGATTGGGGAAGGTATCTCCTTTGAGCAGAGGCTCATAAATTTTGATTGGGGGAAGGTATCTCCTTTGGGCCGAGGCTCATAAACATTGTAATTGGGGAGGATTCCCAAAGAACTTTGAGATAACTTTTAGAAAAAAGTTTTGTGGACGTAGCCCAGCCATTCTGGGTGAACCATGTTAAAATTGGTGTCACTTTGTAGATGATATTGTGCATTTCTTTGATATTGCTTTGGGTATATTGCTTTACTGTTTTGAAGTATGATGAAAAAGTAAAAAGAGGTCTTATACTATTCACCCCCTATCTCAGTATAAGCTTGTGTTCTTCAATACCCCACCAAACTAAATATTATATAAAAATATTCATTCCCCAAAACTCTAGGCATATACTATACATGACACTCATAATTTTACGAACTTACCGGATTGATAATTTATGGAAGAGAAATAATTATTTTTTGAGACATAATTTTTGCTCACCATGACTTACCACATGCTCAGCATCAAGAATTCAAGCAAAGAGTGATCTGCTACACATTATTTAGGGGCATCCTCTATCATCGTAGCTATGATAGCATCCTCTTGTGTTTCCTAGAACCCCAATAATCTCAATGGGTTGTACAAAAAACCCATGATGGTACTTGCAGTGGCCACTTTAGTGGCATGGCAATCATAAAATTTATCCTTTGCATAGGATATTGCTGGTGAAATATGAAGTATGACTATTGTGAATATGTGAGGTGTTGTTTCAAGTGCCAAAAACATGTAAACCTCACACATCTTCCATCTCAAGTGCTCCGTGTAATCTAATCCATGTGGCTTTTTTCACAATCGGCCTCAATTTTATTAGAAAAATCACACCTGCTTCATCAAGAAACCACAAATTCATCATTACAACCATAATATATTTTACAAAGTGGGTCAAATCCATCCCATTTTTCCAAACCATAGGATCCAAGATCACAACATTTATTACAGACCATATCATATGCTGCTTCGGAATTCCTTTTCAAATCATATCTGATAATGGAAAATCCTTAAAGAATAAAATTGTCTATACCCTCTATACCAAATTCAACATACATCATAGTTTCTCTACCCCATACTACCCACAAGGTAATTTCCAGGCAAAAGCAACAAATAAAACAATCTATTTAATACTTTGCAAAATAGTAACAAAATCTCACTAGGACTGGCATAACCAAAAACCCTTATATTGGTGGTCTTACATTACAAGCATAAGTACTCCCATTGGGACAACTCATTTCTCACTATTTTATGGCATCGAAGACATCATACCCCTTGAACTCAAGATACCTTCCTTGAGAGTATCTATGAAGGAATTCATTGATGGCAACACTAGTCATCAAGCCCATCTTGATCAACTTACACTCCTCGATGAGCATAACATCCATGGCATCAAGCACACACGTGTCTATCAAGATTACCTTCATCATGCCTACAATATTAAGGTACATCAACATGAATTCCAAATCGATGATCTAGTTCTCAAAGAGAACTAGTAGATCACAAGTTAGCCTCACCAATAGTGAGATAAGTTTACCTCGAATTGGTTGGGCCCTTTCATCATCACACATAAGTTTGGTTTAGGTGCCTATCATTTGGCTACTCTCAAGGGTCTCATTGAACCCAAACCAATCAATATCCTTCACCTAAATGCATTCAATACCTAGCCCACATAGGCACTCATTATCACAAATAGCACACACTATTGTTCACACACACACACATACACACACACACACACACACACACACACACACACACACACACACACACACACACACACACACACACACACACACACACACACAAGTGGACCATGCACACCATGATATGTGCATGTATTTACTTTACAATTACATAAAACATGTATTTTTGCTTTTTATGTCATTTATATGTTGTTGGTATCTATTTATTTTTGCAATATTAACATCATTTATCGCTACACCATCAGCAGCGATACATGGCAATATACACTTACCACTAGCATCATAGCATCCCACCATGCAAGACCATCCATCACCACCCCCAGTACCAATTACATCGACTGATCTGGCCAAACCACCCATTACTCTTTAGACCAAATAGTCTTCACCTTCCTCCCATTTAGACCATCACACTCCACCCCGATGCCTCTCACCTTATCGTAGAGGGTCATCCTACTCATCTCATTCAGGAGACAACCAATTATCCCTATATTCCTTTGATTAAAATGAGGAAAGCTCCCATATCCTTACTCAGGAGTCTCCTCCACCTCCACCTGATGATGTGAGGAACCCCTACACATAAACCTCTCCACCTTGCCATCTATTAGGAACCTACCGCCCTTCCAATCGAGGATACACACCTCATCATGTACATCCTTCATGCCTACCTCCCCCACTACTGGGTGGGATGTCTCCCTATGCTCAAGCCTTGCAATCACATACTTCCCAAGCACCTTCTATGTGCATACCTCCATCTCGTACATGTTGTTATCCATAATCAGTTCCTACATGAACTATCCTCTAGATACCTCCCTTACCACTTTATGACCTACAATTCTATCCAACCTTACACTTTGTGAATGTATTCTACTCACCCTAATTATCACCTCATACTAGTTCCTCTTCCCATGCATACCACACTACTCCCTACATATTGGAGTCCCACTCTTCACCTTATCTAACCCCATCACCTCTGTATCTTGATATCCAATACATCTTAGCTTGACTCTATGCCCTTGAGTTACATTTGAGCCATTGTCATTGTCTCACATCCACTCACTGATCTACCATACCCTGTACATCCTCACTTCCACCCAGATCCATTCCTCATCCTAGGGTTCATCCTACATTTGAATACTGACCCACACCTCCACCATTCAACCTCACTCCATCTACTTCCCATATTTCCAGTGGATCCCCACATCTACCCCACACCTATTCCATCCTCACTATCATTTGAAATGTTTCACCATATTCTCCACCAAGGCCTCCTGGTATTATCTAAAATTAGGCCTATTGACCCATCATGTCCCAAAACATGAAATTACCATAAAAATTAGCTTTGCATATACCATCAACAACTAGGTCATGACATTGGCATCTACCATACATTCAAAAACCTGGCAGACAACATGTTGATTGTTGATCACGTTCCATCATTTGAGCATTCCCATTCATCCACTTGAATTCAAAGTCCTCCATGTCACATTGTTCCTCAAACTTTGCCATCATGTGAATCCTTGATAGTGCCATCCCATTATATTCTACATATGTCCAATTACATAAATCACCAAATCCCAAGCAACATTATCTCTTCACCTCCCTGCTCATGACCTGACCCATATCACTTCACTTGTAAGTAGTTTCTTTTCATATTCCTTTTCCACTCTTATTCTACTTCTTCTTCTTACTTCCTCACATAGTTGAATGGTCATGCTTCGAGCAGCTTCATATTTACATTGATCTATTTTTTGTCCTCTATCCTCATTAGTCTTTGGTAATCCCCTCATCTCGCTGGTTACCAATGCCTATTTCTTCTCATTTTTTCTAGTTGTAAATCCCATCTTCACATTATTCCTATTTTTTTCATTATCGCATGCATTCCCACAACTCACAATTTACTTTCCTATCATCACACACACCCCACATGTTGGGGCAACTATTATCATACAGACCCACTACACACACACCCCACATGTTGGGGCAACCGTTATCATAGAATCACACTTTTGTCATGATGATACACTATACTCATCTGTAGATAAGTTTTCCAAACTTCTCCCTCTACACTTAATGATATTCCTCTTGTAAATATTGCATTCTCTCACTTGCATCATTTACATTACACCCATTGTTTATATCCATATGTTTTTCATTATAATTTCTTTCATAGTTTGTATATTCTTCCCCAAAATGCATCTTCAACAGGGGTAACACATGTACTTATTAGAATCACCACCTACATGTCCATTCCCCCTTTTTATAATTAGGGTACACATAGGTATCATGTTAAGCTTTGACCACTCACTAGTTTAGTCAATCAAATGTCACCTCTAGCTGATAGGTTTTACACAGTCCTTATAGTTCATTATGTTGGTTCAACTTCGCTCACTGACCATTCACACAGGTTACACATTAAATAAGTTTTGAGTCTATGGAATATAACACCTTGAGTAGATATCACCATCTAACGAATAGGTTTCCAATGCTCATCCTATCACTTGCATGGTCAACATATGACTTACGGATAAACAAAGGGATAAGCATACACAAAATTAAGACAAATGGTAGAAAACAAAAGACAACACCCATACAAAAAAAAGCACCACAAAAACATACAAGAACAATAAACGATGGGCTAAAACCAAAATAAAACATCTCTAGATATCGCAAGTGTTCTTATTTATCACCTTTGGTCCTTAGGTTAACCATAACATCATGGGATGATTTCCATCGCTAGAAATAGGCTCTAATATCTTGCCTACCAATGGAATAGTCTTACAAGTGGTGATATATCTATCACATTAGTGACCTCCTTTTGTGCATATCATTGTTTGCTTATGGATGAGCTAGCTATTTCAGCCATGTCTACAATGGGTTAATCCTACCTCCCTCAAAATAAATAAATTAACCTCACTTATTTACACACACAGATCCATGACATACTTCGAACCAGTCAAATTATTTGAGTTGCCACAAAAACTTGCATAGTTTTGGGTCTAAAATTTGATTAGCAAAACTACATTGGTAAAAGTTGGTGAATATGCCTTATACCATCCTACATGCCTAATATTATGGAATGGATCACGTTCATATAATTACATGCAATGATACAAGTGCTTCCTTTACATATTTTAGTCTTCTCATACATGCATCATCGCATCTATGTTACATGCATTTACTAAAAATTACATCACATCAAATTACATTGCATTAAACATACAATCCTTCACATCATTCTATAGTATATCTACACTATAGTTTTATCATACATATACACCCTACCACATATGTATAGACATGCATCATACACTTACTTATAGATCACATTATGCCATCTACGCAAGAACAATTCAACCACATTAAAATTAACATTAAACACATATGTATATATAAAAGTTGATACCAAAAAGGTATATATATATCATCCATAAAAACTGACCATAGGCTACAATGGTAATCAACCTAAGTACCACCAGGAGCTACTCCAATCCCAACATAGCTTGCCATCCCTAGAACTATACCATGTGCTATTGGAGCTCTATTCGACTCTGCCTGCTCTCCCAATCTCTGATCCCCTATAGGAGATAACACCTTATTGCTCGCAACCACATCTCTACCTACTACCACATCCTGCATCTCAACTCTTGTACCTCTTTGACCAACTAAAGAGGTACTATGATGACTCTACTAAGAAGGTGCTCATACATATTTATGTGTCCCCAACTATGACACCACTTGATCATAATTCAAGAGTGGGATCCTATAAATCCTTAAAGAGTACTCGCAAGCCACCCATATTGCTCCATCAATAGACAACATCCCTCTCCTAAACTCAATACTCTCCTACAACTACTCTATCTTAGCTCTCAGAGTAGCCACATCAGTTGGAGCCTCTACATGTGCTCGTTAAACCCCCTCTCATCCCTGCCACTATCCTTCCAACTCAAATCATAGCTCTGTAATCTCAACATCTTGAGAAGCTAATGCAAATTATTCCCTCTCCATATCTACTACCATCTTAGCACACCTATCCTTAATAGCTTATTAGTAGCATTACTAGAGGTCTCTACAGATATCAACCTCTCCTCTAATTCCATTGTCTCATCCTCCCTATGCCTCTAACCCTCATGGATATCTCCCTCCAGCTATCATACTCGATCATGTAATAATAGTACCTCCTACTTCACCTCCTACCTCTCCTACTTATCTATGAAAATCTCCTCCAAACCATCAAAGAAACCCATGTCTAGGGTATCATCCAATCCACCCATATCCAAGCCTTCGCCTAACTCCTCCATAGCCAAAATATACTCCACAACCAAAATCTCCCCCAAAGGCTGCTCTCCACAACTCGTAGGAACCTCCTCTACCCTCTCTACAGATGAACTTGAGGTGTCATCCAACCATCACCTAGAGCATCATAGAGGTACCCCAATATCACTACTAATTCTATTCTATGATCTTGCTTGAGTACCTCTCGCTACCCTCCTCCCTACTATAGGTGCTCCATCACAAGGAGGTACCCATCGGTATATTACACCTACTTTGGGATTCCAACTCTACATATCCAACAAAGCATCAAACTTGGGTGTAGTCCCAGCATCACTCACATCTGGAATCACAATCGGTGGGTCCCTCTTAGTGATCCATGGTAACACTACAAGTGGCTACCCCCTATCACCTCATTACCTATAATATACAACAAGAGCCTCTAGAATATACTTCTATAAGCCAAAATATCACCTAACTTGATCAAACTAAAAATACTCAACCTACCAAGTATACCACCCCACCAACCACCTCCCTCAATGGATTGCTTCCATCTTCTCATCATCCTACACCTCGATCCGATCAACTGCAATCACTTTGCATCACCAAACGTCACTCCCTCCTCACTCTCCAACTCCATCAGCATCAAAATGACCATCCCATGCTTTCAAAAAAACTTAAATACACCCACAAAAGCCCTAATTAGGTCGAATTCACCCCCTGGCCTAAGAATCCAGATCCAATTCATCCCCCAACCTGTCAATTGAGCCTAGAAGCCCCAAATTGACCCAAATTTGATTCCAAATCCTACCAAACCTGTCCCTATTCCTATCCATATGATTTTTTTATAAATTTCTAAAGAACACAAGCTTATACTGAGAGGGGGGGTGAACAGTATAAGACCTCTTTTTACTTTTTCCATTATACTTCAAAATAGTAAAGCAATATACCCAAAGCAATATCAAAGCAATGCACAATATCATCCACAAAGTGACACCAATTTTAACGTGGTTCACCCGGAATGGTTGGGCTACGTCCACAAAACTTTTCTCTAAAAGTTATCTCAAAGTTCTTTGGGAATCCTTCCCAATTACAATGTTTATGAGCCTCGGCCCAAAGGAGATACCTTCCCCCAATCAGAATTTATGAGCCTCTGCTCAAAGGAGATACCTTCCCCCAATCAAAATTTATGAGCCTCTGCTCAAAGGAGATACCTTCCCCATCTTGAGCCTCTGCTCAAAGGAGATACCTTCCCCTCTGCTCTGGAAATGATCCCTTAGAAGATCAACTGCCTCTACCTCTTGCCGAGCACGTGGAACTCCTTTCCACCGAAGACCTCCTGTCCTCAATGCTTAGCCTAAGAGACCTCTGCCTTCTATGATCACGTCCACAACAGCTCAACAACCTGTACCAAACACAGTCAATCGGTCTAGTACAAGTCTTCCTCTGTCTGTCAGATCTGTCCAACTCTTGAACAAATCAATCCTCTGCATACAAGCCTTCTCAAAGACTTGCCAAATCTATCCTCAGGTTCTTCTCATAGAACCAGTGCACCTCTGTCCTCAAGTTCTCTGATAGAACTATCAAACTCAGCTCACAAGTCCTCTGCTAGGACCTGTCCAAATCTGCTCACAAGTCCCCATCGGAACCTGTCCAAAACTGCTCACAAGTCCCCACCGAAACCTATCCAAAAACTGCTCACAAGTCCCCACCGAAACCTGTCCAAAAACTGCTCACAAGTCCCCACCGAAACCTGTCCAAAAATTGCTCACAAGTCCCCACCGGAACCTGTCCAAAAACTCAGCAAGCTCACCAAGAAAAACTTTCTTAGTAGGAAATCACAAAGTGAATTGTTAGAGACCCAATGTGATTTGTCAAACTCATAGAAGCATAAAGAGAATTGTTAGAGACTCAATATGTTCTATACTCAACTCCCAATCTCAAAACTCAACTCAAATCAACTCAGCTCAATCTCAATCTCAAATCTGAAAACTCAACTCAATATCTGAAATGGATAGGATAGAATGCTTTCTTTCAAGAACATGAAACCCCAACAATTGCCAACTATGCAAAGAATCACATAACAATGATACTCATGTTCTTTTCACCATCAATTAGGGCTTCAACAACAATGCTCATCAACCAAGGTTCAATCAACACCATTCAACTCAAAACACAACCTTGAAGCATTTCACAATCAACATTAGAAAAGGAAACAAGTAGAACTCCTTTTCTCTCCAACATTATTTGAACAAAAAGCATCCACCAACTCAAATCACCAAGCACAAAACAACTTTTCAAATCATCAACAAAGAAGTAAGCCCAACACTTTAACCAAGTAAAGAATAGCTTGATTATAACCAATTTAATGAAAGCTAATGTCAATCTCAAAGCTGCCCACTTAAGGTTTCACAACTTCACACAAGAAGCAATTCTAACCTTAAAACATCATGCTTTCATTTCCATAATCAACCAAAAGCACTCTCAACATTACAAGAAATATTTATCCCTTATACACCTTATTTCTCCCTTATAGTCTTATCAACAATAAACTTTATCTCTCATAAGAATGCAATAAGATAATGCAAACAACACCTTAAAAAAAATATTTTATCAAAATAAAGCAAGCTTCAAACTCCTTATAACTCCTAAGCTATTTTTCTCTCTAATAAACTTCCTCCATCCGCAAAATACACTAGCAAAAATTAATTTCGAAAATACCTTGGCCAACACCAAAAATCATGCTATGGAGAAATTGCGCACGAACTCTAACACCACCCGTTGCGTCCACTTCAACGAAGAAAAAACCTTTCGCGTTATTCGAACGCGGAACCTCCCGTTCGGGTAGCGCGCCAATAGCCTAGCCGCTACCGGTGCGCCAAAGGCGTCCGATGAGGTTTGAACCTCACTCTGTTTCCCTTGTACCTTCTATGCCAGGGCTAAAATAAACAACAGGCCTCCCTATCTTCTGACGTGAATGACGATGACGAAACCTTACGGCGGATACAAAACATGAATGGCGGATATCCGAACAGCGGATCACGAAATCTCAGAGAAGAAATCGAACATCAGATCGCGAAATCACAGCGAGCAACACTTTTCAAAAATGCGGATGGGATAATCTTTGATCTTCATCATGGGAGATTTATATGCATATTTCCCATAAACTCTTGACGTCGACGAGGAGTTTAACACGTCGACGGAGGAGTTTAACACATCGGCAGAGGTCTTGGCTAGCGCCCACAATCTTAGAACATAGCGCCATCAAAGTTAAGACATTTGCGCCATGGGTTAGGAGAACCCAATGCAAACAATAAATTAATATTTATTTAAAAATAATTAAAAGGAACCTTAACAAGGTTTTTAATTATTTAAATAAATACTTCCTCCTGGACCCAAATGCATTAAACTAATGCATCCACCTGTAATCTTTAAACCCGCCAACTTGGGGTTTACAAAAGACCTTTGAAACTGTCATGCCGTAACCTTCATCAAAACAAATTGTTTGACATCAAATCAAATTCCTTCAAGAGCTTCTTGACATCAATGACAACTTATACACTTGAGCAAAGGCAATGTACCCAAAGTACCCAAAATTGCCAACAATCTCCCCCTTTGTCATTGATGGCAAACCTTTATTGAAAACACTTCTCAAGAGCCAAAACTGAAACCAACTGTGCTAACAACTGACCAATTGTGCCCACAACTGAGAATCTTCCTTTGAAGTTTTGCTCCCCCTGACTTGAAGCTCTCCTCTTCACTTTGAAGCTCTCCCCCTTACTCATATCTCTCCCCCTTTGTCATCAATGGCAAAGGGTCACCTTTGGGGCTCGGGACTAAGAATGAGCCTCTTAGCTTAGTCCCTCCCCCACCTCTTGATGAGGTGATTAATTTTGGGGTGGGAGTAAAACTCCCATTAGGCACTGATCATCATCAGCGTCTATAACTTCCTTGTCGGGCCTTCTCTTGAACTCTTTGCCCATATTCCTATTCTTGTCATTGTTCTTGTTCTTGTTCTCATCCCTGTTCTTGTCCATGCCTTGATCCTTGGACTTGATCATGCCACTGTTCCTATTCTTGTATTCTAGAATTTTAGCTCTACACTGTCTGATTATGTGACCTTCATTGTTGCACTTGAAACACTTGACGATGTTGTTTCTCTGAGGTAAACCTGATCTTTGAATCCACCAGTTCTGACCAAACTTGTTCTGACCAAACCTGTTCTGACCAAACCTGTTCTAACCAAACCTGTTCTGACCAAACCTATTCTGACCAAACCTGTTCTGACCAAACCTATTCCTATTATTTGCCTTGCAATAAACTGCCTTGTGCCCAAACTATTGACAAGAGTAGCAATACCCTTGAAAGTAACTAGCACTTCTGAAACTGTCATTTACCTCCTTCACTTGAGCCATGCAATGTGAAGCCATGTGACCAAACCTGTGACAAGCAAAACATCTACCTTGAAACTTTCCTTTATTTGACCTCTTAGGTTCTGAAAACTTCTTCTTCTCATTCTGAATTCTGTTTTTTGTTTCTGTGCATCTATCATTCAAGGACTCCTTTTCTGAAATACTTTCCTCATCAGAACTCTCTTCCTTTTGGAGTCTCTTACTAGACTCTCCAACTTGTTCCTTGTGTGGCTTAACAAAACCAAGGCCTGTTTTATCTGTTGTCTTTCTTTGACCTTTGATGAGTGACTTAACCTTTTTGGAGCTATCTTGAAACCTGTAAAGCTTATCCTTGTACTCTTTAGTTTCCTCTTTCAAAGAAGCCATTTTTTGTTCTAACTCACTATACTCAAGAACCTTAGACTCTAACTCATCCTTGAGTTCCTGTGTCTTAGCTATAGAGAAGTCAAGACTTTCTATAAGATCATCTCTCTCCATACAACATTCATCTAACTTATCCTTGAGTCTAGCATTCTTCTTTCTTTCCTTTTTCAAAGCACTAAGAGCACTAATAAGTTCACCTTCAAGATCTACTTCACCTTCCTCTATATCTTCCTCTATTTGTTTGCTTTTTGAATCATCAAAGCCTTTTTCAGATTTCTTATCACTAGAGGTGCTACCCTTTTCAAAAACCATACATGCATCTTCCTTATAGTTTTCTGAAGCATCCTCATACATACTAGAAACCAAATCATTATTTGTGCAATCATCCTCAAGGTGACCAAAGTTTCCACATCTAAGACATTTCATGATAATGAATCTATGTTTCGGTTCTTCCTCTTTTTTCGATATGAACAACATCTCATTTTCATCATCACTTGAAGAACTTTCACTATCACTACTAGAACACTTACTTGCTTTGTCTAGGTAGAAACTCTTCTTGTGCTTGTGAGAATACCTCTTTCCTTGATTGTTGTGCTCATCTTTGTTCTTCCTGTGATGCTTGTGCTTTTCAGAATCCTTGCTCTTAGAATCCTGTTTATCTTCATCACTTTCATTCTTGGGAACAGTACAGTTAGTAGCATAATGACCAAACTTTCCACAATTGAAACATCTTATATTTTTCATACTTTTGTGCTTTCTAGAGAACTTGCCTTTCTTGCTGTAATATGCCTCTTCATCACTAGAAGACTCATCACTATCTTGAAGTTGTTTACCCTTGGATTTCTTGGTAGCCTTGAAAGTTGCCTCTTTCTTGACATCAACCTTCACTTGAGTTCTCAACTCAAATGCTGCAAGTATACTATGGAGCTCATCCTTTTTCAACTTATCCAAATCTTTAGCTTCCTCAATAGCAGAAATATTTTCACTAAATCTATTAGGAAGAGATCTTAAAATCTTATCACAAACATCATTTTCAGCAAGCTCAAGACCTAAGTCTTTCATGGAGTTAACAACCTCATCCATACGAAGCATGTAGTCACTAATATTTTCATCATCATTCATCTTGAGTTGTTCAAACATACCTTTGAAGTGTCTCAACTTGGCCTTTCCGACATTTGTATCACCTGTATGAACCACCTTCAACTGATTCCACATTTCACTAGTTGTCTTGCAGTGAATCACTTTGGTGAGATCTGCTTTCTGTAAGCCTTTCAGGATTGCATTCATTGCTTTTGAATTGTTGTGATGTAGGAGCCTTTCTTCTTTAGTATTAGGACCATGTTCAGGAATAGTGTACTCATCTTCAATCACTTCCCAAACCTCATTCCCAAGTGCCATTAGATGAACCTTCATCCTTGCACTCCAAAGACCAAAATCTGACCCATCAAGAATAGGTGCTGCATTGCCACTTGAATGATCCATTGTGTTCTTTACTAGCTTTTCCTTCAAGTTGTTAAACTTTTCGAAGGAACCTGGCTCTGATACCAATTGAAGAACACAAGCTTATCTTGAGAGGGGGGTGAACAAGTATAAGACCTCTTTTTACTTTTTCCATTATACTTCAAAATAGTAAAGCAATATACCCAAAGCAATATCAAAGCAATGCACAATATCATCCACAAAGTGACACCAATTTTAACGTGGTTCACCCAGAATGGCTAGGCTACGTCCACAAAACTTTTCTCTAAAAGTTATCTCAAAGTTCTTTGGGAATCCTTCCCAATTACAATGTTTATGAGCCTCGGCCCAAAGGAGATACCTTCCCCCAATCAAAATTTATGAGCCTCTGCTCAAAGGAGATACCTTCCCCCAATCAAAATTTATGAGCCTCTGCTCAAAGGAGATACCTTCCCCCAATCAAAATTTATGAGCCTCTGCTCAAAGGAGATACCTTCCCCAATCAAATTTATGAGCCTCTGCTCAAAGGAGATACCTTCCCCTCTACTCTGGAAATGATCCCTCAGAAGATCAACTGCCTCTACCTCTTGCCAGCATGTGGAACTCCTTTCCACCGAAGACCTCCTGTCCTCAATGCTTAGCCTAAGAGACCTCTGCCTTCTATGATCACGTCCACAGTAGCTCAACAACTTGTACCAAACATAGTCAGTCGGTCTAGTACAAGTCTTCCTCTGTCTGTCAGATCTGTCCAACTCTTGAACAAATCAATCCTCTACATACAAGCCTTCTCAAAGACTTGCCAAATCTATCCTCGGGTTCTTCTCATAGAACCAGTGCACCTCTGTCCTCAAGTTCTCTGATAGAACTATCAAACTCAGCTCACAAGTCCTCTGCTAGGACCTGTCCAAATCTGCTCACAAGTCCCCACCGAAACCTGTCCAAAACTACTCACAAGTCCCCACCAGAACCTATCCAAAAACTGCTCACAAGTCCCCATCGGAACCTGTCCAAAAATTTCTCACAAGTCCCCATGGAACTTGTCCAAAACTCCTCACAAGTCCCCACCGGAACCTGTCCAAAAACTGCTCACAAGTCCCCACCGAAACCTGTCCAAAAACTCAGCAAGCTCACCAAGAAAAACTTTCTTAGTAGGAAATCACAAAGTGAATTGTTAGAGACCCAATGTGATTTGTCAAACTCATAGAAGCATAAAGAGAATTGTTAGAGACTCAATATGTTCTATACTCAACTCCCAATCTCAAAACTCAACTCAAATCAACTCAGCTCAATCTCAATCTCAAATCTGAAAACTCAACTCAATATCTGAAATGGATAGGATAGAATGCTTTCTTTCAAGAACATGAAACCCCAACAATTGCCAACTATGCAAAGAATCACATAACAATGATACTCATGTTCTTTTCACCATCAATTAGGGCTTCAACAACAATGCTCATCAACCAAGGTTCAATCAACACCATTCAACTCAAAACACAACCTTGAAGCATTTCACAATCAACATTAGAAAAGGAAACAAGTAGAACTCCTTTTCTCTCCAACATTATTTGAACAAAAAGCATCCACCAACTCAAATCACCATAGCACAAAACAACTTTTCAAATCATCAACAAAGAAGTAAGCCCAACACTTTAACCAAGTAAAGAATAGCTTGATTATAACCAATTTAATGAAAGCTAATGTCAATCTCAAAGCTGCCCACTTAAGGTTTCACAACTTCACACAAGAAGCAATTCTAACCTTAAAACATCATGCTTTCATTTCCATAATCAACCAAAAGCACTCTCAACATTACAAGAAATATTTATCCCTTATACACCTTATTTCTCCCTTATAGTCTTATCAACAATAAACTTTATCTCTCATAAGAATGCAATAAGATAATGCAAACAACACCTTAAAAAGAATCTTTTATCAAAATAAAGCAAGCTTCAAACTCCTTATAACTCCTAAGCTATTTTTCTCTCTAATAAACTTCCTCCATCCGCAAAATACACTAGCAAAAATTAATTTCAAAAATACCTTGGCCAACACCAAAAATCGTGCTATGGAGAAATTGCGCACGAACTCTAACACCACCCGCTGCGTCCACTTCAATGAAGAAAAAACCTTTCACGTTATTCGAACGTGGAACCTCCCGTTCGGGTAGCACGCCAACAGCCTAGCCGCTATCGGTGCGCCAAAGGCATCCGGTGAGGTTTGAACCTCACTCTGTTTCCCTTGTACCTTCTATGCCAGGGCTAAAATAAACAATAGGCCTCCCTATCTTCTGACGTGAATGACGATGATGAAACCTTACAGCGGATACAAAACATGAACGATGGATATCCGAACAGCGGATCACGAAATCTCAACAAAGAAGAAATCGAACATCAGATCACGAAATCACAGCGAGCAACACTTTTCAAAAATGCGGATGGGATAATCTTTGATCTTCATCGTGGGAGATTTATATGCATATTTCCCATAAACTCTTGACGTCGATGAGGAGTTTAACACGTCGGCAGAGGAGTTGGCTAGCGCCCACAATCTTAGAACATAGCGCCATCAAAGTTAAGACATTTGCGCCATGGGTTAGGAGAACCCAATGCAAACAATAAATTAATATTTATTTAAAAATAATTAAAAGGAACCTTAACAAGGTTTTTAATTATTAAAATAAATACTTCCTCCTGGACCCAAATGCATTAAACTAATGCATCCACCTGTAATCTTTAAACCTGCCAACTTGGGGTTTACAAAAGACCTTTGAAACCGTCATGTCGTAACCTTCATCAAAACAAATTGTTTGACATCAAATCAAATTCCTTCAAGAGCTTCTTGACATCAATGACAACTTATACACTTGAGCAAAGGCAATGTACCCAAAGTACCCAAAATTGCCAATAATTTCATCATGAATTTTTCTTCTATCAATCAATTCAACACCATATCATTGCATCCCATTCACCTCATTTATGATTCCTCATTTGAGGGGGTATTCATATCCAACATCAAACTTTGCATGTAACCAAACAACCAAACATCCAAATCATGAATATCACATCTATCTACAAAATAATTTTTTGAATATTATCTTATTATTATAATCTCAATCCCAACCAAATATTTGTTGGATCAGGAGAGTTGTACGTAACAATGGAGAGGTCACTTTGGCATTCATTGTACATAATGAATGACATGGTTTTTTAATTCAATGTAATATTTGCATGAAGATTTCACTCTAGCATTCATTATACATAATGAATGACATTTTTGAATAATCCAAATGTTAACTAGCTCAAATGGTTTAACACTTGTCAACATGTACTCATCAATAACTCAACAACAAATATTTAAATAGGTATTTTTTCTATTCGTATTTTGGACCACACTACATTGGTTGCAAAAGCAAAGCAATCAAACATTGCCACCCCCAAGAAACTAGTACGACATCAAAAAAATTTATACAGACTCAACAAAACCATCGCATTGCATCCACAATCATCCATTTCCATTCATCGACATTATTTTCATTTTCTCTCTTTCTTCATTCCCCTCTTCTTCTTCGCTTCTTCTTTTCTCTCCCTGGATCCCTAATCAAAATTGTATGGTTACACTTTGAGCGTCTACACACATTTGGTGATATTCCATTCCTTTCCTCTCTTGTCTATCCATCGATGTTGTATGGTCATGCTTCAAGCAACTACCTACCTTTGATTGGATCACATTATTTTCTCTTCATATTCTACTTTCTCCCATCATATTTTTGTATTAAACGGTATGCCACATAGTATAGTACAAAAAGAGGTAAAATGTAAACACCTAAAATTCACACATAACTACCTCTACATACTTGTAGATCCTTTTGGACACTTGTAGATTTACATAGGCCATCCTATACACCTCTAGGCTATTGTGGACTGGTGTAGACTATTTTAGATGACTCTAGACCTACATAGACTATTGTAGACATGCATAGACTAGCATAGATCACTCTAGATTAGCGTAGCATTTCATAGACTTACATAGGCTACATCACTAGTTTATAGGCACAAAACCCTTTTAATGTACTCAATTCATGCCATAACCACTTTGCATCCATCAAAGGATCACTCATCAATCACCCAAGGCCACTTAAGCCCTTCCTAGACTTAATTAGGACCCCACAAGACTATTAGTTCCTAAAACATCTTAATTAAAGTAATCCAAATTCTAATTTTAAAGTGACTTCATTTAAAGTGCACTTTTCGTATTATAAAGGTTAATTATGTTCCTAAATCCTAATTATTCCCTCACACATGTGTGTGCACTAGGTTAGTTACAATATTTTCTATGAAAGCCTAACCTAACCCCAAATCTAACCTAGAGTTGACTAATCCTAGTTAACCCTAATATCTCCTCACACATGGGTGAGGATAAGATATTTCCTAAGGGAATGTGAGGATGACACCTCACAAACCCTAACCTAACCATACTAGAACCTGAACTTAGGGTTTAGTTCTCCTAACCACACCACATACCCCCTAGGTTTATCTATAAATAGTGGACCTAAACCTTCATTCTACCTCTATCTCTCCTTTTAGCTAAAGCACAAAAACTCTACCAAAATGCATATAGAAGCACAAACATAGCAATCTAAACCTGAACAACAATAGTAAAGCACCTGAGGAGCCCATCCATACAAGGATTTTCTTCATATGGCACTTATAGCTGAATTCACCCTAGACCTGCAAATCCGCCACTAATTCACCCCTTAACCTGTGAATTGGGTCTACAAGTCCTAAATTACCCCAAATTTGTCAGGTAATCTTTATTTGATAATATTATGATGTTTCCCATAGTTTTTTATAGTATTTTAGTTCAATTTAATTTACTATTTTTATTATTTTTCATCAATAAGGGGCCTGACAAAGGCAAGCCCCTAAACCAACCCCCTTTTTTAGGTCATACAACAGGTGGAAAAGGAGAAAAATTAGAATCAAAAACACCAATGGTGACCCCCATGTACTAAATCCCACCTACATAGAGAAACCTAAGAGTAGATATCAGTCTATTTGATGTTTATTATGAAAAGGATTCCTTACAATCCTTATTATAACCTATGCCATTTTAAATAAATAAAGAGCAATTTTTTGGACATGTGCATTTACTTTGTATTTATGTTTGAGAAAATAGCAGTGTTTTCCTACTTCAAATATTTCACAAAAGCTTGCCTAACTCTATTCTTAAGCCCCTCTAGGACTTACTCAACACAATCCACTAGCTTTCACAAAATCTTATTCAAGTTAATTGCAAAAGTTGCATACACAACTCAACTCAATCCTTTCATAAAACCAATTCAGTCACACAAACAAGTTTCACTCATAATCTTGTTTAATCATAGAAACATATAGATAATGGTAAGAGACTCAATATATTTCACACTCACAAATCACTTTATCACTTTCAAACTCACTTTCAAATAAATTTAGAATAAAGAATAATTTATTTCATAAATCTTGAACTATCACTCCAATGCTTTCAATCAATAATGCTCAAACAAATTCATTCAACCATTCACTCAATGAACACAACTAGATTACAAACCCTAACCAAGTGTTTCACTAAAATTCCAATAACTCACACTATGGAACTCAAACCTTGACTCAAGATGATTCCTAAATTCACATAACAATGATACTCATGATCTTTTAACATACACTAGATAAACATAGTTCTCAACTTCACATAACAATGATACTCATGTTCTTTTCACAAACTCTAACTCAAAATAGTTTTCAACTTCACATAACAATGATACTCATGTTCTTTTCATAAACCCTAATCATGCACATGAAAGCTTACTCAAATATATCCAACAATGCTTATCAAACAATCTCACATAACAATGAGAGTCATGTTATTTCACAAACCCTAATCATGTACATGAAGGCTCACTCAAATATTTCTAGCAATGCTTATTAAATAATTATTTTCACTCCAACTTTGTATTTCACAACACTCAATCCAATAATATTTCACTCATAATAAATATGTGCTCATACCTTTTGTTTTGAATGAGATATGTCTTCAAAATCTGTCTTAATCACAATCAAAACCTCTTTGTCAATTCCAAGGTTAGGTAGAAATAATCTATCTCAAAATCTCCACTCAAAATTCTACTCAATATTTATTTCACCATACAAAAATAAAAAGTCTCAAGTACACATTATAATCTCCAAACTTTTCAAAATACAACTAGCAATGGTTCAATTAACTCACTTTCACAATCATTCACTTCATAATTTCAATGCATAAAATAATAAAAATAACTCGCTTATATCTCCCTACTCAAAAATCCATTATCAAATAATCATCACACCTTTCAAAAAATAATTCAATTCAATTTTAAGTCAAAATTAAATCTTCCTCAATATTCAACCAAGAAAGAAATAAAATATATACTAATCACCTTATATCTCCCAACTTAAAAATTGTATTTCAAAATAATTAACATCACTTATCCAGAAATAATGCAATTCACTTTTAAACCACAATTAAATCCTTCACAAACTTTAACTAAAATAAATTTTTCTTTAATCACCTTATATCTCCCAAGGTGCTCACAATACAACTTTAGACCACATGCACATTACAACAAAATATTTAAAGTACCTTTGCACACTCCTCGATGGGATTCGATCCCAAGTCAAGCTATCATCTATGCCCTAGCCACAACCTAGCTACCATGTGAGCTAGGCACTCACGTGGGAGGTAAAAGCACTTTGAGCACTTTGTTTCTTCGACTAGCATCAAAGCCAAAGTAAAAGCTTTATCTCTTTGCAGTCATCGAGACTCAAACACAAAACCTTCGCTTACCCTATGTCTTACACACCAACAACTTGCCAATAGCCCAATGATTGGTTTGTGACAAGGCTTTATGCCTTGGTCAATTTGTCCTTCATGTTTTTCGGCTGCATTAAAAATAATAATATCCTCTTGTCTTATGTGCTCACAAAATTTCACATTCCACTCTCAATAATCGTGCATACATTAATATTTGGAGACTTGCTTTTATGAGGTAAGTCTTATGGTATTTATACCATATGCCACTTTCCTTCAAACGTCGGCAGGGGAAGAAAAAATTAAATCAAATTTGTGCCCAACCCTACTTTGGGTTTAATAATTTTATTTTATAAATTAATTTATAATATAAATATTATAAATAATTTATTGACAACCTTAGGCTTTATCTTTAAACCTTTAATATTATAATATTATTTCCTTTGAGCCTAGGTATTTTTATTTTTCAATCTGACCACCTTTAATATTATAATAAAAAATATTATAATATTATTTCCTTTAGGCCTGCTTTATTTTTAAACCTTTAATATTATAATATTATTTCCTTTGGGCCTAGGTATTTTCCTTCTTTCAGGGAATTTAGCCATCCTTTTGACCAATCATGTAAGGCTTTTAAACCAAATCTCTTGGGCTTAAAATATAAATATTTTAACCCTTCTTTTACCAAATGCTTGCACTAATCACTATCTCTTGACTATTGACATCAATGACAACACAACTACTAAAATTTCCAAAAATCTCCCCCTTTGTCATTGATGGCAACCCTTTTTTTGTAACCTTTTATTTTTCCTTTTTCCAAAACTACTCCCCTAAGAAACCACTCCCCTGTTGAGCAAGGTGTTGCAAGAGTATTGTCATTGTTGTCAACACAGTCAGTTAGATCTAATGATGCAATGGACAAACAGTTCAGAAGTCATTCAGATGCAGAGTACAGAAGTTCAAAGGTTATTCAGAGCATGGACAGTAAGTTTCCAAGAAGACCATAGTGATCCATTTGCAAAAAATCAAAGAAAAAGACAAGTAAGGAAAAGTATGCAGGCGGCTGGAAAAACTGTCGCGATTTCGTGACATGTTTTAGGAGAGAGAAAGTGTTGGCAAAACTGTCGCGATTTCGCGACATGTTTTAGGAGAGAGAAAGTGCTGGCAAAACTGTCACGATTTCGTGACATGTTTTAGGAGAGAGAAAGTTCGGGCAGAACTATCGCGATTTCGTGACATGTTGGAAGAGAGAGAAAGTTTGGGCAGAACTGTCGCGATTTCGCGACATGTTGGAAGACAGAGACGAAGCTGGCAAAACTGTCACGATTTCGTGACATGTCGCATTTTTGCGACTCAAAAAGTGCAGGAAGGCAGAGAAGGAAAAGTGTCACGATTTTGCGACATTCTACAGAGAAAGCGTACGGAAGCCAAAAGCGTCGCGATTTCGTGACAAGCTGCAAAAGAAAGCGTACGGAAGCCAGAAGTGTCGCGATTTCGTGACAGGCAGTAGAGAAAGCGTACGAAAGCCAAAAGCGTCACGATTTCATGACAGGTTGCAGGAAAAGCTTTCGAAAGCTGAAAGTGTCACGATTTCATGACAAGATGAAAGAAAAATGTACGGATGCAAGAAGTGTCACGATTTCGCGACATGTCGCAGCTGTGACTGAAGAAGCTAGCAGATGAAGATGTCACGATTTCGTGACATGTCGTAGTTTCGCGACTCTAGGAGGAGAGAGACTGTACGACGCCAGAAATGTCATGATTTCATGACAAAAGCAGAGAAGAAGGCCTTGAAGCAAAAAGGGTCACGCTTTCATGACAGAAGTGAGGATGACGTCAGCAAAAGTTAGAAGTGTCACGATTTCGCGACAAGAACGTTGTCAAAGCAGACAAAGGCCAAAAGTGTCACGATTTCGCGATAGTAGGGATAAGAAGGCGTACGGTTGCAAAAGGTGTCGCGATATCGTGACATGTTGTAGTTTCATGACAGAAGCTACAGGAAAGTGACAGAGGCGGTAGAGGCGGTTGAAGCCGACAAAGTTGAATCTGGGCGACGAAGATTAGGGTTTTGCAGCCGACGATCTTTAGGGTTACAACCGACTATAGTTCAAGATTTATTATTGAAATTTCTATTATTTAAGGAGGGCTATTTTGGAGATTGAAAGGTGCAGTGTGTGTATCGAATTTGCGTGAATTAAGTGCGTGGGGTGCAGAGGTTGAGTCGTGTCGATCTAAGTGCGAAGTGAGAGCGAACTAAGAGTAGGAAAGCGCAAAGGAGCAGAAGCGATCAGTTGTTTGTGTTAAAGCGAAGTGCGTGAGGCTGTTGCCAAGAAGGGGGGAAGCAAAGTGGGGGGGGAGAAGAGATTGCATGTAGAAGTAGGAGTGTACGAGACAGAGACGGTTGCAAAAGGTTGAAGGTATTTTTTTGTATTTTTCTTTGAAGTCCAAGTTGCAGCTTGGCATAAGGGGTTGGTGCTCCTTCCAGTAGGTGCTGGTGAATTAGGGGTTGGTGCTCCTTTCTGTTGGTGCAAAAAAATTGAGGGGTTGGTGCTCCTTCCAGTTGGTGTTGGTAAATAAGTTGTAAAGTTGTTGCTTTGCAAAGGCTGGATTTGGATGGTAGTCCAAGCGGTCATTTTTGAGGAGTAGCCACATTGGTGAACCTCGTTAAATCTATGTTGTGTGTGATGCTCTCTTGTTATATCTGGTTTAAATTTGCTTTATTTCAGCTTTAAGTATTGCAAGTTTAAAATATTAAAAGATCACACTGATTCACCCCCCTCTCAGTGTCACTGTGAGTTTAACAATTGGTATCAGAGCAAGGTTCCTGAATAGGCTCAATCAGCTAGGGTGATCTTGGTAGTGACGCTATGGCAGGTGGTGAAGGTTTCTCCTCAAACAAAGCACCATTGTTTGACGAAACTAATTATGTGTTCTGGAAGATCAGGATGCAGACATATCTCCGAGCTTTGGGATTTGACATCTGGAATGCAGTAGTTAATGGTTACACAGCTCTTGCCACTGCTCCAACCGACAGCATCGATAAAAAGGCTTTTGAAAATGACTCTAAAGCAAAAAATGCCATCATGTGTGGATTAGTGGACAGTGAGTTGGTCAAAATCATAAATTGTGAATCGACAAAAGATGTTTGGGACAAACTAGAAAATATTCATGAGGGAGATGACAAGATCAAGGAAGCTAAGCTGCAAACTCATCGAGCTCAATTCGAATCATTAAAAATGACCAACGATGAGAACATAGAAGCCTTCATGCAGAGAGTTAATGGAATCACTAATTCAATCAGAGGTCTCGACGAAGAGTTGGATGATGCTACTATTGTGAAAAAGGTTTTAAGATCGCTTCCCCAAAGGTTTGATTCTAAAGTCTCTGCCATAGAAGAAGCTAAAGACCTAAATCACTTTAGTATGGATGAGATGCATGGTTCCTTGACTGCTTATGAAATGAGAATAGGAAGGTCTAATCCCATAGACAAAGAAGCAGCATTTAAAGCCCTAAAAGGTAAAGATACAAAACAAGAGTCTGAAGAAGAAGAAACTTCAGATGAAATGGAAGCAAATTTTGTCAAAAATTTGAGAAAGGGCAAAGGAAAGTACAGAGGAAAGCTACCTTTTAAATGTTTCAACTGTGGAGGCATTGGACACTTTGCAACCAAATGTCCTCTCAATGAGAAGAACAAAGGTGAGGAAACTTCGCATCAAGAAAGAAGTGAATGGAGGAAGAAAACAAACTTCAGAAAAGGCAATTTCAAAAAGAAAAGTTTTATCTCCAGGAATGCAAATTCTTCAGAGGACAGCTCTAGTGAGGACTCTGAAGAAGGAACAGGTGAAGCTCTATTCATGGCATTTGAAGTAGAAAAATCAGAAGAGGCAGAAAACTCAGAGAAGAGAGAAGGTATGAACTCTAAAGTGTCTGTTGAAAAAATTGAGGCTGAAGTTGATCTAGAAGGTGAGCTGGTTTCTGCTCTTGTAGAATGGAAATCTGAGAAAAGAAAGAATAAAAAACTTTCAAGAAAGCTTGAGGATGCAAACGACATTATAACCAGTTTAAAAATATAGACAGAAGAATACAAGAAAATGTCCGAAGATCTTGAAGTTCAGGTAACCATGAAGATAGATTACTGTTGTAAACTAGAAGAAGAAAATGTTGGTCTTCGAATGCAGATACAAGAGCTGGATCAAAAAATTAGCTGCCATTACAAACGTGAAGAAATTTTGATGAAGCTGGACAAAATCTTGAGTGATCAAAGACCCGCAGGCATCAAATTTGGTCTAGGCTTTATTGAAGGAGAATCATCAAATGGACCAAAAGCCAGAAATGTTGAATCTGTAAGGAGTGAAGATAAGAAATAGGCTGATGAAGGAAAAACAAATCATGCAAAAGAAAGCAGTAATGCTAGGCCCGAAAGGAGAACTGACAATGATGGCTTTACCAAGGTCACACATCAAAGGAAAAGAAGATCTATGGCTCCTACAACAACCTGGCAAAGACCTTCTTTCAGGTTCAATCATTACTTTTCTGGTTTCTGTTTCAAATGTAATGGTTATGGACATAAAATTGCAGACTACAAGTATAATGTAGGACCAAGAAGTTTCACTAGTAGAAATACTTTTGCTCCTCTAATAAATTATGCAGTAGAATGCTTTAACTGTCATAACTTTGGGCATATTGCAAGAAATTGTCGTAGTATCTCTGTTTCAAATCAACCTCAGAAAAGAAGAGTTCAACCATATAGGACAAAACAAAATAGAAATATTTCTGAAAGATATGCACAAGATACTGAAAAGGGGAAATCCAAGCTAGAGCCCAATACCGTAGTCAAAACAGAGTGGAAACAGAAAGAACAGCTCAGGGAAGAAAAGGAATCTCTAATAGTATAGACAGCTTTCAAGGCTCAGAATAAATGTGTACCATGGATTCTTGACAGTGGTTGCTCAAGTCATATGACAGGTGATAAACAAAAATTTGAAAAATTACAAAAATATGAGGGTGGCTCTGTAAAGTTCAAAAATAATGATGGAGCCAAGATAATCGAAAAAGGGTCAATTAGAATTAGTGATGGGAAAATCAAGTCAGAAGAAGTTTTGTTTGTGGATGGTCCGAAACACAACTTGTTAAGTGTCAGTCAGATCTGTGATAAAGGACATGAAGTAGTTTTCAAGAAGCAAGGCTGTGAAGTCAAAAAAACAAACAATGGAAAACTGATAGCAACTGGATCAAGGACGTCTGGCAACTTGTACACACTCTCAAAAACTTCAGAAGGTACTTGTTTCATTGGATAGGAAGAAGAAAACTGGTTGTGGCACAAGAGGCTTGGGCACATAAGCTTCGATAATCTGATAAAAGTTAGCTCGAAACAGGTTGTGAGAGATATTCCTGCTATTAGAAAACCTTCAAATAGCATTTGTGCTTCTTGTCAAAAGGGAAAGCAAACCAGAGTCTCATTTAAAACAAAAGAGTATCACACTAGCAAACCTTTGGAACTTATACATACAGACTTATGTGGACCCATGAGAACACAGAGCATAAATGGTGACAAATACTTTATGTTGTGTATCGATGATTATTCCAGAATGACATGGATATTTTTCTTGAAAAATAAAACAGAAGCTTTTGAAATGTTCAGATCTTTCAAACATCTAGTTGAGAATGAAACAGGGAAAAGGATCAAATGTTTACGGTCAGATAGAGGAGGAGAATTCATCTCAGATGAATTTACAGAATACTGTGAAAAACATGGTATCAGGAGACAATTTTCAGCAGCTAGAACACCCCAACAGAATGGTGTGGTAGAAAGAAAGAATAGAACAGTACAGGAAATGGCTCGCACTATGCTGGCAAAAAACAAAATAGCAGACAGATTCTGGAAAGAAGCAGTCCACACTGCAGTATATATCCAAAACAGATACATGCTGAGAACTCATGAAAGCAAAACACCTTATGAGTTGTGGTTTGGTAGAAAAGCAACAGCAAAACACCTCAAAGTTTTTGGCTGTAAATGTTACATCAGAAAAACTGATGATAATCTTGGGAAATTTGAAAATAGAGCAGATGAAGGTGTCTTTGTTGGGTATTCTTCAAAAAGCAAAGCTTACAAATGCTACAACAAGAGACTCAAGAAAATTGTGGATAGTGCCGATGTCAAATTTGATGAAGGTAGGGAACGAATAGCTGAATTTGAAGAAAACTACCCAATCTATGAAGAAGTCATTGAAGGAGATGAGGTAAATGAAGCAGAAAACAAACCTACACTTGATTCAGATGACTTAATTGATGACTCAGAGGTGCAAGAAAATAAGAAATTCAAAACAGGCAGCTGGCAGAAAAATCATCCAAGAGATCAAATAATTGGAGATCCCACAGCTGGTGTTCAGACAAGAAGGAAAGTAATAAGTAATTACTCTCTTTTATCCAGCATTGAGCCCAAAAACATAGATGAAGCAAGCAAAGATGATAGCTGGATGAAGGCAATGAATGAAGAATTAGATCAGATTGAAAAGAACAAAACTTGGGAATTAGTACCTAGACCTGCAAATAAGAATGTAATCGGCACCAAATGGATATTTCGAAACAAATTAAATGAAGACGGACAGGTCATTAGGAATAAAGCAAGACTGGTTTGTAAAGGCTATGCACAGGTTGAAGGCATTGATTTTGAGGAGACTTTTGCACCAGTGGCCAGACTAGAAGCAATCAGAATGTTTCTGGCCTTAGTAGTCCACAAGAACTTCGAGTTTATCAGATGGATGTAAAATCTGCCTTTTTAAATGGGAAACTTGAAGAAGAGGTCTATATTGAACAACCAGATGGTTTTCAAATTAGTAAAGATCCCAACCTTGTCTGCAAATTAAAGAAAGCTTTATATGGATTAAAACAAGCACCACGGGCATGGTATGCAAGGCTAGACAACTATCTCTCTCAACAGGGATTCAAGAAAGGTTTGGTGGACAGTAATCTATATGTCAAAATAGAAGGTGGGCATCTCATTGTTCTTGTTGTTTATGTAGATGATATCATATTTGGCAGCAGCAAAGATGAATCTTGTAAAGACTTAGCAAATAAGATGCAGAAAGAATTTGAAATGTCTATGATTGGTGAACTGTCTTACTTTCTTGGGTTACAAGTTAATCAAAATGAGAAAGGCATATTCATTTCCCAAATCAAATATGTGAAAGAGATGCTAAAAAGGTTCACAATGGAGGATTGTAAGCCAGTTAGCACTCCCATGACAACAGGTTGCAAGTTGAGTAAAGATGACAAATCTCCACCTGTAGATCAAACCATGTACGAGATCAATGATTGGAAGTTTACTATATTTAACAGCTACCAGACCTGATATTCTACAAGCAGTTTGCATGGTAGCAAGATTTCAGGCCAGTCCCAAAGAGACTCATGTGACAGCAATAAAAAGGATTCTTCGGTATCTCAAGGGTACCATGGAGTATGGGTTGTGGTATCCAAAAGGTAAAGACTTCACTCTTATATCATATTCAGATGCAGATTGGGCTGGATGTGTAGATGACAGAAAGAGTACCGGTGGAGGTGCATTCTATCTGGGAGACAGATTGGTTACTTGGCACAGTAAGAAGCAAGAGTCGGTTTCTTTATCTACGAGTGAGGTGAGAATATATTGCAGCAACAACATGTTGTACACAAGTTTTGTGGATGAAACAAACTCCGAAAGATCTTGGTATTAATTTCAGTGAGCCAATAACGGTGAAATGTGATAACACCGAGTGCAATTAATATCTCCAAGAATCCGGTTATGCATTCTCGCACAAAGCACATTGCCATCGGGTATCATTTTTTGAAGGAGAAAGTTGCAGAAGGAGAGGTTAAATTGGATTTTGTCCCAACCACAGAACAAGTAGCAGATATTTTCACAAAACCATTGCCCAAGGAAGTGTTTGAGTACCTTCGAAACAAATTGGGAGTGGTCACACTTCCCAAGAAGTGACTAGCTACAGGGATCACTTTCTCAGGGGGAGCATTCGAGTATTTGGCTATTCTTTTGCTCATAATCATAATTTGTGCTAAGTGCAACAAATTGTGCCTGAGAATTGTGTGCATGGACTCAGGGGGAGTCTACAGTAGCCCTTTGGTATTATTGACAAAGGGGGAGAAGATTTACAAGAAATTTCACAGGTGTTGCCAACAATTCCAAAGGGGGAGATTGTTGAGCAAGGCGTTGCAGGAGTATTGTCATTGTTGTCAACACAGTCAGTTAGATCTAATGATGCAGTGGACAAACAGTTCAGAAGTCATTCATATGCAAAGTACAGAAGTTCAAAGGTTATTCAGAGCATGGATAGTAAGTTTCCAAGAAGACCATAGTGATCCATTTGCAAAAAATCAAAGAAAAAGACAAGGAAAAGTATGCAGGCGACTAGAAAAACTGTCGCGATTTCGCGACATGTTTTAGGAGAGAGAAAGTGCTGGCAAAACTGTCATGATTTCACGACATGTTTTAGGAGAGAGAAAGTTCTGGCAAAACTGTCGCGATTTCGTGACATGTTTGAGGAGAGAGAAAGTTCGGCAAAACTGTCACGATTTCGCGACATGTTGGAAGAGAGAGAAAGTTTGGGCAGAACTGTCGCGATTTCGTGACATGTTGGAAGACAGAGACGAAGCTGGAAAATTGTCATGATTTCGTGACATGTCGCATTTTCGTGACTCGAAAAGTGCAGGAAGGCAGAGAAGGAAAAGTGTCACGATTTCGTGACATTCTGCAGAGAAAGCGTACGGAAGCCAAAAGCGTCGCGATTTCGCGACAAGCTACAAAAGAAAGCGTACGGAAGCCAGAAGTGTCACGATTTCGCGACAGGCAGTAGAGAAAGCGTACGAAAGCCAAAAGCGTCACGATTTCATGACAGGTTGCAGAAAAAGCCTTCGAAAGTTGAAAGCATCACGATTTCATGACAGGATGAAAGAAAAATGTACGGATGCAAAAAGTGTCACGATTTCGCGACATGTCGCAGCCAGAAGGCAAGTGTAGACTCCAGCGCAGGAAGATGTCACGATTTCGTGACATGTCACGATTTCGTGACTCTAGGAGGAGAGAGACTATACGGTGCCAGAAATGTCATGATTTCATGACAAAAGCAGAGAAGAAGGCCTTGAAGCAAAAAGGGTCACGCTTTCATGACAGGAGTGAGGATGACATCAGCAAAAGTTAGAAGTGTCACGATTTCGTGACAAGAATGTTGTCAAAGTAGACAAAGGCCAAAAGTGTCACGATTTCGTGACAGTAGGGATAAGAAGGCGTACGGTTGCAAAAGGTGTCGCGATATCATGACATGTTGTAGTTTCGCGACAGAAGCTACAAGAAAGTGACAGAGGCGGTAGAGGCGGTTGAAGCCGACAAAGTTGAATCTGGGCCGATGGAGATTAGGGTTTTGCAGCCGATGATCTTTAGGGTTACAGCCGACTATAGTTCAAGATTTGTTATTGAAATTTCTATTATTTAAGGAGGGCTATTTTGGAGATTGAAGGTGTAGTGCGTGTATCGAATTTGCATGAATTAAGTGCGCGGTGTGCAGAGAATGAGTCATGTCGAACCAAGTGCGAAGTGAGAGCAAACTGAGAGCAAAAAAGCGCAAAGGAGCAGAAGCGATCGTTTGATTGTGTTAAAGCGAAGTGCGTGAGGCAGTTGCGCAGAAGCAAACTGGTGGTGCGAAGAAATTGCGCAAAAGAAGCAGAGTGTACAAAAACAGTAGACAGTTTGCAAAAGGTTGAAGGTATTTTTTTGTATTTTTCTTTGAAGTCCAAGTTGCGGCTTGGCATAAGGGGTTGGTGCTCCTTCCAGTAGGTGCTGGTGAATTAGGGGTTGGTGCTCCTTTCTGTTGGTGCAAAAAAATTGAGGGGTTGGTGCTCCTTCCAGTTGGTGTTGGTAAATAAGTTGTAAAGTTGTTGCTTTGCAAAGGCTGGATTTGGATGGTAGTCCAAGCAATCATTTTTGAGGAGTAGCCACATTGGTGAACCTCGTTAAATCTGTGTTGTGTGTGATGCTCTCTTGTTAATCTGGTTTAAATTTGCTTTATTTCAGCTTTAAGTATTGCAAGTTTAAAATTTTAAAAGATCACACTGATTCACCCCCCCTCTCAGTGTCACTGTGAGTTTAACATCCCCCTGACTAAATGCTCTCCCCCTTTGTCATCAATGTAAAAGGGCCACCCTTGGGGCTTGGGGCTAAATATAAGACTCTTAGCTCAGCCCCTCCCCCACCTCCATTTTGAGGTGGTTAATTTTGGGGTGGGAATATCTCTACTCCTAGCATACACTACTCTTTACATTTGTCCACCTTCTTTCTTAATTGAGCCTTCTAATTCTTCTAAATATTTTTTTTCTTGCTTATCTCTAGAAGTTCTGCTCTACACCACTTAGCCATATGCCCAACATTATTGTACTTATAACACTTAATGTTGTGGTTCCTTGAAGGTGCAAATATCTTGTAGTTCCTCCTGGTGAGGCCATATCCATTCATATCATGAACCCTAAAATTAACTACCTTATGACAAAACTGATTACAAGAGTAGAAATATCCTTGAAAGAGATAACCATTTCTAAAATTTCTATTGGTGAAACCATATCCCTGTCTTTAATTTGTTCTACATTATGTATCCTTGTGTCCAAACCTGTGACATGAGAAGCAATGTCCATTGAAGAAACCTTGTCTTGACCCCATTGGTCTCTTGGTCTCTTCTACCCTGTGTTGTTTCTTGTTCCATCTGTTCCTCATTTATGCATTG
Source organism: Wollemia nobilis (assembly GCA_028583015.1). NCBI lineage: Eukaryota > Viridiplantae > Streptophyta > Pinopsida > Araucariales > Araucariaceae > Wollemia > Wollemia nobilis. The sequence continues at coordinate 9,287,072 of JAQPPZ010002969.1, read as the reverse complement.
TTCCTTTCCTTGTTGAATTTTCTATTTTCTAGCTTATCCTCAAAAGTCTCACTTTCTCTTACACTCTCTTCTTCTAAAGCTTCTTCTTCTTTAGATCTTGATATTGACTCCTCTCCTCGTCCTTTATATTCTTCTTCAAAACCAAGTCTTGTCTTGTTTTATAAATATCTTTGTACTTGATAATCTTATCCAAGTTCTTTGAGCTTCTCCCAAACCTTTGTAGCTTGTCTTTAGACTCTTTTACTTCCTTCCTTAGTGAATCTACCTCATGATCTCACCTTTCACATTCCAAAACCTTTACCTCTAACCTATATTTAAATATTCTTATCTTAGCTATTGATTTGGTTAGATCTTCTTTAAACTTTCATTTCTCTTCATCACATTCTTGAAATTGAAGCTTGAGTTTTGAGTTTTATTTTCTTACCTTCCTTAATGCATTAAGAAAAAAACTTGTTGGACATTTTGACTCCCTAAGCTAAAAGTTGTCATTGATGTCAAAAGGACCTATGTAAGTAAGCACTATGATTTTTCTCCACAAAGAGCTTCATGAGAAGCCAAGGTTTTGATCAAAGGTTCTAGAAGGGATGCATGGAATTTGGTTCCAAAAGGAGCTTCAAGGGAAGCTTAGCAAAAAAATTTTATGAAAACCAAGGAAGGAAAGGAAAGGTTTTATTTAAAACCAATGGATGGCAGATTTGAAATGGGTTTTTCTTAAAACCCAAGTTGGCTTTTTGTTTCATCAAAAAAGGTGCCTCGATGATGGAGAAATTTAATTTTAAAGGTTTAGTTTAAATTTTAATTTATTTATCTGGTCATTTTGGCATCCAAGGAAAAAAATTCATGATGACGATGATCGAAGGTCCACGTAGCAACAAGAAAATTCTACCTTCTGGTGGCTTTTGGCCTTTTCTATGGGGGTTTGGTGTTTGACCATCTGTTTCCCTCCTTTTTTGATTTTCGATTCCATGTTTTTCCTTGGCAGATTATTTCCTGCCCTCTATCCATCCTCTCATCGCTTCCTAGGGCTAGCTGGGTGCCTTCCATGACTCCCAAAATTGGGTCAAGCCAGCAAAATAATTCTCTCAAGAACTCCCCATGGTGACACACTTAGATCCTAATCGTTGCAGTAGAGATGTTGAAAGCTCCGTCAGGCCTGGCACCATGGCCAAGCAAGGACTCCATATCCCAAACAAGGTTCCAATAGCAGGAAACAAGCCATCCTTTGCTGAATTGCTCTAAAAAATGAATTTCTATGTTGTCCATGGTTAGTTAATTCATCATGCAAGGGAATAATGTTCTATACCCTAAATCCCTCATGGAAAACTATGAATCCCGGGATACCAACTCCTTGGTAGGAAAATTCATCGATGGGCGACCTGACTTAGATGTTATTCGTAGATGGGCGGCTTCAAAATGGAAAACCCTAGGCAACTTGGAGATCTTGGCAATGACAAGGGATTTTTCATGATTCAACTTAATTCCCATGAAGACACAAAGTACATCTTATCCGAAGGGCCCTAGTTCTATGGAAGGTGAAGTTTATTCCTCAAAAAATGGCAACTAGACTTCAACCCCAACTCTCAGAACATCAATTTTTCACCCATCTGGGTTAGACTTCTAGATATCCCAACCTGATTCTTCTATGAATATGCCTTTCTTGGTCTTTCTAAGGTGATCAATGAGCTTGTGTCTATCGACCCGACCATCCAAACAAGAATCCATTTAACTCAGGTCTACATTTGTGTGAATGTGAACCTAGAAAGTCAGCTTCCAGACCACTTGAACCTCATCTATGGTGACTTCAATTATAAGTAGCCACTCTTCTATGAAAACAAGCCAGCTTTTTGCCCTGAGTTCCAATCCCAGGGCCATCTTTAGTCCCAGTACCCCAAGATCTGAATCCTACCCCAATCTAAACCCGCCAGGGACCAGTCAAATAAGTTACAGCATCAACCCCAACCTATCTTTTTGATGGCTAGTAAAGCTATTTCCAGACTCCCTCCAGGCCCGGTCAATCGTAAGGCAAGTACCTATGTTCCTTTAATAAATAAATTCAATCCTTTGCATAGTTATATTTTTAGCAAGGATTGTGAGGAAGGTGAGATCTCAGCCACCTTTGAACCAACGGCCATCCTCTCACCCCTTTGACCTTCCCTGGTCTGCCCCCCTACTACCCCCATCCATAATCCTCCCCCCATCCTTAGTACCCCATATTCCTTGATAATCCCTCAAGGCCCACCTCCCCTCTCTCCTATTTCGTCCCCCTGCCCCAGTCCTGAAGACCTAGTCTCTCCTATGTACTCAAACTCTATCACTACTGATGATGAAGCCAAGGACTAGTCATCCCCTGAGAAAAGTAGTCCCTGGATAACTCAAAGCTCCAAAAAATCCATGATGGATGTAGGAGGGGAAAAAAAGAGAGGAAGACCCTCTGATTCAGACATATGGAACAAAAATACGGTTTAAGATATAGCCAATGGAACCTAGAGAATGTTATTTCAGGAAACAACAAATAATTCGAAAGATGAAAGTCAAAGATCCAAACCCCCTACTCAACAAGGAAAGAGGGGCAAGAGAATTTCCAAGAGTTTGAAATGAAAGTCCTCTCTTGGAATGCGAGATGCCTAAATGGGGCAACCAATACAGACTGGCTATAGCCATGAGGAGAGAACATAATCCAACCATTTTTCTCATTTAAGAAACAAATTTGGGTGATCAATGGTCCCCTAACATTGCTAGAAATATTTAGTGAAACTATAATTTCATTCATTCCCTAGCTTCTGGGATATCGAAAGGGCTCCTATGTCTCTAGAATCCTACCAAGCTCTAGGGAAACCTTATTTTGGGCTAGATAGGGTAAGCAACATCCTATTATAGGATACTGAATCCCAAAATTCTTGGGTGATATCAAATGTCTATACCTCGAACACCTGTGTGGGTGAAAGCACGAGATTTCGGGCGAAGGAAACACTAATTGCGATGCATTCAAAATCAAATACGCTTAAGTCCTAGAAATGTAGAATGCATGAAATGAAAGAGACGCATTGAAATGAGATACAAGCAAATGGAGAAAACACAGCCCTTTCATTAAATTCTCTTGATCTCTGTTACAAATACGCCTCCTCCCTTTTCAGGGGCTAGGAGCGTTAAAAGAATTTGATTACAATCGAGACTTAAGGTTCCTCTTTCCGCGTGCCCACACTTGAAATGGGCGGGCCAAGATGATGCCGCCGCTGATGTTGATGAGTCCTTGACCTCTGCTGCTCCTCCTGCAAACAAAGAAACAACAAAGATGTCAGTAGCACCTGTTGCAAATAATAAGTGTTTGTTCTCTAAAATCGCCAAAAGATGCATGTAAACAATTAGCCAAATCGATAGACAAAATGACTCTAAATGACCCGAAAACCTGACAGAGGACAGAAGACATCACCAGAGGGCCACTGCCATTGAAACAATCGGCCAATCTACCTTCAACTGGAATTCGTCCCTGGGCAGGACGAATTCTGACTGCTATTCGTCCCTGGGTGAGACGAATTCTACTGTGTTGGAAAAGCCGAAGTGGTACTGCTCCAATGTCGAATCCCGAGACCTCCAAAACACCTGCAAACAGAGGGGTTATGTAATTGGGGCCATTTTGGGATGACCCAGATGGTCGGATTCTCCCAATTTGGCCTCTATCCTCGGGAATTCGATGTCGCCACCTGCAAGTTAGTAGGACAACAAAGCGACAAAAGGCATGATAAAATCTGATCAAAATGTTATGAAATTGAAGCTATGAGTTAACCAAACAGAATAACATGAGATGCAACCTGAAACAATAATCTAGAATGCTTTTGGAATAAAACTTAGAAAGTGCGGGGGTGCCCAAGTGGGCCTCCCACCGTTGGCACTTGATCTTGGCGCCAATCCACTAGGGATGGGCCCAAAACCTCTTAGGATTGGGATGTCTGCAAATTGGTGGTGTAAGGTGGTCAAATGTTGGATTTGGGTTGGATCCACGCTTCCAAAAGCCACCCAATAACCTCCCTTGCAAAAGAGATTAGTGGATGTGAGAAGGTGAATCAAAGGGATGCAAGTGGGTATTCAATCGGACAGCACTTCGTTGCTTGAAATCGCCTCCAATCTGTCCTTTTGGGTGAGAAAAGTCCCACCTTTTATAGACCCATGGGGTCTCTTTTGAGAGGGAAGCATAAGCGCCATGTGTTGGTCATAGGTGCCATGTGGCGGTCATGTCTTCCCATGAGGGAGGGGAGTCCTCCATGACTTGGGCTTTCATAATTGCCCTTGTGACAGTCCTCTAACGGCCTATCTGTCCACCCACACACGCGTGCGAGGCAGGAGTCATCAACTGACTGTCCCTGGCTGCCACTTGGCGCCATTCTTCTTTTTGCCCGTTAAACTTGGAATTCGTCCTACCCAGGGACGAATTCAGAATTCGTCCCTTGGTGAGACGGATTCCAATTTGAATTCGTCCCAGGGTGAGACGAATATGGAGCAAAGTGTCCAAATGTACCAAATTGCCTTTTGACCTTACAAAATTGCTATGAAAGTGGTTAGGACCACTGTTTGACCTCTGAGGGCTGCCCTGGGGGCTGTGTTTGTCAAAGCGATCAGTGTTTGCAGTCACATAATCGGATTGGTGCTGTTTTGGTGTCTACGGATGCCCCTTTTTGGGATGCGCTGTGCATAGCGCAGCGTCGAGCAAAAATAGATAACCAAAGCACTAATGATTAGGGTTTCTTGGTAACCTAACCAACTTTTGATGCCCCAAGCATGGAAAGGGCATGCATTCTTGAATCCTTGCTTCGACGAGCTAAGGAGTTTGATTTCAAGTGTTAACCTATTTTGGTGAGGTGTGACTTGAGCTTGGACATTGATCAGTCATGATTAGGCAAAGGGCGCAACCTTTTATCCTCGGGGGAACCTTGTGTTCATGATTCACGAAATGCCAAGTGTTTGATTGATTTGATTGTTGCTTGTTTACTGCCCCAAGCAGGAGCGTGATTGTCTTTGTCAATGATTCTTTGAATGCATGTCATTTTCCTTAATTGGGTGTGTGATTGTTGATTGGTGACTAAGTGTGACTACCCCCTCAAGCGACGAATCGATGAGGGAATGACCTTCATGAGAAAAGCGACGAGTCGCTTGACCCAAGATGACTTGTGCAAGGGTGCCTTTAGATGGTTTACCGTTTAAGCATGTGCAATTTTTCCAACATTTGGACCTATTTTTGGTGGGTGTTAACCCTTTTGGTGATGCCATAATGGGGTGAAATTGTCAAAAATCCATCTTCCCATGGAGCGGTCCGGCTATGGTAGCCTTCTTGGGGAAGTAGGAGAGTGACAATTTGAACCCCGACATCGATTTTCTATGCCAAGAGGTTAAGTGCAAGAGCACTTGTGTCTGAAAATGCTTATTGCTTTGTTTTTGTGTTGCATTTTTTTGTTGTTTTTGATTTTTTTGTGACACCATTTGGGGATTAAATTGTCGAAAATCCGTCCTCCCGTGGAGCGGTCCGGCTATGGTAGCCTTCTTCGGAGAGTAGGATAGTGACAATGTAAACCCTGACATCAATTTTGCTATGCCAAGAGGTTAAGTGCAAGAGCACTTGTGTCCGGCAATGTTTATTGTTGTTTGTGTTGATTTTTGTTGTTTTTTTGCCGGTTTGTGTTTGGTTAAATGTGTGTGTTTTTTAGTGGGCTTTGACCAATTTGTGATGCCATTTGGGGGTGAAATTGTCGATAAAATCCGTCTTCCCATGGAGCGGTCCGGCTATGGTAGCCTTCTTAGAGAGTAGGATAGTGACAATGTAAACCCCGACATCAATTTTTCTATGCCAAGAGGTTAAGTGCAAGAGCACTTGTGTCTGGCAATGTTTATTGCTTTTTGTTTGTGTTGCATTTTTTTGTTGTTTTGTTGTTTTGATTTTCTTTGATCTTATGCATGATGGTTGATGAATATGGATGTATGCATGTTGATTTATTTTGATGGATGCATATGCTATGATGAATACAAATGTTTTTGATTTATATGTGATATGCAGAGATGAAATGGATGAATGAGATTTGTGATGTTTGGCTATGGCACCATAGACTGTTTAGAACTCTTTTATTTTGTTTTTAGGCGATTGTTGTGATGCATGACTTTGTATGTATACATGTGGTTTTTCTTTTTTTGTATTTTTTGATGGTATTGTAAGGATGAAAAGTAGCGCAGTTGGTTTAGAAATGTAGCTAAGGTTTTCTGAGACTCAGACGGTTTTAACTCACTAGCCACGATTGTACTTTATCTTACAAGACTTTTGAACAAGGTATGAATCGGACTTGTTTTTGACCAAGCTATTTCACATCCCTGTGTGTGCAATTGAGTTCATTTATGTGGTATTTGTCAGGATACCGCCAATGCCAGATGGGCTTTCAACCGAACCTGTACTGAGGATCACCTAATTAGCTCCACTAACTCCTTTGTTGTATTTAGTTAGATTAATCTGCGGTGTTATCCAGGATGCCATAAGCTAGCTCATCCACATGCAAACATTGATCTGTACGCAAGTTAATGTGACAGATATATCGTCATGCGAGAAGTTTACCGCCAGTTATCGATAGGCTATCAACCAAACCGGTACTGAGGCTTGCCTTATGACCTTTTAGAATGCTGAGAGTTCCAGGGATTCAAGTTCAACTCCCTTCTTTTCTTCAATTGTATTGGGATACTTGCTCGTTTGTAGTGATAAGATCACTGTTTATTTTGATTTGTTTTTCTTTTGAGCAAGGGATTGGGGATATGGAGTGATGAAAATCACTATCGTTTGTGCCGTTTGATGTGTGCACTGTAGGATGTCAAATATTTGATTTTTGACATTTTGCAAATTTTTGATGTTTTGCAACTATTGAGAACTAGGGATTCTTAGGGAATTGGGTAGGGAGGATGCTTGTCCTTTTGCCAACTCTCAGCATTCTTGGGGTCATTCGCACAGGGGGATGAGCAAGATAACCGTTTCGCTTTTGGTGACTTGGATTACTGTGCAGGTTTCATCTTTCGTTCACACAACTTAGGAATTGTTTTATGTGTTTTAATTTGTGTTGGGATGTTACGTAACAAGGTGTATTTCAAGTGTAACTCTACCTTCGTAAAATCTGTCGACTTGATACATTACATGGCTAAAGAGCAAAATGATGACTGAATCATGAAAACTCTTGATACATTAAAAGACCACCGACTCTAGTGTGGTAAAAAGCAATGCATGGTGTTTTTGTTGTTTTTGTAAAATGGAAGTGTGGAACAAGATGGACTAGCAGAGCAATTATAGCCTATGGTGCCTTTGACTTGTACGACCACAAATATGCAATGTATGGATGCAATGCTTGATGCAGCTACATATTTTTGTATTTTTGATGGATTGATTTTTGTGAATATGAAGATGAAGTGCGAGAAGAGCTCTCTATTGATGAATTTGAGTATGCCTAGAAATGAGATGCAAATTTTTGTTGTTTTTGATGATTTTTGTTGTTTTTGAATTTTTTTGAATCCTTGGGGCTTTTGGGGTGACCAAGGATTGTGATAATCCTTGGAGCTTTTGGGGTGACCAAGTGATTGTGATAATCCTTGGAGCTTTTGGGTGACCAAGTGATTGCGATAATCCTTGGAGCTTTTGGGGTGACCAAGTGATTGCGATAATCCTTGGAGCTTTTGGGGTGACCAAGTGATTGCGATAATCCTTGGAGATTTTGGGGTGACCAAGTGATTGCGATAATCCTTGGAGCTTTTTGGGGTGACCAAGTGATTGCGATAATCCTTGGAGCTTTTGGGGTGACCAAGTGATTGCGATAATCCTTGGAGCTTTTGGGGTGACCAAGTGATTGCGATAATCCTTGGAGCTTTTTGGGTGACCAAGTGATTGCGATAATCCTTGGAGCTTTTGGGGTGACCAAGTGATTGCGATAATCCTTGGAGCTTTTGGGGTGACCAAGTGATTGCGATAATCCTTGGAGCTTTTTGGGGTGACCAAGTGATTGTGATAATCCTTGGAGCTTTTGGGGTGACCAAGTGATTGCGATAATCCTTGGAGCTTTTGGGGTGACCAAGTGATTGCGATAATCCTTGGAGCTTTTGGGTGACCAAGTGATTGCGATAATCCTTGGAGCTTTTGGGGTGACCAAGTGATTGCGATAATCCTTGGAGCATTTTGGTTTGGATTATGGTTCTTCAAGGGATAGAGGTACCCCCAGCTTGATGGTCTTTGCACTCTGGATCTGGCTCTGGAGGTATGGGCATGAATGGATCGGCCCTATGTGTTGATAGGAAGACGGGGTCTTCCCTTGGTACTGATGTCATGATGGGATCTCGGGGTGGATGGTGCTCATCGTGGATTTGGAGCCATGGATCCAATACTTGGTCCCACCTTGCATGGTCTACCCACCATTCATGCCCTAGTAGTATGCCCATCTGTCCCATTAGATCTTCATGAGTTAAAGGGCGGTGATGCCGTCGCGCATGTCTGAGATAGTCCATCTCAGTCTCATCTTCTGAATCACTTTCGGAGACCCAAAAATGTTCATTCTCTTCAGCAACTATTGCTTGCGACGTTGAGGGCTCTCCTTGTTCCAGCAAGTTAATCTGGTCCCATTGTGGTTGTTCCACTCTTGGTGGAGGGACCTGATTCTCTTGACACTATGTTGGTTCAGTTGGAACCTCTAAGGGGAATAGCTTCAAAAAGATGTCTAGAAGCCGTTGATGTTCTCTTTGAGGATTAATCTCCGAACTCTCGCCTCTCTCTAGCAAAGGAGAGGGATTACTACTGTTGCCAAGGGTGTTTGTTGACCATGGGAGGTAATCTCCCAATGTATATTCTGTATTCGGGTTGGCATAAAGATCTCGGTGCCAATCCCCCCTTGTTGCCTATTTCTAGGCCTTGCATATTTTCGACCAAGATGTCTAAGGGTAGGGGGTGGTTGAACCCTACTCCCGACTTATCATATGGCATCCGATATCTTGGTTGGCAAAGGACCCGCATCCCTTGCTCATATCTCGCCTAGCTCCGTATCCATGCCAATTGCATTGGCCGAGATATTTTAGGGCAAAGTCTCGGGTTTGACAGATAGTTGATGTTTTCAACAAAAGGCTCTTCGTCTGCTTCCTTTTGTTTGCATGGTTCAAGACCATGATCAAGGCCCCCATACACAAAATTTGTCTGGTTTGGTGGGTAGCCTAGAGGAACAACTGTCCCTATGGGAAGGCGAGGTCTTCCCATGTCCTGTACTGACTCCAATGCGGGGGTTGCCACAACATTTTGCACTAAATACTCCCCCAGGCCCGTATTGGCCATTTCGACAGTGATTGTTGATGATTGGGTGGGAGGAAACGGGAGTCCTTCCTGAGTCCATTCCATGTTCGGCATTTTAGGAGTCTCCGCTTCGCTGTGCGAGGTGTTTCTTCCGTTGATACCGTTGAAATTGTGGGCAACCCTTCTTCTAGGGGCTTAGCCTCTTCCATGATCTCGTTTTCCCTTGTCCTTCTGTTTGGCCATGGCAAGTGGCGTTGATAATGAAGGAGCAGATGATGAAGGCTCACCTGGCTGGGATTTTGTTGATTTGGTCACCAGTGGTGCTTGCGGTATTGGACCCTGTTTAGATGGATTTAACTGGAAATCCAAATGCGTTGAAGGGAGGGTCGATTGAGGCATGAATTGTACCGCATTGCAATACTTGAAGGGCTCTAAGTCCATTGGGACTACATGTATTTCTCCTTCAAAAGCATACTTTAAGCACTGGTGAGCGATCGAAGGGACACACTTCATGTCCCTGATCCAAGGCCGCCCTAGCAATATATTATAAGCCATCTCGCCTTCCAACACATGGCACAATGTAGGTATTGTCTTTTGTCCTACCTGGACAGGCAGAACAACTGTGCCGACTGTCGAGCATATTGCATCGTTGAAAGCTCGCAGTGTGTACGTGGAGGCTGTGATGTGAGAGGCTGGCAGCTTCAAATGTTTTAAGGCTGCAGTGGTAATGATGTTACTGGACGAGCCAGTATCTACCAACACTCTCTTGTACGGGATCCCGTTGACCCGCGCGATAACGTGCAGGGGTGGATCTGCCATGTCATTCGATATTGTTTTGACTTCATCTTCTCCGAAGGTGATGACCGGCTCCGTACATCGTTTCACATGTCCCACGAAGTTGTTGAAAGAATTTGCTTCGTGAGGTCAGTAATTCGATGGCTTTTAAAATGTCCATAAGAGCTTCCCTATGGGGTGCTGACTGTTGAATAAGCTCGTAAATGGACAGCCTAGCCGATGTGGTCCGCAAACTCTGCGTGAGTTTGGTCCGTATCGTGACCTCGGGTCTAGGCGGAGGCAGCTGCGTTGGGCGTTGTTGAGGCTGCGATGTTGTCGAAACTTCCCTCGTAGCTACCTCGGGGGCAACTGCTGGGTACTTTTTGTTCCTTGTCACTATACTAATCATTCCCACAAATCCTTGCATGGGAAGATTCTGTCGCACCTCGTTAATCTGGAGAGGTTTTGCCCGTGCTTCGTGGGCAGGCAAAGGGTCCTTGAATACCCCCATTTGTTGATTATTTGGCGCTATGGGGTTGTCCACGGCCAATGTTCTATTGTCGATCAAATCTTGGATTAATTCTTTGAATTTCCAGCATCCATTCAAGTCGTGTCCTCTGCGCCTATGGAATCTACAATACAATTCCTCTCTGTATCCCCTAGGCTTAGGAGCGTTAGGGTCTATAGTTTGGATTTCTGGCAGAGTGACTAAATTTGCCGCTGACAAGCGGTCAAATAGGGAGTCCCTGGACTCCGTGTAAGGGGTGAATTGTCGCCTAGGGTGACGCTGCTGATTCTGCTCCTGTCTTCTATTATCTCTTTCATAACCAGGAGGCACTGCCTGGTAATTAGCCTTTTGGGGCTGCATTTCTTGCACAGGCACGGGAACATTTATCGCAACTTGGTTAACCGTAGCGTGTTGTGATTGCGTTGTCCCGGTTTTAGTGGTTTTATTCCACTCTTTCTTTTTAGGCTTGGCGATTGCGCCTTCGCCTATTTTGATCTCTTCTATAACTCTGGCTTGCGCCAAAGCTTCTTCTAAGTTGGCGTATTGCTGCAGCTGCAATAGCCCGAGATCGATTTCAAGCAACTTTTTGCGAACATCTGTGTGAGATCGGACATAGGGGGACGGTAGGGTAACTTAGAAAGCAAAGCTCTCCATCGATTCCCGTATGCTGCCATTGTTTCTTCCTCAAATTGCCTGAGGCTAGCCAGATCACTCAGTGATGCCTTCTTCCTTGTGTTGAAGGCAAAGCGTTCAAGAAACGCATCTACTAATTGATCTAGGTTGCTTATGCTGTGTTTGGGTAATTGTGTGAACCAATCCGAGGCAGGGCCTGCGAATGTGGTTATGAATGTCCTAAGCAACAATGCGTCATTATCTTGGATGCCGAAGCATTGACTTAGGAACCTTGTGACATGTTCTTGTGCGTCCTCTTCACCTTTAAAGATTGCCAATTGAGGCAACTTGAAGTGTTCGGGGTAAAGAGGTGTTGGCACTGAGGGATGCACTGGATGACTGCGGAGTTGACGTAATGTGGGCTTTTGATGCCCAACAGATTTTGTCTCCACAGAATCCAAATGCTATAATAGCATTTTGTATGCATCAGAAGATTTTATCTCTTCCTCTTTTGTTTTCTCCCGTTGTAAGTTATGGAAGACTCGGAGGCCTATGGAGGGGTGGCCGAATGGCAGCCCTCCCGCCTTGATGGGGAGTTTCAGCATATTCTATTTCTGGTTCATACTCCTCATAAAATTCTTGAGGAGTCTCTCGGGCGAGACCTATGACCCTGATTGAGTCCTTGCCGAAGGTACCCATCATTGTTTCGGGGAGTGGCCTCCCTCTCGGGTCTATAAGGTCTCGGAGGCAAAGCTTGACGAGGTCGTGGAGACCTGTCCTGCACCAACGGATTATGCCTCTCATATTGTTCGGCTCTTTGGGTGCGAGGGGTTGGCCCCCTCTCAGGTAGTTCATAGCGTAACTCATCCGCTTCGCGTTGCATGCGCTCTCTATCCAAGCGGTGTCGATACTCTATCTCCTGATGACTTTGTTTAAGCCGCGTGATTTGGGCTTGACGGGTGGCATGTCTGGCGACTATCGGGTCAATTTGGTCTACCCTATTTTGCTCAGGAGGTTTGAATGTTTCTCCTATGTGTTTGCCTCGATCTTGATGATCTAAAATTTCAATGGGTCGCTTCCTCTCGTCGAGGTAGGCGACATTTACTTGAGGCTCGGCCTCGATGTATGATCATGATACCTAGCAAGGTGCAGAAACGCAAGGTTCCCACGCTGTTTGTTGTCCTCGAGGAATGCGATGGCTTTCCTCGTACTCCCTTTCATGGGTTTGAAAGGGGCGAGCGGAGTTAGCTCGCCCCGTGTGAAGGAGCCCTGCGCTCTGGATTTTGTCTTTCTGTCCTGATGGGAGGTAAAGAAGGGACGCCATATCCACGTTGTCCCTCCAAATGGATAGTGTGCCTCTCTATCGCTTCATCGCGTGGTGACCACTCATAGCGAACATCTAAGGGAGCTCTCCTATGAATGTACTCCTCATGGAAGGGTGTGTGTTGCGTGCTATGCTGAACAGAAGTGCTCTTAGAAGGGGTGCCCCTATAGTCCCTATCCGTTAAGGTGTGGAGGGGTCTGCCTTGTGTGTTAGGTCACCAAGGTGGTATGACCAAATCCTTGGGATTGTAACGGAGATGACTCGTGCCTCCTTGGACATTCCCCACAGCCTCCGCCCGTGATTGGGCTTGGCTACGGGTGAGCACCATGACGATGTCTCTAGAAAACCCTAAAAATTAAAATGAGTCAGATGGGGCCCAAAATTGGCATGTGCATCCCTCTTATGGTAGATAAGACAAAAATGAAGTTTCAAGTCCTAGCTCTAAATACATTAGGAGATATTGACATCCGAACAGCTCAAAAAGTGTAAAAAATTGGGCACGCAATTTTAGAACCTAATTTCGGGGCACTAGATGATGGAATTTGGCCCCAAAAACTGACTTTTTTGGGCAAATAGGATTCTAGGGAATCATATTTGTTTAAAATTATCCCAACTAACTCCCTGTAAAATTTCAAGTCAATCGGAGCTACGGTTGAGAAGTTATGGCCCCGGCAAGATGCACTAAAATTTAGGAAAAAAAGTAAAATTTCCTAAATTTTGTTGGATGCTCCCGCATCACTTATGGGCACATTTGGGGTGATTTTGGGTTGACCAAAGGGTTCATGGACACCTTTGGGGCATTTTGGAGTGACCAAGCGATTACGGGAATCCTTGGAGCTTTTGGAGAAAATGACAAAATGCGTAGATTTTTATCTTTTGTTTATGATGATTTTTCTTTTTGTTACACTAAGTAGAAATGAACACACACATACACAAACAGTGATTATCTCTTTTAAGGATTTAATGGTGTGTCCTAAACTGGTTTAGTGCATTTTGATGTTTTGTTTTGTTTTTGAATGTTTTTGAAGAACGTTTAAATGCATAATGAAGGCTCATATAACTCCCAAAATGGTCGCCCCTTCAATATACCAACCAGGCCGATATACCAACCTCTCTATATACCCGCCCTTACGAGAGGGAGACTATAGGTACGTGAGAGCAGAAGGTACATGGTACGTAGGCGGTACGGAAGGGGGATTGTCCTGTTAATGACACCTACCATAGAAGACTTATCCTCGCGCGCATGGGAATCACCCCAGCGACACTCGGTCAGCTTTCATCAGGATTTACGCCTAACAACAATGACAATCGGGGAAATGGATGCAAAGCTAAGCCAAGGTGGTGATGAACCCACCGTTGGTCTTGCTCAAGGGCTGGGGTCTTACGACCAGCTCCTTGGTTTAAAGTTATTGCGTGAAGTGTGTGGGATTCATTTTATTTAGCGAAAATGAAACAAGCATAAATGACTTTCCCTAAGCAATGCAGGATAAAATGAAAACAATCAAAGAAACAGAACAGAAACAGAAAAATTTAACAGAGATTATAAAAATCCCTACCTCTTCTCTGCCTGGACCGGTTGCTTCTGAATTTTTGCTCTGAAAATCTACAGGCAGGAATTCGTCCCTCTGTGAGACGAATTTCAGAACAGAATTCGTCCCTGCCAGAGACGAATTTGAATTCGTCTCAGGGTCAGACGAATTACAGTAAAGAATTCATCACAGTCAGAGACGAATAACAGTCTGCAACAAAAAAATGTACCTGTCAAGCACAAAACACAAAAATTTAATCAGTTTCTGTGATCTTAAAAACTAGGGAACAGGGTCCCACCGTGATCGCCACTGAAAGCACGAGATTTCGGGCGAAGGAAACACTAATTGCGATGCATTCAAAATCAAATACGCTTAAGTCCTAGAAATGTAGAATGCATGAAATGAAAGAGACGCATTGAAATGAGATACAAGCAAATGGAGAAAACACAGCCCTTTCATTAAATTCTCTTGATCTCTGTTACAAATACGCCTCCTCCCTTTTCGGGGGCTAGGAGCGTTAAAAGAATTTGATTACAATCGAGACTTAAGGTTCCTCTTTCCGCGTGCCCACACTTGAAATGGGCGGGCCAAGATGATGCCGCCGCTGATGTTGATGAGTCCTTGACCTCTCGCTGCTCCTCCTGCGAACAAAGAAACAACGAAGATGTCGGTAGCACCCGTTGCAAATAGTAAGTGTTTGTTCTCTAAAATCGCCAAAAGATGCATGTAAATAATTAGCCAAATCGATAGACAAAATGACTCTAAATGACCTGAAAACCTGACAGAGGATAGAAGACATCACCAGAAGGCCACTGCCATTGAGACAGTCAGCCAATCTACCTTCAACTGGAATTCGTCCCTGGGCAGGATGAATTTTGACTGCTATTCGTCCCTGGGTGGGACGAATTCTTCTGTGTTGGAAAAGCCGAAGTGATACTGCTCCAATGTCGAATCTCGAGACCTCCAAAACACCTACAAATAGAGGGGTTATGTAATTGGGGCCATTTTGGGATGACCCAGATGGTCGGATTCTCCCAATTTGGCCTCTATCCTCGAGAATTCGATGTCGCCACCTGCAAGTTAGTAGGACAACAAAGCGACAAAAGGCATGATAAAATCTGATCAAAATGTTATGAAATTGAAGCTATGAGTTAACCAAATAGAATAACATGAGATGCAACCTGAAACAATAATCTAGAATGCTTCAGAATAAAACTTAGAAAGTGCGGGGGTGCCCAAGTGGGCCTCCCACCGTTGGCACTTGATTTTGGAGCCAATCCACTAGGGATGGGCCCAAAACCTCTTAGGATTGGGATGTCTCGCAAATTGGTGGTGTAAGGTGGTCCAATGTTGGATTTGGGTTGGATCCACGCTTCCAAAAGCCACCCAATAACCTCCCTTGCAAAAGAGATTAGTGGATGTGAGAAGGTGAATCAAAAGGATGCAAGTGGGTATTCAATCGGACAACACTTCGTTGCTTGAAATCGCCTCCAATCTGTCTTTTTGGGTGAGAAAAGTCCCACCTTTTATAGACCCATGGGGTCTCTTTTGAGAGGGAAGCATAAGCGCCATGTGTTGGTCATAGGTGCCATGTGGCGCTCATGTCTTCCCATGAGGGAGGGGAGTCCTCCATGACTTGGGCTTTCATAACTGCCCTTGTGACAGTCCTCTAACGGCCTATCTGCCCACCCACACACGCGTGCGAGGCAGGAGTCATCAACTGACTGTCTCTGGCTGCCACTTGGCGCCATTCTTCTTTTTGCCCGTTAAACTTGGAATTCGTCCCTACCCGAGGACGAATTCAGAATTCGTCCCTTGGTGAGACGGATTCCAATTTGAATTCGTCCCAGGGTGAGACGAATACGGAGCAAAGTTGTCTAAATGTACCAAATTGCCTCTTGACCTTACAAAATTGCTATGAAAGTGGTTAGGACCACTGTTTGACCTCCGAGGGCTGCCCCGGGGGCTGTGTTTGTCAAAGCGATCAGTGTTTGCAGTCACATAATCGGATTGGTGCTGTTTTGGTGTCTACAGATGCCCCTTTTTGGGATGCGCTGTGCATAGCGCAGCGACGAGCAAAAATAGATAACCAAAGCACTAATGATTAGGGTTTCTTGGTAACCTAACCAACTTTTGATGCCCCAAGCATGGAAAGGGCATGCATTCTTGAATCCTTGCTTCTGACGAGCTAAGGAGTTTGATTTCAAGTGTTAACCTATTTTGGTGAGGTGTGACTTGAGCTTGGACATTGATCAGTCATGATTAGGCAAAGGGCGCAACCTTTTATCCTCGGGGGAACCTTGTGTTCATGATTCATGAAATGCCAAGTGTTTGATTGATTTGATTGTTGCTTGTTTACTGCCCCAAGCAGGAGCGTGATTGTCTTTGTCAATGATTCTTTGAATGCATGTCGTTTTCCTTAATTGGGTGTGTGATTGTTGATTGGTGACTAAGTGTGACTACCCCCTCAAGCGACGAATCGATGAGGGAATGACCTTCATGAGAAAAGCGACGAGTCGCTTGACCCAAGATGACTTGTGCAAGGGTGCCTTTAGATGGTTTATCGTTAAGAATGTGCAATTTTTCCAACATTTGGACCTATTTTTGGTGGGTGTTAACCCTTTTGGTGACGTCATAATGGGGTGAAAGTGTCAACAATCCATCTTCCCGTGGAGCGGTCCGGCTATGGTAGCCTTCTTGGGGAAGTAGGAGAGTGACAATTTGAGCCCCGACATCGATTTTCTATGCCAAGAGGTTAAGTGCAAGAGCACTTGTGTCCGGAAATGCTTATTGCTTTGTTTTTATGTTGCATTTTTTTTTTTGTTGTTTTTGAATGTGTTTTGACCCTTTTGTGATGTCGTTTGGGGATTAAATTGTCGAAAATCCGTCCTCCCGTGGAGCGGTCCGGCTATGGTAGCCTTCTTCGGGAGTAGGATAGTGACAATGTAAACCCCGACATCAATTTTTCTATGCCAAGAGGTTAAGTGCAAGAGCACTTGTGTCTGGCAATGTTTATTACTGTTTTTGTTGTTTTGATTTTCTTGTTGTTTTTGAGTGGGCTTTGACCCTTTTGTGACGTCGTTTGGGGATGAAATTGTCAAAAATCCGTCCTCCCGTGGAGCGGTCCGGCTATGGTAGCCTTCTTAGGGAGTAGGATAGTGACAATGTAAACCCCGACATCAATTTTGCTATGCCAAGAGGTTAAGTGCAAGAGCACTTGTGTCTGGCAATGTTTATTACTATTTTTGTTGTTTTGATTTTCTTGTTGTTTTTGAGTGGGCTTTGACCCATTTGTGATGCCATTTGGTACTCCGTGTCGAGTGGCGAAACTATGGCAGCCTTCTTAGGAGTAGGATAGTGACAATGTAAACCCCGACATCAATTTTTCTATGCCAAGAGGTTAAGTGCAAGAGCACTTGTGTCTGGCAATGTTTATTGCTTTTTGTTTGTGTTGCATTTTTTTTTTTTGTTGTTTTGATTTTCTTTGATCTTATGCATGATGGTTGATGAATATGGATGTATGCATGTTGATTTATTTTGATGGATGCATATGCTATGATGAATGCAAATGTTTTTTATTTATATGTGATATGCAGAGATGAAATGGATGAATGGGATTTGTGATGTTTGGCTATGGCACCATAGACTATTTAGAACTCTTTTATTTTGTTTTTAGGCGATTGTTGTGATGCATGACTTTGTATGTATACATGTGGTTTTTCTCTTTTTGTATTTTTTGATGGTATTGTAAGGATGAAAAGTAGCGTAGTTGGTTTAGAAATGTAGCTAAGGTTTTCTGAGACTCAGACGGTTTTTAACTCACTAGCCACGACTGTACTTTATCTTACAAGACTTTTGAACAAGGTATGAATCGGACTTGTTTTTGACCAAGCTATTTCACATCCCTATGTGTGCAATTGAGTTCATTTTTGTGGTATTTGTCGGGATACCACCAGTGCCAGATGGGCTTTCAACCGAACTCGTATCGAGGATCACCTAATTAGCTCCACTAACTCCTTTGTTGTATTTAGTTAGATTAATCTGCGATGTTATCCAGGATGCCATAAGCTAGCTCATCCACATGCAAACATTGATCAGTACGCAAGTTAATGTGACAGATATATCGTCATGCAAGAAGTTTACCGCCAATTACCGATAGGCTATCAACCAAACCGGATCTGAGGCTTGCCTCATGACCTGTTAGAATGCTGAGAGTTCCAGGGATTCAAGTTCAACTCCCTTCTTTTCTTCAATTGTATTGGGATACTTGCTCGTTTGTAGTGATAAGATCACTGTTTATTTTGATTTGTTTTTCTTTTTGAGCAAGGGATTGGGGATATGGAGTGATGAAAATCACTATCGTTTGTGCCGTTTGATGTGTGCACTGTAGGATGTCAAATTTTGGAGTTTTGACGTTTTTGCAAATTTTTGATGTTTTGCAACTATTGAGAACTTAGGGATTCTTAGGGAATTGGGTAGGGAGGATGCTTGTCCTTTTGCCAACTCTCGAGCATTCTTGGGGTCATTCGCACAGGGGGATGAGCAAGATAACCGTTTCGCTTTTGGTGACCTGGATTACCCGTGCGAGGTTTCATCTTTCGTTCACACAACTTAGGAATTGTTTTATGTGTTTTAATTTGTGTTGGGATGTTACGTAACAAGGTGTATTTCAAGTGTAACTCTACCTTCGTAAAATCTGTCTGACTTGATACATTATATGGCTAAAGAGCAAAATGATGACTGAATCACGAAAACTCTTGATACATTAAAATACCACTGACTCTAGTGTGGTAAAAGCAATGCATGGTGTTTTTGTTGTTTTGTAAAGTGGAACAAGATGGACTAGCAAAACAATTATAGCCTATGGTGCCTTTGACCTGTACGACCACAAATATGCAATGTATGGATGCAATGCTTGATGCAACTACATATTTTTGTATTTTTGATGGATTGATTTTTGTGAATATGAAGATGAAGTGCGAGAAGAGCTCTCTTTTGATGAATTTGAGTATGCCTAGAAATGAGATGCAAATTTTTGTTGTTTTTGATGATTTTTGTTGTTTTTGAATTTTCTTGAATCCTTGGGGCCTTTTTGGGGTGACCAAGTGATTGCGATAATCCTTGGAGCTTTTGGGGTGACCAAGTGATTGCGATAATCCTTGGAGCTTTTTGGGTGACCAAGTGATTACAATAATCCTTGGAGCTTTTGTGGTGACCAAGTGATTGCGATAATCCTTGGAGATTTTGGGGTGACCAAGTGATTGCGATAATCCTTGGAGCTTTTGGGGTGACCAAGTGATCTGACTGCAATTCGTCCTTGGGTGGGACGAATTCTATTATGTTGGAAAATCTGAAGTGGTACTTCTCCAATGTCGAATCTCGAGACCTCCAAAACACCTGCAAACAGAGGGGTTATGTAATTGGGGCCATTTTGGGACGACCCAGATGGTCGTATTCTCCCAATTTGGCCTCTATCCTCAGGAATTCAATGTCGCCACCTGCATGTTAGTAGGACAACAAAGCAACAAAAGGCATGATAAAATCTTATCAAAATGTTATGAAATTGAAGCTATGAGTTAACCAAATAGAATAACATGAGATGCAACCTAAAACAATAATCTAGAATGCTTTTGGAATAAAACTTAGAAAGTGTGGGGGTGCCCAAGTGGGCCTCCCACCGTTGGCACTTGATCTTGGCGCCAATCCACTAGGGATGGGCCAAAAACCTCTTAGGATTAGGATGTCTGCAAATTGGTGGTGTAAGGTGGTCAAATGTTGGATTTGGGTTGGATCCAATAACCTCCCTTGCAAAAGAGATTAGTGGATGTGAGAAGGTGAATAAAAAAATATGCAAGTGGGTAATCAATCGGATAGCACTTCGTTGCTTGAAATCGCCTCCAATCTGTCCTTTTGGGTGAGAAAAGTCCCACATTTTATAGACCCATGGGGTCTCTTTTGAGATGGAAGCATAAGCACCATGTGTTGGTCATAGGTGCCATGTGGCGGTCATGTCTTCCCATGAGGGAGGGGAGTCCTCCATGACTTGGGCTTTCATAACTGCCCTTGTGATAGTCCTCTAACGGCCTATTTTCCCACACACACACGCGTGCGAGGCAGGAGTCATCAACTGACTGTCTTTGGCTACCACTTGGCACCATTCTTCTTTTTGCCTGTTAAACCTAGAATTTGTCCTACCTAGGGACGAATTCAGAATTCGTCCCTTGGTGAGACGGATCCAATTTGAATTCGTCCCAGGGTGGGACAAATTTGGAGTAGGTTGTTCAAAGGTGCCAAATTTCCTTCTGACCTTCCAAAATTGCTGTAAAAGTGGTTAGGACCACTGTTTAACCTCTGAGGGCTGCCCTGGGGGCTATGTGTGTCAAAGCGATCAGTGTTTGTAGTCACATAATCGGATTGGTGCTATTTTGGTGTCTACAGTGGGCAGAGAAGCCTTGTGGAAAATGCTCACTTCAATGAGGTAGGTCTTCGAAGGAACTCCTTGGATCCTGGCAGGGGACTTCAATTCTCCTTTGCACCTCAAGTATAAAAAAGGAGGGAACAACATCACTCATAGAGATACTATAGACCTAAGAAACTTCATTAATTCCAATGCTCTCATGGATGCCCAGCTTTAAGGGCCTCTCTTCACTTGGAGCAACATAATGAAGGGAACCAATCAGATCCAATAGTTGCTAGATAGATTTCTACTTTTCTAGGAAGCCCTCCCCTACTTTTGGGATGTTAGTTTATGATCCCTCCCAAAGATAGGTTTTGATCACAGTCCCCTCATCCTGTAATTTAATTCTAGATCTCATTTCAAGATCCCTTTCATGTTTGAAGCAATGTGTGTTCACCACAAGCATCTCAAGGGCTTGATATAGTCATGGTGGAGTCAAAAATTCTTGGGGTATGTTATTAAACAGGTAACCCAAAAACTCGGGTTCATCAAAGGGAAATTGAAAAAGTGAAACAATGAAACCTTCAGGAACATCTTTGAAGATAAACAATAGTTCAATTCTTGAATCAACCAGATTGAGGAGTCCTTTTAGAAAGGCAAAGCTAGTGACAGTCTTAGGTATGAGGAGAGTGCCTTGTTGCCTAAGTACCACAACATCCTTAGCAAGGAGGAAAATTTTTGGCACCAGAAGTCAAGATAGCTTTGGATCAAGGAAGGTGATGCCAATACCAAGTTCTTCCACATCTCAACCTTTTGGCATAGGAGTGCCAATAAGATCAAAAGTCTTGTCTTGCAGGATGGGGTAGTCATCAATCATTTTAGAAGACTCCTAGTTTCCAGCCCATCCTAAGCCCCTGAGGCCATGGAATACCTCATGGCCATCATCACCACCATCATCTCCCAAGAATGAAATGATTTTCTCCTTAGCCCCATCTCCTTGGATGAAGTTCACCAAGACCTCTTTTCCATGAAGCCCGACAAAGCCCTTGGGACGGACGGGTTCTTGTCAAGGTTTTTCTAGACCTTCTAGGACATCATGGGGCAGGATATTTCTAATGCCATTAAGGAAATTAAAATCTCCAGGTTCATTCCCATAGATGTGAATTTCACCTTCTTGGCTCTAATCCCCAAAGGGTCCAATTCCTAATCCCTCTCTGATTATCGACCCATCAGCCTGTGCAATATCATTTACAAAATCCTCACCAAAGCCTTGGCATCCAGGCTATCCAACATTCTTCCATCCATAATTAACCCATGTCAATGGAGCATAGTTAAAGGATGCAATATTCTCTATGGGGTCATCTCCATCCATGAATTGATCCATTCAGCCCAGGTTTTAGACACGGATGCCTTCTTCCTCAAGCTGGACATGAACATGGCCTTTAACAGAGTCAACATGGAATTCCTTAACCAAATCCTTCTCAATTTTGGGTTCCATGAGTCCTGGGTAAACCTGATCTACAATTGCATTTCCTCTTCTTGGTTCTCTATCATGGTAAATGGTTCTACAATGGGTTACTTCCCAAGTTCTCGGGCCCTGAGTCAGGGTGACTCTCTATCCCCCATTCTGTTCATCATCCTAGCAAAGAGTTTGGGGAGAACTATCAAGGAGGCCTGCTTCTACAATCATATTTTTGGGATCAGGGCAGTGTCAGGGCTTCCCCCCACCATTCACCAATAGTTTGTAGATGACACATTGATGGCTACTAAGGCTTCGGTAGTAGATGTCAAGGTGATCAAGAATATTATCAACTACTTCAAGAAAGTTCCTGGCCAGAAAATCAATTACACTAAAAGAAAGTTGTTCTTCATCCATACCCCGACCAAAAGATAGCACAAGTTCACTAGAATCCTGAGATGTTCCATTTATGAGTTCCCAACCACTTACCTCGGGCTCACCATGTTCCATGGTAGGGCCCGACCAACCATGTGGGCAAACATGGTGGACAAGATATGTAACAAGTTAGCTATATGGAAAGGGGCCCTACTCACCAGTGCAGGGAAGACAACTTCGGTCAAATCTATATTGCAAAGCATCCCCACATATGTCATGTTTGTGTTCAAAATACTAACCTTGGTGGAAGAATCCATTGAAAAAATTCAAAATTAGTTCGTTTGGTCTGGATCAGAGGCCTCAAGAAAGCTCCACCTAGTAGCTTAGGATAAATTTTTCTCCCCCAAAGATTAGGGAGGTCTTGGTCTGCATCGAATCTCAATTGCCAACCTAGCTCTCCTACCTAAGTAGGCTTGGAGAGTAGTGACTAAGGCCAATATTGAGTTGGTAAACATCATGAAAAGATAGTACCTTTAGCACTAAGCCTTCCTCCAAGCGCCTTCCCCATGCAATGGTTACCATTTTTTGAAATCCATCACTCATACCCAGAACATCATCCTCGAAGGGTCTTCCTAGAAGCTGGGGAATGGGGCCAACATCAACTTCTGGGAATATACCTGGGTCAAGAATTCCCCCCTCATTAGCAATCCAGTTTTGATCCCTGCCAGGAATTTGACTGACAATATATTTAGGCTTAGGCTTGTAGACCTCATTTCCTCTATCCTAGAATCCCAAGAGTGGAAGAAGATCAATTTCAGAATAATAAATGAACCCATCAGGGAATCCATGAAAGGGATTCAATAGATCCAATGATCAACTTTCCTCCCCATTTCAACAAGAGAGATGAGTAGTGTTAGAAAGGCACCAATGATAGGAATTTCTCTGTCAATACTATGGCCCAACTTATTGAGAAGATGGGTTCCCAGGGCACCCCTAGTTTTGAGAAGGTGGTCGCTAACAAGGTGTGGATCAAATCCCTCATTCCCAAAATTGTGCATTTTTTTTTGGATGGCCATCCACAAAAAAATCCTTACTGGGGATAATCTCATGCATTGAGGGATCATGGGGCCAAATAGATATTTCCTATTCCTCCAAGCCTAGGAATCTATTCACCACATCTTGATGGATTGCCCCTACTCTAGAAGTGTTTTTTCCCTAGCCACCCAAAGCTTTCAGGTTAGTTGGACCTAGCCAAACTCTATCAAGGAGTTTATTTTCCAATGGTCTAAGCCCTTCAAGCATCCTAGGCTAAGATTTTTTTTGGAATTCCTCATCCATCACATCTTTTGGTAGCTCTGGTTGGAGCACAAAAGGCGAGTTTTAAACAAAGATTGTAGAACCTGTGAAGCCATATCTACCTGAGACATTGCGTACGCCATAAAAAATTTTGGACTCATCCCTTGTCAGGCCAGCCCTACTATGGGGATTGAAGAATTGATCTGTTCCACCCTCAAGATTTCCCAGGATTACAGTAAGTCTCAGAAACCCAAAAATATAGATCTCAGGTCACTTGGGTCCCTCCCCCCAAGGTTGGCTTAAGGCTAACTTCGATGGTGCATCCAAAGGGAACCTAGGCAAAGCGAGAGTAGGAGGGGTCTTCAAAGATCATAGTGGCAAAATTCTTAAGGCCTTTGTTGAAAATATGGGGTCCCAGACCAACAACTTCATGGAAGCCAGGGCCCTCTATAGATATATTGACATTTCCAAAAACCTAGCAACCCCTGTCATCTTCGAAGGGGACTTGAAGATCATTATCAAACTCATCCAAATAAATAGCAAGGGTGGTAAAAATATAGAGAAAATTATCTAGGAATGCCATCTAGGCCTTTGCAACAATGAGCAATCCCTAATCAAGCATGTGTTCAGGGAGGCCAATCAAGTGGTCGACACCTTGATAAACAGAGCAATCAAAGAGAGCTCCCTCACCATTTGGGAAGACAACATTCCCACAGAAGTCATTGAGAATGTCAACTTGGATAATGACAAAATATCAAACACTTAGCTCTGCCAAATCAGGAGAGTGCCTCTTCTCTAACACTATTAGAACATTCCCAAAGGCCAATCATCAATGGCCAAATTTTTTTGATGGTTCTAACCACCTAAAAGGTGTCTCTTTGACACCATCGGTCCCATACCGAATCAAAGGTGGCTTTCACCACCATGTATGGGTGTCAAATTCCAGTTCGGTGTTCGTCAACACAGCAATTTTGCTTCAACTTATGGTTTTATTCATGTTGGGTCTCTCCCTGAGTCCTAATTTGGATTTCTAGGTAGTTGGTGGTGGCCAACATTGAGGTTACCCATGAGTTCCAGAACCTATCCAATGGTGAGGATAAAGACTAGCCCAAGGATATGTCCAAGCTGAGCAAGAAAATTGAGGAGCAGCTAGTGTAGGGTGAGAAGAGTGAGTCGAGGATTCATGGCCAAGAACAGGATGTCCATAGCATTCTCTATAATGTGGCTATCAGCCAAGTCTCTGAGGCTATCGATCATACCTATCAGTGGCCAACATCCTCAAAGAAGGAATTGGCCTCATGCACAGAGCTACCGAAGATCTCCATAAAATCCTAGGCATGCTGGAGACTCTCCTTCAGGAGTGCAGAGCCCACGGGCCTAGGAACTGAACCTCGAGGTGGGACTGGTGATTTTTGTTGTTTGTGCCGATGTTTAGTGTGCTAGGGTCAGTTTGTTTTGTTTTAGCTTGACTGTTAGTTTTTTTTGGTTTTTGACTACAGTGCTGGTGTTTTTGCCCTGCATTATGAATGCAGATGAACTATTGTAAATTGGTGTTTTTGGCCTGCATTTAAAAAGCATATGATCTTCTTTTAAATAGGGAATGGTCCCTTCAACCCATAAGTAAATAAATTTTACTTTACCTACCAAAAAAATAAATTAATTTATTTAAAATTTAAATTTAAATTTTAAAATTAAATAAAAGGCTTTTCCCTCCTTTCTTATTGGCTTCGTCGACATCATGAGGGCAATGTTAAAAAGGCTGACGTATTAGAATTTAAGGATGTCTTATATAAATAATCCAAAGGTTTTCCATTTAATAAACCTAAGGTGTGTCGCATGATTTTTGAAAATCCAAAGTATTTCTACATCAGAATATTGTGCAGTAAATTTTGTGGAGTGTGATGTGGGCAGTCAAGTAATGGACAGTAAAATTTTTGGTGCCTTGTGTGGAAAGTGCATGTAGTTTAAGTAAGATAGTGCCCAAGGCACTCATGTGGGTAGTGTTAGCTCACATGGCTTAGCTACCGCTTGGTAGCACAATGGGCAAAGGTTCGAAACACCAAGGCCCTTCGAGGGCTCCTTTGAGGTATGCTCTCTGACTCTGATATTTACGAGGGTCATTATTTTAATTAAAATATTTGCTTGGTAAGGTTTGATTATGATTTTTTTGGGAGATATAAGGTTGAGCAAGCTTTAGTATTTTAATAAGGTTTGATATTTTATTAATGTGAGATATTGCCCAAGAAAGCTTTGTGATTATTTTTTAGTGCAAAAGTATTGAAAGGAAGGAGATAAAATAAAATATTTGATTTATTTTATGGTATAAGTAGTTTTTGGAGTGACAAGGTTATGCAATGTTTTGATTTATTTTATTTTATGGTACAAGTGGTTTTAAAAGTAATAAGGAAGTTGTGCATTAATTCTCAAGAAGGTTTTCTAATTAAAATCCTTGGTGAATATAATTGTGAAGTGGAGTAATGTTGATTATTTTACAATATTCTAACCCTTGTGAAGATTGGCAAAATAATATTGTGATTGTGGCAGATTTCCAAAGAGGCTTCTTCATCTTCATAAAAGTTATGGTCACATTCTCCTATTGATTGATAATGGTGGTTGATTTCTGAAAATATCTTTGGAGTGAAAAGGATTGATTGTGGTTTCCTTTTCAAAAGTGATTGGTTTAATGCTTCAATGTTTTTTAGATTAGATTTATGATTAAACCTTGTTTTATAACCATTGTTTTTTAAACCCATTGGTTGTGCAAATAACTTGAACTTGAGTTAGAAGAGAACATGAGTATCATTGTTATGTGAGATTTGTTGTAGAGCATTGTTGGAAACATTTTGAGTTGATTGATACATGCTTGGACTAGGGTTTATGAGAAAGGGTTCTTCTTAGAGGTGATTGGTTGAGTTGAGTTGATTGAGCCTAGTCAAGTGAATGCATGTGGTTGTTCAAGTTACATCAAACAAACTATTCTATATTCTTGATTTGATTTCAGATTGGGATTTGAGTATAGAACATATAGAGTCTCTAACAATTCTCTTTATGCTTCTATGAGATTGATTTGAGTTGATATTGAGATTTGAGAATAGAACATATAGAGTCTCTAACAATTCTCTTTATGCTTCTATGAGATTGATTTGAGTTGAGATTGGTATTTTATTATAGAACATATAGAGTCTTTAACAATTCTCTTTATGCTTATATGAGATTGATTTGAGTTGGGATTGGGATTTGAGTATAGAACATATTGAGTCTCTAAAATTCTCTTTATGCTTCTATGAGATTGAGTTGAGATATTGATTTGGCATTAAGTATAGAAAATATTGAGTCTCTAATAATTATCTTTATGATTCTATGAGATTGGACAAGTTTTGTGTGAGCTAGGTAAGAATATTTAAGACAAGTCTTTGAGAAGGCTTGTGGACTGATTTTGAGTAAGCTTTTGTGGAAGCTTGCTATGCAGATTTGAGCAAGTCCTAGAGAGGACTTATTGAGCATATTTGAGCAAGTCCTAGAGAGGAATTTTTGAGAATATTTGGACACATTTTGTGTAGATTTGTTGAGAATATTTGGACAGGTTCTGTATGGACAAATTGAGCAGATTTGAGTAGGTTCTGTGTGGACCTATTGAGCATATTTGGACAAGTTCTGAGTGAGCTTGCTAAGAATATTTGGACAGGTTTTGTGTGGATATGTTGAATAGATTTGAGCAGGTTCTATGTGGACCTGTTGAGCAGATTTGGATAAGTTCTGAGTGAGCTTGTTGAGTAGATTTGAGAAGGTTTTGAGTGAACCTATTGATACAAAGCTTTTGAGGTGACAGAGTATAGAAGATAGAGTCTCAGTGGATAGATATCCAAAAGCCAGGACAATTGAAGATATATCTGAGTGAGGAGTCTTCAAGTGGAGAGAGATCCACCAGTCAGTGTAGTAGAGAGAGAGAATCTTCTAGAATATTACTAGCTAGGGAAGAAGGGGAAAGAGTTCTCCTATGGAAGAGATCCATGAACTTGATATTAGGGGATCAACATCTCCTTTGGATAGAGGTCCATAAAAATTGTAATTGGGAAGGATTCCAAAAGATATTGATTGAGAAAATTTTAGTAAAATATTTTCTTCGTGGAGTAGCCCACATTGGGTGAACCATGCAAATTGTGGTGTCTCTATTGTGTATGGTGTTGTTTTGTGCATTGCTTTTATTACTACTATTGATACTGCTATTTATACACTGCATAGAATTAATTTTAAAGAAAAAGTAAAAAGGGGTCTTATACTGTTCACCCCCCTCTCAATATAAGCTTGTGTTCTTCAATTGGTATCAGAGCAGGTTCCTTAAGAAGAGTTTGACATCCTAAAGTAAAATTGGTATAATAACATAATGGATCAAAATTATCAAAGATACGGGTCCTTCAATAATGTAGTACCAATATTTTATGCAAGTAAATTTTTATATTGGTGTATGCTGATGATATTTTACTTGATGGCACTTGGAAATGAAGTTTGGGATGCAGTGGAACTTGGATATGATTCAATAGCCAATCCTCCTACAAATAAGGAAGGTAAGCTTCTAATGCATGCAAATTTAAGAGCTATGAATGCAATTATAAAAGGGTTGCATAGATCAGAATCTATGAAGGTTATGGAATGTAAAAAACAAAAGAAATGTGGGAACTTTTGCATGAAATATATGAAGGAGATAAAGGAGTTAGAATGGCTAAGATCAAAAATCTCAAAGGAGAATTTGATAACCTAAGAATTAGGGATGACGAACACATTCATGACTATCTCAACAAGGTTGATGAACTTGTACATGAGATGAAAGGTCTTGGAATTAAGGTTGACGAATCTGATGCTTGTGATAAGATCTTGAGGACTCTTCCAAAAAGGTATAGTGAAAATATTTCTACTAGAGAAACATCAATTGATAGTGATTCTTTGACAAGGAATTATTTGTTTGGCATGCTTACTACTTTTGAGATAAGAACAAAAGATCCCATTCCTTCGAAAGAAGTTGCTTTCAAAGTAGATAAAAAGAAAAAGGGAAAGAAAATAAAATCTAGCAGTGAGTCATCCAGTGATGAAGAAGCAAATTATGGCATAAGAGATAGAAGTTCCAGAAGACCCATAGATCTAAGATCTATCAAATGTTTCAATTGTGGATGGTATGGACACTATGCAATAGAATGCAAAGAGCCAAAAGGCAACAATTATGAAAAAAAATAAGATCACAGATACATGGAATCATAAAGACACAGGTACCAGAAGAAAATCAAGGATGGACAAAGCAAACAAGGAAAGAAGTTCTTCCAGAGACAAAAGAGAAGCTACTATGCAAAATATGCAAGTAAGTCCTCAATTGATAGTGATTCTAGTATTTCATATAATGATAGAGATGAAGTCCTATTTATGGTTAAAGAGAAATATCCATTTAAGAAAAGGATTGTAGTTATTCTCAAGTGTTTTAGACATGGTAAATTTTGAAATCTTAAATATGATTGCACTAGGGATGGTTATAGTTTTAGTGATGATGATTTTGAAGATGCACTTGAAAGACCATATGATAATCTTCTAATGGATTTGGAATATAAATAAAGTGATCCTATAGAAGGCAATTTAAAAGGAAGTAATCATAAGGACAAAGGCAAGAAAATAGAAGATTATTCGGTAGAGAATGGTTATGATCTCGAGGGAGAACCTATCTATGCCCTTGGCATAGTAAAGAAGGTTATAAAGCAACACTCCAAGCTTGAAATTTAGTTTCAAAAATGTGATGAAGAAAGTTTATTGCCCATAGAGGATTTAGAGAAGTCAAAGGCTAAGGCAAGCAAGTTCAAGGATAAGTTAAAAGTTAGCACAAGAAGTGGATACTCTAAAAGAAGACTTAAATGACTCCAATATAAATATGAAGAGTTTCATAAATAGCTCTAAGAACTTGGATAAGTTCATCTGTGGACAATAGCGAACATCATGTTCAATAGTTCTTGGATTTGGAAAGGTTTAAAATAAATAGGAAAAATAATTTACTTCAAGTCTTTATGAAGAAGAAAATTTAGAAGAAGATACATCAGAAGAAGACATATTAAATGAAAGTGGGACATCAGAGGATGATTTGGACAATAAAGAGTTCAACAAAGAGAGGAAAAATGCACAAATAAGATACAGATAGAACAACAATTAGAACAGGAGACCAATGAGGTCAAGACAAGGAGGCTTCAATGGAAGATGATTTTCATGTCACAGGTTTGGACACATGGCTTCACAGTGTAGGACTCATGAAAGACAGGTATATGGAAAAGAACAAATTTTCCAAGGTTATTGCTACTCATGCAATGGTTTTGGTCACAAGGCAATGAATTGCAGGGTTCATGACAGAAGAAGATATGGCTTCATTAGGAGAAATCCTAAGACAATTGCACATCCAAGGAATAATAACATTAAGTGTTATAAGTACAATAATGATGGTCACATAGCAATATGGTGTAGAGAAAATATTCTAGAAATATGCATGAACAAGAACAGGAACATGAACAAGGACAATAATATGAACATGAACAGGAATATGAATAGGAATAGGAATATGAACAGAAACAAGAAAATGAATAGGAAAATAATAGACTCAGAAAATAATAAGAACAATAACAAGGATAAGAACTAGAATTGGAACATGGATGAGAACAAGAATAGGAATAGGAATAGAAGTGACGATAGGAACAAGGATGATCACTTGGAAAGAAATAGTGAGCAAATTTAGAAGACTCACAGAAGAAGAGAGAAAGATAAAGGCAGAGATCTATGCTTTTGAGGAGTAGAAATACTCACCCTAGAATTAACCACCTCATGTGGATGTGGGGGAGGGGCTAATCTAAGAGGCTCATTCTTAGCCCCGAGCCCCAAAGGTGACCCTTTGCCATTAATGTCAAAGGAGGAGAGATTTGTGTATTGGGAAGATAATTGATATGAGGAGATATTTGAGAGAGCATTTAGCTAGGGGGAGAAAAGTCCTAGGGGGAGCAGAAAAGAAAGTCAGGTTTCAGTATAATGAATATGGGTTGCCATCAATGACAAAGGGGGAGATTGTTGGACATTTTGAGTCCCTAAGCTAAAAGTTGTCAATGATGTCAAAATGACCTATGTAAGTAAGCACTATGATTTTTCTCCACAAAGAGCTTCATGAGAATCCAATATTTTTATCAAAGGTTCTAGAAGGGATGCATGGCATTTGGTTCCAAAAGGAGCTTCAAGGGAAGCTTAGCAAAATGTTTTTATGAAAACCAAGGAAGGCAAGGGAATTTTTTTATTTAAAACTAATGGATGGCAGATTTGAAATGGGTTTTTCTTAAAACCCAAGTTGGCTTTTTGTTTCATCGAAAAAGATGCCCCAGTGATGGAGAAATTTAATTTTAAAGGTTTAGTTTAAATTTTAATTTATTTAAAATTTAAATTTAAATTTTAAAATTAAATAAAAGGTTTTTCCCTCCTTTCTTATTGGTGTCCCCAACTTCATGAGGGAAATGTTAAAAGGGTCGATGTATTGAAGGATTTCTTATATAAATAAGCCAAAGGTTTTCCATTTAATAAACCTAAGGTGTGTCACATGATTTCTAAAAACCCAAAGTATTTTTGCATCCAAATATTGCATAGTAAATTTTGTGGAGTGTGACGTGGGCAGTCAAGTCATGGATGGTCAAAGTTTTGGTGCCTTATGAGGAAAGTGCACACAGCTTAAGGAAGAGAGTACCCAAGGCACTCACATGGGCAGTGTTATCTCATGTGTCTTAGCTACCACTTGGAAGCATGGTGGGTAGAGGTTCGAAATTCCAAGGCCCTTCAAGGGCTCCTTTGAGGTATGCGCTTCGACTCTGATATTTATGGGGGTCATTATTTTAATTATAATATTTACTTGCTAATGTTTGATTATGATTTTTGTGGGAGATATAAGGCTGATCAAGATTTAATATTTTAATAAGGTTTGATATTTGATTAATGTGAGATATTGCCTAAAAAAGCTTTGTGATTATTTTTTAGTGCAAAAGTATTGAAAGGAAGGATATAAAATATCTGATTTATTTTATGGTATAAGTAGTTTTTGGATTGACAAGGTTATGCAATGTTTTGATTTATTTATTTTTATGGTACAAGTGGTTTTAGGAGTGATAAGGAAGTTTTGCACTAATTCTTACGAAGATTTTCTAATTAAAAGCCTTGGTGAATATAATTGTGAAGTGGAATAATGTTGATTATTTTGTGATCTTCTAACCCTTGTGAATATTGGTAAAAGAATATTGTGATTGTGGAAGATTTCCAAAGAGGCTTCTTCATCTTCATAAAAGGTATGGGCACATTCTCCTATTGATTGATTATGGTGGTTGATTTCTAAAAATATCTTTGGAGTGAAAAGGATTGATTGTGGTTTCCTTTTTGAAAGTGATTGGTTTAATGCTTCAAGGTTTTTTGGATTAAGAGTTGTGATTAAACCTTCTTTTATAAGCATTTTCGTTGAATCCCATTGGTTGTGCAAAGAACTTGAACTTGAGTTAGAAGAGAATATGAGTATAATTTTTATGTGAGATTTGTTATTGAGCATTGTTGGAAACATTTTGAGTTTATTGATACATTCTTGGACTAGGGTTTGTGAGAAATTTTTGTTCATTGAGGTGATTGGTTGAGTTGAGTTGATTGAGCCTAGTCAAGTGGATGCATGTGGTTTTTCAAGTTATATAAAATAAAATATTATATATTCTTGATTTGAGTTGAGATTGGGATTTGATTATAGAACATATATAGTATCTAAAAATTCTCTTTATGCTTCTATGAGATTGAGATTTGAGAATAGAACATATAGAGTCTCTAACAATTATATTTATTCTTCTCTAAGATTGATTTGATTTGAGATTGGGATTTGAGTATAGAACATATAAAGTCTCTAAAAATTTTATTTATGCTTCTATGATATTGATTTGAGTTGGGATTGGAATTTGAGTATAGAACATATTGAGTCTCTAAAAATTCTCTTTATGATTATATGAGATTAAGTTGATATATTGATTGAACATTAAGTATAGAAAATATTGAGTCTCTAACAATTCTCTTTATGATTCTATGAGATTGGACAAATTCTATGTGAGCTTGTTAAGTAGATTTGAGACAAGTCTTTGAGAAGGCTTATGGACTGATTTTGAGTAATCTTTTGTGGAAGCTTGCTATGCAGATTTGAGCAAGTCCTATAGAGGACTTATTGAAAAGATTTGAGCAAGTCCTAGAGAGGAATTGTTGAGCATATTTGGAAAATTTTTGTGTGGACTTGTTAAGAAAATTTGGGCAGGTTCTGTGTGGACCTGTTGAGAAAATTTGAGCAGGTTCTCTGTGGACCTATTGAGCAGATTTGGAAACGTTCTGAGTGATCTTGTTGAGAAAATTTGGAAAGGTTCTATATGGACTTGTTGAGAAAAATTGAGCAGGTTCTATGTGGACCTGTTGAGTAGATTTGGACAAGTTCTGAGTGATCTTGTTGAGAATATTTGAGAAGAATCTAAGTGAACATATTAAGACAGAGCTTTGGAGGTGACAGATTATAGATTACAGAGTCTCGGTGGATAGAGATCCAACATCTAGGACAATTAAAGACAAATATGAGTGAGGATTCTTCAAGTGGAGATAGATCCACCAGTCAGTGTAGCAGAGAGACAGAGTCTTCTAGAATATCTCTAGATAGAGTAGAAGGGGAAAGATTTCTCCTGTGGGATAGATCCATGAACTTGAGATTAGGGGATCAACATATCCATTGGACAGAGGTACATAAACATTGTAATTGGGAAGGATTCCCAAAGAGATTGATTGAGATAATTTTATTCAAATATTTTCTTCTTGGAGTAGCCCATATTGGGTGAACCACTTAAATTGTGGCGTCTCTATTGTGTATGGTGTTTTGTGCATTGCTTTTATTACTGCTATTGATATTGTTATCTATGCACTGCATAATATTTAATTGAAAGAAAAAGTAAAAATGGGTCTTATACTGATCACCCCCCTCTCAATGAAGCTTGTGTTCTTCATAAATAAGCTCACCCTCAAGATTAACTTCTCCTTCCTCTTCATTTTTTGATTTTTCCTCTACCCTTTTATCATCAAGATCATTTTCATTCTTTTCTGATTTATTTCAACTAGAAGCACTTCCTTTTTCTTCTATTGCCATAAGAAGACTTTCTTCTGTTGGTCATTTAAGAGCATCTTCCTATTTATCTTCACTAAAATTGAATTCATTCCTTGTGCACTGATCTTCAAGATGACCAAATTTACCACACCTAAAACACTTGAGAATAATTGGTGCCCTTTTTCTAACATCTTTTTCTATTTTCAAAAATAGAATTTCTTCTTCTTCAATATCTGAGGACCTGTCATCACAACCACTTGAACTCTTTATTGCCTTATCTACATAAAAACTATTCTTATGCATTTGGAAAAACATCTTTTCTTGCTTACCTTGTTCATCCCTGCTTTTATTTTGATACCTGCATTTTCCTACTTTCTTGTTCTTATTATTATGTTTCTCATCACCACTGCTATTTCAAGATTCTGGATAATCAGATGCATAGTGACCATATTTACCACATTTCAAACACTTAACTAATTTTTTATCTTTATTATTTCTTGTGTCCTTGTTCCTTATACCATAGTTTTCTTCTTCATCATTATATTACTTGAACCCGACTTCTTATCATTTTTCTTCTTTGTGACTTTGAAGGATGCTTCTTTCTAGGGGATAGACTCCTCTTTTATTCTCGTCTTAAAAGTTGTGATAATTCCATGTAATGCATCCCTTATCAAAATTTCAATATCTTTTGACTCTTCTATGGCTGAAATATTTTTACTATACCTCTTATGGAGTGACCTTAAAATCCTTTGACAAACATCATTTATTCAACTTTTAACACAAGTCCTTGCATGGAGTTAACAACCTCATCCACATGAAGTAAGTATGAAGTAATGTATTCCTCATCCTTTATATTTAGGTCTTCAAATATTTTCTTGTGATTTAAAAATTTTTCCATCTTGACCTTTTTCTCTCCCTCATATATACCTTTTTGTTTATCCTAAATCTCTTTTGCTAATGTGCAATGCATAAATTTTACAAATTTTATTTTACAAAACCATTTAATATTCCATTCATTGCCTTTGAATTATTCAGTTGTATGAGCTTACCATCTTTATCTGTAGGTGGAGTAGCTAGCGGTATGTACCCATCCTCAACTGCTTGCCATATATCATTTCCTAGTGCCATTAGAAAAATATTCATTCTCACACTCTAAAATGCATAATTATTCCCATCGAACAATGGTGCCTTATTCCCTGAAGATCTACTCTTAGAATCCATGTGTATTCCTATATGCTTTTCCTTCAAGTTGTTAAACTCTTTCAAAGGAACCTGCTCTAATACTAATTGAATAACACAAGATTATACGAAGAGGGGGGGTGAACATTATAAGACCACTTTTTAATTTTCTTTCCCAAAACATATTATGCATTATGTCAATGGAAATATCAATAGTAGTAATCAAAGCAATGCATAAATCACCACACATAATAGAGACACCAATTTAACGTGGTTCACCCAATGTGGGCTACTCCACAGATAAAATATTTCACTAAAATTTTCTCAACAAATATTGGGAATCCTTCCTTATTATAATGTTTATGGACCTCTATCCAAAGGAGATACCAATCCCCTAATCAAGTTCATATATCTCTATCCACAAGATAAATATTTCCCCTTTCTAGTTCATGGATATCTATCCATAGGAGAACTCCTTCTCCTCTACTTTGGTTGGTGATCCTCTAGAAGACTACTGCCTCCACTGCACTGGCTTGTGGATCTCTCTCCACTAAAGACCTCTATCCTCACTCAAAACATTTTTCCTCACTACACTGGCTAATGTATCTCTATCCATTGGAGACTACTATCCTCTGCCCTATCACCTCCAAAGCTTACTCTTAGCTCTACTCAATCTCTGTCTCAAATATCCACTAAAAATTGTCCTTCAGTCTATCATAAATATGCTTATAAATCTATCTTTGGTCTGGCACAAATCTATCCTCAAATCTACACCAAACTCTATCTCTACTATGGCACAAATCTATCCTCAAATCTGCACCATACTCTATCCTCAAATATGTCCTTAAGCCTTAACAAAAAATGTGATCCAATTAAAAATCAACTTTTCTAGATCTGTCCCAAGCCTTAACACAAAACTTGAACAAATCAATCAATAAAATATATTATCAAGTCTTCTCAAAGACTTGCCTCAAATCTATCTACAAGTCCTCTCAAGAACTTGCTCAATCTGCTCTCAAGTCTTCACTAAGACTTGTCTCAAATCTGCTCAACAAGTCCTCCCTAGAACTTGTCCAATCTACTCTCAAGTATTCACCAAGAATTGTCTCAAATCTACTCAAAATGTCCTCTCTAGAACTTGTTCAATATGCTCAACAAGTCTTCATCAAGACTTGCCTCAAATCTTCTTGTAACCTTCCACAAAAGCTTGCACAAATATATCCTTAATTACCCTATAGGACTTACACAATTATGCTCATAATATTTCATAAAATCTTATCTAACTCTATCCTTAAGCCCCTATAGGACTTACTCAATACATTCCACTATCTTTCACAAAAGCTTATTCAAATTAATTGCAAAACTTGCATACACAACTCAACTTAATCCTTTCATAAAACCTCTTCAATCACACAAAAAAGTTTCACTCAAAATCTTTTTTAATCATAGAAACATATAGAGAATGGTAAGAGACTCAATTTATTTCACACTAACAAATCAGTTTATCACTTTCAAACTCACTTTCAAATCAATTCAGAATAAAGAAAAAATTGTTTCACAAATCTTGAAATATCACTCCAATGCTTTCGATCAATAATGCTCAAACAACTTCATTCAACCATTCACTCAATGAAACACAACTTGCTTACAAACCCTAACCAATTTTTTCACTAAACTTCCAACAACTCACACTATGGAACTCAAATCTTGACTCAAGATGATTCCTAAATTCACATAACAATGATACTCATGATCTTTCACAAACCCTAGCTCAAGATAGTTCTCAACTTCACATAACAATGATACTCATGTTCTTTTCACAAACCCTAGCTCAAGATAGTTCTCAACTTCACATAAAAATTATACTCATGTTCTTTTCACAATGCCCATACCTTTTGTTTTGATGGAGATATATCTTTAAAACCTATCTTAATCACAATCAAAACCTCTTTGCCAATTCCAAGGTTAGGTAGCAATAATCTATCTCAAAATATCCACTCAAAATTCTTCTCAATATTTATTTCACCATACAAAAATAACTGAAGTACACATTATAATCTTCAAACTTTTCAAAATACAACTAGCAAAGGTTCAATTAACTCACTTTCACAATCATTCACATCAGAATTTTAATTCATAAAATAATCAAGATAACGCCCTTATATCTCCCTACTCAAAAATGCATTATCAAATAATCAAAACATCTTTCCATAAATAATTCAATTCACTTTCAAGTCAAAATTAAATCTTCCTCAATATTCAACCAAGACAAAAATAAAATATATACTAATCACCTTATTTCTCCCAAAGTAAAAATTGCACTTCAAAATAATTAACATCACTTATCCATAAATAATGCAATTCACTTTTAAACCACAATTAAATCCTTCACAAACTTTAACTAAAATAAAATTTTCTTTAATCACCTTATATCTCCCAAGGCGCTCACAATACAACTTTAGACCACATGCATATTACAACAAAAAATTTAAAGTACCTTTGTGCACTCCTCGATGGGATTCGATCCCAAGTCAAGTTGTTGCCTACGCCCTAGCTGCAACCTAGCAACCACATGAGCTAGGTGATCACGTGGGAGGTAAAAGCGCTTTGAGAACTTTGTTTCTTTGACCAGCACCAAAGCCAAAATAAAATCTTTATCCCTTCGCAGTCGTCAAACTCAAATATGGAACCTCCACTTACCCTATGCCTTACACATTAACAACTTGCCACTAGCCCAATTGATTGGTTTGTGACAAGGCTTTATGCCTTGGTCAATTTGTCCTTCACTTTTTTTGGGTGCATTAAAAATAATAATATCCTCTTGTTTTATGTGCTCACAAACGTTTGCATTCCACTCTCAATAATCGCGCATACATTAATATTTGAAGACTTGCTTTTATGAGGCAAGTCTTATGGTATTTATATCATATACCACTTTTCTTCGAATGTCGACAGGGGAAAAAAAATTAAATCAAATTTGTGCACAACCCATATTTGGGTTTAATAATTTTATTTTATAAATTAATTTATAATATTAATATTATTAATAATTTATTGACAACTTTAGGCTTTATCTTTAAACCTTTAATATTATAATAATAAATATTATAATATTATTTCCTTTGAGCCTAGGTATTTTTCTTTTTCAATCTGACCACCTTTAATATTATAATATTATTTCCTTTAGGCCTGCTTTATTTTTAAACCTTTAATATTATAATAATAAATATTATAATATTATTTCCTTTAGGCCTAGGTATTTTCCTCCTTTCCAAGAATTTAGCCATCCTTTTGACCAATAATGTGAGGCTTTTAGACCAAATCTCTTGGGAAAAAAATTTAAATATTCTAACCCGTCTTTTACCAAATTCTTGCACTGATCACTGACTCTTGACTCTTGACATCAGTGACAACACAACTAATCAAAATTTCCAATGCATCATTCTATATGTAGACCTAGGTTAAATCTACTAAGGACCTCTTTGTTAATATTCCCAATTAAGTGTTTAACTTTACCTTCTTTGACCCTTCTATAGGGTTCATTAAAAACTCCTCAAGCCTTCAAGGAGTGTAAGAAGTGGAACAAATTCTTATTAATTTGATAAAGTATAAATAATACATTTGAGCCAAGATTAGTCCGGAGGTTGTGGAACCACCCGAGACAAAAATAAGTGTAGTTGCAACAAATAAAAACTAGCCTAAAATTAATCAAATCCAACAATATAATATTGTTAGGATCGAATTAATTAGAAAGAAGAAATATTGAAATATATTCTAACATCCCCCATTATTAAAATATTTTAGGAAACATATAACCACTAGCTATACTAGCATCCCCTCATTATTTTGAAATACATAGAGAGCTACGAAACAATTCAAATTTGACACATGCAAGTGCCTTTGTGAATATATCTACAACTTGAGCATTGGTGGAGATGTACTGAAGCTGAATTCAGTGCCTTGGTAATTTATCTTGAATAAAGTGGCATTGTGTATCAATGTACTTGGTTTTTTCATGATGCACTAGATTCTTAACAAGGTTCAAAACACCCATATTATCGCAGAACAAGTGTATTGGATATTTTGATGTAAGACCCATACTTGTCAAGATGCAACACAACTGTATCATTTCGCACACAACTTCACATGTGGCACAATATTCTGCCTCTATTTATGAGATAGCAACCACCTGTTGCTTCTTGTTGTGTAAGAGATAGGAACAGATCCAAGATGAAACAAATATCCTGAAGTTGATTTACGATCATCATATGACCCAGCATAGTCAGAGTCCATGTATCCTTGTAAGAAGAATTTGTTGTTCTTCTTGTATTCTAGGCCATATTCCATTGTGCCACGGACATAGTGAAGAACTTGCTTTACTGCTTTCTAGTGTGTAGTCTTAGGTTCCTGCATGAACCTCAAAACATAGTTGATAGCAAATATGATATCTAGCCTAGTGTTGGTAAAATATATGAGACTCCCAATCAGCTGATGATAAAGAGTAGCATCTACCTAATGCGATTTGTAATATCATGATAACTGAAGTCCTAATTCCATTGGTGTTGCCATCGGCTTGCAATCAGTCATGCAATATTTTTCTAGTAGTGTCTTGGCATAACTTTTCTGGGACACTTTGATGTAGTGCTCCTTCTAGTTTACTTCCAGACCAAGACAGTAATGGAGAAGTCCAAGATCTATCATTTCAAAATATTTTCTCAAATCTTGTTTGACGATAGAGATCATTATTTTTGAACTCCCTATAATGAGCAGATCATCAACATAGAGTACAAGCAACACTATTTCAGAGCCTTGATTCTTGAAATAGAGGTTTGCATCCGATGAACATCTCTTAAATCCATGCTGTAGTAGGTGATTATCCATTTTTATGTACCAAGTTCGAGGGGCCTGTTTCAAACCATATAAGGATTTGACCAATTTGTAAACTTTCTATTTTTGGCCTTCCACTTCAAATCCTTCTAGTTGAGTCATGTAGACTTCCTCTTGGATATCACCATTTATAAAGGCACTCTTGACATCCATTTGGTGCACTTTCCACCCATACTATGCTACCATAGCACAAATAACTCGAATGGTTGTCATCTGAGCAATAGGTGCAAAATTTTCCTCATAGTCAATGCCTTCTCTTTGATCATAGCCCTTTGCAACAATTGGGGCCTTATGCTTATCTATTTTCCAATCTACCTTTTACTTGACTTTGTACACCCATTTGCAACCTATGGGCTTATTTCCCTATGGTATATCGACAAGCTTCCAAGTTTTGTTTTTCATCAGAGACTTATATTATGCATCCATAGCAGCCTTCCACTGAGGCTCACTAAGAGCATCTTGCACTGAAGTAGGTTCAAGTTCATCTATTGAAGACATAAACACCCTATCATCATCAATATCCATATCTTTTGTATTTCTATCTGGATCTACATAAAGTTCCCCAAAATATTGATAAAGATGATCAACCCTTGTAATCTATGTTGTAGCTTTCTCCTATCGAGCCATGTTGCAAGTACGAGGTCTGTCTAGATTCAAATCTGGTGGAGTGGATAGTTTAGAGTCTCTGATTGTATTTGTATACCACTTTGGATTCTTATTTTGTGGTTTTTAAGAATATGAAGAAGGACCTCCAACATTTTATGAAGGATACTTCTCAACCTTAGTTTCCACAAGGTCTAGGTATACATCTGATGTGTTTTTTGATGTGAAAACCTCATGAAAAACTACATCTCTACTGATGTGAATCTTCTTGGTTAATGGATAAATCAATCGATAACCCTTAGAGTGATCATCATACCCAAGAAGAATGCACTTCAGTGTTTTCTCATCTAGCT
This sequence comes from Wollemia nobilis, assembly GCA_028583015.1. Taxonomy (NCBI): domain Eukaryota; kingdom Viridiplantae; phylum Streptophyta; class Pinopsida; order Araucariales; family Araucariaceae; genus Wollemia; species Wollemia nobilis. The sequence goes on along the minus strand of JAQPPZ010002969.1, from coordinate 9,246,337 downwards.
TCTTCCTCTTTTCTTTCAGTATGTGCATGAATTCTTTACAACCAAAAATGTGTATATGAGAGATGGAGGGTTTCCTACCACTCCATGCTTCTTGTGGAGTCATTCCTTGTAGGGCCTTAGTGGGTGCCCTATTCAATAGATATAATGATATGGTGATAGCTTCTACCCAATATTGTTTCCCAATTCTTGCTCCTGTGAGCATGCAACAAACCATTTCCATGATGGAACAGTTCCTCATTTTAGCAACTCCATTTTACTGAGGAGTATAAGTAGTAGTCAACTGTCGTGTGATCCCATTTTCAGACAAGAATGCAAAAAATTCTTTAGAGGTGAACTCCCCCCATAGATCTAAGTGAAGGGTATTTATAGAAGTCCCTGACTCCTTTTCAACATATTTCTTGAATTGCTAAAAGAAGTCAAATGCTTCATATTTCACTTGAAGAAAGAATCCTCACATATTTTGTGAGCAATCATCCATGAATAACTGAAAAAACCTCTTACCCCCATAACTGTTGGGTGTTAAAGGACCATATAGATCAGTGTGAACCAACTACAGAGGTTTATTTACTCTTGTAGAGATTCTCTCGAAAGGTACTCTATACTGCTTTCCTGCTAAGCAGTCAGAGAAAACTGGCAATGTGGTAGAAATAGAAGGAAGTCCCTTTACCATCTCATACTTACTTAACTCAAGTAAGTAACCAGAACTCATATGTCCATATCTCTTGTGCCATAGGGAAGTTGCATCCTTTGTAGAGACATTCATGGCTACATCTGAAGTAGAGATAGCATCTAGGGTAAATAAGCTATGCTTATATGAAGTGGTTGCAATGTTCTTACCCCTCCTAGAAATAGAACAATACTTCTTGCCCTCCTCAACACTAAAGTGTACAACCATATCCTTGTCCAAAATTTGTGTGATTGACAACAAGTTGTTCGCCAATCCTAAAACATAGAGAACCTTTTAAATCTGGCACTTGCCATCAGGAAGAGTAACAAAAATGATAACTTTTCCCTTAACCTTATAGGTTTTATCATCAGCAATAGTGAAAGGTTTGCTCTCTTTGGCCTCAAAAGACTCAAACCATGATTTGTCACCAGTCATGTGCTTGCTAGTGCCAAAATCGACATACCATATAGGATCCGTATGCTTGGATACTGTGGTTGCCATGAGCAATTTATATGCTCACTCAAAATCCATGTCAGATTTCTCAACAACAACATTCACTTTTTGTTGCTTGTTCTTTTGTGGTTTGTTCTAGACTTTTTGTTTTGTTTTTTTATTCTTATGCCAACATTTGTTTGTATCATGACCTTCCTTGTCATAGATCTTGCAATATCTCTTAGTCTATTGAGTTTGTTGATTTTATTTCCATTTTGAATCCTTTTGAGAACTCCCTCCCTTCTGAAAATCACCCTTCTTCTTGTTATGGCCCTTCCTAATTGTGTAGAGGGCAGTGTTAGAAGAATCATCTCGCTGTAGTTGGTGTGCCTCCTCATCTTGAAGCAAATTTACCAACTCAACAAAGGTAACTTGTCTTTGTGATACATGAAGTGAGGTGATCAATAATAAAAAAAAATCAGGTAATTCTCTCAATACCATTGAGGTAAGGAGCTTATCATCAATTGGTGTTGCCAAAGAATTCAATTTTCCTTTTAACTCAAACACTCTACAAAGAAAAATTTTAACTATCTCTCCCTGTTTCATGCTTAGATTGTGTAATTGAGATTGAAGAAATAGAATGGTGGAATAATTCTTTCCTTCATATATAATTTTAAGGGCATTCCATGCCTCTTTACTATTTTGACAATCAATAATATGGAGTTGAACTTCATCAGAGACAGCAAGCAAAATGAGCACTTTTGCCTTGCTATCTATCTTATCAAAAAAAAATTGATCAATAGTGAGAGTTGTGGCTCCAGCTGTAGATGAAGGTCTTACTATTGTTCCAGACACAACATCCCAAAGATCATCCATCTCTAGGATTGCCTTCATTTTATTTTTCCATGGTATATAGTTTGGACCTTTCAACAACTGATGAGCATTAGTCATTAGTTTTGCAGACATTGTGAAGGTTCCTTATAACACCAAATGGTACCCCCTTCAATATACCTTAATACCAGGCTATTATACAGTAAAAAATACCTACCCTTACATGAGGGATACTATAGGTATTTTGAAAAATAAGAATAATTACTTGCCCTTACGTGAGGGATACTGTAGGTAATTTTAATGATTATACGATACGTGGTACATAAGCGGTACTGAAATGGAATCACCTCATTGATGGCACCGACCTTAGAAAGTCTTAAATCCTCATACGTGGGGTGTAATTTCCCCTAAATACTTTGGATATCTAAATTTTCTTCTAGATTTAAGCCTAAACACGAGAGTGATTGGGGTAGTGGATGGAGTAAAAAAATAGCAAAATGGCAAACTTCTCTCTCCCTGATGATTAATAGTAAGTGCTAGCCAGAGGTATTATAAATTACCGAACATTGCAGTGCAATAAATGGCACGGATGCATTAAAGTAAATTGAAAGGAGCTCTGGCGATTTTTTCCTCTAAACTAGGGTTTCTAGAACTTCGAAAAATCTAGGGCATCAGCTGGATTGCAGAAGTGCTTTCGGGGTACGGTGGATCTGAAGGCTAGATTGGTGCCCCAGGAGGGTCCAATGGGGACTTCTCCGGCTCCTTTTCCAGGGAGTAGCAGCTCATACGCAGATTTGTTTAAAGAAAAATCTCCTCCAAAGAACGACGAAGCTCAAAAAATGGCATATAAAATGCTCTTCACGGCTCATCGGGAATAGGTCGACAACGACATCGTGTGAATGGATGTTTGCCGCAAGTCGAAACCAGGCCAAAAATTGTCATCGAGCCAAGTATGGTTGAAGAATCAATCATTTACAGAGCTAATCACGATTTAATCTGCAAGTTCATGGGTATACGTCCTTCCCTGAATTTTTTGCACTCTTGGATCCGCCAAAACTGGGAGCCTCACGGTGAGTATTCATTGTGGTTTATTAGCAATGGATATTTTATTGTTAGCTTTTCGTCTTTGGCCGATAGAAATAGGGCTTTCGAGTCAGAGAAGAAAAATCATGGCCCGACAGGGCTATTTGTTCAACCATGGAGAGTGGGATTCGATCCTCGAGTTGAACCTACTGTGGTCCCAGTATGGATCCGACTATATGCTCTTCCAATGGAATTCTGGAGTGAGCAGGTGTTGGCAAGGATTGGCAATTCTATTGGAAGACATCTGGGTGTTGCCAGAGACACAATTGAAGGGAGCATGGCGGTGTATGCAAGAATATGTGTGGAGATGGATCTCAGCCAGCCTTTGTCGATAGAGATGGAAATTGAATTGGCAGGACTCTCCTGGATTCAACAATTGGACTATGAGGCCCTACCCTTTAGATGTAGGGTTTGTCACAAACATGGACATTTGGCCCGTTTTTGCCCTAATAATATGAATGCTAAAATGGAGGCCCCTTTAGGAATGCCAAACCTGCCTAAAGAGGATAAGGCAACACTTAATAAAGATTCTAATAGCACCGTTCAGGGCCAGGAAGCTCAGAGAGAGGGTTTTGAACAGCCCAAAAGAAAAATACGGACAAAGAAAAAAGAGGGAAAGGAGCAATCCCATCTCAGACCTGCCAATAGGTATGAGATATTTAAGTCACTGGTTGACGAAGAGGAACAATTTATGGAGGGCATGGAGGGTAATAAGGAAAATTCTAATATTCCCGTGCAACTCCCCCTCTCATCTCCTCCCGTCATACAACAGGTAGTTGAACTCTGTGAGGTATCACAACCAGTGTGTTCAGGGGCTTTAGTAGTGCATAACCAGGAGCAGACAGTATCTCAGGATGTCAACATGGGAATAGCAGAGAAGAACAGGGAAAGGCCAACTTTGGGGATAACCCAGGTAGAAAAAAGATCAAAAAATAACAATTCTCAGGGAGTAGGTAGAAGATCCAATAAGGAGTTGCTAGCAGTCCAAGGAGACAAACTGATCACGGGAGGATCGGTGAGGCCAATAGACTCTTATTGCTCCTAGGGTAACCAATGATTATACAATCATGGAATGTGAGGGGTTTAAACAACAGAACCCATCAATCTGCTGTTCGAAGACTTTTAGAGAATCGTAATACTAATTTTTTGCTTTTACAGGAGACTAAGATGTCATTAGATCTTATGTCCAAAATAGTCAACAAAATTTGGAGGGGTGTTGGTCATATGGATGTGGCTGCCCAAGGTGCCTCAGGGGGATTGTTACTCTATGGAACTCTCTTGAATGGTCTGCAATAGAACATCTTGCCCGGAGGGGTGTTCTCACTTCTCTTTTTAGGAATAATGTCACTGCGGAACACGTTCTAATCACAAACTTTTATGGGTCTCAAAACCTAGATGGTCAGAGGCGGTAGTGGAAGGTTGTGCATAACATGCGAACCTCAAGGGAAGATCTAGACTGGATTATAGCGGGGGACTTTAACGCTAAATTATCTTCTAGAGATCAGGAAGGGGGAACACCATTTTTGGACCCAGGGGACCGTTTCATGATTGCCCAAGTCCAGGCTTTGCACTTAGTGGACATTAAATGTCCTGGCATTAACTACACTTGGACTAATAAAAGGCGGGAGCCACATAGCAGGAAGGTTAAGCTAGATCATTTTCTGGTTTCAGAGGAGGCATTTGTAAAATGGAATATAAATTTTTAGATTTTAGAAGGCCCAGTTTTAGATCACTGTCCCATTCTGTTGGAAGGCGGGACTAGGATGGGGCAGCATCACAAACCTTTCAGATTTGAGAATTTTTGGCTTCATAAAGAAGAACTTCGGGAGAAAATTCCACAGTGGTGGGAAGAAGGCCGCCCAGCTTATGGGAGAGCAATGTTCAGAATCCACAAACAACTACAATATGTCAAAACTCAGTTGAAGTATTGGAGGCATGCTAATAAAATAGACTTCCAGGCCCAAAGAGCTCCATTGGTGGCCAGATGGGATGAGGTCCAAAAATAGTTCAGAGAAGGAGTAATTACAGACCAGCTCAAAGCTGAGGATGATGCCCTGCGTACAACGGTTGAGGACATTGACAACCAGGAGGAGACCTATTGGAAGCAGAGAGCAAGAACCACCTGGTTATTAGAAGGGGACAGAAATACAAAATTCTTTCATCGGACTGCTTGTGCTCGAAGACAGATGAACAAGATGGAGGCCCTTCAAGATGAGAACGGTCATTCCTTTGATACACTTCCAGGTATGCATTCCCATGCTATGGATTATTTTTCTAAGATTTTTAAGGAAAGTGTGGTACAAGATGTAGAGGCCCAAAATGAAGTTATTTCTGTCATACCTGCTGTTATTTCTGAGGATGAAAATCAGGCCCTCCTCAAACCCATTGATAGAGATGAATTGAAAACTGTGGTCTTTGGAATGAGCACTGGTAAAACTCCAGGTCCAGACGGCTTCCCAATTGAGTTTTTTTAGGCTTTCTGGGACTACTTAGAGGAAGATGTAATGGTTGTTGTAGAAGAGTCCAGAGAAAATAAGAGAATGCTTAAAGCTATAAACCACACTTTCATTACCTTAATTCCAAAAGGGGAGGAGGGGGTTCATATTTCAGATTATAGGCCTATTGCCTTATGTAATGTGTTGTACAAAATAATCACAAAGGTAATGGCTGAGCGCCTAAAACCTCTTCTTCACAACATTGTCTCCTCTGAGCAAGGGGGTTTTGTTGAGGGACGACAGATTCTGGATGGGGTGGTTGTGGCCCAGGAAGCAATCCATTCAATGCACACTTCTGGTAATAAAGGGATGTTCATAAAACTGGACATGTCAAAGGCTTATGACAGGGTTGAATGGAGTTTCCTGGCTAAAATGATGGCAGCCTTTGGTTTCTCTCAGGACTGGATAGAGTGGGTCATGAGCTGTGTCTCTACCCCGACTTACTCTGTGCTAATCAAGGGCCTTCCTTCGCAACCATTTGGAGCTACTCGGGGACTGCGCTAGGGGGATCCATGTTCTCCTTATCTTTTTCTCATTTTGGCTGAAGGTCTTGGCAGACTTTTCTTGAGGAGAAGACAACAAGGTAGATTATTGGGTATCAGGGTGGGTGACGAAGTTTTAACGCACCTGCAGTTTGTGGATGACACCGGTTTGGTGGGAGTGGCCAGCTTCAGGGAAGCAAGAATGATTAGGGATACTCTTAATGTCTATCTCAGGGCTACTCAATAGGTCATTAATGACAAGAAATCCAAAGTGGTTTTTTTTAACTGGAGCAAAGGCTTCATAACAGAATTTTAGAAATCCTGGGATTCACAAGGACTTCTCTCCCAGTGGTTTACTTGGGGGTCCCCTTGCACTTTAAGAAGCTAAAATTAGACACATGGAGGAATCTTCTGGAGTGTATCAAGGACAGAATTAATCACTGGTCTCACAAGTGGTTAAGTTATGGTGGCAGATTAACGTTCTTACAGTCATCATTCAAGCCATGCCAATTTACAAATTCTCTATCCTGGCTGCCCCGATTACAATATGGAAAGAGTTGGACAGGATGGCTAGAAAGTTTTTATGGGAAGGAGCAAAGGGAGAGAGAAAGTGGGCCTTAGTGGGCTGGGACAAAGTTACCCACCCCAAGGTTAAAGGAGGTCTGGGTTTGAGAAAATCTAAGCTGAATAATAAAGCTTTGGCTGGAAAGCTATACTGGAGATGGATCTCCCAACCCACCTCCCTTTTCAGTAGAATCCTAACTAGCAAATACCTGGGACAGGCCAACCCAAATGATGTAGCTCGCATCCCCTTGGATGGTACTGGGTCCCTAGTTTGGCAGGCTCTCAAGTTAGGGTCTCAGGTTGTTAAAGACCGCTTATTTTGGAAAGTGGGAAGAGGGGAGAAGGCTCATTTTTGGACAGATTCTTGGGATCAGTTCCCACCCATCATTGCTGAATTTCTAGAATTACAGCCAATAAAAGCAGCCATTGAAGCCAAGGGATGGATCCGTATTGAAAGTTATTTCACAACTACTCAGCTGGGGGAGTGTAAGTTTAAGCAGCTTCAAGAAGTTGGATGAGTGGCCCATTTCAATCCCTCCGGATTTGACTCCCATCATGACTAAAATTTTGACAAAAATATTTCTTACAGGGGGAGACGTGGAGGATGAATTAGCTTGGGGCTTTGGGAGTCTTGGCGTCTATACAGTAAAGGATGGATATGACAACATTCTCCCAGAGCCCCCCCTCATACTTTTTAGGTTGAGGACTGGAGGAAAATCTGGCACTCTAAAGGCTGGCCGAAAGTTAACTTTTTTGCCTGGCAATGCATGCACAATGGAATCCTCACTTTTGATAATCTCAGATCAAAAGGTATCATCGGCCCTTCTCAATGTGTACTATGCTACAAGAGCGAGGAAACTGCTGACCATTTGTTGTTTGGTTGCCCTTTCACCCGACAGATTTGGCTGCGTTGGTTTGCATACTTTAAAATTCAAGTAAGTGGTGACCTGAACCGGATGAATATCTGGGCAAAATGGCAGAAAGGTAGATTCAAATCTAAAGCTCTTCGTATTGGCCGGGAGCTCGGTTTAAGCTTTATCTGGTGGCAAGTATGGCTGGAAAGAAATGCCAAAATTTTTAGAGAAACTTTTACTGCTCTAGACGGGGTTTGGCAGACCATTTGGAGCAAGGTTACCGAAACTGTGGCTGTTCATGCTGAGGAGGAAGCTCAAATTGACATTGGAGCTATGGAAGAACGCGTTGAACTGCAAGAGGGACAGGACATAAATTGTTGGAAACCTCCCCCTGAAGGTTGGATTAAAATCAATACTGATGGAGCTGCAAAAGGCAATCCGGGTAGAGCCGAAATTGGAGTGGTGTGCCGAAACCATGCTGGGACTGTGCTCTATTGGGAATTGCAAGGCCTGGGAAGAACCACTAACAATGAAGCTGAAGCCATTGCCATCAAGTCTCGCTTCTATTTGGGCAATGAAACATGGCCACCGCAGGATTATTCTTGAATCGGACTCGCAAATAATGGTTGGAGCTCTAGACCGCATGAGGAACTTCGATCTGAAAGCTTGGAGGTTGAGGGCTCTTGTTACCCAAATTAAAGAATTATGGAAGGAATTGGAGGACGTGATCCCAGTTTATGCGAGTAGAGATTTGAACAAAGCGGCTGACTTTCTGGCTAAGATGGGTGCGGAAAAGGAGGTTGGAGTTCAGTTGCACAGTGACATGGATATTGAGGATGAGGTGATTAGACAGGGTCTTGAAAGGTCCTTGAGCTAATGACCTTCGAAAAAATAGAGTACGATGGGGGACCCCATGGCAGCTAGTTTTTGGTTCACGAAAATTGGCTCCGGTGCAGTTCTTCCTTTACTATTGTATGACTGTGTCCTCTCGGACCTCGGCTGGGAAGAGGCTCTTCCCACATTGTAATTGATCTATGTCTTAATACAAGTTTTTTTTCAAAATTTACAAAAAAAATAAATGGCACAGATGGGTTTTAATTATTTTGGGGACTTAGGGAGTGAATTTGATTTTAACTTTTAATTATGTAGTGCATATAAAGGAAAAAAATGCAACATACAACATAAAATTTCCCACAGAAAAAAAACCACTAGGTGTCGGGCACAGCCAAAAATGCACCTTTACAATAATGCCAAAATTTGCTTTTTCTTAAAAAATTACCCTCTATCCCCCCTTGATTTTTCGAAAAAAAAAAATGAATCCCCCCTTTAAAATTTCTCTTTATAAAGCATTTTAAAGCATTCTTTTATAACTAAAGTTAAAAAAATAAAAACCTTTATCTTACATAGTAAAAAAATATTTTTTGTTTTTAAAAAATAACCTTAAACTATTATAAAATAAATTAAAATGATATTTAATTTTAACTTTAATTAAATAACATTAAAAAAAAACTTAATAAAAAAAACAAGAAAATTTGTTTACCTTTTGGGGGGGGGGGGGAAGTCGACGGGACTCGAACCCGTGACCTGAGGGCTTCCGAAGCCCTTACCACTTGGCTCACAATCGATGAGCAAGTGGGCTGATCTAGGAATCCTCCGCGATGCCCTCCACCTTAAATAGCGTTCGAAGGCGTAAATCCTTCCACAGTGGCTCTCCCTCCTCCACCACCACTCGAGCGGAGTGCAGGTGGCGGGATGAAACAACAACGGAGGTGTACTAAGGTGGTGTGTAGGTGGCAGGAAGATGGCAATTGAAAAACAATGTTTTTTTTAATCAAACTATCCACAAAAGGATCACATAGGATCATAGGAGGTTTATGGAATGATTAAAAACATCATGCACACCCAAAAATTCTTAGTAAATGCTCAACTATTTCTACCATTGATGCCTTCAAGGAGGAAGAAATCTGTGTCAGATGCAATCCGATGACCAAAAAACAAATTTGAATTCGACAGAAGTGCTCGGATTGAACCTATAATGCCACAAAAATTTTTAGAATAAAAAATGATCATCCCCATGGATAAGGAAAAATCGATGGTGGTAGTTTTTAGTGACATCGTTGACATACATCCTTCATATGGCAAAGTGCATGATTTGGTTTGAAATTTCATGTATATCCCATATTGATTGGATTTCGAGATGTCTAAGGGTTTAAAAAAACCTTGTTACTCCATTAAGGAGTATATCCTCTCGGGGAGAGTCTCTCCCAAGAAGATCATGGGCACCCTTGGTGTTGGCTCCCATGCTATGTTGGTGCCTTGCCCATGCTTTGCCTTTCGATCGGTTGGTCAACCGATCTTTTCCTTTCGACTGGTTTGTCAAACCACCATTCTATCGCCTTCTCGCTTGTTGATTAAAAAATCAATCAAACCTTTCAATCTCACTCAGAAATTTTTTTTTATCAAAAAATCTGATCAAACTCGAATTTCAACTAAAAACGCTTCCTCAGCTGTACCTCCAAAGTGGAAATTCTTGATGCTACTACAAGATCATTTAAAAAAATGAGAGTGGCGGAGAGAGTATTGATTTCTCTAATACCATGTGAAAAGCGGAACAAATTCTCATTAATTTGATAAAGTATAAATAATACATTTGAGCCCAAGATTATTCTGGAGGTTGTGGAATCACCCAAGACCAAAATAGGCGCAGTTGCAACAAATAAAAACTAGCCTAAAATTAATCAAATCCAACAATATAATATTGTTAGGATCAAATTAATTAGAAAGAAGAAATATTGAAATATATTCTAATAAGGAGGAAAGGTATTTCTCTTTCTCTTCAACTTCTCATTTCCCTTTCCCTTGAAGAGTCTTGCATCTTCTATTAGTGCTATAACTAATTATGGTGGAGCATATATGGGAGGGGTAGTGGTTATGGAAGGTGATGACACTAGGTTCACCTTTGGAAGTGGAGGTAAATGTAATGTCCATAATGGCTTGATGAAAAGATAGTTTTTAGAAAATGGGATATTTTTCAAAGTCTAGACTCTATGAGTGACTTGCTCATAAAATGTAGTAATACACCTCTTCAGGTAAGCTTTGGAAAATTTAGACATGTGACTCACCAAACGGATTGAACAATTCACATATTATTACTAGTGACTCACTAGTGTAGAATCACTTAGAAAAAAACTTGAAATGGGTAGCTCAATAATATTTTTTAGGAGTGATTTAGTCACATTCACATCAATAAATTGCTAGGAATAGGGCACATGTAAACTTTTATGTTAGACCAATTTCCATTTTTATGGGAAAGAAGGGGTTTCATTGTTGGATTTGAAGCAAATTTTACCTAATAGGGAGACCTTATGGGGATCGACCAATCCAATTGGCTATGCTAGTAGAAGTGATACTTCCATATGAAGATAATGCATAGTTAATGCAAGAGTGAAGCACCCACAAGTTCTAATTGGGGGAATGGGTTACCATATAGTTCACTCAATTTTTTTAAGTTTGGTCAAAGGAGCATGTAATTCATAAAGAGTTATGGTTGGTTTTATTGTTTAGGAAAGCAAAATTAATGGGGAAAGCTATGGGGTTAGGGGTTTTATATGTTACAACTTGTATGTACCTATAATTAATGGTTTAGATGAGGATGTCATCTTAACTAGAGCTAATTTACTTACCTAAATGTTTGTCTTATGACTAGGGTATGTGACAAGTGAGTCGCCTGCCTTAGCAAATGGGGCACTCACAAATGTGATCAACTTGCTCATTAAGAGCCCATATTTTTTAACAATAATTTTGATAAAAACTCATCAATGAGGTAGATCTCAACATATTAGGAAAGAAAAACTTTGGTAAAAATAGAAGAAAAGGAATATATAAAACAATATGTAGAAATGAAACATGGATAGGGGATACTAGCAAAAAAAAAGAAAAAAAAAATTAAATATTTACATTTTTCTTGTCCTAAGTTTCTATTAAATGGATTGGAGATGCTACCCATTTATTTAAATTTAAAATGTTCTTTCATCCATTATGGTAAGCTTGTAGGTTTTTGAACCATGACAGAGTTTAGTTGTGTGTTTGTCCCATTTGAACACTAAATTGCCTTCTTTGTAATCCATCTCAGTGGCTCATTTTTCAAACCACCTTTCAATCACCTCATATTGTTGTACTATTTTTTTGAATTCCTTTCCTCTTTCATCCTTATCCATTATGGCTTTTAGTCATGCTTACATTGGTTCAAAATCAATAAATTCAAGCTTTAAATACTATAATATTTAGAAGGAAGGAAGTTCCAAATTGACTGGCAACACATCTTTTTTGTAGACTAGCTTGTAAGGAGATGACCTCATAGAGACGTTAAGTGTCACTTGATTTTCCCAAATTTATTTCTACAATATGGTATACCAATGTCATTATAATTTTATGATGAGGTTTTTCATGGTACTTACTATATTTGTATTAGTAGAATCTACCACTTTGTTGCCTTGGGGGTAGTAATTAGAGTATCTTTAGCATAAGCTTGTACTCCAATGCAAATTTCATCACTTTGAATCCCATGATGGGGGTGGTACTGCATGTGACTATTATAGATGGTGTCTCAAACATGGTGATTATATCTTCCAATAATTTTATGATTAATTCCTAATTAACTAATTTGACTAGCATGATTTTGAGCCACTTTGTGAAGCAATACATTGGGGTGAGAATCCACCCATGTACCACACTAGATAATGGACTAGGATTTCCAATGAAGTTTTAGCCCCATTTTTATACGGGTTCAGTGACAATGACAGGTTTAAGAAGCATTGGTGCTTTTCTCTTTTCCATAAACATGCATTAATGTTTGTTATTCTTAGATTTGTTAAAATAGTCTGATAAGATGGTAAGCCAATAATATCCAACCCTTAATATTTTGTGTCATGGTGGGCATAGAATAATTCCCTCCCTTATCATGAGACTCCTTTATTAGGGCTTCTATTCTTCCTTTTTTAACACATCTTAGCATGGCATTGGCATATCCCCTTCTAAGCAACACGCCATCTAAGTAAGAATAGTGTATTGCTTTTATTTTGAATTAGACCCTTTATTTAGGTGTTAATCCCTACAAGACCTATCTAGTTTCCATGTATCTATAGTTGTCTCCCATCCATATTGTTTAATCATTGGTTTAAACTTCTTTGACAAAGAAATTTAATCCTTTGAAGCAGATATTTCAAGATATTTATATAAGGATCTACCCTTTATGAGCTTGGTGGGTTTAATTTCTATATTAAACTCCTAAATTTTATTTATCCACTTTTCTCATTTTTCCCTAATTCACCATGAAGTACAATAGATCGTGCATTAGGGAAAACTACAAAGATGGTGGTCTTGCTTTATGATAGATAATACATAAATTTATAAGAGCCTTCATGATAGCAAATACATAATTTTACATAAAGGTGTACCTCTCTTAGTAGTCATGAACAACCTAGATCAAGGAGGATATGGGGTACTTTTTATCCTTTATTGTTATTTTGGGTTTGTCTTGTAGCAACACTCTCTAATATTTCAAACACATAGAATCTAAAGTTCCTAGAGAAATCGGGTTTGACTAGGAAAGAGGTCTTGATCATGGCATATTTAATGTCTTCAAAGTCTACTTTGATTTTATCAATCCATTTAGGGTTGCATATTTTTTTCTAATTTTAGTGATTGGCCTACCCAATTGTATGAAGCTAGTTATGAACTTTGAGATGTATTTAACTTGACATAAAAAATACAAAATTCCTTTTATGGATATGGGTAGAGGAAGATCTTGGATTGCATTTATCCCATAAATATATATGGCTAAACCATCTCTTGATACCACATGACCTAATAGTTTTCCTTATTGTACCATAAAAATGGATATTTTAGGGTTAAGTGAGATACCATATTCCCTACACCTACGAAATATTGACTCTAGGTGTTCAATAAAATTATTCCTATCTATTGAATATATAGTAAAATCATCAAGGTATATGATGATTATATCACAAACTAACCTACGAAGGCAATGTATGTGGCACGCTAGGAGGTAGCTCCTATGTTTTCCATGCTAAAAAATATTCTTTGGTTGATGAAGGTTTCTAATTTGGTGGTTAAGGTAATTTTGTGTTGATCATTGTCTTTGACCTATATTTAGAAATACCTTAATAAACTATCTAAAATTGACAACATCTATGACCTTGCTACCTTTTATGGAATTTGATGTATAGCCAACAAGGGGTAGTGGTCTTTCTATGATGCCTTGTTAATATTTCTAAAATATCAAAAAAAATTGTAGAAATGGTACTAGGTTGGCTACTAAGGTGTAATACTTAATTAGAAAAATTATTTAAGCCTACAAGAGCTTCAGGAGGTCTTTCTTCATTATTGCTTCAATTATGGGGTTCATTGGCAATTGTTTCTACTAGAAAAGCTTTGTACCTAGTTTTAGTTCAATGGTATATTCTATGATTTTCTTGTCATGTACCTTCAGTGTTTGCAATCTAGATATACTCTCATAGCATCTTGTAATATAAAATATTCATACAAATGCATACATTCAATAACAAATAATATTATTGAAGAATATTCAATACAAATAATAAAAATGCAGTGTAATGCAAGGTTTTTTCTCACTATATTACCATCATACTGTTACATCAATTACATTGCTTTGTATTAATTATATACACAACATGGATATGATACTCCTCATATTCACAACTCCTAACCCTTCTACTTACACAAACTCTTCATCTCCTCAAACATATAAGAGATCTAACTCTTCATATTTCTCATGGGAGAAATATATTATTGACTCCACATAATAATAAATCTCTTATTGACTCCACATATCCACATAAGAACAAAACCTCTAATGATTGCACACACTAAAATACAAAATCTTACATAACTCCTCACTTACATGACACCTACTATATACTAAAATATTTACATGGTACTTTCAATAATCTTGCAAGGCACCAAATAATGCAATACTTCTAACACCCCTTCCATATTACATTATTTAGTAAGAAGACCTTTTGCATTCAATTTTTTTTGTCTTGTTGATCTGACTTTGATGATGGATTTTGGCTTGTTCTAATTTTTTTACTAATTTTATCCCTTTTGGATCAATTATTAAAGAAGTTCAAACCTATTTTCTGGCCATATCTATAATTGGAACAACTTTCTTGAAACAAATCCTTTTAATGCTATCCTTGATATCATTTCATTCATCTTATCCCATTCATGCATGTTTATCCATCCATAATTCATATCATTGTTTCTTTTGTACCAAAATTACCTTTGATAATAATTATTACCTCCATAAATATTACAACAATAAATATCTCAACATCTTTCTATCTTATATCCATGCTTACCATAATGTCTATATTTGTTACCTATCTTAGTTTTTCTTGTATCAAAATTAGTTCTATATATCCTTGTCCCAAAAAAATTTGTTTCACAATTAATTTTGTTAATATTTGATTCATTATTGCTTGATTATTCAAGGCCTCCATATTTTATCTTTATTCTTTGCCAAAAAAAATTGAATTTGTGCCACTGTACCCTATCAAAAATTCTATACCAATATCCCTATCACTATTATTGATATTATCACAATGTCTATTATCACATATACTTTTTGCACACTCTTTGTCTTAATGAATAATACTTAAGTACCTATCTAATTTCTATACAGGATCACTTGAATCACAACATGTGTATATCATTATAGGTCTTAGAGCAATGGTATCACAACTTAAACTTGTCTTTTGAACTAGGTCACTTGTATCACAACATATACTTGCTATCATAGGCCTCAAATTCTTTGTGTCACAACAAACATCTTTCATCATAGGCTTGTTTTAAAAAATTTAATCATTTCTTCTTGTCTTTAAGGACTTCAAGAGAGAGAAATGCCATATACATTATCTTTCCTATATCAATAGGTAAAGTGATAACATGTTCAAAATAATCATTAGATTCATTGATAAGTTGAAAGCTTATTGCAATGGTAAGGGCTTTGGCTTCTCTTCAAAATGTCCAAGGTTCAAACCCCACTCAATATGAGGTGATCAGGACCCCTCGTAAAAACCTGTGTAAACTCCTTGAAAAATCATTAGCTTCATTGATAATAGCATTGAAGTAGCCTTTAAGTGTTGAACAATCTTCATATTTAGCTTCTTTGAGAATTGTTTGTGAATACAATATTAGTTATGGTGACATATAACCTTAAACATTTAAAAATTGATCAACTTCCTAAAAATATGAATTTCTAGCTTATTTCTCTTTTTTATTTGCTTTTTATAATTCACGTCCTTGTATTTCTATTTTTTTTACTTCATCTATACTAACCTTTGGTGATGCATACTTTTAATTTTTTGTTTGTATTTTTGTTTGCTTTCTCTTTTTAATTGCCATATTAGAAAATTTCTTACTAGCATTATCTATAATCAAGGATTCCTTTCAATAATAGTCTTGAATAATTTCCCAATCCTTTTGCTCACAATTATAATATTATCAAAAAAAGATTCATTTAATAAATTATTTTCTTCATTATAATTTTCTTCAAATAATAATTAATATCCTTCATTGTTGAAAACCTTATTACTCCAAAATTTTAGCATTCTCTTCTTTAATCAATAAATAAACTTTCACTTTTAATCTTCTCTTACAAATATTAAACTCAATTTTCAATTATTTACTTCCAACTTCCTTCGATTAATACTTATCCTTCATTCTAAATAATTATTCGCTCAAAGTAAATAATTATGCTCTCCTTAATATATCTCATTTCGTTCATTTATTTCTTTGCATTCTAGTTGTGTCTTCTTTTATGCTTTTAATTTAAGATGTATGCTTAAAAAATTAATAGATTCAATTAAATCACAAGTAGGAAAGGTCAGCGATGTCGGTGCACCACTTCCTCGGGGTCGCTACAGATGGCGATCACGATGGGACTTCCACTAATTTTTCATTCTTGACCTAAATACTAACTTGGTTTTATATGCAGGTTTAGCCACTCTGATATATAGTGGCCATAAATCAGCCACTCTTGTCTACAGTGGCCAGGAGTTAGCTGATCTATGCTACAGCGACAAAAAATTAGTCGCTCTGGTCAAAAGTAGCCAGAACTAGAGTGTAGAAAAGGTCAAAACATTGATTCTCTCAGCTAGATTAAAGGTTGGTATAAATTTTTTGACACTTTATGGTTTTCTATCTATTTATTTTTTCTTATAAACAGTGATAATTAAGACATATTTCAATTTGGAAAATTGAAAGAATGAAAGAAAAGGAACTTGCATCTTGCACATATTAGGTTTCCTTTTAGATTTTCCACTAGGTGTTTCTAGGAAAAACAACTTCTACTTGTAAATTTCACCCTAGAATCCAATGTGCTAGAAACTATGTGTCGGTTTGCTTGCTTTGGGGCCTTACTAAAGGCCATATTTGCACCTAATAGAGTGTGTTCATTAATCTCATAGTAGCTATGCATATTTTTGAAATTGAAACGCATTTTGCATTAGGCATATAGGAAAGAGTCATTGTTGTATGATGCATTCTTATTCATGCAAACTTAAAAGGAACACCACACACATACACATCATTTAAAAATTTAGGATTTGGATTTCATCACCAACGCTCAATTGAGTCTGGTGATGTTGGCATTCATCTCCTTCCACAATTTTACCCCCTAAAGCTTCCTAAAAATGGATTGAGGAACTTGCTTATAGTGGCATTAAATTACTTATGTTCAAACTATCTTCCACTATTGGAATCATTGATTCAAAGTGGAAGAGATAGGTGAACCCCCACTAGGTTTTAAGTGGTGTACCTTAGTATCTTTTGATAATTCATGTTTGGCATGAGTGTGCTTGATTATAACTATGGATGAGTCTCCTCATTCTGAATCCAAAGCAAAAAAATAAATCAAAGAAACAACAAATCATCAAAATACAACAAATAGTTTAGGGTACACTTAAATTGATAATCAAGATAAACATTTTCTTGATATTGTTTGGTTATAATTAAGTGCAACACAAAAAATAATGTCCTAAAATAAAATGGAAAAATAAGTAAACACACTCGGTCAGATACCGAAGTGGAATTTGAAGCAACTCACACCCTTAGGCGAAGTCATAGTAACATTGAAATACCTATCCATAATACCGTGAGATGTAGTTCTACGATTCTAAGGGGTGATAAATCAACCCTTGGGGGATCTCCTCAAGAAACCCCAAATAGGGAGAAACATCATAGAACTACATCACATAAAGACAAAGAGGCTTCATGGCCATCCTCATCAAGGAGACATGAGGAGACCTCAAAGGCCTCCTCTAAACACACAAAAACCTCTCAAAAACACGAGGAGAGCTCAAAGGCCTCCTATAAACACATAGAAACATCTCAAATACATGAGGAGACCTCAAGAGCTTCATCCCCACATGGACATAAGAGATTTTCAAAACCCCATTATTCACACAGGGATGATGAGGATTCCACACCTCCATCCTCGTGAAGGTGACCACAAAGCCTTCATCATCAAAAGGACACACAGGGGTTACCATATCCCAACATTCACATGAAACACTTAGAATAGATCAGCCCATTGAGGGTAAGAAACTATAAATACATCTAGTCATGGATATCAAATAGATTATATCCTTCACACAAGAGGAAGGATTCCAATAGACTATGACCTCATTGGGATAAATGGAACTCCACAGGATTAGCCATAGAAAACAAGACAGATGAGTTGGATCATATTTATTTGATGCCACCACCCAAAACTATAGCTATAGAAAATTCTTCATCTGTAAGCTCATGAACTATGATTTCTAAGCCCACTTCTCAGATTGGGGGTGCCTCAAGGTGATTCCATAGTAAGCATACAGATTTAGATCATAGAGGCACTCAATAATACACTTAACAAGCTACACTAGCTAGCAAGAGCAAAGACACAACAAAAACCTCTTTGAGGAATCTATGAGTCAAGACATTAAGAACAAGGCTAGACAAGCATGAGTCTGCTATGATAGTTCAAATTAACTGCATGTGATGGTTAGACAACACCTTGCACAAAGAGTGAGACCATGTAGAAGCTATCGAGCATGACAAAAAAAGAGAAAGGCTTTTATGTCAACATAAGAAATGGTTAAGGGAAAAAGATGAGTAGCTAGCTCAGACCAACCAAAAAGCAAATGGTAATAATAATCAAAGAGATAAATGCATTGACTCACCAAGAGAGGGATGCACTAGATAATAAGGAAACCCACAACAAAACCACCCACCAAATCATGAGCAAAATCCAACTAGTGGGGAAAGGGTAAACATAATAGATCAGGATCAAACACATCTTGAATCTCCTCATAGGAGGGATGAAAATAGAGAAAATAAAATAGAAAGAGGGATACCTCCATTACCACCACAAGGGGGCCTACAAGAAGAGGAAATCCTCACCTCAAAGGCATTCCAAGAACTTGATGAAAATATGAAGTCCTTTGAGAAACAAGAGACAGTTGGGAATCAACCAACATTGAGCAAAATACACAACAAACCATTGTGCCCATCATGTCCTAGCCCTGCCTATCCTAAGCACTTTGAGAAGCCTAGGCTATAGAAGTTTAAGGGTGAAGAGGATGCACAAGATCATATTACCAACTTTATCAATGCATATTTTTATCTTGAAGATAATAATGCTCTTATGCTGAGGACATTCATCATGACATTTTTGGGTGTGGCCACCCAATGGTTCAACCAATTACCCAAGCATAGCATATCCAACTTTGAACAACTAGTGAGTGTGTTCTTGAAGCATTTCTCTTTTGGTGCTAATATAAAAGTGAACCTTTCATACTTGGCCAATTTGAGACATTATGATGATGAGCCAGTAATGGACTATGGGAATAGATGGAGAAAATTCATGGTAAAATTATCATTCTCAATTCCCATAGAAGAGATCATCCGGATATTCACCAAGATTTGTTATTAACACATTTCCCTCTTGCTATAACTACAAAAATTCCCCTCAATTGAGGAAGCTTTGGCACAAGACAAACTCATTGAGGACATAAAAGTAGATGATAGAACCATAAAACTCTGAACCAAGAAGGAGTGGAACAAAAATGACAAAAATAGAAAAAATAAGCAGAAGCAGGAAAACCCTGACCCAATTAATCAAGTGGTATTGGTTGTGCCTAAGGATGGGGCTATGCAGCAATCCCAGAATTATCAAGCATAGCCCCCACCATCCAATTATGATCAAAAGAACAATCAATGGAGAAATAGAGAAGGCAAATCCCCTTACTATTTTACACCATTGATAGAATCAATGCAATCAATCTTCAACCAATTGAGCGAGGCGGGAAAGATCAAATTCCTTGATATACCTCTTATAGATCCCAACCATCCTAATCCAAAAGGATATAGGGAAGATCAATTTTACCCTTATCACAGGATACCGGGGCATAATATCAAAGTTTGTGTTGGTTTCAAACATCAGGTGCAATACATGATTGAGTCTGGAGAGCTCAAAGTTGACAACCCATTAGCTCCTGATAATATAGATATGGGCATATACAAAAACCTGCTACCAAATCATGAGGTCCCTAGAGGGAATTGGGCCCAAGTAAATTAGGTCTCAGTGGATATAGCAACTATGAGTAGACGGTATGGTCAACCACAACCTCCTACAGCTCCCATTAATGTCCCAGATGCACCTAGGTAGAGGCAGGGACAAAACAACCTTCCAGGTCCACCAACTTGACTTGTGGTGACTATTCAGAGTAGACTTGAGTAAAACTTACAAATGAATCCGACCAAGCTATCCATATATGAGCTCATACAAGAGTCCCTAGAGAACATGGAGACCTTTATGGAGATTTTAAGAATAATTGAGCTCCAACCACAAGATCCTAATGCATTCACCCATTTTGTGGGACAATTACAAGAATGCCAAGAACCTATAGTTCGATTCTATGATTACGAGATTAAGACAGTGCCCACTACCTTACCAGACCCTCTGTTGCATATTGTAGCATCAATCAATTATTTACCTTTTAAAATTCTTGATCGATATAGGTCCGTCAATCAACATCATCACAACAATAGCAATAGATAACCTTAACATCCACAAGTCTCGTATCATTCGAGGAGCCTACACATTGAGGGCTTTTAATTATGCCTTATGCAATACTATGGGAATGATAGTCTTACCTATCAATTTGGGGCATAAGACCATCCCCATGACGTTTCATGTCTTGGAAGGGGCCATGCAATACAACATCATCTTGGGGGGACCTTGGATAAGGTAAATGAAGTGTGTTCCTTTGATCTTACATCAATGTGTTAAGTATGTGCATGATAACAAAGTCTACATGGTGTTGGATGATGAGGACCCATTCAAATATGTCCATAAAGTGGATTATCTAGGAGAATTTGTGATTCCCTGTGCCCACTTGTACATTGGACCTTCATCTCTAGCTATGAAGTTGAACGATAAAGATAAAGGGGTGCAAAAAGACCCATCTACATCAACACCTCATTTAGCACCCAACATGACTAATGCTTCTAAGAAACCATCAATGTCTAAACCAAAATATAATTAGAAGCTAAAGGCACCTATAGGGGAGGAAAGGAAGCTCAAGGAAGTGCTAACCATAGCCATTGAGAGAGTTCCAACTCCCATGGAGGAGGAAAATCTCCAAGATCAAGTCGAAGAGGATGACTACCACCCCACTTCGCTAGTGTCATCTGTGAGGTCATCCACCTCGCATGCGACTATAAACTTGGCAAGTACAGGGATAAGATAATACCTTATGTAGAACATAACATTCACACCCATCATAGAGTTTACATAAGACATGGGATGACCAAAATACCTAAGACCACCAGTGGGAATAGTGGTTCCTCTTGGAATCCCTCCCAACCAGATAAACTTTGTTTATGTTGGACTAGACTATGCCCATAAGTTTACTGAAGAAGAAGAGGACAATGAAGAATTATTCACTATTTAATGTTTGTTACCTCTCTAATCTTGAGTTTTATCTAAGCTACTTTGAATGTTACCATTGGTATAGCTACAGTCTTGGAATATATGAGCAGGGGTGAAGGCAGCCATTTGAGCCGTGATACCAGCTTCCCACTAATAGGTTTGGGTTAGGCTAGCACATCAGAGGTTGAGATGACTCTCTAATAGCAACCTTGGATAGATTGAGCTTGGGGTTAGGAGAAGACATTGATTTTATTCCTTATCACCCACTAAGTTCAGGCAAGTGGCCATGGTGAACATACAACCACCTAAAAATTATCATCCAAGACTCACAATTGATGTCATACGCTCAGGATACAACTCGTGGGATGAAGAGCAAGAAGAAAATGGATATGTGGCAAGTGATGATTAAGCACAAGAGGGATTGGCCTATCACTGGCCTCACTATTTACAAATATTTACTTGGTCCATCCACAACGATAGTGGATACATATCAGATGACAGTGGCTATGAGTCGGAGGACTAAAGAGAGAGCCTATCTAGGATCGAGGTATTGGCCCTAAATCTTGGGGTAAGAGACTAATGCAAATTGCTTATTCATAAGTGACATATAATATGAATATGAGATAGAGATGGCCTACTTAGGGCCAAGACATGAGTCTTTTGTCTTAGGGTTGCATACCAATGCTAGTGGTTTCTAGGTAAGTGATGATGACTTTAAGGATGAAACTAAGATCGCTTATCTTGGACCTCATCACTTATAATACATTGACATACTGATAGAGAGAGAGGTGGCACTTCATGCCATAGACCCTCATTTGTAGTTTTTAGGGAGACCTATTGACTTATCTGCCATTCACCAGATGGTCAATCCCCCTTTGTCTACCTTTAGAGAGTGATTAGATCCCAATGATCCTATAATTTAATCTGCTCATAGATTAGATCCAGAGATTCCTTTTCCTCTAGAGCTTCATCATGAGTATGGAAGGGAAACCTCTGAGACAATATTCCACCCATGTGATCCTAGATATTTCATTCCATCCATCAATACAATCTCCATTGATTTGACCACTCCACTTCGTAACCTAGTCGATCCATCTAAATCTTTGTGTATTGATATGAAGTCTATTTGTTGGGATCGTGTTGATTCACCCATAGAGCCTAAGGATATTTTCTATAATGAATATATGCTACAACCATTCCATATTGCAATAGGATGTGCATATGACGTGTTCCATGCTAGTTTGTATCTTGAGTCAGTAGGACCTATAAACCCCACCGATGACATTCACTTCATACCCATGCCCCTCTAGTTGGAGGATGGGTCACATATGGCAATAGAAATGACTTTCGAGGTGGACATCAGTGATGATCCTACTCAACCAAAGAAATTCAAGTTCAGAGAAAGTCCATCTCCAGAGGAACAAGCCATCATAATCCCTTTACTTAAAGAGAGGTCAAATATTTTTTCTTGGACTTACAAATACATGCCAAGAATTGATACAAATTTAGTGTTTCACAACCTCTCATTGGATCCCCTAAAGAATTTAGTCAAGCAAAAATTGAGGAAAATGCATCCAACTGTCGCTTTTATGGTGAAGAACAAATTGAAAAAACTACTAGACACAGTTTTCATAGTTCCCATCGACTATCCTAAATGGGTCTTGAACATGGTGCTCGTGGGAAAACTAGATGGAAGAGTCCACATTTGCATAGATTTTAGGGACTTGAATAGGGCAACTCCAAAGGATTCATTCCTATTGCCAAACATAGATGCTCTTGTTGATGCAACCGCAAGTCATGAGATGCTCTAACTAATGGATGATTTTTTTGGATATAATCAAATCTGGATGAAACCTAAATATCAACACAAGACTACTTCCATTACTCCATGGTGGACATTATATTACAAAGGAATATCATTTGGTCTTAATAATGCTAGTGCCACATATTAGCGAGCCATGACATACATCTTTCATGACTACTAGCATAAGATCTTGGAAGACTACATCGATGACTTACTAGCCAAGTCTTTATTGTGGCAAGAGCATGCTTAAGTCCTTACAAAGGTCTTTGATTGCCTCATTGAACATAATGTTAGATTGAATCCTAAGAAGTGTGTGTTTGGCATAACTTTTGGTAAGCTCTTAAGATTCATCATTTCAAAGAGAGGCATCGAAGTCGATCTAGCAAAGGTAAAGGCTATAACATAAATGGCTGCCCCTATCGATGTTATGGAGTTGAGAAGCCTACAATGCAAGGTAGCATCAATCAAATGGTTCATTGCTCAATTATCAAACAAGTGTTGACCCATGAACCAATTTCTATGCAAGGATGTTCCATTTCATTGGTATGAAGAGTTCCAACAAGCCTTTGCATAGATCAAAACATTCCTGGCAACACCGCCAGTATTGACTCCACCAAGGCTAGGCATACCATTATTTCTATACATATCGGCTACTGATTTTGCTTTGGGCACCATGTTAGCCCAAAAGAACACAAAACAAAGAGCAAGCCATATATTACATTAATCACACCTTGGTGAGTTATGATATGGGATATGTGTATGCAAAAAAGTTATGCTTAGCAGTGGTCTTTGAAAACAAAAAGTTGTGACACTACATGTTGAGCCATACAACCTACATTATATCCAAACAAAATCCTTTGTATTACATGATGAGCAAGACATATCACAATACATGTACGATAAAGTGGATCATGTTATTGATAGAATATCTAGAGTTCATAATTCAAAAGTCCATCAAGGAACACGTCATAGCAGATCAACTAGTAGATACACCTCTTCAGGAGAGCAAGCCTCTCACCATAGAATTTCCTGATGATGCACTCTTTGTATTATCAGATTTGTTGGAACTCGAATAACCTAAGAAAGAAAGAGAAATGGTATTGTTATTCTATGGTTCAAAATACGAGCAAAGGGGTGGATCAGGGATAGTATTTATCACATATCAGGGCACTCTGTTGCCCTTACCATTCAAACTAGACTTCCCTTGCATAAATAACAACACATAGTATGAGACCCTAATATTAGGACTTCAGATAGCAGTAGCAATGGGTATTAAAATATTGAACATCTTTGGTGACTCCTTGCTCATAGTAAACTAAGTCAAAAGCTTATTCCAATGTAGGTTCCCACTTTTGAAAGCTTATAAGGAACTTGTTGACACTTATCTAGCCCAACTAGAATGGTATAACATCAAGGCAATCCCTCGTACGTCGAACATATTCCCAGACACCATGGAATATTTGGGATCCTTAATCCCTTAGAATCCATCTGTTGATTTCACAACCATTCATGTGAAGGTTCTTATGCACTCAGTAATACAACATGGGGTTATTGAAAACCTAGAGTTAGTCAACATGATCCAAAACAAACCAAATCAGGACTAGTCTTTCAAACTTAGAAATTTCTTGCAAATGGCCCCTTGGGAATATGATGAGTGTCGTCTAATAATTCATCATTTAATCAATATGTGTCAATTCCAGGGTGGTGTCCATGGCTGTATGTGATATTAGGGTATAACAGACTATGATTCAGATTCTTTAGTTCATAGCTTTTATTGATGGGATAGTTAGTATTGGGGTGTTGGTTCTCCTATGAATATACTAAAAATGCTAAAATATTGTCTGTGACAGAAACAAAAATGATCCTAAGTTATGAAAAATAAATAAAAATGCATGGAAATAAATAAAATCCACTCTTACTGTAGAAAAGCAAAGTTGTACTACTAAATACTGGGAATTACACATTGAGATAATTGAAAGTAAATCAAATTCCTAATGAAATCATTACATATTTTATAGGAAAAATAACATAATTGAAATGTTTATAATTGCAATATAAATTCTAGAAATGATGCAAATCTAAAATGTGCTAAAAACAAAATTAAATATTTGACCTATGCAATAACCTAACCTAAAATAAAAATTACAAAACCTGTCAGTTTCCTACTGTCCTACTGCAGTCAGAATAAGCAGAATTCTGCCAGAAGAAAAGTCCTCCCCTGGACCTGGAAGTGGCCCTTGCTTCCAGCACCAAAGGAGGCAAATAAAACCTTCCTAAACTGACTAACTATTCATACTTAACTCAGAATAAGACATGAATAATGATGCACTCTTTTATTTCATCAAAACAACATTACAGTAATGTAGGGAAAACCTGCAGAATACTGAATTACTGCAGCAATTACAAAAAATCTGATTTATGCTACTCACACCTATTTTCTATTTCTTCTCCTCTATCTCTATATCTATATCTCACTCAACCAAATGGGAGTGCTTATTTATTCTAAACAAAACATCTTGCAGATAAGGTTTACAACTATAATTTAGGTTTGTTACAGCAGTTTTAGTCTAGGTCTTCTCTTGAATCTAGGGTTTGAACCCTTCAATGCTCATCCTATTGTAGTGTTGGAGCATTCCCAAGTGAGGAACATATGTAGATTTGGATAAGGTATCCCTTGAAATAACTTAACCACCATTTTATCCTTCTTTCAATAGCATATTTGAGTAGTTTAAACTGTCTACGCTCATTCCGGAGTTGTTTCGAAATATCAGGCAGCAGAATAGGAAAATTGTTGTGTTGTCTTCAAAAGTTTGTTTGACTAGATTTAGCGATAGATATGGATTCTTTTGACACCCAAGAGACTAGTTCCATTCTTGATTCGAGTTGGGGTGGACAAATCCCATGCCATGCTATAGAAATATAGCTGGCTGGAATTTGTATGACAAAGTCCAGTCTACCCTGCACAGTTTTCATTCTAACAACTTTTTGGCGCCAACAGTCAATTTAAACAGGTGCATAACGGTGGAATACATTGTGGAAGACTATAAAACTTATTCACAAATTTCCTAAAGAGAATTATATCCTAATTAATGCAGAATTATAATCAGATTTGAGCAAAAACATGAATGAAATAGTAAAAATAGAGTATTTGCAGTTTCCTGTTTTTCATGCAAATATTACTACATAATGCATAAATATCCAAAATTAACATAAACCCACATCACAAATAATTCTAAATGATTTTTAAAAGTATTAAAAATAAGTCTTTGAATGTGGCAATTCAGTGCCTCATCATTTTCCCCCCAGCCTAATTCAATGCATGTCCTCATGCATTTTGTTCTGCAATAAGGGCACATAAATCCACATCCAATTACCGTTCCTTATATGCCATACTTTGATGAAGGGTGAATAATATCCCTTGTAACTTCTGATTTCTTGGAGCCATCCTTGAAATTGATCTTCCTATTGTGGATCACTGTCAAAGAAACAAGGTACAGGTGTAATGATGGTAGGCATTCTATATCTGAGGCCAATCCATTGATCCTTGAGCTCATGTATTATCTATATGATGCTGGCAGCCCTTCATCTTGACCAAAGCAGATTATTGGGTGAGATGGGTTCTCTCTTTCGGAGAGATATAGGCAATTCATCCCATCTGCTTTTGTAGGCTGACAAAGCATTAGGAAATGATACTGAATAGTATTCTTGAAAAGTATGCATACCATCCTACAATTTTTTTAGATATAACTTCTTCACTATGTCATACCTTATTAATGTAAAATGTTCATTGGTGGCAGTTATGTGGTTAAGATGAATTGGTCTAATAAGAAAAACAACCTATAACTCCAGGTCCTTGTTGGCCTTCTTCTGTTCTTCCTAGTAGACCTAATTTTGCAGAGTTGACTGAAAAGCCCTCAATTGAACATCTCCAATGAAAATGTGGGGAAGGAAAATGACTTCTGATGGTAGAAGGAATCTATGGAGAAATAATTCACACAACAAATTTTTATATTTTGTAGTGCTTTCCCAAAAAAATTTTATAAATTCTTCAGCTATTCCAACTGTGTCTGTCAAGCCAGAGGCAATCCTCATGATTTGCCAACATAGGTACTTTTCTTTCAGAATTAGGCTGTAAAACCTAGGAGGCCTTCTGCATTGTACTAGACATTCAGTAATTTGGCACATAATTTGAATCTTTTCCTTCAATTTATTAACTTCAAAAGTTTTTTGTTCCACTTCCTTCTCAAGGTTTTTCTGAGATACAACTTTCTCTTCCAGTTGTTGACATTTATTCATCCAGAAGGTCACATCCTCAGTGTATTTTACAAGTGATATTGTATCAGGAGGTCTAACAATAGGCAAAATTTGGGAAACAATCTCCACTTGTACTCCAAAATCCATAGTTTCTATCACAGTGTTATCTGTTTGTGTCTCTATTTCAACCAGCTCAATTTTAGAAATGGCTTTTTGTGGGGATGACTGAATAATTACCTGTGCTAGAAATATTGAACCTGCTTCTACTGGTGAGGTGATTGCTATGTAGTCTTTAGATATTTGCACAACTGCTTCTATGGGTTATTTTTTTTAATTCTGTTGAGGGTGTTGTGGTATCTCCGTTGCTTCTGATGCTTTAGCAACTGACATTTTCTCTATAGTGTCTACCAGATTAACCAATAGATTTTCCATTTCATTCCCTAAATCTGTTTACGAGGGTTGTTCTAGAAATGCCAGTCTATTTTTTATAGTTTCAATTTCTTACCATAGTTTGGCAATGACATTATCTTTTTCTTTTAAATTGGCCTCATTCTTTTCAATCCAACCCATTTGAGTTTTAATCACACTCTTTGCTGCCCAAAGTTGTGTTTCAATATTAGTTGCTTCCTCTTCTTCTGAACTTGAATTTCCTACTTTCTCTGCCCCTATTTCTACTTCTTCATCAGTATCAGGGTAATCAACTAGAGGTTCCCACTGATTAGGAATAAATGCATCCTCTTGTGTTTCTTCTATATTTATATGTTCTTTAGAATCATAGGAGCAAGTATAAGTCATGGATGGTACTGTTTCTGCTTCAACATTTTCTTGTTGCACATTACTTTCCATTGCTTGAACATCAACATTTTGTTTCTCTTGCACATTAATACCCCCTTGCAATCTTGCGGACCTCCTCAATTCTAGGACAAATGGTCCTTTTCTCTTTTTAATACTACTTTCAATTTTTCTATCTTGCAGAATAGAAGGTTCCCTTGGCTCAGAATTGTGATGTTTTTGTGCACAGGTAATTTTTCACTTTCGTTCAGCATGATTTTGTGTTCTAGTTTTTGCAAAGGGAGGTTCTTTAGGAGATGAAGGGGTTGCCCTAGTTGAGGTGTTAGGTGAAGAAGTGGAATTAGGGTCAGGTGCTTTTGTTTTCTATTTAGAATGTATTGCAAGTGTGAACAAGACTTAGCTTGAAACAGGCTTAGAAAAATCCTATTTTTCTAAGCCCAATGTGAACACACTTACCTTTTGTCAACTAATTTTATCGGATGGTCGGCATGATTTTTTCTTCTCCCTTTCCTTCATTTTCTCCTTATCCCTCCATTCAGCTTCCTCCTTTCCTGCCATCCATTTTCCCTTATCACTCCACTCCCTTCCTCCCCCCACGCTCGCTGCCACCTCCCACTCCACTTCCTACTCCTCTATTCTCTCTAAACTACCTGATCTTCCTCCACCTTCCCTTTCCTATGATTATGCAAGTTCTAAACCTATATAAGGTTTATGTTAATGTATTATCGATTGGTTAGTTTAATATATTTTTGGCTGTAATTTTCGTGTCATTTGTTTATTACCTTTGGCCTAACTAATCTAAGGTTAACTGCATCTTAGAATTACACTGGTATCAGAGCTGAGGGGGCACGGATCCCGAGGGCCAAGGTAAGGCATGAAAGCCGAAGTGCACGGATCCCGAGGAGCGATGGAGAAGCTATCACATGGATCTCGAGGAGCGGTGAAGTAGCAGTCGCACGAATCCTGAGGAGCGATGGAGTAGCAGTCGCATGGATCCTGAGGAGTGCATGGATCTCGAGGATCTGATTGGATGCTGATGTGGCGATGGCACTGACAGTAGGATAATATGGTGGCAAGGCTGATAGCAAGCTGACATGGCGATGGAGCTGGTAGCACATGGATCAAGGCTGATGTGGCTGGCTGACATGGTGAATGACATGGATGAGGGCTCTAGTGTGTGCCATGTGGCATTGTTTGATTGGTCGTCTGACAGGAAAAAGGATTGGCAGATCAATTACCCAAAGGCAATCGAACTCTTGTGTGTTTGTAGGATTTGATAAAGCCTGGACATTTGTTTTGCTCGCTGCATGTGGGATTAAAAAACTAAGATTTTTTTTTTCAAACCTGTATCCGTGCCATCTTTAAGATTCACCTCCTTCTGCTTTATACCGTATGACTAGCATGGCCTAGCGACGAAGTTCCCTGCCTTGCAGAGCAGAGACCCAGGGTTGAATCCCGTCGGGGTAAAATTTGCTATTTTTTTTATGACTTCACTTTGATTGGAGGTTTAAATATTGTTGTTTGTTTCTTTGCTACCATCCAAAGCTGCGTGGTGCAGCGGCTAAGTCTATTGGGTAGACAGCGGAGGTTACTGGTTTGAATCCCAGCGGGGGTTTAAAAAAAGGTTAAATTTTTAACTAATTTTTTTATTTTTTGTTTTTTTTAAAAGGTTTTTTAAAAAAATTATAATTTCTATATATGTTTTTTGATTATTGTTTTTTAAATATCCATTTCATTTTAAAATAATAATTAAATATATATATATAGGAAATTCTTAAAAAAAAATTAAAAGTCTTTATTAAAACAAATTTAAAAAAAAAAAATTAAAAAGGTGCAAAGATCATTTGATATAAAAAAATTTTTGGCATCACACTAAGTTGTAACCATGTTCATACGATGTGATTCTGGGTAGATGATCCGGTCAACCGGATGCTATAATGCATTACTCTCTCTGTTGAGAAGAGAGACTCCTGATTCCTTTGATGGGAAATTCCAGCGGTATGGACTTCATACAATGTTTTGCCAATTAGAGAATCAAGTGATTACTCATCTGAGGAAACCAGATTTTGGCTATGAGGTAGATTCTAAAAATATCTTCGGGAAAATGATAGTTGAATTCAATACGGTTGAAATAGTACCTGAAGGACAGTCAAGTGACAGTTATACACCTGCAGTGCCTGAAGTAGAAACAAGTGAGAGCTATACACCACGCTCTCCTAATTCAAAACCAGAAGAAGAAGAAGAAGAAGAAGAAGAAGAAGAAGAAGAAGAAGAAGAACCAGTGGAGGTGAAACCTGCAATTGAAGAACAAAATGTTCTCAAATGAAGTTATGAACCAGCAGCAACACCTGAAGTCATTATAATTAGTGACGATGAAGCAAAAAATTTCACCTTTCCAGTTTTGGGTGATCCTCGAGAAGAAGAACGCCAAATCAATGAGCATATTAAGAAAGCTAGATTTGATTTAAATTAGTAAATCAGTGATCTATTTTGTACTTATTTGTACTACTTGTTTGAAGTTGCAATAAAGTTTGCTTTCTAATATGGCTTCCAATACTAGTCTACCAATCCCTGAGTTCAATGGTGGTGATTACGAGTATTGGTCAATTAAAATTAAAACTCTTTTGATAGGCAAAGGTCTTTGGGATGTTATTGAAGAGGGATATATTGAACCTACTACTGCTGAATGGGCAGCTTTGTATGTGGTTGATAAAAGGGCTAGAAATGAAGCACAGAAGAATAATTCTTCCACCCTTTATTATATCCAAGCTGCCCTTGATCGAAGTATTTTCCCTAGAATAGCTTCTTTTATAACTATTGAATCTGCTTGGAATGCTTTAAAAGAAAGTTATAGGGGTAGTGACCAAGTCAAACAAGTTAAACTACAAACCTTGAAACGAGAGTTTGAGACTCTTAAAATGCAAGAGAGTGAAAAGGTTGGTGATTACTGCATGCATGTGAAAGTCGTAGTAGATAATATGGTCACTTTAGGAGAAGATGTAAAGCCTAAAGTTATAGTGAATAAAGTGTTGAGGACACTTCTTCCTAAGTGGAATTTAGTTGCCATAATTATAGAAGAATCCAAAGACCTAACTTCTCTGTCTTTTGAATCCCTAATTGGCTCACTTCTCTCACATGAAGAGAGGTTACAGCAAACTCCTTCCACAAGTTATGGAGGAGATGATAAAGCATTTGATTCACAAGAAGGCAGAGGTAGAGGTCGTGGCAGAGGATAAAATAGAGGTAGAGGTAGAAATAATCAGAGAGGTGGAACTCCTAACAGAGGAGGAAATCAGAACAAAGGAGGATTCTCAAACAGAGGTGAACAATAGAATAGAGGAGGACAACAAAATAGAGGAAAACAATCAGACAGAGGCAAAGGAGGAGATAAGTCAAAACAATCTTGCTACAATTGTGGCAAACATGGCCATTATGCTCGTGACTGTTGGACAAAGACTTCACAAGGAACTAGTGGCAGCCAGAGTAGTCAGTTTGGAAATTTTGGAGAAGAGGAAGAGGCCAAAAATCTCTTTCTCTCTTATGGTTAGGCAGATCATAACATGAATGATACATGGATCTTGGACACTGGGTGTTCAAACCATATGAGTGGCAAAGAAGGGCTCTTTGCTACTCTAAACTCCTCATACAAATCCAGCATCAAATTGGGAGATGATAAATCATTGGCAGTTGAAGGCATTGGAGCAATGGTAGTTCCAACTAAAGAATGCGTCAAACATGTAAGTGATATCTATTACACACCCCATCTTCAACACAATCTTTTAAGTGTTGGTCAAATGTTAGAAAAGAACTACAAGTTGCTTTTTGATGAGGGTAAATGCACTATTTTTGATAAAAATGATAGTAATAGAATCATTACAAGTGCCAATGTCAAAGAATAGATTGTTTCCTTTAAATTTTGGCCAGCCAGGGGGAGATAAGTTAGCAAATGTTGCTATTTCCAATCCAAGTGTCCTATGGCACTTGAGATATGGTCATTTAAATTCAGCTAGTTTGAAAATGCTAACTTCACAAGCGATGGTAACCGGACTTCCTAAATTTTAGGATAGTAAGGAAGTCTGTGAAGGGTGTGCTCTTGGGAAGCATGCCAGATCAAAATTTCCTCATGGAAAAGCATAGCGGGCCAACTATCCACTCTAGCTAGTGCATACAGACATCTGTGGTCCGATGCAGACCAAGAGTTTTGGTAACAACTCTTACTTCCTACTCTTCATTGATGATTTTACTAGAATGTGATGGATATATTTTTTGAAATACAAGGATGAAGCATTTCAATGCTTTGTCAATTTCAAAACAAGAGTTGAAAGTGATAGTAGATATTTTGTCAAATGTCTTAGATCAGATAGGGGAGGAGAATACTCCTCTAATGAGTTCTTGAATTTTCATAAGCAACATGGCATTAAGAGGCAGTTCACAGATGCCTACACTCCACAGTAGAATGGTTTCGCAGAGAGGAAGAATTGCACCATTGTGGAGATCGCAAGGTCTATGCTTCAGATAAATCATTTGACTAATTCACATTGGGCAGATGCAGCCAGGACCAGCATACATATCTTGAATAGAAGTCCTACTACAAGTTTGGAAGGATAGACACCTTACCAAGCTTGGTATGTTAAAAAGCCAAATGTTAAGTATTTTAGAGTGTTTGGCTCGTTGGCATATTCTCACATTCCTGATGAACTAAGAAAGAAGCTCGATCCAAAGAGTCAGGCATGCATCTTTGTAGGATATTGTGAGAATACGAAAGCTTATAGACTCTACAATCCCAGGAGAAGAAATTTTGTGCTTTCCAAGGATGTGATTTTTGATGAAGGGGGAGAATGGGGTAAGCCTCAGATTTTTAGTAATGATGAATCTAGTGATGTAGGTTCTCAGTAGGTGCAACAGTAGACACCACAAAAAAGTAAGCAGTCTCCTCCCAAAGATCCAGGTTCATCTTATGATTCAACTTCTTCACCAAGTCCTTCTCCATAGAGATCAGTAAGTTCCTCACCCATGGACATCGATTCTCCATCTAGAGGTAAGAGAACTCTACAGAATCATCCATCATATCAAATGTTGGATAAGAATTTTTCAAAAAGATACACTAGGAGTCAAGCTAGTGAAATGAATTTTGTTCTACAAAGATTAGAAAATATGCACTTGTATGGTGATGTTGTTTCCCAGCAGGAACCTAAGGGAGATTTAGTTAACTATGATTTCTTAACTAATACACAGCTTGAACCTTCTAGTTATGAGAAGGCTTGTATGCAAAAGATTTGGCAAGATGCCATGAGAGAGGAGAACACCTCTATAAAAAACAACGACACTTGGGAGCTAGTGAAGCTTCCTAAAGGAAAGAAATGTGTTGGATGTAAGTGGGTCTACAAGACCAAGTTTAATGTTGATGGTAGCATCGAGAGGCACAAGGTGATATTAGTTGAAAAGGGATTTACTCAGAAATATGGAATTGATTATGAAGAGACTTTTGCTCCTATAGCCAGACAGAAGACTATCAGTAGTTGCACACAAGGGATGGACAGTCCAACACATGGATGTAAAAAGTGCATTTCTAGATGGTTACTTGACAGAAGAAGTGTATGTTGAGCAACCACAAGGATTTGAAGAGAAAGAAAAGGAACATCTTGTTTACAAACTAAAGAAGGCTCTTTGTGGCCTCAAGAAGGCACCAAGAGCTTGGTACTCACGCATTGATGGGTACTTTAAATATTATGGGTTCATCAGAAGCAAAAATGAACCCACCCTCTACTACCTGAATCAAGGAAATGACATCCTCATAGTTTGTTTGTATGTGGATGATATCATTTTTATGGGTAGTAATGAAAAAGTTAACATGGAGTTCAAGCACTCCATGATGCAGGAATTTGAGATGAAGGATCTTGTCTTGATGAAATACTTTCTTGGAATGGAATTACATCAGACAGATTCAGGGATCTTCATCTGTCAACTTAAGTATGCTTGAGATATGATTTAGAAGTTTGCTATGGAGCAATGCAAAGCAGTTGCAACTCCAATTGGACATGGGATCCAATTAAGAAAGGATGATCGAGCACCAAAAGTTGATATGACCACTTTTAGAAGCATTGTTGGGAGTTTGATGTTTCTCGCCAACACCAGACCAGACATTCAGTATGTTGTATCTCTTGTTTCTAGATTTATGTCTAATCCATCTAAGTTGCATTTGTAGGCAGCTAAAAGGATTTTGAGATATGTGAAGGGTACATTGGATTTTGGAATCCAGTACTACAAAAGTGATACTATCAAGCTTGAAGGCTTTAGTGATAGTGATTGGGGCAGCAATATTGATGATAGAAAATCCACATCGGGTAACTGTTTTAGTCTTGGTTCAGGCTTAATAACTTGGAGTTCCAAGAAGCAGATAGTAGTAGCACTATCTTCAATAGAATTTGAGTAGATAGTGATGACTCATGCTAGTAATCAAGCTCTATGGCTCTGAAAGGTATTAGAAGAGATTGGAGAGCAACAAAGTGGTCCAACTTGAATATTCTATGACAACATCAGTGCCATTCAGTTGGCATACAATCCTGTCCACCATAGTAGATCAAAGCATTTTGATATGAAGTACCACTTCATTCATGATATGGTGGAAACTGATATTGTTGAGCTTCACTATTGCCACACTTTGGAGAACGTCACTGACATCTTCACCAAGGCATTGGCTAAAGCTCAATTTGTAAATTTGAGAGACTCTATAGTCAGTTCTCTCAACTTTAAGGTGGAGAATGTTGCAAGTGTGAACAGGACTTAGCTTGAAACAGGCTTAGAAAAATCCAATTTTTCTAAGCCCAGTGTGAACACACTTACCTTTTGTCATTATCCCTCCATTCAGCTTCCTCCTATCCTGCCATCCATTTTCCCTTATCACTCCACTCCCTTCCTCTCCCCACACTCGCTGCCACCTCCCACTCCACTTCCTACTCCTTCGTTCTCTCTAAACTCCCCGATCTTCCTCCACCTTACCTTTCCTATGATTACGCAAGTTCTAAACCTATATA
Source organism: Wollemia nobilis (assembly GCA_028583015.1). Taxonomy (NCBI): domain Eukaryota; kingdom Viridiplantae; phylum Streptophyta; class Pinopsida; order Araucariales; family Araucariaceae; genus Wollemia; species Wollemia nobilis. Next base: position 9,211,025 of record JAQPPZ010002969.1, on the reverse strand, counting down.
AGGTTTATGTTAATGTATTATCGACTGGTTAGTTTAATATATTTTCAGTTGTAATTTTTGTGTCATTTGTTTATTACCTTTGGCCTAACTAATCTAATGTTAACTGCATCTTAGACTTACAGAATGTTCACTAACTTCCTCTATAGCACTTTCATCCCAGGTTCGGAAGAATCGAGTAAAACTTCTAGGATGACCCCTGAAATGGTACTTACATATTATTTTGATCAACCCATGGTGCTTCGGATAGCCCCTTCTTGCTTGATATTTTTGAGACATATTGGTCAATTCCTGGTATAAGTATTGGGGCAAATTGACTCTAAGCTCAGGGTTTTCTTGGCCAAAACAGAGATGATTTAAGATTTTCATGTGGCAGCTAGAAAGAAGAGGATATTGACCATCACAGATAAGAAATCGAATAACCCAGATAGTGACCTCATCCCATAGGGTTTGCAATCTAAATCGTTTAATTCCTTTGCATATGCCATTACTCATTATATATTATGTTGGTCTATCATTGGTGCCCCTAAACTGATTAACAAGGTCTATGAGGGTATTCTTTCCAGACTTATTTATAGGAATTCCTTCAAGAGGTAGCTCTGTAATTTCACTGAGGATTTGAGGGCTTACATGTATTGTCATTCCATTAATTTTTACTCGATTTCGCATGAAGGTCCTAGTGAATTTTGTGGCAAGCCCTTCTGAATTTCCTTCAAATTTTTGTAAGAATGGTAGGAATCCTCCTTCGGAAAAAAATTATAGCCATTCTAAATCTCTCCATAAATAGTCTATTGTCTGGTTCAATGTGACTTTTATAACCCACTATCCTGTCTGGTTCTTTGCTAGCTTCTTTCAATACACCCCTGTTGTGGAAAATTTCTGTTCACCGCTATCACTTATGGAATGAATTTTGAAGTTGGCATACACATGCATGGCAATGATGCATGGTCATGTGACATGAAGTAAATTTAGAAGGTGGTAGTACCCGACTAATAATATGCTTCTCCTCACATGATCTCGGCAAATGCGGTGACGTGGTCTATAGGCCAACTAAAAAAAATTACCTCGTGATCACCTTCTTAAAACATGTGCCACCTTATGACTTTAGAATCTGCGATGTGGCACAGTTCCTCAAATATTATGATGCTGATGTAGGCACAAAAATTTTATGTCACATGCTCCCGAAGTTGACTTATTCTAGGGTAGAGTATTCTAAAGTAGGCTTATTTTATCTCTTCAAAACTCATTAGAATTAAATGCATGTGTTTATGCTAACTAAGGATTCCATACATCATACAATACATATTTACAAGATTAAAAAGGAAAGAACATACCTGAAAAACTGTCCTATCCATATTCTGGACAAATGCTGATTTCCTACTGTTTCTGCATTTACAAAGTGCAATTGGAACAGAACTGTCTCAAAACAAACGAATAAAAAAATTGTGAATGGAATGAGGGGGAATGGAAAGGAGATGAAATGATGATGGGAGAGAGTGGAAAGGAGATGGAATGATGATGAGAGACAATGGATGGAACATTTAATGGATAGTAGGCAATCATGCCAGTGAACTGGTTTTCATGAGAGCCAAATTTAGATGTGCCTCAAAGAGGTTTTCACATTTTGATTTATTATATTATTTTTATATTATATATATTATTATTATTTTTTTTAAAGACATCACTTGATTGAGTTGGTTTTAGAAGTAGTGGTTGCTTCCAATACCATTACATCCATGTTTCCCACTTGTTTGAGAAATTCTTCCTTTGTTAATGGCTTATGATACACATAGAGACGATGACCGTTAACCACCATATTTCTTCTTGAATCATCAATTGGTGAAAGACGCACAACTCCATTGGTGAATACTTCCTCAATTTCATAAGGTCCAAGCCATCGTGTCTACAACTTTCTAGGATGATCTTTATATCGTGAGTCAAACAACAAAGCCTAGTTGCCTTGTTGAAATTCTCGTTGTTTGATATGACTATCATGCCACAATTTTTGTTATTCCTGGATCACCTCAGTCTGGTGCAATGCATCTCTCTGTAATTCATCCAATGCATTGAGCTATAGAATCCAATCTGTTTGTGCCTGTGACAAATCAATTCCCACTTCCATAGCAGTTTGAAGAGTTAGTAGTTCAAATTCAATTGGCAACAAAGGCTTTTTGCCATAAACTAATTCATAAGGAGTAAATCCAGTAGTGGATTTCTAGGTTGTGTTTTAGACCCAAATTGCTTCAGGAAATTTATCCACCCAATTCCTCCTATGGGCTGCTACAGTTTTGGTCAAAATCCTTTCTAACTCTCTATTTGTCACTTCAACTTGGCCATTGGCTTGTGGATGATAAGGTGAGGATTTTTGATGTTTGATTTCATATAGTTGTGTAAAATCTTCCACCACTTTTGAAGTAAAATTAGGTCCTTGATTAGTGGTAATAGAATGGGGAATTCCAAATCGCAAAAAAATTTGTGAATACAAAAAATTAGCAACTTTCTCCTCTCGGGCATGTTTGAAAGCACGGGCTTCTACCCATTTGGTTACATAATTGGTGCATACAAGGATGTGTACTTTCCCTTGGTAAGGAGGATCAATGGGTCCTACAAAATCTAAACCCCACCTCTCAAATGGTTTTGTACCTAATTGAGGTTGTAAGGGCATTTCACTAGTAAAGGTAGGTTTACCCATTCTCTGGCATGCATCACAACTTCTCACATACCTCTTCACATATTTGTGCAGAGATGGCCAATAGTAACCAGCACCCAAAATCTTTCGAATGGTAGTTTTTACTGAATAATGTCCCCTTGATGGTTCATCATGACAAGCACGTAAGACATCATATATTTCATCTCTGCGTAAACACCTGCGTAAAACATGATCAGGGCCACATTTGAACAATAATCCATCTATCCATTCAAAATATGAGCTTTGCCTAATTAACTATTTTTTTTGTCTAGGAGTAAAATGAAAAGGAATCTTTCTTGAAACCAAATAATTGGCTATATCAGCAAACCAAGGAGTTTGTATAGAAACTGCGAACAAATTTTCATCAGGAAATGCATCCTCAACCAACTCTATTGTATTTGCATTGGGTAACCTTGATAGAAAATCTGCCACCACATTAGACTTCCCTAGCTTATTAACTATAGTAATATCAAATTCCTGTAGTAATATTAGCCATTGAATAATTCATGAACTAACCAAGGGTTTATTCATCAGATATTTTATAGCAGCATGATCTGTGTGGATGAATACTGGATACCCTATGATATAGTGTCTAAACTTATTAATGGCATATACTACATATAAGAATTCTTTTTCAGTTGTGGTGTAGTTCTTTTCAGCTCCAGTCAAGTTTTTACTAATGTAGTATATGGCATAATGTTGCCCATCTTCAATTTGCCCTAGCGCTGCTCCAATAGCAGTATTGGAAGCATTAGTTTGAATATGGAAAGGCAACTCCCATTTAGGGCCTCTCAGTACTGGTGGAGTGGTTAATTTGTCCTTTAAAGTTTCAAAGGACTTCTGAAAATCAGCAGACCAAACAAATTCAAAATCCTTTGTTAATAATGTAAACATTGGATTAGAAATGGTACTGAAATTGGCAATAAATCTGCGATAAAAGCCAATATGTCCTAAAAACTTTGTACATCAGTTTGAGTTTTCGAAGGACGACGGGTTTTGATTACTTCTACTTTCTTGGGATCAACTTTGACTCCCTCAACAGATATATGGTGACCTAAAACAATCCCTTCTTCCATCATCAAGAAAAATTTCTTTGGATTGAGTGATAGATGATATGTTTCACAGCGTATAAGAACTTTTTCAAGTTGTTCAAGGGTATACTCAAAAGAATCACCAAACACAGTGAAGTCATCCATGTAAATTTCTACACTCTCGTTGGTCAAATCAGAAAATATAGCTATTACAACTCTTTGAAATGTTGTGGGTGCATTACACAAACCAAAAGGTAGAACTCTGTAAGCGAATATTCCCCAAGGGCATGTGAAAGTTGTTTTTTCCTGATCCTCTGGTGCAACTCGGATCTGATTATAGCCACTAAAATCATCAAGGAAGCAGAAAAACTTCTTACCAGCAAGAGTATCTAGCACTTGGTCTATAAATGGCAATGGAAAGTGGTCTTTGTGTGTGACCTTGTTCAATTCCCTATAATCTACACACACTCTCATTTTCCCATTTTTCTTTGGAACAATGACCAATGGTGAAACCCATTTACTATCTAAAATTGGATAAATGAATCCTACATCCAAAAATTTTTCAATTTCTTCTTTAACAATATCTTTTAGAGCGAGATTCAAGCATCTTTGTGGTGTTTTTGTTTTCTTCCGTTTCCTATGTGTACCATCGGTGATATGCCGGCCATGTCCTTGTAATTCCAAGCAAAAGCTTGAATATGCCTTTATACAACAGTAAACAATTTGGCTTCTTGCTTAGTAGTTAACCAACTATTAATGTTCACACACTTTCCTAGTTGTATTTCAATCTGCTTGACCCCAGGAAGAATGGAATTAACAACCTCATATTTACTGCTAATTAATTTATTTAATGGACAATGATGTGGCTGCAGAGTATGGAATACTTTGGACTCTGGTGTAAAGGTAATACCTGATGGAATCATTTGCATAGGACAAGTAAAAGAATTCAGAAGATGATGGTGCCACCCATGTGGCAGTGTGAAAGAGCTTTCTTGTAAAGGAATGGAAGTCATAGGCTCGGCAATGTTTTCATTATCCTTCCATAACAATCGATGGATCATAATTTGGTCATCCTTAAGGCCTTCTTCATGCAGTGTTTTTACCAAGACTGATTCATATTCAAATATTTCTCTTTTTGATGAAGTCAGTTCTTCAATATGTTCTTTTACTACACCAATAGCCAAGGTGACAAAAGTTTACTGTTCTTCTTCAGATTCAGGATACCAAATTTATCCAAAATATTTGGCTGAAGTATGGGCTTATGGATATAAGGAGATTTTCTTCAAATCTACACCATTGGAGATGGTCATTTCTCCTGACCTGTAGTCTATAAATGCAGTTGCAGTAGCAAGCCAGGGTCTTCCTAAAATAATAGGATAACCATTAGCTACATTTTTGGGTTGTAACACGAGGAAATCCATAGGATATTCCCAAGAAGAAACTTCAATGGATACATCCTCCAAAATTCCCTCTAGTTTAGCTACTGACCTATCCGCCATTTCCAAAATAGTGGTAGTAGGACTTAGATTGTTGAGCTATAGTTTTTGCATAGTTTCTTTGGTCATCACATTGATTGTAGCTCCTAAATCTATAAGTACATTTGGAATTTTAACCAATCCCACAGTGATGGTAACCACTGGACTCCCTGGATCACCATACTTAGGAGGGACTAGCTTCCCAGAAAGTAGATCGGCCAACTTCCCTTCCACCTGCATAGTTTTTGGAAAGGCCTTCTTCTTCCTACCATGTTTTCTAATGCACAAATCTTGAATGGTTTTTCTAATTAGAGGTACTTCCTTTATTGCCTGCAATAGTGGAAGTGAAATGGACATTTTTCTTAATTCAGTAATTAATTCTGATTCAGGGGTTGAGATAGTTTGATCAAACCTTTCAGGATATGGCAGATTTACTAAGGCAAGTTTAGGTTCCCCTTTGTCTATTTTTTCTTCCTTCATTTTTGTTTGTAATGTTTATGGATTTGGAAAATCATGTTGTCCATCAATTTCTTCAATAGTGGGGGGTGCAGGGTCAGGTAAAACCCTCCCTGATCTTAACTGGATGTTATTCCAGTCAAGAACATTGATTGTAGTAGCAGACTCCTCAGACCCAGCTCCATAAACAGGAGCTCTAGGTCTATTATTATTTGGGTTAGCAACAAGCTGAGCTGGGAGTGGAGGTTTCTTGACTGGTTGTGTTTGTGGTGGTTGGTTTCTTCCCTAGAAATTTTGATTAGGAGCTAGAAAAAATTGTTGGTTTGGTGCTTGATACCATTGTTGAGATGGATATTGTTGTCCCCACCTTTGTCCTTGTTGATTTTGTACCCAAGGTTGACTATTTGAAGGCCATGGTTGATTCCAATTGGAATGTGACCAGTCTTGTGGAGCTGTCCAAGAATGTTGCCAGGGTTGCAAAGGAGGTTCTGTGTATCCCCAAGGCATGTTCCAAGGATTTTGTCCCCAACGAGGAGTATTTGCAAAATTTCCTCCCGGTCTCTGTCCTATCACATTAATTTCCTCAGCTTGGGTTTCTAAAACATTCTTTAGATGGGGAAGAAAGTGACATTTATCAATTGTATGTCCCTTTGAACAAATACCACAAATGGCTGATATTGTAGTTTTGTCTAATGGATAATCTTGTAGGGCATGCTTATTCCTACACCTAGGAAAATAGATGGATAAAGGTGATGAAGAATTTCCTTTTGTAAGTTGTTCCCAAAATGCAGAGTTTAGTTGAACCAGAATATCAGTCTTCATATTGTCTAACTCCTCCATTAATTCCTTGGTATCCACATTAGTAGGATTCTTCTTTTTCCTTCTATGCCTAGTTTGAGAATAATTTCTTCATAGCTCCATAATGTCATCAAAATCAATTTGAAAAACATCTCCCTTTCCCATTATATCCAATACTTCCTTAGACTCATCTTCATCTATACCACCAACTCGTTTTTGAATGAAAGCAAATCGATCAAGATAATATTCCAAACTTTCATCTTCTCCTTGCCTAATCTGAAACAACTCATCCTTCCTATTATGTACCCTACAATATTCTTGATACTTTTCTAAGAATGCAGTTTCCATTTCTGCCCAAGTGTGAATAGAATCTGAGTCCAGACTCATGAACCATCGTAATGCTTTGCATCCTTAAGAGTAGAAGGAAACAACTTCAATTTTTGATTATCAATAATATAATCATAATTTTGACACAAGATCTTAAATTCAAATAGGAATTGGTCAGGATCTTCAAAAACTATCCCTCTAAAGATTGGTAATACTGAGGGAGAAATAGTTTTCATAGCCCCTGGCTGACCAGCGGCTAATTGTATAGGGTACTCAAAAGTCTTAGCAGGAGGTTGTCCCGCCATATTTTCTTGTTCAACCTGTACTATTGGTATTTCTTGCTCTGGTTCAGGTTTGATTTGTTTGGCTAGTTCTAATGGATTAGGAGTCCTTTCTCTAGGTCTTTCATGAATTTCCCTTTCAGCAAGTTCTTGAGTTGGTTCAACTATTGAAGAATATGATTCTCTTTTTAATCTTTTAGGGTAATCATACACAAGAAATTCTTGTGAAGATCACCCTCCTGGGAATGACCTACTACTAACAAACCTTCCTCTTTCATCTCTAGGCCTGTTCATTCATGCTTATGTCCTAAAGCATCCTAGTCTCAGTTTTGCAAATACCGTGACCTAAAATAAGACAGTATCTGGACTGTTAAACCTTAACTAACAACACCTATAGATCCCCAGCAACGATGCCAAAAATGATGAGTGTCGTCTAATCCTTCATCATTTAATCAATATGTGTCAAGTCCAAGGTGGTGTCCATGGATTTATGCGAGAGTAGGGTATAACAAACTGTGATTTATATCCTTTATTTCATAGATTTTATTGATGGGATAGTGAGTATTGGGGTGTTGGTTCTCCTATGAATATACTAAAAATGCTAAAGTACTGCCTGTGACAGAAATAGAAATGATCCTAAGTTATGAAAAACTAAATAAAAATGCATGGAAATAAAGAAAATCCACTCTTACTATAGAAAAGCAAAGTTGTACTACTAAATATTGGGAATTACACATTGAGATAACTGAAAGTAAATCAAATTCCTAATGAAATCATTACATATTTTACAGAAAAAAATAACATAATTGAAATGTTTATAATTGCAATAGAAATTCTAGAAATGATGCAAATATGAAATGTGCTAAAAATATAAATAAATATTTGACCTATGCAATAACCTAACCTGAAATAGAAATTACAGAACCTGTCAGTTTCCTGTTGTCCTGCTGCAGTCAGAATAAGCAAAATTCTTCCAGAAGAAAAGTCCTCCCCTGGACCTGGAAGTGGCCCTTGCTTCCAGCACCAAAGGAGGCAAATAAAACCTTCCTAAACTGACTAACTATTCATACTTAACTCAGAATAAGACATGAATAATGATGCACTCTTTTATTTCATCAAAATAGCATTACAGTAATGCAGGGAAAACCTGCAGAATAATTGTACATACAATCTGATTTTTTTTTTTTTTTACATATCACTCAACCAAATGGGAGTGCTTATTTATTCTAAACAAAACATCTTGCAGATAAGGTTTATAGCTATAATTTAGGTTTGTTACAATAGTTTTAGTCTAGGTCTTCTCTTGAATCCAGGGTTTGAACCCTTCAATCCTTATCTTCTTGTAGTTCTGGAGCATTCCCAAGTGAGGAACAGATGTAGATTTGGATAATTTATCCTTTGAAATAGCTCAACCACCATTTTCTCCTTCTTTCAACATCATATTTGAGCAATTTAAAATGTCTACGCTCAATCCGAAGTTGTTCCGAAATATCAAGAAGTAGAATAGGAAAAATTGTTGTGTTGTCTTCAAAAGTTTGTTTGACTGGTTGTAGCAGCATATATGGCTTCTTTGGACACCCAAGAGACTAGTTCCATCCTTGATTCGAGTTGGGGCGGACAAATTCCATGCCATGCTATAGAAATACTACTGGTTGGAATTTGTATGACAAAGTCCAGTCTACCCTGCACAGTTTTCATTCTGACAACTTTTTGGTGCCAACAGTCAATTTAAATAGGTGCATAACGGTGGAATACATTGTGGAAGACTATAAACCTTATTCACAAATTTCCTAAAGAGAATTATATCCTAATTAATGCATAATTATAATCATATTTTAGCAAAAACATGAATAAAATAGTAAAAACAGAGTATTTGCAGTTTTCTATTTTTCATGCAAATATTACTATATAATGCATAAATATCCAAAATTAACATGAACCCACATCACAAATAATGCCAAATGAGTTTTAAAAGTATTCAAAAAAATTCTTTGAATGTGGCAATTCAATGCCTCATCAGAATATTTGATATCTCAAGGTCCTATGGAGTGTGGAACAACCATTCATAACATTTTTGTTTCCCAATCTGTGTTCAAAAATGCTAGATCACAAGAAGAACATGTCATTTTATCCATAGAATTTGTGGCTTATCAGGATTGGCTATCCCAATTACGGGACTTCCTGAAGCTTGGAAAGGTATCGCAAGGCTTGTCGAATGCTGAAAGAAAAAAAATTAAATATAAGGTGACAAGATAAATTTTGCTAGGAGATATCCTTTATATATGAGGCTATGATGGAGTGCTCCTTCATTGTCTTGAGCCCCAGGAAGCATCTTAGGAAATTTTGTAAGCTCATGATGGTACATGTGGTGACTACTTCATCGGCATGGCCATTGTTAAATGCATATTAAGAATGGGTTACTATTGGCACACTATGGAAAAATATTGTTGTGAATATGTCAATAGATGCGTTAAGTGCTAGCATCATGCAAACCTCACTCACTTGCCATAATAAGCCTTGCAACCCATCCAGGCAGCATGGCCCTTCTCGCTGTGGGGACTAGACTTGATTGGGAATATCTCTCCCCCATATTCATGCTGACACACATTAATCATAATGACCACAAAGTATTTCATGAAATGGGTTGAAGTGATCCCCTTATGTAGGCATAAAATTTTTACACTCCTTTCCTCTAGGTTGATGGATCTGAACCTCAGAGGGGAATGGAAAAATAGTAGAGCTACACCTCAAAAGAGAGGCACTTAATTGTGCCTTCTTGTGGTAATTTTTTGATGAATTAAGGGTTCACCAGGAAACTTTTAGCGGAAATTTTTGTACCTAGGCTTGGAATATGTATGATGTGTTCTTTTTATAAATTATTCCCATACACCTAAGTTTCGCCTTTATGCAACTAAAATATGTATATACAATTTTTATTTAATGAGGACAACAGACAGTGGATACAAAATGAAATACAATGCCTAAGATTGGGATTATAAGAAATTATTAGCCTTACTTGAGTTGGATGTTTGATGAATATTCTGAGGCTTGTAATAGGATAGAATCGTCTCTGTTTCTAACAGAATCACCTCTGTTCTAGATAGAATCACCTGTGTTCCACACAAAATTGCCTACAATTTGACAAAATCATATGCGATTATGTCGCAATCCTACAGCAAAATAATTGATAGAAAATATGGTTTCTTGTAAAATATGGCAATTTTCTTGTATTCCAAACCACAAATATGTTTTAATTTCTATATGCAAATGGATATGAAATAACTTGAGAACACTATGATGACAATTCAACCTAGAATGCCATGGATTTATGTGATTATGATCCTAATTTTACGATACAGTTAATTGAAATGATGGTGAACACTAAGATGCAATATGCAAATTTAAGCAGTAAACTAAATAAATATTGAAAAATGCATGAACAAAAATGAAATAGGTAAAGAGATGCAAACAATGGTTTTAATCCTTACCGCCTTCTTGATCTGTAGACAGGATCGCCTATATTTTGACAAAATCGCCTCTAATCTGATGAAATAACTTGGCATTTCTATTGATCACCTGGCGATTATGATGATATCTGGGCGATTGTAACTGGGACCTACAATGATAAAATTAAACAAATGGGAATTCCAGGAGATGAAATTGTGTAGCAAAATGATACGAGGGATCCTTAAGGGAGTTTAGAAGCTATCTCAAGGAATCAAAATTCAACCTACTAGGGGGAGAAATGGAAATGGGGCGAGATCAAATAGGTCAATTAGATATTTGAGGAAGTTGGGAGGTTAGACTAAACATGGAGGAGGTTTTTATCCCTCCTATGTTTGCCACATCCAATCTGCTCACCATCCTCCTTGATCCGAAAAGCGGCTAAACTAGGTAATACGTTTTAAACCAAATTTTATCTTTTTAGCAAATTTGTTAAAATTTTGTTTTAAGACAAAATTGCCTGGTGATTTTATCGACCGTTAGGCGATTTTGTTGACCATTGGGCGATTTTTCCCAACGATCAAACAATTTTTGGTTTATTGGCATGAAAAAATGGGATATTGTTTTCTCACCGTTTTAGCCAACTTTCGGGTAAATTTTGAATAATTTTAACATTTTTTATGGTGTTTAGGTAAATTAAATTTGTCATTTTTACCCTACTACACATTAACATTGACAACTGGACCCAGGATTGCGGAGTTTATACTCCACAATATCATAAGTCATTTTGGTGTCCCTTCAAAGATAATATCGGATAATGGACCATCTTTCAAGAACAAAAATGTGCATGCTTTAATGAACAAATACCTTATTCAACACAATTTTTCAACGTCATATTATCCGCAAGAAAATGGGCAAGTAGAAGCCTCAAACAAGACCATCATATCCATCCTAAGAAAGACGATGAAATATAATAATAAGGATTGGCACTTGCAATTGCCTCTCGCATTATGGACATACAGGACTAGTGTGCGGATGCCCATTGGGGCAACACCATTTTCACTTGTATATAGCATTGAGGCCATCATGCCCTTAGAATTAGAAATTCCAACCTTAAGAGTAGCCTTGAAAGATTTCATAGATGATGACAACACACAGCAAGGCTGCTTTGATCAGCTAACACTTCTTTATGAACGTCGAGTCAATGCCTTGGACCATCTCCATGTTTGTTAGAACTACCTTGCATGATCATACAATAGTAAATTCCATCTAATGGAATTCAAATTTGGGGATCTTGTGCTCAAATAAAACTAGTAGAACTCAAATCTACCACCGCATTTGCGAGACAAATTTGTGGTAAACTGGATAGGCCCCTACATAAATTTAGAAAGGGTTGGACCTAGAGCATATCACCTTACATCATCGGATGGGGTTGAAGAGCCTGAAACTCTCAACATCATTCATTTGAAGGTATTTCATTCAGAAAAAAACATTCAAATATTCATAAAATCAAAAACATTCAAATATTCATAAAATCAAAAACATTCAAATATTCATAAAATCAAAAACATTCAAATATTCATAAAATCAAAAACATGGTCACTTACATCAAAATGCTCCAAAGGTATCTTTAAGCCCTTTGGTCAAATCAAATCAATCAAAAGGCTCCAAAGGCATCTTTAAGCCCTTTGGTCAAATCATCAAAAGGCTCCAAAGGCATCTTTCAACCCTTTGGTCAAATCATAAAAAAGCTCCAAAGGCATCTTTAAGCCCTTTGGTCAAATCATAAAGGCTCCAAAGGCATATTTAAGCCCTTTGGTCAAATCATAAAAGGCTCCAAAGGCATCTTTAAGTTCTTTGATCAAATCATAAAAGGATCCAAAGGCATCTTTAAACCCCTTTGGCCAAAAATCAAAAATATAAAAAAAAACACACATTTTCATCTTACATCCACATTCACATAGTTGCATTTCATTATAATATAAATATCCATTGCATTTTCATACGTTATGATTGCATTATTACAAACGATGCCACAATTTGTATCTCAACCACAAGAAGCAAATACACCTTCATCCATGCATCCATGTGAGTAACTATGTTTCTCAACACAACCATTTCATGTTGCTATATGAAACATACTGAGGTTTCCTAGTCATTCAACCATATCTATTGGTTTTATCAGCTTTTGTAGAAATCCACCTTGATTAGTAGAGAGTAAGGTCTAATTGTGATAAAACCTTGGATATTCAGGATCCCATCTCTAATTGAAACACTAAAATCCTTGTTGGTACAATGGAAAGATGAAAGCTGCAAAAGTGGTCTAGGTTACCTTAAGCGAAAAAAATTTCCTTGCTTATCCCCCAGTGCAACCGGTTTAAGGGTGTTGATAATTGGCAAAAGGACAAGATCTGACCTATCTAATTATATCCCTTGCTTAAATCAAAATAAGCAAAAATCCTGAAACAATACACAAATTCAAGAGCCTAAAGCACACATTCAAATTATAAAAGATTCCAAAAGCTAAAAGAAAAATCAATCAAAAATAAACAGTGATTATCATCACTGCATGAATCCCTTGCTAAAAAAACAAAAAAATCAATAAAAAATAAACAGTGATTTTCATCACTACATATAAGCAAACACCTTAAAGAAAATCAAGAAAATAAGGGAATAGATCTTGAATCCCTAAAATTCTCAGCATCATACAAAACTGGAAGGATAAATCCTTACACATGATGATATATCTATTACATTAGATTTTGGAATTTGTGTAGACCAATGTTTGAATGTGGATGAGCTAGCATAGGTAACCCAATGCTTCCTAGTGGTATAGTCCAACTAAGTCCAACATAAGGACCATATGAACTCTCGAGGATCCCCGATCTTAGCAATGGACTGAAAGAATCCCACCTGACATTGGAGGAAATGCTTGAGATCTATATAAATATATTCATGTGTACACACAGAGAGAATGAATATCCAGGTATATGGTGAAAAGTATTGCTTTTCATAAGTCTTGTATGGTCAGTACACAACTACTGATAGGGTAACTAGAGTATTTGAAGTCTGAGGAAAAACATAAAAAATTCCTACATAGCAACAAAACATATCATAAATCACATCATCAACTTTATTTTATAAGCTTCTATAAATTAGGGGGTATTAATAAAATAAACTAAAAACCGATCACATGTCAAGAATGATATTTAAACGGCCATTGATTATTTTATATCTTTTAAATTACATAAGCTTATCCAAAAAATACATTCATTCCACACCACGTCATTGCACATATGGATGGCTTAAATAATTAATTCCCATGATTAGAATGATTATTAAACATTCATGATTGTTATACTTTATGTGGTATCATCCATTATATTGTCAAAATCATAACATATGCATTCCTTGTGTTTTAAGTGATTAAAACATACAAGTTCAATCACATTATATGACACATTGTATATATCACATGCATTACACATTACGTATTACATCCACCATATCATAGCATAAGTTAGATGCACACAATAAAATCAAAATCAAACATGCATTTAACAAAAAATATTTCATCCACAAATACATAAATCATAACTCATCCATTCACACCTAAAAATCACTTCATGATTTGCATATCAAAAAATCATAAAATCCATCATTAGATCACTACATGATACATCACATTATATCACAACTAGTTAGATCATATCTCATCTACATAAACATCCATCTAAACATCCACATAATCATAAATAACATCTATCATCTATCATATACATCAAATCATCATAATTCCATCATCACATCTCATCATAAAAAAAATAACAAAAACATGAGCAATAAATGATACACATAATGATTCAGAACATAAAGAGGTCATATAAATATGTGTGTCAAAAGTATGGATGTACAAAATTGCCCATAGGCTATAGTCATATAGGTTAGGCAGACCTCAAAAATGATAAACCAAGTGCATCATCAGTCAAACACAAGGCCTGTGCCCCTGACATCACCGCCCACTATGGTCGTGTCATGAGTAGAGTGATGTGAGCTTGATGGCCTCTCTATGCAAGTCTGAGTCCTCTGGCTAGCATGAACGAAAGACTACCTAGAGGTGGAGCACCTACTGACCTATGAACCACCTGAACCTAATGCCTCCCTAGGGACAACTCCATACCTCCTAAGCTACATTTTGAGAGAGGCTATATGAGATACATGCCCCTAGATCTTCCCCTTGTACTCATCTAGTAATACTTGCAAGTGTAAAACCTCTACCCCTAAGCCTATCCTAGGATATGTCCTGGTATCACCCTATGGAGTAGAAGGAGGAACAACAAACCACATCCTAGTGGCACCACCCGTGATAGTAGCCTATAAATCCTAGATCTATAGTGTGAGCTAATCTATGGTGGCATCCTAGTGTGCTATGGTCACATCTCACTACTATACCTAGATCTTGGTTGACTGGAGCTCAGCCTTGACCTCGTGCAACTATTCTCTCAGAGGAGAATCTCTCTCCTCAGGCTCCAGCTTCTCCACATCCTCCTTAGGAGCATCTTGCTCCTTCACTACCACATGCTCTACTGGCTGGCCCCATACCTCAGTCCTAACTTAGGCTCTGTGCCCTTATATATCTACACCATCACCTCCACCATCATCCTCGTGACCCAAGCTGCCATCACCATGCCACATCCGATCACCCCACCACTGAGCAAATGCCTCTGTAACTCCCCTAACAACTCCTGGGGTAGTTTTTGGGGGATCCTCATCTTACAACTCTGTGATCCATGGTGGGGAAATATCTCCCTCTATTGTTAGGTTCCTGTATACAAATTGAACAAGAGGAACATCCTTCTATAGCCCGTACTGATGAAGAACTTGAGAGTAGAAGAAATACTTTCAAATTCAAACCTTGTAGCTTATGAGGCACTGCTCATGCCACATCCTAGCTATGAAACTAGTAGGATCATCCCAATATAGACACTCATGATATGGCTGATATGTGATATCCTCAAACTTCAACTCAATAAAAGTAGCAGTGTAGTGGGAAAGCTCCCTTGCATGAGGATGGCTCTTGCACCCCTCACACCCTTGAGCCCATCTAGTAGCATAGCACTACATCTGCTCCCCTATGACTGTAATCTTGGTAGGAAGCCCTCTAGAGTGATCTACCTTGATGTGCTCCCATCCCCAAACTTGTAAGAGCAAACTACAAGCAATGCCGATGTGACCTCATTTGTGGATGTGATACAACTAGTCATAGCACTGGGCCAACAGGGATCTTCCCCATGCATATATGATGCGCACCTCACTATCCATCAAGTCTTGAACCATCACAAGGAGGTTCCATGGGAACCTCAAGCTTGAGCAACCTGGGATAAAGATGTTATTGATAACCATCAGTAACTTAGCATACCTCTTAGAGAAGACATTCTCCTCATACCACTATGATATAGACACTCCTCTAGACTTGGTTTTCCTGAAGGCTTTCGTAGAGCACCCTTAGAACACTCAAAGAAATATAGCATCATGATCATTAGTGGCCTAAGAGACAATGGCCACTTTATCAAAAGGAATCCAAAACATCCTATACACATCGTCCAACGTAATATTCATCTCACTGATACGAAGGTGGAAAGTGTTGGTCTGAGGGTCCCATCGATGGACCAAAGTTGTAAAGTAGGCCTGATTTGAAATGATGTGAGGCAACCTAGTGACATACTGGAACCCATGGGCTTTGAGCCACTTCTAGTATGTGTCATCCAAGAGGGGTAGAAGGTCATTCATGAGCTTCGGGTCCCAAGCCCGAGCAGTGAGAATCTAATAGCAAAGCAAAAAAAAGCATAACTACAATGCATTTAAGGCATAAATCATAATAAAACATGAAAAGGGTGCAAATAATGATAGAATAGTTTGAAATGCTAACCAAAAGAGCAATAAAGGCACCTCATCATGCAAAAAAAATCAAAAACAAGTCAAAATTGAAAAAAATTAGTTAATCATGCACAAAAAAATAAAAAATTTCTTGAAGAGTTCATGGTCAGTGTAGCCTACAACAACTAGAAATCAGCCACTGAAGCTGAGAGTGGCCAAGCCCCAATGGTCATATTTTTTATCGTTGGGATTCAAATCGATCGCTACCAATGATAGTGGCCAAGTTGCAGGCCATTTTGGCCACTCTGATCAATAGCAGCCAACGAGTGATGCGACAGGAGCGTCTGTGTTAGGCCAAAAACACCAAAAAAATATAGCAAAATAGAAAATGGGGACAAGCCCACAACATTAAATTCTAAGCTAAGCCTAACTACGGGTTTAATTCATTACCAGTGAGCTTAATGAGGTTCATTTGTTGATTACTTAATGTGGTTCATTTTTACCCAAAAAAACAAGCAAGGTTAAGGTTTAGGAGAGTACTCGAGAAGATTCAGCTCCTCCACTCAATGATGCCTCAACCTACACAGCCATGATTCTCTAAGTCATAGAAGCACTCCAAGTTATAAAGGTCACTTTCACTCCAAAAGCTCTGAAAAAGCAAAACTGACAGCTTACGAAAGGGAAAATTCAAAACTCTAGGTCCTTTTTATATTACACTAATTTTACTTTAGCCACTTTTTTCATCAGTGAACAGCATTTCTTGGCCGCTCAGGATGAGGGTGGCCACGACCAGACATTTGGGGGTCACTGGACCTGACAACGGCCAAGATCCTAGAAAAAAACAACCAGAATCCCTCCATGAGGAGTAACAAAAAACATCAAATAAGCACGTTTTGATGACTCATGGTCATTATATTGATCAAAATAACAAAAAAAATCCATAAAAATAAATTCTTGAGTAAGCCACTTATTCAGTACTTACTCTATCGACTCAGCGATTGCAATGACTTGTACTCCATACAATTCGATGAGATGAGTAAGTTACCATAAGACTATTCAGGGCAAAACATTCATTTGGGAATTACAATTGACCTCCTTCAATCTCAAAGAAGACCAAGATGGTCAGACTACTCCACGGGTATGTAGGATCATCTTCATTCCCTTATGACATCAAAAACACTAAGCCAAAGTGATTCAATATGAGCATAAATGGAATCACTCATCCTAAATACCAAAGAAGGCTATTGATATCTAGACCGCTCCTCGGGATAGGGATGGATGATTATCATAAAAAATTGGAATCACACTTGGATGGGGGTCTCACCCATTAGAAGAACAAATGCTAGAAAGGGACCAAATTAGTCATATTGGTCAAGCAACTTGTCGCTTTATTCATTATCATTTCCTCACCAATGTATTGTGTGAGGACGTAGTTCAAATAATAAAAATAATCATAGTCAAAATCAATAAAAGATCACATGATCATATCAAAATCATGTTCATCCTACAATCCATTGCATACAACAATAAAAATTTCCCCTCCATTTATTGGGATCATAAGCAAACTGTGACATTATCAATTTGTAGCTCTCCTACCGGTCAAAATTGATTGTAGCAACTGAAGCTACCCGATTGAGTTTGAGGAATGAGTGCAATCGAACATGTGCAAGCCACTGAGCTAAGTTAAGCCTTCCAAATGTTGAAGCAATGATTCAAAGGATGTGCACCATCTTGTGTTATTGGGCCATCCAGCATTGATCAGACTATTGATCATCATACACCCTACAAATAGATTAGTCTACATTTTTGCTCAGTGTTGTGTTTTCCATAGAGCGTATCACAAAAATGGGTATCTATAGACACCTAAAACATGTCATGTTTAGTAGAACTACATATATAAGCACATTCATAGGCCATATAACTAAACCTTGGACTTTCCAAGTATCAAAAGTGGTCCTCACCACTCATCTGGGGCATTCTAGGCCCATTCAAGCTTAGCCATTGTAAACCAGAGTAGTTGGACCTTGGCCACTCAAGCTCAGAGTGGAAAAACCTTAGCTACTATAGATGACAATGGCAAAATCTAAGTCACTATATATGACAGTGTCTAAGCCATAAAAAGTATTTTGCTGAAATACAAGCCTAATCAGGGGTGAAAGTGGCAGTCTGCATGCAATAAATGTGAGCGGGAGTAACTTTGCATTCCCCTTCATGATCAGTTCACATGGAAGACTTGAGTTTGAATTTAGACTTCAGTTAATAGGTCTTTAAACATAGAAAATACAAAATCTTCTCATGCTAACATTCACTACGCATGAGGAATTCAATCCTAGGATTTTGAACATAGACCTAGGGTTTCACACACTTTAAAAGGTGCAAGCCTAAGAGCACCAAGAATCCGATTGCATTCGATTTGATCCGAATGAGTCCGAATTGGAGGTCTGATTTTATCATCACGAATTGAGCATAGTAGGTCATTGAGGAGAGCATATCGAAGCACCTTGGAGGAGCTACGACGTTCTAGTCAATAAAGGGTTTAACACGAGCAAATCAATCACCATTTCAATGTCAAAAATAAGATTTGTTCCATAGACTAAGATCAAGGAATACAAGCTTCACTTTAGTGGCTGATGTCTCAGAAAGTGGACCGCAAGCCTATATTAGGGTGTAGACATTAGTTTTGTTATTCTATTTTCCTCATATTTGCATATCATTAGCATAGAATCGCTTTATTCATTCACATTCATAGCATTAGTTTCATTTTCACTTGCTTTCATTTAAGTATATTCATTTCTAACAACCTCATCCGAGGAGTTAATCTTGGATATCTAAGCGTGTGTTGTTGTTTCATTTCTCACAGGTCCACAAGTGCATCTACAACATACGAAGCAAGATGATCCCTCTAGGAAATAGACCCAAAGAAGGAGACATCTATAAGCCCTCACACATTTCCGTGTGCATCATCGGGAAGCCTTTATAATAATTCCACCCTCGTGCAAGGGGGATATTTTATACATCTGTTGCCCTCCTTGTGTAAAATCATATATCAAATGAAGGGTATCCCTTAGAGGGATTTATATGTAACCAAACCTTAGAAATATCAATACAAGAGCATTCATTCATGTATTTCTTTGCATTATGGTTGTTTCTTCCTTTACGCCTTTCATTTAGGATGCATGCTTAAAACATTAATAGATTCAATTAAATCACAATTAGGAAATGTCGGTGGGGCTAGCAAGTCGCTTCCCCGGGGATGCTACAGATTTATTATCACTATTAGGTGGTGATAGAGCATGTAAGGTTAGCAATTGTGGCTAGAAGGCAACAATCTATCTAGTATGTATCATAACATAAGGATGATTTGGATTGGTAGTAGGTTCAAAATTTAGAATGTGTGAGATGGAAGGTGTAGACACAGTGTTTTATAGTTTTTGGGTGATATGGGTGGCATAGGCCATCAATGGGGACAAGTGATAACTTCCTTACTATCATCAAAACATCCTCTACACAAGTTGCTTCTTCAATTGCTACAACTATATTATTATAGTTAGTATTACAAACCATTGAAGCTAACTGAGTTTGTAAACCCTTTTTGTAGTATGGTAATGCTTATTCTTCATTTAGCCTATCATATTGTAAATTTAAATTCAAAGTCCTCAATAATCTAGTATTGTAATCATAAATTTTTTCCTTACACTATATTTACGTGGCATTGAATTGAAAAAAAAATAGAATACCCATTACCCATACTTATCGACCTATGCATACAAGGTTCTACTATTAAAACCCAAATAGTAATTAACTTATCGAGTAAACCTCTATATCACATTACAGATATATCAGACAAAAAATAAATTAATATATGTGCCATGATGTCTTCCTCCTTGCAAGATGGGTATGTGCCATGATGGTAACACCACCATGACCTCCAAGGTGGCCTCTCTGTACCACTGTTGAGTCTTTTCAAAGAGACTTGAGAAAAAAATTGGTTCACTATCTATAATTTTTACTTCTTAAAAATAAATAATTGAAACAGACTTTTCCTTTCTATATAAATCATTAACAATTCTTCTTTTATTTAGGTCAAATATACCCCTAACATTCTATGAGAGACAACTTATTTAGTTCATTGACATTATTCTGAGGTGTTAGGAACTATATCCATATCCTCTCCTTTATTATTTACATCTTCAACTTCAGCATCATCCCAAAGTATCTCAAACCTTTTGAATGAGGAAAGAGCACTACCATTGGAGGGGCTCATATATACCCCCAAAAAAATTGGGGTTCTTGTTTTCTTGCTATGACCATCTACGAGTAGGCTAGAGTGAGTCAACAACTCGAGACAATATATCTTTATGCATTCACAAGAACCAAGCTCTAATATTTTCTAGGGTCTTGCCAAGATTGGATTCAAAATATTTTGCTCAACTTAAGGAATTAGTCACTTAAAGCCCGTAATTACTTAGTTGGGTTGAGAAATTAAATAAATTTTAGGACCAAAAGGTTGGCGGCCATAATTTATGGTCATAGGAGTTGGCATAAGGTTTTACTTACTTACGAACACTTGGGTCCAGTACTAGTTTCTTCAAGATTACAATTTATCCAAATCTTCTTGCACCATAAGACTCATTTTCTGGTCAATTCAGCAAACGGAAGTCTTTGACCTAATGCTCCATAATTTGGAACCAAAACCAAGTGTTTAGAATATTAACATATCAAATAACCTTATGGTAAATTTTACCCTGAAACCTAAAGTACATTGAATCCATTAGGTCTTTGAAAAATATAATGTGCACACAAGCCCTAGAAAACAACCATGGCTAAAACTAGTGAGGAGCTTCCAAACAAATAAATTCTTCATGTTTTTCATAAAACTAAGGGATAAGATCCTTGAAATGCGTGGGTAAACCTAGAAATCTAACTTACAATAGGTAACGAAGACCCATTTCACTATCAATTATGAAATTGGGGTCATAACTGGACATGACTAAAAATGACCAAAATAAATACATATTACTACCTCACAAATGACTCTTGCCTACTTGACTAATTCAAAGGAAAAGGAATATAAACCCCTAGATAAACTTCTAACTTTAGCAACTTGAAGGTCCAATGCCTCCCACACATCTTAGATCCAAGAGTGGATATGATTAGTTGGGGGAGTTTAGTTGCCCATGAAATTGGTAACCCTGTTTTGAAAATCTTTTAATACTTGTTAAAAATAATTGTAATCAACCTCATATAAAATCTCTAGATCAAAATCAAGAGGAATCTTAGAATAATTACTTCATACAATATTTTAGGGTGAATTTCTTGGGCTACTTCGCTTTTTAAATAATGTATAGTTATTATATAGTACTATATTATTATTATTATTATTTTTAATAAATAGAGGAGTTGGTTACATCCATGCTACTTTTAGTAACTGCTAAGTGCAAGGTTCAAACCACAAGGGCTGCTCCCAAAAAACTATACCACCTCATTATTGATGACCCACCTATTTCTCAAGATTCATACTGTCATCATCGATTTGGAACGCACTCAAAGAATTCAAATTAGACTAATACCTTTGCAAAAGGTATGCCCTCAAGGTTTGAACATGGGTCTCTTCTTGGTAAGTGCCTGAGCAAACAGAGATAATTACCAATCCACCTAGCCCTTGGGGGCTATAAATTAAATGGGTAGTATGAAATAGTACTATGTTATTATTATTTAATAGGTTGAAAAGTTGAAGTCATGTCAGGGGCCTCCTCGTGAATTAAACTTGGGTCTTCTCTAGGAAAGCCCAATAGCTTTTTCTATATTATATAATATTTAAATATACTTAATAATTACAAATTAAAAATTTTGGGAAGGATGCAATAACTCTTATAACATTTATTAATATGTTATCCAAATTTAATCAACCCATCATCGTATGTACCCAAGCATATTTTATTCAATTATTAAATTTTTAATCCTTTTTATAGTTATTACATAAAATAATAAATATATATTAAATTAAAATATTAAAATTTTACAAATAATAATAATATCTAAATTTTGGAGAAGTCTAAGGTTCAAACCTATGTAAACTCATTGAAAAAAGAAAGAAATATTCTCTTAGTAAAAATTATTTTGAAAATTTTTGAGAGTTAGGGTTTTAGAAGTTTGGAGGTGCCTAAGAGGAGATCTGAGGAATCAAACTAGGGTTTCATAAGCTAGGGTAAAGATACATCAATAGTATGGATCATGGGAAATAATGGGGGACATAGGTACTTTGGTAACAAATCCTCCAAACGAAGGAATCTCATTTTGAGATAAGTTATGTGCAACCCAAGATAGCTTCAATGATTTTCAAACACAAGCAAAGAAAATCATAAACACCATGGGGAAGTGACAAAATGAGGATTATCTACCTAAGAGGGTGAACGGATGTCTACCACACACAAAAGAAATACCAAAATTGGAAATAGCTGAGGACTGGATAGCTTTTTATCCTTTATGTAGAGGGTCTCAGGATATTGTTAAAAAAAGAGAGACAAGAGAGGAGGCTAAGGGGTCTAAAAATAAGTTCTCAAATTGAGAGAAATCATCTCTAGTTTATGGATGCTACTGCTCTCATTAGTCAAGTCAATCTCATAGTAGCAAGAAACATAAAATAATTTTTATATGGGTATACTCAAGCTACTGGGAAAAGTTTTAATGAAAAAAATCTCAAATTGTTTTTTCAATGCAACGAAGAGGATGAGATAAAATTATACAATTGTTGAAATTCATAAAATCTCCTTTACCCATACAGTATTTAGGAGTACCTTTATCTCCAAATAAAACAAAAATCAAGGACTAGAAAGGGTTTATGGATAGGCTTCAATCTAAGCTAAGAAAATGGACTCACAAATACCTAAGCTTGGGAGGAAGGCTTACAATGATTAAATTTGTGCTACAAGCTCTCCTAGTTTATAAAAATTTTGTACTTTAGGCTCCAAAGAGAATTCTAAAGATATTGACAAACACACAAGAAATTTTTTGTGGTTAGGTGCAAGGGAAGAACAAAAAATAGCACTAATGGTTTGGGAGAAGATATGCCAACCAAAAAAACGAGGATTGGTGATAATATTAGCATCCCACAATAGTAAGGTATTGTAGACATTAAAATATGGTCAATCCAATTATGCCACCATGAACAATGGCTAAATGGCATACCAAGGCCCCTAGGGCAGCCCTCAGTAGGTATATAATGGTCCCAATGACTCATTGCAAGGTTTTGGAAGGTTTTAGGCCATTTTTGGGACCTTTTTAGCACCCTATTTCTATTTGTCCCACCCTCGAGCGAGTAGGAGCATTCGTCCCATGGTGGAGCAAACAGCAGGTTTGACCAAAAAAATGTCAAATCTAGGCCAATGGCACCCAGTAACAGTTATATTCCTGGCTATTATTGCCCACAATTTAGGGCACGTAGTAGATCTTATGACATTCTCAATCAATGAGGCTAATTTGGGAGATTCTCTTCCCCTCCAATGCATGTCGTCCTGATGGCCAAGTGGTGCCTCTTGCCCTGCATGCCTTCACATGACCTTTGACCCATGAAGCCTCCTTGAGATATAAAGTGGATGCATTTTCCATACAAAATATAGAGAGGATTTTGAGGACAAAGCAATGGAGTGCTGCCAAGATTTCCTTTCACCCTTTTGTGTCCATCTTACCTCGAAATCTCTACCTACCGAAGGAGGTTCGCGAGGGAACTAGTAGGCATAATTTGTTACATAACAAAACCATATGAGAGAATTCCCTCACGAAATTTTATTACAATACCACCCATAGTGTTTTGCATCAATCCCTAGTGGAATTTGTGGTAAACGTTAGGCAAAAATAGTGGGCATCCCACCACAGAGCGCCACCCAATTTGTGACAGTCGTATTTATCCCATCCTATGATGAATATAAATATATGTATTATTTTGTTATATTTTTTAATTATATATTTTCTATATTATCGTATTATGCTTCAATTTAAATTTTAGAACATTTTGAGCTATATTGGCCAAGATATTGTGATTTTAGTGTTTTGTAGGGTCTCATGCAGGTCTCTGGTGGTCATCTAAGGAAATGCCTAAATTGTTATATATTTTGTAAATATGATAAAATGGGTTTCTTTAAAATAGCATTTTATGTGTTCTATCCAATTTTCACGTGTTTTGGATATGTTTAGGGCCAAAAATTGTTTGCTTTGTGTTTTGCAAGTTACGCACAGTCATTGCAATAACGAACCACCAAAGAACACAATTTTGATGTGATTTTGGATGATCTCTTCCCAAAAACTCCTATTCTGATTATATATATAATTTCATAGTATTTGGAGTTCATTTTATATAGGCACACCATATATGCTCTTTTCTTGCCTGTGGGGATTGCATGTTTTACATCATATGCACTTGCTATTTGATATTTCTACTTTCCTTGTGTGTAGGTTTAGGTTTCATAGTGCATTAGGAAGGAGCACAAAACCTCAAGATCAAAGATACAAGTGGCAAAAACTTTGGCCCGCCCACTTTGATTGTGGGTACGAGGAAAGATATTTGATGTGCACCCAAGTTACTTGAAGGATTTTGATCCTTGGGCACCTGATTTGTAAACATTTGTATCATCTATTTGAGTCCTAAAAGGGGAAATTTTGTAACCTAGATTTTATCTACCCAATTAATAAGAATTTGGTTTATTTTGCATTATTTTTTATTACTTACCATCTTTTCCATCTTACTTGCATGTTTTCGTTTGATGCTCATACGCAATAGGACTTAGATACGCATATTTTTTATCATCATTTGGTGCACCGTTTTTCCCTAATTTAGTGATGATAAAGGTGGGACCCTATCCCTTTTGATTTAAGATAATTTTGAAACTCATTTTTTATCTTTTCATATTGTAGGTGCTATTCGTTTTGGGTTGAAACGAACACTAAACTGCTATTCGTGCCACCTTGGGATGAATGCAAGTTCGTCCCACCCTGGGATGAATACAGACCTATTATTCATCCCACCTTGGAGAGAATAGAAACCATAGAGTTTTCAGAGCAGAATTCTAGAAATAGCATGTTTTGGCGGTGATGAGGTAGGCGTCTAAATCACCTATCTCTACTTTTCATTTTTAAAAATTCTTTTATTTTGGTTTTTCTAGCATATTTTGCTTGTTTAGAAAGTTTAAAAGCTATTTTTCCTTTTTCTCAAACACAAAATAACAAAAACATATAAAAGGAAATTGGAAGTAGGAATGTATCTCTTAGGATTGCTTGCTTGTAGCCTACCCAATGGGTAGGCTAGCACTTATGATTTTTGCATTTCTAGATACATTTGTGGGTTCTTTTTACACCAGCCTTCTAAAAGTAAAATGAACCTTTTGCATGCATCTAGTGAATGATCATTTAATGCTTCTTGGCTTACTTTATTTAGATTAAAAAGAACCACGATCCACTTAAACGCTAGTGAGGTGGATTTCATCACCATACACTAGTAGAGTTCAATTAGGTGGCTTTCATCTCCATCTATTTTCTCAAATCCCATGAGCCTTGTTCTTTTCTTAGGCCAGTTCCAAGATTTGTCATAGCCCATAGATTATAGCATGTATCTCTATTCGAAGAGGTATATCACAAATTGCAGGTGAACTAGGTGAGGAACTGGTAGGACCTATGCTTCTTGGCCGTGTGTGGACCTCATCACCACACATTATAGGTAGGATAACATGACCTGGAGTTCATATCTAGTTTTTAGAGCTACGAGTATACAAGTGAAATCCAATTTAACACAATATTATCATTCAACAATATTTCAAAGACGTGACACAATGTCATCCTTTACAAACAACACATCTAAAACACATAAAATAGTTTAGGGATCCACATTTAAAACATAAAAGAGATAATCATCTATCTTACTGGGTGTTTCCTTTATGTTTTCTTTTTCACTAAGAATTTGTAAATAAGATAATCATCTAGGGTTTGATAGATATTTATGATGGTGTGCACCCGTAGCTAAGCCCAATCATGGGTGGAAGCTATGGATAGTGGACTAGGAGACATTAGTCATCTCCTCTATAGCCCTAGGGACTTATTCATACCTCCCTAGTGAGCCTCTACTCACCCTAACCCCAAGATAGTAGGGCACAAGCCACACCTATGAGGGAGCCCTATGCATAACACCCCCAAGGATGATGAATTTTACTTGGGAGAGTGTTCCTAGTACATAGACACATCACATGCCTTCTTGAATGAAAGGAAATAGTGCACTTAGGTGCTAGTAGACAAAGTGGTGCCACACATCCACGCACCTATTAGGGTTGACATGCATGTTCATAGGCCAAAGCTTGACTTCACACACTAGGTAGAGCAAGTTGGTATGGCCTTCCCTTCATGTCACCTTGATAGGGTACAACAGATTAGGCAGACTGATGGGTATGATACTCATTGCTTAGGGTGAGCTAACTCTGCCCTACCCTTCCTCATCCAAGAAGGAAGGCATGAGGAAATCCCATATTTTCCTCAGGAGCAATATTCTACACATGCACGATGTGCCTCTGCACTTGTTGAGTATAATGAGCATATGTCTCGGTTTGAACCTCAAGTTAACACGGTGACCCTCAATCAATGGAATCATGCAATGGATATCACATATTATCTTGAATGACGTTGGCCATAGGGTGAGACTCTTAGGCCTCTTAGGCCCCGCATAGTGGAAAAAATTAATCAAGCATTTGCAAGATACACTAAATACCAAGCTCAGTTCAAGCAGTTACAACAAGACAAAGAATAACTAGAACACTTGCATTAGGTTGAGAAAGAGAGAATCAAATAGCAGACCAATGAGTTGTTCCAGAAGCCTCTATGAGAGAGGGTTCCTACCCCTAAGACACATAGGCAAGAATTCCACCCGAGGCAACCCACGCCCATTCGAGATAAATCTCCTAGGCCTCATCCAATGTTGCCTCCATGACCTCCTAGGCTAGATCGATATGTGTTTGTAGACACCAAAACATCACCAATCTGATTATGTGACAACAAGCACTAATCACATTGACACACATAGCCCCTAGGGCAGCCCCTAGAGGTTAAACAGTGGTCCTAACCACTCCCATAGTAGTTTGGAAGGTCAAAGGTCAATTTGGCACCTTTTTGGCACTTTTATCCCTACTCGTCCCACCCTAGGATGATTACAAACTGGTATCTATCCCACCTAGGGACGATTATCAGCATTCAACTTAGGGTGGGGCGAATAGAAGGTTTGACTGGAAAAAAGTCAAACCTTGATAGGTCCTCTAGTTAACTAAAACTTTAGGACATGCAATTACGAGGAATGGCTTCAAATCAAAGAGAGATACTTCAGTCATGCATGTCTTTGATTTTGGAGGCCTCATGCAAGGAGACTCTAAATCAGGGAATAATCTTTTCTCTCAAAATAGGACAAGCAACTCAAGTGGCGCCCTCAAATGCGCATTCAAACAGAGAGACCCTAGGTCTATAAATTGGTGAGTCTTCTCACCCAAAGGTGAGATGGAGAGGAGCCTTTGGAGAAATGAAGTGCTACCAAATTATAGCCTCACCCATCGATTGTGCTTTTACATCCTTGATCTCTCTTTTGGAGGGAGGTTATTGGGTGATTATTGGAAGTGCAATCCAGAACCAAACCCAAAAAGTTTGACACAATATCCCACAAAATTTTCCGACACAAACCCATAATAGGATTTGGACCCATCCCAAGTGGATTGGTGCCAAAATAGAGTCCCAAAAGGCGGGCGTCCTGCCCCCGGATGCCCCCTTAACTATCACAGTTCTAAACGCCCCACCCTGGAGTGATTGGAAATTTGTGGCAAATTTCCTTGATTTTTCTTTTTCATGTGATTCTATCTACTTAAATAGGTTGTCATTCAAATTTCACATCGTTTTGAGCATTTTTTATCATGTTTTTATCATTTCCCGCCTTTACTAACATGTAGGTAGCATCATCAAATTCCCGATGATAGAGGCCAAATTGGGAAAATCTGACCTTTTGGGTCTTCCCAAAATACCCCCTTTTAGCTAACCCCCAACTTTGTAGGTGATTTGGAGCTTCCCGAATGTGACATTTGGGACTGTGCCTTTTGACACTTTGTTGCAGGTCTATTCGTCCCGCCCCGGAGTGAATACGAATTTGTGGTGAATTTTTTGACTGTTCCATTTGTATTGCCCTCCTAGTAATGTCCTCATGCCCCTATCAAGTTTTTAGTTCATTTGGATCTATTTTAGTTACTGTTTTATTTATTTTTCACATTCACTAATCGTAGGCTTGGGGATTGCATGTTTTATTTTATCTACGGGTGCTATTGACTATTTCTTGTTTCCTTGAATGTAGGATCTTGACCTTAGAGGAGCAAAAATGAATCAAGACTCATCAACGCAAGTGGTGGCGATGTTTGGTCCACCCATTCTACATGTGGGCACGCGGAAGAAGGAATACCATCTGTTGATGTGACAAGAACATATTTAACGCTCCTAGCCCATAAAAAGGGAGGATATGGATTGTAACTAAGATTTAAATCATATTAATAAAAAGTGTTGTACTTCCATATTGGCTTTCTATTTGGTTTCGATTTGTTTATTCTTCTCTCCTTTCATGCACTTTCAATTCATAAGATTTAGAGTTATCTTTTGTTTCGTTTTGCATCGCATCTTGGCATTTCTTTTTTGTTTCTGTATCCTCATCCTTTTAGTGGTGATCATAGTGGGACATTTGTCCCTTGATTTTAATATTATCTTTGTGATCAAAATTTGATTGTTTTTGCTTCTAGGTACCAAGTTTTCAAACGCTGGACTGTTGTTCATTCCTGTCTATGACGAGTACAGAGCTGGAATTCGTCTTACCCAGGGACAAATGGGCATTCGCCTCACCCTGTGATGAATATAGTTATGTTATTCATTTCACCTAGGAATGAATAGCTCTTTATGCAATTTTAGAACAAAAATTCAGAGGCATCCGATTTGGGCAGAGAAGAGGTAGGGGTCCTAAACACCTTTTGTCATTTTTTGCTTTCTATTTTCTATTTTTTGGTTATTCGCTTGCGTAGGAGAGTTTGAATTCTTGTACTGTATGTTCCACAAACGGAAGGGACATGACCTTAATGCATGTTGGAAATTTAAAGGCTTGGTGCAAGACCTAATCGACAACAA
This sequence comes from Wollemia nobilis, assembly GCA_028583015.1. NCBI lineage: Eukaryota > Viridiplantae > Streptophyta > Pinopsida > Araucariales > Araucariaceae > Wollemia > Wollemia nobilis. The sequence continues at coordinate 9,181,474 of JAQPPZ010002969.1, read as the reverse complement.
GATGCTGGCAGTGGACAACCTTGTAGCGCCAAACAACCAACTGATGGGAGTATTCAAAGACCCCCTACCTGCCCATGATGCACAGGCAATACCCCTTCAAGTCAATGAGGTGACATAGAATTTCCCCATGCAGGGGTATGTAGGGATGATAAGCATAGTGACTAGGAACAATAGGTACCCAATATATGCCCCTACGGTGGCTACAAGAGAGGTTCCATCGATGTCACAACCTAAACAACACCCTACGCAATCTCCCTCATCTAGACTAGTGGCCATGATTTGGACTAGACTTACCCAAATTCTAAGGACCATGTTGGCTAGGCTCTCCATTTACGAGCTCATTCAACAATCATTACCCCATCGGGAGGCTCTAATGGAGATATTAAAAGCCATCAAGCTACAGTCCCATGAAGCAAATTCTTTCAACAACTTCGTGGGACATGTAAAACAATGTACCGAACCAGTCATCACCTTTAGAGAAGACAAATTGAAATTGATGATTGGTGATGTTGCAGATCCATCCCTGCACGTCATTGCATGGGTCAATGGGATTTCGTATAAGAGGGTGTTGGTGGACACTGGCACATCCAGTATTATCATTACAATAGCAACATTGAAACATCTCAAGTTGTTGACATCTCACATCGTGGCCTCCACCTATACTCTTCGAGCATTCAATGATGCGATATGCTTGACGGTTAGTGCAATTGTCCTACCCATCCAAGTGGGACAAAAGACTATTCATACATTGTGCCACATCTTGGAATGTGAGATGGCCTATAATATCTTACTGGGGTGGCCTTGGATCAAGGACATGAAGTGTGTCCCTTCAATAGCTCATTAGTGCCTAAAGTATACATTTGAAGGATAGGTGCATGTAGTACCAATAGACTTAGAGCCCTCCCATCAACGCATTTGGATTTTTAGTTGAGGGTCTAATTCGATAGCCATCCCCGTTGACAAGTCCATCAAATCCCCAACCGGGTCCATCTTCCTCATTTGGTCCTTCACCAACATCGCCACCTATGGGGGCCACACTAAAGGACAAGGGAAAGAAACCCCTAGAAGAGGAACCACCCTCATCTCAACCATCCCCATAAAAGATATGCCTAGTTGAATAGAAGTCGAGATGCCTAGTTTGCCCTACATGGAGTGGACTCAGGAAGAACTCCCATTCGCTCCCCCTCAATCACCAATGATCACCGTTGAGATGGCAAACATAGGCCTAGGGGAGTATTTAGTGTGAAACATTGTAGAAACACCCACACTTGAGTCCATGCAAGACATGGGGAGACCTCGACTCCCCATCGGCTCTGTGGTTCCTCTAGGCTACCCACCCAATTAGAGAAACATTTTTTATGGGTGCCTGGATAATGGCATTGAACCTTACATGCAAGAACATGAAGATGAAGAGCCCTTTGCTCAGGACGTCAACTATTTGTCCAACCCAAATTTCACTTTGAGATATCTTGGCCAATATAATTGGCATGGATATGGGTTGGGCAGGTATGAGCAATGAGTGCATGTCCTTTTCCAACCAAGATATAAAATTCTGTATGACAAGTCAGGAGTAGGGTTCAACCACCCCCTGCCCCTGGACATCTTGGTAGAGAACATGCAAGGCCTAGGGATAGGCAACAAGGATGGGTTGGCATTAGATCCATATGCCAATTCTAACACAACCTATACATTGGGGGATTATCTCCCATTACTAACAACCAACCTTGTTGACATTAACAACCCTTTCCCTTCGGTTGAAAAGGGAGAAAGTTCGAGGACTCACCTACAAGAGGGATATAGACAAGACCAATAAGGGTCTTCAAAAGATGAGTCGAAGTATGAGGTAGCACCTTGGGATCCTTTCAAGTCTGATAGAAATCATTCACAAGTGACTCCCATGGATGATTATCAGGAGATCTTCCTGACAATGTTCCCTTTGGATGCTCCAATTGAGCATATGCCACCTCAAGATAATCAGGTCCCCCCACAAAGAGCAGAAAAAGCCTGATGGGACCACATTAATTTTCTCAAGCAAGATGAGCCTCATATGTCGTAAATAGTTATTGGAGCCAACAAATGCCTTTGGATCTCCGATAGTGATTATGAATACGAAACTAAGATGGCCTATCTCACTCATATGTGATAGTAGCAATATCCATTGGACATAGACGACATGTTTGAACAACTACACATAGGGCCAAGGCATAGGTGGCACCTAAACTAGGCGTAGTTGGACCAATTACTACACCCACTACTCTAGGTATACAGAGAACATCTTCCGCCTAGGGACCCTATAGAGCCATCAATGCCTAGGGCAGACCCTGTCCTCTTATCCGCACATAAGGCCAATCCATTTGTGCCAGTACCCACAGAGCCAGAGCTGGAGCACAAATATCACCTAGGACGTCCGAGTAACCACACCCGTGGTAATGGAGGCCAAAATCATTTCATTAACATGATCTCCATTGACTTAATCGCCCCCATCTACAATCCAACCGACCCAACATGGTCATTGCATCTAGACCTAGATGCTATAGACTAGGATCACGCTGAAACACCACCATCCCCATCATAGTACTGGCCTTGTGGTGGGATGTTCCATTTTACCCCAAGATAGACTCAGGATTTCTTCCATGCTGAAGAGGAACCTGACATTTCGAACAATGATCTAAATTCAGAAAATGATATCCATCTGATCCCAACTCCACACCAGTTGGAGGATGAGTCCCACATGTCAGTAAAGGAAACGACTGACGTAGACATCGGCTCTGATCCAATGAATTTGCAAATCATCAAGCTAGGGGTAATTCTTTCCCCTAAAGAGCAAGCCAACTACATTACCCTTCTCAAATAGAAAAAGGAGGTTTTTGCATGGTCCTATAAAGACATGTCGGGGCTAGATCTGCAGCTAGTCACGCATAATATTACGCTTGATCCGACAGTCAAGCCAGTGAAGCAAAAACTACGTAAAATGCATCCAACAGTAGCTTTAATGGTCAAAGACAAGCTACAAAAGTAGTTGGATGCACATTTTGTTATTTGCATGGATTACCCACCATGTTTGTCTAACATGGTGCCCGTCAAAAATCTCGATGGGAAGACTCGCATATGCACCAATTTTTGATATCTAAACAAAGCAAGTCCTAAGGATGATTTCCCCTTGCATAGCATTGATGCATTGGTAGACGCTACAACAGGCCATGAAATGATTTCCCTCATGGATGGTTTCTCAGGATACAATCAAATTCGTATCAATCCCGAGGACCAACTAAAAATGGCGTTCACAATGCCTTGGGGGACATTTTGTTATAAGGTCATGCCCTTTGGCATTAAAAATGCTGGAGCCACCTACCAACGTGCCATGACATACATCTTCCACGATCACATGCATAAAACTTTGGAAGATTACATGGATGATTTGTTGGCCAAATCTCTTTTGCACCCAGATCATCTCGATGACTTAAGCAAGATCCTCAATCACCTCATTGAACATAAAGTCATACTAAACCCCAAGAAGTGCGTATTTGGTGTCACATCTAGAAATCTCTTGGGTTACATAGTCTCCAAATGAGGAATCAAGGTGGATCCAAACAAAGTCAAGGCAATCCTTGAAATGCTTCCCCCAACTACCATCAAGTAGCTCAAAAGTCTGCAGGGAAAGGTCGCATCAATCAAGTGCTTCATAGCGCAGCTATCTGACAAGTGTCGACCCATGAATAAATTATTACACAAGGGGGTAGCATTTCATTGGGATGACGAGTGCCAGTCAGCCTTTGACGATATTAAACAATACTTAGCTTCGCCACCAGTATGGAACCACCTAGACCAGGAGTGTCGTTCTACTTATACGTCTTAGCTAATGAGGTGGTACTGGACACCATGATGTCCCAAAAAAATGAACTACATAAAGAACATGCTAATTACTATCTTAGCCGCATCGTGGTCAGTTATGAACTTAACTATGCATATGTTGAGAAGCTCTGCTTGGTAGTGGTGTTTGCTACCAAAAAGCTACACCACTACATGCTCAGCAATACAACATATATTGTGTCTAAGGAGAATCCATTACGATACATGATGAGTCGTACTTATCATAGTAGTTGCACAGAAAAATGGATCATGTTGTTGATGGAGTTTGACATAGAATTCATTGGACAAAAATCCATAAAAGGTCAAGTCATCATCGATCAACTAGCAAAGGCTCTTCTTGAAGATGTGTAGCCTCTAACCATAGAACTACCTAATGATGGGGTCTTCCATGTTTTAGAATCCCCAGATTTTGATGAGCCTGAGTCATAGGTCGACATAACCATATTTGTTTATGGTTCTAAATGTGAGCAAGGGGGTGGCATGGTAATTGTATTCTTCACATCGCAAGGGGCTGCAATGCCTTTATCATTTAAACTAGATTTCCCATGCACCAACAAAAATGCAAAATGTGCAGCCTTGCTCATAGGTCTTCAAACAATAATCACCATGAACATCAAACGTTTAAACATCTTTGGTGATTCACTATTAATTGTCAATCAATTCAGAGGGGTATTCCAATGTAAATGCCCAGTTCTGCAGGCCTACAAAGCTCTTATGGACAAATTTTTGGCACATATTGAATGGTACGACATCGAGGCACTCCCTCGATCATCGGATCATTTTGTGAACACTATGGCCTCCTTGGGGTCACTAATCTCGCAATGCCCCTTCTAATGAGATGACAACCATTCAGGTCAAAACATTATCACAATCCATGATGGAGCATGCAAGATCTGACCTAACATCAGGAATCCACCTAATATAGATATAACCATCTCAGGATAGGTTCTCTCGAATCCACTATTGTCTGACTCAAGCCAACTGGGGGTCCTTGTTCTCCCCGACCCCTCTTAATAGCAACACAATGCTATTTTTACAAGTTCTTTCTCGCTCAGCTTTTGCTAGGGATAAACTTCAAGAGGGATTGGTCGTTCATACCATCGAGGTTTCTGATTAGTAGGATTGGTACACACCCATAAGGGATTACCTTAAGTTAGGTAATCTCCCACTTGGATTGACACAAGCCGCAAAAAGATCATTTAAATAGAAAGCAGCAAAACATGTCTTTCTAGGAGATATTTTGTATCATCGAAGCTATGAAGGAATTCTCCTCTGTTTCTTGGACCAACAGGAGTCTGCTTGGGCAATCACCCAAGCCCATAATGGTACATGTAGTGGCCACTTTAGTGGTATGGCCATCATAAAGCTCATTCTTCGCATGGGTTATTATTGGCCATATTTAGAGCGATATTGTTGCGCATATGTAAAGAAGTGTGTGAAGTGTCAACACCATGCTAATTTGACACACGTACCTTCTTAGGCCTTGCAATCGATCCAATCAGCTTGGCATTTTTCATAGTGGGTCTTCGATCTAATCGAAAAGATCTCCCCTACATCGTCAGGTCATCACACGTTCATCATAATGGCCATAGAGTACTTCACCAAGTGGGTGGAAGCAATTCCGCTAACCTCTACGACTGGAACCCGCATTGCGAAGTTTATTTTACATAACATCATATGTCATTTTGGTATTCCATCCAAGATCATCTCGGATAATGGGACGTCATTCAAGAACAAATATGTGCATGCTTTGACAACAAAGGACAAAATTTAGCACAGTTTTTCAACACCCTATTATCCGTAGGCAAATGGGAAAGCAGAGGCATCAAACAAAATGCTTGGTGCCATCCTCAAAAAGACCATCGTAGATAGTCATAAGGTTTGGCACATTCAAATCCCGCTTGCCCTATGGGCTTATTACACTAGCATTTTGATGCCCACTGGGCCAACTCCATTTTTGCTAATGTATGGCTTCGAGGTAGTCATGCCTCTTGAGTTGGAAATCCCTTCCTTGCGCATTTCAATGCATGAGTTCATCGATGATGACACTGCATGGTAGGCCCGATTAGATCAACTTACGTTGCTTGGCGAACGATGTGTTAATGCTCTTGAGCATTTACGTATCTATCAAGAGCGACTTAAGAAAGCATACAACATGAAGGTTCACCTGAAGGATGTTCAGGTTGGTGATTTGGTCTTAAAAGAGAACCAACAGAATTCTAATTTGCCACCCCATATAAGGGACAAGTTTGCAAAAAATTGGTTAGGTCCTTATGTGATTGACAATAAAATAGGACCTGGAACATCTCGACTCATCTCTCTTGAAGGAATCAAGGAACTAGAACCCTTGAACATCAGTCATTTGAGGCCATTCTACATTTAGAGAGAGACATAGCCCACCCAAAAGCTCCAAGGATTCCCACAATCGCTTGGTCAACCCCAAAATGCCCCAAAGGTGTCCATAAACCCTTTGGTCAAACCAAAAGCTCCAAGGATTCCCACAATCACTTGGTCAACCCCAAAATTCCCAAAGGTGTCCATAAACCCTTTGGTCAAACAAAAATCTCCAAGGATTCCCGCAATCGCTTGGTCAACCCCAAAAATGCCCCAAAGGTATCCATAAACCCTTTGGTCAAACCAAAAGCTCCAAGGGTTACCATAACCACTTGGTCAAAATAAATATTCAAAAACAAACAAAAACAATAAAATCATCAAAAATAACAAAAAAAATTGCATCTTCATTCCATGCATAATCGTAAAAATCAAAATACAAAAATATAAGTTGCATTAGGCATCGCATCCATACATTGCATATTTGCTGGTCATACATGCCCCAAACACCATAGACTGTAATTGCTCAGCAATTCAATCATTTTCCACATTTTTTTCATTTTATCAACACATATATCCATAATACAAACATCCCCATTTTTAGCATAGTCAGTTGTCTCCTAATGTATAGAGGATTTTCGTCATTCAGTTGTCTTTAAATTTCTAGCCAAAAACTATACAAAGTCAAACAAATTTTACAAGGGAAAGTTTTACTTGGATCACGCCTCGTTACATAACATCCCTACACAAGTTAAAACACATAAAATAATTCCTAAGTTGTGTGAATGCAATAAAAACCTTCAAAGCAGTCTAGGATACCATAGGTGAAAGATTAGCCTGTTCATCCCCCTATGTGAATGGTTCAAGAGTGCTGAGAATTGACAAAAGGACAAGCTCTTCCCCATCAATTCCCCCTAATAAATAGTGGTTTTCACCACTAGAAAAAATCCCAATCATCGTTGGTCCTCAAGGTTGTAATGATTCGTACTACACGCCCCTGACAAGGATGGGTAGTCATCCCCAAGGCCTAAAAGGATCAATGCCATTCAAAAGCAAAATCCCCACAAGCCATCATCACTACCATCTCCAATCACCTTTGGTCTCAAAATTCATAAGGATTTGTACTACACACCCCTGACAAGGATGGGTAGTCATCCCCAAGGCCTAAAAGATCAATGCCCTTACTTCATCATATCCCTAATCCCCTTTGGTTCCCAAAGTCGTAAGGATTCATACTACACGTCCCTGAACAGGATGGGTAGTCATCCCTAATGCCAAGAGGATCAAGGTCATTCATAAGCCAAAAACCTACAAGCTCAACTTTGCAACCTCAAATGCAAAATCAAATAACAGTGGTTATCACCACTATTCAAAATCCTTGCTCAAAAAGAAAAACAAAAAGAGAAAAATAAATAGTGATTTTCATCATTATGTATACGAGCAAGTATCCTAACACATTGAGAAAATAAAAATCCTAAACTTGAATCCTTGGAATTCTCAGCATTCAAAAACCATCTAGGTGATCCTCATTACGGGTTTGGTGGACAGCATACCTGGCAATGACGGTATCCTAAACACATTATGATATGTCTATCACATTAGCTTTGCATGTGACCAAATGTTTGCATGTGGATGAGCTAGCTTATGGTACCTTATATTGTCCCGTGGATTAATCTTACTAAATACAACAACGAATTTAGTGGAGCTCATTAGGTGATCCTCAGTACAGGTTTGGTTTGCAGACTATCTGACACTAGCGGTATCCTGACAAATACCACATAAACAAACTCAATTGCACACACAAGGATGTGAAATAACTTGGTTAAACTCAAGTCTAATTTATACCTTGTTCAAAAGTCTTGTGAGATAAATGTACAGTCTTGGCTAGCTAGTTAAAATATCTAAATCTTAGAAAATCTTAACTACATTTAAAAAAAAAAATTGGAACATTTCATTATGTACATCACCATCAGAAAATATGCAAAAAAAAAAAAACAAAAACAAAAACAAAGTTATCAGATGCAAAATCATTCCACAAATCCATCCCATAAGTACAAAGAAGCCAGTAAATCTTGTACAGTCTATGGTGCCATCAACAAGTTATCAACAACTCATTTCATTCATTCCATATGCATACATCATCTAATTAGACACATCGCATTCATAATACCACATGCATACATCATCATAAATAATTGTACATAAATAGAAAAACCAACCACGACAAGTGCATAAACACAAAGAAAGTCCTTTGTATATATATCATCAAAAAAATGCCTGTAGGCTACAATAAATCAATCCTCTGACCTTGCAACAAATACAAAAACTCAAAAACCCCAAGCCTAGGGCATCGACCACCATGATCATCCAAAATCATCCACCTCTACCATGTTTGCATCCTAGAGCAGAACCCCCCAGCCCTCTCCTGATGCATTTGCATCATCACCCCCTACTGCTACTACCTTTGTGCCCCCTAGAGGCCCCTCGCCTTGCCATCACCACAAATTCCACCACTGGTCATACTCAGCGGTAACCCCAACATCATCCACATCTAGGATTTTAATCACTGTATCTGAATCCTCACCCAACGATGCAATGACTGGTCGGATCAGCGTCCTCTCGTCCCCCCAGCACTTATAGATCAAGGGCTCACCAAGCAACCCCTGGTGCACCCCAAACTATCGTGTCACATGACCATACAGGAAGAACTCCTACTTAGTCCCATGCTGCCCAATCAGCCACCTCCCCCTACGAACCCACCATAGCCACTCTCCAGCCTCAGGCCAGGCTGGACAGTCTCGATAGGGGCATAAAAAAACCTCCCCTGGAGCAATTCGAGCGAAGGCATTGACATAGTGCCCTATGGCACCCACCCATTGCTCACTATGTCCCTGCTCCTCAGACCTCTGCCATAATGCCTCGTACCTGATATCTCAGTCTACCATCTTTGCCTGAGTCATCCATGGCAATGCAACTGGCCTCTCCATCGCTATGTGCTGCCAAGCCCAGCACTACAATAGATAGCTACATCCAATCCCCTTCTGCCTCTGGCATTGGACCTCATACAACTCATCATAAAGCTATGCCAGCAGAGTCTATCCCCATCTCATGATCATAGGTGCCTCCGTTGGACAATCCACCAACCTGAACACCACCTCTAGTAGGTTCCAATGGAACCGTGCACCTGATGAGTTGGGTAGTAGCATGTTGGAAATAAGGCCCATCAGTACTGCGTGCCTCACTCCCAACACGCCCGTCTCTAGCCACCATCAAACCAAGATGTCGCCAATCTGGCAGTCACCCTCTACCCTCTCCACTGGGTTGTCCACACCCATCTCCTCCCCATGCCCAAAGTAGTGTGTCAACACTGTTATCCACTAATACTGCGATGTCATCCTGATCGGTAGTCCGTCTATCAAAATTCGTAGAATTTAATAGACGTCCTCCAAGGTCACTATCATCTCCTCGGTTGGGAGATGGAAGGTATTGGTCCAGGGTTCCCACAAGTTGATAAGGGCCATCATATAGGCTCGATCCCCGACCATAGGCTCTAGTCGAGTCACCTGCTTTATTCCAAGAGCATCAAGCCACTCCCAGTCAGCCAAATTCAGCATCTCCCACACTTCAGAGAAAACTGTAAGTACACGGTACCTGCTCTTCACAACCTATGAAATAAAATCAAACAAAAAACATTAAAGACCATGAAAAATTGTACAACAATAACATGAATATACAACAATGCATAACACAAAATGTACAACCAAAAACAATTCAAAAAAAAAAAAAAGTTTGTCAGTCCTAGGGTTTTTAACTCTAACATTCAGCTGATAAATTCAAAACAAAAAAAAATTCAAAAAAACATTTGTCAGTCCTAGGGTTTTTTACTCTATGTTTAAACTGATAAATCAAAAACAAAAATAGTAAAAAACGTTTGTCAGTCCTCGGGTTTTTCACTCTAAGTTCAATTGATAAATTAAAAAAATAAAAAAATTCAAACCACATTTTGTCAGTCCTAGGTTTTTTAACTCTAAGTTCAACTAATAAATTAAAAAACAAAAAAAATCAAAAAAAAAAACGTTTGTTAGTCCTAGGGTTTTTAACTCTAAGTTCAACTGATAAATTAAAAAACAAAAAAAATTAAAAAATAAATGTTTGTTAGTCCTAGGGTTTTTAACTCTAAGTTCAACTGATAAATTAAAAAACAAAAAAAATCAAAACAACGTTTGTCAGTCCTAGGGTTTTTAACTCTACGTCTACACTGATAAATTAAAAACAAAAAAATTCAAAAATAATTTTTCAGTACCTAGGGTTTTTAAATCTAACGGTCAACTGATAAATTAAAAACAAATAAAAACAAAAAAAACCACTAGGGTTAAGCTAAGTTTTAAACTCAGTTTTTAACCTAAGTTTTGATCTTTGTTCAACTAGGGTTAACCTAAGTTTTTCAGCTAAGTTTTGATCTTTGTTAAAATCGGGTTAACCATAGTTTTTAAGCTAAGTTTTGATTTTTGTTAGACTAGGGTTCCTTTTAGTTTATCATAGATGCCAAATAAACATGGTTTCTGTTAGGGTTTCAACCTAAGTTTTAATGAATCCATACAAAACAAAACAACTTCTTTTTAGGGTTTCATTTTTAATTTGAAAAACAAAATACAAAAGCAAAAAACAACTAAATTGTGGTTTCCAAATTGTAATGCAAACAAACAATAAATAGGAAGAGCACTCACTGGTCTTGCTTTGGCCCCACAACTTGATGATCTAGTCCATGAACTCATGGTGGCAAGAAAAATTTGGCAGCGCTTTGCTTCACAAAATTGACCTCCTCCTCCTCAGAGCTCCAAATCGCCAAGAAAAACAAATGCGAATGAGCCCAAAACCCAGTTTTGGCCCTTAAATAAGCTTTTTGTGCCTATAATCATTCCTCCCTGGGATGAGCACTCTGGTTAGTGCTCGTCCCACCCTAGGACGATTACTAAACTGGTATTCATCCCACCCAGGGATGATTACAGAGCAAAAACTTCAAAAACAACAAAAACAACAAAAACTGCACCAAAAAAAAGCAATAAAATTGTCTGATAAGAGTGCTTTTGTAATTGACATTTCGAGCATGCAAAATAGATGTCGAGGTCACAAATCCTCACTATCCTACTCCCTAAGAAGGCTACCATAGCTGGACTGCTCCACAGGAGGATGGATTTTCAAGAATTTCATCCCTAAACGGCATCACAAAAAGGGTCAAAACCCAACCAAAAATAGCAATAACATTGCCGAACGAAGGCGCCTTTGTGCTTGACATTATTGGAATGCAAAATAGACATTGTGGTCACAAATTGTCACTATCCTACTCCCTAAGAATGCTACCATAGTCGGACCGCTCCATAGGAGGATGGATTTTTTCCAGTTTTAGCTCTAAAATGCATCACAAAAGGGTTAAAACCCATCAAAAACTGGTCAGAATGTTTGAAAACTGCGTAAGAATTCAATGGTAAACAACTGAAGGCACCCTTACACAAGTCATATTGGGTCAAGTGACTCGTCACTTTTCTCATGTTGGTCATTCCCTCATCGATTCGTTGCTTGAGGGGGTAGTCACACTTAGTCACCAACCAACAAAAACACACCCAATCAAGGAAATAACATGCATTCAAAGGATCATTGAAAAAGACAATCATGCTCCTGCTTGGGACAGCAAACAAGCAATAATCACAATCTGATCAAACACTTGGTATTCGTGAATCATGAACTCAAGGTTCCCATAGACAAAAGGTTGTGCCCTTTGCCTATTCATGATTGATCAATGTCCAAGCTCAAGTAACACCTCACCAAAAAAGGTTAACACTTGAATTAAGCTTCTTAGCTCGTCAGAAGCAAGGATTCAAGAATACGTGCCCCTTCTATTCTTGGGGTATCAATAGTTGGTTAGGTTACTGAGAAACCCTAATCATTAGTGCTTTGGGTATTTATTTTTGCTTGGCACTGCACCTTGCACAGTGCATCCCAAAAAGGGGCATCTATAGACACCAAAATAGCACCAATCTGATTATGTGACAACAAGCACCGATCGCATTGACACACATAGCCCCTAGGGCAGCCCCCAGAGGTTAAACAGTGGTCCTAACCACTCCCACAGTAGTTTGGAAGGTCAGAGGTCAGTTTGGCACCTTTTTGGAACTTTGCTCCCTACTCGTCCCACCCTAGGATGATTACAAACTGGTATTCGTCCCACCCAGGGCTGATTATTAGCATTCACCCTAGGGTGGGGCAAATAGAATGTTTGACTGGCAAAAAGTCAAACCTCGATAGGTTCGCTAGTTAACTAAAACTTCAAAACATGCAATTGTGAGGAATGGCTTCAAATCAAAGAGAGAGACTTCAGTCATGCATGTCTTTGATTTTGGAGGCCTCATGCAAGCAGAATCTAAATCAAGAAATAATCTTTTCTCTCAAAATAGGAGAAGCAACTCAAGTGGCACCCTTGCAAGCGCATTCAAACAGAGAGAGCCTAGGTCTATAAATTGGTGAGTCTTCTCACCCAAAGGGGAGACAAAGAGGAGCCTTTGGAGCAACTAAGTACTTCCAAATTATATCCTCACGCATCAATTGTGATTTTACATCCTTGATCTCTCTTTTGGAGGGAGGTTATTGGGTGATTATTGGAAGCGCAATCTGGACCCAAACCCAAAAATTTTGCCACAATATCCCACCAAATTTGCTAACACAACCCCATAAGAGGTTTTGGACCCATCCCAAGTGGATTTGTGCTGAAACAGAGTCCCAAATGGTGGGCGTCCTGCCCCCGGGTGCCCCCCAAACTATCGTAGTTCTAAACGCCCCACCCCGGAGTGATTAGAAATTTGTGGCAAATTTCCCTAATTTTTCTTTTGCATGTGATTCTATGCTACTTAAATAGGTTGTCATTCAAATTTCACATCGTTTTGAGCATTTTTTATCATGTTTTTATCATTTCTCGCCTTTACTAACATGCATATAGCATCATCAAATTCTTGGTGATAGAGGCCAAATTAGGAAAATCTAACCTTCTGGGTCTTCCCAAAATACCCCCTTTTAGCTAACCCCCAACTTTGTAGGTGATATGGAGCTTCTCGGATGTGACATTTGGGACTGTGCATTTTGACACTTTGTTGCAGGTCTATTCGTCCCGCCCCGGAGTGAATACGAATCTATGGTGAATTTTCCAACTGTTCCATTTGCAGTGCCCTCCTAGTAATTTCCTCATGCCCTTGTCAAGTTTTTAGTTCATTTGGATCTATTTCAATTACCGTTTTATTCATTTTTTGCATTCACTAATCGTAGGCTTGGGGATTACATGTTTTATTTTATCTACAGGTGCTACTAACTGTTTTATATTTCCTTGAACACAAGATATCAACCTTAGAGGAGAAGTAAGGATTCAAGACTCATCAATGCAAGTGGCGGTGACGTTTGGTCAGCCCATTCTACATATGGGCGTGCAGAAGAAAGAATACCATTTGTTGATGTGATAAGAACATATTTAACGCTCCTAGCCTCTAAAAAGTGAGGAGACGGATTGTAACTGAGATTTAAAGCATATTAATAAAAATGGTTATATTTCCATATTGGCTTTCTATTTGTTTTTTATTTGTTTATGCTTCTCTCATTTCATGCACTTTCAATTCATAGGATTTAGCATTATCTTTTGTTTTGTTTTGCATCGCATCTTGGCATTTCCTTTTTGTTTTTGTATCCTCAGCTTTTAGTGCATCCTAGGCCAAACATAGGGTGCCCACAATGGGCAGATACCCCTCTTTATAGACCAACTCGAGAGACACCCTATGGGGCCTACGATGAGCATGAGCCGAAAGTAGAGTACTTGGAGATGCCTTACCAAGGTAGGGGGTGACATGCCACCACCCCACAATAGGTTGGAGGATCCTAGACCTCCACCGTAGGATGTGAACAAGGACGAGGAGATCAAATCCTCAGACCCTTATAAAGAGCTGCTAGAGCACCTAGAGTCAGTAGAGAACAAGACCTCTGGGTCTGGATCTCAAAAGCCTACTATGCGCCAGTTGCGTAGTCAACCCATCCATCCTTTGGTTCCTGCACCTCCTTATCTAGAGCAATTTAAGTTGCCTCAGTTGGCTACATTTAAAGGAGAGGAAGATGCATAGGAACATGTCACCAGATTCTTGGGCCAGTGCTTTGACATTCATGATGATGATGCTTTGCTTTTGAGGACATTCATGACTACCCTCTCGGGCCCCACCTCGGAGTGGTTTTACCAACTCCCTAAGCATAGCATCCACACCTTGGACCAACTTGCAGATGCGTTCCTAGAATGCTTCACCTTCAATACCAAGAGGAAGGCGACATTGGCCGACTTAGCTGGGTTGAAATAGTATGATGATGAGTCAATAACAAACTATGGCAATAGATGGTGAACCTTGCTCACCAAGCTACCTTATCTCCTCCCCATGTCGGAGTTGACTCAAATGTTCTCCAAGAGCTACCTAAAGCCAATCTCCTTGTTGTTGCAACTACAATAGTATCCGACTCTTGAAGATGCCCTAGCATAGGCTAGGACCATCGAAGAAATCAAAATTCAAGAGGGTAAAATTGTGAAGCCTCGCAAGAAGGAGTGGAACAAGAATGCCAAAAGCACCCCAATGCAGTCTAAGCTAGCAATAGTAAATCAAGTTGCCATTAGTGTCCCGAGGCCAGCGCAAGTCGTGCCACCTCAAAAGCCTAATTATCAGGCCACACCCGGGAACTATGCCAAGGATAACCAAAATAGTCAAGGGAAAAATCAACAACGTCACCCCAAGTGATAGTTCACGCCTATTGCAGAGTCCATGGACTCATTGTTTGACCACCTCTTAGTGGCTAATGCGATTCACCTACCTGAGAGTCGACCTATCGACCCAAATGCACCAAAGCCCA
Source organism: Wollemia nobilis (assembly GCA_028583015.1). Taxonomy (NCBI): domain Eukaryota; kingdom Viridiplantae; phylum Streptophyta; class Pinopsida; order Araucariales; family Araucariaceae; genus Wollemia; species Wollemia nobilis. Next base: position 9,166,351 of record JAQPPZ010002969.1, on the reverse strand, counting down.
AAGGATACAGAGAAGACCTATATTGCAAGTTTCATAGGCAAAATGGGCATGATGTGCAAATGTGCTACAAGTTCAAGCATTTGGTGCAAGACATGATCGATAGGAATACCCTTCAGGTGGACAACCCTATTGCACCAAACAACCAACAAATGGAGGTCTTCAAAGACCCCTTGCCTACCCATGCGGAGCAGGCCAAGCCAACACCCCAAGTGAATGAGGTTCATCATGCCCCTCCTAAGCAAGGGTATGTCGACATGATCAACATTGTAATGAGGAATAGGTGGTACCCAAGTCCAACCACACCACCTATGACTCAGAATGATGTCCCCTCGATGTCATAGCCTTCACCACCTCCTATGCCGAACCTCCCACCTAGGCCTATTGTCACCATCAAGAGCAAGCTCACTCAGAGCTTAAGAACAATGTCTACCCGACTCTCCATCTATGAGCTCATTCAACAATCAACACCTCATAGAGAGGCCTTGATGGAGATCCTTAAAGCAATCGAGCTTCAGCCTCGAGAGTCTAACTCCTTCAACAACTTCATGGGGCATGTGCAACAGAACTAGTAATTACCTTTCGAGAAGATGAGCTTAAATCAGTTCCAAATGATATGGTAGATCCCCCTTTGCACATCATCGCATGTGTGAATGGAACGCCATACAAGAGAGTGTTGATAGACACTGGGTCCTCTAGCAATATCATCATGACAATAGCTCTCAAGCATTTGAAGCTCCCAACATCCCACATTATCGCATCTACCTACACCCTTCGAGCCTTCAATGATGCCATATGCTCAATGGTTGGTATGATCATCCTACCTATTTAGGTAGGGGAAAATACCATCTCAATACTGTGCCACATCCTGGAGGGTGATATGGCATACAATATCCTATTAGGTAGACCATGGATCAGGGACATGAAGTGTGTCCCTTCCATCACTCACCAGTGCCTTAAGTACACTCATGAAGGGCAAGTTCATGTCATCCCTATGGACCTAGAGCCCTTCAAGTATTGCAATATGGTGCAATAGCTCCCCGAGTCAACCTTACCATCAACCCATCTAGATTTTCAACTGAATAAATCTAGCCAAGGTTTGACTCTATCACCATCATAGGCCATACCATCCACATCATCGACACCCCCATAGATGTCTAGTGCACCTATGGATCCTTTTCCTAGGAACCTAGGGAAGTGACCTATTGAGGAGGCCCAATCGACCATATCCACCATCTCCATAGAGGAGGTTCCTAGCCCAGTAGTTGAGGAACTACCACATGAGATGAATGATGAATCAGATTAGGTCTCACTCTCATCCCTCTTCTATCCATAGCCTCAGGTCACTATGCACCTGGCTTCCACTAGATTGGGGGAGTACATGGTTAGGAATGTTACAACCACCCCTGCTATAGAGTCGGTGCAAGACATGGGTCGACCCCGTCTTCCCATAGGCACCATCGTGCCTCTCGGCCTCCCCCCTAATCAAATGAATTTTATCTATGGGGGCCTTGACTATGGCATCGAGCCTTATCAATAGCAGGAAGAAGATGAAGAGCCCTTTGGAGAAGACATTAACTACTTGTCCAACCCTAACTTCACTCTGAAGTACCTTGACCTATGCAATTGGCATGGTTATGGGTTGGGCCTGTATGAGTAGGGCACTCGAGTTCCCTACCAGCCATAGTATCAAATGCCTTATGACAAGTCTAGCTTGGGACTCAACAAGCCTGTGTCCTTAGACATCCTCATAGATAACTTAGAGTGCATGACTCTAGATTGTAGAGATGAGCTCGCATGAGATCCTTTCACCAATCCCAATCGTGTCTACTCACTGGGGGACTACTTCCCTATGCCCTTGGGAGATGATGAACCACCTCATGATGATATTCGCTCTTATGAGAGAGGTGAAGGTTCACGTACTCTTCCCCACAATGGTGAGGAAGAGGATCCAGGGTCCCCTTATGAGTGGACGTCGGATGATGAGTCAGATTATGGAGTCACGCCCATTGATTCTGGTAGCTCAGATGGAGAAGGCCCTCGGGTCATCCCCATAGATGATGAGGATGAGTTCTATCTATGCATGTTCCCATTGCATCATCCCATCTAGTGACAACTTCTACCTTTAGAGGAGCAAGCTCACCCATAGCCACATCGACCACCATCGGTCATTCCACCACCCCCACAACCACCTCCTCAGGTCTTGCGACATCTGGAGGTCCGTGGGCACCATCAACCACATAGGGGAAATCATCCATCCATAAATATGATTTCCATAGATCTGTTCGAGCCCCTACGAGATCCGAATAACCCGTTGGAGCCATTGCACCTCGACATGGGGGCAATCGACTTTGATCGAGGAGATTCACCACCCTCGCCCTCTGAGTATTGGCCTTGCGATGAGATGTTACAACCATTTCATTTCTCTCTAGGGCCAACTCATGATGTCTTCCATGCTGAGGAGGAACCCAAAGTTCCCATTGATGATCTAAATCTAGCTGATGACATCCATTTGATCCCTACCCCCCACCAGTTGGAGGAGGGGTCGCATATGTCAATCGAGCCCATGATTGACAAAGATATCGACTCAGATCCAAAGAACCCACAATGTATCAAGCTAGGGGAAAGTCTATCCCCCATAGAGCAAGTCAATTACATAGCCCTTCTTACAGAGAAGAAGGCAGCTTTTGCATGGTCTTACAAAGACATGCCGGGACTGGACCCAAATCTAGTCACCCACAATCTGACGCTTGACCCCAAGGCCAAGCCTGTCAAGCAAAAGCTGAGAAAGATGCATCCCACAGTGGCCTTAATGGTCAAATATGAGCTATAGAAGTTGTTGGATGCCAAGTTTATCATTTCTATAGACTATCCACCATGGTTGTCCAACATGGTTCCCATCAAGAAGCCGAATGGGAGGATTCACATTTGCACCAATTTTTGAGACCTAAACAAAGCGAGTCCTAAGGATGATTTTCCTTTGTCGAGCATCGATGCCCTGGTAGATGCCATAATGGGCCATGAAATGTTATCCCTTATGGATGGCTTCTCTAGGTACAATCAGATTCGTATCAACCTAGAGGACCAACTCAAAACAATGTTCACAATGCCTTGGGGAACATTTTTCTATAAGGTCATGCCCTTTGGCCTTAAAAATATCGATGCCACCTACCAGCGTGCCATGACATACATCTTCCATGACTACATGCATAATATTTTGGAAGATTACATGGATGACTTACTGGCTAAATATTTGTTACGCCATGAGCATCTCGATGTCTTGCGTAAAGTCCTCGATCACCTTATCGAGCATAATGTGAGACTGAACCCCAAGAAGTGCATCTTCGACATCACATCTGGAAAGCTCTTGGGATTCATAGTTTCTAAATGAGGCATCGAAGTAGACCCTAACAAGGTCAAGGCCATCCTCGAGATGCCTCCCTCGACTACCATCAAGCAGCTTCAAAGTCTGCAGGGCAAGATAGCATCCATCAAATGCTTCATAGCGCAATTGTCGGACAAGTGTCGACCCATGAACAAGTTGTTGCACAAGGGGGTCGCATTCCATTGGGATGATGAGTGCCAGGAGGCCTTTGATGCCATAAAATAGTACCTAGCTTCATCACCAGTGTTGGCTCCACCTCGACCAGGAGTGTCATTCTGCTTATACATCTCAACCATCGAGATTGCATTGGGTGCCATGTTAGCCCAAAATAATGAACTGCATAAGGAGCAGGCTACTTACTATCTCAGCCACACCCTGGTCAGTTATGAGATTAAGTACGCATACATTGAGAAGTTATGCCTAGTGGTGGTTTTCACCACCAAGAAGCTATGACATTACATGCTTAGCCATACCACGTATGTTGTGTCTAAAGAGAATCCATTGTGATACATGATGAGTCACACTTATCATAACAGTCGCATGATAAAATGGATCATGTTGTTGATGGAGTTTGACCTAGAATTCATTGGACAAAAATCAATCAAGGGTCAGGTCATCATCGATCAACTCGTAGAGGCTCCTCTCCAGGATGATCAACCTCTGAGCATGGAGCTTCCCGATGATGGAGTCTTCCAAATCTCGAAATCACCTGATTCTGATGAGCCTGAGTCACAGGCAGATATGACTCTATTCTTTGATGGCTCCAAATGCGAGCAAGGAGGTGGCATAGGGATCATGTTTTTCACACCGCATGGGGCTCCCATACCCCTATCATTTAAACTTGATTTCCCATGCACCAACAACAATGTCGAGTATGAAGCCTTGCTCATAGGTCTTCAAATGACTATCACCATGAAAATCACCAAGCTTAACATCTTTGGTGACTCCTTGCTCATTGTTAACTAGGTCAAAGGGATCTACCAGTGCAAGTGCCTAGTTCTGCAAGCCTACAAAGCCCTTGTGGATAAATTCTTGGTAAAGTTTGAATGGTATGACATCGAGGCACTCCCTCGATCATCTAATCATTTTGTGGATATGATGGCCTCCTTAGGGTCCTTGATCTCGTAGAACCCTATTGATGAGATGACAACCATTCAGGTCAAGATGCTCTCATAGTCTATGGTTGAGCGTGAGGATACTCAGGCCATGCTGAAAGTCCACTTGATTCAAATTGAACCTCATCAAGAGAGATTCTCGCACCTTCACGAGCACTTGAATCATGCCGATTGGGGAACTTTGTTCCCTCAAGCCCCTTTTGATAGTAGTACAATGCTATTCTTACAAGTTCTTTCCCACTCAACATTTTCTCGGGATGAATTTCAAGAGGGATAGGCAATTCATGCAATCGAGGCTTCCCCTCAATAGGACTGGTCCACACAAATCAGGGAATATCTAAAGCTGGGTAATCTCCCTCCTGGATTGTCGCACACCGCTAAAAGAATATTCAAATGGAAGGCAACAAAATATGTCTTGCTAGGAGATATTCTGTATCATCGAAGCTATGAAGGGATCCTCCTTCACTGCTTAGAGCATCAAGAGTCGGCTTGGGCAATCGCCCAAGCACACGATGGTACATGCGATGGCCATTTCAGCGGTATGGCCATCGCAAAGTGCATTCTTCGCATGGGCTATTATTGGCCAATGTTAGAGCGAGATTGTTGCGCATATGTGAGGAAGTGCATGAAGTGTCAACACCATGCTAACTTGACACACGTACCTTCCCAGGCCTTACAACCGATCCAATCGGCTTGGCCATTTTTGCAATGGGGGTTGGATTTAATCGAGAAAATCTCCCCCGCATCCTCGGGCCATCACACGTTTATCATTATGGCTACCGAGTATTTTACAAAGTGGGTGGAAGTGATTCCCCTTACCACTATGATAGGACCCCGCATCATGGAGTTCATTTTGCATAATATCATTTGTCATTTTGGTATTCCATCCAAGATCATTTCGGATAATGGGACGTCATTTAAGAATAAATATGTGCATGCTTTAACAGCAAAGTATAATATCTAGCATAACTTTTTGATGCCCTACTATCCACAAGCAAATGGGCAAGCAGAGGCTTCCAACAAGACATTGATTGCCATTCTCAAGAAAACTATCAAAGAGAATCATATCGATTGGCACATACAAATACCCCTTGCTCTATGGGCCTACCACACTAGCATTCGGATGCCCACTAGGGCCACCCCATTTTCACTAGTGTATGGTGTCGAGGTAGTCATGCCTTTAGAGCTGGAGATCCCATCACTGCGCATATCCATGCAAGAGTTCATCGATGATGACACCACATGGCAGGCTCACCTAGATCAACTTACGCTGCTTGATGAACATCGTATTAATGCTCTCGAGCACCTACGCATTTATCAAGAGTGACTTAAAAGAGCCTACAATATGAAAGTCCATCTTAGAGACTTTTAGGTTGGTGACCTTGTTCTAAAAGAGAACCAACAAAATTCTAATTTTTCGCCCCATCTAAGGGACAAGTTTGTGGCAAACTGGTTAGGTCCTTATGTCATTACTAGTCATATTGGACCCAAAACTTATCACCTAGCCTCCCTTGAAGGTATCGAGGACCCTAAACCCTTGAACATCCTTCACTTGTGGCCTTTCCATGCCTAGAGTACTATGGCTCAACCTAAAATGCTCCTAGGTGGTCTATAACCATCTAGGTCACCCCAAAATGCTCCAAGGGTGCCTTTAACCCGCTTGGTCAACCTAAAATGCTCCTAGGTGGTCTATAACCATCTAGGTCACCCCAAAATGCTCCAAGGGTGCCTTTAACCCACTTGGTCAACCTAAAATGCTCCTAGGTGGTCTATAACCATCTAGGTCACCCCAAAATGCTCCAAGGGTGCCTTTAACCTGCTTGGTCAACCTAAAATGCTCCTAGGTGGTCTATAACCATCTAGGTCACCCAAAATGCTCCAAGGGTGCCTTTAACCTACTTGGTCAACCTAAAATGCTCCTAGGTGGTCTATGACCATCTAGGTCACCTCAAAATGCTCCAAGGTTAAAAAAACAGGTCCATAAGCCCTTTGGTCACCCCAAATGCCCCAATGGCCCCCAATAAGCCCATTGGTCACATGTATATATAAATCAAAAAAAATAAAAACATCATATATATCAATCAAAAATACAAAAATATTGCATCACATTGCATCTTCAAACATCATCAAAAATAAAAACATCATATATATCAATCAAAAATACAAAAATATCATATTGCATTTCATTACATCGCATCTCATTGCATTATCAAAATCATCTGCATTAGGCATACTCATTATTGCATTTTGCATTTTAGAGTTGCTCATACGTGTCTAGCACTAAGACTGTACATTATGCATTATTCCAAAACAATCATGTCAAAGTCAGTATCCGCATCATTCCATTATCACCTATCATATCCACTTACATTTCACACTGGTCATAGTAGTGTCTGTTCCCATCACCTAGTCATTTGTTCTAGAATGTCCTTAGGGTTTTTAGTCACTCAACCATCTCTAGTTTTCTTTTCAGATTTTGTAGAAAGCTATCATGATTTTTAGGAGGTAGAGTCTTGCTTAGATTATACCTTGTATACAACAAATCCCAACACATTTACACACTAATAAATCCAAGTTTTGTGCAAGGAAAGATGAAATTACGAAGTGGTCTAGGTTACTTTAAGCGAAAAGGTCATCCTGCTCATCCCCCTGTGTGAATGGTTCAAGAATGTTAAGAATTGGCAAAAGGACAAGCTCTTCCCTACCCAATTCCCCAAAATAAATAGTGGTTTTCACCACTATCAAAAATCCCAATTCCTAAAATCCCAAAAGTTCAAAAAAATCAAAATCCCACAAAAAGCAAAAAAAATCAAAATCAAAATAAATAGTGGTCATCACCACTTCCCAAATCCCTTGCTCAAAGAAAACAAAATACAAAATAAATAGTGATTATCATCACTACATATGAGCAAGTATCCCAATAAAATTGAAGAAAAGAAGGGAGTTGAACTTGAATCCCTGGAATTCTCAGCATTTGGACAACCATAAGGTGATCCTCATTATAGGTTTGGTGGATAGCCTACTTGTCAATGGCGGTAGCCTCCTGCATGATGATATGTCTATCACATTAGCTTTGGTGTGTGTACAGACCAATGTTTGCATGTGGATGAGCTAGCTTTTGGTAACCTAGATTGCCTAGTGGTCTAATCCTACCAAGTACAGAACCTAGGATCGTGACATTCATAGGGTGATCCTCATTCTAGGTTTGGTGGATAGCCTATCTGGAAATGGTGGTATCTTTATGCATCTCACAGGAATGAACTCACTTGCACACACAGGGATATGGAGTATCTTGGTCATCCTAGCAGATTCATACCTTGTCAAAAAATCTTGCATGGTTAGTATATAACTTTTGATCAGGTAGCTAGAGTGTTTGAGTCTCATGAAAACCTCATCAACATTCTATAGCATCTCACTTCATTCATTCCATTTTACCACATTGCAATAATACATTTCCATATATCCATTACACAAAAATAGTACAAAAAGAAACAAAAGGAACTAATGCATTTTATATAGTCTATGGTGCTAACATAGTGAGACAAATCATTAGTCATAGTTCAATATATCAAAGCATGCAATTCATCCATTTCATTATGCATCCACGCATATACATAACCACAAATCATATCACAAAAGCATCCATATGCATACATAATAAACATCAATCACAATTGCATTACATCATAGAAGCATACATATGCATACATGGTACAACATCCATCAGTACTACAACAAATCACATAACAATATCCATCTACAACAATCATTAACATTTAACATACCATCATAAATCACATACATACATTGCATCCATCTCATAAAATAATAAACGAGACATATGATGACCATAACAAAATCTCATATATATATGGGGTAAAAATATACATCATAGTTTCCAAAAATGCTCATGGGCTACAATAAAGTGGGTCCTCAGACCTCACCAATATCAAAAAATAATAGCCTAAAAAGAGTCTCAATAGTACCCATCACCATGGTCATGCAGGACCGGTGCTGTGACTCGCACTACCTCCCATAGTCTGGGTCCATTATGATCCCCTAGGCCTGCTACCACCAGCCCTATCAGTCCTCCACCTAGAAGATGACTACATCATCTCACTCTATCGAGTCCGATGTGAGCCACTAGTCTCCCCATCATTAAGAAGATGCCCTCCAAGGTGCACCACCTCCATCTCTAGTCTATCCATATAAGCCTATCTCCTATCCCCATGACTGGTAGGTCTCCACTACTGACTATAGTCGAAGCACCTCTACTCATAGCCTCTCTACCTCCCCAATGCTAGACCCCTCCTACCTAGGACCCTATGCTCTCAACTATGCCTATAGGGATGAAATCTCGGCCTGGTCCTCCTACACCTATGCTCATAGGAGATCCCTCTCCTATCTGACCTTGACCAGCTCAACCTGTAGCTCTAGGTATCTGTCACCCTAGGTACCCTACTATCCCTATGCCCCTTGGCCCTCAGCCTCCCCCTCATCACCCTGATCCCCTAGGTCTAATAGGTCCACCTGCTCATCTACCTGTTGGTGCTGCCCATGTGGCTCATCCACCTCTGCCTGGTCCTCCTCTAGAGCATCCTCCATCACCTCATCTATGGCCCTAGTTGCCTCACCTCTGAGAGCCCCTATGCCTCACCACTGGTGCATCACCCACCATGAGTCATACTCCATTGTAGTCTCGACATCATCCATGTTAGGAATATCCACTATCGGGTCTACCTCCTCTCCCACCTCCTCCACCACTAGCCAACCTAATGTCCTCTCATCCCCATGGTGTCGATATACTACTGGCTCCTCAGAAACCCCTATAGTCCAAACTATCATGTAACCCTAGAAAATGGGAAGTACTCCCACTCGGTACCATGTTGGAAATCAGCCATCTACCTCACCTCACCCACTAGAGCTGCTCTCCAGCATCCACCTAGTCTGGACAATCCTTGTATGGTCACCATACCACCTACCCTAGTGCTAGTCATGAGAATGCATCAGCATAATGATCCACATCACCTGCATGGTCAGCTCTACCCTACCTCCTCTGCCCTCTACCATAGGATAGCATATCCTATCTCCCTATCTACTAGCTATGCTCGAGTCATCCATGGTAGTCCATGTGGTCACTCCATAACTATGTGCTACCATCCCCAACACTACAATAAGAAGCTACACCCCAAGCCCTTCCATCGATGGTAGCGGATCTCGTACAACTCATCATACAACTATGCCAGTAGGGTCATCCCCCAAGCCATCACTAGAGGCTCCTCCTTGGTGCACCCCACTAGGGCGTACACCAGCTCTAGTAGGTTCCAAGGGAACCTGGCTCCTAAAGAATCTAGGAGAAGCATATTGGAGATGAGGGTCATCAGTAGCGCATGCCTCACCCCCAATACCTTCTCCTCATACCAAAACCCCACCAGTATCCCTCCATTCTGGCAGTCTAGCTCCATCGCATCCGCATCCTCCCCAAAGTACCTCATCAGCACTGCACCTCTCTGGTCATGGTGCATCGAGCGAATAGGTCACCCCTCTATTGGAATCCATAGAATCTGATAGATGTCCTCTAGCATCACCATCATCTCCCCCATGGGTAGGTGGAAGGTGTTGGTGCATGAGTCCCATAGGCTAATCAGAGTAGTCAAGTAGGCTCGGTCACCTATCATAGGCTCCAACCGAGTAACCTGCTTGAGCCCCATGGCATCAAGCCACTCCTAGTCAGCCTCAGTCAAGGCATCTCGGGTGGTCTAGAAGAGCTTCGATGTGTGATACCGACTCTTCACCACCTGGTAGAGCAATAAACTTAATAAGAACAATAATAAAATGACATTCATTATGCCTCACAAAGGCCTCCACAAGGCCCAAAAACAAATGCACAACTAATTCATTACAACAATTTAATTCCACAAAAACAAAATACAAAAAAATCAAAATTAACATATTACATCTACCCTAGGGTTTCATTCCCTATTGTGATGTGATATGTTTAAAAAAAATAAAAAAAAAATAAATGTTACATCTACCCTAGGGTTTCATTCCATCTAATGAGTGATATGTTTAAAAAAAATACAAAAATTTAAAATTTAACATATTACATCTACCTTAGGGTTTCATTACCTATCTCGTAATGTGATATGTTTAAAAAAAAATTCAAAACTTAAAAATTTTGGTATATTTTATCTACATTAGGTTTAATTGCCAAAGGTCAAATAAGGTAAAAATCTGGTACATTTCGGTTAAATTTAGGTTTAATTACTTATTTTAACCAAATCCAATAAACAACAAAGCAACATTACAATTTCAAAAGCAAAATAATGAGGAAGGTGAGTAACCACATACCCGTCTTGCATCGGCTCCTCCATTGGATGCCTCGGTTTGCTGACTCATGATGGCCACAGGGTGATTTCGACAGCGCTTCACTTCAGAAAAATAACCCTCTTCTTCCTCACCTCTCAAATCACCAGAGAAAACATGAAATAATGAACCCAAAACTTGCATTTGAGGTTTATATAGGCCTACAATAGTTCTATTCATCCCAGGGTGGGATGAACACACTTTTGGCCATTCGTCCCACCCTGGGATGAATACAAAATTTGTATTCGTTCCACCCTAGGATGAATACATAATCTATAAAGTAAAACAACTTAAAATGCACCAAAACAGCTCTATTTTGGTCAAAATTTTTGTCTCAACCACAAGACAAATAATAGCACTCTTGGATGCTTGGAAAGAACCTTACTTCAATCCCTAAGAAGGCCAGTATGGCTGGACCACCCCACGGGAATGAGGTTTTTCATTCCTTTCCTCCTGGAAGCAGAAAAGAAAAGGGTCCAAAACCCACCAAAAACAAGTCAAATCTGATGGAATTCATTCAGGGTCAATATGGAATGCAAACTTCTCATGGATGCATAGGCAAGTTACTATTTCACTCCCCAAGAAGGCCATTATGGCTGGACCACCCCATGGGAATGAAGTTTTCAACTTTTTACCTCCAGGAAACCTCCCTAACATCATCAAAATCCTTTCAAAACTATGCCATTTTTCAATGGATACAACTGAAGGCAACCTCAACAAAAGTCATCTGGGTCAAGTGACTCATCACTTTTCTCATGAGTCATTCCCTCATCGACTCGTCGCTTGAGGGGGTAGTCATACTCAATTCAAAATCAACAAGCACACACTCAATCATGCAAATTGCATTCATTCAATGAATCTTTGACAAAGACAATCACGCTCCTGCTTGGGGTAGCAAACAAGCACAAATTAAACAAATTCTTGGCATTATAGAATCATCTTTATGACTGACAAATGTCCAAGATCAAGTCAACCTCATTGGAGAGGTTTACTTGAAGCAAGTTCCTTAGCTCGTCGAAGCAAGGATTCAAGAACACATGCTCTTTCCAGGATTGGGGCATCTAAAGTTGGTTAGGTTATTGAGTAACCCTAATCATTGAATATTTTAGTCATCTATTTTTTCTCGGTGTTGTGCTGCACACAATGCATCCCAAAAAGGGGCATCTGTAGACACTAAAATCTGGTCAATCCGATTATGCTACCATAAGCAATGACTAAATGACATACCAAGGCCCCTAGGGCAGCCCTCAATAGGTATACAATGGTCCTAACCACTCAGTGCAAGGTTTTGGAAGGTTTTAGGCCACTTTTGGGACCTTTTGAACACCCTATTTCTATTCATCCCACCCTGGGATGAATACAAAATCTATTCATCCCACCCTAGAGCGAATAGCAACATTCATCCCAGGGTGGAGCGAATAGCAGGTTTGACCAAAAAAAGTCAAATCTGGGCCAATGGCACCTAGTAATGGTCATATTCCTAGCTATTATTGCCCACAAGTTAGGGCACATAGCAGATCTTATGACATGCTCAATGAATGAGGCCAATTTGGGAGATTCTCTTCCCCCTCCAATGCATGTCGCCCTGGTGGCCAAGTGGCGCCTCTTGCCCTGCATGCCCTCGCATGCCCTTTGACCCATGAAGCCTCCTTGGGCTATAAAGTGGATGCATTTTCCACACAAAATATAGAGAGGATTTTTAGGTTTATGCAATAGAGTGCTGCTAAGATTTCCTCTCACCTTTTGTGCCCATTTTTCCCTTGAAATCTCTACCTAGCGAAGGAGGTTCACGAGTGAACTAGGAGGCACAATTTATCACATAACCAAACCATATGAGTGAATTCCCTCACCAAATTTGATGACAATACCTCCCATAGTGTTTTGCATCAATCCTCAGTGGAATTGGTGGTAAAATTTAGGCAAAAACGGTGGGCGTCCCACCCCTAGGTGCCCCCCAATTTGTGACAGTCCTATTCGTCCCACCCTATGATGAATAGAAATATGTGCATAATTTTGTTACTATTTTTAATTAGTTATTTTCTACATTATCATATTATGTTGCAGTTCAAATTTTAGGTCATTCTGAGCTATATTGGCCGAGATATTGCAATTTTAGTGTTTTGTAGGGTCTCATGCAGGTCTCCGATGGTCATCTGAGGAAACACCTAAATTGTCACTGATTTTGCAAATATGATCAAATGGGTTTCTTTAAAATATCATTTTATGTATTCTGTCCAATTTTCATGTGTTTTGGATATGTGTAGGGCCATAAATTGTTTGCTTTGTGTTTTGCAGGTTGCGCACGGTCATTGCAATTACGAGGCACCATCGGACTCAATATTGATGTAATTTTGGGTGATATCTTCCCAAAAACTCCTATTTTGTTATATCCCTCTATAATTTCACAGTCATTTGGAGTTCATTTGATATAGGCGCACCATATATGCTATTTTCTTGCTTGTGGGGATTGCATGTTTTACATCATACGCACTTGCTATTTGACATTTCTAGTTTCCTTGTGTGCAGGTGCAGGTTTTACAGCGCATTAGGAAGGAGCACAAGACCTCAAGATCAAAGATACAAGCGGTGGCAACCTTGGCCCACCCACTTCGATTGTGGGTACGAGGAAAGACATTGGATGTGCACCCGAGTTACTTGAAGGATTTTGATCCTTGGGCACCCGATTTGTAAACATTTGTATCATCTATTTGAGCCCTCAAAGGGGACATTTTGTAACCTGGATTTGATCTACCCAATTAATAAGAAGTCGATTTACTTTGCATTATTTCTTGTTACTTGCCATCTTTTCCATCTTACTTGCATGCTTCCGTTTGATGCTCATAAGCAATAGGACATAGATACGCATATTGTTTATCATCATTTGGTGCACCATTTTTCCCTACTTAAGGTACTAGCTGGGAAGCTATACTGGAGATGGATTACAGCTATTGGGGGTTTGTGGAGTGGACTCTTACAAGCCAAATATTACCTAGGAGTGGCTGAGAAAAAAATTCCAAGACACAGAGTGGAAGTATAGGGATCTACAATATAGACAATAATGTTAGTAGGCTAGGAGTTAATAAATCCATACCTATATTTGCAGTTATGGGATGGAAATGATGCTCTATTTTAGGAGGATTCATGGAATCAATCTCAACCAATTATTCAAACATTCCTATAGATTGAGAGTTGGAAAGCAGAGCTCCAAAAAATAGGGTGGTGGAAAGCCTCTTACTATATGAAATCATGGAATCAACATGTGCCAAACTTACTACAGTGGAAATATCTTCGATAATGTCCAGTGAGGGGGATAGAGGAACTAATGAAAAACTATGGAGACATATCCAAAGACACCCAATTCAGGATGGTTCTAAGAGGGACATACTTGGATGGGGAGGAAGTATGTTGAGAATTTACAAGGAAAAGTAGGGATACAAAGTAGATTGTGGATATGATATTACCCCAACACCACTTCCATGGACATTTATTTGGAAAAACGAAGGATGGCCAAAAATAAACATTTTCTCAGGGCTAATTAACCACAGAAACTGCTTGAATTTTGATAATTTGGGAAAAAAGAGGTTTCTTTGGGTCTTCCAAATATGTTTTGTGTGGAAAGGTAGAGGATACCTTGACTCACCTATTTTTTGGGTATTATTTTTCTAAATATATATGGATCAATTGGTGGAGGTGGATGAGACAACATTGGGAAGTTTTTGAGATCCAGGAAAGTTTTTATGAGAAATGGAAATAGTGCAGCTTTAAGACTAAAACAATTAAAATGGAATGGAAAATGGGACCTAGCTTCATTCGGTGGCAGTTATGGCTAGAATGAAATACATACATATTTATATCAAAGCATAGAACAGGGGAGCAAGTATGGGATAGGATTATTAGTAAGGTATCAAAAACACTATATATCAAATTACAGGAGGAAACAAACATAAAATGAAGTAATTATTCTACGAAACCTTGGAATAACTATAAATAAATAAATGACTCAAGGAGGGATACACATGTGAGATCCCCTCAAATAACATAGAGTGGAGGCCACCACCCAGAGAGTGGGTGAAGGCAAACACAAATGGGGCTTCTAATAAAAATCTTGAGAAAGCTGATTTTGGTATTATCATGCAAAATTAGAAAGGAGAATAGGTGTACTGGAGAGCAGAAGGCATGGGGGATGCAACAAATAATGAAGCGAAAGGACATGTGATCTTGTCAACATCAGTGATAGCTACAAATCTACAGTTACATAAGCTGTGGATAGAGATAAACTCTCACGTATGGGCTGGAATCTTGGATCTGATAAGACCCTTTCAGTTGTTAGAAATTGGAGAGAGAAGGAAGGTGGAAGCAGTTCAGAAGATCTGGAAGGTTTTTCAAGATGTTTTTATTACACATATCAAGTGAGAGGGAAATAGGGTGGAAGACTATTTAGAAAAATGAGGAAAATATCTGGAGGAAGGGTAATATGTGGACTCTCAAATGGAAAATTAGATAAGCTGGTGCTAAAGAATCCAATGGATGTGGGAGGTGATACAAGTAGATAGAAGAACAGGAAGAGTAGATAGTGATTCTATTAAATCTATCAAAGTTAGGCCACTGAGCAACACAACATGAAGATAAATGGATGGTTTACAGAATTCAGATAAATTAGATAAATTGGAATTCAACTATGGTATTGTTGAAGTGTATGGATATATGCATTATATATGGTAATGTTTTATGGGTAATTTTTTGAACGAGGAGGGATTTGAGGAGGATTTTCTTTCTTCCTTGATGCCTATCCAACTCATTTTACCTTGTAATACAGCTTCTGTAAATATAACATATTTTTCATTTTTTAAAATAATAATATCTAAATTTTAAATAGAAGTGTGTGATAAAGAAATAAATTCAATTTTTTTAAGTACGATGGAGATACAATAAGGACCACCCTCCATGACACAAACAATTCAATATTTTAATTATAGAACTTTTTTAAATGAGTGAAGTATTACAAGAATATTTGCATTAAATATTTTGAATAAATATTATCATAAGTAAAAATTAATAATTTTATTTCTATTTTTTAAGTTGATTATATGGAATTAAAATGGTTTCACCCATATTACATCTTTTGGTATTATAATTTAATAACTATGCTCTTTAAATTTGATATCACTTAACCAAATTCAAGCATGCTCTTTAAAAGTTAAAGAAGGAAAATTATATTTGTAGTAAATATTTCATAACTATCATTTAATAATTAATGTAAAGCAAAAAAAATTCATAATGTTTAAGAGTAAACACTTTGCTAAATTTTCTATAATAATTTTTAAGGTTGAATTTATTTAATGATGCCATTAAAATTATTAATTTATTTATTAATTATTTCTTTATTTTTATTTATTTTTTGTTAACATAGAACGAGTGATTGTCCATGGTGTACACGAGAACCAAAGCTCTAACTATACACCTCCCAAAGAGAGGTGAAAGCCCTTATTTTCATTTTTAAATAATAATTCTTTTTTTAAATTATTTGTGTATTCATATGAGAACACCTCAACTATGTTTCATTTCGATGACTTGAGTTAACATTACATTTTGATGACCTGAATTCAAATCATGAGAAGGGAAGCCCCTGTTGCTACGCCTCAAAGAGTGTGGACCCAATTATACCATCTTTATATTTCATCATTACTTATTTATTTTTTATTTATTTTTTTGTTTATTTGATTAATGTGAGAAACTCATACGACCAACGCACAGGATGCACAGGATTAGGCATCTCTAGTTACTAATTTTTCTATAATAAGTTTTAAGGTTGAATTTATTTAATGATATCATTAAAATTATTAATTTATTTATCAATTATTTATTTATTTTATTTTTTTGGTTAACATCAGAATGAGTGATTGTCCATGATATAAACGAGAACCAAATACGAAACTATACAGTACGGTTTGAACTTGGACCTCCCAAAGAGAGATGAAAGCCCTTGTTTTCATTTTTAAATAATAATTATTTTTTTAAATTTATTTTTGTATTTACATGGGAACACCTCAAACTGTATGTCATTAAAGTTTCATTTCAATGACCTGATTTCAAATCACGAGAAGGGAAGCCCATGTTGCTACGCCTTAAGAGTGTGGTCCCAATTATACCATCTTTATATTTCATCATCATCAGTATTTATTTATTTACTTATTTATTTATTTATTTATTTATTTTTATATTTTTATTTGGTTAATATGATAAATCCATAAAGCTCCCTTAACCATGACCCTCCTAAATCCGAAAACTATGCTTATCAATAGAGAATTTAACACACAACCACCACACACCCACTCATCCACACCACGGTTTGGACCTTGGATCTCTCAAAGAAAAATAAAAACTTGAACCGTTATGCTATCCCTTGATATATATATATATATATATATATATATATATATATATATATATATATATATATATAATATATTAAAACAAAAACCAAAGATGATTTATTGACATAAAACCCAAAACCTATACTGGAAAGTTTAGCCCAGTATAACCCAATATTTACTATTTATTAAGAACAAGGATTTCAAATGTATTTACTATTTAATAAGAACAAGGGTTTCAAATGTATTATTATTAATATCAAGAATTGCTTTTTTTAGGAGAACGTTTACAAATTACATCAACAACCAACTTCAAGGGGTTTTTGAACACAAGACCACTTAAGAAACAACCATCATCTTAGCCACTAGGGCAATTGCCTATCGGCATATCAAGAATTACTTTGTCTTTTTATCAACCTATTTTCTATGGTAATATAATATAAAGAAATATGTTTTTTTAATTCCTTATATAAGATAAATATAGATCTTACTTATATGATATGATGATCATGGTATTATTTTAATTGTTAGTTATATATTTGGCAAATTTTAACCCTAGGTCTTTTCTTTAAAAGTGGAGGAATTTAATTAGTTGAGTTCAAGTTCATCTTATAAGAAGAAAAAATATGTTATACCTTTTTAAATTTTTATTAACTTTTTCAAAAATCAACTTTATATCATTATAAAAAAATATTAGTTAAAATTATATTTATTTTTTTATTACTTTTTAAATGTTTGATATAAATTTGAAAATATTTTTTTATCATTTTATATATATTTTTTTTTAAATGAAGTGGTTTCATGCTTCTATTACTTCTAATGATCCTTATCTATAATTATTGTCATTTTTATGATAAATGTTTTTTTTTTACTCCAACCGTCTATTGTCATTTTTATGATAAATGTTTTTTTTTACTCCAACCTTCTATGTGACTGATTCTATATCATTATAAGAAGATATTAATTAAAATATTTTTTATTTTATTTTTATATTATTTTTTAATATTTGATGTAAATTTAAAAAAAAAATTATTATTTTGTTTTAACTATTTCTTTAAAATAAAGTGGTCTAAGGCTCATATTACTTCTAATAATTCTTATATGTAATTCTCGTCATTTTTAGATAAATGTCTTTATACTTCAATCTTCTATGTCAAATGATGATATAAAATATTTGCATATAAAAATTGTTGTGAATCTTCTTCTTGAAAACTAGTGTAAAAGAGAACTATCATCCTTCTATTTAATTAACATATCCAGTACTTTGTTTTATTTTTTTAAGTGTTATTCTTGCTTTAGTTATATAAGTTATCTTGAAATGCTTAAAAAAAAAAAAATCTCTAAAAAATGGTTAATTAACACGTATGCCATCTAATATATCTTTTTAATGTTTAGGATTTAATTGGATGTTGACAAATTTTTTATTTGAATTTTCCAATCGATAAATTGGTTAATAGTAGGATAAAGGAGATCGTATGTCCACAACTTTTTGTTCAAACATTCAATTGAAAACTTTAAAATAAAATAGTTGACTTGCATAGTTCAATTAGTTATTGGTATCTTCATCGGATACTTATTTAACCATATCAATCACTTCACTTATTGAAATAATTGAATACAAAAAGGCCACATCGAAGTTGATTAAAGACCAACATTACCATAAGTTGGCACTTAAAGTAAAAACAAAAATATCATCATTATCCACCTTATCAGAAAAGGTGATACAATATTTGACAAACTCGTTAAGCAATCATATAAAGCTAATGGATGTAATCAATATATCTTAAAGGAAAATGAAATACTCAATCTAAATTCTATCAAGTGCAAAATCCAATGAATCACCAATAATTGATAATAGATTGGAAGTTAGTGATATGAACCCACCATATATTATAATGCAAGTCTAAACAAAGTCCTTTATGTGGAGTTTATATAAGCACAATAGCTAATATATATATTTATTTTTTGGTTAGTGTGAGAAATTCTTACTATCGATGTTGAAGGTTGGGCATCCCCATCCCACCATGACCTCTCATAAGGGGGAGAGATGCCCATCCCACCATGACCTCTCATAAGGGGGAGAGATGCCCATCTCACCATGACCTCTCATAAGGGGGAGAGTTGATTTTATCAAAAAGTAATTTAACACACAGCCACACACATCATAGTTTGAACCTTGGACCTTTTAAAGAAAAGCTAAAGCCTGAACCGTTATGATATCGCCTTGGGATATAATATCTAATATATTAATAAGATAACTAAGAGATCCAAATATTATATTAACATTATGTAATATTATATTAACATTATGTAGGTAAAAAAAAAATCAAAAAATCATTAACGTAAACTATATAGAAAATAAAATAAAAAAAGTATATAAAAAATCTTAATACTTAATATATTTAAAAAAGGATTGAGAGGGAGTTGTAGATTTATTGTAGTGGTAAGGGCTTTGGCCTTTCTTTGAGAGGTCCAAGGTTCAAACCCCATTTAGTATGAGGGGACCAAGGTCCCTCATAAAACCTGTGTAAACTCATTGAATGAAGTTTCACACAAGCAAAAGGGGTGCAAACACTAGGTGCAGTCAAGTATTGCAGGAAGAGGGTTGTTTGCATCTTACTCGTACTCAATAGGACATGAAGATGGAATAAAATGAAATGAATGCAAACCCTAGGTGCACTCAAGCGTTGCAAGAAGAGGGTTGTTTGCATCCTGCTTGTTGTACTTGAGAGGACATGAGGATGGAACAGAGAGAAAGGGATGCAAACCCTAGGTATAGTCAAGCATTACAGAAAGAGGGTTGTTTGTAACCCACTCACTATACTCAGGAGGATATTATTTACTCTTCAGTCTATGAGAAACCCTATTTAGTCATAAGAAATGTGTCTCAGGGATATTTGGGTTCACAGGTGGAGTTTTCTAATGAACCTTTTCCCTCTATCAAGATTTTGGAGGATGAATTTGGGTTGGATCTGATTGATCATGAAGCCCAAATAATTATCTGCAAACTTAGGGGCAAAAGACCAAACCTAGAGGAGCTCAAAGGATACATTAAGCATTGGTGGTCCAAAGAAATTCCAAGTAACTCTACTACCCAAAAATTTCTTTTTTGTTTCCTTTTCTGATTTAGTGGATAGAGATAGGGTATTCTATTATAGATACAATTGGTTTTTTTGGACAAAGGGGTGTTTATGTACAACCTTGGACTCTTGATTACAACCCCCTTATAGAAGAAGTTGATGTTTTCCTAGTTTAGGTGAATCTATATTCTCTCCCTATGGAGTTTTGGGAAGAGAAGATATTCACCAAAATTGGTAATGTCGTTGATGCATTCTAGTATATGGATGCCCAAATAGAGGAAAATTTGTCCACTAAAATTAATGAGTAGAGCAAGATTGGTTATTTGGATGGATGTTTCAGTTTCTTGACTTTAATTCATTATTATCTTTTCAAGCAAAGGGAAATGGAACCAAAATATTTAATATGAAAACTTCTCCCTGAGATATGGCTATCAGCAATATGGTCATCGAAAGAAGAGAAGTTTAGTCATTCGATCATGCTCTGATTCCTCCTTAGTGGAGGAGAAGGCCCTACACATGAATGATATTGAACCTTCAAACATCTTAGTTCACAAGGAAGAAGCTCATCCTCTAGTTGTGCCAATTGTCCAATAGGAATCAAGTGAGCAACAAAAGACTCAACCCTAAAAGGAAAATTTGAATCATATCATTAATAAAAGCCAAACGGTTATTAAAGAACACACAATCAATTCCATTGAAAATATTAGCACCTCAAATAGTATTCTTAAATCTAATTATGAAACAATCAATGATAGACATTTTTTTTTAAATAAATATCATGCAAAATGTGTTACAACTAGATATTACCTTAAGAGCTTGAAGTGCAAAAATGCATTCTCGAACCTATGCTACAAAAGAAAAACAATCAAAAGATTCATATGCTAAGAACTTTGTAATAGCCCCAATGGTTCTAGACAATTGTTTTTGTTATGATTGGATGGTAACTACAATTTGTTTTTTAATTTTATGTTTTGGAAGTGGTCTATTAATTTGTCATGCTTTGGAAGTTGTTTTATCAATAAACGGTATTCTAAGGTTCAGTCGTAGTAGTAAGTGGATGATATTTTTTAAGGTTGTTGCAACATATTGTACTATCTTACATTATGTACAAGTTTGGGGATCCTAAAATCCTTTTTTACCCTAATAAAATAAATAAATTTTTTTAGTCTTGATAGGAATATTGTAATGGCAAAAGGCGTTTGACTCTTCTAACGAAAACCCAAATTCAATTCACAAAAAAGATGACCTCGATGTACCTCAAATTTTCAATTATTCAAAAAAAATTAAAAAAATATAATTATTACAATTTAAGGAAGAAATTACATTAACAATCTCAACCTCTGCAGAGTGAAATATATAAAAGACTCATTTGGAATAATAACTTTTAACTCTCTATGTTTAAAAGTAATAAGAAAATATTAATCACTTATGGTTAAATTATTCAAAAAGTTGGATAATAAAGCTCATAAATTTGGGTGTATATCGTACAAGCTTCCTTGAAGCTCCTAAAAAATAATACATCAAAATTTGAAATTTGTATGTTTTACAAAGGAAAAAATAATAATAAATATTTATTTTACAAGGATTATCATGCAACTAGTGGTATTGTTAGTGGTAAAGCTAGAAGAGGATACCATCCAATATCTAGAAAAGTGTTTGATGTAAAACATCATCTTGAAATAATAACAAAGCAATGAAATAGAAATTTAAGTGACATGAAAGGGATAATCCTGATTTTTTAATTTTATATTTATTTAATTTATATTTTAAATAAAAATAATATATAATATGAGATAAATAATATTTTTTGATTTTACATAGTGGAATCAGTAGCCGCCATGAATTCGTATAGGTTGTCCAGTTTTTATGGTCATCACAGTATTTTGTGTTGTTCATATTGGAAACCACCACACAGTTCTTCATGTAGTATGTCCTTCTAACCACCATGCCACAATCATTTCAAACCTTTTACGCCACTAAAAGCACCAGGAAAGGGACAAGCGTTCAGTCCAGTGAGGCCCAATATTTGAACCTTGGACCTCCGCCCCCTTACGGGGTTTGGTGGAACTAATTGGTCTACACCTCGGACATAGGTAAATAATTATATTAAAAAATATAAAATTTGATTTTTATTTTAATAATTATAATATAATTTATTATAGTATTGATGTAGTGCCTAGTCTTTCAAAAATGAGTTCTTATTTAAAACCTTAGTTTAATATTTTGGTAAAGAGTTAAATTTAAAATATAAAATTTAGTTTGATATTTATTTAAACTATTATTTCTTTATTTCTATAGTAGAACATGAAATCTATCGGGGTTTCATGGATTTCTACTTGGATTCACAATTTTCTGAACTTGAAGCCCTCTTTACTGTTTGGAAACCTCCTTAAAGAGAATCCATTGATTTCTATTTGGATTCATGTTTTTCTCCATCTAAGTTGGAAACATTTTTTACGTCTCAGTTTATTGTGAGAGAGGGAAGGTAGCTTTCATTAAATTGAATATCTCTAGTGGATCCAGAGATTCTGTGATGGGTTGTGGATCGTACCTTCTACTTGGTGGTACTGATCCATTGTTTGGTTCTGGGATGCTTTTGTGCCCCTCTTCTCCAAGTTCTTAGTTTTCCAAAGTGACCTTCTTGTTGGGTAGTCGACTAGGCGATGGATTAAGATGTAGGTAAATAGTCTCCGAAAGATCTAGTGGTTGTGGTGGACCATGCTTCATCTATTGGGTTCTCTTTCTAGTCAGGAAATTTTTCTTTTGTGTGTTTTTGGGGTTAGAACCCATAAGGATTGGGGGTGTTTTCTTGGATTCTTGTTGTATAGTGTAGGAGTTTTTGTTCTATGTACCAACTGTAAGAGCCCTAGCCTTATGTTGAACCTCAATTTTTTCCAAGGTAATTTTATAACCGATGAACAATTTTGTATTTCTTCTCCCACTGGGTAGGAAGTTATTTCCAATTGGATTATGCTATGTTTGCTTTTGTGCGAGCCTATTTTTTCCTGTTAGTGGTGGTATGTGCTTTTTTCTTCAAGGCTTCTGGTGGTGGACAAGAAAATATTTGTTGAGCCTTTGTTTCAATTATGAAGTCTTGTTGCTCATTGGTCTAGTTGAAAAAAAATTAGCTCATGGTCAGTTGTTGTTTTTCTTCTCCCACTGGATGGGTTGTTATTCCAGCTGAAATATGCTCTACTATTGTGTGAGCATATTTCTTCTTGTTGTTGGTGGTTTGTACTTTCAGCTACAAAGCTCCTAGTGGTCGAGCTAATTTTCATGGAGCCTTTAAGTGTGATGGTTTTTGTTCGGACCCAAAAAATAGGGTTTTTGGTATTGGTGAGATCACTATTGTAGGGCTCCATAAAGAAACAGAGGCAAGATGATTTTATTTTTCAATTTTTCCAATTGGGTGCCATTGGATTGTGTACAGTGTTGATATTTCTATTGGACAGGAATTGTTGGATTTCAAAAGGATTAGGTAGGAAATATTTTTTCAATTTTACCTCAATCTCCTCAAGTGCTTTGAAACTCAATGTTCTTTCCTAATTGGCGCTCAGATTCAAATTTGATTTTAAATTCATTGGTTTGTTAAACCTAAGGTTTTTTCCTTTTTTAATTGGTTTTATTATGTGGAAAGGCCTAATTTGAATTCCACTTTTTGAGTGCCCTTGGGGACACACCAACTAATTCTTTATTGGGTGCTCAGTTCAAAATTTTAATTTCTTTCAGGCAGGATTTTAGGATCCACTTAATCTGAATTGCTAAAATCTTCTATCGGATGCTAGATCAGCTCTGTTTTTCTCTAGTTCTCATTGAATATTCTTATGTATTTATGAAGAACACAAGCTTATACTGAGAGGGGGGGTGAACAGATATAAGATCAACTTTTACTTTTCTTTCCCAAACAATATTATCCAATATAATCAATGGCAATATCAACAATAGTAATCAAAGCAATGCACAAATCATCACACACAATAGAGACACCAATTTAACGTGGTTCACCCAATGTGGGCTACTCCACGGAGAAAATATTTCTACTAAAATTTTCTCAACAAATCTCTTGGGAATCACTTCCCTATTACAATGTTTATGGACCTCTATCCAAAGGAGACACCAATCCCCTAATGCTCTGATTTGTGGATCTCTCTCCATAGGAGAAACCTTTCCCCTTTTCTCTGGTTCGTGGAACTTGACCCAGGAGAACTCTTTCTCCTCAACTGGTTCGTGGATCTCTCTCCATAGAAGAACTCTATCTTCCTAGCTGCTTCATGGATCACACTCCATAGGAGAACTATTTCCCCTTGCTCTGGTTCATGGATCTCTATCCATAGGAGAACTCTTTCTCCTCTACTCTAGTTGGTGATCTTCTAGAAGACTACTACCCCCACTACACTAGCTTGTGGATCTCTCTCCATAGAAGACCTCTATCCTCACTTAGAATACCTCTATCCTCACTACCCTAGCTAATGGATCTCTATCCACTGGAGACTATTATCCTCTACTCTATCACCTCCAAATATTACTCTCAACTCTATCTTAGATCTGCACCAAACACTATCCTCGATCTAGTACAAATCTGCTCTAACTCTATCTCAGGTCTAGCACAAATCTTCTCTCAAATCTACACCAAAATCTATCCTCAAATCTATCCTCAAGCCTTAACACAAAGCTTGATCAAATCACAAATCAACTCTGCTTAGATTTACCCCAAGCCTTAACACAAAGCTTGAACAAATCAATCAATCAACTTTGCTCTCAAGTCTTCACAAAGACTTACCTCAAATCTGCCCTCAAGTCCTCTCAAGAACTTGCTCAATCTGCTCTCAAGTCTTCACCAAGACTTACCTCAAATCTGCCTCAAGTCCTCTCAAGAACTTGCTCAAATTTCTCTCAAGTCTTCACCAAGACTTACTCAAATCTGTCCTTAAGCTTTCACAAAAGCTTGCTCAAATCTGTCCTTAAGCTTTCACAAAAGCTTACTCAAATTGTCCTTAAGATTTAACAAAATCTTACTCAAATCTTCTCAAACACATGCTCAATATAACTCACAAGATATGCTCAATCAATCTCAAATCTTGCACACAATGCTATCAATTGCTTTGTCTAATCTTCAAAGTAATTCCTTTAACTTGAAGCAGTTTAGACATATTCTATTCAAAATTCGTTTAACCTCTGGAACATATAGAGAATGATGTACTCTATCAAAAACTCAATATGTTCTACTCAATCATTAAGTCTTTCACTTTCACAAATCTGATTTCTAATGTTTGCACATTCACTTTCAATATCACTCAAAACCAATGCTCAAGAACTTTCACTCAATCATTCAATCAATGAAACACAACTTGCTCACAAACCCTAAACAAGTGTTTTCATACTTCTTCAAACAAAGAGCACAATGTGGGTCTCAAACCCTAACTCAAATAATCTTCAATCTCTATCTCCAATGTTCTCTAAACATTCACCAATCATGCATATAAAAACTCACTCAAATATTTCCAACAATACTATCAAACAATCCTTTTCACTCCACCTTATATTTCACAACATTCAATCCAACAATACTTCAATCAAAATATGATGTGCCCATACCTTTTTGTTTTTATGGAGATATGTCTTCAAAACCTGTTTTACTCACAACCAAATCCTTTTGCCAATTCTAGGTTAGATAGCAATAATCTATCTCAAAATCTCCACAAGAATATTTTACCTCAACAAATATTTCACCATACAAGAAATACAATAAAATTTCAAGACTCAAATACACCTTATTACTCCTTCCTTAAAAATAAATCCCAATCAATAGATCATTCACTCACTCAAGAAAAATGACAATATCCCTATAGCTCCTTTTAACTCCAACTCAACATAAAATATTTCAATCCAAATTTCAACCTTCCAAACACTTTAATATTCTAACTCAAAATAAATTTCAAATTACAATAATAAAGTCCTTTGAATACACCTTATACTCTCCAATTATTAACCCAACATACATTTCAAATTATACCAATAAAATTCCTTGCACACACTTATAATCTCCAATTCTTAATCCAACATATAGCAAAAATAAAAATTTTAATCATACCTTAGCCACTTTAATAAAAAATATTTTGTGCACCTCAAAAACTAACATGCACTCCATATGAATCGAACTCGCGTTCACCACCTACCTAGCACCTTAGCCATGGCTAGGCTACCACTTGGGTATGCACCCACATAAACACCAAGATGCACTCACACCCTTTGTACCTTTCACTGGTGCCAAAACATTTGAAATAAAACACTTCCTCTCTCCCATTGAGAATCGAAGTGAGGACCTCTGTTCTACCAATGCCTTACGCTACCAAGCCTTGCCACTAGCCCAACCGTGTGGTTGGTAATAGGGATGCACACTCTTCTCCCTTTATTCATCCATAGTCCACCTTTAGCTTTTAAAAAAAAAAGCTTCGTCTTCCTTGCTCACGAAAATCACATCAAATAATTTTTAACCTTTCGCATGTGCAATATCGGAGACTTACCTTATGTCTTCAAACCATATGGTATAAATACCATATTCCTTCCTTGCTTCAATGTCAGTGGGGATAAATATTAAATTTAATATTTTTGCCCAACCCTTACTTAGGGTTTATAATTAATTTATATTATAAATTAATTATAATATAAATATTATAATTAATTTATAAGTAACCTTAGGCTTTTTTTTAATACTTAATATTATAATAATAAATATTATAATATTATTTCCTTTAGGCCTAGGTATCTCCTTCCTTTAGGGTATTTAGCCAACCTTTTGACCAATCATGTGAAGCTTTAAACCAAATCTCTTGGGCTTAAAATATAAATATTTTAACCCTCCTTTTGTCAATCCCTTGCACTGACTTTTGACATCATTGACACTAACTCTTGACATCAATGACAACACAACTACTCAAAATTTCCAACAATCTCCCCCTTTGTCATTGATGGCAACCCTTTTTCTTTAACCATTCCTTTTTCCTTTTTCCAATTCTGCTCCCCCTGAGAAATTGCTCCCCTTGACTGAATGCTCTCCCCCTAACTCAAATCTCTCCCCCTTTGACATCAATGGCAAAGGGACACCTTTGGGGCTAAATATAAGACTCTTAGCTCAGCCCCCTCCCCACCTCCTCTCCTTGGGGTGGTTAATTTTGGGGTGGGAGTATCTCTACTCCCAACATACACTGCTCTTTTTCTTTGTCCACCTTCTTCCTCAACTGATCCTTCTGATTCTTTTGAGTATTCTTGTTCCTGCTTGTCTCTGGAAATTTTGTTCTACACCACTTAGCCATATGCCCAACATTATTGCACTTATAACACTTAATGTTGTGGTTCCTTGAAGGTGCAAATATCTTGAAGTTCCTCCTGGTGAAGCCATATCCATTCCTATCATGAACCCTGCAATGAATTGCTTTATGACCAAACTGATTACAAGAGTGACAATACCCTTGAAAGAGATATCCATTTCTAAAATTTCTCTTGGTGAAACCATATTCCTTCTTTTCATGTGTCCTACACTGCATAGCCTTGTGACCAAACCTATGACATGAGAAGCAATATCCTTTGAAGAAGTCTTGCCTTGACCCCATTGGTCTCTTAGTCCTTTCTTCCCTGTGATGTTTCCTATTCCTCATTTGTGCATTGTTCCTTTCCTTGTTGAACCTTCTATTTTCCAACTTATCCTCATAAGTCTCACTTTCTCTTTCACTCTCTTCTTCTAAAGCTTCTTCTTCTTTGGAGCTTGAGATTGACTCCTCTCCTTGTTCTCTTTGTTCTTCTTCAAAACCAAGTCTTGTCTTGTTTGATGAAGATATTTGTACCTTGATAATCTTATCCAAGGTCTTTGAGCTTCTCCCAAACCTGTGTAGCTTGTCTTTAGACTCTTTCACTTCCTTCCTTAGTGAAGCTACCTCATGCTCTAATATTTCACATTCTAAGACTTTTACCTCTAAATTTTCTTTAAATCTCCTTGTCTTAGATATTGAGTTTGTCAGATCTTGTATAAGCTTTCCTTTCTCTTCATCACATTCTTGAAATTGAACCTTGAGTCTTGAATTCTATTTTCTAACTTTTCTTAATTCCTTAAGAGAATAAATAAGCTCACCTTCTAGATCAACTACTCCTTCCTCTTCATTTTCTGATTCTTCCTCTACCTTTTTGTCTTCAAGAGCATCTTCATACCTTTCAGATTTATCTTCAATAGAAGCACTTCCTTCTTCCTCTATTGCCAAGAAGATAATTTCTTCTTCATTATCTGAAGATCTTCCATCACTATCACTTGAACTCTTGCCTATCTTATCTGCATAAAAACTCTTCTTATGCCTCTGGAAAAACTTCTTTTCATGCTTGTTTTGTCCATACCTATTTTTCTTTTGATACTTAGATTTTCCTGCTTCCCTGTTCTTATGATCTTGTTTCTCTTCACCACTGCTACTTCCAACTTCTGGATAGTTAGATGCATAGTGACCATATTTACCACAATTGAAACACTTAACTATTTTTGTACCTTTGTGCTTTCTTGAGTCCTTGTTCCTTCTACCATAGTTTGCTTCTTCATCACTGGATGACTCATCACTTGAATCTATCTTCTTATCTTTTGTTTTCTTTGCTACTTTGAAGGCTACCTCTTTCTTGGGGATAGGATCCTTTCCTATTCTCATCTCAAAAGTTGTGAGAGTTCCATGTAACTCATCCCTAGTCAAAGTTTCAATATCTCTTGTTTCTTCTATGGTTGAAACCTTTTCACTATACCTCATAGGGAGTGACCTTAAAACCTTTTGACAAACATCTGATTCTTCAACTTTAAACCCAAGTCCTTGCATGGAGTTAACAACCTCATCCACATGAAGTAAGTATGTAGCAATGTCTTCCTCATCCTTCATCTTCAAGTCTTCAAATGTTTTCTTGTGATTTTGCAATTTTGCCATCTTGACCTTTTTGTCTCCCTCATATGTTTTCTTCAACTTTTCCCAAATATCTTTTGCTGATGTGCAATGCATAACTTTTACAAACTCTACTTCATGTAAACCACTTAATATTGCATTCATTGCCTTTGAATTATGCATATGTAAGAGCTTACCATATTTATCTATAGGAGGAGTAGTTGGCGGTGTGTACCCATCCTCAATTGCTTGCCATATCTCATTTCCTTGTGCCATTAGGTAAATCTTCATTCTTACACTCCAAAATGCATAATTGTTCCCATCGAACAATGGTGCCTTATTTTTTGAAGATCCACTCTGAGATGCCATCTGTGTTCCTATATACTTTTCCTTCAAGTTGTTAAACTCTTTCGAAGGAACCCGCTCTGATACCAATTGAAGAACACAAGCTTATACTGAGAGGGGGTGAATAGTATAAGATCAACTTTTACTTTTCTTTCCAAAAAATATTATCCAATATAATCAATGGCAATATCAATAGTAGTAATCAAAGCAATGCACAAATCATCACACACAATAGAGACACCAATTTAACGTGGTTCACCCAATGTGGGCTACTCCACGAAGAAAATATTTCTACTAAAATTTTCTCAACAAATATCTTGGGAATCACTTCCCTATTACAATGTTTATGGACCTCTATCCAAAGGAGACACCAATCCCCTAATGCTCTAATTTGTGGATCTCTCTCCATAGGAGAAACCTTTCCCCTTTTCTCTGGTTCATGGAACTTGACCCAAGAGAACTCTTTCTCCTCAACTGGTTTATGGATCTCTCTCCATAGAAGAACTCTATCTTCCTATCTAGTTCATGGATCACACTCCATAGGAGAACTCTTTCCCCTTGCTCTGGTTCATGGATCTCTATCCATAGGAGAACTCTTTCTCCTCTACTCTGGTTGGTGATCTTCTAGAAGACTACTACCCCCACTACACTAGCTTGTGGATCTCTCTCCATAGAAGACCTTTGTCCTCACTCAGAAGACCTCTATCCTCACTACCCTGGCTAATGGATCTCTATCCACTAGAGACTACTATCCTCTACTCTATCACCTCCAAATCTTACTCTCAACTCTATCTCAGATCTACACCAAACACTATCCTCAGTCTAGTACAAATCTGCTCTAACTCTATCTCAGGTCTAGCACAAATCTGCTCTCAAATCTACACCAAACTCTATCCTCAAATCTATCCTCAAGCCTTAACACAAAGCTTGATCAAATCACAAATCAACTCTGCTTAGATTTACCCCAAGCCTTAACACAAAGCTTGAACAAATTAATCAATCAACTCTGCTCTCAAGTCTTCACAAAGACTTACCTCAAATTTACCCTCAAGTCCTCTCAAGAACTTGCTCAATCTGCTCTCAAGTCTTCACCAAGACTTACCTCAAATCTGCCTACAAGCTTTCACAAAAGCTTGCTCAACTATCCTTAAGCTTTCACAAAAGCTTACTCAAATTTTTCCTTAAGATTTAACAAAATCTTACTCAAATTTTCTCAAACACATGCTCAATATAACTCACAAGATATGCTCAATCAATCTCAAATCTTGCACACAATGCTATCAATTGCTTTGTCTAATCTTCAAAGTAATTCCTTTAACTTGAAGCAGTTTAGACATATTCTATTCAGAATTCGTTTAACCTCTGGAACATATAGAGAATGATGTACTCTATCAAAAACTCAATATGTTCTACTCAATCATTAAGTCTATCACTTTCACAAATCTGATTTCTAATGTTTGCACATTCACTTTCAATATCACTCAAAACCAATGCTCAAGAACTTTCACTCAATCATTCAATCAATGAAACACAACTTGCTCACAAACCCTAAACAAGTGTTTTCATACTTCTTCAAACAAAGAGCACAATGTGGGTCTCAAACCCTAACTCAAATAATCTTCAATATCTATCTCCAATGTTCTCTAAACATTCACCAATCATGCATATAAAAACTCACTCAAATATTTCCAACAATACTATCAAACAATCCTTTTCACTCCACCTTATATTTCACAACATTCAATCCAACAATACTTCAATCAAAATATGATGTGCCCATACCTTTTTTTTTGATGGAGATATGTCTTCAAAACCTATTTTACTCACAACCAAATCCTTTTGCCAATTCTAGGTTAGATAGCAATAGTCTATCTCAAAATCTCCATAAGAATATTTTACCTCAACAAATATTTCACCATACAAGAAATACAATAAAATGTCAAGACACAAATACACCTTATTACTCCTTCCTTAAAAATAACTCCAATCAATAGATCATTCACTCACTCAAGAAAAATAATGACAATATCCCTATAACTCCTTTTAACTCCAACTCAACATAAAATATTTCAATCCAAATTTCAACCTTCCAAACACTTTAATATTCTAACTCAAAATAAATTTCAAATTACAATAATAAAGTCCTTTGAATACACCTTATAATCTCCAATTCTTAACCCAACATACATATCAAATTACACCAATAAAATTCCTTGCACACACCTTATAATCTCCAATTCTTAATCCAACATATGGCAAAAATAAAAAATTTAATCATACCTTAGCCACTTTAATCAAAAAAAATTTTGCACCTCAAAATACTAACATGCACTCCACATGAATCGAACTCACGTTCACCACCTACCTAGCACCTTAGCCATGGCTAGGCTGCCACTTGGGCTACGCACCCACATAAACACCACTATGCGCTCGATTCCTTTGTATCCTCCATAGGCACCAAAATATTTGAAACAAAAACACTTCCCTCTACTACCATCGAGAATCGAACGTGGGACCTCTGTTCCGCCAATGCCTTACGCTACCAAGCCTTGCCACTAGCCCAACCATGTGGTTGGTAATAGGGATGCACACTCTTCTCCCTTTATTCATCCATAGTCCACCTTTAGCTTTTAAAAATAAAAAGCTTCGTCTTTCCTTGCTCATGAAAATTGCATCAATAATTTTTAACCTTTCGCATGTGCAATATCGAAGACTTACCTTATGCCATCAAACCTTATGGTATAAATACCATATTCCTTCCTTGCTCGAACATTGGTAGGGAAAATATTTAAACTTAATATTTTGCGCCCAACCCTTACTTAGGGTTTTAATTAATTTATATTATAAATTAATTATAATATAAATATTATAATTAATTTATAAGTAACCTTAGGCTTTTCTTTTAACACTTAATATTATAATAATAAATATTATAATATTATTTCCTTTGGGCCTAGGTATCTCAGTAAATCTAAGACTAAGGTAAGCTTAGATTAAAGTAGGCCGAGGTAAAATTAACACAGAAGTAATCATAGGCGATAATATTCATTAAATTAACCAGCTAAAACATTACATTAATTTAAACCTTATATAGGCTTAATACAAGCGGAATAGTAGGGAAGGGAGGTTGGAGGAAGATCGGGAGGATTAGAGAGAACGAAGGAGTAGGAAGTGGAGAGGGAGGTGGCAGCGGGCATGGGGAGAGGAAGGAAGTGGAGTGATAAGGGAAAATGGACGACAGGAAAGGAGGAAGGACAATGGAGGGATAAGGAGAAAATAGAGGTGAGGGATAAATAAAAATCATGCCGACCATCAGACAAATTTAGCCGACAAAAGGTAAGAGAGTTCACACTTGCTTAGAAAAACTAGATTTTTCTAAGCCGTTTAAAGATAAACCCTGTTCACACTTGCTACATTCTCCCCCTTAAAGTTGAGAGGACTGACTATACAGTCTCTCAACTTTACAAATTGAGCTTTGGCCAGCGCCTTGGTGAAGATGTCCGTGACGTTCTCCAAAGTGTGGCAATAGTGAAGCTCAACAGTATCAGTTTCCACCATATCTCTGATGAAGTGGTACTTCATATCAAAATGCTTTGATCTACTATGGTGGACAGGATTGTATGCCAATTGAATGGCACTGATGTTGTCACAGAATATTCTAGTTGGACCACTTTGCTGCTCTCCAATCTCTTCTAATACCTTTCGTAGCCATAGAGCTTGAGTACTAGCATGAGTAACCGCTATATACTCAGCTTCTATTGAAGATAGCGCTACTACTATCTGCTTCTTGGAACTCCAAGTTATTAGGCCCGAACCAAGACTAAAATAGTTACCCGATGTGGATTTTCTATCATCAACATTGCTGCCCCAATCACTATCACTAAAGCCTTCAAGCTTGATAGTATCACTTTTGTAGTACTTGGATTCCAAAATCCAATGTACCCTTCACATATCTCAAAATCCTTTTACCTACCTGCAAATGCAGCTCGGATGGATTAGACATAAATCTAGAAACAAGAGATACAACATACTGAATGTCCGGTCCGGTGTTGGCGAGAAACATCAAACTCCCAACAATGCTTCTGAAAGTGGTCACATCAACTTTCGGTGCTCCATCATCCTTGCTTAATTGGATCCCATGTCCAATTGGAGTTGCAACTGATTTGCATTGCTCCATAGCAAACTTCTTAATCATATCTCGAGCATACTTAAGTTGACATATGAAGATCCCTGAATCTGTCTGATGGACTTCCATTCCAAGAAAGTATTTCATTAAGCCAAGATCCTTCATCTCAAATTCTTGCATCATGGAGTGCTTGAACTCCATGTTAACTTTTTCATTACTACCCATAAAAATGAGATCATCCACATACAAACAAACTATGAGGATGTCATTTCCTTGATTCAGGTAGTAGAGCGTGGGTTCATTTTTGCTTCTGATGAACCCATAATCTTTAAAGTACCCATCAATGCGTGAGTACCAAGCTCTCGGTGCCTGCTTGAGGCCATAAAGAGCCTTCTTCAGTTTGTAAACAAGATGTTCCTTGTCTTTCTCTTCAAATCCCTGTGGTTGCTCAACATACACTTCTTCTGTCAAGTAACCATTTAGAAATGCACTCTTTACATCCATGTGTTGGACTTTCCATCCCTTGTGTGCAGCTAAGGCAAGAACTGTTCTGATAGTCTCCTGTCTAGCTACAGGAGCAAAAGTCTCTTCATAATCAATTCCATATTTCTGAGTAAATCCCTTTGCAACTAATCTCGCCTTGTGCCTCTCGATGCTTCCATCAGCATTAAACTTGGTCTTGTAGACCCACTTACATCCAACACGTTTCTTTCCTTTAGGAAGCTTCACCAGCTCCCAAGTGTCGTTGTTTTTTATAGAGGTGATCTCCTCTTTCATGGCATCTTGCCAAATATTTTGAGTACAAGCCTTCTCATAACTAGAAGGTTCAATCTGTGAATTAGTTAACAAAGCATAGTTAACTAGATCTCCCCTAGGTTCCTGCTGGGAGACATCATCACCATACAAGTGCATATTTTCTAATCTTTGTAGAACATAATTCATTTCACTAGCTTGACTCCTAGTATATCTTTTTGAAAAAAATTTATCCAACATCCGATATGATGGGTGATTCTGTAGAGTTCTCTTACCTCTGGATGGAGAATCGATGTCCATTGGTGAGGAACTTACCGATCTCTATGGAGAAGGACTTGGTGAAGAAGTTGAATCAGAAGATGAACTTGAGTTTATGGGAGAAGACTGCTTACCTTTCTATGGTGTCTCTTGTTGCACCCGCTTAGAAACTACATCATTGGATTCATCATCACTGAAAATCTGGGGCTTACCCCATTCTCCCCCTTCATCAAAAATCACATCCCTGGAAAGCACAAACTTTCTAGTCCTGGGATTGTAGAGTCTGTAAGCTTTTGTATTCTCACAATATCCTACAAAGATGCATGCCTGACTCTTTGGATCGAGCTTCTTTCTTAGCTCATCAGGAATGTGAGAATATGCCAGCGAGCCAAACACTTTGAAATACTTAACATTTGGCTTTTTACCATACCAAGCTTGGTAAGGTGTCTGCCCTTCCAAACTTGCAGTAGGACTTCTATTCAAGATATGTACGTTGGTCCTGGCTGCATCTGCCCAATATGAATTAGTCAAATGCTTCGTCTGAAGCATAGACCTTGCCATCTCCACAATGGTGCGATTCTTCCTCTCTCGTGACACCATTCTCGTTATGGAGTGTAGGCAGCTATGAACCGCCTCTTAATGCCATGTTGCTTACAAAAATTCAAAAACTCATTAGAGGAGTATTCTCCTCCCCTATCTCGATCTAAGACATTTTACAAAATATCTACTCTCACTTTCAACTCTTGTTTTGAAATCGACAAAGCATTCAAATGCTTCATCCTTATGTTTCAAAAAATATATCCAACACATTCTAGTAAAATCATCAATGAAGAGTAGGAAGTAAGAGTTGTTACCAAGACTCTTGGTCTGCATCGGACCACAGATGTCTGTATGCACTAGCTGGAGTGGATATCTAGCCCGCCATGCTTGTCCATGAGGAAATTTTGATCCGGCATGCTTCCCAAGAGCACACCCTTCACAGACTTCCTTACTATCCTGAACTTTAGGAAGTCCGGTTACCATCGCTTGTGAAGTTAGCATTTTCAAACTAGCTGAATTCAAATGACCATATCTCAAGTGCCATAGGACACTTGGATTGGAAATAGCAACATTTGCTAACTTATCTCCCCCTGGCTGGCCAAACTTTAAAGGAAACAATCTATTCTTTGACATTGGCACTTGTGTAATGATTCTATTACTGTTATTTTTATCAAAAATAGTGCATTTACCCTCATCAAAAAGCAACTTGTAGTTCTTTTCTAACATTTGACCAACACTTAAAATATTGTGTTGGAGATGGGGTGTGTAATAGATATCACTTACTTGTTTGACGCCTTCTTTAGTTGGAACTGCCATGGCTCCAATGCCTTCAATTGCCAATGATTTATCATCTCCCAATTTGATGCTGGATTTGTATGAGGAGTTTAGAGTAGCAAAGAGCTCTTCTTTGCCACTCATATGGTTTGAACACCCAGTGTCCAAGATCCATGTATCATTCATGTTCTGATCTGCCTGACCATAAGAGAGAAAGAGATTTGTGGCCTCTTCCTCTTCTCCAAAATTTCCAAACCGACTGCTCTCGGTCGCTACTAGTTCCTTGTGAAGTCTTTGTCCAACAGTCACGAGCATAATGGCCAAGTTTGCCACAATTGTAGCAAGATTGTTTTGACTTATCTCCTCCTTTGCCTCTGCTCGATTGTTTTCCTCTATTTTGTTGTCCTCCTCTATTCTGTTGTTCACCTCCGTTTGAGAATCCTCCTCTATTCTGATTTCCTCCTCTGTTAGGAGTTCCACCTCTCTGATTATTTCTGCCTCTACCT
This sequence comes from Wollemia nobilis, assembly GCA_028583015.1. Taxonomy (NCBI): domain Eukaryota; kingdom Viridiplantae; phylum Streptophyta; class Pinopsida; order Araucariales; family Araucariaceae; genus Wollemia; species Wollemia nobilis. The sequence continues at coordinate 9,129,832 of JAQPPZ010002969.1, read as the reverse complement.
CTATACTGTCCTCTACCATGGCCTCTACCTCTGCCTTCATGAGAAGCAAAGGCTTTATCATCTCCTCCGTAACTTGTGGAAGGAGTTTGTTGTAACCTCTCTTCATGTGAGAGAAGTGAGCCAATTAGGGCTTCAAAAGATAGAGAAGTTAGGTCTTTGGATTCTTCTATAATTATGGCAACTAAATTCCACTTAGGAAGAAGTGTCCTCAACACTTTCTTCACTATAACTTCAGGCTTTACATCTTCTCCTAAAGTGACCATCTTATCTACTACGGCTTTCACACGCACGTAGTAATCACCAACCTTTTCACTCTCTTGCATTTTAAGAGTCTCAAACTCTCGTTTCAAGGTTTGTAGTTTAACTTGTTTGACTTGGTCACTACCCCTATAACTTTCTTTTAAAGCATTCCAAGCAGATTCAACAGTTATAAAAGAAGCTATTCTAGGGAAAATACTTCTATCAAGGGCGGCTTGGATATGATAAAGGGCGAAAGAATTATTCTTCTGAGCTTCCTTTTTAGCCCTTTTATCAGCAACATTCAAAGCTGCCCAATCAGCAGCAGTAGGTTCAATATATCCCTCTTCAATCACATCCCAAAGACCTTTGCCTATCAAAAGAGTTTTCATTTTAATTGACCAATACTCGTAATCACCACCATTGAACTCAGGGATTGGTAGACTAGTATTGGATGCCATTTTAGAAAGCAAACTTTATTTCAACTTCAAACAAGTAGTACAAAGAAGTACAAAATAGATCATTGATTTAAATCAAATCTAGCTTTCTTAATATGCTCACTGATTTGGCGTTCTTCTTCTCGAGGATCACCCAAAACTGGAAAGGTGAAATTGTCTGCTTCGTCATCACTAATTATAATGACTTCTTGTGCTACTGCTGGCTCATAACGTCTTTTGAGAACATTTCGTTCTTCAGTTGCAGGTTTCACCTCCACTGGTTCTTCTTCCTCTTCTTCTTCTTCTTCTTCTCCTTCTTCTGAATCAGGAGAGCGTGGTGTATAGCTCTCACTTGTTTCTACTTCAGGCACTGCAGGTGTATAACTGTCACTTGATTGTCCTTCAGGTACTATTTCAACCGTCTCGGATTCAATTATCCTTTGCCCGAAGATATTATCTTCAGAATCTGCCTCGTATCCAGAGTCTGGTTTCCTCAGATGAGCAATCACTTGGTTTTCTAATTGGCAAAATACTGTATGAAGTCCGTACCACTGGACTTTCTCGTCAAAGAAATCAGGTGTCTCTCTTCTCAACAGAGAGAGTAATGCATTATAGCATCCGGCTGACCGGATCATCTACCCAGAATCACACCGTATGAACTGGGTTACAACTTAATATGATGCCAAAAAAAAACTTTCTAAAACCTTTTCACTCTTTTATTTTTATAAAAAAAATCAAAATTTGTTTTTTTTAATAAAGGCCTTTTTAAAAAAAATTAACAATTTCTTATATATATTTTTAATTATTATTTTGAAATAAATGTATATTCAAAAAACATAATCAAAAAACTATATATATAGAAATTATGAAATTAATTTTAAAACCTTTAAAAAAAACTAAATAAGAAAAATTTTATAAAAAATAAACCTTTTTTTTGTTTTGTAATCCCCAATGAGATTCGAACCGCTGACTTCCGCCGTCTACCCGGTAGTCTTAGCCGCTGCACCACGCGGCTGCTGTGGTAGAACAGTGTCAAAAAACAAACTTAAACCCTTGCTTATCGACGAAGTAACCAAAAAATAAAAAAACCTTTTGTATTTTTTGACCCCGACGGGATTCGACCCCGGGTCTCTTCTCTGCAAGCGGGAGTCTTGACCGCTAGACCAACCTAGCCGGATGGGAGGAATAAGGAAACAGTATATATTTCAACTGGGCGGCTAAAACATTTTTTTTTAAAAGTTTAGTCCCACATGCAGTGGGAGGTGGGTGTTTCCAGGCTTTATCAAAGCCTGCGAACACACAGTAGGTCGATTGCCTTCGGGCAATCGATCAGTCAAACCTTTTGCCCTTTCCTCGACCAGTTAAGCTCTGCCACGTGGCACACTCAGCTCGCCTCTGCCACGTCAGCTCCCTGCTCGTCCACGTCAGCACGCTGCTCGCTATGCCACGTCAGCTCTCTGCTCGTCCACGTCAGCACCCTGCTCGCCTATGCCACGTCAGCACTCACATCAGCCTCGATCCACGTGCTACCCAGTCAGCATTCTGCCAGCTCCATTCCACGTCAGTGCCTGCCACGTCAACTATCGCCTAGCTCCATCGCCAGTTCGACATCGCCACGTCAGCTTGTTGTCTACGTCCAGTCAGATCCTCGAGATCCGTGCACTCCTCGAGATCCATGTGCTCCTCGGGATCCATGCTATGCGCTCCTCGAGATCCATGCACTCCTCGAGATCCATGTGCTCCTCGGGATCCATGTCGTGTGCTCCTCGAGATCCGTGCTCCAGTCGCTGACCAGTCTGCTATGCTCGGCTTTCGTGCCTCACCTCGGCCCTCGGGATCCGTGCCCCCTGAGCTCTGATACCAGTGTAAATCTAAGACTAAGGTAAGCTTAGATTAAAGTAGGCCGAGGTAAAATTAACACAGAAGTAATCATAGGCGATAATATTCATTAAATTAACCAGCTAAAACATTACAATAATTTAAACCTTATATAGGCTTAATACAAGCGAAATAGTAGGGAAGGGAGGTTGGAGGAAGATCGGGAGGATTAGAGAGAACGAAGGAGTAGGAAGTGGAGTGGGAGGTGGCAACGGGCGTGGGGAGAGGAAGGAAGTGGAGTGATAAGGGAAAATGGACGGCAGGAAAGGAGGAAGGACAATGGAGGGATAAGGAGAAAATAGAGGTGAGGGATAAATAAAAATCATGTCGACCATCAGACAAATTTAGCCGACAAAAGGTAAGAGAGTTCACACTTGCTTAGAAAAACTAGATTTTTCTAAGTCGTTTAAAGATAAACCCTGTTCACACTTGCTACAATATCTCCTTCCTTCAGGGTATTTAGCCAATATTTTGATCAATCATGTGAAGCTTTAAACTAAATCTCTTGGGATTAAAATATAAATATTTTAATCCTCCTTATGTCAATCCCTTACACTGACTCTTGACATCACTGACACTAACTCTTGACATCAATCACAAAGCAACTTCTCAAAATTTCCAACAATCTCCCATTTTGTCATTGATGGCAACCCTTTTTCCTTAACCATTCCTTTTTCCTTTTTCCAATTATGCTCCCCCTGATAAACTACTTCCCTTAATTGAATGCTCTCCCCCTAACTCAAATATCCCCCCCTTTGAAATCAATGGCAAAGGGATACCTTTGGTGCTAAATATAAGACTCTTATCTCAGACCCCTCCCCACCTCCTCTCCTTTGGGTGGTTAATTTTGGGATGGAAGTTTCTCTACTCCCAGCATACACTGCTCTTTTTCTTTTTCCACCTTCTTTCTCAACTGATCCTTCTAATTATTTTGAGTATTCATGTTCCTGCTTGTCTCTGGAAATTATGTTCTACACCACTTAGTCATATGCCCAACATTATTGCACTTATAACACTTAATGTTGTGGTTCCTTGAAGGTGCAAATATCTTGAATTTCCTCCTGGTGAAGCCATATCCATTCTTGTCATGAACCCTGCAATGAATTGCTTTATGACCAAACTTATTACAGGAGTGACAATACCCTTGAAAGAGATATCCATTTCTTAAATTTATCCTAGTGAAACCATATTCCTTATTTTCATGTGTCCTGCACTACATAGCCTTGTGACCAAACATGTGACATGAGAAGTAATGTTATTTAAATAAATATTTCCTTGACCCCATTGGTCTCTTAATCCTTTATTCCCTGTGATGTTTCCTATTCCTCATTTGTTTGTTCCTTTCCTTATTGAACCTTCTATTTTCCAAATTGTCCTCATAAGTCTCACTTTCTCTTTTACTCTCTTCTTCTAAAGCTTCTTATTATTTGGAGCTTGAGATTGACTCCTCTCCTTGTTCTATTTATCCTTCTTCAAAACCAAGTCCTATCTTGTTTGATGAAGATCTTTGTGCACTGATAATTTTATCCAAGGTTTTTGAGATTTTCCCAAACCTGTGTAGCTTGTCTTTAGACTCTTTCACTTACTTTCTTAGTGAAGCTACTTCATGCTCTAATATTTCATATTCTAATACTTTTACCTCTAAATTTTCTTTAAATATTCTTATCTTAGATATTGAGTTTGTCAGATCTTGTATAAGCTTCCCTTTCTCTTCATCACATTCTTGAAATTGAACCTTGAGTCTTGAATTTTTTTTTTTAATTTTCTTAATTCCTTAAGAGTAGAAATAAGCTCACCTTCTAGATCAACTACTCCTTCTTCTTTATTTTATGATTTTTTCTATACCTTTTTGTCTTCAAGATAATCTTCATACCTTTCAAATTTATCTTCAATATAAGCACTTCCTTCTTCCTCTATCACCAAGAAGAGAATTTTATCTTCATTATCTGAGGATCTTCCATCACTATCAATTAAAATATTTTCTATATTATCTGCATAGAAACTCTTCTTATACCTCTAGAAAAACTTCTTTTCATGCTTGTTTTTTCCATACCTATTTTTCTTTTCATACCTAGATTTCCTTGCTTCCCTATTCTTATGACCATGTTTCTCTTCACCACTGCTACTCTCAGCTTCTGGAAAATTAGATGCATAGTGATCATATTTACCACAATTGAAACACTTAACTATTTTCATGCCTTTGTGTTTTCTCTATTCCTTGTTCCTTTTACCATTGTTTTCTTCTTCATCACTAGATGACTCATCACTTGAATATGTCTTCTTATCTTTTTTTTTCTTTGCTAATTTGAAGGTAGCCTCTTTCTTGGGATTAGGATCCTTTCCTATTCTCATCTCAAAAGCTATGAGAGTTCCATGTAACACATCCCTAGTAAAAATTTTAATATCTCTTGTTTCTTCTATGGCTAAAACCTTTTCACTATACCTCATAGGGAGTGACCTTAAAACCTTTTGATAAACATCTTATTCTTCAACTTTAAACCCAAGTCCTTGCATGGAGTTAACAACCTCATCCACATGAAGTAGGTATGTAGCAATGTCTTCCTCATTCTTCATCTTCAAGTCTTCAAATACTTTTTATGATTTTACAATTTGCCATCTTGACCTTTTTGTCTCCCTCATATTTTTTCTTCAACTTTTCCCAAAACTCTTTTGCTAATGTGCAATGCATAACTTTTACAAATTTTACGTCATATAAACCACTTAATATTGCATTAATTTCCTTTGAATTATGCAGGTGTAATATCTTACCATATTTATCTGTAGGAGGAGTTAATGGCGGTATGTACCCATCCTCAACTGCTTGCCATGTCTCATTTCCTTGTACCATTAGGTAAATCTTCATTATTACACTCCAAAATGCATAATTGTTCCCATTGAACAATGGTGCCTTATTTTTTGAAGATCCACTCTGAGATGCCATCTGTGTTCCTGTATACTTTTTCTTCAAGTTGTTAAACTCTTTTGAAGGAACCCATTCTAATACCAATTGAAGAACACAAGCTTATACTAAGAGGGGGGGTGAACAATATAAGACCAAATTTTACTTTTCTTTCCCAAACAATATTATCCAATATAATCAATGGTAATATCAAAATCAGTAATCAAATTAATGCACAAATTATCACACACAATAGAGACACCAATTTAATGTGGTTCACCCAATGTGGGCTACTCCACGGAGAAAATATTTCACTAAATTTTTCTCAACAAATATCTTTGGAATCACTTCCCTATTACAATACTTATGGACCTCTGTCCAAAGGAGACACCAATCCCCTAATGCTATGATTTGTGGATCTCTCTCCACATGAGAAACCAATCCTTTTTTCTCTGGTTTGTGGAACTTGACCTAGGAGAACTCTTTCTCCTCAACTGGTTTTTGGATCTCTCTCCACATAATAACTCTATCTTCCTATCTACTTCATGGATCACACTCCATAGGAGAACTCATTCCCCTTACTTTGGCTCATGGAACTCTATCCACAGGAGAAATATTTCTCCTCTACTCTGATTGGTGATCTTCTAGAATACTACTACCCCCACTACACTGACTTGTGGATATCTCTCCATAGAAGATATGTATCCTCACTCATAAGACCTCTATCCTCACTACCCTGGCTAATGGATCTCTATCCACTAGAGACTACTATCCTCTACTCTGTCACCTCCAAAGCTTACTCTCAACTCTATCTCAGATCTGCACCAAACACTATCCTCAATCTAGTACAAATCTTCTCTAACTCTATCTCAGGTCTAGCACAAATCTGCTCTTAAATATGCACCAAAATCTATCCTCAAGCCTTAACACAAAGCTTGATCCAATCACAAATCAACTCTGCTTAGATTTACCCTAAGCCTTAACACAAAGCTTGAACAAATCAATCAATAAACTCTACTCTCAAGTCTTCACAAAGAATTACCTCAAATCTACCCTTAAGTCCTCTCAATAACTTGCTCAATATTCTCTCAAGTCTTCACCAAGACTTACCTCAAATCTTCCTTCAAGTCCTCTCAGAACTTGCTCAATCTACTCTCAAGCTTCAACATTATCCTTAAGCTTTCACAAAAGTTTACACAACTCTGTCCTTAAGCTTTCACAAAAGCTTACTCAAAGTTGTCCTTAAGATTTCACAAAATCTTACTCAAATTTGTTCTTAATATTTAAAAAAAACTTACTCAAATCTGCTAAAACACATGCTCAAAAACAACTCACAATATATGCTCAATTAATCTCAAATCTTCCACACAATGCTATCAATTACTTTGTCTAATACTTGAAGTAATTCCTTTAACTTGAAGCAATTTAGACATATTCTATTCAAAAAAATTTAACCTTTGGAACATATAGAGAATTATGTACTCTATAAAAAACTCAATATGTTCTACTCAATCATTAAGTCTATCGCTTTCACAAATCTGATTTCTAATATTTGCACATTCACTTTCAATATCACTCAAAACCAATGCTCAAGAAGTTTCACTCAATCATTCAATCAATGAAACACAACTTGCTCACAAACCCTAAAAAAGTGTTTTCATACTTCTTCAAACAAATACCACAATGTGGGTCTCAAACCCTAACTCAAATAATCTTCAATCTCTATCTCCAATGTTCTCTAAACATTCACCAATCATGCATATAAAAACTCACTCAAATATTTCCAACAATACTATCAATCAATCCTTTTCACTCCACCTTATATTTCACAACATTCAATCCAACAATACTTCAATCAAAATATGATATGCCCATACCTTTTTTTTTGATGGAGATATATCTTCAAAATATGTTTTACTCACAACCAAATCCTTTTGCCAATTCTAGGTTAGATAGCAACAGTCTATCTCAAAATCTCCACAAGAATATTTTACCTCAACAAATATTTCACCATACAAGAAATACAATAAAATGTCAAGACACAAATACACCTTATTACTCCTTCCTTAAAAATAACTCCAATCAATAGATCATTCACTCAATCAAGCAAAATGACAATATCCCTATAGCTCCTTTTAACTCCAACTCAACATAGAATATTTCAATCCAAATTTCAACCTTCCAAACACTTTAATATTCTAAATCAAAATAAATTTTAAATTACAATAATAAAGTCCTTTGAATACACCTTATAATCTCCAATTCTTAACCCAACATACATATCAAATTACACCAATAAAATTCCTTGCACACACCTTATAATCTCCAATTCTTAATCCAACATATGGCAAAAAATAAAAAATTTAATCATACCTTAGCCACTTTAATCAAAAAATATTTTGCACATCTCAAAATACTAACATGCACTCCACACGAATTGAACTCGCATTCACCACCTACCTAGCACCTTAGCCATGGCTAGGCTGCCACTTGGGCTACGTGCCCACATGAACACCAAGATGCACTCGTTGCCCTTTGTATCCTCTGCAGGAGCCAAAATTATTTGAAATAAAAAACACTTCCCTCTACTACCACTAGGAATCAAATGCGGGACCTCTATTCCACCAATGCCTTACACTGCCAAGCCTTGCCACTAGCCCAACCATGTGGTTGGTAATAGGGATGTGCACTCTTCTCCCTTTATTCATCCATAGTCCACCTTTAGCTTTTAAAAATAAAAAGCTTCGTCTTTCATTGCTCACAAAAATCGCATCAATAATTTTTAACCTTTCACATGCACAATATCGAAGACTTACCTTATGCCATTAAACCTTATGGTATAAATACCATACTCCTTCCTTGCTCAAACGTTGGTGGAAAAAATATTTAAACTTAATGTTTTGCGCCCAACCCTTACTTAGGGTTTTAATTAATTTATATTATAAATTAATTATAATATAAATATTATAATTAATTTACAAGTAACCTTAGGCTTTTCTTTTAATACTTAATATTATAATAATAAATATTATAATATTATTTCCTTTGGGCCTAGGTATCTCCTTCCTTCAGGGTATTTTGCCAACCTTTTGACCAATCATGTGAAGCTTTAAACCAAATCTCTTGGGCTTAAAATATAAATATTTTAACCCTCCTTTTGTCAATCCCTTGCACTAACTTTTGACATCACTGACACTGACTCTTCACATTAATGACAACACAACTACTCAAAATTTCCAACAATCTCCCCCTTTGTCATTTATGGCAACCATTTTTCCTTAACCATTCCTTTTTCATTTTTTCAATTTTGCTCCCCTTGAGAAACTACTCTCCTTAACTGAATGATATCCCCTAACTCAAATATCTCTCCCTTTGACATCAATGGAAAAGGGATACCTTTGGGACTAAATATAATACTCTTATCTCAGCCCCCTTCCCACCTCCTCTCCTTGGGGTGGTTAATTTGGGGGTGGGAGTATCTCTTCTCCAACATACACTGCTCTTTTTATTTATCCACCTTATTTCTCAACTGATCCTTCTGATTATTTTGAGTATCTTTGTAGCACCCTAAAATTGGTGCAATGAAATTGGAATAATTACATTCACCTTAGTAAATAAATTTAAATTCAAATTTAACCTCCCAAACCGCCCGTTAACCGTCGAGAAACTCATTTCCTCTTTTTCCATACCATTTTTAGCAGTTTTTTTGACCGTTTGACGATATCGTCTCCGATCAGACGATATCGCCCTGGATTTGACGATTTCGTCTGGACTAGAACGTCCAGATGATTTTGTCGCAAAAATGAATTTGCATAGTTGGAATCCGTTCCAACGGGTCTCCAATCCGAGCAGAAGCGTGTCTGTGTCGTTGGGACCCTTCCCCCATTGGATATCTCCCAAATTGGGATGATCTCCAACCTCCCAACAACTATCCTATGCCTATTTAACTCTAAAACTTTTTCCTTCCCCAACCCCTAGCTGAATTTTTATGTAAATCAACTCCCTATGCGCTAAAACACTTCAAATTTGCTCTTGCACTAGTCCTATATTAATTTTATTGCAGGTACACCACTGGTTTTCAGCCGGATCCAGCATCTATCGCAGTCGACGAACCTGTCAAGATCGGAGGTGATCTCATCAAATTTGGGACGATCTCGTTCTGATGCGAGACGATTTCGATCGCAGCACACATCAAGGCAATCAGTGCCTGGAGTTTGCTCTTCTTTCTCTTTTCTCTGTCATTTTATGCTATAAATTAGATTGTCTATTTAGTTTTTATACTATATTGCATCTAGAGTTCACCCATTTTGTCTAGTTTGCATACTAAGATCATATTCTTCTATCTGAACACATTGATTTGCATTTACTTTTGTTCTTGTATATTGTTCAATACTCATATTACTTTTTCATATAGTTTGCCCATGTTTACAAAATAGAATTTTTTGTATTTCGCATCTGTTTGCTATTTTGCAGGTCTCTTATGAATTCATCTGACGAATTCGTCAGATTGCAGACGATCCTGTCAGTTTAGACGATTTTATCAAATTGAAGGCAATCCTGTTGAATTGTAGACGATCCAGACTGCTACAAGTAATCAGAAACTTCATCAGACTTCTGGATCAGGTAATCTTCATTGGCCTCCTGCAAATTCTCTATTTCTGTTTTCTTTTTTGTTTGTTGTATTCATTTAAATTGCATTTTCATGTAGTTTAAGTTAGAATCATTCGTCCAAACCTAGGATGAATGTTTAAAAATAAAACGAACTCATAAAAACTCATTCCCAAAACCTAGGCATGGAAACTGCCGCCAAATGTTTCCTGGTGAACCCACCATCCGTCAAAAAATCACCAAAATGCACCTCCCTTGAGAGGCGGGACCTTCGCAAAGTCCTCTCATCCGAGGTACCGCATCATCCTTTTCCCATCCTCCTTTTGTGCACAGATCCAATAGCCTGAAGTTAGGGATGCGAAAAATTTGGAGTGATACATTTTGGTGAACCCGATGTGAAATGCATCATAACCTTTTGAAAACAAAAGCAAAAGCAAACAAAAAAAAAAAAAAATTAGAACAACTAAAACTTAGATGCATTTTAAAACATTTAAGGTTCAAAATCATGTTTAGATGGTAGCTCCTAAAAAGAGGTTAGTAGTTACTATAAACGTAGTAAACCAATTAGCAGCCATAGAAGTTAATTATGTCCTTAGTATCCCTGAAACAAGTAGAAATCAATCCTTGTGGGACGAGCTTATCAAGAGACTTAGTATCATTTCATCTAGGTCCACACAACTTAAACAGATTAAGAGGCTAGTCTTGGATAGAATCCCGGATCCTCATCAATTAGTGTTCTATCATGAACTTCGGAGATCTTGCCATAGGTGGTTAGCCTATAGGAGAGCTTTAGTATCTTCAGATTTGTTCAGCTTCGAGGAATACCTCGAGAATGCAGACATTGTACACCGATTCCTAGGCCTTGTAGAGGACCAAGAAGTTGTTCTCACAGATAGGGAAAGATGGAATAGAGTTCCACGAGCTATGCTATATCGATAGTATTGCCATGAGCTTTACTTTTATCAACCAGCATCTGAAACGGACAATATCACCATAGCCCTTTTCATCAAATTCTTAAAAGAAAACTTTCAATTTGAAGAAGAACATTTCATGACCCCTGAACAGCTTGAACCTATTAATGATATCCATAAGTTATTCATAGAAGATTAGTTCATCTACATTTAGCCTTATTATTATTGTGTGCATTTATTGTTTCATTTGCTGTCTTTATTATATTGTTTCAAAGAAAAACTAAAAATCAAAGAACATAGTAAAAAACTTAAACATTTCATTTACAATATTGCATTAGGTATATATAAATATATACCTTTTAATTTGTTGCATATATATATATATATATAAATATATATATATTTGCTGAAATCAAAACTTAGCACCATGACTAAACTTAGGAATGGTAAAGAAATTTTAGGAGAAGGAGAAGATTGGCTACAAAATACAACTGAAAACCCAAATGTCCTTCTTGGAGATACAAATCCGGAAGGTGAAACTCTAGGACAATCAGATGAAGACTTAGGTGAAGATAAGGAACAAGAAGGAAGTGTTAAAGAATCTTCATCCCCTAGAATAGCTCCAAATGGAGGCATCACTTTTGACAACGCAGAACATTTTCAAAAATTTCTTAATCAACATATCGACGTCCTTAATGTGGCGAGTCCGTATTGATAAAGGGGAAATTAGTGATGCTCAAACAACCTTAGAACGGGTGCTTGATATGCAAACTAATCCCTTGTCTTTCATTGATCAAGAAAGTGATAAGGGTGGACCATCTAATGCGAATATGGTCACTATAGCCCAAGCCATGACCAAACAATAGGTCACCCAACCTCCTAAGCAACCTGTTACTCAACCTAAAATCACTCCCGCACAAAAGAAAATTCCCTTCACTACTTCCTTCCTCCAAACTATTGAACAAAATGCTTTAAATAGACAAAAATCTAAAACAAATCCAAATACAAACTTTCAACAATCTACAATACAACACAATCCAACTTCAAAACTCCATAATATTTTTCCTACCAATGTTTTACACAATAGTAACATGGCATCTAATCTGCATGTTCCTCCATCCTATGCCCATAACACTTATGGCAATGCCCCACCGAATCAATATGGGGGGCAAACTAGTAGTTTGGAAGCTATGGTGAAACAATTGGCTTCACGTATGGACCAGATAGATCCCTACCGTCCCTCATATAATTATCGAGAGATTTGTAGCCAACCATTGGATCCCATAGTGGTAGCTCAACCATACCCTAAACATTTTCCCATGATCGTCCTACCTATCTATAAAGGAACCGAAGATCCCATAGAACATCTTCGCATGTTTAGGATAGCATGTCACGACATATCGCATGACGACTTTCTATTACTAAAAATGTTTCCCAAAAGTTTAGGTGGAATGGCGTTAGAGTGGTATTATCAATTGCCCACTCATTCCTTAAGAAACTTTGAAGAAACAGTTGAGTCATTTGTTCATCAATTTAGTGCCTACATCGAGAGGCATGTAACTATTAAAGACCTATACAATTTAAAACAAGATAAAGACGAATGTTTTGCTGATTTCTTAGCAAGATGGAGACAATTGACAGGAAAACTGCACTTTGTGCTACCCTATAGGGAAATTTTAGACATTTTCATTAACAATTTACAAGAACAACTTTCTTATGAACTATCAACGACTACTTTGACTACCTTCGATCAAGCTATAGACTTAGCTCGAAGAGTAGAAGATGCCCTCATTAGGAGAGGCCAACTTAGAAAGAAGGATGATGAGAAAACATCTAGAAATCAATATAAAAACAAACAGAGTTGTCCGTGATGGAGTCATTGATGACAGTAAATGTTGCTAATGTCATTGCAACAAAAACAACAGAAAAATTCATCTTGAAACCTCCTGATAAGCCTCTTCGAGAGTTCACTAGATTAAAACAACCTTTATCAACTATTTTACCTCAACTTCTTGAAAGAGGTTTAATCCAACTGCCAGCTATCCAGGAACCTGACCCAAGCATACCTAGATATAGAGCTGATTTGCACTATGATTTTCATAGAGGTCCTGGACATTCTACCAACGCTTGTAAGAGATTGAAACATAAAATACAAGATTTGATTGAAAATAATGAAATGGAAGTGCAAGCCTTCCAACCTAAACAAAACCCTCCTAATAATACTCAAAATATTGTTCCCCAAAATCAAAATTAGAATGCCAATCAAACTTTAGACATATTTCAACACCCTTTACCAAGACATGGTAAAGAGGTAGCTAATCAAATTGAACATCATAATGTTCCCCCTCCTACCCGATATGTAAGAACCATTAGTGGGCAATTACCTGTTCAGGACTCTCACACATTCGACACAACCTTATCCTCTGGTTACAACCAGGCCCTTACATAATTTTCAAACTTTTGATTCTAGCGATATAGAGTCAGATAGTGAAAGTGAAGTAGACACCATTCAATCGAATAGTTCTGAAAACGAATCAGATCCTATTCAACCTATCACAGATGCTAATGTTCCAAAAGAACCATTTCCCAGAAGAGTCACTACTCGACCTTCTTCTAATGAAGTCCTTCCTTATGAACAAGCCATAAACTCTCAACCGAGACCATTTCAATGTCATCACTATAACATTGTAGGTACCATCGGAGTCGTCACCCGACAACAAGCTCAAAATCCCCAACAAGAACCAAACCAGAACGATGGACCAGCTCCATTTGTTTTGAAAAATCCTAATAAAGGAAATAATGCTCCTATTGTTCAACCTAAACCCCCTTACGAGCATTAATGAACAGGTTGTCTAATACCATCGCAGAATCTCCCTTTTAGATTTATTAATATCCTCTCCCACCCATAGGGATGAATTGATGCTTACTTTGAGCCAGATGATGGTACCTCAAAACATCCAACTTGAAGCTATGGCCAATACTATCATCACGCGAGAGATTGATTGTATTGACTTTCGGGATAGAGATATCCCACAAAACAGTTTACACAAGGATAATCCCTTGTATATTATAGCTTTAATTGGGGATGTAGCTGTCAAACGAGTCCTGATTGATAATGGATCATCTCTAAACATCTGCACCTTTGACTTCTACCAACGATTTGGTTTTAGCAGTGATTGAATGAAGAAGACTGATATGATTATCAAAGCCTTTAATGACGAAACACAAGAAACGTGTGGAGTCATTACCCTCCCATTGCAAGTTGGTCCTAGAACCCTTGAGACAACTATGTTTATTGTACATTTCCCAGCATCGTACAATATACTTTTGGGTCGCCCTTGGATTAACGCCATGCGAGCAGTCCCATCAACTTTACACCAATGTGTTAAGTTTGAGTTTAAAAATCAGTTGGTCACTATTCATGGTGACCCTAGACCTTTTGATATGTGTGCATTGGCAGAACTAGTTGGAGTGCAATTTTTCCCTACTCTGTCATCCACATATCCTAGTTCTTCTTCATCTAAAACTATGAAATATAAACCCATCACTTCATCTATTCCTCCTCCATTAACTTCATCTTCCCATATAGATCAACCACCTTCTAAACAAATTATTGTAGAACTTCAAAAAGCTCTTAAAACTACAACCAATTCTTCAAGTTCTAATCCCATAAATTCAAAACCTATAGACACATCTATCATACCTTCCACATCTCAAGACATAGGTAGTAAGCCTTCTACATCTTATGCCCTTTCTGATGATCTTTTACCAGATTTATCTACAACCTTAATATTAAAAAAAAATGAATGCTTTCATGCAAGATTCAAACCTTTTAAATCAATTGCCGCCATCTCCTCGTACTTTGGGCCTCCCACAACCTATGGGAAGTACTTACCAAGTCGGGAGTTGCACCTTCATTTACAAAGGATATGACTGGGGAAGAATCCCTCGGAATATCAAAACCCATCATGATGGATATGCTCGGTGCTATTTTACCAACGATTATATTAAAGCTAAACCCATGATGCTTAAAATGGGATATAAAGGGAAAGGCTTAGGACCTTTCCAAAATGGCATGAAAGAACCTTTCGAGGTAGAACCATGGCCTGCCCGATGTGGTGTGGGCCTATTACCTAGTAAGGGTCAACCTTTTCCTTTTGAGGATGATGATCATCTCATATGCTATCAAGACTATTTGGATAGACATGTTGATTTGCCTCTTAAAAATCTGTCATTTTCATGCAACATGCTATCCATAGCATACCCTAAAATGATTGCTAACCCCGATGAAGAGTTGGAAGCAGATATATTCCATGATGTCTCTGTTGAAGAGATGTTGTACAATGGGTTTTATTTTGATGGTTCTATACCAACCATAGCTCAACTTGAGGCCACTAACCCTCAAAATGAATTATCTAAATTAACTTTACAAGAATTACAAGAGTTGGGCGTTTCACCCGCCCCACCTAATGTTGAAAGAGATCTACACATGGAGGTAGAAAATGTCATTAAAATTAATATTGGAACTGAGGACAACCCTCACATAATCAACATTGGAGCAGAACTAAGTCAAGAAAAACAAAAACAATACATAGCATTTCTTAAAGAGTATGAAGATGTCTTCGCTTGGACATATGAAGATATGCCGGTTTATACCCTTCTGTAGTCATGCACCATCTAGTGGTCCATTCGGATGCTAAACCTGTTAAACAAAAACTTAGAAAAATGCATCCCAAAGTGGCTCTGCTAGTCAAAGGGGAGTTAGAAAAACTCTTGAATGTTATCTTCATACAAGCTATTGATTATGTTGAATGGATCTCCAATGTAGTTCCAGTCACCAAGAAAGAAGCCACCAAAGTTAGGGTTTGCACAGATTTCAGAGATATTAACGCTGCATGCCCTAAAGACGACTTTCCTCTTCCAAATATGGATCAAATTATTGACTTCACTGCTGGGAGTGGGATGATGTCCTTAATGGATGGATTCTCCGGCTATAATCAGATCAGGATAGCTCCTGAAGACCAGGCGAAAATAGCCTTTATTACCCCCTGGGGTACCTTTTGCTGGAAAGTGATGCCATTTGGCTTAAAGAATTCCGGTGCAACTTATCAACGGGCTATGACCTACATTTTTCATGATATGATGCATGATATCCTAAATTATTATGTAGATGATATTATAGCGCGCTCTCTTATTGAAGATCATCATTTAGACGATTTAAGAAAAGTTTTTAATCGATTACGAGAATATCTCATTTGATTAAATCCAGCAAAATGTATATTTGGAGTTAAATCTGGCAATTTATTATGGGTTTTAGTTTCTTTACGTGGTATCGAAATTGACCCTCTCAAAATTGCGGCTATCACTGATATGCCCGCACCCACTAATATATCTGAATTACGAATTTTACAAGGTAAACTTCAAGCTATCCGTCGCTTCATTGATAAGCTGGCGGACAAAACTGGTCCCTTTCTTAAACTCCTTAAGAAGGATGTCCGCTTTAATTGGGACACAGAATGTAGAGAAGCTTTTGAACTTCTCAAGCAATATCTCCTTAACCCTCCGGTGCTTTCACCGCCTAAATCTGATCGCCCATTTCTTCTATATATTTTTGCTTCAGATTCTGCCTTAGGAGCTATGTTAGCTCAGCTTGATGATGAAAAATGAGAACGTGCTAATTATTACATTAGCCACACCTTCATCAGTTATGAAACCCACTATACAGCGTTAGAGAAGTTATGTCTAGCAGTCGTGTTTGCTACGCAAAAATTATGACATTACATGCTTAGCCAAAAAACATATCTCATTGCCAAATATGATCCTTTAAGATATCTCATGAGTCGACCTTATTTATCGGGTCGCACAGCCAAGTGGGTTCTTTCTCTAAGCGAGTTTGATCTCACCTTCATAGGACAGAAGTCTGTTAAGGGTCAAATCATAGCAGATCAATTAGTTGTTGCACCCTTAGAGTCTACTCATCCCCTCATTATTCAGTTTCCTGATGAATGCCTTCAATTAGAGGCAGACCTTGTTGAACAATGGTCCTTATACGTTGATGGAGCCTGATGCATGAGTGGGGCTGGTGCGGGTATTATTTTAATATCTCCGCAAAAACATATTATTCCTCTTTCCTTCAAACTAACCTTTGCTTGCACCAACAATACTACTGAGTATGAAGCTCTAATCCTTGGATTACGAGCTACTTTAGCGCTTAAAATTAAAAACCTCTTAGTTTTTGGGGATTCCCAATTGGTTATAAACCAAATTAATGAAGTTTATCAGACCAGAGATGATAAACTTCGCCCATATAAGGCCTATGTTTTACAACTAATGGCCTTGTTTGATCAAGTTACCTTGGAAGCCATTCCTCGAACTAGCAACCGTGCAGCTGATGCTATGGTCGCCACTGCATCTCTCTTACCCTTGGAGTTAGACGACGAATATGCTACTATCATCATTCGTCGACTCCAGGAACCCGCTTCACATAAGTCATGCTTAGAGCCTTTGGATGTGTTTCTAATCAAGGAAACTACTCCCGAACTTCGGTATACAGACATATTTGATTTCCTCCAAAATGGGACTTTCCCTGCTAATTCTAATCGCAACTAGCGTCGGTTATTACGTCGACGAGCAAGTCGATTTGTAATCATTGGCAATACTTTATATAGGAGATCTTTTGAAGGTATCCTATTAATATGTCTAAATTTAGAAGAGTCTAAATCAGCCTTGAGTGAAGCCCACGATGGATCTTGTGGAGGACACTTTAGTGGTAGCGTCATTGCTAAAAAGCTCCTTCGGATAGGATACTTTTGGCCTACCATGGAAACGGATGCACATGAATATGTGCGCCATTGCGACAAGTGTCAAAAACATGTTGACCTTGTCCATGCGCCTGCACAAGAGCTGCAGGCTATTTCTTCTCCTTGGCCCTTTTCTAAATGGGGCTTGGATATTATTGGTAAAATTAATCTTGTGTCTTCTGATGGACATAAGTTCATCATAAACGCCACTGAGTATTTCACGAAGTGGGTTGAAGCTATGCCTTTAGCTTCCTGCACTGGTTCATAGGTCTCTAAATTCATTTTTAATCAAATCATCTGCAGGTTCGGAATTCCTACAAATCTCATCTCTGACAATGGAACTCCGTTCAAAAATAAAGATGTTAAAAAATTATGTCAAAAATATAAGATTCAACATTTCTGGTCTACTCCCTATTATCCTCAGGGTAATGGTCAAGCAGAAGCTTCTAACAAAACCCTAATCAAAATTCTCAAAATACTAGTCAATAAAACTGGTCGTGACTGGCATATTCAATTATATCCAGCCTTGTGGGCTTATCGAACTAGTGTTCGAACCCCCATGGGCACTTCACCATTTGTTTTGGTATATGGTGCCGAAGCAGTTTTTCCATTTGAATTGGAAGTTTCTTCTTTGGATCTGCTACTTCAAGACACCAAAGTAGGAGATGAATATCGCGCTGGCAGACTCAGTCAACTGGAACTCCTAGATGAAAAACGCATCAATGCTTTAGAGCATCTCCGGGCATACCAAAACAAGCTTAAAAGAGCATATAATAAGAAAGTTCGTCATCGATCCTTTGAGATTGGCGACCTTGTTCTAAAATAAAATAAAAAAAATACAAATGCAACCAAAGAACTTAAAGGTAAATTTGAGCCCAACTGGCTCGGATCGTACATCATTACTACAAAATTTGAATCAGGAGCGTATAAATTATCTACCTTAGATGGTAAAGAACTTAAAGAACCCATGAATATTTTACATCTCAAACGTTATTATGCATAAATTTGGTCATTTCATCCATGTATATATTTGTTCAAAATCATTATCGTGTATTTCTTTCAATTTATTCAAAAAACCTCAAAAACATTCATAAAATCTTCAAAAATCTTCAAAAATATTTATTGCATTTTTTAAAAGCACTTGTAAAGTTCCTTTTGCTCCAAAACAAAAATCAACATAAAAATCCAAAAATAGCTATATGCTTGACTCTTTCGAAACCAAAACAATATACAGAATAAAGAGAGAGTCAACATTCTCAAAACTTTCTCAAAATCATTATTTTCTTACAATTATTGCAATTCTATGTTTCAACTTATTTTGGATAAAACTAGCATTTATTTGGCATCCCTCACTTGCACATTCACACAATAAATATCTTGATTTTATCTGGCATGATTACCAATCTCTCTTATATCAAAGTTCACAAAATTCAATTAAATAAAGTTTGAGCATAGATAATTGATCTTGTTATTTACTTAAACCAAGCACATCTTTTCACAATGAAATGATTATATTTGTAATTTCCATGTTTTGCTACATAGTAGAACTGATTTCTTGAGTGAAAAATTTCCCTTGCTATCCTATCATGCACATGGTCTAGAATCTTTGAGAATTGGCAAAAGGACAAGCTCACCCCTACCCAGAATAAAAATCCCTTGCTCTACAGCTAATCTGAGCAAGTATCCCTAGAAAAAAGAAAAATTCAAGAAAAAGAGAAAAGAAAAATGTTATGTCAGCAATGTTCCAAGCATTATCAAGCAAAAGAAATACAAAAATAAAAATAAGCAAAGTTCAAAAGAAAGCAAGAAAAGCAATAAAATCCCTTTCCCTACCCTTTGAAAAGATAAGAAGGGTGAATGAGCTTGAATCCCTGGAATTCTCAATTATTCGAAATCGTGAGGTAAGCCCCATAACAGTGGTTTGTGCCCAACCCGCTTGGCCTTGGGTAACTCCTAGCGTGGCGATATGTCCGTCACATTAGCGACCTTCTTTTGTACGAGACCTATGTCCGCTTATGGATTAGCTAGCTCTTGATAATCCGATCTACATAGTAGCCTAGTATGGTTATATGCATCTACATCATGGTTAATGAACACTTATTTGGTTTCTTCAAATCACTTGTATCATAGTATCTTGCTCAAAACTAGTAAATGAACAATGCAATTGCACAAACATTTGTATTTGAGAGATTTTGTCTATCATTATGATAAATCAAGATTGGCAATGAATTCACTTATGCACATGGGATTCCTTATAAATCTAACTTTTTGCCTTCAAAATACTTTGAAATATTATTTTTGAAAACTTGTTTGGAATAAACCAAGTACAATTATTTACCACAAAGATAACTATATAATAGAAAAAATCAAAAATTTCAATCAAAACATATCATATATATCTTATCGACTTTCGCAACAATGGCATAGTTCCAAAACCAAAATGGGAATTTTATGCTTAGCGCAAGTCCTCATTATCATATTTTCTGTTCATCAAAAATTAATCATGCAATAAAACTATCCTTTCTTTGATCTTCGCGATGATGGTATAAGTCTATACCTACATATTCTATGCCTAGCGCAAACCATTGTAAACAATTTTATTTCCTGATTTATCAAAGATCATACAAAACATATGACTTCATTTTACACAAATTATGCTTTTGCGAAAGCAAATACATTTTTACTATGTTATGTCATTATGTCACCTTTGCATTTTGCAATGATGGTATAATTCTTAAGGAATTATTCACAAATTTTATCACACTTAAGAATTTATGCCTAGCAAAAATCATTTCACAATATTTCATGCATAATATTTTTGTGGAAATCTGAAAGCAAACCATCATCATCATCATTTGCATCATCACAACAAAGTCTTAAGACAGTCTCTTAAGCACTCTTTTCTTTTAGCAATATTTCTATCCTAGGACTAGCTTGACGATCGAGTGAGCAGCGACTCCATGAAATGGTCTATAATAGCGACAATGTCCTTTGAAATTATTGTTAGAAATCTCTTTTTATTTTTATCACATTTCATTTTACCAATCAATTTGTTACATCAGATTATTTCATTTAAAATATTTAAAGCATGACATCCAAGTTATAATATTTTCCAAAATGACATAATTACATGAATCATCAATAAAATCATTACATCAATCAACTCAATCAATAAATCAAATATAAAAAGCATCATAAGCATCACATAAGACAAGTCATATGATCAAAAATATCTCATATATATATATATCAACAGAATATATACATCATCAACACTGGATTGGTATGCCACAATCTGTACTTCGGCATACTCAATCCTCTATCAATACAAGTATAATACAATATCAGTGGCAGTATCCCGCCCTCTAGCCTCGAGAGCCTCTAGAGCTCTCGGCCTCATCTCCTCCCTTGTCCTATGAAGGACGAGGTGGTCCCATCGTAGTATGTGTGGTACTACAAGTCCTCATCGTCGACCGGGATGAGCTCCTCGTCGACCCTGTCCTGATAGGATCTGCTATGGCAGGTGGCACCTGTATCCTCTGGCCCTCTGGCACCGCCTGGTAGTATAGCACCTGATAGAATGCGGTCTAAGAAACCGACCGCATTAGCTCCTGAGTGCTCACCCCTCTGCCTCATGCCCTGAGACGAGCATTCTCATCTCGTAGCTATGACACCTCAGCCCGATACTGTGCAGCTGCATCCTGTAACGTCTGCACATGAGCTCGTAGACGATCTCTCTTTGCTCAGAGAGTAGCCATCTCGCTACTCTCGCCAATGTCCACACCCTTGCCCTTATCAGGCGATGGTGGCCTCTGTGGAGATGGGGGTCTCACCTCCCTCCTCTCCCTCTCCCTCTGTCACGGCCTCTCCTGTGCCTGTGGCCTCCTCCGCTCTCCTCTACCATGACCTCGGGCTACCTCTACCACCGCCTGGCACCGCCTCCCTATCCGATGCACAACTATGTGGATCAGTACCTGAACCCTCATCATTCAAGGAGGGCGGATGCCCACATACCAGGCATCGTAGCCATCGGCTACCCCTGCATCGTCCCCATCCACTGGCTGAATGGGGGCATCGTCCGCGTCCTGACTCCAGAATCACTACATATCTGGAGCCCCACTAACTGTGGTGTTATCTTGGATAGTCCGAGAAAACTCATAATCCCTGAGAGATGGTATCCCCTGCTGTAGACCGAACTATCGCAACACTCGGTTGTAGCGATGGAGCTCCACATCTCCACTCTCCATCCGTAGCCAGCAGACTCGCCTGATGCGATCCAGCTCTTGTGTGTCCTCTGCCCACCCTGGATGCTACCTCCATGGCCTCCAAGTGATCTGGTCTGGGACCAAGTAATCCAGTAGTCTTCGGGACAACGGCAAGTCGATCCATCGTTGTGCCCCTCTCCGGAGCCACCAATAGAAGACTCGGGGCCTCTCCCCGTCAACCCCTGTCAGTGGAAGCCCTACCGGCCTCCACACTGCAATGTGCTCCCAGCACCAAACTTGTAGGAGCGATGTCATGACCAGACATCGCCCGCCCTTGTACACGACCCTATAAAGGATCCTGTAGAACCGGCATAGAACAAAGCTACCCCAAGAAAATCTGTAGCCATGGTCGCACATGTCGTAGATCACATCTGCCAACATCCATGGTACCTTGCATCCGCTCTGGTGGCACAGCAGAAGTCCACCAACCACCCCAGCCAAAACTCGTGTCAGTGTAGATGCCCCAGGCATCTGGCGTAGTGCCTCGATGTTCACTTCGCCCTTCTCCAGGATGAAGCTCGGGTCACCGCAGAGTCGTCCCATCACGTGGCCCTGATTGGCCGTAGGTGTGATCATCCTCCCTTGTATGGGGATTCTAAGAATCCTCCATACATCCTCTAGTGTGGGAGTCATCTCCCCTGTTGGTAACCGAAAGCATGAAGAGCCCGGTACCACCTCTCCGCTAGGTGTCGCGTAGCCCCATGTCAGTAGAAACCTACGACATCTCTGCCACATGCTGCAAGCTGCACTGTTCCAACGAGATCCCGCTCTCGCTCGGGTGAGAGCGGCCAAGTCGTCTCTCAACCTGTCGTATTTCCACTCCTAGCTCTTTGGTAATCCTCTCTGCAAGCATAAACAATCAAAACAACAAACAATCATTAATAACAATTTTAGCAATCAATAATGCCACTTAAAGATCAAATTTTTGCAATTGATGATATCGCCCACTATTGGCCGATATCGTCTAAAATTTGAGCAAAATCATCTCCGATTTCGCGTGTCGAAATCGTCTCTAATTTGACGAAATCGTCCCTTTTTTGTCGATTTCGCCCTTGGGTGAAATTGACGAACTTGAGACGATTTCGTCCGGACGACGTCGATGGCCAAAAACAGCCGCGATGCTCAAAATTCATCCTAAAATTCATTTACAAAGCATGTAAATTCAAATTAAATCAATCTAAACCAAATTTAAACCCTTACCCATAGACCGCGACGGACCTCTGCAGATCTGTGCGCTGTCTCTACCATTTTTTTACTCCAGAGCTCTAAAAACAGTAAAATGAACAGTAATAATGAATTAGGGTTTTACCCTATTTTTCTTAATTTTATTCAAAATAATTCACAAATAATTTTTGCTTTTCCATGTTTTTACCTCAAACGTTCGATTTGGGTAAAAACACGGAGGGGGCACCATAGTAAGCTGTCGTACGATTCGACCAAGAATCGTCGCCTAAAAATGGGAATAATTTTTTTTTTCTCGTAGATCGAGAAGAACTCATATTTAACGCATTTTCTTCGAAAAATTCGCTAAAGAGGGGGCAAAATGTAGCACCCTAAAATTGGCGTAGTAAAATTGGAATAATTACATTCACCTTAGTAAATAAATTTAAACTCAAATTTAACCTCCCAAACCGCCCGTTAACCGTCGAGAAACCCGTTTCCTCTTTTTCTGCGCCATTTTTAGCAGTTGTTTTTACCGTTTGACGATATCATCTCCGATCAGACGATATCGCCCTAGATTTGATGATTTTGTTTGGACTAGAACGTCCAGATGATTTTGTCGCAAAACTAAATTTGCATAGTTGGAATCCATTCCAACGGGTCTCCAATCCAGGCAAAAACGTGTCTGTGCCATTGGTACCCTTCCCCCGTTGGAGATCTCCCAAATTGGGATGATCTCCAACCTCCCAACAACTATCCTATGCCTATTTAACTCTAAAACTTTTTCCTTCCCCAACCCCTGGCTGAATTTTTATGTAAATCAACTCCCTATGCGCTAAAACACTTCAAATTTGCTCTTGCACTAGTCCTATATTAATTTTATTACAGGTACACCACTGGTTTTCAGTCAGAGCCAGCATCTATCGCAATCGACGAACCTGTCAAGATCGGAGGTGATCTCATCAAATTCGGGACGATCTCATTCTGATGCGAGACGATTTCGACTGCAGCACACATCGAGGCAATCAGTGCCTGGAGTTTGCTCTTCTTTCTATTTTCTCTATCATTTTATGTTATAAATTAGATTGTCTATTCAGTTTTTATACTATATTGCATCCGGAGTTCACCCATTTTGTCTAGTTTGCATATTAAGATCATATTCTGCTATCTGAACACATTGATTTGCATTTACTTTTGTTCTTGTAGATTGTTCAATACTCATATTACTTTTTCATATAGTTTGCCCTCGTTTACAAAATAGAATTTCTTGTATTTCACATCTCGTTTGCTGTTTTGCGGTGTCTCTGATGAATTCGTCCGACGAATTCGTCGGATTGCGACGATCTCGTCGCTTTAGACGATTTTATCAAATTGAAGGTGATCCTGTTGAATTGCAGACGATCCAGACTGCTACAAGTAATCAGAAACTTCATCAGACTTCCGGATCAGGTAATCTTCATTGGCCTCCTACAAATTCTCTATTTATGCTTTCTTTTATGTTTGTTGTATTCATTTAAATTGCATTTTCATGTAGTTTAAGTTAGAATCATTCGGCCAAACCCAGGATGAATGTTTAAAAATAAAACGAACTCATCAAAACTCATTCCCAAAACCTAGGCGTGGAAACTGCCGCCAAATGTTTCCTGGTGAACCCACCATCCGTCAAAAAATCACCAAAATGCACCTCCCTTGAGAGGCGGGACCTTCGCAAAGTCCTCTCATCCGAGGTACCGCATCATCCTTTTCCCATCCTCCTTCCGAGCGCAGATCCAATAGCCTGAAGGTAGGGATGCGAAAAATTTGGAGCGATACAATCTTGTTCCTGCTTCTCTCTGGAAATTTTATTCTATACCACTTAGCCATATGCCCAACATTATTGCACTTATAACACTTAATGTTATGGTTCCTTGAAGGTGAAATTATCTTAAAGTTCCTCCTAGTGAAGCCATATCCATTCTTGTCATGAACCCTGCAAATATTTTCTTTATGATCAAATTGATTATAGGAGTGACAATACCCTTGAAAGAGATGTCTATTTCAGAAATTTCTTCTAGTGAAACCATATTCCTTCTTTTAATGTGTCCTACTCTACATAGCCTTGTGAAAAAACCTGTGACATGAGAAGCAATGTCCTTTGAAGAAATCTTGTCTTGACCCCATTGGTCTCTTAGTTCTTTCTTCCTTGTGATGTTTCATGTTCCTCATTTATGCATTGTTCCTTTCCTTATTGAACCTTCCTTGTGATATTTCACATTCTAAGATTTTTACCTCTAACTTTTCTTTAAATCTCCTTGTCTTAGATATTGATTTTGTTAGATCTTGTATAAGATTTCCTTTCTCTTCATCGCATTCTTGAAATTGAACCTTGAGTCTTGAATTCTATTTTCTAAATTTTCTTAATTCCTTAAGAGTATAAATAAGCTCACCTTCTAGATCAACTACTCCTTCTTCATTTTCTGATTCTTTCTCTACCTTTTTGTCTTCAAGAGCATCTTCATACCTTTCAAATTTATCTTCAATAGAAGCACTTCCTTCTTTCTCTATTTCCAAGAAGAGAATTTCTTCTTCATTATTTGAGGATATTCCATCACTATCACTTGAAATATTGTCTATCTTATCTACATAGAAACTCTTCGTATACCTCTAAAAAAACTTCTTTTCATTCTTGTTTTGTCCATACCTATTTTTCTTTTCATACCTAGATTTCCTTGCTTCCATGTTCTTATGATCATGTTTCTCTTCACCACTACTACTTTTAGCTTCTGGACAGTTAGATCTATAGTGACCATATTTACCACAATTGAAACACTTAACAATTTTTTTATCTTTGTGCTTTCTTGAGTCCTTGTTCCTTTTGCCATTGTTTTCTTCTTCATCACAGGATGACTCATCACTTTAATATGTCTTCTTATATTTTATTTTCTTTGCTACTTTGAAGGTAACCTCTTTCTTGGGAATAGGATCCTTTCCTATTCTCATCTCAAAAGTTGTGATATTTCCATGTAACTCATCCCTAGTCAAAGTTTCAATATCTCTTGTTTCTTCTACGGTTGAAACCTTTTCACTATACATCATATGGAGTGACCTTAAAACCTTTAGACAAAAATATAATTCTTAAAATTTAAACCCAAGTCCTTGCATGTAGTTAACAACATCATCCACACAAAGTAAGTATGTAGCAATGTCTCCATCATCCTTCATCTTCAAGTCTTGAAATGTTTTCTTATGATTTTATAATTTTGCCATCTTGACCTTTTTGTCTCCCTCATGTTTTCTTCGACGTTTCCTAAATCTCTTTTGCTAATGTGCAAAGCATAAATTTTACAAAATTTGCTTCACATAAACCACTTAAGATTACATTCATTGCCTTTGAATTATGCAGGTCTAATATCTTACCATATTTATCTGTAGGAGAAGTAGCTGGCAGTGTGTACCCATCCTCAACAGCTTACCATATCTCATTTCCTTGTGTCATTAGGTAAATCTTCATTCTTACACTCCAAAATGCATAATTATTCCCATCGAACAATGGTGCCTTATTTTTTGAAGATCCACTTTGAGATGCCATCTATGTTCTTGTATACTTTTCTTTCAAGTTGTTAAACTCTTCCGAAGGAACCCACTCTGATACTAATTGAAGAACACAAGCTTATACTGAGAGGGGGGTGAATAGTATAAGACCAACTTTTACTTTTCTTTCACAAATAATATTATCCAATATAATCAATGGCAATATCAACAGTAGTAATCAAATCAAGATGGGTTGTTTAATTTAAAATAAACTAAAGGTTTGGTTTTTTTGAGTTTATTCTAGAGTGTACATCTCTTTCATCAATGCCTTGGTAAATGAAAAAAATACTAGCCTGAGTTGGACTCATTCGGACTCAGATTGAGCTAAAATTTTGAGGGTAGATGCTTGAAAAACCTTAGAACGTCTCCACCAATTTTGATATTATTTGGAGAAACTTAGATCCTAGCACATCCCTATGAGTGAACGAGATATTTAGCAAGCGGCTATGCGAGGGTTTCATCTGGGTTGAGTGCATGCAGCTCCAGAGGTTGGTTTTTAGGGCCTTCGGGCCCTAGAGACCAATATTTTTGTGGTTTATGCTCAATATTTTAGCAGGAAATGTTGTAGGGGATCCAATATGGATTAGAAATTTATCTTTCAATAGATCATACTGTGAACTTGAGTTACAACAGCTTCCAATATGCTGCACAAAAGAAAAGTGAAAACCATACCTTTCTACGGCATCTAGGGCATAGGATTAAAGAGATCATGAAACAAGTTTCAATCAATTGATCAAAAAATGACTCATATCTCAATTGAATCTGGTGCTAAGGTGCACCCACAAAATAATTCTATTGTGAAAACCCCTATCAAGGGTAATAATTTTGAAGAATCAGTCCCAAAATTGAATTTTAGGGATGCCCTTCGTGGTGGACAGCCTCAACCCAATGCTAATATCAAATCTTATGCCTTCCCATAAACCTCTAAGAATACCTAAGATTTATCCTAGGAAAATAGAGTCAAGATGTCTTAAAGCAGCTAATAGAACTCCTATTGTTAAGCTTGATATGGGTAACATTCAGACTGGCATTGAAGATTTAGAAAAAAGAGGACTAATTTTTCTGTTCATGGGTTTTCGTCCGAGTCTATCTACTTTCAAAGTTTGGTCTACAAAAATCTGGAAAACTAAAGGTGAGTTACAAATCTCTATCTATCCAAATGGTTATTTTCTTATTTTATTTTCTAATAATGAAGATAGAGATAAAACTTTTCAAGGGGGTCCTTGGTTTTTTGGAAGGGTAGGGATTTTCATGAAGCCCTGGCATACTAAATTTAATGCCAAATAATAGATGCCTTCTATAGCTCCCATGTGGGTTAGACTCTTTGGCCTCCCTATTGAATTTTGGAATCCCACTATTTTCTCTTCAATTGGAAACTCTTTAGGAACTTTTATGATGAATGTTGATTGTACTCAAAATTTTGAACATATTATTTATGCTCGGATTTATGTTTTAATGGATTTTGACAAACCCCTACCTAAAAATATCACATTACAATTTGGGGAAGACACTTGGGAGCAAGTAGTGGACTATGAGAAAATTCCTTTTCGTTGTAGAATTTACCATGAATATGGCCATTTGGCCAATGCTTGCCCAAATAAAATTCCTGATCAAAAGAAAGAAGATATAAACTTAGCAGGTTTCCAAATACCTAAGAAGAAGAACACTAAAAAAAAATTAGTTATGAAGGATCAATCAAAGTCATCTGCTAAATGTTTGAAATCCTTTCCACAAATGATGTCTCAAGTGAGGAAGAGGAAATAATGGAAACTAAAATCTTAAAAACATAATTTAAATATGAAGGGAAGAACTCAAAGAAAAACCAACAAATCAAAGGTTTTCAACAAAAAAAAAGGGAGAAAATTTACACAAGAAAAACAATATTTCAAATTTCAAAACTTCAAATAATGCAGGTCCCAATATAGACTCTGTTGAACCATCTAGTAAAATTTTGGTTGTGTACAAGCATTCTTCAAGGTTAGAAGCCATCTCAGATTCAATTGGAATAATTCAAGAAACAGGGAAAAAAATTGAATATGGATTCTAATCAAAAAGTAGGTCGCAAGACCAATCAATATCATATGGTAAAAGAAGGTGAAAAGCTTGTAGAGGAAGTTAATATTAATGCCCTTCCCAACTTTTTTAGCCCTGGTATTAGTGAAGATCATCACAAGGAATATTAGAGGACTCAAAGGGAGTATTTCAAAACAAAATTAAATTAGAAGAATGATTCAAATAAATTATCCACATCTTATTTTCCTTCAAGAAACAAAGATATCAATGGAGGATATGGACTCAATTGCCAGTAAAATTTGGCCAGCTGGAAAAGTGGTTTCCCTCAGTTCCTAAGGGACTTCTGGTGGTATTGCTTGTCTTTGGGACCCAAAAGAGGTAGTTATTCACCATATGGTTGGCAGTTGGGGTTTGTTGGATATAGCTATTCAAAGTAGATATTCCAACCAGATTATGCTCTACATTACTGTTTATGCTCCGAATTCTTTGGAGGAAAAAATAATACAATGGAAGGATATTACTCATATTATCTCTCATTTTCCTGAAGCTTGGATCTTGATCGAAGGATATTTCAATACCATCCTCCCTCTGGATGATAAAAGGGAGGGAAATAGAAATTTGGACAAAAGCACTGACCTCATGAGCGAATATATTGCAAACCTCCATCTTGTGGATATCCAACCATATAATGGCCTTATGACTTGGTCTAACAGAAGGTAAGGCTTAGCTTGTATAATGGAGATATTGGATAGGTTTTTGCTCTCTAAAAATTTCTTAATCCATGGTCACATTCCTAAAGTGAAGTCTTAATAATGTTGGTTCGGATCATTGGCCAGTCACGGTGGAAATGTGGAAAACTAATGTGAGTTTCTCTCCTTTTTGTTTTCAATTAATGTGGCTTAGAGACATTTCCTTCAGACCTCGTGTGCAAAAATTGTGGAATGAAGGTAATCCTAGGCATGGGACTAAGATGTTCTGTTTTGCCAAAATACTGCAATATATTAAATCCAAAATCAAGACTTGGAACTGGAAAGAGTTTGGGGATGTTCATAAAAAAAAACATGAAGTTATTTCTCATCTTGAAAATTTGAATAATAAAATCGGTTTAGATGGCCTCATAGAGAAGAGAAGTGCAGATGAAATTAAACTCACAACTCAGTTAGAGGAATGGGAAAAAATAGAAGAAATATTATGGAAGCAAAAATCTAGAATTCAATGGCTCAAAGAAGGAGATTGAAACACAAATTTCTTCCACAAATCTCTTCTAGCTCGAAGATCTCACAACTTTATTTCTTCCTTAAAATTAGATTCTGGAGATGTTGTTTATACTTGGGATGGCATGAACTCTATTGTTTTTTTTAACTTTTCCAATCTTTTTGTTGCTACTCCTATTGACTCAGGTTCACAACAAAATGTTCTTCAAGCAATTCCTTCTCTTATCACTTCTGAGGAGAACTCTATTTTGACTGCTCCCATTACTATCAATGAGCTTCAACAAGTATTTTTTAATATGCAAAAAGAGAAAAATCCAGGTCCTAATGGTTTTCCCATTGAGTTCTACCAAGAGTTCTGGGATATCCTTCATGTTTATTTAGTAGAGGTGGTGGAAGAAGCCAGGAAATCCAAAGAAATTTTGAAAGTTATAAATAAAACTTATATTACTCTTGTTCCAAACTCTCAAGAGGTTGATCATATCTCAGCTTTTAGACCTATTACTTTATGTAATGTTCTTCTCAAAATCATTACTAAAATAATGGCAGAAAGGTTGAAGCCTCCTTTTCATAAGATTATTTTCCCATAGCAAGGGGGTTATGTGGAAGGACTTCAAATAGTAGATGAGATATTTCTTGCTTAGTAAGCTATCCATTCCATGGATATGCAAAAATATCCTTCCATGTTCATTCGGTTAGACTTATCCAAAG
Organism: Wollemia nobilis; assembly: GCA_028583015.1. Classification (NCBI taxonomy): domain Eukaryota; kingdom Viridiplantae; phylum Streptophyta; class Pinopsida; order Araucariales; family Araucariaceae; genus Wollemia; species Wollemia nobilis. Next base: position 9,099,131 of record JAQPPZ010002969.1, on the reverse strand, counting down.
CTTATCATAGAGTGGATTGGCATTTCCTTATCAAATTTTTGAGGCAATTTGGTTTCTTTAAGGATTGGATGGATTGTATTATGGGATGTATCTCTTCATTTTCCTACTTAGTTCTTATTAATGGCAAGCCTTCTCAGTATTTCCTAGCTTCTAGAGGTATTAGGCAAGGTGACCCGCTATCCCCTTATTTATTCATCATTCTTGTTGAATGCTTGGGTAGGACTATACCCAAAAAGAGGGAAAACAAAACCCTTGAGGGAGTTATCATTGCTCATGGAGCTAGACCTATCTCTCATCTTAAATTTTTGGATGACACTACTCTTTTAGGTAAAGCTACAGTTAAGGAAGCTTCTAATATTAAGCAAATCATTAGTTGTTTTTCTAAGGCTACTGGGCAGTTGATCAATGAAGACAAATCTAAATTGATTATTTTCACTGCTCTGATAGACAGGATTCCATGGTCATGTATAAATTAAGATATAAGAATACCTCCCTTCCAATCACTTACTTAGGTATTCCCATAAATATTCAAAGGCAAAAAAATAAATATTGGAATTGGTTGTTGGACAAAGTCAAGAAGAAAATTGGAAAGTGGACCAACATGTGGCTTTCTTCTGGGGGTAGAATAACCCAAAGGTTTTTTTTCGAGAATTAGATCAAATTAGTCATCGTTTCCTTTGGAGTGGTACTAAGGAGAAAAGAAAATGGACCTTTGTGAAATGGGATACTTTATGTTTTCCTAAGAGTGAAGGGGGGTTAGGATTTCAATATTCTATTAATAACAACAAAGCTTTAGCTGCTAAATTATATTGGATTATGTTGCATAACCCCAATCTTTGGGACAATAATCTCTATGCTAAATATGCTAAGAACAAAAGTCTTGAATACCTTATTCACTATCAACTTCCTACCAAAGGTTCTCCCATTTTAGCAGTGCTTAAGACTGGTGAGGATTTTATTAAGATAAAATTATTTTGGATCATTCATAATGGTCAATAGGTAAATTTTTGGATAGATTCTTGGGATGGTCACAAGCCTTTGATAACTCAGTTTCTCGATTGGAGGCCTTGGATGGAGGAGCTTCACCGAGCTAATTAGATAAAGGTGACTAATTACTGTCGGTACCATACTGGTAATTCAAATGTTTGTAGATATTGGATCCCTATTTAGGACTGGCCTATTCAAATCCCAGAAATGCAAAGACAAGATATCCAAGGTATCGTTCATATGAGATCTCTCTCTTGGTCCCATGAAAAAGATTGTTTTGGATGGAAAAACACTACTAAGGGTGAGTATTCAGTTGTTCAAGGTTATTTGACCTTATGCCATAATAATCCCAACCATTCTTCTGACATATTTTCTCTATTGTGGGCTCAAAAGCTCTAGCCTAAGGTGAGTTTCTTTAATTGGCTTTTATTACATCGTAGGGTGCTTACTGGTGAGCAACTTATGAAGGATGGTTTTCATGGCCCTTTTAGATGTGAAATGTGTGAAGAGAATGTAGAAACTTTCAACCATACTTTTATTGAGTGTACTTTAGCCTCTAAGCTATGAAGGAGAATGGCCACTTTACTTGGCTTACAGTGGTCCAATATTTTTACTTTTGAACAAATTTGGAGGGATTGGCCTAATCAAGAGGGTTTTGATCATTTTATTAGGAAATTAGTTTGGATGGGTTCTACCATTATTCTTTGGAATATTTGGAATGAAAGGAACAACCAAATTTTTGATCACCTCCAAAGCTTGATCTAAACTCTATCTCATATCTACACCAAACACTATCCTCGATCTAGTACAAATTTTCACTAACTTTATCTCAGGTCTAGCACAAATCTGCTCTTAAATTTACATGAAAAGTTATCCTCAAATATGTCCTCAATCCTTAACACAAATCTTGATCCAATCACAAATCAACTCTGCTTATATTTACCCCAATCCTTAACACAAAGCTTGAAAAAATCAATCAATCAACTCTACTCTCAAGTCTTCACAAAGACTTACCTCAAATATGCCCTCAAGTCCTCTCAAGAACTTGCTCAATATACTCTCAAGTCTTCACCAAGACTTACCTCAAATATGCCTACAAGTTTTTACAAAAGCTTTCTCAACATTGTCCTTAAACGTTCACAAAAGCTTACACAACTCTGTCCTTAAGCTATCATAAAAGTTTACTCAAAGTTGTTCTTAAGCTTTCACAAAAGCTTACTCAAAGTTGTCCTTAAGCTTTCACAAATGCTTACTCAAATTTTCCCTTAAGCTTTAAAAAATATTACTCAAATATGCTCAAACACATACTCAAAATAGCTCACAAGATATGCTCAATAAATCTTAAATATTTCTCACAATACTATCAATTGCTTTGTCTAATATTCAAAGTAATTCCTTTAACTTGAAGTATTTTAAACATATTCTATTCAGAATTTTTTTTTAAGAACACAAGCTTATACTGAGAGGGGGGTGAATAGTATAAGACCACTTTTTACTTTTCTTTCCCAAATAATATTATGCAATATATCAATGGCAATATCAACAATAGTAATAAAAGCAATGCAAAAATCACCACACACAATAGAGACACCAATTTAACATGGTTCACCCAATGTGGGCTACTCCATGAAAAAAAATATTTCACTAATATTTTCTAAACAAATATCTTGGGAATCCTTCCTTATTATAATTTTTATGGACCTCTGTACAAAGGAGACACCAATCCCCTTATCAATTTTGTGGATCTCTATCCATAAGAGACATCAATCCCCTCAGCTAGTTTGTGGATCTCTATCCATAGAAGAACTCCTCCTTTGCTCTAACTGGTGATCCTCTAGAAGACTACTGCCTCCACTGCACTTGCTTGTGGATATCTATCCATGGAAGACTTTATCCTCACTCAAAATATATCTATCCTCACTGCCCTGGCTAATGGATCTCTATCCACTAGAGACTATTGTCCTCTACTCTTTCACCTCCAAATATTACTCTCAAATATGTCTTAAATATACACTAAACACAGTATTTCAATCTAGCACAAATCTACTCAATCTCTATATTAGATCTGCACTAAAAATAGTCCTTCAATCTAGCACAAATCTGCTCAATCTCTATCTCTGATTTGCACTAAATACAGTCCTTCGATCTAGCTCAAATATGCTCAATATCTATCTCTGATCTATCACAAACCTATCCTCAAATGTGCACCAAAGTCTGTCCTCAAATCTATCCTCAAGCCTTAACACAAAGCTTGATCCAATCACAAATCAACTCTACTAGATCTTCCCCAAACCTTAACTCAAGGTTTGAACAAATCAATCAATCAACTCTACTCACAAGCCTTCTCAAAGACTTACCTCAAATCTACTCAACAAGTCCTCACTAGAACTTGTCCAATATGCATGTAAGCTTCCACAAAAGTTCACACAAATCTGTCCTTAAGTCCACTCTAGGACTTACTCAAATCTGCTCACAAGATTTCACCAAATCTTATTCAACTCAACTCAATCTATCATAGAAAACCTCTTCAATAACATAAATAAGCTTCACATAGAATCTTGTTTAATCTCACAGAAATATATAGAGAATTGTTAGAGACTCAATATGCTTCACACTCACAACAATGCTCAATCACTTTCAATCTCTCTCTTGTTTTACCACAAAAACATATAGAGAATGGTTAGAGACTCAATATGTTTCACTCACAACAATTCTTAATCACTTTCAATCTTTCCTTCAACTCAATCCAGAAATAAAGAACAATTTATTTCACAGAACTTGAACTATCACTCCAACACTTTCAATCAAGTAAGCTCAATCAACTCCACTCAACCAAACACTCAATAAAAAAAATTTCAACAATGCTTATCAAACAAACCTCACATAACAATGATACTTATGATCTTTCACAAACCTTAATCATGCATATGAAGGCTCACTCAATATTTCCAACAATGCTAATCAAACAAGGTTTCTAGCATCAACCTTTATTCGAAAAAAACCTTCATCAACCAATATTGTATATCTCAAAACCAAACTCAACAATTCTTATCAAACAATCATTTTCACTCCAACTTAGCATTCACAATATCCAATCCAACAATATTTTACTCACAAGGAAGATTTATCTAAACTTTTATTTTAATGGAGATATATCTTCAAAACTTGTCTAATTCACACTCAAATTTTATTTGCAAACACTTGGGTTAGGTATCCACAACCTATCTCAAGATCTCCACAAGAATAATTTTCTCAAAAATTATTTTCCATACAAAATATCAAATCCTTTTGTACACCTTATAATCTCCAAACTCACAATATCTAACTCAACAATTTCATTAAAACAATATGCAAAACAATCTCCTTTATACACCTTATGATCTCCACACCTTAGAATAAATTTGAATCACCAAAAATCAAAATAAAATATTTAATTTTTCTTTTACCTTATAACTCCCCCAAGCACTTAGTACTCACGTCAATCTCTAAGCAACTTTAATTTTCAACACTTTATAGAATAAAAATGAAAAATCATACCTTTAATTTAATCTGCCCACAAAACATTTTCGATAAATTCGACCACATGACCTTGCACTCCCCAACACCCTAGCTCAAGCTAGGCCACCAAGTGGGCTACATGCCCACATGATACAAACAATGCATGCTCCCCTAAAATACTTATGCATGAAAACCTCTAAGCAAATCAAAAAAAATATTCCTCACGCAAAACGTCGATCATGTGGATCGAACCACAATCTCCTCCATGCAAGCCTTAACACTCTTCCAACTACCGCTTGCACTACCATTGTCGATGGGATGTCAAATCACTTCGCTACCTTTATTGCCTTGTTTCCCTCCAAGCTCTTCAAAATGCAAATCATCTTCTTCCTAGGGTGCAACACTTTGATTTTCTCTTATATCTCGCATTCGAAGGTGTATAATCGACTTTAGAAAATGGAATTTGTTTCCTATATAAATGCACATTATCTTTTGACTTCTCATGTTGGCCCATTTTGAATTTAAAAATTTGAATTTAGTTTTTAAATATTAAATTTAAAAACCTTTGCCTCCATTATTAGTTTAAATTAAAATTTTAATCAAAGATTAAAATATTTTAAACCTTTTGAAAATTTCTCATGGGTCTTTTCAATTTGAACTTCGTTTTTCTTCACCTTGTTATTTGGCCTAAAATATTATAATAATAGAACATTATTATTTAGTTTAAACTTGCTTCTCCTTCCTCGAGTCTTCATCCTTTGGGCCCTTTTTAGGCATATAATAATAAAAATAAATATTATATCCTATTCCTTTCCAAGACCACCTTGCTTTTGGAAAAACCACTTAATATTCTTAATGACGATTAATTTAAACCAATTATTTTGACATCAATGACAACAAAACTACTCAAAATTTCCAACAATCTCCCCCTTTGTTATTTATGGCAACCCCTTTATTTTTATCATTCCTTTTTTTTTTTCAAAATTTTCTTTCCCTGAGAAACTGCTTCCTCTGACTAAATGGTCTCCCCCTAACTCTAATATCTTAGCATTTGTCATCAATGGCAAAGGACCATCTTTGGGGCTCGGGGCTAAGAATGAGACTCTTAGGTCAGCCCTCCCCCACCTCCTCTTGAGGTGATTAATTTTTGGATGGAATTATTTCTACTCCTAGCATACACTGATCTTTACCTTTGTCCACCTTCTTCCTCAACTGATTCCTCTGACTATTCATGTTCCTACTTGTCTCTGTAATTTTTGCTCTACACCATTTTTTTGTATGCACATCATAATTTCACTTGTAAAACTTAATATTATTATTCCTTAAAGGTGCAAATATCATGGGGTTTCTCCTGGTGAAGCCATATCCATTCCTGTCATGAACCCTGTAATTTACTACCTTGTGACCAAACTGATTACAAGAGTAGCAATACCCTTGAAAAATCTATCTATTTTTTAAAATTCCATATTCTTGTCTTTCATGTATCCTACACTATGTAGCCTTGTGCCCAAACCTATGACATGAGAAGCATCATCCATTGAAACTACCTTGCCTTGACCCCATTGGTCTCTTATTCTCTTTTACCCTATGATGGTTCATGTTCCATCTGTTCCTCATTTTTGCATTGTTCCTTTTTTTGTTGAACTTTCTACTGTCCAACTCATCCTCAAAATTATCACTCTCTATTACACTTTCTTCTTCTAAAGCTTCTTCTTCTTTGGAGCTTATTATTTACTCCTCTCCTTGTTTTATTTGTACCTATTCAAAACCAAGACCTGTCTTGTTTGATGTAGGTTTTTGTGTCTTGATAATCTTATCCAATTTCTTTGAGCTTATCCCAAACCTATGTAACTTGTCCTTAGACTCTTTTACTTCCTTCCTTAGTTAAGCTACCTCATGCTCTAACTTTTCACATTCTAAAACCTTTGCTTCTAACTTCTCTTTGAATCTCCTTGTCTTAGCTATTGAGTAATTTAGATCCTCTATAATATTTCCTTTCTCTTCATCATATTCTTGAAATTTAATCTTGAGTTTTGAGTTTTGCTTTCTTACCTCCCTTAATGCATCAATGGCATGAATAATCTCACCCTCAAGATCAAATTCTCATTTCTCTGATTATTCCTCTATTTGTTTGCATTTGGGATCATCTTCATTACTTTCTGATTTATCTTCAATAGGATCATCTCCTTATTTTTATATTGCCAAAAGTAAACTTTATTCTGGTCCTTCAAGTGTATCTTCATATTCATCATAATTAAAATTGAATCCATTCCTTGTACAACTATCTTCAATATGACCAAAGTTACCACATCTAAAACACTTGAGAATCATTGGTACCCTTTTTCTAACATCATATTTTTATTTTTCTAGAAATAGTACTTCATATTGATCATTATCTGAGGAACTTTCATCATTATCACTTCAGCTCTTACCTGCATTTTTTTCATAGAAACTCTTCTTATACCTTTGGAAAAAATTATTTCCTTGCTTTTCTTGTCCATTCCTGCTTTTCTTTTGGTACATGTGTTTTCCTTTTTCCCTGTTCTTATGATCCTGGTTTTCTTAATCATTGTTATTTCTAGCCTCTGGACAATCATATGCATAGTGACCATATTTTCTACAATTGAAACATCTAACTTATTTCATACCTTTATATTTTCTTGAGTTCTTGTTCCTTCTACCATAATTTACTTCATCATTGGATGACTCATTGCTTGAATCTAACGTCTTACCCATTGTCTTCTAAGTAACTTTGAAGGTTGCTTCCATTTGGGGAATAGGTTCATCTTTTATTCTCATCTCAAAAGCTATGAGAATGCCATGTAATTCATCCCTTATCAAAATTTCAATATTTTTTACCTCTTCTATAGCTGAAATATTTTCACTAAATCTTTTTGGAAGTTACCTTAAAATATTATCACAAACATATGTTTCCTCAAATTTAATTCCAAGTCATTTCATGGAGTTAACAACCTCATCCACACGAAGTAGATATCTCGCAATATTTTCCTCATCCTTCATCTTTAGGTCTTCAATGCTCTCTTAAAATTTTATAAATTTACCCTTTTGACCTTTTTATCTCCTTCATATATGCCTTCCAACTTATCCCAAATTTCCTTGCTGATGTGCAATGCATAACCTTTCTATACTCTGTTTCACACAAACCTCTCAAAATTACATTCATTGCTCTTGAATTGTGATGATGTAGAAGCTTATCATCTTTATCTGTAGGTGGAGTTACTGGTGGTGTGTATACATTTTCAACTGCTTCCCATATTTCATTCCCAAGTGCCATTATATGAAACTTCATCCTTGTGCTCCATAGTGCATTATTGTTCCCATAAAATAATGGTGTTGAATTCCTTGAAAATCCAGTCTACGAATCCATCTGTGTTCTTGTAAGATTTTTTTTAAGTTTTTAAACTCTTCCAAAGAAACTCACTCTCACACCAATTGAATAACACAAGATTATACTGATATGGGGGTGAACAATATAATACCACTTTCTAATTTTCTTTTCCAAACAATATTATGCAATATATAAATGGTAATATCAACAAAAATAATCAAATTAATCCATAAATCACCACACACAATATAGATACCAATTTTATGTGGTTCATCCAATGTGGGCTACTCCATGGATAAAATATTTCACTAATATTTTCTCAAAAAATATCTTGGGAATCCTTCCCTATTACATTTTTATGGACCTCTATCCAAAGGATACACCAATACCCTAATCAATTTTGTGGATATCTATCCACAAGAGACACCAATCCCCTCAACTAGTTTGTGGATATCTATCCATAGGAGAACTCCTTCTCCTCTGCTCTGGTTGGTGATTCTTTAGAAGACTACTATCTCCACTGCACTGGATTGTGGATCTCTATCTATAGAATATTGTCCTTGCTTAGAGGATTTCTATCCTCATTTCCCTAGCTAATGGATATCTATCCACTAGAGACTATTATTCTCTACTCTGTCACCTCCAAAACTTATTCTCATCTCTATCTCAAATTTGCACTAAACATAGTCCTTCATTCTAGCACAAATATACTCAATCTTTGTCTCTAATCTGCACAAAACATAGTCCTTAAGTCTAGCACAAATATACTCAATCTCTATCTCTTATCTGTACTAAACACAATCCTTTGGTCTAGCACAAATATGCTCAATCTATGTCTCTAATCTACACTAAACTTATCCTCAAATCTACACCAAAATCTATCCCAAAATATGTCCTCAAACCTTAACACAAAGCTTGATCCAATCACAAATCAAATCTACTAGATTTGCCCCAAACCTTAACTCAAGGTTTGAATAAATCAATCAATCAACTCTGCTCACAAGTATTCTCAAAGACTTACCTCAAATCTACTCAAAAAGTCCTCCCTAAAACTTGTCCAATATTCTTGTAAGCTTCCACAAAATCTCACACAAATTTATCCTTAATTCCACTCTAGGACTTACTCAAATTTGCTCACAAGATTTCACCAAAGCTTATTCAACTCAACTTAATCTATCACAGAAAACCTCTTCAATCACACAAAAAATCTTCACACATAATCTTGTTTAGTCTCACAAAAACATATAGAGAATTGTCTATGCTTCACACTCACAACAATGCTCAATAAATTTTAATCTCTCTCTTTTTTTAAAATAGAAACATATAGAGAATTGTTAGAGACTCAATATGTTTCACTCACAACAATGCTTAATTACTTTTAATCTTTCCTTCAACTCAATCCAAAAATAAAGAACAATTCGTTTCATAGAACTTGAACTATCACTCCAACACTTTCAACCAACTAAGATCAATCAAATCCACTCAACCAAACACTCAATAAAATATTTTTCAACAATACTTATCAAACAAACCTCACATAACAATGATACTCATGATATTTCACAAACCCTAATCATGCATATGAAGGCTCACTCAATATTTCCAATAATGCTTATCAAACAAGGTTTCTAGCATCAACCTTTATTCCATAAAAACCTTCATCAACCAATATTGGATATCTCAAAACCAAACTCAACAATGCTTATCAAACAATCCTTTTCACTCCAACTTAGCATTCACAATATTCAATCCAACAATATTTTACTCACAAGGAAGATGTACCCATACCTTTTATTTTTATGGAGATATATCTTCAAAACCTATCTAAGTCACACTCAAATTTTCTTTGCAAACACTTGGGTTAGGTAGCCACAACCTATCTCAAGATCTCCACAAGAAATATTTTCTCAAAAATTATTTTCCATACAAAATATGAAATTCTTTTGTACACCTTATAATCTCCAAACTCACAATATCTAACTCAAATATCTTATTAAAACAACATGCACAAAAATCTCCCTTATACACCTTATAATCTCCACACCTTATAATAAATATCAGTCACCAAAAATTAAAATAAAATATTTAATTTTTTTTTACCTTATAACTCCCCCAAGCACTTAGAACTCATGTCAATCTCTAAGCAACTTTAATTTCCAACACTTTAGAGAATAAAAATGAATACCATACCTTTAATTTTATCTTCCCAAAAAAATATTTTTGGTGAATTTGACCACGTGATCTTGCACTCCCCAACACCCTAGCTCAAGCTAGGCCACCAAGTGGGCTGCATGCCCACATGAGACAAATGGTGCATGCTCTCATAAAACACTATCGCACGAAAACCATCGAGTAAATCAAACAAAACCTTCCTTCCTCATGTAAAACGTCGATCGCATGGATCAAACCATGATCTCCTCCACCCAAGCCTTAACACTCTCCCAACTGTCACCTACGCTACCATCGTCGATGGGATGTCAAACCACTTTGCTACCTTTATTGCCTTGTTTCCCTCCAAGATCTTTGAATGCAAATCATCTTATTTCTAGGGTGTAGCACTTTGATTTTCTCCTATATCTCGCATTCGAAGGTGTATAATCGACTTTAGGAAATGGAATTTATTTCCTATATAAATGCACATTATCTTTTGACTTCTCACATCGGCCCATTTCAAATTTAAAAATTTGAATTTAGTTTTTAAATATTAAATTTAAAAACCTTTGCCTCCATTATTAATTTAAATTAAAATTTTAATCAAAGATTAAAAAATTTTAATTTAAATAAAATCTTTTGAAAATTTCTCATGGGTCTTTTCAATTTGAACTTCATTTTTCTTTATCTTGTTATTTGGCCTAAAATATTATAATAATATAAAATTATTATTTATTTTAAACTTGCTTCTCCTTCATCAATTCTTCATCCTTTGGGCCTTTTTAGGCATATAATATTAAAATAAATATTATATCCTATTTCTTTCCAAGCCCTTCTTGCTTTTGGAAAAACCACTTAATATCCTTAATGACGATGAATTTAAACCAATATTCTTTTGACATCAATGACAACAAAACTACTCAAAATTTCTAACAATCTCCCCCTTTGTCATTAATGGCAACCCCTTTATTTTTATCATTCCTTTTTATTTTTCAAAATTTTCTTTCCCTGAGAAACTGCTCTCCCTAAATGAATGCTCTCCCCCTAACTCTAATCTCTCCCCCTTTGTCATCAATGGCAAAGGGCACCTTTGGGGATTGGGGCAAAGAATGAGACTCTAGGCTTAGCCCCTCCTCCACTTTTTTTGAGGTGATTAATTTTGGGGTAGGAGTATTTCTACTCCCAGCATACACTAATATTTACCTTTGTCCACCTTCTTCCTTTACTAATTCCTTGGACTATTCTTGTTCCTGCTTGTCTCTAGAATTTTTGCTCTACACCATTTTGTTGTGTGTACATCATTATTGCACTTGTAACACTTAATATTGTTATTCCTTAAAGGTGCAAATATCTTGGGGTTTCTCCTATTGAAGCCATATCCATTCCTATCATGAACCCTGCAATTTACTATTTTGTGACCAACCTGATTACAAGAGTAACAATACCCTTGAAAAAACTATCCATTTTTGAAAATTCTATATTCCTATATTTCATGTATCTTGCACTGTGTAGCCTTGTGCATAAACTTGTCACATGAGAAGCATCTTCCATTGAAACTACCTTACCTTGACCCCATTGATCTATTAGTCTCTTTTATCTTGTGTTGGTTCCCGTTCCATCTGTTCCTCATTTTTGCATTGTTCCTTTCCTTTCTAAAATTTCTATTGTCCAACTCATCCTCATAAGTCTCACTCTCTCTTACACTCTCTTCTTCTAAAGCTTCTTCTTATTCAGAGCTTGTGATTTACTCCTCTTCTTGTTTTCTTTGTACCTGTTCAAAACCAAGACCTGTCTTGTTTGATGTAGGTTTTTATGTCTTGATAATCTTATCCAATTTCTTTGAGCTTCTCCCAAACCTGTGTAACTTATCCTTAGACTCTTTTACTTCCTTCCTTAGTGAAGCTACCTCATGCTCTAACATTTCACATTCTAAAACCTTTGCTTCTAACTTCTCTTTGAATCTCCTTGTCTTAGCTATTGAGTTATTTAGATCCTCTATAAGATTTCCTTTCTCTTCATCACATTCTTGAAATTTAATCTTGAGTTTTGAGTTTTGCTTTCTTACCTCCCTTAATGTATCAAGGGCATGAATAAGATCACCCTCAAGATCAACTTCTCCTTTCTCTGATTATTCCTCTATTTGTTTGCCTTTGAGATCATCTTCATTACTTTCTGATTTATCTTCAATAGGATCATCTCCTTCTTCTTCTATTGCCAAAAGTAAACTTTCTTCTGGTCCTTCAAGTGTATCTTCATATTCATCATAATTAAAACTGAGTCCATTCCTTGTACGACTATCTTCAATATGACCAAAATTACCACATATAAAACACTTGAGAATAATTGGTGCTCTTTTTCTAACATCATATTTTCTTTTGCTATAAATAGTACTTCATCTTGATCATTATCTAAGGTACTTTCATCATATAACTTGAGCTCTTACCAACCTTGTCTACATAGAAACTCTTCTTATGTCTTTGGAGAAACTTCTTTCCTTGCATGCCTTTTCCATCCTTGCTTTTCTTTTGGTACTTGTGTTTTCTTGTTTCCCTGTTCTTATGATCCTATTTTTCTTCATCATTGTTATTTCTAGCCTCTATACAATCAGATGCATAGTGACCATATTTTTCAAAATTGAAACATATAACTGATTTCATACCTTTATATTTTCTTGAGTCCTTGTTCCTTCAGCCATAATTTGCTTCTTCATCACTAGATGACTCATAGCTTCAATTTGACTTCTTACCCTTTGTCTTCCTAGTAACTTTGAAGGTTGCTTCATTTTGGAGAATAGGTTCATCTTTTATTCTCATCTCAAAAGTTGTGAGAATGCCATGTAATTCATCCCTTGTAAAAATTTCAATATCTTTTGCCTCTTCTATAGCTAAAATATTTTCACTAAACCTTTTTGGAAGTGACCATAAAATCTTATCACAAGTATCTATTTTCTCAACTTGAATTCTAAGTCCTTGCATGGAGTTAACAACCTCATCCACATGAAGTAGATATACCCTAATGTTTTCCTCATCATTCATCTTTGGAATACTTCCCTATTACAATATTTATAGACCTCTATCCAAATAAGACACCAATACCCTAATCAATTTTGTGGATATCTATCCATAGGAGATGCCAATCCCCTTAGCTTATTTGTGGATCTCTATACATAGGAGAACTCCTTCTCCTCTGCTCTGGTTTGTGATCCTCTAGAAGACTACTACCTCCACTACACTAGCTTTTGGATCTCTATCCACATAATAATTTATCCTCACTCAAAATATCTTTGTCCTCACTACCTTGGATAATGGATCTCTATCCATTGGAGACTATTGTCCCTTGCTCTGTCACCTCCAAAGCTTACTATCAGTTCTATATCAAATTTACACTAAACACAGTCCTTTTTTCTAGCACAAATCTGCTCAATCTTTGTCTTTGATATACACTAAACATAGTCCTTCAGTCTAGCACAAATCTAATCAATCTCTATCTTTGATATACACTAAACACAGTCCTTCAGTCTAGTATAAATCTACTCAATATCTATCTCTAATCTACACTAAACCTAACCTCAAATCTACACCAAATTATGTCCTCAAACCTATCCTCAAGCCTTAACATAAAGCTTGATCCAATCACAAATCAAATCTTCTAGATCTACCCCAAACCTTAACTCAAGGTTTGAACAAATCAATCAATCAACTCTACTCACAAGTCTTCTCAAAGACTTACCTCAAATCTGCTCAACATGTCCTCTCTAGAACTTGTCCAATCTGCTTGTAAGCTTCCACAAAAGCTCACATAAATCTATCCTTAAGTCCACTCTAGGACTTACTCAAATCTACTCACAAGCTTTCACCAAAGCTTATTCAAATCAACTCAATATATCATATAAAATCTCTTCAATCACACAAACAAGCTTCACACATAATCTTGTTTAATCTCATAGAAACATATAGAGAATTGTTAGAGACTCAATATGCTTCACACTCACAAAAATGCTCAATCACTTTCAATCTCTCTCTTGTTTTACCATAAAAATATATAGAGAATGGTTAGAGACTCAATATGTTTCACTCACAATAATGCTTAATCACTTTCAATATTTCCTTCAACTCAATCCATAAATAAAGAGAAAATTATTTCACAAAACTTGAACTATCACTCCAACATTTTCAATCAACTAAGCTCAATCAACTCCACTCAACCAATCACTCAATAAAATCTTTTTCAACAATTCTTATGAAACAAAACTCACATAACAATGGTACTCATGATCTTTCACAAACTTTAATCATGCATATGAAGGCTCACTCAATATTTCCAAAAATCCTTATCAAAAAATATTTCTAGCATCAATATTTATTCCAAAAAAACCTTCATCAACCAATATTGGATATCTCAAAATCAAACTCAACAATTCTTATCAAAAAATCATTTTCACTCCAACTAAGCATTCACAATATCCAATCCAACAATATTTTACTCGCAAGGAAGATGTAACCATACCTTTATTTTGATGGAGATATGTCTTCAAAACCTATCTAAGTCACACTCAAATTTTCTTTGCAAACACTTGGGTTAGGTAGCCACAACCTATCTCAAGATCTCCACAAGAATAATTTTCTCAAAAATTATTTTCCATACAAAATATCAAATCCTTTTGTACACCTTATAATCTCCAAACTCACAATATCTAACTCAACAATTTTATTAAAACAACATGCACAACAATCTCCCTTATACACCTTATAATCTCCACACCTTAGAATAAATTTCAATATCCAAAAATTAAAATAAATTATTAATTTTTTTTTTACCTTATAACTCCCCCAAGAACTTAGAACTCATGTCAATCTCTAAGCAACTTTAATTTCCAACACTTTAGAGAATAAAAATGAATAGCATACCTTTAATTTAATCTGCCCACAAAATGTTTTTGGTGAATTCAACCATATTACCTTGCACTCCCTAACACCCTAGCTCAATCTAGGCCACCAAGTGGGTTGTGTTCCAACATGAGGCAAATGGTCACATTGTCACATGAAAACTATCGAGTAAATCAAACAAAACCTTCCTTCCTCACACAAAACATCGATTGCGTGGATCGAACCATGATCTCCTCCATGCAAGCCTTAACACTCTCCCAAATACCACCTGCACTACCATCGTTGGTGGGATGTCAAACCACTTTGTTGCCTTTATTGCCTCGTTTCCCTCCAAGCTCTTCAAAATGCAAATCGTCTTCTTCCTAGGGTGTAGCGCTTTTATTTTCTCTTATATCTCGCATTCGAAGGTGTATAATCGACTTTAGGAAATGGAATTCATTTCCTATATAAATGCACATTATCTTTTGACTTCTCATGTTGTCCCATTTCGAATTTAGTTTTTAAATATTAAATTTAAAAACCTTGGCCTCTATTATTAATTTAAATTAAAATTTTAATCAAAGATTAAAATATTTTAATTTAAATTAAACCTTTAAACCAATATTCTTTTGACAGCAATGACAACAAAAGTACTCAAAATTTCCAACAATCTCCCCCTTTGTCATTGATGGCAACCCCTTTATTTTTATCATTCCTTTTTCTTTTTCAAAAGTTGCTTTATCTGAGAAACTGTTGCCCCTAACTCAATGCTCTCCCCCTATCTCTAATCTCTCCCCATTTGTCATCAATGGCAAAGGGCCACCTTTGGGGCTTGGGTTTAATAATGAGACTCTTAGCTTAGCCCCTCCCCCACCTCATATTGAGGTGATTAATTTTGGGGTAGGAGTTTTTCTACTTCTAGCATACACTGATCATTACCTTTGTCCACCTTTTTCCTCAACGGATTCCTCTAACTATTCATGTTTCTACTTGTCTCTGGAATTTTTTCTCTACACCATTTTGTTGTATGCCCATCATTATTGCACTTATAACACTTAATATTGTTATTCCTTAAAGGTGCAAATATCTTGGGGTTTCTCCTAGTGAAGCCATATCCATTCCTATCATGAACCCTATAATTTACTACCTTGTGACCAAATTGATTACAAAAGTAGCAATACCCTTGAAAAAGTTACATGTTTCTAAAATTTCCATATTCTTGTCTTTCATGTATCCTACACCATGTATCCTTGTGCCCAAACCTATGACATGAGAAGCATCATCCATTTAAACTACCTTACCTTGACGCCATTGGTCTCTTAGTCTCTTTTACCCTATGTTGGTTCCTGTTCCATTTGTTCCTCATTTGTGCATTGTTCCTTTCCTTGCTAAACTTTATATTGTCCAACTCATCCTCAGAATTCTCACTCTCTCTTACACTCTCTTCTTTTGAAGCTTCTTCTTCTTCAAATTTTGTGATTAACTCTTCTTCTTATTTTCTTTATACTTTTTCAAAACCAAAACCTATCTTGTTTGATGTAGGTTTTTGTGTCTTGATAATCTTATCCAATTTCTTTGAGCTTCTCCCAAACTTGTGTAACTTGTCCTTAGACTCTTTTACTTCCTTCCTTAGTGAAGCTACCTCATGCTTTAACCTTTCACATTCTAAAACCTTTGCTTCTAACTTCTCTTTGAATCTCATTGTCCTAGCTATTGAGTTAGTTAGATCCTCTATAAGCTTTCCTTCCTCTTCATCACATTCTTGAAATTTAAGCTTGATTTTTAAGTTTTGTTTTCTTACCTCTGTTAATGCATCAAGGGCATCAATAAGCTCACCCTCAAGATCAACTTATCCTTTCTATGATTCTTCCTTTATTTGTTTGCCTTTGGGATCATCTTCATTACTTTTTTATTTATCTTCAATAGGATCACCTCCTTCTTATTCTATTGCCAAAAGTAAACTTTCTTCTGGTCCTTCAAGTGTATCTTCATATTCATCATCACTAAAACTGAATTCATTCCTTGTACAACTATATTCAAGATGACCAAAGTTACCACATCTAAAATACTTGAGAATCATTGGTGCCCTTTTTCTAACATCATCTTTTTCTTTTGCTAGAAATTTTTGGATATTTTGAGTAGATAAGTTGTCATTGATGTCAAGAGTGAGTTATCATTGATGTCAAAAGGTCCTAAGGAGAAATGCAATTGATTGGTTTCAAAAGAGCTTCATAATTTTATGTGAGCAAAGATAAAAGGTTTTTATTAAAACCATGAAGGAAAAAATAAAAGGTTTTTATTAAAACCAAGGATGAGCAATGTAAAATATTTTTTATAAAAACTCAAGGAGGCCTTTAATTTCAAATTAGAAAGCCCAAGGAAGTTTTAATATTTAATTTATAAATATTTAAATTCAAATTGAATTTAAATTTTATAAAAATATTATTTATTTATTCAAAGTGGCAAAACCTAAGTTTATTCTACTGACATGCAAGTCAAATACTTCCCCCCTGTCGATGTGATGGAAGTGATAGTAAAGGTATATATATTACCTTTGCTAAGTCCAAAAAGGAGGTGTGATATCCTTTGAAAAATGTGGTGTAACTCATGGAGGAAACATAGTAGTTTTCATGCACTATGTAAATTCAAAATTTAGTGTGTTTAAGACGTCGAGGTGCTTAGTTCCTAGCACCATCTAGTGGCTAGCTCAGGTGGCATTTGGCTTGGCGTTTGTGGCAGAGTGGTTACCATTTCAAAACCCGATGACAGCAAGTTTGGAAGCCCTTTTTGCATTTCTTTTTTAGCAATGGCAAAGAAGGTAATAGAGTGCATGGGCACTCTAGCTCACATGTGAGCACATAGCTCACATGGTAACCATGGCTATGGCTAGGGTGATTGGAGAGGCAGCATCGTGGGTTCAAAACCCACTAAGGACAAAGGTACATTTTTTTATTTAATTTTCATTACCCTAAGGTTTGACATGAGGTATTTGGGAGGCATATGGATTAATTAAAGTTAATTTCTTGTGGTGATTTTTCATGGTAAAATAGTGAAGGGAGTTATAAGGAGTTTGATATTAATTTTAAAATAAATTCCTAATTGTTATATTTGCATATTTGAGGAGTAAGCTTTTTAAGGTGTTGATTTTATTTTAAAGGACTTTTTGCCAAAGGAATTATTGTGAAAGTAATTTTTCTAATATTTTTAAGGTGTTGGTGTAGACACCTAAAATGTGTCATGTTTAGGAGACTACTCATATGGGCACATCCGTAGACCATATGACCAATCTTGGACCTTTCCAAGAGCAAGCAGTGGTCCTAACCACTCAAAAGGGGTAGTTCTAGCCCATTTAGGCTTGGTTGCTATTGACCAGAGTGGTCAACATTCCTGGCCACTCAAGCTGAGAGCAACCATAATCTTGGCCGCTTAAGCTAAGAGTGGCCATAACTAGCCGTTATTGATGATAGTGGCTAGCACTAAAACATGAACTACCATGAGGGATTGCCCAAATCATGGGTAGTAATGATAGTTTACATGCATTTTGAAGGGATCTCGGTGAGGAACTCCTAGAGTTCCTCCTGACTACCCCTTCCATGCCAATTCAAGACTAAACCTTCCCTCTGGGATAGTCAGTTGGCATGTAGATCTGGAGCTTGGCTTCCCCAGGAAGCCAAGCCCTAGATCTAAACCTAAAACCTAGAATTCTATATATGTAGACTTCCAAGGAGGCAAAAGAGATAGAAAGTTCAAATTGTGTGCAATGGAGCCCTATCAAAATGGAGAGCCAATCTACATCCCTTTGAGGAGCATTGGAGCACCGTCCGATTGAGCCACGTCCACACATCAATATTCAGATCCATCATTCCCAACCACCAATCAGTGTAGGAGACACACCTGGTGACCCTTGAACATCAATTTGAGCAAGGGATCGACTACCACATCCCATAAGACCTGAGGTAACCTTTAAGTCAGAGGCCACTATCTTTGATAGTGGCCCATAGTCATAGCTAGGTTTTAAAATGGTTGATTCCTTTGTTCTAAGTAATAGATATTTATTTATCATTATTTCATTTACATAGCTTTAGCATAGATCTGAATATTTCATTGCATTTAGATTAATATTCCTGATTTTCATATGCATATTACTTATATCTGGTATATTTTAATGCATTTTATGCTTATTTATCTAGATTATCATATTTGCTAATAAGAGCCTCTTCTGGAGAGGTTGCCCATTCTACTTATTATGCTTTGTTGTTTCCATGAACGTAGGTACAGGTCTATAGGATCAGATCAAAGCATTAGGAGCATAAGGATCCCTCCAGGATGAGATCTGGAGAAGGAGGCATCTGTAAGCCCTCATACAGTTTTGTGTGCGAGATCAGGAAGCCTACGAAAGTGCACCACCCCTTTGTGAGGGGATATTTTATTCACCATTGTTTTGCTTGTAATTCATTGTATCAAAATGGGTATCCCTCAGAGGGACGGACATGTAACCGGGGATTTCAATATAAATAAAAGGATATTTATTTGTTATTTATGTGTTATATGCATTTCATGGTCTTTCATTTCATTTTGAAATAATATTGCAAGTAGAATAAGGGTGCGTGCTTCCCGGGGTCACATAGATGGTGATCATGGTGGGACCCCCACCAAGTTTTTGTTTTTGGCCATTTTACTAATGTTTTGGGCATGTTTTTGTGTGTAGGTTTGGCCACTCTGGTCGACAATAGCCGGTAGATCTTAGTCACTGTAGTAGAAAGTAGCCAACATAAGTCGCTCTAGTTGATAGTGGCCAGTAGCAGAGTGTAGTAGAGCTCAAAGTATTTCATCATCAGAGTAGGATTTGAGGTTGGTTTCATCCTCTATTTTCTCTATGATTTTTTGTCTGCATTTATTTTCCAAAAATAGCAAGCAAAAACATAGTCTAATTAGGGAAAAATGAAGAAAATGAAAAGAAAATTGCATTGTACATTTCTTAGATTTCTTTAGTTTCCTCTAGGTACTGCTAGGAATAGTGGGCCTCTGCTTGTAAGGTCTGCCCTAGTCTCCAGTATGCTAGGCTTCTATGTGATTAGTTTGCTTGCATGTGGCCCAACCAGTGGCTGCCCATTCACAAAGTAGGAAGTGCATTATATGAAAGATCATCTAGATTAAATTAGATATGCATCTTTCTGAAGACAAAACATTCTTTTTAGGCATGTAGTGATGTAAAGCATGAATTTTGGTTGATGCATCATTTTATATTTCAAAATCTAAAAATAACCCCACACACTTGCATGTATCACAATAACATTGGTAAGGTTGGATTTCATCACCAACCCCCAATTCAGATCGATGATGTTGGAATTCACCTCCTTCCATCGGCTTGCCCCCTAGATGTCCTTAGATAGAATAGGGAACTCCTTTAAGTTGGTGTAGGTCACTTGTGTTCAAATTGTCTCCCACTATTGGAGCAATTATTGATTCAGAGTGGAAGAGCTAGGCGAACCCCCCACTGGGATTTAAGCGGTGTACCCTAGACTCTTTTGAGAAATCATGTTTGGCACTAGTGTTCCTAGTCACCACTTTGATTGAGTTCCCTCATTCTAAGTCCAAAATATGAACAAGAAAGCAAGATCAACAACAAATCTAAACACACTAAACAAGTTCTTAGGACACACATTTAATCCTTAAAAGAGATAATCATATTGTCTGCTTTGTGTGTTTCTTTATTGTTTAGGTAATCAAACCCTAACCCTAACCCAAAGATAATTTTTTATTTTACATCCAATGGATCGAGAATCATGAAAATTGGAGCTATAACAAAAATTTATTTTGGTTTTATGATTACTCTATTTTTGAAGCTAAAAATAGGGAAAAATTCACTAAAATAGTCATAAAATGGGCTAGACAACTCCAAAAATTGCCAAATTTGTTTTGTTGTCTTAGTTAGACCCTTGTGCACCTCTCACATAAATTTTGAGTCCTAAATCTTCATGATTCAAAATTTTCTAAAAATTCCTAAAAGTGGGCATTTCCCCATGGGCCCTGGTTGGCCAATTATTTCAAAAATACAAAATTTTGACCCGAAATTCACTTTTTGGAGTCATAGCCCATTGTGATCAGCTCATCATGTTGATCATTTTGGTATATAACACCCACAACCTTTTTTGGAAGTCAAATTTCACAAGGTTATGGTCAATACATGGGACAATCCTCGGTCCAAGACTGAGGTTGCATCCAATGCACCAGAGGGCCTAGACCACCCTAGAGGTAGCACACCTACCCAAAATATACCTGAATAAACTTTAGGTAGTCTCAGGGGAGACAACACCACTCATAGTGGATCTCACCAAGAAACCCCGCTTAGGAGAACCAGCACTAGATCTTCTCATGACCTAAATGAGAATACTTCCAGACCCACCACATCTCATTACACTGAGAGTTCAAATCAGCCCAATGAGGGGCAAGATAGAGGGAAGGCAACCATTCGCATGCCCATTGTAATGCCAAATCCTTCCGAACATGGGGGATGTCATTTGTCTGACCATAGTATTGGCGAGGAAGGAACTCCTCTTGCCCAACCTTGGAAGACCCATCACCTTGACTTCTTAGATCAAGGTGCTGGAAGATCCCAACATGGGACATTTGAGCATGGTAGCATATATCATGATCGTACCCCTCATGGATCTACTAGATCTACTGAAGAATACATCATGGATGAAGGAACTATAACTCAGTTGCATCCTATCCGTACCCATGGTGAGTGTTCCCAGCGAACATGTGGCACCCTCACAACATCCTTGCATGAAGATTGCACCCCTAGGGAAGAGCATAATATCAATGCAATATCGAATCATCGAGGGAAGAGAGTTGCCAACCTTGTTGCACAATTCGAAGCAAATAAGAACCCTCGCATGGAGTTGCAGAGTCATAGACCCAACATAGCAAACCGATCAAATCGGTCACATAGGTTAGATGCAATTCAGAGAGAACAAATGCTCCAAGATCATTTAGAGGATTTACGCATTGAGTATGAGCATTTAGAAAATGTAGAATGAGAAAGCGCAAAACAACAATGGTTGCACCAACAATGATTATATGAACACCACCTAGAAGAGCAACATCTCCTTGATCTAAAGGAGCATGAAGAGTGATCAAATAGATTGGCTCAATCAAAATTACCTCCCCATAGTGAGTATAGGCAACAACACAATGAGAGACGTGCTACTTCGCACCTTGAGCTGCATAATAGGTGAGTAGATGATTATATTTTCCATACCTCTCAACATGCTTCTCGACCACATGAGCGTTTAGTGCCAAACAAGCCCGAGCATAGGCATTATGAGAGATCAAATTTGGATGACCAGGATCAGCAATATCCTGAACCATCTTCTATAAACATGGTCGATGAATACAATCGACCACCCCGTACTCAAAGAAACTTACCTCCGCTTGCACCCTAGAGACCCCTTCGGGAGGAAGAGATCATTTCTTCTCAAGCATACAAAGTGCTAGCTGAGAGAGTCAAGCATCTCGAGAAGCAGGACATAGTTGGGCAAAATCCAACCTTAAGTAAGATACATAATCAACCTTCGTGCCCCTCGGTATCGAGTCCTACTTATCCTAGGCACTTTGAGATGCCTAGGTTAGAAAAATTCAAGGGAGAGGAAGATGCACAAGAACACGTGACCAACTTCATGAATGTGTGCTTCCACCTTGAGAAGAATGATGCCCTAATGCTGAGGACATTCATCATGACATTCTTGGGTGTGGAAACACAATGGTTCAACCAGTTGCCCAAGCATAGCATCACCGATTTTGAGCAACTGGTGAATGCGTTCCTTGAACGCTTCTCCTTCGATGCAAAGAAGAAGGTGAACCTGTCTGATCTGGCCAATTTGAAACAATATGATGATGAGCCAGTGATGGACTATGGGGATAGGTGGAGAAAAATCATGGCAAAATTATCATTCTCCATCCCCACAGAGGAACTTATCCAGATGTTCACCAAGAGCTATGTAAAGCACATCTCCCTGTTATTGCAACTGCAGCAATATGAATCATTCAAAGAAGCCTTGGCTCAAGCCAAGCTTATTGAAGATATAAAGGTGGAAGAAGGAGACCTAAAGCTCCATAGCAAGGAAGAATGGAACAAGAGCATGCGACATCAATCACAATAGGCCCAACCTATGCATGTCAACTAGATCATGTTAAACATTCCAAAAGCAGCATAGAGCCAACAACAAGAAAACTATCAGGCTCAACCTCCTACTATGCATTACAACCAATGCAATAAGAATCAAAGTAAGGACAAATAGAAACATCCCCCTCGCAACTATACACCATTGCCTGAATCCTTGGCATCAATTTTCAACCACCTTTTTGAGGCCAAGGTTTTAAACTTGCCTAAGGAGTGCATCTTGGATCCTAATTACCCCAAACCTAAGGGGTATAGGGAAGATCTCTATTGTGTTTATCATCGAAAAAATGGCCATGATATCTAGGATTGTGTTGCATTCAAGAATGTAGTGCAGAATATGTTGGATAAGAATGAATTGCAAAACATCAACATATTCAAAAATCCTCTTCCCAATCATGGGGCCAACAACAATCAAGTTGAGCACGTCAATGAGGTGCACATAGCCCCACCTAATGAGGGTTTTATTGGTATGATCAATACTACAATAGGAAGCAAAAGATGCCTTGATCAACCCAACATACCAAAAAAGTCAACTAAAGCTGATAATCTATCATAGTCCACACCAACAATGAGTTCAATTCACTTACAAAAGGACCCTATGATTACCTTTCATAGATAGGAGATTAAGCCAATCTCTAAGGATGAATCTGATCCTCCACTACACATCATAGCAAGCATCAATCAGATTCCATACAAGAGAGTCTTGATTGACACTGGGTCATCTATCAACATCATCACAACTACAGCTTTGAAGCATTTAAATTTACCACCTTCACGCATTACGGACTCAACATTCACATTGAGGGCCTTCAATGATGCTACTTCCCCAATAATTGGCACAATAATCCTACCTATACAGGTTGGGATAAAGATGATACCTACATTGTGCCATATCTTGGGGGGTGAGAGGTAGTATAACATATTGCTAGGTAGACCATGGATGAGGGATATGGAATGCGTGCCTTCCATAGTGCACCAAAACCTAAAATTCATACACCAAGGACAAGTGTATGTGGTCCCCCATGATCCTGAGCCATTCAAGTATTACAAGAAGGTCGATGAGACACAAGAAAAAGTGCCTTCTCAAGAGTTTATGGTAATGGTCAATAGCAAGACAGAAGACCAAGTGACTCTAAAGTAGATAAAATAAGATATGGTGCAATCAGATGTTGCTTCCCCATTGAAGGGGTCAAAACCATTGGCATTAGTCACCCCTGACTCACTTCTCATGGTGCCTCCTCAAGAGAAAGAACAAGTGTTCCCCCCACATCATATTGGGGATACTAAAGCTAGCATAGTGCAACACCACAAGATGAAACAAAAACATGAATTGAGTCATAAACATGAGCATGTGGATACCACTAATGAAGTGGATCATCATGAAGCATCCACATTGACTCAAATAAAGGAAATGGGTGAGTTACAGTTACCTGGTGGATCTTTAGCACCTACTTTATCACCTCCTTCAATAGATAATGGTATTTTAAACCAATCACTAGAAATACACATGGGAGCCTTATCAGTATTGGAGCATATGCAAAATTACCTCTATAATATAGAGGCACAAATGGAGCAACAAAATGAGGCATTGCACTTTATCATGAAACAACTTGAGAGCCTAGAATTATAGAAGCAACCTTCATCTGAGGTCAAATTGTCTCCTACATAGCCATAGGAAAAGCCTCAACCAGAACAAGCACCAACTCGGCCGCCTCAGCAACCTAGCAAGCATCCCTCATTGCCTGAGCCTGTTGTATCAATTTTCAATCGATTAATTATCATAAATACCATCACCCTACCTGAGGTGCAACCTTTAGATCCAAATCATCCAAAACCTTGAGGGTATGAGGAAGAGTCACACTATCTATATCATAGGCAAAATGGTCATGATATTCAATCATGTCAGGGTTTCAGAGCCATAGTATATAACATGCTTGAAAAGAAGCAACTTTAGGTTGTCAACCAATAGATGATCTTAGTCAACAATCCATCTCTTGCATCAAAAAGGCAAGAAGAGCCCCCTAAGCTAGCAAGTGACATACCTAGGGCTCAACCTGGTCCTCATACTAGGCTAAAGCATGCTAAATACTCAAAATAGCAACAACGCATTTGGACTCCTTTAAACGAGTCTATGTCTGATATTTTTCAAAAGTTGTAGGAAGCTAAGGTCATCACCTTACCAAACATCAATCCTTTAGACCCAAATAGAGCTAAACCTAAGGGTTATAGAGAGGACCATTATTATCTCTATCATCGAATAGAGGGCCATGGCATTTGCAATTGTCATGGATTCAAGAATGTGGTTCAAGATCTCATAGATAGTGGGGCTTTTCCCATAAATGGTTCATCCATAATACCTCAACCTATCAAAATAGAGGCTACATCATCCCAATTGAGATCCCAAGGTCATTCGCAGCCTCGTAGGCCTAACAAGCCACCTCAGTAGGAGGTAACATTTGAGATGACTACTATGACTTTATTTCAAAATTTGTACAAGGCAAATGCATTTGTATTGCCCGAGGTCAAGCAAAGAGAACCCAAGCATGGGTCCACTAATGAGAGCCTCTATTGTATGTATCATCGTATACAGGGGCATGACATCCATAACTACCATTCATTCTAGAAGGTGGTCCAAGGTCTATTAGAATGAAATGAGCTCCACACAGATGGTTCACTCATTTCATCTCATCAAGATAGGGGCACCCTATAGAGGTCCATGCCCCAATTGGGAGAGCTGATTTTTGTCACTCTTCCTAAGCAATATGATTACATTATGGTGGAAAACATACACAATGGGGGTCCTAAAGGTAGCATACCTTCCCCACCATCCACATCAAGTTCAATGAAGCAAAGTGAGACTTCTAAAGGTATCACACCTTCCTCACTTTCATTGAGTAGCACACACATGGGGATACCTAAGGTATCATACCTTCCCCTATCAAAACAATAAAATTCAAAATATCAAAAACATTCAAAACATTCAAAATTACAAAAATAGTATAAAACATCAAAAAATCCAAACAAATCATAATACATTAAAATAAAAAACAAAAGGCTCCAAAGGCATCTTAAAGCCCTTTGGTCAATTCACAAAAGGCTCCAAAGGCATCTTAAAGCCCTTTGGTCAAATCACAAAAAGCTCCAAAGGCATCTTAAAGCCCTTTGGTCAAATTACAAAAGGCTCCAAAGGCATCTTAAAGCCCTTTGGTCAAAACAATTTAAAATCAAAAAGTTCAAAAACATTCATAATAATCAAAACTCAAAAACAATTGAAAGCATCAAAAATACAAAAATATTTGCATTATGCATTCGCACTTACATCCATATAGTTGCATTGCATTAGGTATTTGCATCCATTACATTTGCATTAGTAGATACATTTGTGTTTACAATCTTACAAATGACACCATATTTGTACCTCAATCATGCATCTTCAAAATCCATCATCATCCATAACCCATGTGTGTAACTGTGTTTTTCAACACAACCCCTCCTGTTGCTATAAGGAATATACTAGGGTTTTTCGGTCACTCAACCATACCTAGTGGTTTTATCAAACTTTGTAGAAAGTTATCTTTGCTTTTGATAGGTGAGGTTTAGTTTTGATAGCACTTGGTATATTTCAGAATCCTATCACTAATCAAAACACTAAAATCCTAGTTGAAACAAGGGAAAGATGAATGTTGCAAAGTGGTATTAGGTATCCTAAGGTGAAAAGTTTTATCTTGCTCATCCCCTTGTGTGACCGGTTCGAAAATGCTAAGAATTGGCAAAAGGACAAGTTCACCCCTACCCAAAGAAATCCCTTGCTTTAATCAAAACAAGCAAAATTCAAAAACAAAATAAATAGTGATTATCATCACTACATAAATCCCTTGCTAAAAAAACAAAAATTCAAAATAAATAGTGATTATCATCACTACATAAATCCCTTGCTCAAAAGAAAAAACAAAAATTCAAAATAAACAATGGTTTTCATCACTAAACATGAGCAAGTATCCCAAATAAATATGAAGAAAATAAGGGAGTATTGAACTTGAATCCCTGGAATTCTCAACATGAACGAGCCTTATGCACGATGATATGTCTATCACATTAGCATCTCGCTTTTGTATAGACCAATGTTTGCATGTGGAAGAGCTAGCTTTAGGTGTCTTGTACCACCTAGTGGTCTAATCCAACTGAGTCCAACTTAGGATCAGGATAAACATTTGAGGATCCCCAATACAATAATGGGCTGAATGAATCCCACCTGGCACTGGGGTATGCTTATGTTTTATCTAATATATTCATTTGCACACATAGGGATAATGAGTATCTAGGTCTTCATAACAAGAACTTTATCCTTCAGAAGCTCTGTATGGTCAGTATACAACTTTTGATCGAGCAACTAGGGTGTTTGAGTCTCATGGAAAACCTCAAAAATTCCCTAACAACAACAAATCATTCCATCTCATAAATCACTACATACATATCATATCATCTCATCTCACATTTGAATGCTTAAATGATTAATTCTTATGCTAAGAGTTATTATTTACATTCATGATTGTTATACATTCTGTGGTGTCACCCATTAGATTGTTAAACTCATATTACATTCATTCCTTATGTTTTAAAAGTGATTAAAGCATATAGGTTCATTTGCATTAGATCATCCTCATGTAATTAATGCATTACATATCATTTACCATATCATAACAACATAAGTTAGATGCATACAATTAAATCAAAATTAAACATACATTTAACAATAAGCATTGCATCCATAAATGCATACATCATAAGTAGTCCATCTACACATCTAGATCACAACATCTAATCATACATCCATCATCTAGCTAGTGCATGTCAATACATCACATCACATATAGAATAATCAAATCATTATCTAGGCATAGCATCCATCATTGCATCCATAACATAAAATCAAAACAAAAATATTTGCTAAACATCAACTAGGGCATTATTGGTATCATACCTCCCCTAATCAACAATCAACCCAAAAAGCTCCAAAGGTATCCATAAACCCTTTGGTCAACCCAAAAATCTCCAAAGGTATCATAAGCCCTTTGGCCACCCAAAGTGTTCCAAAGGTATCTAAAAAATCTTTGGTCAACCAAAAAGCCCCAAAGGTAGCATAAGCCCTTTGGTCAACTCATAAAATGCCCCAAAGGTAGCATAAGCCCTTTGGTCAACTCACAAAAATCCCCAAAGGTAGCATAAGCCCTTTGGTCAACTCAAAAATACCCCAAAGGTATCATAAGCCCTTTGGTCAACTCACAAAATGCCCCAAAGGTAGCATAAGCCCTTTTGTCAACTCATAAAATGCCCCAAAGGTATCATAAGCCCTTTGGTCAACTCACAAAAGCCCCAAAGGTAAGCCCTTTGGTACTCCCCAAAAGCCAAAGGTAGCATAAGCCCTTTGGTCAACTCACAAAAAGCCCCAAAGGTATCATAAGCCCTTTGGTCAACTCACAAAATGCCCCAAAGGTATCATAAGCCCTTTGGTCAACTCACAAAAAGCCCCAAAGGTATCATAAGCCCTTTGGTCAACTCACAAAAAGCCCCAAAGGTAGCATAAGCCCTTTGGTCAACTCACAAAATGCCCCAAAGGTAGCATAAGCCCTTTGGTCAACTCACAAAATGCCCCAAAGGTAGCATAAGCCCTTTGGTCAATTCACAAAATGCCCCAAAGGTAGCATAAGCCCTTTGGTCAACCCAAAAAGCCCCAAAGGTATCTATAAGCCCTTTGGTCAATTTACAAAATGCCCCAAAGGTAGCATAAGCCCTTTGGTCAACTTACAAAATGCCCCAAAGGTATCATAAGCCCTTTGGTCAACTCACAAAATGCCCCAAAGGTAGCATAAGCCCTTTGGTCAACTTACAAAATGCCCCAAAGGTAGCATAAGCCCTTTGGTCAATCACAAAATGCCCCAAAGGTAGCATAAGCCCTTTGGTCAACTTACAAAATGCCCCAAAGGTAGCATAAGCCCTTTGGTCAACACAAAATGCCCCAAAGGTAGCATAAGCCCTTTGGTCAATTCACAAAATGCCCCAAAGGTAGCATAAGCCCTTTGGTCAATTCATAAAATGCCCCAAAGGTAGCATAAGCCCTTTGGTCAACTCACAAAATGTCCCAAAGGTAGCATAAGCCCTTTGGTCAACTCACAAAATGCCCCAAAGGTAGCATAAGCCCTTTGGTCAATTCACAAAATGCCCCAAAGGCATCACAAGCCCTTTGGTCAACTCACAAAATGCCCCAAAGGTAGCATAAGCCCTTTGGTCAACTCACAAAATGCCCCAAAGGCATCACAAGCCCTTTGGTCAAAAAAAAATGCCCCAAAGGTAGCATAAGCCCTTTGGTCAACTCAAAAGTCCCAAAGGTAGCATAAGCCCTTTGGTCAACTCAAAAAGGCCCAAAGGTAGCATAAGCCCTTTGGTCAACTCACAAAATGCCCCAAAGGCATCATAAGCCCTTTGGTCAACTCACAAAATACCCTAAAGGCATCTCAAGCCCATGACTTGGGGCATCCAATATTGATCAGATCAATGATCATCACACACCCTACAATGTGGCCTTAGGTGGTCTATTTTTGCTTCACATTGTGTTTTCCCACAATGCATCCCAAAAAGGGGTATCTGTAGACACCTAAAACATGTCATGTTTAGGAGACTACTCATATGGGCACATCTATAGACCATATGACCAATATTGGACCTTTCCAAGAGCAAGTAATGGTCCTAACCACTCAAAATGGGTAGTTCTAGCCCATTTAGGCTTGGTCACTATAGACTAGAGCGATCGATAATCTTGGCCGCTCAAGCTGAGAGTGGTCATAATCCTGGTCACTTAAGCTGAGAGTGACCACAACTAGTCGCTATTGATGATAGCGGCTAGCACTAAAACATGAACTTCCATGAGGGATTACCCAAATCATGGGTAGTAATGGTAGTTTACATGCATTTTGAAGGGATCTCGATGAGGAACTCCCAGAGTTCCTCCTGACTGCCCCTTCCATGCCAATTCAAGACTAAACCTTCCCTCTGGGATAGTCAGTTGGCATGCATATCTGGAGCTTGGCTTCCCTAGGAAGCCAAGCCCTAGATCTAAACCTAAAACCTAGAATTCTATATATGTAGACTTCTAGGAAGGCAAAAGAGAGAGAGAGTTCAAATTGTGTGCAACGGAGCCCTATCAAAATGGAGAGCCAATCTACATCCCTTTGAGGAGCATTGGAGCACCATCCGACTGAGCCACATCCATGCATCAATATTCAGATCCACCATTCCCAATCACCAATCAGTGTAGGAGACACACCTGGCGACCCTTGAACATCAATTTGAGCAAGGGATCGACTGCCACATCCCATAATACCTGAGGTAACCTTTAAGTTAGAGGTCGCTATCTTTGACAACGGCCCATAGTCATAGCCAGGTTTTAAAATGGTCGATTCCTTTGTTCTAAGTAATAGATATTTATTTATCATTATTTCATTTACATAGCTTTAGCATAGATCTGAATCTTTCATTACATTTAGATTAATATTTATGATTTTCATATGCATATTGCTTAGATCTGGTATATTTCAATGCTTATTTATCCATATTATCATATTTGCTAATAAGAGCCTCTTCCAGAGAGGTGGCCCATTCTACTTACTGTGCTCTGTTGTTTCCATGCATGCAGATACAGGTTCATAGGATCATTTCAAAGCATCCATAGCATGAGATCCCCCCATAATAAGATTAGGAGAAGGAGGCATCTGTAAGCCCTCAATACAGTTTTGTGTAAGAGATCGAGAAGCCTGCAAAAGCGTACCACCACTTTGCGAGGGGATATTTTATTCACCATTGTTCCACTTGTAATTCATTGTATCGAAATGGGTATCCCTCAGAGGGACCGACATGTAACCGGGGTTCAATATAAATAAAAGGATCTTTCTTTGTTATTTCCATGTTATATGCATTTCATGGTCTTTCATTTCATTTCGAAATAATATTACAAGTAGAATAAGGGTGCACGCTTCTCAAGGTTGCACAGTTGGATGTTATTTTAAATATGGAGTGATAAGGTGTATTTGTTTTTGATATTATTTTGTATTGTGATTCTTTGAGAGAGAGATTATTATCTTTATGATTGTGGCTGATTTGTGTGGTCTACTCCTCATCAAGAAAAAAGGTATGGGCACATTCTTCCTTGGTTGAGTTGATTGGTTGGTTTTCTATAAAGCAACTATGGAGTGAAAAGGACTTGATTAGGTTTCCTTATTGAGTTGTTGAGCTATTGTGAAGTGAATTTTATGTGCCTTGTTTTATAAGCATTGTTTTTGAAGCAATTAGTTGAGTGAGGAACTTGAACTAGGGTTTGCAAAGATCATGAGTATCATTGTTATGTGAGATTTGGTTATAAAGTATTTTTGGAACATTTGAGTGAGTGTTCATATGTTTTTTTTTTTTTAAGCGAAAAACCTCTTGCGGGGACGCCTTGGTCTGAGAGACCACGAATAGGGGGTTCTACACCATCAAAGTCACCTAAGAGTCACACCCGACCTTGCCCGCACCAACATTATCAATTGGATTTTGGATACCCAATTCAGCTTTTTGGTAGGGTGGAGATTTGAACCTGGGACCTCCCTTGGAGGATTGCCCTCTCCTCTCCAACTCACCTACAACACCCGAGTGAGTGTTCATATGTTTGGACTAGGGTTTGTGAGAAAATATTATTTCATTGAGTGATTGGTTGAGTAGATTTGGTTGATCCTAGTCAAGTGCATGTGTGAAGTGATAGTTCAAGGTCTATGAAACAAATTGTTATATATTCTAAATTGAATTGAGAAAGAGATTGAGTGTTGATGAGTGTGAAATATATTGAGTCTCTAGAAATTCTCTATATGTTTCTAAAAGAGTGATTTAAAGTGATTGAGCATTGAGGTGAATGTGAAGAATATTGAGTCTCTAACAATTCTCTATATGTTTTTAAAAGAGTGATTGAAAGTGATTGAGCATTGAGGTGAATGTGAAGCATATTGAGTGTCTAAAAATTATCTATATGTTTCTAAAAGGGTGATTGAAAGTGATTGAGAATTGTGATGAATGTGAAGCATATTAAGTCTCTAACAATTCTCTTTAGGTTTCTATGAGATTGGACAAGTTCTAGTGTGGACTTGTTGAGTAGAGGCAAGTCTTTGAGAAGACTTGTGGATAGATTTGTATGAGCTTTTGTGGAATCTTACAATACAGATTGAGAGCAAAATTGGACAAGTTCTAGTGAGGACTTGTTGAGCATATTTGGACAATTTCTAGTGAGGACTTGTTGAGTATATTTGGACAAGTTCTAGAGAGGACTTGTGGATAGATTAGTGTGAGCTTTTGTGGAAGCTTACAAGGCAGATTTGAGACAAGTCTTTGAGAAGACTTGTGAGTAGAATTGATTGATTTTTCAAACCTTGATTTAAGGTTTGTGATAGATCTAGCAAATTTGATTTGAGATTGATTCAAGCTTTGTGTTAAGGCTTGAGGACAAATATTGAGGATAGATTTGTGCGAGACTGAAGGACTATGTTCAGTGCAGATTAGAGGATAGATGTTAAGGATAGATTTGTGCTAGATCGAAGGAATATGTTTAGTGTAGATTAGAGGACAGAGATTCAGGACATATATGTGCTAGACCGAAGGACTATGTTTAGTACAAATTTGAGGATAGAGTTTGGTACAGATTTTAGGATAGGTTTGTGTCAGACCAAAGATAAAGACAGAGCAAATTTTTGCAAGACCAAAGGACTATGTTTAGTGTAGATTTGAGATAGAGCTTTGAAGGTGACAAATTATAGAGGACGACAGTCTCCAGTGGATAGATATCCATTAGCCAAGGCAGTGACCATTAGCTAGAGCAGTGGGGAAAATAGTTCTTCTAGAATATCACCATTTAAAGCTAAGGATAAAGAAGTTCTCTTGTGGATAAAGATCCACAAACTTTATTAGGGGATTTGTGTCTCCTTTTGACAAAGATTCATAAACATTGTAATAGGGAATGGATTCCAACGAGATTGATAGAGAAATATTTTCTTCATGGAGTAGCCCACATTAGGTGAACCACATAAAATTGGTGTCTCTATTGTGTGTGGTGATTTGTGCATTACTTTGATTACTGCTATTGATATTGCTATCTATACATTGCATAATATTGATTGGGAAAGAAAAGTAAAAAGTGGTCTTATATTGTTCACCCCCCTATTAGTATAAGATTGTGTTCTTCAATTGGTATTAGAGTGGGTTCCTTAGGAAGAGTTTAACAGTTTGAAGAAAAAAATTTCAAGAACACAATGGATTCTAAGAATGTGTCCTCAGATAATTCAACACAATTTTTTTATAGAAGATATTATATATATTAGAGTATGAGAATGAAGGTTCACCTGATGGCACTTGGCAATGAAATTTGGGAAGCAGTTGAAAATAGATACATACCACCAGCTGATCCATATACAGATAAGGAAGGTAAGCTTCTACATAAGTACAATTTAAAA
This sequence comes from Wollemia nobilis, assembly GCA_028583015.1. NCBI lineage: Eukaryota > Viridiplantae > Streptophyta > Pinopsida > Araucariales > Araucariaceae > Wollemia > Wollemia nobilis. Next base: position 9,065,570 of record JAQPPZ010002969.1, on the reverse strand, counting down.
GCAATGAATGCAATTTTGAGAGTTTTGCATAGAACGGAATCAATAAAAGTTATGCATTATAAATATGCAAAAGGAATTTGTGATAAGTTTTAAAGCATATATGAAGGAGATAAAAGTGTCAAAAAGGCAAAGATACGAAATATCAAAGGACAATTTGAAGAATTAAGAATGAAGAATGGGTAAAACATTAGTATTTATCTACTTCAGGTAGATGAGGTTGTTAATTTTATGCAAGGACTTGGACTTAATGTTGAAGAATCAGATGTTTGTGATAAGCTATTAAAGTATCTCCCATCAAGGTTTAGTGAAAATATTTCAGCTATAGAAGAAGTAAATGATGGTGATTATTTGACAAGAGATATTTTACTTGGCATTCTCACATTCTTTGAGTTAAAAATAAAAGAGTAACCTGATCTTCGAAAGGAAGCAGCCTTCAAAGCAATTAAGAAGACAAAGGGTAAGAAGTCAAAATCGAGCAATGAGTCATCCAGTAATTAAGAAGCTAATTATGGCAAAAGGAATAAGGATTCAAGAAGATTTAAAGATGCAAAATCTATTAGATGTTTCACTTGTGGAAAGTATGGTCACTATGCAACTTATTTTCAAGAAGCTAAACATAACAATGATGAAGAAAAACAGGATCACAAGATTAGGGAATCAAAAAAATATAGGTAACAAAAAAAAGGTAAGGATGGACAAGGTAGACAAGGAAAGAAGTTCTTTCAAAGACAAAAGAGGAGCTACTATGCAGACAAGGCAATTAAGTACTCAAGTGATAGTGATAATAGCTTTTCAGATAATGATAAAGATGAAGTCCTATTTTTTATTAAATAAAAAGAAGTCAAGAAAATTTCACCAATAATTCTCAAGTGTTTTAGATGTGGTAATTCTAGACATATTGAAGATATTTCTACAAGGAATGGTTTCAGTTTCAGTGATGATGAATATGAGGATACACTTGAAGGACCATAAGAGAATATTCTAATGGCACTAGAAGAAGATGATGATCTTATAGAATACAAGTTAAAATAAAATCAAGATGTAGACAGAGGCAAACAAATAGAGGAAGAATCAGAGAAAGGAGGAGTTGATCTTGAAGAAAAGCTCATTTATGCTCTTAAAAATTTAAAGAAGGTAAGAAAGCAAAACTCCCAACTTAAATTTTTAGTTTCAAGAATGTGATGAAGAAAGAGAAAAGCTTATAGAGGATCTAAACAAGTCAATGGCTAATACAAATAAGTTCAAGGATAAGCTAGAAGTAAAGGTCTTAGAATGTGAAAATTGTTAGCATATCATATTGATATCTTATTTATTTCATTATTTAGTTTATATTTTAGGCGTATTGTTATTTTCTATAACAATCCCTATTTTTACCTCGGGTGGTTCCACAACCTCCGGGTTTATTTTAAGCTGCAAATGTATTATTTAAATGTTGCTTCCATGAATGAAATATAGTTCGCATTTCAACATGGCATCAGAGCCAGAAGGGTGAGAGAGAGAGGACGCGAAAGCTTGCTGGAGAAAAGCATTTTTTTGGGACGAAGCGGAAGTTTGCTGGTCTGAAAATTTTTTTCCAGTGCTGGTCTGGGAAATTTTTTTTCCCAGCGCTGGTCTGTGCATGTTTTTTTGCTGAGCACGCATTTTTAAAAAAAAATTAGAACCCCCTGTGCGTGATTTTGTCTGAGAAATCACGCATTTAAAAAAAAAAACTTCACCCCTGCGCACCTCCTGTGCGTGATTTTTCTCATGCCCACCCTCCCACCCTCCCCCGCGCGTGATTTTTTTCATGCGCGGCCCCTACCCCCCCCGCGACGTGATTAAACATCACGCGCGGCCGCGCCACGCGCCGCCACCCCCCAACGTCGTCGCGTGATTTATTTCTTCACGCGATGCGCGTCGCACCCCCCACACCCCCCCTCCCCTCCCCTACGTCACGCGTGCGGCGCGACGCGCGACAGCTTGCGATCGCGGCCACATACGACCGCCACGGCCACCTGCGATAGCAACGGCGACGAGTTGTCCAGCCGTCGGCCGCCTGCTGCAGCCACGCGCTACGGATGCCACCGCGGGCCTCCCGCCGCCACCAGCCACGGAGGAAGCCGCGACCAGGCGGCCGTGCACGGGAAAAAGGGCTGGGGACCCTCCTCAAATAGGAGGGGGTCCCTGATCCTTTCGGATCAGCCCGCTAGTCCACCTGGTGGTGGACTGTGCGGTAAGGCTCAGGGAGCCTGCAGGTCGGGGGTTCAAATCCCGCCGACTCCCCCTTGGAGAAAAAAAAAGGTAAAAAAAAAAAATTTCTAAAGTTTTTTTTTTAATTATTATTTTTTTAGTTAAATTAAAATTTTAATTTTAATTTATTTTTCTATAGTTTTAAAACTATATAAATTAAAATTTGATTTTAATTTATATTTTCATAGTTTTTTAAACTATATAAATTAAAATTATTTTTTTTTAACTTTAAAAATATATAATAATTATAAAAAAAAATGCTTTGTTAAGAAAATTTTTTCCGGGGTATTTTTTTTCCAAAAATCACAGGGGGGAAAGTGAGTAATTTTTTGAAAAGCAAATTTGGCATTATTGTAAAGGTGCATTTTCGACTGCGTCCGACACCTAGTGGGTTATTTTTGTGGGCACTTTTATGTTGTATGTTGCATATTTCATTTTTTTGCACTATAACATTAAAAGTTAAAATGAAATTCACTCCTAAGTCCCCGAAATAATTAAAACCCATCCGTGCAATTTATTGCATTGTAGCGTTCGGTATTTGTGATACCTCTGGCCAGCACTTACAGGGAAAGTTGTCGTGATTGCGCTCATCGTATCCGCCGCCTAATATAGCTGCTACAACGACGTCTGAGCTTGTTCTCTATAAATCGTCGGGGAGAGATAAGTTTGCCATTTTGCATTTTTTTTACTCCATCCATTCCCTAATAGTTCTTGTGTTTAGGCGTAAATCTTGACGAAAGTTCTGAAATCCAAAGTGTTTAGGGGAAGTTACGCCCCACGCATGAGGATTGGAGACTTTCTATGGTAGGTGCCATCAACAAGACTATTCCCTTTCAATCTTGCTTAAGTTCCACGTATCGTATGATCTCTAAAAATTACCTATAGTTTCCCTCACGTAAGGGCGGGTGATTTTTTTTTATCTTTCAAAATACCTATAGTTTCCCTCACGTAAGGGCGGGTATTTTGTACGGTATATCGGCCTAGCAAAAGGTATATCGAAAGGGGGACCAATTGGTGTTATAAGGAACCTTCACCATGTCTGCAAAATTAATGACTGATTCTCATCAGTTGTTGAAAGGTCCTAATTACACACCATGGAAAAACAAGATGAAGGCTATCCTAGTCATGGATGACTTATGGGATGTTGTATCTGGAGCAACAACAAGACCTTCATCTATTGCTAGTGCTACAGCTCCATCTACTGCTCAAAGAGACTTTGACAAGCTAGACAACAAAGCAAAGGTGCTCATTTTGCTTGCTGTGGCTGATGAAGTTCAACCCCATATTGTTGACTGTGCAAATAGTAAAGAGGCATGGGATGCCCTTAATACTATCTATGAGGGAAAGAATGATTCCACTATTCTATTTCTTCAATCTCAATTACATAGTCTAAGCATGAAGCAAGGGGAGACAGTTGAATTTTTCTTTGCAGAGTGTCAGAATTGAAAGCAAAGTTGAATTCTTTAGGAGAACCAGTTGAAGATAAGCTCCTTACCTCAATTGTATTGAGAGCTTTACCTGATTCTTATCGGGTGTTGATTACTTCCCTTCAGGTGTCACAACGAAAAGTTACTTTTGTAGAATTGGTTAATATGCTTCAAGAGGAGGAGGCACGCCAACTACAGCGAGATGATTCTTCTAACACTGCCCTCTACATCAATAGGAAAGGGTAGAACCAGAAGAAGGGTAATTTTTAGAAGGGAGGGAATTCACAAAAGGATTCAAAAGGGAAACAAACTCAACAACCTCAATAGAAAAAGCGCTATTGCAAGATCTGTGACAAAGAAGGTCATGATACAAACAGATGTTGGCATAAGAATAAACAATCAAAACAGAAAGGCCGAAACAAACCACAAAAGAACAAACAACAAGTGAATGTTGTTGTTGAAGAATCTGACACGGATTTTGAGAGAGCCCACAAAGTTCTCATGACTACCACAGTGTCCAAGCAGAGGGATCCTATCTGGTATGTTGATTCTAGAGCCAGTAAGCACATGATTGGTGACAAATCATGGTTTGAGTCTTTTGAGGCCAAAGAGGGCAAACCTATCACTATTGCTGATGATAAAACCTACAAGGTTTAGGGAGAAGGTATTGTTTTAGTCACTCTTCCTAATGGCAAGTGTCAGATTGACAAAGTTCTCTATGTTCCAGGATTGGCAAACAATTTGTTGTCAGTCACACAGATTTTGGACAAAGATATGGTTGTGCACTTTAGTGTTGAGGGAGGCAAGAAGTGTTGTTCTATTACCAGGAGGGGTAAGAACATTGCCATTGCTTCATATAAGCATGGCTTATTTGCCTTAGATGCTATCTCTACTCCACATGTTGCCATGACAGTCTCTACAAAGGAGGCAACTTCCCTATGGCACAAGAGATATGGACATTTGAGTTCAGGTTACTTACTTGAGTTAAGTAAGTATGAAATGGTAAAAGGTCTTCCTTCCCTTTCTACCACTTTACCAGTTTGCTCTGACTGCTTGGCAGGAAAGCAGCATAGAGTGCCTTTTGAAAGGAGCTCTACAAGAGCAAAGAAACCTCTGGAGTTGATTCACACCGATCTGTGCGGTCCCTTCACTCCCAACAGTTATGGGGGTAAGAGGTATTTTCAGTTATTCGTAGATGATTACTCACGAAAGATGTGGGTATTCTTTCTTCAACTGAAATCTGAAGCATTTGGCTTCTTTCAGCAATTCAAGAAATCTGTTGAAAAGGAGTCAGGGACTTCTATAAAGACCCTCCACTCAGATCGAGGGGGGGAGTTCACCTCTAAATAATTCTCCGAGTTCTTGAAATAAAATGGGATCACACGACGGTTAACTACTGCATATACTCCTCAGCAAAATGGAGTTGCTGAAAGGAGGAATCGTTCCATCATGGAAATGGTTCGTTGCATGCTCACAGGAGCTAGTATTGAGCAACTATATTGGGCAAAATCTGTCACCACAGTAGTATATCTATTGAATAGGGCACCCACAAAGGCTCTACAAGGAATGACTCCACGGGAAGCATGGAGTGGTAGGAAACCCTCCATTTCTCATCTACGCATTTTTGGATGTAAAGCTTTCATGCACATACCAAAAGAGAAAAGGAAGAAGCTAGATGAGAAGACATTGAAGTGTATTCTTCTTGGGTATGATGAGCACTCTAAGGGTTATCGTTTGATTGATCCCTTAACCAAGAAGATACACATCGGTAGAGATGTAGTTTTTGATGAGGCTTTCACATCGGAACCCACATCAGATGTATACCTAGACCTTGTGGAACCTAAGGTTGATAAATCTCCTTCATCAAAAGTTGGAGGTCCATCTTCATCTTCTTCAACACCTCAGAAGAAGAATCCAAAGTGGTATACAAATACAATCAAAGACTCAAAGCTATCCTCTCCACCAGATTTGACATTGGATAGGCCTCGTACTCACGGCATGGCTCGACAGGAGAAAGCTGCAACGAGAGAATACTAGGGTTGATGAGCTGTGTCAATCTTTTGAGGAACTTTACGTAGATCCAGAGAGAGATACAAAAGATATGGATATTGATAGTGACAGGGTATTTATGTCTTCCATAGATGATCTTGAACCCGCATCAGTGCAAGTTGCTCTTGGTGAGCCTCAGTGGAAGGCTGCTATGGATGCAGAGTATAAGTCTTTGATGAAAAACAAAACTTGGAAGCTTGTCGATCTGCCATACGAAAAGAAGCCCATAGGCTGCAAATGGGTGTATAAAGTGAAGTATAAGGCAGATGGTACAATAGATAAGCATAAGGCCCGACTTGTTGCAAAGGGCTATGCTCAAAGAGAAGGCATTGACTATGAGGAAACTTTTGCACCTACTGCTCGGATGACAACCATTCGAGTTCTTTGTGCTATGGCAGCGCAATATGGGTGGAAAGTACACCAAATGGATGTCAAGAGTGCTTTTCTAAATGGTGATCTCCAAGAAGAAGTCTACATGACTCAACCGAAAGGATTTGAAGTGGAAGGCCAACAGCAAGAAAGTTTGCAGATTGGTAAAATCCTTATATGGTTTGAAACAAGCCCCTCGGGCTTGGTATATAAAAATGGATCATCACCTTTTGTAGCATGGTTTTAAGAGATGTCCGTCAGATGCAAACCTCTATTTTAAGAAATAGGGTTCTGAAATAGTGTTGCTTGTACTCTATGTTGATGATCTGCTCATTACAAGGAGTTCAAAAACAATGATTTCTACTATCAAAAGAGACTTGTGTCAATATTTTGAGATGTCAGATCTCGGACTTCTCCATTATTGTCTTGGTCTGGAAGTCAGCCAGAAGGAGCACTCCATCAAAGTGTCTCAAAAAAAATATGCCAAGACCCTATTGGAAAAATATCGCATGACTAATTGCAAGCCAATGTCTACTCCGATGGAAACAAGAATTTAGTTATCGCGATATGATGATTCACCTCAGGTAGATGGTACTCTCTATCGCCAGTTGATTGGGAGTCTCATATATCTGACCAACACTAGGCCAGATATCGTATTTGTTGTCAACTATCTTTCGAGGTTCATGCGGGAGCCTAAGACTACACCTTGGAAAGCGACAAAGCGCGTTCTTCACTATGTCCAGTGGCACAATGGAATATGGCCTAGAATATAAGAGGAACAACAAATTCTTCTTACAGGGATACACGGACTCCGACTATGCCGGATCATATGATGACCGTAAATCAACTTCAGGATATTTGTTTCATCTTGGATCTGGTCCTGTCTCTTGGCACAACAAGAAGCAACAGGTGGTTGCTATTTCATCAACAGAGGTAGAATATCATGTCGCACGTGAAGCTATGTGTGAAGTGATATGGTTGCGTCGCATCCTCACAAGTATGGGTCTTCCATCAAAATCTCCGATACACTTGTTCTGCGACAACATGGGTGTTTTGAATCTTGTCAAGAATCCAGTACATCATGAAAGAACCAAGCACATTGACACACAATGTCACTTCATTCGAGACGAAGTTCCAAGGCACCGAATTCAGCTTCAGCACATTCCCACCAATGCTCAAGTTGCAGACATTTTCACTAAGGCACTTGCACGTGTCAAATTTGAATTGTTTCGCAACTCTCTTTGTATTACCAAATGATGTAATCAGGGGGGATATTAGTAGTTCTTCAATTACATAAATAATGTAATAAGGGGGGATGTTAGCATATCATATTGATATCTTAATTATTTCATTATTTAGTTTATATTTTAGGCGTATTGTTATTTTCTATAACAATCCCTATTTTTACCTCGGGTGGTTCCACAACCTCCGGGTTTATTTTAAGCTGCAAATGTATTATTTAAATGTTGCTTCATGAATGAAATATAGTTCGCATTTCAACAAAAATTTAGAACAAGAAGTAGCTCTGCTAAGGGAAGAATTAAAAAATTCCAAGGACAAGCTACACAAGTTTGGGGAGAGCTCAAAGATTGTAGATAAGATGATCAAGGTACAAATAAGGTCAACAAATCAAACAAGTCTTGGTTTTGAACAGGATCAAAAGAAATAAGAAGAGGATTCAACCTCAAGTTCTGAATAAGAAGACAATGTGAGGGAAAGTGGGACTTATGAGGATGAGTTGGACAATAGAAATTTCAATAAGGAAAGAAACAATACACAAAGAAAAAACGGATGGAACAAAAATCAAAATAGGTTAAGTGATATTTTTGAGGATGAGTTGAACAATAGAAATTTCAACAAGGAAAGGAACAATGTACAAAGGAGAAACAGATGGAATAGCAATCAGAATAGGTTAAGAGAGACTAAGAGACCAATAAAGTCAAGACAATTAAAATTTAATGGAAGATGTTTCTCATGTCATATATTTGGGCACAAGGCTTTATAATGTAGGACACGTGAAATATAGGAATATGGGAACTTCAGGAACATGCAACTTTTCCATGGATATTGCTACTCATGTAATCAGTTTGATCACAAGGCAATGAATTTCAAGGTTCATGACAGGAACAGATATGGCTTCACTAAGAGAAATTCTAAGATATTTGCACCTCTAAGGAATAATAACATTAAGTGTTATAAGTGCAATAATTATGGACATACAGCAAAGTGGTGTAGAGTAGACATTCCAAAATCAAGCATGAATAGGAACAGTAATAGGAACAAGAACAATAATATGGACATGAACAATAATAGGAGTAGGAACAGGATAATGGACATGAACAAGAACATTCAAAGGAATTAGAAGGATCATATGAGAAGAAAATATGACAAAGGTAAATACTAGTGCTTGTTGGGAGTAGAAATACTCTTACCCCAGAATTAACCACCTCAAGAGGAGGTGGGGGAGGGGCTAAGCTAAGAGACTTATTCTTAGCCTCGAGCCCCAAAGGTGACCCTTTTCCATTGATGTCAAAGGGGGAGAGATTTAAGTAAGGGGGAGAGATTTGGTTTAAGGAGAGCATTGAGTCAGGGGAGCAATGTCCCAGGAGGATCAGAACAATAAAAATGTCAAGTGTTTGGTAAAAATAATTTGGGTTACCATCAATGACAAAGGGGGATATTATTGAACATTTTAAGTAGATAAGTTGTCATTGATGTCAAGAGTGAGTTGTCATTGATGTCAAAAGTTCCTAAGGAGAAATGCAATTGATTGATTCCAAAAGAGCTTCATAATTTTATGTGAGAAAAGATAAAAGGTTTTTATTTAAATCATGAAGGAACAAAATAAAATGTTTTTATTAAAACCATGGATTAGAAATGTAAAAGGTTTTTAATAAAAACCCAAGGAGGCCTTTAATTTCAAATTAGAAAGCCCAAGGATGTTTTAATATTTAATTTATAAATATTTAAATTCAAATTGAATTTAAATTTTATAAAAATATTATTTATTTATTCAAAGTCGTAAAACCTAATTTTATTCTTCCGACGTGCAAGTTGAAGACTTCCCCCCCACCGACATGATGGAAGTGATAATAAATGCATATATATTGCCTTTGCTAAGGCTAAAAAGGAGGTGTGATATCCTTTATAAAGCGCATTGTAACTCTTGGAGGAAACATAGTAGTTTTCGTGCACTGCATAAATCTGAAATTCGGTGTGTTTAAGATGTCAAGGTGCTTAGTTCCTAGCACCATCGAGTGGTTAGCTCAGGTGGCATTTGGCTTGGTGCTTGTGGCAGAGTGGTTACGGGTTTGAAACCCGATGACAAAAAGTTTGGAAGCCCTTTTTGTGTTTCTGTTTCAGCAATGGTAGAGAAGGTAATAGAGTACATGGGCACTCTAGCTCCTACGTGAGCACCTATCTCATGCAGTAGCCAATGCTATGGCTAGGGCACTTGGGTAGGCATCATCATGGGTTCAAAACCCACTAAGGGCAAAGGTACATTTTTTATTTAATTTTCATTGCCCTAAGGTTTGACGTGAGGTAGTTGGGAGGCATAAGTATTAATTAAAGTTAATTTTTTGTGGTGATTTTTCATGGTAAAGTAGTGAAGGGAGTTATAAGGAGTTTGATCTTAATTTTAAAATAAATTCCTAATCTTTATATTTGCATATTGGAGGAGTAAGCCTTTGAAGGTGTTGATTTTATTTTTTCCAAAGGGATTATTGTGAAAGTAATTGTTCTAATATTTTAAGGAGTTAGATGTTATTTTAAAGATGGAGTGATAAGGTGTATTTGTGTTTGATAATATTTTTTATTGTGATTCTTTGAGAGAGATACTATTATCTTCTAACCTCCTTGAGTTTGGCAAATAAGTGTTTATGATTGTGGTAAATTTGTGTTGCTTACTCCTCATTAAGAAAAAAGGTATGGGCACATTCTTCCTTGGTTGAGTTGATTAGTTGGTTTTCTGTAAAATAACTATGGAGTGAAAAGGACTTGATTAGGTTTCCTTATTGAGTTATTGAGATATTGTGAAGTGAATGCTATGTGCATTGTTTTATAGGCATTGTTTTTGAAGCAATTAGTTGAGTGAGGAACTTGAACTAGGGTTTGCAAATATCATGAGTATCATTGTTATGTGTGATTGGTTGTAAAGCATTGTTGGAACATTTGAGTGAGTGTTCATATGTTTGGACTAGGGTTTGTGAGCAAGGATTATTTCATTGAGTTATTGGTTGAGTAGAGTTGGTTGAGCCTAGTCAAGTGGATGTGTGAAGTGATAGTTCAAGTTCTATGAAACAAATTGTTCTATATTCTAAATTTATTTTATAAATAGATTGAGTTTTGATGAGTGTGAAACATATTGAGTCTCTAACAATTCTCTATATGTTTCTAAAATAGTGACTAAGCATTGAGGTGAATGTGAAGCATATTGAGTCTCTAACAATTCTCCGTATGTTTCTAAAAGAGTGATTGAAACTGATTGAGCATTGAGGTGAATGTGAAGCATAATGAGTCTCTAAAAATTCTTTATATATTTCTAAAAAAGTTATTGAAAGTGATTGAGCATTGTGATGAATGTGAATCATATTAAGTCTCTAAAAACTTCTCTATCTTTCTATGAGATTGGACAAGTTCTAGTGTGGACTCATTGAGAAAATTTAAGGCAAGTCTTTGAGAAGACTTGTGGACAAATTTGTGTGAGATTTTATGGAAGCTTACAATACATATTGAGAGTAGAATTGGACAAGTTCTAGTGAGGACTTGTTGAGTATATTAGGACAAGTTCTAGGAAGTACTTGTTGAGCAGATTGGACAAGTTCTAGAGAGGACTTGTGGATAGATTAGTGTGAGATTTTGTGGAAGCTTACAAGGTAGATTTGAGACAAGTCTTTGAGAAGACTTGTGAGCAAAATTGATTGATTTTTTCAAACCTTGAGTTAATTTTTGTGATATATGTAGTAGATTTGATTTGATATTGATTCAATCTTTGTATTAATGTTTGAGGACAAATATTGAGGATAGATTTGTGCTAGACCGAAGGACTATGTTCAATGCAGATTAGAGGATAAATATTGAGGATAGATTTATGTTAGATCGAAGGACTGTGTTTAGTGCATATAAAAGAACGAATATTTAAGATAGATTTGTGCTAGACCTAAGGACTATGTTTAGTATAGTTTTGAGTATATATTTTGGTGTAGATTTGAGGATAGGTTTATGCTAGACCAGAGACAGAGACAACAGATTTATGCAAGATCGAAGGACTATATTTAGTGCATATTTGATACAAAGATTTTAAGGTGATAGAGTATAGAGGATGATAGTCTCTAGTAAATAGAGATCCATTAGCCAGGGCAGTGAGTACAAGTGTCTTCAGTGGATAGAGATACATGAGCCAAAGCAGTGGGGGCAATAGTTCTAGAATATCACCAGTCAGAGCTTAGGAGAAATGAGTTCTCATGTGGATAGAGATACATGAATTTGATTAGGTTGTTGCTGTCTCCTTTGGATAAAGGTCCATAAACATTGTAATAGAGAAAGGATTCCCAAGAGATTGATTGAGAAAATTTTAGTGAAATATTTTCTTCGTGGAGTAGCCCAAATTTGGTGAACCATGTAAAATTGGTGTCTATATTATGTGTGGTGATTTGTGCATTACTTTGATTACTTTTATTGATATTGCTATATATACATTTCATAATATTGATTGGGAAAGAAAAGTAAAAATTGGTCTTATAATGTTCACCCCCCCTCTTAGTATAAGCTTGTGTTCTTCAATTTGTATCAGAGCGGGTTCCTTCAAAAGAGTTTAACAACTTGAAGGAAAAGTTTTTAAGAACACAATAATGTGTCCTTAGATAATTCAACACCATTTTTTATGGAAGTTATTATATATTGGAGTATGAGAATGAAGGTTCACCTGATGGCACTTGGCAATGAAATTTGAGAAGTAGTTTAAAATGGATACATACCACCAGCTGATCCACCTACAGATAAGGAAGGTAAGCTTCTACAACATTACAATTCAAAAGCAATGAATGCAATTTTGATAGGTTTGCATAGAACATAATCAATAAAAGTTATGCATTGTAAATATGCAAAAGGAATTTGGGATAAGTTGCAAAGCATATATGAAGGAGATAAAAGTGTCAAAAAGGCAAAGATATGAAATCTCAAAGGATAATTTGAAGAATTAAGAATGAAGAATGAGGAAAACATTAGTACTTATCTACTTCGGGTAGATGAGGTTGTTAATGCTATGCAAGGACTTGGACTTAATGTTGAAGAATCGGATGTTTGTGATAAGATCTTAAGGTCTCTCCCAACAAGATTTAGTGAAAATATTTCAGCTATAGAAGAAGCAAAGGATGGTGATTCTTTGACATGAGATATGTTACTTGGTATTCTCACCGCCTTTGAGTTAAGAATAAAATATGAACCTAATATTTATAAGGAACTAGCCTTCAAAGCAATTAAGAAGACAAGGGTAAGAAGTCATAATCGAGCAATGAGTCATCCAGTGATGAAGAAGCTAATTATGGCAGAAGGAATAAGGATTCAAGAAGATTTAAAGATGTAAAATCTATTAAATTTTTCAATTGTAGAAAGTATGGTCACTATGCAACTGATTGTCAAGAAGCTAAACATAACAATTATGAAGAAAAACAGGATCACAGGAACAGAGAATCAAAAAAATATAGGTACGAAAAGAAAGGCAAGGATGGACGCGGTAGACAAGGAAAGAAATTCTTTCAAAGACAAAAGAGGAGCTACTATGTAGATAAGGCAAGTAACTACTCAAGTTATAGTGATAATATCTTTTTGAATAATGATAAATATGAAGTCCTATTTCTGATTAAAGAAAAATAAGAATTCAAGAAAATGTCACCAATAATTCTCAAGTGTTTTAGATGTGGTAATTTTGGACATATTGAATATAGTTGTACAAGGAATGGTTTCAGTTTTAGTGATGATGAATATGAGGATACACTTGAAGGACCATAATAGAATATTCTAATGGCACTAGAATAAGAAGTAGAATATGATCCTATAGATACATGTTAAAATAAAATGAAGATGTAGACAAAGGCAAACAAATAGAGGAAGAATCAAAAAAAGGAGGAGTTGATCTTGAAGGAGATCTCATTTATGATCTTAAAACTTTAAATAAGGTAAGAAAGCAAAACTCCCAACTTGAATTTCAGTTTTAAGAATGTGATGAAGAAAAAGGAAAGCTTATAGAGTATCTAAACAAGTCAATGGCTAAGACAAAGAATTTCAAGGATAATCTAGAAGAAAATGTCTTCGAATGTGAAAAGTTAGAACAAGAAGTATCTCTACTAAGGGAAGAATTAGAAAATTCCAAGGACAAGATACACAAGTTTGGGGAGAGCTCAAATATTTTAGATAATATAATCAAGGTACAAAGAAGGTCAATAAATAAAATAGTTCTTGGTTTTAAATAGGCTCAAAAGCAAAAAGAAGAGGAGTCAATCTCAAGTTCTAAAGAAGAAGAAACTTTAGAAGAAGACAATGTGAGGAAAATTGAGACTTCTGAGGATGAGTTGGACAATAGAAAGTTCAAAAAGGAAAGAAACAATACACAAAGAAGAAATGGATGGAATAGAAATCAGAATAGGTTAAGTGAGACTTATGAGGATGAGTTGAACAATAGAAAGTTCAACAAGGAAAGGAACAATGCACAAAGGAGAAATAGATGGAACAACAATAAAAATAGATTAAGAGAGATTGAGAGACTAATAAGGTCAAGACAAGGAAACTTCAATGGAATATGTTTCTCATGTCATATATTTGGGCACAAGGCTTTAGAATGCGAGACACATGAAAGATAGGAATATGGAAACTTTAGGAGCAGGCAAATTTTCCATGGATATTGCTACTCATGTAATCAGTTTGGTCATAAGGCAATGAATTACAAGGTTCATGATAGGAACAAGTATGACTTCACCAGGATAAATCCCAAGAAATTTGCACCTCCAAGGAATAATAACATTAAGTGTTATAAGTGAAATAATAATGGACATACAAAAAAGTGGTGTAGAGCATACATTCTAGAATCAAGCATGAATAGGAACAATGAATAGGAATAGGAACAGGAATATGGATATGAATAATAACAAGAAGAGGAATAGGAACATGGATATGAATAGGAACTGTCAAAGGAATCAGGAGGATTAGATGATAAGGAAATATGACAAAGGTAAATACCAGAGCTTGCTCGGAGTAGAAATAATTTCATCCCAGAATTAACCACCTCAAGAGGAGGTGAGGGAGGGGCTAAGCTAAGAGACTTATTCTTATCCTTGAGCCCCAAAGATGATCCTTTGCCATTGATGTCAAAAGGGTAGAGATTTAAGTAAGGCGGAGAGAATTGGTTTAAGAAGAGAGCATTGAGTCAGGGGGAGTAAAACAAGAAAAAGGTCAAGTATTTGGTAAAAATAATTTGAGTTACCATCAATGACAAAGAGGAATATTGTTGGACATTTTGAGTAGATAAGTCGTCATTGATGTCAATAGTGAGTTGTCATTGATGTCAAAAGTTCCTAAGGAGAAATGCAATTGATTGGTTCCAAAAGAGCTTCATAATTTTATGTGAGCAAAGATAAAAGGTTTTTATTAAAACCATGAAGGAACAAAATAAAAGGTTTTTATTAAAACCATGGATGAGCAATGTAAAAGGTTTTTTATAAAAACCCAAGGAGGCCTTTAATTTCAAATTAGAAATCCCAAGGAAGTTTTAATATTGAATTTATAAATATTTAAATTCAAATTGAATTTAAATTTTATAAAAATATTATTTATCTATTCAAAGTGGCAAAACCTAAGTTTATTTCATCGACGTGCAAGTCGAAGACTTCCCCCCGCTGACATGATGGAAGTGATAATAAAGGCATATATATTACCTTTGCTAAGGCCAAAAATAAGGTGTGATATCCTTTGAAAAACACGTTGTAACTTGTGGAGAAAACATAGTAGTTTTTATGTGTTGCATAAATCTAAAATTTGGTGTTTTTAAGACATCGAGGTGCTTAGTTCCTAGCACCATCTAGTGGCTAGCTCAGGTGGCATTTGGTTTTGTGCTTATGGGAGAGTGGTTACGGGTTCGAAACATGATGGCAATAAGTTTGGAAGCCCTTTTTACATTTTTGTTTTAGCAGCGATAGAGAAGGTAATAGAGTGCATGCGCACTCTAGCTCCCACATGATCACCTAGCTCACGTAGTAGCCAAGGCTACGGCTATGGCACTTGGGAAGGTAGCATCGTGGGTTCAAAACCCACTAAGGGCAAAGGTAAATTTGTTTATTTAATTTTCATTTCCCTAAGGTTTGACGTGAGGTGGTTGGGAGGCATAAGGATTAATTAAAGTTAATTTCTTGTGGTGATTTTTCATGGTAAAATAGTGAAGGGAGTTATAAGGAGTTTGATCTTAATTTTAAAATAAAGTCCTAATTGTTATATTTGCATATTGGAGGAGTAAGCCTTTTAAGGTGTTGATTTTATTTTAAAGGACTTTCTGCCAAAGGGATTATATTGAAAGTAATTGTTCTAATATTTTTAAGGTGTTGGATGTTATTTTAAATATGGAGTGATAAGGTGTATTTGTGTTTGATATTATTTTGTATTGTGATTCTTTGAGAGAGATATTATTATCTTCTAACCTCCTTGAGTTTGGCAAAGAAGTTTTTATGATTGTGGTAGATTTGTGTGGTCTACAATACCTCATCAAGAACAAAGGTATGGGCACATTCTTCCTTGGTTGATTTGATTGGTTGGTTTTTTGAAAAACAACTATGGAGTGAAAAGGGTTTGATTATGTTTCCTTATTGATTTTTTGAGCTATTGTGAAGTGAATGTTGTGCACCTTGTTTTATAACATTATTGTTGAAGTAATTAGTTAAGTGAGGAACTTGAACTAGGGTTTGCAAAGATCATGATTATAATTGTTATGTGAGATTGGTTGTAAAGCATTTTTGGAATATTTGAATGAGTGTTCATATGTTTGGACTAGGGTTTGTGAGCAAATATTATTTCATTGAGTGATTGGTTGAGTAGAGTTGGTTGAGCCTAGTCAAGTGGATGTGTGAAATGATAGTTCAAGTTCTATAAAACAAATTTTTCTATATTTTGAATAGATTTGAGAAAGAGGTTGAGTTTTTATGAGTGTGAAACATATTGAGTCTCTAACAATTCTCTGTATGTTTCTAAAAGAGTGATTGAAAGTGATTGAGCATTGAGGTGAATGTGAAGAATATTGATTCTCTAAAAATTCTTTGTATGTTCCTAAAAGAGTGATTGAAAGTGATTGAGCATTGAGGTGAATGTAAAGCATATTGAGTCTCTACACATTCTCTGTATGTTTCTACAAGAGTGATTGAAAGTGATTGAGCATTGTGATGCATGTGAAGCATATTATGTCTCTAACAATTCTCTTTATGTTTCTATGAGATTGGACAAGTTCTAGTGTGGACTTGTTGATAATATTTGAGGTAAGTCTTTGAGAAGACTTATGGACATATTTGTGTGAGCTTTTGTGGAAGCTTACAATATAGATTGAGAGTAGAATTGGACAAGTTCTAGTGAGGACTTGTTGAGTAGATTTGGACAAGTTCTAGTGAGGACTTGTTGAGCAGATTTGAACAAGTTCAAGAGAGGACTTGTGGACATATTAGTGTGAGCTTTTGTGGAAGCTTACAAGGTAGATTTGAGACAAGTCTTTGAGAAGACTTGCGAGAAAAATTGATTGATTTGTTCAAACCTTAAATTTAGGTTTGTGATAGATCTAGTAGAGCTGATTTGAGATTGATTCAAGCTTTGTGTTAAGGATTGAGGATAGAAATTGAGGATAGATTTGTGCTAGACCGAAGGACTATGTTCAATGGAGATTAGAGGACAAAAATTGACGATAGATTTGTGCTAGACCGAAGGACTATATTTAGTGTAAATCAGAGGACAAATATTCAGGATAGATTTGTGTTAGATCAAAGGACTGTGTTTAGTAAGTATTTGAGGATAGAGTTTGATGCATATTTGAAGACAAGTTTTTGCTAGACCAAAGATAGAGATAGATCATATTTGTGCTAGATCTAAGGACTGTGTTTAGTGCATATTTAAGATTGAGCTTTGAAGGTGACAGAGTATAGAGGATGACAGTCTCCTTTAGATAGAGATCCATTATCTAGGGTAGTGAGGACTGGCGTCTTCAGTGGATAGAGATCCATTAGCCAGAGTAGTGGAGACAATAGTTCTTCTAGAATATCACCAATCAGAGGTAAGGAGTAAGGATTTCTCCTATGGATAGATATACACGAACTTGATTAGGGTATTGGTGTCTCCTTTGGACAAAGGTCCATAAACATTGTAATAAAGAAATAATTCCCAAGAGATTTATTGAGAAAAGTTTAGTGAAATATTTTCTTCGTGGAGTAGCCCACATTGGGTGAACCACATAAAATTGGTGTCTCTATTGTGTGTGGTGATTTGTGCATTGCTTTGATTACTGTTGTTTATATTGTTATCTATACATTACATAATATTTATTGGGAAAGAAAAGTAAAAAGTGGTCTTATACTGTTCACCCCCCTCTCAATATATGCTTGTGTTATTCAAAAATTGTACTTCATCTTGATCATTATCTGAGGAAATTTTATCACTATGACTTGATATCTTACCTACCTTGTCTACATAGAAACTCTTATTATGCCTTTGGAAAAACTTTTTTTCTTGCTTGCCTTGTCCATCCCTGCTTTTCTTTTGGTACCTGTGTTTTCCTGTTTCCCTATTCTTATGATCTTGTTTTTCTTCATCATTGCTATTTCTAGCCTCTAGACAATCAGATGCATAGTGACCATATTTTCCACAATTGAAACATCTAATTGATTTCATACCTTTATATTTTCTTGAGTCCTTTTTTTTTTTGCCATAATTTGCTTGTTCATCATTGGATGACTCATTGATTGAATCTGACTTCTTACCCTTTGTCTTCTTAGTAACTTTAAAGGTTGCTTCCTTCTGGGGAATAGGTTCATATTTTATTCTCATCTCAAAAGTTGTAATAATGTCATGTAATTCATCCATTGTCAAAATTACAATAACTTTTACCTCTTCTATAGCTAAAATATTTTCACTAGACCTTTTTGGAAGTGACCTTAAAATATTATCATAAACATCTGCTTCCTCAAATTTAAGTCCAAGTCCTTGCATGGAGTTAAAAACCTCATCCACATGAAGTAGATATGCCACAAAGGTTTCCTCATCCTTCATCTTTAGTTCTTCAAATGCTCTCTTGAAATTTTACAACTTTACCCTTTTGACCTTTTTATCTCCTTCATATATGCCTTGCAACTTATCCCAAATTTCCTTTACTAATGTGCAATGCATAACCTTTATAAACTCTATTTCACACTAACCTCTCAAAATTCCATTCATTGCTCTTGAGTTTTGATGATGTAGAAGCTTACCATCTTTATCTATAGGTGGAGTTGTTGGTGGTGTGTATCCATTTTCAACTACTTCCCATATTTCATTTCCAAGTGCCATTAGATGAAACTTCATCCTTGTGCTCCATAGTGCATAATTTTTTCCATAGAATAATGGTGTTGAATTTCTTGAAGATCTAGTTTGAGAATCCATCTAAGTTCTTGTAAGTTTTTCCTTCAAGTTATTAAACTCTTTCGAAGGAAACCACTATGATACCAATTGAAGAACACAAGCTTATACTAAAATGGGGGTGAATAATATAAGATCACTTTTTACTTTTATTTTCCAAACAATATTATGCAATATATCAATGACAATATCAATAGTAGTAATCAAAGAAATGCATAAATTATCACACATAATAGAGACACCAATTTTACATGGTTAACCCAATGTGGGCTACTCCACGGAGAAAATATTTCACTAATATTTTCTCAACAAATATCTTGGGAATCCTTCCTTATTATAATGTTTATGGACCTCTGTCCAAAGGAGACACCAATCCCCTAATAAATTTCATGGATCTCTATCCACAGGAGACATCAATCCCCTCAGCTGATTTGTGGATCTCTATCCATAGGAGAACTCCTCCTCTTCTCTAGCTGGTGATCCTCTAGAAGACTACTACCTCCACTGCACTAGCTTGTGGATATCTATCCACAAAATACTCTGTCCTCACTCAGAATATCTTTGTCCTCACTGCACTAGCTAATGTATCTCTATCCACTTGAGACTACTATCCTCTACTCTATCACCTCCAAAGCTTGCTCTCGACTCTATCTCAAATCTGTACTAAACACAGTCCTTAGGTCTAGCAAAAATATACTCAATATATGTATCTTATATGCACTAAACACGGTCCTTCGGTCTAGCACAAATATGCTCAATATCTATCTCTGGTCTACACTAAACACATTCCTTCAGTCTAGCACAAATTTGCTCAATATCTATCTCTGATATAGCACAAACCTGTCCTCAAATCTGCAGCAAACTTTGTCCTTAAATATGTCCTCAAGCCTTAACACAAATCTTGATCCAATCATAAATCAACTTTTCTAGATCTGCCCCAAACCTTAACTCAAGGTTTTAACAAATCAATCAATCAACTCTGCTCACAAGTATTCTCAAATACTTACCTCAAATTTTCTCAACAAATCCTCACTATAACTTGTCCAAACTGCTTGTAAGCTTCCACAAAAGCTCACACAAATCTATCCTTAAGTCCACTCTAGGACTTACTCAAATATTCTCATAATATTTCACCAAATCTTATTCAAATCAACTCAATCTATCACAAAAAACCTCTTCAATCACACAAACAAGATTCACACAGAATATTGTTTAATCTCACAAAAATATATAGAGAAATATTATTGACTCAATATGCTTCACACTCACAACAATGCTCAATAACTTTCATTCACTCTCTTGTTTTACCACATAAACATATAGAGAATGGTTAGACTCAATATGTTTCACTCACAACAATGCTTAATCACTTTCAATATTTCCTTCAACTCAATCCAAAAATAAAGAACAATTTGTTTCACATAACTTGAACTATCACTCCAACACTTTCAATCAACTAAGGTCAATCGAGTCCACTCAACCAATCACTCATTTCAACAATGCTTATCAAAAAAACCTCACATAGAAATGATACTCATGATCTTTCACAAACCTTAATCATGCATATGAAGACTCACTCAATATTTCTAACAATACTTATCAAACAATATTTCTAGCATCAAC
Source organism: Wollemia nobilis (assembly GCA_028583015.1). Taxonomy (NCBI): domain Eukaryota; kingdom Viridiplantae; phylum Streptophyta; class Pinopsida; order Araucariales; family Araucariaceae; genus Wollemia; species Wollemia nobilis. Next base: position 9,045,240 of record JAQPPZ010002969.1, on the reverse strand, counting down.
CTTTATTCTAGAAAAACCTTCATCAACCAATATTGGATATCTCAAAACCAAACTCAACAATTCTTATCAAACAATCCTTTTCACTCCAACGTATCATTCACAATATCCAATTCAATAATATTTTACTCACAAGGAAGATGTACCTATACCTTTTATTTTTATGGAGATATATCTTCAAAACCTGTCTAAGTCACACTCATATTTTCTTTGCAAACACTTGGGTTAGGTAGCCACAACCTATCTCAAGATCTCCACAAGAGTAATTTTCTCAAAATTATTTTCCATACAAAATATCAAATCCTTTTGTACACCTTATAATCTCCAAACTCACAATATCTAACTCAAAAATTTCATTAAAACAACATGCACAACAATCTCCCTTATACACCTTATAATCTCCACACCTTAGAATAAATTTCAATCACCAAAAATCAAAATAAAATATTTAATTTTTCTTTTACCTTATAACTCTCCCAAGCACTTAGAACTCATGTCAATCTCTAAGCAAATTTCATTTCCAACACTTTAGAGAATAACAATGAAAAGCATACCTTTAATTTAATCTGCCCACAAAATGTTTTTTATGAATTCAACCATGTGACCTTGAACTCCCCAATACCCTGGCTCAAGCTAGGCCACCAAGTGGGCTACGTGCCCACATGAGACAAATAGTGCACACTCCCCTAAAAGACTACCGCATAAAAACCACCAAGTACATCAAACAAAACCTTCCTCACACGAAATATCGATCGTGTGGATCAAATCACGATCTTCTCCACGCAAGCCTTAACACTCTCCCAACTGTCATATGCGCTACCGTCGTCGATGGGATGTCAAACCACTTCACTGCCTTTATTGCCTCGTTTCCCTCCAAGCTCTTCGAAATGCAAATCGTCTTCTTCCTAGGGTGCAGTGCTTTGATTTCCTCTTATATCTCACATTCGAAGGTGTATAATTGACTTTAGGAAATGGAATTCATTTCCTATATAAATGCACATTATCTTTTGACTTCTCACGTCGACCCATTTCGAATTTAAAAAAATCAAATTTAGTTTTTAAATATTAAATTTAAAAACCTTTCCCTCCATTATTAAATTAAATTAAAATTTTAATCAAATATTAAAATATTTTAATTTAAATTAAACCTTTTGAAAATTGCTCATGGATCTTTTCAATTTGAACTTCATTTTTCTTCACCTTGTTATTTGGCCCGAAATATTATAATAATAGAATATTATTATTTAATTCAAACTTGCTTCTCCTTTCTCGGGTCTTCATCCTTTGGGCCCTTTTTAGGCATATAATATTAAAAATAAATATTATATCCTATTCCTTTCCAAGACCTTCTTGCTTTTGGAAAAACCACTTAATGTCCTTAATGACGACGAATTTAAACCAATATTCTTTTGACATCAATGACAACAAAACTACTCAAAATTTCCAACACGTTTAACCTCTGGAACATATATAGAATGATGTACTCTATAAAAAACTCAATATGTTATACTCAATAATTAAGTTTGTCGCTTTCACAAATCTAATTTCTAATGTTTGCATATTCACTTTCAATATCACTCAAAACCAATGCTCAAGAACTTTCACTTAATCATTCAATCAATGAAACACAAATTGCTCGTAAAACCTAAACAAGTATTTTTATATTTCTTCAAACAAAGAGCATAATGTGGGTCTCAAACCCTAACTCAAATAATCTTCAATCTCTATCTCCAATGTTCTCTAAACATTCACCAATCATGCATATAAAAACTCACTCAAATATTTCCAACAATACTATCAATCAATCCTTTTCACTCCACCTTATATTTCACAACATTCAATTTAACAATACTTCAGTCAAAATATGATATGCCCATACCTTTTGTTTTGATGGAGATATATCTTCAAAACCTGGTTTACTCACAACCAAATCCTTTTGTCAATTCCAGGTTAGATAGCAATAGTCTATCTTAAAATCTCCACAAGAATATTTTACCTCAACAAATATTTCACCATACAAGAAATACAATAAAATGTCAAGACACAAATACACTTTATTACTCCTTCCTTAAAAATAACTCCAATCAATAGATCATTCACCTACTCAAGAAAAATTATAATATCTCTATAGCTCCTTTTAACTCCAACTCAACACAGAATATTTCAATCCAAATTTCAAACTTCCAAACACTTTAATATTCCATCTCAAAACAAATTTCAAATTACAATAGTAAAGTCCTTTGAATACATCTTATAATCTCCAATTATTAACCCAACATACATATCAAATTACACCAATAAAATTCCTTGCACACACCTTATAATCTCCAATTCTTAATCCAACATATAGCAAAAATAAAAAATTTAATCATACCTTAGCCACTTTAATCAAAAAATATTTAACATGCCTCAAAATACTAACATGCACTCCACACGAATCGAACTCGCGTTCACCACCTACCTAGCGTCTTAGCCACAGCTAGGGTGCCACTTGGATTGCACGCCCACATGAACACCAAGATGTGCTCGCTTCCCTTTGTATCCTCCGTAGATGCCAAAATCATTTGAAATAAAAAACACTTCCCTCTACTGTCATCAAGAATCGAATGTGGGACCTCTATTTCGCCAATGCCTTACGCTGCCAAGCCTTGCCACTAGCCCAACCGTGTGGTTGGTAATAAAGATGCACACTCTTCTCCCTTTATTCTTCCACAGTCCACCTTTAGCTTTTACAAATAAAAAGCTTCATCTTTCGTTGCTCACAAAAATCGCATCAATAATTTTTAACCTTTCGCATGCGCAATATCGAAGACTTACCTTATGCCATTAAACCTTATGATATAAATACCATACTCCTTTTCTCGAACATCAGTGGCAAAAATATTTAAACTTAATGTTTTGCACCCAATCCTTACTTAGGGTTTTAATTAATTTATATTACAAATTAATTATAATATAAATATTATAATTAATTTACAAGTAACCTTAGGCTTTTCTTTTAATACTTAATATTATAATAATAAATATTATAATATTATATCCTTTGGCCCTAGTTGTTTTCCTTTTTTTTAACTAGGTCTTATCTTAACACCTTTAATATTATAATAATAAATATTATAATATTATTTCCTTTGGGCCTAGGTCTCTTCTTCCTTCAGGGTATTTAGTCAACCTTTTGACCAATCATGTGAAGCTTTAAATCAAATCTCTTGGGAATAATATATAAATATTTTAACCCTCCTTTTATCAATCCCTTGCATTGACTTTTGACATCATTGACACTACTCTTGATATCAATGAAAACACAACTACTCAAAATTTCCAACATTTTAGGTGTGAAAATCCTTTTAAAACCCTTTGTAAAAGTTTTGAGAACTCTTTCAAAACCTCTTTCTTTACCAATAAAAATAAATAAATTTACAAATATTAAGTAAAAAACATACAAAATATTTGATTTTAAGATAATTTATCTAAGTAAAGATAACTTACAAGAAAAAAATCTATTATTTACAATTATTTTAAAATTAAATAAAAATAATATTTATCATTTGTGATCACTTTTAATTATTAAGTAAAGATAACTTACAAGAAAATAAATCTATTCTTTACAATTATTTTTAAAATTAAATAAAAATAATATTTATTATTTGTGATTTGGCATAAAACCACCCAAAAAGCATGGAAATTTCGAAAAAAATAAAAATTCTATGAAGGTTTTCAATCTTACCTTTATTCGCTCTGCCTCTATGTCAGCCTCACTCCTCACGATCACCGAACGGTGCACCGGTACCACCATCTCCAGTTTTTCCCCAAAGCTCATTTCTCCTCTTTTATGTGGTAAAAATGAATTAGGGTTACCCATTTTTCACTTTTATCCCTATTTTTCGCTTGTTTATTTTTTTCGTCTCTTTTTGTCTCTCTTCTTCTTCTTCTATGTTTGCCTTTTTTATTTTTCATGAGGGATGTGTCCCTCGTAGAACTCGAGAGGGCACCCTGGCTTTAGAGGTATTAAAGTACCTAATGCCTCAATTTACGTGTAAAATAAGAAAGTGTCACTTTTAATTACGCCGATAGGCGTCCTACAATGGCAACCAGGAAGGTCAGCCACATCGTAAACAATATTAATATTTTATTAAAAAAATCGACATTAAGAAAACTATCCGTCGACATTAAGAAAATTATCTATCACACCCCCAAAAAATGAGATAAGCGCCTCGAGATTGATAACTCTCGGCGTTTATAGATATATATTTTATATATCTAAGCTAGTTATTAATATTATGGTATTTTAAAAAAATAACTTATAATATGACTTCAGTATGTTTAAAGGTCTTATATTCGAAGTACATATGAACTAATAAATCTAAAATATGATTTTTTTCATTTGTGGAAAACATCTTAAAAGGGATGCCACTTTCGGGTACGACCCAAGGAGGCATGGGTATCTATTCCGCCAATCTAAAATATGATTTGAATATTTTAAAGGTCTTATATTATTTAAATATTTAAGTACATATGAACTAATAAATCTAATTTAGTTTGGGTGGTTAGGATGGTTTTTTTTATAAAAAAAAAAATAGATTAAAATATTGATGGACATAAAAATAACGCATAAATGATGGTTTAATTAATGTTAATATAAATTTAAATTTATAATAACTTATTAAAATGTATAAAATATTATACTTAAAAAGTATTTAATTAAATTAAATGAGTGTTTAACATTGACTACATCATAGGTTATATGGGATAAGTCTTATGGAAAATGTTATTTATTGAATATATGTTAATTTAACCATCTTCTACTACTAAAGCATAATGTATAACCCTATGGCATAATCCTAGGATGTTTATTTAATATATGTTTATTCAACCATCTCCTAAGTACTAAAGTATAATGTACAACCCTACGGTTTTTTGGGTTAGAACCTTAAACCTTCTTTTTAGGAATTTTAAAACCTTCACCATTAAGCCTAGTCAAGTTATATATAGCATGGTTGACATTCAAAAGCAATTACATGGCGAATTAAAGGGATAGCATATTACACAAGCAATATAATCTAACATGAGCTCTAATATAAGCTCAATTCGTTAAATTCCTCGACTTTAAAGGAGGAAATCTAGGTTCAAATCTTATCAAATTACAAATGTAAAAAAAAAAAATCAATACAAAGGGAAATAAGTAACACCATTAAGTGTTGCCACTATAAAAATGTAGTTATAAGTTGTTATAATATTACTATGCGATTAGAACATGATATGTGAGAAGCTAGTTTCAATCCCACTCACGTTATTAAAAAAGTATTTAATTGATCAAATGATATTAACTAAAGTTTTTAATAAAATATAATTTTTTTAGATTTGGATAGTGTGATAAACCTCTACTACGGACACATAGGGCTGAGTAGTCACCTCCCAACCATGACTCCTCGTAAAGCCGGGATTTATCTTTATTAATAAGAAATTTAACAGACAACCATCACACACCCACCCCCTCACACATTTGCCCACGTTACGGTTTGAACCTTGAACCTCCAGAAAAAGAGCTAAAGCTTCAACTGTTGTATTGTCCCCTTGAGACAATATATTAATATAATTTTTTTTTTATTTGGTGATTGTGAGAAACCTTTATGACTGGGCTGAGCAGACTCCTTCCAACCATGACCCCTCGTAAAGCCGAGATCTATACTTAACAATAGATAATTTAACACAAAGTCATCACACACCCACCCCCTCTCACACTTGCCCATGCCGCAGTTTGAACCTTGGACCTCTCGAAAAAAAGCCAAAGCCTGAACCGTTGTGCTGCACGGTCAGTGCATATATTAATATAATTTTAATCAAATTCAAATCTTTTTTTTTAAGCCAAAAAGCTCCTTGTGAAGCCGCTTTGGTCTGAGAGACCACGAACAGGGGGTTCTACATCGTCAAAGTTACCCGGGGATCGCACCCGACCCTGCCCGCACCAACATTATCAATTGGATTTTGGATACCCAATTCAGCTTTTTGGTAAGGTGGAGATTTGAACTCGGGACCTCCCTTGGAGGATTGCCCTCTTCTCTCCAACTCACCTACAACACCTGGGTTATCAAGTTCAAATCTTACTAAACAATATAGTGTTATAATAATTTATTAAAATATCATGATAACATAACTATATAATATGAATGTAATTGATTTTAATCTTATATGACAAATTTTTTCAATTCGTTATATGGGATTGAGACGGACCCCACTCGTATTACATCATCACCACATAGTGATATTACAATAAGACTTGGATGTTATCCATATATCGCTTGTCAAGATTGAGACAAGAGGTCATCCATATTAAATTGTCACCACAGAATGATATTACAACAAGACTTGGATGTTATCCATATGTCGCTTGATAAGATTTGAATCTGATCTCTTATTTAAATATTAAAAAATCTAACCAGTAAAACTAATACCATTTAATATCTTGTATGACCATTACATTTAAAATTATAAATATTTTAAATTTAAAATTATGAATATTTTATGGTATGAAGAGACAAGCTATATACTGTACTCCCTATTAGCACTTACATAAATATCTCCATTAATTCTAAAGCAAGGATAGATAAGAATTTCCATGAGGACTCCACTTCTTGATCTCAAACTTTATGTCCATTCAAGGTTCTAAGAACTCATGGCTTATCAATGTCATTGACCTTTTGGGAATTTTCTATCCCATGCATAAATATTGTAAGCAAATTGTTCACTAGCAAGCATATGTATGAAATAGGGTTGGATTGCACTAGTCAAATGTTCCAAGAGAATAAAATGTTATTATATTACAACTAGATTTTGTCATTAACTAAGGATTTGAAAATCCACCTTGGCTCAACTCCTATGAAAGACAAAACCAAGATTAAGATCTCATCGGAGGAGAAACAAGCAAGGCAATGCCCCCACTTGATCCTCTCCATAGTTTGGATCCAGACAGGCCCCCACTTGATCCTCTCCATAGTTTGGATCCAGATGGACAAAAGACAAGAGGAAAGGGAAAAGAGAGATTCATGAAACACTACCATATCCTCTCATCAATAGATCAATTGTCTATCAAATTCAACCTCTAACCAATGGTAGGCATCCAAGATTACACTCCTCAAGGCCCAATTAGGGCTCTTTACCCCACATACACTGACCACATATTCACTAAAATATCACCATGGCCCCTCACCCGATAATGTTTATGGTTGGCACAATGACACAATGTCTCTAGCCAGACTGGCATCCACAAAGCTAGCCATGCCCCCCTCCCCCAGAAAATAAATAAATAAATAAATAAAAAAGGTGTTCCCATGAGCCCACACCTCAAAGAAAAAGACTAGAAAAGTGACCATCTCCTCTATATATATATATTCTCTATAAGTTGATACCATGTGTATATTTGTGTCGCTAGGGGGCCCGTAGTGTAAAATATCACGACATAATTCTACTATATTCCTCCATTTTTTTTTTTTTTTAATTTAATAGTTCGGAACAGTCCGAGATTTTGCTGCGGCTCACGTCGTTGTCATGCATATCTTATCTGGATATACGTCAGCGCCACGTAACACCTCGTGTTGGAAAGTGCGACCGTCCCCAGAAGTGTACGGACATTTAAACATGGGCCCACTGATGGTTCGTACATGTTAAATTATATGGGAATTATTAGTAGTAACGACTAGTGCAGATGGTGCCTCCCCGTATGAAGGGGAAATAATGTTGATTCCAAAAATTTTAATGTTTTTGTAGAATTGAGGCACAAAATATGGCACATGGTTTTAATTTTCAGGGAAAGTTGGGAGTGGTTAGGAGTGACGTGCAAAGGAAACGCTTAAAATTAATTATAAAAAATTATCAAATTAGTAAAAAGATAGGCGGATTGGGTAGGTTGGTTAGTAGTTGTGAATTGCTTGTAGTGGTTTTTTTTATTTGATTTGTTAGATGGTCGGGATCCTATTGACTTCGTCTTCTTTACAAGTTTATAGAGATTATATAAAAAAATCTTTATTCGGAGAAGGATACTGTATTCATAAGTTCTTGGGTTTTTATCTGGAAACCCAAGTTCAAATTCTAGTATGAAGATCAGAACCTCTCATAAAAACTCATGCTTTATTTTAACATTTTATCTCGTGATATATCTTTTGGTTTTCATCCGCAAGACCCAAGTTCAAACCTTGGTATAAGGAAATTAAAACCCCTTTCAAAGATGCATGCTTTACCCTAATTTTTTCTTTTTTGAAAAAAAAAAAATAGAGTGCTTGTTGATTGGTAGCGGCCCAGTTAAATTCTCTAGGATCAAGACTACGTCTTTATCCAAATAGAGTGAACATTTTATCCCAAAAGCAATACCATTGTGGTATGTTCTTTAGTATTTATCCACGAAACCTAAGTTTAAACCCTGGTATAAGGGGACCAAGACCCCTTTCAAAAACCTCTGCTTAAATCAATTTTTTTTTTACTAAGAAAGGGATAGACTGGTAGGTAGCAATCGAGTGCTTGTTGATTGGTAGTGGCCCCGGTTAGATTCTCTAGAGGTTGAGGGTCTCGTTGACTTCGTCTTTATCTATATAAATCTAACATCCACGAGACCCAAGTTCAACCCTTAGTATAAGGGGACCGGGACCCTTTTCAAAAACCCTCTTAGGTAGGAGTTGAGTACTTGTTAATTGGTACCGAGGTTCCAGTTAGATTCTCTGTGAGTGTGGGTCAAAGGTCGTATTGACTTTATCATTATCCAAATAGGTTAATTGGTAGTAGACAAGTGCTTATTTGTTGGTAGCGACTCCGATTCGATTCCTTAAAGGATCGAGGGTCCTCTTGACTGCCTTTATTTAAATAGGTCAATTAGTTGGTAACGACGAAGTGCTTGAAACCGTTTACTTTATCTTTATCCAACAAACTAAAAATTATAAAAAAAAATTTACGTAACAAAAAAATCTTTATTAAATTATTTAAAAATTAATATTTTTAATTTACTTTCCTTTTTTTATTCCCTAGCTCGACTATTACAACGTGATTGGTCAACATACCTATGGAGGCATAAACCAATACTTAAATTTGATCATACTTATTATTTGAGATCAATTTAATTATATCTAATTGATCTACTAATACTAGAACTTTATAAGGTTCACAAAATAAATTACCAATTATTAAATTTTCACATGGTAACTACTTTCATTAATTAATAATGCATACTTACGGTATATTCTTAAAAAAGTGTAAAGCACATTGAATCTATACTTTGCACCCCATTGACTAACCAAATTGTAACAAAAAGAGACTGGTTTCCCTAGGTGGTAGAAAGTCAATGAAGCATATGAAGACTTCTCTTTAAAATTTGTAATATTTTTGTTTAATATAAAATATGTTTTTGATTTTAAATTGTATTTAAATGTTTTTTATATAAATTTTAGTTTATTGAGTAAAAACGAAGTTAACAAGATTATAATCATTTAAAAAATTAAAATAATATTTAATATAAATAAAAACGAAATTAGCAAAACCTTACTTATTTTAAAAAATCAAATTTTATCGACAAACAGTTAATCCAATCAATCTCTCTTTTTTTCAGCCTAGAAGCTATTTTTAGGTTTGATGCCACTTTAATTCAAAATCATATATCAAAACTATGATATGTTATAGTCAAACATGAGACCATTTAATTAAAGGTGAGGGCCAAAGAGTAAGGGCGGTTTGCAACCATTTAACATAAATTAAAGTAAATTAAAAAATAAATTAATAAGATACCTTCAATACAAAGCAATTTTTTTTTTTTTTTTTGAAGAGGAACTTTTTATATACAACATGTGAGGGGAGAAATTTGAACCTGGGCCTTCGATAACTTGAGAGTTTTAACTACCCACTTGCTCTCCAACTCCTTTACATGAGCGGATATATAAGACAAAATTTTAGTATATGTATATCTTTTCTTTTTCTTTATCTAGTGCCAAAGGGCAAATTGTATTTCACGGGCACATTTAAAGTTTGTCATGGAAGTATTGTTAATTGTCTGATATTTTGGATGAAAAAGCCATTATATTAATAAAATAATGTTTAATCATACAAAAAAGGATGGGTGGGATTAGCACACCCCGTAAACCAATACATTAACCATTGTGGTTAAGAGTATACAAGAGTGTCAGAAACATCCCACAAACTGCCAATAACAACTGCCAAAACAGTATTAAATATACATTCGAAAAGAAAGAAGCCGAGAAATTACTACCACCTGGAAGGGGAAGGAAGATGCACATGACTCATAATGCAGGTGCATTCCCCCAATGATCCATGAGGGTACACAAGTACTGTACCTCCACCTGTACTTTTTTAACCTGTACTTGAATCTGTAACCAACAATCAAAGAATATATCATATTTATCAGCAACAGAGAAGACATGCCCGACATCTTGCTGAGAAAACCAACTCTATTCCAGGACTTCCATAGATAAAACAAGGTACCAATTCTAAAAATATTCCAAACAACATCCAAGTTGAAGGAAAAAGCAATAGGGTCACCCAAAATAGCATGCACCTAAGTAAAATTCTACTACATAAAAGGTCTGAAAATTTCAAGAAGCCACTCCCAAGCTAATTGAGCCCGATCACAAGACCAAAAAACATGCAGTAAATCTATCGCTTGTCCACAAACATGGAAAATGAGATTATGAACACCCAGATGCTTGAGCCTACTGCCAACAGGTAACCCTTGATGTAAGAGACTTCAAGAAAAAAAACTCTGTTTAGGTTCAATATAAGTAGCCCAAGCAATCTGAAACCTCTTATTCCATTGGGAGGGAAGAGAGACTAAATTCCATCTCGAGTGAGCTTATCAACCATTGGAACTTGTGGGGTGAGTCATTTGTAACCAAGATGAGCTTTATATTGCAAAACAGGAAGCTCCCCAAGCCAACACCAATCTGACCACCAGGGTTTTTGAAAATGTTTATATAGTTTGCTCCAAATAGAAAACAGAATACTATCAATAACCACCTCATAGGTGTCTTTATCACCAGGATTTAAATTGTGAATTTGACGAAAACTTTCCCAGGGTATCCAACACCTGGCATGTCGGGAGAAGAAATAAAAAATGGAAGCAATACCATGCTTATAGAACCTCTGCACTCTGACCCACTGCGCCAGAGCTAAGGGAAAACCTTGCCAAGTGATAACAGGAGACCACCAAATAATCATGGAAGACAAAGAGGCACCCGCTTGCGAAAACTCCCTTTCCAACTAAGCCGGGGTTTGAAGGCCTCCCAGGCTTTCCAAATACTTTGAATGACAAAAGAACCTTTAACTTTAATAGGGACAGGGGCAGTAAGAATGGATTGCAATCCCACCCCTTTCCAAATTTTCTTCCCCTAAAGCAATTGTTTGATATTTTAGAGAAATGAGATATGTAAATTTCAAGTTTCTACCAATTTTTTTACTTATTTTTTGGTGTACGCAAACTTTTTTTTTATTATTATTATTATTTTAAAGCGAAAAACCCTTTGGGGTGCCGCCTTGGTCTAAGAGACCATGAACAGGGGGTTCTACACCGTCAAAGTCATTCGGGAGTCGCACCCAACCCTGCCCGCACCAACATTATCAATTGGATTTTGGATACCCAATTCAACTTTTTGGTAGGGTGGAGATTTGAACCTGGGACCTTCCTTGAAGGATTGCCCTCTCCTCTCCAACTCACCTACAACACCTGGGTAGTGTACGAAAACTTTTATAAAGATGAAATTGATTTTAATTTTTTTGGTAAATAATATTTTTTTTTAATATTTTATTTATTTGTTGGTATATAAAAATTATTATAAAATAAAATTGATTTTAGTTTGTTTGGTAAAGATAAATTTAATAACACTTTATTATTTAGGGAAGCAAACTAAGGCAGTCTGATAGTAAGTACTCAGTCACTACCAATCAAAATCAGCTTATGCTTTAGTAAATTTTAGGGTAAAACATGGGTTTTGGTCCCTTGTATGGGTTTTGAACTTAGGTCTCTTAGATAAAAACCCAAAAACATACCACTACAATATCTCTAACCAAATTTTTTTTGTAATATTGTTTTTTCTTTTATAAATTTCAAGAAACCATATTGTTAGTGTTGGGGGTAGATAGAATCTCGTTGGGAAGGGAAGGTCCTACCCATACCCACTATAGATAGATGTGCCCAGCTTTTCAAGTGATATTCTTGGAGAATACCCCCGCGCCCTATTTCAATAGAGGCCCGGTTATGGATGCCCTTTTCAAACATGGGGCAGCATCTCATTCTAAATCTTAGAGATTCTCTTTAAAAAAGCCAAAGATAGACGAGAGGTATCGCTGCCTGTGGCTATTAATGCCATCATTCGCTCCTCCATGGCCCTTTTAAAATAGAGAGGGGTGGGCTTTAAATTAATAACCCTCTATCCCAAGGTTCTATATATATATCTTAAAAAAGAACACTTGCGATGTTTGCAAAGAGAACCAATGAATGCTTTCCCTATGGAAAATGATAGGCACCATTGTAATTTAGATTTGTTATATACTAATTTTTACAAAATCTTTATAAATTAATATAGTGATTTTATTAAAGTAAATTTCAGGCGGAAAAATTATATAAAGTATTTTTTCTTCAACTCATAGATTTTATTAATTTTTTATAAATAAAATTAAAAATAATATTTGGATTTATATTCATATGTATTATATATTATTTTGTATATTATTATGGACAAATTATTTATAAATAATGTAATAAGTATATTAAACTATTTTTTTTCAATGAGTTTACACATGTTTTTACGAGGGGTCATAGTCGGGGTTTAACCAAAGCTCTCACCACTGTCAATCAAACTAAACTTTAAGTAAACTTCAACCTCTTATTTAAAATATCTATGTCTTCATCTTACTTTTAATCATGTTGTACTTAACATGATTTGAAATAAACAATAAAGCTCTTGAATATATGTACATGTAAAAACAACTCCCAAATCTCATAAAAATAAGATATCCAAATATAAGCCAATGGGACTTTGATTCAAAATATATAGATCACACAACTGAAGGTTCAAATCCTAATGATACCAAATATAATTCAATATAACTAGTTGATGTGACCTATTATACTAAAGGAAAAGATAACCCTTTCAAAACCTTACCTTTATATATGTATCATTCAATTTTTAATCTTTTACAAAGAATAAAGATATGTTTTAAAAATAAACTTACTTTTATATAAATATGGTCTAGCACTACCTATAACTTGTTGGAATCAACCTTCAACGAGTATTTTATAGGGATCATAGTTCTAATAACCAATAACATTTTAAGATAAAACTGACATTATAAAAAGTGTTTGATATCAAATCATTAAAAAAATATAATTAAATCACATCATAACTAGACCAAAACAACTTTTAAAATATTATAGTTCATATATCTTAGTTGAAAATGGCATCCATTATTTATTAAAAAAAATATTCAATATAAAATCTTATCTTAAAATTAATTAATAATAATAAAATAAAAGTAAGTATCTTTTATTAAAACATTTAAAACAATTACTTAAAATTATATTTTTTAACATTTTTTATTATTCCTCACTTAATAAAATTTTTGTTTTTGTTGGACAACGTATTAGTATTGGTTTTGAGTTCTTGTTCAGGAGACTAAGTTCAAACCACTACACAAGAGACATGGAGTCTATGAAAAATCTGCACTTTACCTACTAAAAGTTTAGTCTTGTGAAAGATAAGGTAGTGGTATGTCTTTCAATCTTCATTATTGAAGATATCAAGTTCAAACTCAAATACTAGGAGACTTAGACCCCTCTCAAAAACATAGTTTTTAACTGAAAATTAATCCAAAAAAATAGGTCGATTAGAAGTCGATTTAATTCCCTAAAAGGTTAGACCCTCCAATCCTTTGACTTCATATTTATTTAATAAACTGAAGATTATAAAAGTTAAAAAAAAATTCAAACTTGTTTTTATTAAGTGACATTTATTATATTTAATTATATTTAAATATGACAACTTAGGAAACGGCTTTGATGCGGTGCAAGATTCAATATTTGCTGATTTCATGGGTGTTGATTTTTTTGTTGTTTGAAACGTTTAATTAGCACTTACTTTAAGTTGAAGGGAATTTTAAATTAATTATAAAACTTAAAATTATTTAATAAATAATATTTTTTTTTGAATAATTTGTATATTTAAATAATAATTTATATTTAAAAGTAAAGGCGTTTTAGGTTATATGAAACAATAATATTTGTGCAGGATATTATTTGTTTAATATATATTTTATTATTAATATGGATAAGACATATAAATCATATAAAATAATTTTTATAAAAAACATTTTGTTATTTAATATATCATTATCAATCATACTTTAGTTACCAAAAATTTAATATATAATTTTATTTTACAATATTAAAACCTTAAATAATTTCACTCAAATAATTGGATCCTTTTAAAGCATGAAAACAATTTTTCTCATTTCAATATATTTTTTAAATATATTATATAAGAACAATTGAAACATACAGTTGGAGGCACATCTAAAACCATCTTTCTAATGACTTAAACTTGGGTAAAAATTAAGAAAAACCAATATCTATACCACTGTGATGTCCTTACAAAAACCCTTATTCTAATATTAAAATTAAAGAAGAATATTTTTATAGTTAGTGGTCTGATTTTCAAATAAAAAAATAAATAATTATTTGAATGAAGACTTTAACAAGGATCTTATACTTTGTGTCCTTTGTCTTTTGGAAGTGCTAGAACTGGTAGGTATCATGGTCCTAACCTTTTAGGAAGTTATTTTAATATTTAGTGTGATTAGTTGTTCTCAAGTAAACATGAATAAGATAGGGTTGGATTGCATTACTTTTGGGAGATTTTATTTTATTTCAATTACAATTAGATTTTTTTGTATTTTTAAAGGTTAGGTGGATTGATAAGTATAGGTGTGGTTGGGCAATTATCAAGAAGAAATCTAGGTTCAAATTTTGGAGGGAAGCCAACCTTTTACAAAGGTAGTAGTTTGCCCTAAATCTTATGAGTACGTTTGAGATCGATGATGACGGTACGAATCCTGATGGTTCTCATCTCACGTCGGGTCAACAAGAACAAGGCATATAGGTTTGTTGGAAGCAGTCCTTGTGGTTTGAACCCTGCACTTGCCAGTTGCTAAAAATAGTGGTTGTAACCAACTCTCCTATGCAATAAAAAAAAACAATTAAATTCTTTTGTGATTGAATGGGTTGATATTCCATAAATCAATTTTAATTGAAAATAAAATTAAGATATGAGGTTTTATTGACATAGAAAAGATTTTATGTAATAGTAGTATGGTTTTGGATTCTTATTTAAAAGTCTTAGGTTCAAACCATAAAAAATCGCAATCCTTTCAAAATAATCTATAAAACTCATACGCTGATGAAGTGCTTACTAATAAGCTGCTCCACCTTAATATCTCCTATTAACTATTTCTTTACCCAATATAATAGTCTTTACCTAATATACTAAAATTTATAAAAATTCTTTCAATGAAAAAACAAAAATTATTATTCAAACATAAGTAAATAATTTTGGATAATTTATTCAAAATTCTTAAAATTTAAATATTAAATCATAAACATCTCCTCTCACATATTTTAAATTATTTAAGACAAAAGATAAGTTAATATGCTTTTTACTTTTCACTTTTGCGTACCTATGTTACCTGATGGAACGTCACGAGCACGTAAGACGGCCGAGGTTGGAAAGCAGTGGTGTGAAGTATATCTTTTATGCAAGGACCACTAACGTGTACGTTTCGTACGTTTAAATTATTTGAAATTAATAATATTTTTTTATGTATAGTGAATTTTTATAAATTTTAGTTTATAGAGGAAATCAAATAGGAGTTATGGTTTGGAAATCAAGAAATCAAATTGGTTATTAACTTTGGGACAGTCCATCAACAAGTATTTAACCCCTTACAAATCTCAGTGGTTGTTAATTGATCTATTCTTTTTGGGTTATTAAGAAATAATTATTTTTCCCAAAGGTTAGGTGGATTGGAAAGTGTTTGTTTGGCCAAGCACTTCTTGTAGGTTCAAATCTTGTAGGTTCAAACCTTGGGGTAGCCTGTTTGCAAAGGTAGTAGTCTGATCTAAATCTTCTGAGTATGCGTAAGATTAACAATGATCGTATTAATTTTGAGCCACCAGGTAAAATAGATTTGATGAGAGCAATCCCTATGATTTAAACCCTCCACTTATCAATTACTAAAAATAATATGATTGTTACCAACTCTCTACTTAACCAAAAAAATATATTGGTAAATATTGGTAAAAAGTAATAGGCAAATTTGGTATGGGCATAGTTAAGTTGCTGGCTAAACCGAACTTCCCAAGGCTGTTTTGACTGGTTTATGTGCTTAGGTTTACATATTGTTCACATAAAAAATTGACGGTATGTTATGGTCCGTTGGATTTTCAAAGTTTTTAATAAAATATTATTATTAAAAAATTAGCATATACATTTCAATACGTATCATTGCCATTGAAAAACGAGACTTGTATCTCCAGCTTGATTAATGAGGTTGAATGATTATTATTAATTAATTTTAATTTTAATTTTTTTAAGGAAATATATATGAGAATGTTAGAAAGATGTAGAGCCTTTAATTTGGTTTATAGGTTTAGAAGTATTATTTTTAGGATTAGAAATATTATTTTTAAGATTAGAAGCAGTTGAGTCTAAGTTTTATGTTTTGTTGGGTTGATTTTAGAATATTTATTTTTACGATTTATTATTTTGATTGTCTTAAATTTTAATTTGGTTTTATTTTAATTGTAGATGTATTAAATAAGGTTTAATGAGTTAATGAGTTATATGTGTTGAGTTATATGTGTTAGAGTAAATCACTATATAAAATAGATAAAAGCAATTATAGTGTTTCAAACTTTAACAGCAGAATTAACAAAATAAGACAAACACACACACAGAAGAAGAGACAACGATTTTAACATGGTTCACCCAATGTGGGTTACATCCACCGAGAATTTTCAGTCCTTCTTTCTCAATCCAAGCAATAGAGGGTTACAACCTACAACCAACATCTGCTGTAATTTCCTCTCTATATTTTCAAGGAATCAACACAATAATTTTCATTATTTACTCTGTTTTTCCTCACAACTATATATAAGAAAAAAACAGAAAAAAACTGCTTTTCTTAATATATTCCAAGATTAACACTGAGTTCCCATCACCTAATTTTGGGATAAAAACAAAAAAAAAATTCCTTGGCTATCCTGTTGTAAATCCGAAAACTTTCTCTGGTAGACTAACAGACTATAAATCTGGAAACTTTCCCTACCCGTCCTATAGTAAATCCAAAAATTTTCTCTGTTTAGCCTCCTCATAATTAGGCTCCATTCCTAACAAACTCCCACTTGGAGACTAATTCCATTGCACCATACTGCAACCAAGGACTGAA
This sequence comes from Wollemia nobilis, assembly GCA_028583015.1. Classification (NCBI taxonomy): domain Eukaryota; kingdom Viridiplantae; phylum Streptophyta; class Pinopsida; order Araucariales; family Araucariaceae; genus Wollemia; species Wollemia nobilis. Next base: position 9,027,756 of record JAQPPZ010002969.1, on the reverse strand, counting down.
AAATTCTCATCATGGCCTCTTATTCCTTAAGGCCAACCGAAGTTGAGCAAAAGCTCAAATTTTCTCTTGACACCACTTTTGTAAGCATATCAGCAAGATTTTGTGATGTGTGCACTTTTCCTAATTTCAAAGATCCATCTTCCACTACTGATCTAATGAAATGATACCTGAGTTTGATGTGTTTAGTTTTTGAATGGAATGCTGAATTCTTCGCAAGGTGTATAGCACTCGGCTATCACTCCACAACCTATTATCCTCTTGCTTCTTCCCCACTTCTTCCATTAGTCTTTGCAACCAAACCATCTCTTTGCTTGCTTCGCAGCAGCAACATATTCAGCTTCGGTGGTTGAAAGGGCAACTACGTGTTGGAGTTTAGAAATCCAACTAACCGCTACTCCTCCTATAGTAAAGATGTAGCCAGTAGTGCTCCTTCCACCATCAAGATCACCTACCATATCAGAATCTACAAAACCTTTCAAGCATATATTAGAGCCTCCAAAATTCAAAGAATAATTTGAAGTTCCTCTCAAGTACTTGAGTATCCATTTTACCGCTTGCCAATGTCCTTTTCCCGGATTACTCATAAATCTACTCACTACTCCCACTGCATGGGCAATATCTGGTCTTGTACAAACCATTGCATACATCAAGCTTCCAATCGTTGATGCATAGGGAACCTTAGCCATATGCTCTTGTTCCTTTTTTGTCTTGGGACACAAATCTTTGGTGAGTTTGAAATGCTTTGCCAATGGAGTAGCAATAGACTTTGCATTGTTCATGTTGAATCTCTTAAGCACTTTTTCAATGTATTTTGCTTATGATAATTTCAGAGTGTGACTCTCCTTGTCTCTTGTTATCCTCATACCAAGGATTTGTTTGTCTTCTCCCAAATCCTTCATGGCAAAGGATTTAGCCAACTTCTTCTTGAGCATGTTTATATCTTGCATATTTGTTCCTGCAACTAACATGTCATCCACATACAATAGCAAATTAACATAGTTACCATTTCCATTTTGCTTAAAATATACACAGTGATCACTTTGATATCTTTCAAACCTTTGAATAGCCATAAACTTATCAAATTTTAAATACCACTGTCTATGAGCTTGTTTTAACCCATACAAGCTCTTTTTCAGTTTACATACCCAATCCTCTCTACCTTTCACCTGAAAGCCTTCTGGTTGGTGCATATAAATTTCCTCCTCCAAATCACCATGAAGAAATGTTGTCTTCACATCCAATTGCTCCAGATACAAATTTTCTATAGCTATAAGACTCAAAATAGCTCTAATAGAGGTCATTTTTACACCTAGAGAAAAAATCTCATCAAAATAAATACCTTTTTTCTGAGCGAATCCCTTGACCACTAGTATTGTTTTGTATCTCTTATGCCCTTCATTCTCCTCTTTAATCCTGTACACCCATTTATTGGTCAAAGCTCTTTTACCTTTGGGTAGCTCAACCAAATCCCAAGTTTGGTTGTGGAATAAAGAGTCCATTTCTTCATTCATTGCAAGCTCCCACTTATTCCTGGTATCCATCTGTAATGCTTCTTGAAAACATTATGGCTCACCAACATCAGTATACAAAACATAATCAGAGAAACATTGAGGAATTTTACTTATCCTGGTAGATCGTCTAACAACACTTTTTGGAGATTGAGGTGCTTGTTGCTGCTGTTGTACATTTTGATATTCTACCACTTTTGGAGTTACTTTTCTATGTGTTCATCAAGGTCTATGTATTCAGTAATTTCCTCTTTCTGTTTCTTTCCCTGCAACCGATCTTTATACAAGTTTTTTTCATTAAATATGACATCCCTACTTCTAATGACTTTTCGGTTATCACAATCCCATAATATGTAACCCAAGCCATCAATACCGTAACCAATAAAATAGCACTTTTGGGCCTTAGCATCTAACTTATTTCTGTTCTCTTTGTCTATATGCATAAAAGCCTCACATCCAAATACCTTAAGGAAAGAATAATTTACTGGTTTACCTGTCTAAAGCTCTTCCGAAATTCCTCCATCCAAGGCACTAGACGGTCCTCTATTAATAAGATATACTATAGTATCAAAAGCATGAGCCCATAAAAATAATGGTAAGCCTGCATGTATTCTCATGCTTCTAGCACGCTCCATGATGGTTCTATTCATTCTTTCTGCAACCCATTTTCTTGAGGTGTTCTTGGAACTACCTTGATTCTTCTAATTCCATTTTTAGAACAAAACACATCAAATTCTCTACTACAATATTCTCCACCATTATCCGACTTTAGACACTTTAACCTTTTTCCAGTTTCATTTTCAACTAATGCTTTCCAATTCTTAAAGGTATTAAAAACATAACTTTTATTCTTAATGCAATATATCCATGTTTTCCTTGTTGCATCATCAATAAAAAGTACATAGTAAGAGGAACCTCCAAGAGAAGTTACCTGAGCCGGGCCCCAAAAATCTGAGTGCACAAGCTCCAATTTCTCTTTCTTCCTTTCCTTGCCATCCTTGAGAAATCTAACTCTCTTTGCTTTACCATAAACACAATCCTCACAGAATTCTAAATCAATCTCTTTTAACTTAGGCAATAACTTTCTTGAATGTAAAATTTCCATACCTTTTCCACTCATATGGCCAAGTCTTTGGTGCCACAAAGATGCACTCTCACCCGTAGAAACTAAATTCATGGAGTAGTGAGAAAAATCAGTAAGTAAATAAAGAGTACCCACCAATTTACCTCTAGCTACTATCAATGAACCTTTAGTAACTTTCCAAGCATTTTCTCCGAATGCAACCGTGTATCCTTCACCATCAAGCTTACTTGTCGATATAAGATTTCTCTTTAAATCTGGTATGTGTCTCACCTCTTTAAGAGCCCATTGACATCCATTTGGGGATTTAATCAAAATCTTTCCAATACCCACAATTTTACATGGTTGATCATTTCCCAACAGAACCTGTCCATAATCTCCATAAACATAATCTGTGAAGTATTCCTTATGTGAGGTAGCATGGAATGAAGCACCGCTATCAATTACCCAATAATCACTATTTCTATCAAGAGATAATATTAAAGCATCTTGTAGAATTTGTCCAATAATATTGGCTTCTGAAGTGTTACCATTATTATCATTACCTTCATTTCCATCACCCTTTCTTTGCCAACAGTCCTTGAGATGACCCTTTTTGCCACAAGTGCCAACACCGTAGCTTTCCTTTTCCACATGATTTGGATCCGCCTTTGGATTTGCCACGATGTGAACTCTTGCCTCTTTCTCTTCCTCTTCCTCTACTCTCAACAGCTTAAGGCGGTGCTAGATGATTCTCCTATGGTTTTTCTTCTCATGTCCTCACCGAGTATCACACCAACCACATCATAAAATTCTAATTTATTTGAACTCGAAGCATAGTTACTTACCGCCATTACCAAACTGTTCCAACTTTTTGGAAGAGAGCATAAGATTAATAAGGCCCTAAGCTCATCATCAAAATCCAATCCTACTTAATGCAATTGATTAGTGACAGTATTAAATTCATTTAAATGATCATGCACAGATCCTCCTTCACTCATTTTCATGTTAAATAACCTTTTCATTAAGAATACCTTATTTGATGCTGATGGTTTCTCATACATCTTGGCCAACTTATCCATGACTCCCTTGGTAGTCTTTTCATCAGAGATGTTGAAGGCTACGGTGGCTCCCAAGCATAGCCTCACAGTACCCAATGCCTTTCTATCAAGGAGACTCCACTCCTCATCAAACATAGATGAAGGTCTCTCTGTTTCCCCCTCAAGAGGTAAGTAAAGATCCTTCTGGTACAAGTAATCCTCCATCTGCATATTCCAGAATTGAAAGTTCTAACCATTGAATTTTTGAACTCTAAACCTCCCTTCTTCTGCCATTGCTCCCACTTGATCCAAAAATTCTCCTTCTATCAAGTGCACCCAACAAAACAACCGCTCTATTACCACTTGTTAGAGTAAATCGCTATATAAAATAGATAAAAGCAATTATAGTGTTTCAAACTTTAATAGCAGAATTAACAAAATAAGACAAACACACACACAGAAGAAGAGACAACGATTTTAACGTGGTTCACCCAATGTGGGTTACATCCATCGAGAATTTTCAGTCCTTCTTTCTCAATCCAAGCAATAGAGGGTTACAACCTACAACCAACATCTGTTGTAATTTCCTCTCTATATTTTCAAGGAATCAACACAATAATTTTCATTATTTACTCTGTTTTTCCTCACAACTATATATAAGAAAAAAACAGAAAAAAAAAACTACTTTTCTTAATACATTCCAAGATTAACACTGAGTTCCCAGCACCTAATTTTGGGATAAAAACAAAAAAACTTTCCCTGGCTGTCTTGTTGTAAATTCGAAAACTTTCTCTGGTAGACTAACAGACTGTAAATCTGGAAACTTTCCCTGCCCGTACTGTAGTAAATCCAGAAACTTTCTCTGTTTTGTTGGGTTGATTTTAGAATATTTATTTTTACGATTTATTATTTTGATTGTCTTAAATTTTAATTTGGTTTTATTTTAATTGTAGATGTATTAAATAAGGTTTAATGAGTTAATGAGTTATATGTTTTTTTGTATTCTTGATGAATAGTGTAAAAGATAATTTATATTTCAGAGTTAAGGTTTAGAAAGATATAATGCAGTCAAACAAAGCCTATATACAATTCAACTTTTAATGGATGCAAGTTTATGGATGAGCCCTTAACACTCTTAAATAACAATTCGTTCTTTTTGTGTCCTCTTGTTCTTTAATGAATACATTAGAAACTAAAGAACCATAGACAAAAGCACATAACAAACAGAAAACAACCTATTTGGTCCAAAATGACAAAGACCATATCAAAGCATTATACCTATTTTTGCCTCAATGTCAAAAGCACTATTAGGAAGATGGACATATTATCAACACTTTTGCTAAAGATTTATTGTTCTTTAGAGCCTACAAAATACACCAAAAATAATTGAGTTAGCAGAATAGGGGTTTGCTTAGATATATGAAGAATAGCACCACTAAGGAGCACCCCTATTCACAAAGTAAAGATAAAATGAAAGATAAATAAAAAATGATCACTATTCAACCCAATGGAAAAAGTTCCACTAAGGAGCAATAGTGCCATCGTGCTTTTGCTTCTCGATGACAAACTAAGACTACAACCCTACAGTACCTCTACCCACAGGTAAAAAAAAAGAATCTTTCAAAAGAAGACAATTTGACTTATAGACTGATTTTAATATAAACCCCTTGACTAGGAAGGTACAAAGATTCTAATTAGAGATAGTAGATTAAAACAGTAAATGGAAACACAACTATAATGAAATTGAAATTTAAATAGTAGCAATTGAGCTTACCACAAAAGGTTAGTATATTATGATAAAGAAATATAGTAAGAAGAGGATGGCAACAATCAGACAAAGACAGTTGAATAAAGTTGATTGATGCTAGAAAAATACAGTTGAATAAATTTGATTGATGCCAATAAGTGGGCTAAGCATAAGCTTGTAGCTTTTAAACCTTAGTAGATGCCCCATGCCATGGTGAAAGGATGAGGGCCTGCTATCACAAGAAAGAGAAAGATAGTGATGGAAATCACAAAATGTCAAAAATAGCCCTTTTGATCCATCCAAGCTTCAATGATACTAGATGGCATGTGGAGGTCACTTCTAACAGAGCTTCACTAAGCAAATGAAGGATGACGTTGATAGAAATTTGTTATAGGGAGTGAGAAGTGATTTTGGTATACCATTGCTACTAAAAAGGACTGAGAGAGGATATCTATAAAACTTTGCTATTAGAAAAGAGATGTATGTCCTCAGAAATTTTTTTGGTAGAGCTTTGTTGTTGGAATCATTCAGTATTCAAAAAGGATTTTAGAAGAGATGCATATTCTTAGAAAGGATTTTAGTAGAGCTTTGCTGTCAAAATCATTTTGTGTTTTGGCTCGCCCAAGGGATGAGTTTATAGGAAGTTGAGATCTCTAAGAGAGGCTTCTAGAAAATCTACCAAGATCAACAATTGGGTAGGTGGCATCATCTACATAGCTTGGTGAGTTCCAAGATCGCAACACATTTTGAGATAGTGGAAGTGATTAGTAGGGTATGATGTAGATTATGTGGGTGATGGATGGCTTGCCTATTGTCATGCTTTTTATTTTTCCATTATGATTCCAAATATTGTTGGCTTCATAAGCGTCGATGACGCTAGAGTCAAATGACTGTTGTTAGGATGAATTGGATGAAAAATGATAAATTTTGAAAGCCTGGAAAAAGCATATCTAGATAAGTAGAAGCACCATTGGTGTTATCGCTTTTCTCTTGACACTTTTGATTTTAGAGCAATAAATGCTACTAGTTTACACTTGAAGATGATTAACTTGGTTTAGATATTTGTTTGATTAGCTGCTAAAGATGGTGATAATATTTGGAGACTTGACAATGCACTTAAAATTGGGTGTCCACATTTTTCCCTTTTTGATGAATTTATTGAATGATGAATGCATCAAAAACTAACCATCATGCCCCAATTTTGAGATAGACAAGTTTGATGTTGAGTAGAATTTGTTATGTGAGATGAATGATGTTTTGGATTTATCTGTTATTAACGATATTAAATTTTGAGTTTTTTTATAGCATTAAATATTGTCGTGCTTTAATGTTCCCCTCAATTTTCAAAGAGAAAATCAAGTTTGACTTAGGAAACCTGACTTGTTCATGATTCACACTAGTGCATTAATAAAACCCTGAGGAGAAACAACAAAAAATTCTTAGGATGGAGGATAAAATGATTAAGGAGGTATAAACACAATCATTTTTACCATGGACGATGACAACTAGGAGTTCTAGACCCTTGATCTTACTACAAATTTCAATGACGTAATAACTAAGACTGACACACCATGTCGACAGAGTGAGACCACCACCTATAGGAGGAGGACAGGTCTAGGTAAGAAAATTTAAAACTCGTAATTTTTTAATTTTTCATCTCAAAAAACATTTCTAAACATAAGGGTAGCACTTTTGCATGTTGAGGGTGTTATTATGCCAGTACTAGCATCGATTGATGGTATTTTTACATATTAATAACAATTTCATAATCTAGCAACGCTATCGACATCCTATGATGTTTTGGTCACCTAGTGACACTTTTGCTTAGCCTATTTTTTATTGATTTTGTAAATTCTAATGAGAGTAAGAAGTGATGGGTATGGTTGGTTGAAGGAGAGACTATAGGCCCTAGACTACCAAGAGAGGAGGCCCCATGCTTTTAAGATGATCTAGGGGCTTCTAGATTTTGTAGATTATGCTTTGTTGATGATAATAGGGTTGTACAATGTATCTCTCATGCCAAAGATAGAGTTTGATAAGGTGTTGTTGATAACCCTACCAGAGTGATGGTATTTAGAGATGAATACCTTCCAATTTTTGTACAAAGAGCACATAGTCACATTGGAGAGAATGTGTGGCATATTTTGTGGGTGTCAATCAAAGGGGCACTAGTCTACGTGAGCTAGGATTATCAATAGAGCTTAGAGTGGCTCACTAGAGATGTTAATTTCCTTGTAGTGATGCTTGACATTGACATCCATGTCATTTATGTTGGTCATCTGGACAAGATAAAAATACTACTATGTGCAATGGTATTTATGGTGTTTATTAAGGACACCAATCAATGAGTGATGCACTAGGATTGAAGTGAGGTAGTTACCAACATGCTAGAGCAAAAGATAATGTTTACTTGGTTACCTATTATTTGGGTTAGGTTGCACCACTCGTATTGAGTAGTGTACACAGAAGGCAAGGGGCTCTCGTGTTGCATGCTTATCTTCATTGAGTAAGATTTATTATATCTAACTATGACAACTTTGAAAACAACTTTGATGTGGCGCAAGGCTCGATATTTATTAATTTCATGGGTATTGAATTTTTGTTTGAAACGTCTAATTAGTATTTACTTTTTTCAATGAGTTTACACAAGTTTTTATGAGGGGTCCTGGTCCCCTCATACTGAGTGGGGTTTGAACCTTGGACCTCCCAAAAGAGGCCAAAGCCCTTACCATGCAGTAAGCTTCCAACTAATAAATTAGTACTTGCTTTTATTTTGAAGAGGACTTTCAAATTAATTATAAAACTTAAAACTATTTAATAAATCAAATGTTTTGAATAGTCTGTACATAAATATTTTTTAAACATCAATTTATATTTAAAGTAAAGTAGTTTTTAACATTATAAGGTTATAGGTTATATGAAACACTATTTATAGAAAATGTTGTTTGTCTAATATATAAATATAAATAATTTTTAATGTTAATCTTTATAGAAAAATATATTCTTATTCAATATATTATTATCCAACTATACTTTAGCTATCACAAATATAATATATAAATTTATTTTACAATATTAAAACCTTAAATATTTTCACTCCAATAAATGGATTCTTTTAAAGCGTGAAAATGAATTTTCTAATTCCAATATATATTTTTTAAACACTATATAATAACAACTAAAACATACAATTAAAGGTACATCTAAGACCACCTTTCTCGTGAATGGAACTTGGGTTTTTATTAGGAGAACATAATATTATTACTAAAGTGATGTCCCAATAAAAAAGAAAAATATTTTTGTAATAAATAGTTTGGCTCTCAAACATAAATATATTACCGTGGAACAAAATTCTAATCATAAAATATTAAATTAAATAAAAAAAATAAAAATTAATTTGAATGAAGACTTTAACATCTGGATCTTATGCACTTCCGGATCTTATGTCCTTTAGAAGTGCTAGAACTTATAGGTATCATGGTCCTGGGTTGGATTGCACCGCTCACATTCTATTCCAATTACAATTAGATTCTTTTGTGATTGAAGGGTTGATATTCCATGGTCAATTTCAACTAAAGACAAGTTTTAGAAAAGATTTTATGGTTTCAGGTTAAAATCATTGTACCATAGTCACTCTTTCAAAAACAAAATTATATATATTTTTAAATTTTACTCGAAAAAAATAGTTGACTAGCAATGAGTTGCCCTTGTTTCGATATTTTATATTAAGGTTTTTTATATTGAATATCGTTTATAAATATTTACAAATATCAGCATTCGTTCTAGCAAACACAAAAGAAATCGATCTCACAACCATAGACGATAATAATTAGGCGATTGCCATTACACCAAATGTCATTTGACACTAACTTTGCTTTTATCCAGTATGTTAAATAAAATTTATAAAAAATTTCTACCAAGAAAATTAAAAGAAAATTATCATTTAAATATAAGTAGATAAATTTTAGGTCTAATGGATTAGTACAACTTTGGACACTTCCCAGACCTACACTTATCAAAAGGAGACCTAGGTTCAAACCTAAGGGGCATACCCAACCTTAGCAAAGGTAGTAGTTTGACCGAGTCCGTTGAGTGTGCACCAGCTTAATAACAACGGTACCAACCCCAAACCACCGGGAGCCTCCCTCGATCGTGTTTGCCGATGTGAAATAAGGGTTACGGTAGTAGGACTATTATTCAAGGCTATTATCAGAAGCAATACAATTTGATCCTATAACCAATTGTTCAAAAAAAATAGTTTCCAACTCCTCCACTATAAAAAAAAGGCATAAATAAATTTTAAGTAATTTAAATAAAAATTTTAAGATTCAAATAAACATCTCTCACACATTTTAAATTATTTAAAACAGAAGATAAGTTAATGTGCTTTTTACTTTTTACTTTTCCCTTTTCTGCACCTGTGTTACCTGATGGAACGTCACGAGCACGTAAGACGGCCGAGGTCGGAAAGCAGTGGTGTGAAGTATATCTTTTATACAAGGAACACTGATGTGTACGTTTCGTACATTTAAATTATTTGAAAATAATTATTATTATTTTTATGTATATATAAATTTTAATTTATTGGAGTAAGAAAAAGTTAATGGTCGATTATGGAATTAAAAGGGACAGAACAAGCATTTTACCGGTTATTAAGTTTGAGACTTTTACCGGCTATTAAGTTTGGGACATGTACTCCACCTTTTACAAATAGACTTATTTTTTTTTAATTTTTTAAAAAAATATCGGTTACTAACTTTGGGACAGTTTACCTACAAGCACTCCACCGGTTACAAATAAACCTATTTTTTTAAATTATTAAATTTTTTTTTTTTTCATTGGTCAGAAACCTCTGCAATCAAGCTAGGCATTTTCATTTAGACATGATTTTTAGTAAAGCCAAAAACTAAACTTATCAACAAAAAATAACACACCACAGTTTAAATTTAAAACTTTTAAAAAAACTGAAACCCTATCTGTTACACTCTTCCTCAAACAATTATTAAAAAATAATAATTAGTAAAAAATAATAAGGAGATTTAGTATGTACCTAGTTCAGTTGTTGGCTAGACCGAACTAGCCAGACTATGTTCACCTAAAAATTTGATGGTGTGTTATGGTCCCTTGGATTTTCAAAAATTTTAATAAAAAATTATCATATAAATTTAAATATATTTAAAATATCATTGCCATTATTGAAAAATGAGATTTGTATCTTCAGATTGGATTAATGAGGTTGAATGATTATGATTAATTAATTTTATTTTTATTTTTTAAAGAAATCTAGCTACAAAGTAGCTCAAGTTCTTATCTTTATAAATAAGAGAAAGAAAGTTGGAGGGGTTTTAAATTTGTTTATAGGATCAAAAATATTACTTTTAGGATTAGGGAAAGTTGGAGGGGTTTTAAATTTGTTTATAGGATCAAAAATATTACTTTTAGGATTAGGGACAGTTGCGTTTAAGTTTTATGTTTTGTTGAGTTGATTTGAGAATATTTACGTTTAAGTTTTTTTTAATTGGTTTAAATTTTAATTTGGTTTTATTTAAATTATGTGTATCAAACAAGTACATTAAATAAGACTTAATGAGTTATATATATTTTATATTTTTGATGAGTAATGTAAAAGATAATTTATATTTTAAATTTAAGGCTCAAGCTCAAAACATATAATACAATTAAACAAAGTTTATATACAATTCGACTTCTAATGGATGAAAGTTTATGGATGAGCCTCTAACACTGTTAAACAAGATTCGTTCTTTCCTTGTCCTCTTGTTCTTTAATTCATACATTAGAAACTAAATAACCATAGACAAAAGCACAAAACAAACAGAAAATAACCTATTTGTTCCAAAATGACAAAGTCCAGATTGAAACGTTGTATCTATTATTGCCTCAATGTCAAAAGCACTGTCAAGAAGGTAGAAGCATTGTCGATGCTTTTGCTAAATAATTTTGTTCTCTAAAACCTGCAAAATACACAAAAAATAATTGAGTTAGCAGTAGAGGGGTTTTCCTAGATCAATGGGGAATAGGTAACTCCTTCAATCACCATCAAATCCCTAGTTGAATAGTAGAGATAAAATGAAAACTAAATTCAAAATGATGACTTTTCAACCCAAAAAAAAATTACCATTAAGGAGCAATAATGTCATTGTGCTTTTGCTTCTTGATGACAAGCTAAGACTACAACCCTATAGTGCCTCTACCCATAGGTACAACAAAGCAATATTTCAAAAGAAGACACTCTGACGTATAGACTTATTTTAATATAAAACCCTTGATGAGAAAGGTACAAAGATTCTAATTAGAGATAGTAGATTAAAACTAGAAAGGGAAACACAACTATAATGAATTTGACATTTAAATAGTAGCAATTGAGCTTACCGAAAAAAGGAAACTTACTTTTATATAAATAATATATTATGATAAACAAAGATAGTAAGAAGAGGATGACAACAATAAAATAGACAATTGAACAAAGTTGATTGATGCCAATCAGTGGGCTGTGCATAAGCTTGTAGCCTCAAAACCTTAGCAGATGCCCCATGCCACAATGATAGGATGAGGGCTTGCTATCGATGGAAAGGGAAAGATAGAGATGAAAACTACAAAATATCAAAAACACCCCTTGTGATCCATCCAAAGCTTCACTGCTACCAGATGGTATGTGGAGATCGCTTGTAACAAAGCTTCATTGTATTGTAGAGCAAATGAAGGATGATGTTGATAGAAATTTGTTGTAGGGAGTGAGAAGCAATTTTGGTAGACCTTTCCTACTAAAAAGGATTGAGAGAGGATTTCTATAAATCCTCGCTATTAGAAAAGAGATGTATGTCCTCAAAAAGGATTTTGGTAAAGCTTTACTGTTGGAATCGTATTGTATTCATAAAGGATTTTGGAAGAGCTTTATTGTTTGGAATAGATGTATGTTCTTAGAAAGAATTTTAGCAGAGCTTTGCTGTCAGAATTATTTTATGTTTTGGCTTACCCAAGGGATGACTTTATAGGAAGTCAAGATCCATAGGGGAGGCTTCTAGAAAATCTACCAAGATCAACAACTGGTTAGGTGACATCGTCTGCATAACTTGGTGAGTTTCAAGATGGCAATACATTTTGAGATGATGGTGGATTTGATTAGGGGATATGATATAGATTTCATAGGTGATGGATGGCTTGCATACTGTCATGTTTTTTATTTTTTCATTATGGTAGTCAATATTGTTGGCTTCATAAGCATCGATGATGTTAGAGTCAAATGATTGTTGACATGATGAATTGGATGAGAAATGAAAAAATTTGAAAGTCTGAAAAAAGCATTTCCAAATAAGTAGAAGCACCATTGGTGTTATTGCTTCTGTCTTGACACTTTTGCTTTTAAAGCAATAAATACTACTAGTTTACACTTGAATATGATTAACTTGGTTTAGATATTTGTTTTATTAGCTTCTAAAGATGTTGATAATATTTGGAGTCTTGACGATGTGGTTAAAATTGGGTGTCCAACGATGTGGTTAAAATTGGGTGTCCACATTTACCCTTTTTTGATGCATTGTTGAATAATAAATGCATCAAAAAATAGCCTTCATGTCCCAATTTTTAGATAGACAAGTTTGATGTTGATTAGGATTTGTGATGTGAGATGAGTGATGTTTTGGATTTATTTGTTATTAATGACATAAAATTTTGACTCTTTTATAGCATTAAATGTTATTGTGCCCTGATGTTCCCCTCGAGTTTCAAAGGTCAAATCAAGTTTGACCTAGGAAACTTGAGTTATTCATGATTCACACTAGTGTAGTAATAAAAGCTTGAGGACAAACAATAAATATTTATCGAGATGGAGGGTAAAATGATTGAGGAGGTATAAACATAATCATTTTTACCCTGGACGATGATAATTAGGATTTTCAGACCATTGATCTTACTACAAATTTTAATGGTATAAAAACCAAGACCGATGCACTATGCCGACAGAGTGAGACCACCACCCATAGAAGGAGGGCAGGGCTAGGTAAGAAACATTAAAACTTGTAATTTTTTAAATTTTTATCTCAAAAACATTTCTAAAGATAAGGGTAGAGCTTTTGCATGTTGAGGGTGTTATCATGCCAACACTAGCACCAGCTAATGATATTTTGTATATTAATGATAGTTTCATAATTTGGCAATGCTAACACCATCCTTTGATGCTTTAGTCACCTAGTGACACTTTTTATTAGCTAAATTTTTTACTGATTTTGCAAGTTTTGATGAGTAATAAGTGATGGGTATGGTTGGTTGAAGAAGATACTATAGGCCCTAGACTATCAAGAGAGGAGGCCCCATGCTCTAAAGATGATCCAAGGGCTTCTAGATTTTATAGATCATGTTTTATTTATGATAGTAGGGTTGTACCATGTATCTCTCATGTCAAAGGTAAAGTTTGATAAGGTATTGTTGATAACCCTAGTAGAGTGATGATATTTAGAGATGAATACCTTTCAATTTTTGTGTAAAGAGCACATAGTCAAATTGAAGGATGTGTGGCATATTTTGTGGGTGGCAATTAGAGGGACACTAGTCTACATGAGCTAGGATTATCAATAGATATTGGAGTGGCTCACTAGAGATGTTAATTTCTGTATAGTAAGGTCTGCCATTGACATCCATGTCATTTATGTTGGAGGTCATCTGGACAGGATTATGATACTACTATGTGCATTGATATTTAGGGTGTTGACCAAGGACACTAGTCAATGAGTGATGCACTAGGACTAGAGTGAGGTAGTCACCAACATGCTAGAGCATAAGACGATGTTTACCTGGTTACCTATTATTTTGGCTAGGTTGTACCACACATTGTATCAAGTGGTGTACATAAGAGGTAAGGGGATCTCATATTACATGCTATCATAGATATGGGTATGGGAGCACATAGTTGTGTTGTGACCGTTGATATTTCTAGGATAGGTGGGGGACCTAGAGGTACCAACAATATATCACTAGGCCCACCATCCAGAGGTAGGGTAGGCCTCATAAAGTCATTTTGGTAAGAGTTAAATGAGTGATCAATGACTTAAACCAGAAGTAGGTTACTTGGCACCCATATAGACAACACCTAGGGTGGGAAGAGGATGCCTATCAATTGGCTCAAGTTAAGTGAGTTAGGTGGCTAGTTAGACCATGGAGAGAGTACAAGCTCTTTCATTTTGATAGGATGGTATGCTAGTTCAAATTATAGCAGTGGATTTTGATGGGGCCAATCTAGTATTAGTGATCCATATGAGAGAAAGGGTTTGGGCCTTATCCAAATATTAACACATATCCATAGACATAAGTGGATGACTTGGTGATCTTGGATCCATTGAACAATGACCTTGGAGTCAGTTTTGGCTATTAGGGATGGTATCAGACCATTTTCCCCTTGAGGATCACTATAGTTAGACTGAGGATAAGCATGCATATGCAATAAAGGAGGTAACCTTAGTGGGTATAATAGGTGATCCCACCATTACTAAGGCAGTGTCACAAGTACTACTAGAGGATATAGAGGGCAACAATAGTAGCAATGACTTTGCTGATGATCATGGTAGGCAAGACATGACCTAACAAGTTGTCTTAGTCCATCATAAAGGAATAGAGTGATACACTAGCCCAATAAGTGGTAAGTCTTTAGGCTATGTTGGTAATGACAGTTAGAGAAGGATGAAACACAATAATAGGTAGTATCTCAAATGAAAAAATATAATAGGCTTGTCCACTAGACCTCCATGATGAAACAAAAATCTTGATTCTAACTACAAAGAGGAATGTAGCTATAGAGATAGGTGGAGCTTACAACAATTAGCTAGTTCAAACCCTCCTAAACTAGATGGTTTCCACACAATAATGACATATAATGGAGTTGGCACAAGTGTAGGTAGAGTTGACGGTAGAGGTTGAGTGGTCTACCTACTACAGGACATGTTATGCAACATTACGAATGGATCATTGGCTCACTTTGATGACTGGTTCACAAAATAGGACAACACAAACACATTCATGATTTATGACTTGGTAGTCATAGCAGTCTGTGAGGATGCCACCACCGCTTTGGGAAGGATCATAATCATCTAACATAGGGTCCTGAAGGTAGCTGTCCCTATGAAGGTCAATTTTGTAGTTGGTTGTATGATAGACACTATGTTGTGTGTGTATAGATGTATCGATATATTGAGATTATATATAAAAAAATTTATTATGATCTTGTGTTAATTGTATGTGTGATGGATGAATTATTGTGCTTTATTATGGTTGTTTAATTTTATGACGATGAGTTAAGTTAGTTTAAATTTGATGTGATGACTAATAATATTATTTTAAGTTATTCTTAACAATGATTACGATGTTATAGATCATAGACGATTGAAACATGAGTCGTGATGATTAGTTTAGTCAATAGTTTTTATATTTTGAATGTAAAGATGATATGTTGTGCATGGATGTGTGCTTGAGATTACAAATGATGTGCCAAGAGGATTGTTGATAGTGCCATGAGGTGTTTCTATAGTATAAGCTATGATACGCATAAAGCTTTGCCCATGGGAAATTTAGATAATGTCATAAGGTATTGCTATGATACACACTATGATATAGATAAATGTTTTGCTTAGGGGAACTTTAGATAATGTCACAAGACATAACTATGATACATGCTATGATATAGATAAATTCTTTGCCTAGGGGGACTTTAGATAATGTCAAAAGACATTGCTATGATACAAGATATGATATAGATAAAAGCTTTGCTTTTGGGGACTTTATATGATGCCACAGGGCATTATTATGATACAAGATATGATACAGATAAAATATTTATCCAACAAACTTTAGATAATATCGTAAGGCATTACTATGATACAAATAAAATCTTTACCTAGAGGAACTTTAGATAATGTTGTAAGGCATTGCTACAATACAAGCTATGATATCGATAAAGATTTACCTAAGGAATTGTAAATAATGTTGTATGACATTGCTTTGATACAAGCTATGATACAGATAGAGATTTTTGCTAGAGGATTTTAGATAATGTTATAAGACATTGCTATGATAAAAGATATGATACAAATAAAATCTTACACAAGGGGATTTTAGATAATGTCGTAAGGCATTGTTATTATACATTTGGGTTCCCCCAAGAAAATTGTTAGAGTATATTATATTATTTGATATATGGAAAGGTCAAGAGTCTCTTGACTAGGTGGCAAGATAAGAAACTCAAAGGTCATTTTGTAAAAGTATATTATGAACTCAAAGCTTCATAACTTGTACACAAGTTCTTTTCATAATAAGAATTCTACAAATTGTGTTATCATTTGTTTAGTCTGAAAGTTTCATTTACATCATTATCTTGATCTTATTGTATCGTAAATATATTATTTTTGATCTTGTGAAATTTATCCTGTGAGTTTCATATTGGTATTAAGGCTTAAAAAGCCATCAGTGGTAACAAAGCTACATCAAGGATTTTCTTGCATAGGTTGAAGAAACAACTAGTGAAGACAAGGACTCATCTATTAGAGGGTAAATCAACTTTAAGATAGTTGATCATTCAGTTCTTGAAGGTAGACCTTGACAAATAAAAGAACTACAAAATATTTCAAGTCATTTGGACCTTGATAGAAGCAATAGTAAAAGAGAATTTTAGAGAAGATAATATTCAAGAAAATAAGTAGCAAGGTATAAAGAAGATTCAAGTTTCAAATGCTCGTCCTATCATTAATTTAGCCTCCCCATGGAAAAAAAATTAGTCGAAATTGATTAGACGTTTTTCGCAGGACTGCCCAAACTGTCGAACTCATTTCGGCCATATCTCACTCATCCAGACTCGGATTGAGCTAAAAGTTTAAGGGTAGATGCCTGAAAAACCCTAGAATGTCTCCAACAATTTTCATATCATTTGGAGCAACATAGATCCTAGTGGATCCCTATGTGTGAACGAGATATTTGGCAAGTGGCTATGCAAGGGTTTCATCTGGGTTGAGTGCAAGCAGCTCCAGAGGTTGGTTTTTAGGGCCTTCGGGCCCTAGCAACCAATATTTTTGTGGTTTATGCTTAATATTTTAGTAGGAAATGTTGCAAGGGATACAAGATGGGTTAGAAATTTGTCTTTCGATAGATCATACTGTGAACTTGAGTGACAACAACTTCCAATTTTCTGCACAAAAGAAAAGTGAAAACCATACCTTTCCACGGTGTCTAGGGAAAGGATTAAAGAGATCACGAAACAAGTTTCAAGCATTTGATCAAAAAATGGCTCATATCTCAAGTGAATCTGGTGCTAAGGTGCACCCACAAAATAATTCTACTATGAAAACCCCTATCAAGGGTAAGAATTTCAAAGACTCAGTCCCAAAAATGAATTTTAGGGATGCCCTTTGTGGTGGATAGCCTTAGCCCAATGCTAATATCAATATTAGGGCTTCCCATAAACCTCTAAGAATGCCTAAGATTGATCCCAGGAAAATGGAGTCAGGATGTCTTAAAGCAGTTGATGGAACTCCTATTGTTAAGCTTGATATGGGTAACATTTAGACTGGCATTGAAGATTTGGAAAAAAGAGGACTAATTTTTCGGTTCGTGGGTTTTTGTCCGAGTCTATCTACTTTCAAAGTCTGGGCTGCAAAAATCTGGAAAACTAAAGGTGAGTTACAAATATCTATTTATCCAAATGGTTATTTTCTTGTTTTATTTGCTAATAATGAAGATAGAGAGAAAACGTTTCAAGGGGGTCCTTGGTTTTTTGGAAGGGCAGGGCTTTTCATGAAGCCCTGGCATACTAAATATAAAGCCAAAGAAGAGATTCCTTCTATAGCTCCCGTATGGGTTAGACTCTTTGGCCTCCCTATTGAATTTTGGAATCCTACTATTTTTTCTTCAATTGGAAACTCTTTAGGAACTTTTATGATGATTGTTGATTGTACTCAACATATTATTTATGCTCGGATTTGTGTTTTAATGGATTTTGACAAACCCCTACCTAAAAAGATCACATTACAATTTGGGGAAGACACTTTGGAGCAAGTAGTGGACTATGAGAACATTCATTTTCGTTGTAGAATTTGTCATGAATATGGTCATTTGGCCAGTAAATAAAATTCCTGTTCAAAAGAAAGAAGATATAAACTTAGCAGGTTTCCAAATCCCTAAGAAGAAGAACACTCAGAAAAAACCAGTTATGAAGGATCAATCAAAGTCATCTGCTAATATGTTTGAAATCCTTTCCACAAATGATGTCCCAAGTGAGGAAGAGGAAATAATGGAAACTGAAATCTTAGAAACACAATTTAAATATGAAGGGAAGAAATCAGAGACAAACCAACAAATCAAAGGTTTTCAATAGAAAAAAAGGAGAAAATTTACACAAGAAAAACAATATTTCAAATGTCAAAACTTCAAATAATGCAGGTCCTAATATAGACTCCGTTGAACCATCTAGTAAAATTTTGGCTGTGTATGAGCATTCTTCAAGGTTAGAAGCCATCTTAGATTCAATTGGAATAAGTCAAGAAACATGGAAAAAAAATTGAAGATGGATTCTAATCAAAAAGTAGGTTGCAAGACCAATCAATATCATATGGTAAAAGAAGGTGAAAAGCTTGTAGAGGAAGGTAAGATCAATGCCCTTCCCAATTTTTTTAGCCCTTGTATTAATGAAGATCATCACTTGGAATATTAGAGAACTCAAAGAGAGTATTTCAAAACAAAATGAAATTAGAAGAATGATTCAGATAAATCATCCACATCTTGTTTTCCTTCAAGAAACAAAGATGTCAATGGAGGATATGGACTTAATTGCCAGTAAAATTTGGCCAGTTGGAAAAGTGGTTTCCCTCAGTTCCCAAGGGACTTCGGGTGGCATTGCTTGTCTTTGGGACCCAAAAGAGGTACTTATTCACCATATGGTTGGCAGTTGGGGTTTGTTGGCTATAGCTATTCAAAGTAGACATTCCAACCAGATTATGCTCTACATTACTTGTTTATGCTCGACTTCTTTGGAGGAAAAAAAAAGACAGTGGAAGGATATTAATCATATTATCTCTCATTTTCCTAAAGCTTGGATCTTGATCGGAGGAGATTTCAATACCATCCTCTCTCTGGATGAGAAAAGGGGTGAAATAGAAATTTGGATAAAAGCACTGACCTCATGAGCAAATATATTGCAAACCTCCATCTTGTGGATATCCAACCAGACAATGGCCTTATGACTTGGTCTAACAGAAGGTAAGGCTTTGCTTGTATAATGGAGAGATTGGATAGGTTTTTGCTCTCTAAAAATTTCTTAATCCATGGTCACATTCCTAAAGTGAAGACTCTTAATAATGCTGGTTCGGATCATTGGCCAGTCATGGTGGAAATGTGGAAAACCAATGTGAGTTTCTCTCCTTTTCATTTTCAATTAATGTGGCTTAGAGACATTTCCTTCAGATCTCGTACGCAACAATGGTGGAAGGAAGGTAAACCTATGTATGGGACTGAGATGTTCTATTTTGCCAAAAGATTGCAATATATTAAATCTAAAATCAAGACTTGGAACTGGAAAGAGTTTGGGGATGTTCATAAAAAAAAACATGAAGTTATTGCTCATCTTGAAAATTTGAATAAGAAAATCCGTTTAGATGGCCTCACAAAGAAGAGAAGTGCAGATGAAATTAAACTCACAACTTAGTTAGAGGAATGGGAAAAAAGAGAAGAAATATTATGGAAGCAAAAATCTAGAATTCAATGGCTCAAAGGAGATCGAAACACAAATTTCTTCCACAAATCTCTTCTATCTCGAAGATCTCACAACTTTATTTCTTCCTTAAAATCAGATTTTGGAGATGTTGTTTATACTTGGGATGGCATGAAATCTATTGTTGTTGATTACTTTTCCAATATTTTTACTGCTACTCCTCTTGACTCAACTTCACAACAAAATGTTCTTCAAGCAATCCCTTCTCTTATCACTTTTGAGGAGAACTCTATTTTGACTACTCCTGTTACTATCAATGAGATTCAACAAGTAGTTTTTAAAATGCAAAAAGGGAAAACCCCAGGTCTTGATGGTTTTCCCATTGAGTTCTACTAAGAGTTATGGGATATCCTTCATGTTGATTTATTAGAGGTGGTGGAAGAAGCCAAGAAATCCAAAGAAATTTTGAAGGTTATCAATAAAAATTATATTACTCTTGTTCCAAAAGCTCAAGATGTTGATCATATCTTAGCTTTTAGACCTATTGCTTTATGTAATGTTCTTCTCAAAATCATTACTAAAATCATGGCAAAAGGGTTGAAGCCTCTTTTGCATAAGATTATTTCCCCATAGCAAGGGGGTCATGTGGACGGACGTCAAATAGTAGATGAGATAGTTCTTGCTCAGGAAGCCATCCATTCCATGGATATGCAAAATTCTCCTTCCATATTCATTTGGTTAGACTTATCCAAAGCTTATGACAGAGTGGATTGGTACTTCCTTATCAAAGTTTTGAGGCAATTTGGTTTCTCTAAGGATTGGATGGATTGGATTATGGGATGTATCTCTTTAGTTTCCTACTTAGTTTTTATCAATGGCAGGCCTTCTCAGTATTTCCTAGCTTCCAAAGGTATTAGGCAAGGTGACCCGCTATCCCCTTATTTATTCATCATTCTTGTTGAATGCTTGGGTAGGACTATAACCAAAAAGAGGGAAAACAAAACCCTTGAGGGAGTTACCAATGTTTATGGAGCAAGACCTATCTCTCATCTTCAATTTGTGGATGACTCTACCCTTTTAGGTAAAGCTACAGTTAAGGAAGCTTCTAATATTAAGCAAATCATTAGCTATTTTTCTAAGGCTACTGGACAGTTGATCAATGAAGACAAATCTAAAGTTATTTTTTTTCATTGCTCTACTAGACAAGAATCCATGGTCTTGGATAAATTAAGATATAAGAAGACCTCTCTTGCAATCACTTATTTAGGTATTCCCATAAATATTCAAAGGCAAAAAAATAAATATTGGAATTGGTTGCTTGACAAAGTCAAGAAGAAAATTGGAAAGTGGACCAACAAGTGGATTTCTTCTGGGGGTAGAATAACCTTGGTAAAATCAGTCCTTCAAGCTATTCCTATTTATGTTTCTTCCATTTTGAATATCCCAAAGGTTGTTCTTCGAGAATTGGATCAAATCAGTCATCGTTTCCTTTGGAGTGGTATTAAGGAGAAAAGAAAATGGGCCTTGGTGAAATGGGATACTTTGTCTTCCTAAGAGTGAAGGGGGGTTAGGATTCTGGTCTTCAATTAATAACAACAAAGCTTTAGCTTCTAAATTATATTGGAGGATGTTGCATAACCCCAATGCTCTTTGGGCCAATAATCTTTGTGCTAAATATGCTGAGAACAAAAGTCCTGAAGACCTTGTTCGCTATCAACTTCCTACCAAAGGTTCTCCCATTTTAGCAATTCTTAAGACTGGTGAGGATTTGATAAAGAAAAAAATATTTTGGATCATTCATAATGGTCAACATGCAAATTTTTGGACAGATTCTTGGGATGGTCACAAGCCTTTGATAACTCAGTTTTCCAATTGGAGGCCTTGGATGGAGGAACTTCACCAAGCTAATTGGATAAAGGTGGCTAATTACTATCGGTACCATACTGGTAATTCAAAGGTTGGTAGATATTGGATCCCTATTGAGGACTGACCTATTCAAATCCTAGAAATGCAAAGACAAGATATCCAAGGCATCCTTCATATGAGATCCCTCTCTTGGTCCCATGAAAAAGATTGTTTTGGATGGAACAATACTACTAAGGGTGAGTATTCAGTTTCTCAAGGTTATTTGACCTTATGCCATAATAATCCCAACCATTATTATGGCGTATTTTATCGATTGTGGGCTCAAAAGCTCTAGCCTAAGGTGAGGTTCTTTAATTGGCTTTTATTGCATCGTAGGGTGCTTACTGGTGAGCAACTTACTGGTTTACTGGTGAGCAACAACCGGATTTTTAATCAAGATAGGAAGGATATTTACTATATTTGGCAAAAGACCATAGCCAACTTAGTTGAATCAGTCCATCAACTCCTTAATCACCCCCAAAACTCCCACCAAAGATGGGATCAAGTGATGCAAATATTGAAGATTAAATCTTCTAAGGGAAACCAACTTAAAGGGAATGTGAGTATTAGTAAGATGGATAGGACTAGAAATTGGCAACCTCCTCCTAAGAATTTTGGAAAATTCAATACTGATGGAGCCTCTAGAGGGAACCCTGGAAAATCCAAGGGTGGGAGGAATTGGTAGACTTTCAGATGGCTCCTTGGTTTTTACTTTTGCTAAGAATTTGGGTATTCTTTCCAATAACCTTGCTGAGGAGTATGGTATCCTCAGAGGCCTTCAGGAGGCTACTAAGGTTGGATGGGAAAAGGTGTTAGTTGAGTATGACTCTCAAATTATGATTAATCTCTTGAAGAATCCTTCTAAGAATCATAAGGTGGATTGGAGAATAAAAAGAATTATTGAGAAGATTCAGTTAATCCAAATGGGATTTTTGAAAGTTGATTACAATCATGTGGTCAGAGATCAAAACAAGAGTGTTGATGCTTTAGCTAATTGGGCTTTGGACAAAGGCGATGTTACTTGTTATGGCCACCCTCCTATATGGTGGGCTTCTCAAATTAGGGAAGCTCTTCTTTCTATCATTTCTTTGGATGGCTCCAGTTCTGAAGGTACCTAGTTTCTTGTTTTTTTTTTTTTGCTTCTCTTTGGTTCATTCAATTTTTTTTAGTTCCCTAGCTCATTCTATTCTTTATTTTGTTTCCTCTGTTGATTCTTGCCTTCATAGTTTTCTGGTCTAGATAGGTCATCGTTTTGTTCAATTGTTTTTCTTTTTTCTTTATTGTTTTTTTTGTTTAGTTTTTTAAGGTGGGTGGGTTCTTTGGTTTTGTTTTGTTTTTGTGTTCTTTGTGTTGTTTTTTGTTGTTCTTGTGTTTTTGTTGTTTTGTTTTTTTTTTTATGTTTTTTGTTATTGTTCTTGTGTTTTTTTCGTTCTTGTTCTTGGGTTTCTCTTTGTTTGTGTTATTTCGTGTTTTTATGTGTGAGTGTTTTCTATGTTTTTTGTTTTTGTTTATTGTCTATTGTTGGTTGTTTTTTATTTTTATTTTTATTTTATTTTTTTTAATTTTTTAGGTTTTGGTTGTGTTTATTTTTCATGTTTATTTTTGGGTTATGTCTTTGTAGTGTTCTGTTGTTTTTGTCTTGTTTGTGTTTTGTTATGTGGTTCTTGTGTTTTCCTATGTGGTTTGTGTTGTGGTTTATTTTATCTTATTGTGTGTGTTTGGTTGTGCTTTTGTTTTTGACACACTCAAGGAGCATGTTTTTTATTTTAATTTATTATTTTTGTTGTTATTTACTTATTTTTAAATTGGTTTTGTGTGTTTGTTTGCTCCTTGAGTATGTCAAAAGTGGTAGGCCAAGTCCGAGTCCTAGGCGTTTTTGACGGAATGGATACCCCTGACTCCTTGGGTCTTACCCGAAAGTGGCATCCCTTTTGGGATGTTTTCCACACAAAAAAAAAAAAGTTTCAAACGCTCAGAATCAAAACATAGTAAGGAAGTTGAAATGCTTAGGAAAGTACCTCGTCAAACGATTCAAGAATGAGAAATGATATTGAAACAAGTGAATTAGTGCCAAGATTTTTAGTGCAACATTGAAACAGGTGAATTAGTGTAAGAACTTTGATCGAGTACTAAGTATTATTCAAATTTTCTTGGTAATATTCAAGGCATAGGCAGAATAATATGAAAGTTAGGTTAATTAGCACCATGTAATGCCACCTTACCATGTAGCATTACTTCATCAGGTAACTCCACTTTTGCATGCAAGGAGATAAAACGTTCTAACTAGATCATCCAAAGACACACATCAATGATACTAGCCTATTAAAGGGCCTTCACACGAGCAATATACGTTGAGCA
Source organism: Wollemia nobilis (assembly GCA_028583015.1). NCBI lineage: Eukaryota > Viridiplantae > Streptophyta > Pinopsida > Araucariales > Araucariaceae > Wollemia > Wollemia nobilis. Next base: position 9,003,437 of record JAQPPZ010002969.1, on the reverse strand, counting down.
AAGTCATGGAAATAGATGCAGAAGTAGGAGAAGGTTTGAGGTAATAATTCTTAAGGTTTTGTTCTAAGGTTTTATTTTTTATAGGAGTAATAAGGTTTATTAATGTTATGGAGTAATAAGTAATATTAATATGTGTTATTAGTTTTATTTGAGATTTTGTGGAGTGATAAGGTTTAGGATTATTTAATTTTTAGTTTGATTTATTTTTAAAGTTGGAGTAATAAGTTGCTTAAGTTTAATATTTATTTATTGAAGCATTTGATTAAATATGTAGTGATAAGGTATAGAAAGTTTTAAAGTTTTTAAAAATATATGTATTGGTTTTATACTTTGAAAAAGGTCTAAAAATCAAATATTTGTAAATCTAGATATTTGGGAGTCAAGATGATTTCTACACAAAAAACTTAGAGAAAACAAAATTTGCAAATTTCATTTTTTTATATCGAGACATAAGATTTACTACTTTATCTAAACCTTGAAGTCATTATGGATTATTGGTATATAGATTCTAGAGCCAATAGGCATATGATTGGAAACAAACAATGGTTTTATTCTTTTTTGTGAAAAAATGAGAAACCGATAGCTATAGCAAATATTATGACTTCTGAAGTCAAAGGAGTGGGAGATGTTATAGTCAATCTAACACATGGAAAAGGAGTAATTAATAATGTGTTATATGTCCCAGGATTAAATACTAATCTTCTTTCATTTTCTCAGCTTATGGATCAAAATTTGGGAGTAGAATTTAAAGTTATTAAAGGAAAAAAATAATGTCATATTATCAAACAAGGAAAAGTGATAGCTTCAATATCTTATAAATATTGTTTACGCTAGATATAGTAACAAATATGGATCTATCGATGGGAATGTGTAAAATAAAAGAGTTTTAGAATAAAAGACTAGGACATACAAGTGCATCATCATTGAATGAAATGACTAAATATCAAATGGTAGAAGGATTACCAAAATCTCTTGGGAATCTATAGTTTGTCTAGAATGTTTAGAAGGAAAACAACATAGAATACCTTTTGAAATTCATCAATACAGAGCTCAAAAACCATTGGAATTTATGTATATAGATTTATGTGGTCCAATGAATGTTACTAGTGTTGGAGGACACAAATATTTTCAGCTATTTGTTTATGATTATTCCAAGAAAATGTGGGTATACTTTATGAAATACAAATTTGAAGCATTTAGTTGTTTTAAACAATTTAAACTTCTAGTTGAAAAAGAATCAAGGAAAACTATCAAGAATATTTGCTTAGATAGAGGAGGTGAATTTTTATCAAAATAATTCAATCTATTCTTAGAAGAAAATGGAATAAAAAGGCAACTCACTACGACATATTCATCGCAACAAAATGGTATTGTAGAGAGAAGAAATAGATCTATCATAGAAATGGTTAGATGCATGTTAAAAGAAGCTAATATTGATCATCAGTATTGGGTATAAGTAGTTAAAATAGTAGTATATTTGCATAACAGATTACCTACAAGAATACTCACGAATGTTACAACAGAAGAAGTATAGTAAGGAAAAAAACCAGGTGTAGAGTGGTTAATATTTTTTGGATGTAAAGCTTATGTGCATATTCCAAAACAAAAAAGAAAAAAATTAGAAGAAAAAACAATGTGTGGTATATTCCTTGGTTATGATAATGGATCTGCATGATATAGAATAATTGAGCCAACAACAAAGAAAAACTATATAAGTAGGGATGAAGTATTTTATGAAAAAATCAAATTTTGTATTAAAGAACAAAAGTTTGATTCAAATGTTCTTCTAATTTTTTTGGAAGAAGACTTATCAAATGAAGATACAAAGTCAAAATCTCAAGATGAACAAAATGAAACTATAGAATTTTCAATAAATTTATAGAGAAAAAAACCTATATGGCTTAGAAATACACTTAGAGATTCAAATCTAGAGCAAATATCAAATCTTACTACAACAAGACCTCAAACTCGTAGTCTCACTAGAATAAATAGAGGATTTTTAAGTTCTATGGTAGAATCTAGATCTACAATTCAAGCTTTGAATCATCCAAAATGGAAGGCGACTGTAGAATCAAAATATACATCATTATTGAAAAATAAAACATGGAATTTAGTTGAGATACCTCCAAAAAAGAAAATATTTGGTTCTAAATGGGTTTATAAAGTCAAATATAAAGCAGATGGTTTGCTTGACAAGTACAAGGGATGACTAGTACCAAAAGGATATACTCAAATTGAAGGAGTTGACTGTGAATGAACTTTTGCACCAATAACAAGGATGAATACTATCAAACCAATTTGTGCTTTAGTGGTAGATCATGAATGGAAACTTCATCAAATGGATGTAAAAAGTGCATTTCCTAATGGTTATCTTGAAGAAGAAGTCTATATGTTTCAACCATAAGGATTTGTAATTAAGGGACAAGAACACAGAGTTTGTAAGTTAAAAAAATCCTTGTATGGTCTAAAACAAGCCCCAAGAGCATGGTATATAAAAATCAATAATCATTTATTACAACACAACTTTAAGAGAAGTTTATCAGATCCAAATATCTATACAAAAAAGGTTGGAAATGATATAATAATACTTATAGTATATGTTGATGATATAGTAATTACAGGAAGTGTTAGAATATTATTATAATGTGCACTATGCCTATGATTGACAGGTTGACATTTGTCTTTTGCCACTTGTCCCTATCTTTAGTTTGAGTTGGAGTGGTGTCTTCTGAAAGACACTTGGAGTGGAGCTTATGACACTTGTCATATCTCCCTCCTAAGCTTGATGCTTATATATTGTAATATAACTTGTAAATATGTAATGCCTTTTGTTCACTCCCAACATCTGGTATCAGAGCGGTGAGATCCGCCTGTGGGGTTTGAGTATGGAGTCAGGGAGTATGCTCTCCACTCATTGAGTGGATCAGAAACCAGAAGCTCCCTATTTTTTTTTGGGTTAAGTTTCCCCTCTTGTGATCCATGTGAGAGCAATTTATTTTTAGAAAAAGTCTAAGCTAAAGGGGGGAAAAACATTTTTTTTATGAGATTTATAGCAAATTTTGCAGATAGGTTTTGGTCTCCCCGTGGTCAATTGTATTTTTACAGCATATGCAGGCTTTGACATCTCTGAAAAAGAACACAGTGATTGCGCATTGGACAAGGATTGTTAAGCATCCACCAGATCTAGGTCTTGGTAGTTCACAAATCTCATCGACAAAGGAATTTCATGTGGGAAAGTAGAGCGCAAGATTTTTTCATGGTTTGAGCATCCGAATCTAAAGAACACTTTGCTAGTCAACCGTCATTGCAAAGATCTGTTGGCAGAGGGGGTGGAAGTTGTTTGTGTGCCCACAATATTCCACACAATTGCTTATCTCCTCACAGTATTCCTGTTGATTTCTTTGCCTAAACCTTGTCTCTTTGGGAGGTTTCCTCAAAGTCGAGACTAAACCGGCCATTGGAATCTAAAAATATTTCATCCGCTATCCTCTTTAATAATTTATGTACATCCGTTGCCTAAAGATTTGAAGTAAGCTTGTTGAAGAGTGATGTTGACGTGGTCCTGCACTCCCGAGAGCTGCTGCTGCACCTCTATGTTCACATCCTCAACTGATCTCCTCACTCGTTCAGCAATAACAAAGCCATCTCTGTTTTTTTTTTTGTAGGCTTTCTCCGGTTGACTTTGAATTCTTTGAATTCCTTCTTCCAAGCATTGGCCACCACCAAATAAAAACCCTCGCACATGCCAGCGTAGAATTCACTGCTCAATTGCAAGTCACTGCCGTGTCTAAGAATTAAGATTTATGGTTACAATATCTCCCCATTTCAGAAGGTATTGAGACAAATTGTTCATCCTTGCTTGTCCTTCACGATCACGCATGTGAAGAGGAAATTAGCAGAATTTTTCTCAATTATTTTTTGTAGGATTTTTGATGACAAAGCCATCTCTCCCATTGCCGCACTTGACATGCTCGCCGCCAGGTGTTTCTGCAACCTCAATGACACCATTTTCACCTGCGGATTCGATTTTCAAAAATAGCAAAATTATAGCAAATTTTGAGTTGTGCCCGCCTCAAATGCTGTTGTAACCGTTCGTAGACACAGTGACCAGCTGGAAAGTGAGCTCTATGCCCCGTGCAGGCAAACCCGTTGATTGAGGCCACACGTTGATTACAAAAGTGAAAACCCACCCGCGTGCGTGGGAGTTGAGAAAAGGAAATGTATGTTTAAAATATCTTATTTTATATTTTAATTCCATAATTAATGACTACTTTGCTGGCAGCATTTTTTATACAACTCCCAAGTTAAGCAATTCATACAGGAGTACCACTCGGATGGGTGACCGCTTGGGAAGTCCCGGAGTTGCACACATTTGTAGAGGGTCTTTGTTTTTTGCCTTCTAAAAGCATCAAATTGTATCTGACTATAGGCGTATTTATAGTCGTTGGAAAGAGAAATTCGAGGGGGAATCCATTGGTGCAATTATTTTTCAGTTTTGAGATTTTTTACTCAACTGAATTTTGACTTAAAGTTTTACATTGTAAACAGAGTGCATTCTCGGTTGCATCCGACACTCTTGGTTGATAATTTAAAAAAAATTGTGAGGAGTCAATCTCTAAGTCTTTGGGAGGACATTATGCCAAGTCATTTATGAATTTAGGGGCAATATTGTAAAAGGAGACATAAATATTGTCTCGTCACTTTGGAAGCACATTTGGGGCTAATTTGTTTTTTAGCCAAGTTTTTCAATACAAATCATCAACATAAGGGGTGATTTAGGACCCCTTGTCCCTTGTCGGTGGAATCATTTTGTGGCACTCTTGGCCACTAGGTGTTTGTTGCTTGCACCTTCTATTTGGTCTATGTATACATTTTATGTTTGCTATTACCCTTGCATAAATTTGGGTTTCATAATTGTAATCAAGTGTAGTTCATACACACTTGACACTAAGCCATATACAAGCAAGCAAACACATACAGGCATTTTCAGCAATAATACATTGGCACACTTATTGTAATAATTCTACAAAAAAGCAAGCATCACACTTTTCTAATCGCCTATGTTCCACGTAACAAATGCTTAAATACTTATAGTCTCCCTAACTTAAGGGCGGGTATATTGAGTAATTTTGTATAAAGGTCGGGCAGGTTATTCCCTTTTAGAATCGCATATGTTCCACGTATCAACTACTCAAATACTTATAGTCTCCCTCACGTAAGGGTGGGTATATTGAGAAGTTTGGCATAAAGGTCTGGTAAAATTCTAATTCTTACTCTCTTTGGATAGAAAAAGGCACTTATGTTCAACTTAACCCTCCCACTGTTGGAAACTCTTGAAGATTCGAGTGGAAAAACTAGGCGAACCCTCCTCTCGGATCTTCGGCGGTGTGCCCTAGATTTTTTTAAGGGCTCTAATTTGGCATTTGTCGTACTTACTTCATCCTTTGTTGAGCTCCCTTTTCTTTTGATCCTTTTCTAAATCATGGCTACTACAAATCTATTAAGTGGACTTACAAAGAAACTTGAAGGAGCACGAGACTTTTGCAAATTGGAAGTATGAGATGGAATCAATATTAATGATGAATGACATGTGGGACTTTGTGAGAGATAGGCAAGCTAATGAAGACCCACTCACTGCACCTACAGACCCTAAAGAAAAAGCACAATTTGAGAAGAATTCCAACATAGCTTTAAGTTTAATCAAGCTAGCTATAGGAATTCAATATAGAGAAACTGTAAGGGCTGCAAAAACACCTAAAAAAGCATGGGATGCTCTCAATAGATTGTTTGATAGGCCAAGTCAAGATAATATTTTGTATCTCAAACAAAAATTGCACAATCTATGTATGAAAGGCTCACTTACCGATTATCTTATAGAAGTGAAGTCTATTAAAAATGATTTCTTAGGCTACTGGTAAAACCCTAGATGATAATGAATTAATTCCAATAATGTTGCATGGTCTTCCTTCAAAGTTTCACTCCTATGCTACCATGTTAGACTTGAGTGGTAAAACAATGAATTCAACACTTGAGGATATTGAGATCCTACTTAAGAAGCATGAGCAAGCCCTAATCAAAGATGAATAAATTGAAGCCACATCAACGACTTTTGCCACCAAGGCAACTCTACAGCCTAAACAAAACAAGGGTCAAAATCAGCATAATCAGAATCAAAGGGGTAGAAAACACCAGAGATACACACAGTACTAGAACCAACCAAATCAATAGTACCATCATCAACCACATCAACAATAGTACCAACAATAGCCACATCAGCAATAGTACCAGCAGCAGCAAAGATGGCAAACAAGACCTCAAGGGGGTCAAAACAACAATCAACAAGGGTGTGAATATTGTGGAAAATGGAATCATAATATTGCTAATTGCTATCAAAGGCAAAGAGAACAAGGAGAACCACAAAATAATAATATGAACACATTGTATGCAGCCAACCAAGTTAATATTGAAGATAAAGAATGTTGGTATATTGATTATGGAGCAGCAAAGCACATGACGAGAAGGCAAGATTGGTTGACCAAGGTTCAGCCCACATCAAATCAATTCATTACTTTTGGTGATGAAAGTGCTCTACCCATTGAAGGTGTTGGGGAGGCACCACTTACTTTGCATGATGGTAATAATGTTCCCGCAATGAGATGTATTGTATGTGCCTGGTCTTAAAAGGAGTCTTCTTTCTATTGGACAACTTATCGATAAGGGCTATAATGTCTATTTTGAAAAAGAAAAATGCTACATTAAGGAACCCAATGGCAATGTCAAGACCATGGGAGTGAAAAAGGATGGTGTTTACTACCTCCTTACAAAATCTATAACACAAACATCTTTGCATACAACAACTTTCTCTTTGGAGTACATGTGGCATGAAAGATTGGGACATTTAAATTTTAATAATCTTCAAATGATGGCTACAAAAGGATTAGTTAAAGGACTTCCACATCTTAAGGAGTCAAAATGTTTTTGTGAGCCATGTGTAATAGCCAAACACCATAGGCAACCATTTGAAATAGGAAAGGCATGGAGGGCTAATAGACCTGTTGGTCCAAAATCTGCCACAGGAAAGGATTTTACAAATGCACCCTAGACCTGGCCAACATTGAAAGGTTGGAAGCAAGAAATGGCTCCCAGACCAATCTCCAGAGTGGGCTGGTTCCCTTTACTAATCTAAATTTCTGTTTGAAGATAAGGGTTCTTTGGAAAGAAATTAAAAGTTGCGAGAAAGAAATGGAAATATGGCCGCGAGGCCGGAGTTATGGGATCGGAAGAACAACGGCGAGAAAACTTAAAGTGCGGCAACGACAAGCAACAGAAGATAATGACTCAACTCTCACACAACTGTATGCAGAAAATCTCTCCAAGATTACACTCCAGGAATCATATCCTTACAAGCAGGATTCAAATCCAATATGCAGAATTTGAATGTAACGGCACTTAAGGAATATAAATTCGATTAGAAATGCAAAAGGAACAGAAAAGACAATCACCCAAACAACTGCTTGAAAAATCTGAAGCCAATACTTTATTCTCGCAAATGCACTTCCAGTTTTTAGCAAAACTTCCAACCTTTCGAAATGAGAATTACATTGGTTTTTATAGAGGGTCGTCCTCTTTGCAGCATTAAATATTTTAAACCAACCTTCTTGAGATCTACAATTATGCGAAGGAAACGAGGAACATGATCCCCTTAATTGCAGTCTCGAAGAAACAAAAATTTAAATGCAATGAAACGTTCGCGGTCCTTCATTAAATTCGATTCTTCGAACATGTGCATGAAAACCGTTGAATTAATCCACGAACAGCGACTTTGAACCAATAAATCCTTCAATTTTGGTGGCACAGGCGCTTCTTCGACCTTGATCGCCTTGGAAATCCATGAATCATTTAATTCGGGGCAGCATTAAATCATCGAAAACCAAAAATATCTCCTCGGCCGTTCATACTGCACTTGGCGGGAAAACAGTTGCAGGTCGCGAAAACGCGACGGGTCGCGAAATCGCGACGTCTTTTACGCCGTACACCCTGGCCGCTTTTAACCCGCGAAAATGGGACCTGTAGCGATATCGCTACGTCTTCGGCTTCCTCTTCTCCATCGCAAGCTTGTTCCGCGAAAACGGAACATGTAGCGATTTCGCTACATGTTTCTGTCGTTGGCTCCTCCCTGCGCTCTGCCTCACGAAAACGGAACATGTAGCGATTTCGCTACATGTTTCTGTCACCTTGTACGGCCTTATGGATGGGTCGCGAAAATGCGACGCCTTTTGCTTTTCGCATGCCTTCGACTTTTCCTTGTCGCAATTTTGCTGCATATTGTCTTGCTTGGTCTTATCATCAAAATTTGCAGCGAATCGCTACGACTTTTATGTTACTGCCCTTTAGACCGTAGCGACCGCGATTTTAAGACATGTAGCGATATCGCTACTGCCTCTTCTCTCCGTACCAATCGCCATTTTCCGTCGCGATTCGCTGACATGTCAGCGACGCGCTGCAAGTTTTCAACTTTGTGCCTTTGAAGCCGCCAGTGTCGCGATTCGCTGACATGTCAGCGACGCGCTGCAAGTTTTCGACTTTGTGCCTTTGAAGCCGACCGACCCGCGATTCCGGAACACGTCGCGATATCGCGACGGTTCCGCCTAACTCACTGCGTTGACTGCGTTGACCGCGATTCTGCAACATGTCAGCGCATCGCTGCAGTTTTTTGACTTAACCATTTTTTGCTCAATTTTTCTCCTTTTTTTGCCCAAGTTGCATCAAAGCTGATATCAAAGGTCAGATTTCCAACAATACACTAATGCATTAATCAATGAGAATCAATGTGGCAAAAATGCCAACATTCTTGGCGGCTCGCGGGGTATACAACTCGCTGTATGCAAGAATCCGGGCCTTAGTCCATTGGGCACAGAGTCATATTGGAACTGTAAACTAGCTGCGGTGGTACATGTCAGGGGACTGCTGCAAAACTTCTTCTATTGCTGAAAACTAGAACCGGAAGAACCTGCATAGAAGCGGTTATAAACTGAAGAAATGGAATGTGATGGTGGAGTGAGCTCCTGCGATTGCGCAGGCGGTGACTGCAATGGAGTGATGTGGAAGTAAGCAAGTGATGTGATAGACATAACAACATCATGTTGATACACTACCAGCGGCAATAGATGGAATGAACGAATGGATGGAACAGAAGTGGAAGTTTTGAAGCGTGAAATGAAAATGAACTAAGTCTGGAAAATAAATGCTTTTTAAAACAAAAACAAACTGAGAAGAAAGGGATAAGAAGAAATGGGAAAAATAGAAAAGGGGAGAAGAAACAACAGTCGTGGCTTATTCTTTTTGTTTTTTTATATTGCAGGAAGAAAGAAACAAAAGAAGGAAGAGGAAGATGAAGAAAGGAAATAGAAAGCAAGGGAGGGAAAAGAAGAATTCTTTGGAAGCCACAAGCTGCCGGGAAAGGAAGGGACAAAAGGGAAACAAACACCTACAGCCCACAAGCAACAAGAGCCAAGGTGACAACAAAAGGCAACACATATATACATACTCTTTTCTTCTTCTTCACTTCCTCTTTTTTTTATATATATATATATATATATATATATATATATATATATTTTATATTATATACAAACTCAAATTGAACTTGCGAAGTCATGAAAAGTAGGCTTTCAAATGAAAGCCATTAACTGAAATTGGAAGTGGGCTACCATCCATATCTTCCAAATAGAAAGAATTAGCTGCACCAGTACTGGAAATACGGAACGGACCCTCCCAGAATGCATCAAACTTCTTATGATTGCCAGGTTTAGCTTTATTCTCATTCCATTTCAGCACCAAATCTCCTGTCTTGAATGGACGGGCTGCAGAATGCTTATAAAACCACTTCGAAATCCCTTGTATGTGCTTGTCAAATTCATTATACGCTTTGGAATGCTGCTCCTCTAATTCCAACAACTGTGCTATTCACAGATCCAAGGAACTCAGGTCTGTCTCATCATCTTGAAAAGACTGCAACTGCTGTAATACTGGCAACTCAAGATGAACCGGCAACCTTGCTTCTTTGCCATAGACTAGGGCATATGGTGAGGTTTTAATGGACTTCTTGACGGAAATCCTGTCTGCCCATAACGCCTGATTCAATAACAAGTGCCATGATCTTTTGTTCTCTCCCAATGACCTCTTCAAAATTTTGAGCAAATTTTTGTTCGTTGACTCTGCCAAGCCATTTCCCTGTGGATAGTAATTGGAAGACGTCTTAAGGAAAATGCCAAACTTGTTAGCAAACTCAGCCAGTTCAGCTCCAATGAATGGAGTTCCATTATCTGTAATGATGGCGTCTGGAACACCAAAACGTGTAATCAAACTCTCAACAAAAGAAATCACTACAGATTGATTGGCCATCTTTGTGGGTATGGCTTCAGACCACCTGGTGAAATAATCTATAGCTGTTAAGATGTATCTGTGACCAGTGAGGAATTAGGATCAATTATTCCAATAAAATCCAACCCCCATTCTTTGAAAGGGTGCTTCAACCTGAAGCTGGATGCAAAGCGGAGCTGCATTCCTTACTCTTCCTGCATATCTTTGACACTTATCAGAGGCTTGTGCAATCTTGAAAGAATCTGAGAACAGGGTCGGCCAGTAGTAACCAGCTCGAATGATTTTCAAGGCCATCGGTCTTCCTGCAAAATGTCCTCCTGATAGACCGGAATGGAACTCTTCCAAGATCCTATCCTTGTCTGCTTGTTTAACACACTTCAAAAGAACACCATCAATATTTTTAAAAAATAAACCATCTGAAAACAAAACATACCGCAGAGCTTGCAACCGAAATCTCCTCCTCTGAGAAGCAGTCAATTGTGATGGACATTTTCCAGTTGTGAAGTAATCAATCAGGTCCTCTGTCCAATCTTTTTCCAGAATTAAGAAATTCATTAAATTGTCATTACCAGCAAGAGCCTCTCCCTGATCTTCGCATACATCAAATGCTGCCATCTTTGCTAACTGCTGGCACAGAGCTTTACCACGCACTAATTTAGTTGGGTGAATTTCTACATCAAATTCCTGGATCTTGGTGACCCGGCCCAACACGTTTATCACCCAACTCTCCTTGAAGAATGAAATTTCTCACATCTGGGTGAAGCACATAAACAAATGTCCTGCTCTGGGAAATAAAATGTTTGAATTTCTTCAAGGATTTCATCACGGCATATACCTGTTTCTCAATAAAATTGTACTTTGCTTCGTGAGGTAAAATGACTTGGCTCAGAAAAGCAATGGGCCTTTCATTCCCATCACCTCCCTTTTGCGTCAAAACTGCAGACATAAGCTGTCATCTTCTCCAGCGGCATATAAGATGAAATCCTTGGAGTAGTCGGGATTAATCGGGACGGGGCCTGCACTATTCTTTCCTTGATCTCCTGAAATGCGTCCTTTCTTTGAGTTGTCCATTGGAAAACTGCATCTTTCTTCAACAATTCAGTCATTGGTTTAACAACCTGAGCAAAATCAGCAATGAATTTTCTAATGAAATTTATCTGTCCAAAGAAAGATTGAAGTTCCTTCTTGTTTTGCGGGGAGTGACAATTTCTTCGGGGCTTCAACACGGGTTGGATCAATTGCTAATCCATCTTCGAGAAATCACATGACCCAGAAGCTTACCTTCTTTTACGGACAAACACGAGACTTCTTTGGATTAATGGAGATTCCGAATTCTCTGCATTTCTCAAAAATCAGCCTCAGGTGAGAACAATGGTCTTCCCTTCTATGTGAAAAGACTGTCATGTCGTCAAGGTATATTACAATGATCTTGTTCAACAAATCCTTGAAAGCAATGTCCATAGCTCTTTGGAAGGTAGCTCCAGCATTTGACAGTCCAAAGGGCATTCGTTGATATGCAAAAGTACCCCACTTCGTGGTGAATGCTGTCTTAAACTGATCTTCATCTTTTACCCAGATCTGGTTATACCCAGAAAATCCATCCAGCAAAGAAAAACGTTGTGCACCAGCCACAACATGCAATATTTGATCTATTCTTGGCAAAGGATAATGATCCTTTAATGAAGCACGGTTCAAATTCTTGAAATCAACGCACAATCTAATATCTCCATTCTTCTTACGGACGGGGACCAGATTGGCGACCCATGTGGAGTGCTTGACCGGATAGATGATCTTAGCTTGCAGCATTTTAACAAGCTCAGCCTTCATCAATGCCTCAATCTTTGGGTTTACAGGTCTCTGTTTCTGCCGAAAAGGCCTAACTCCTTCTTCCAGTTCAATTGTATGCTGTATAATCTGCTTGTTGTAACCCTTCAAGTCTTTATAGCTCCAAGCTATAATATCAGAAAACTCTTTACAGAGCTGCTTGATTTTCTGCAGTTCTTCTGGGGTTGAGTCAGTGCCAACCTTAATCACTTTGTCAGGCTGAAGCTCTAACTCCATGAATTCCTTTCTATCAATCTCCATTCGAGGCTTTCTGGAATGATCATGTTGGTCAAACAAGCTCTCCAGAGTTATTAGACCCTTTGGAATATGGTTATTCCTTAATTGAATAAGACCTTCGGCTTCCTCATCTTCCAAAGTTCTGCCTTCAACAGTTGCAGCTTCATGTATCAGGAAATTAACAATCTGCTCATCGGTTTCAAAGACACGCCAGAAAGTTTCCTTATACGGCACACTTGAGTCTGTATACCATTCTCACTGTCTTGGGCTTGTTCACAACTTGATCAGCGGGAGAAAAGTTAGCTCCAAGAGATGCTAATAAGTCGGCATGTTTATTCATCTCTCTGGAAACAACTTGAATATTAAGCGCGGTGAAAAGTTCAAACAAATCCCAAACCTGATTACGATATGCTTTCAGATAATGTCTGCTTTGAGATGCATCTATTTGTGACCTGATTTACAATAAGCTCGGAATCACCAAAAATATTGAGCTGTTCTATTCCTAACTTCTTTGCTTTCTTCAGACCCAAGCACAATGCTTCATATTCAGCAGCATTATTAGTACAACTCCATGTAAGCCGATATGAATAAGTTCTCTGTACACCAGAAGGAGAAATTAACACAATACCTACTCCGGCACCATTCCTGCATCTAGCTCCATCGAAATACAGTTGCCATAACTGATCTGTAACCTCAGTCTGATCAACTGGGTTAGACAATTCCTGCTTTGTCTCAGTCTCAGGTTTTCGAATGGCATAGCAGCCAATCTCTGTCTCCATCATGGCATTGAAGTTAAGCATTGAAAGCTGGTCTTCCAAGCGAAGATTGTTTAAAACTTCACTCATTAAAACAACATCTTCGAGACTCTTCGGTGAGCATATGGACCCATTGCATGTCTTTTCCAACATCTTCCAACTTCTCAATGTGAAAAGGGGAAGGCTTTTCATTACGTGATTACGAGACGTCTATTCTTAAAAGGAATTTCCAGATGGGAATAATCTAATGCCAGATAACCCCCTAATTTTGTGGTAAATTCCCTGGATAAACACATGCTAAAATAGGGCTCTAAATCTACTACAACAATTTCTTGAATAACAGTGATTTGGGGCATTGTATGCAGGACAATGGGTACATCTTTAATGACACCTACTATTTTTACGGGCGTACCATCCAATTGCGAGAACTCCGGGACTACTCCGGGTATACTCCATTCCCATAGCTTCACGAGACTCCCTTGGGCATGACGGTGGTTGCGGCTCCAGAATCAATCATACAATTGTGTACAACCCAACCTTCTATTTGCAATGACAAGTAAAAAGGAGGAGGTCTGTTCTTACCGATATGAGAGGTGGTTAAAGTTTGGGCATAGACGGTGCAGGTAGGCCCTTTTTCACTCTCCTTCACAGATTTCAATGACTCTTGTAATAAATCTACTTGACCGAGGTAATTGCAAAGCGTCATAAAGGCTTACCTTAGCGGGGGTCTTTTTAAGATCATCAACAATGTTGTATGAAAGCTGTAGCAAAATTTTTCATCTCGGCGAGGTTGCTCAAATGCGGTTCACATCTTGTTGTGTAGCTTCCACTCTTAACCTCTTGGTCGGTGATGGATACTTCAATTTTTCACGTGCTGCTCCTCTCGCTTCGACCTTCCTTGGTGCAATTGCTTGCCTTTTCTTGAACTCCTGTTAAAAGTTGGATCTTTGGGCAAAGGCTTTGGAGCTAGCACGGGAGCTTTCACTGGCCTTTTCACTTCAGTCGGTACTCTTAACGGCTCTAAGTCAGCGGGATCAACATTCATAGGCTTCTTTCCGGGTCCTTGTTAGAACTGAAACTTGATCTTCCACTGCGGTCATCAAATTATAACCTGACTATGAGATCATATTAACATGGTCACCTGAGGAGCTGGCCGCCAAGGTCTGCACATAATTTAAGTGAACCATACATGTATCCTCTCCGTGAGGATCATTACAAGTCGAGCACCAATATACTCCATCTGCATGGGCTGCATCTTCATTTGCTAGAACAGCTAAGCCCTTTTCAGGTGCTTTGCTTGTGGAGGCAGCTTGATCTCTAGTAATTTGAGGAGGTTGAAATCTCCTTGGCTGGAAATCTCTCTCAGCCTGCTTCCTCTCAATGAGTGTGATCTTATTTCCCATGGCTCTAATGGCAGAATTTGCAGACTTAACCTCTTGCAATAATGTTGTATATGGATCAGGGTTTGCAGGTGCGGGAAGTCTTTGGTAAGGGCAAAGGAGGTCGGTGGTGCTTGGCAAAGCTGGAAATGCGGTGGAAACGGGAGATGGTTGAATGCTTGGGTGCGGGGGAGCGGTAAAGGAGTTAAAGCGAGGCAATTGAGGAGGCTGGAGCAGTTGCAACTTTGAGGTGCTTTAGAACTCCATGATGGTGTAGGATACATAGCCGGCATGGGGTGTGGTTGTGAACCATATAAATATTGAGGCAAATCCGGAATAAGAGGCATAGTTACCTTTGGAGGCAGTCTTCCTACAGCAACCAGATCAGCTTTCGCTTTAATTGCTTGTTCAAAGATTTCTGGAAACGTTACCACATTAGACTGCCGAACCGCCCAGCCGATATCTGAGTGAAACGCTCTGAGGTAGTACATCGTAGCTAATTCATCAGCAGGCCGAATACCATCAGGAATCCTTTGCCAAGTTCTGGTAAACCGGACATTAAAATCGGGTATCTCTTCTTGTGGATGTCTCTGTATGACGATGAAGCGATTTAACAATGAGAAAGGGTCGGCTTGTTCATGAAAATGTTTCACCGACAAATCACCAAGCCGATCCCATGATGTTATGGTGCCGGGAGGCAGAGTTTTGTATCAAAACAACGGTTTACCTCTCAAAGAACACACTAACAATTTGATCATTACATCTTCATCGGTAATGTCATGGATAGCGACCGGAGAAGCCACATCATTTATGTGCTCATAGGCTGTTTTACCGGTACCATCGTAAGTGGGCAAAGCCTTCGGTGCGACTGTGAGTGCTGGATTACGAGCCTACTGATTCAAGGCTCCGAGTCTTTGTTCCATGCCAAGAATTTTTTGAGTGGAGGATATTGTGCCATTGGTGGAACTTGTAGGGGTGCAACACTAGCAACAATACTGGGTATTTGTACAGCAGAAGATGGAAGGGACGAGGAAACTAATCTAGAATGCTCACCACTTCTCGAACTATCAAGCTCAAAAAACTGAACAAGATCGCCAAATTTCTTTGACTGTGATCTTGTGATCATGAAGTATTTATGGGTTCAGCAGGGTTACCACAAACAACAGAGTCACCAAATGCTCTAATTTACAGTCTGAAGGCGAACATTAAACCTTCGACCCTATGGGATCTTTTAGAGACAAATAAAATCTGTCCCACCGGGCGTGCCAAAAATTGTTGGTCCAAAATCTGCCACAGGAAAGGATTTTACAAATGCACCCTAGACCTGGCCAACATTGAAAGGCTGGAAGCAAGAAATGGCTCCCAGACCAATCTCCAGAGTGGGCTGGTTCCCTTTACTAATCTAAATTTTTGTTTGAAGATAAGGGTTGCTGGAAAGAAATTAAAAGTTGCGAGAAAGAAATGGAAATATGGCCGTAGGCCGGAGTTATGGGATCGGAAGAACAACAGCGAGAAAACTTAAAGTGCGGCAACGACAAGCAACGAGAAGATAATGACTCAACTCTCACACAAGCTGTATGCGAGAAAATCTCTCCAAGATTACACTCCAGGAATCATATCCTTACAAGCAGGATTCAAATCCAATATGCAGAATTTGAATGTAACGACACTTAAGGAATATAAATTCGATTAGAAATGTAAAAGGAACAGAAAAGACAATCACCCAAACAAATGCTTGAAAAATCTGAAGCCAATACTTTATTCTCGCAAATGCACTTCCGAGTTTTTAGCAAAACTTCCAACCTTTCGAAATGAGAATTACATTGGTTTTTATAGAGGTCCCGTCCTCTTTACGGCATTAAATGTTTGAAACCGACCTTCTTGAGATCTACAATTATGCAATGAGAAACGAGGAACATGATCCCCTTAATTGCAGTCTCGAAGAAACAAAAATTTAAATGCAATGAAACGTTCGCGGTCCTTCATTAAATTCGATTCTTCGAACATGTGCATGAAAACCGTTGAATTAATCCACGAACAGCAGCTTTGAACCAATAAATCCTTCAATTTTGGTGGCCTGGGCGCTTCTTCGACCTTGACTGCCTTGGAAATCCGTGAATCATTTAATTCGGGGCAGCATTAAATCATCGAAAACCAAAAATATCTCCTCGGCCGTTCATACTGCACTTGGCGGGAAAACAGTTGCAGGTCGCGAAAACGCGACGGGTCGCGAAATCGCGACGTCTTTTACGCCGTACACCCTGGCCGCTTTTAACCCACGAAAATGGGACCTGTAGCGATATCGCTACGTCTTCGGCTTCCTCTTCTCCATCGCAAGCTTGTTCCGCGAAAACGGAACATGTAGCGATTTCGCTACATGTTTCTGTCGTTGGCTCCTCCCTGCGCTCTGCCCCGCGAAAACGGAACATGTAGCGATTTCGCTACATGTTTCTGTCACCTTGTACGGCCTTATGGATGGGTCGCGAAAATGCGACGCCTTTTGCTTTTCGCATGCCTTCGACTTTTCCTTGTCGCAATTTTGCTGCATATTGTCTTGCTTGGTCTTATCATCAAAATTTGCAGCGAATCGCTACGACTTTTATGTTACTGCCCTTTAGACCGTAGCGACCGCGATTTTAAGACATGTAGCGATATCGCTACTGCCTCTTCTCTCCGTACCAATCGCCATTTTCCGTCGCGATTCGCTGACATGTCAGCGACGCGCTGCAAGTTTTCAACTTTGTGCCTTTGAAGCCGCCAGTGTCGCGATTCGCTGACATGTCAGCGACGCGCTGCAAGTTTTCGACTTTGTGCCTTTGAAGCCGACCGACCCGCGATTCTGGAACACGTCGCGATATCGCGACGGTTCCGCCCAACTCACTGCGTTGACTGCGTTGACCGCGATTCTGCAACATGTCAGCGCATCGCTGCAGTTTTTTGACTTAACCATTTTTTGCTCAATTTTTCTCCTTTTTCGCCCAAGCTGCATCAAAGCTGATATCAAAGGTCAGATTTCCAACAATACACTAATGCATTAATCAATGAGAATCAATGTGGCAAAAATGCCAACAAGACCTTTGCAATTGATTCATTCAGACATTTGTGGGCCAATGTCTGTTCAATCTTATACAAGGGCAAAATACTACATCACTTTCATTGATGATTACAACAGAAAGGTATGGATCTACCTAATTCAATATAAGTGGCAAGCCCTTGATAAGTTCAAAGAATTCATCGCACTTGTTGAAAGAGAAAGTGGCTATCAAATCTCCACCTTAAGATCGGATAATGGTGGAGAATATGTCTCCAATGAATTCTTTAATTTTTGTAAGTATCATGGGATAAGAAGGCAATTCACAACCCCTTATACCCTGCAACAAAATGGAGTTGCTTGAGAGGATGAATCAAACAATCACAAATAGGGCAAAATCAATGTTACATGTTGCTCTATTACCTAACTCATTTTGGGGAGAAGCTATTCTTACTGCTGCATACTTGACTAATAGGTCATACACAAAGGCCTTACATGAAAGAACACCTGAAGAAGCATGGAGTGGAAGAACGCCCTATGTGGGACATTTGAGAATATTTGGATGTGATGCCTATGCTCATATTCCTCATAAGAAAAGGAAGAAGTTTGATGATAAGAGCCAAAAATGCATCTTTGTTGGCTATAGTGATAGTGCCAATGCATATAAATTTTATGAGCCTATTTCCAAGAAAATCATTTTATCTAGGGATGTTACCTTTCATGAGTATCCCCCATATAATCCTCCTAAAGCCCCCACTTTAGAAATAACTAATGAAATAGTTGCTCCATTCATGCATACAATATCATCTAGTTCTTCTCCTTCACTCATAAATCAAGAAATTCATCCACAAGAACTTCCTACAAATGATCCGTGTCCTCCATCTCATCCTCCTAATTATCAAGTAACATCATCCAATCCTTTACCCAAGTGGGTTCAAGCCACAATAGATGAAGCCCAAAATCATTTACCCACCTATACAGGTAAAAGGCCTTCAACCCTAAGACACCAAGTGAATTATGCCCTAATGGCCAAAGTCCTTAGCCAACCTGAACCTTCTAATATAAAATAAGCACTTGGTGATCCTAAATGGGTTCATGCCATGGATCAAGAATTGGATTCCATTGAAAGGAATCACACTTGGGAGTTAGTTGATTTACCCAAAGGAAAATATACCATAGGCACAAAATGGGTATACAAGGCAAAATATAAAGCATATGGCTCACTAGATCGCTACAAGGCTCGCCTAGTAGCTCAAGCCTATAAGCAACAAGAGGGAATTGATTACGAGGAGACCTTTGCTCCTGTGGCTAAGATGACTACAATCAAGACAGTTATTGCTCTGGCAGCTCAAAAACATTGGCCAATATATCAAATGGATGTCAAAAGTGCATTTCTAAATGGTCATTTGAAGGAGGAAGTATATGTGAAACAACCACCAGGATACATAGTTGAAGGCCAAAACAACAAAGTCCTCAGATTAAAGAAAGCTCTATATGGGTTGAAGCAAGCACCCCGAGCTTGGTATGCAAAGATTGACTCCTATTTTCTCAACCTTGGTTTCACTAGATCTGCAGCGAGAATCTACTCTCTATGTGAAACATTGGAGAAACCGCATCATTTTGGTTACATTGTATGTGGATGATCTTCTCATTACAGGTGATGATATAGAAGGAATAAGGTTGCTCAAGGAGGACTTATGCAAGAACTTTGAGATGATAGATTTAGGCCTCCTCCACTATTGCTTAGGAATAGAGGTATGGCAACAGCCTGGTAAGATTTTTATCTCACAGGCTAAATACATTCAATCTATGAAGAGGTTTCGCATGGAGGAGTGTAAGCCCTCTCTAACTCCCATGGAAACTAGATTGAAATTGCTAAATAATGATGAAGAAGAAAGGGTTGATAGTACACTTTACAGGCAACTAGTTGGAAGTTTAATCTACTTAACTTCAACTAGACCAGATATTTGCTATTCAGTTGGCCTTATTTCCAGATTCATGCAGGATCCTAAGAAGAGCCATTGGATAGTAGCTAAGAGGATTGTGATATTCCTAAAGGCCACACCTTATCATGGGCTTATGTATAAATCAAGTGATAATTTTTCTTTGATTGGATACACAGACTCAGATTGGGCCAGTTGTCCTGAAACCAAAAGATCTACATCAGGTTATTGCTTTCAATTAGGCTAAGGTTCTATTTCATGGAGCACAAAGAAACAACACACAATTTCACTATCTTCAGCTGAAGCAGAATATAGAGCAGTAGTTGAGGCAACTAAGGAGGCAATATGGTTGAGGCAATTAATTCAGGATATTGGGCTATTCATATATGGTCCAACATATATATATTGTGACAATCAAAGTACCATCAAGATGACCAAGAATCCAGTTTTCCATGCTAGAACAAAGCACATTGAGATCCATCATAACTTCATTAAAGAAATGGTCCAAGAAGATATTATACACATGAAGTATGTACCAACTCAATATCAAGTAGCAGACATCTTCACCAAGTCACTTGGGAAAGACAAGTTTTCTCAGTTTAGCAATTTGCTATATCTATGTAAACGAAGTCAACATTAAGGGGGAATGTTATCTAATGTTGAATTATCTTTTAGGATAGTGCACATTAAGGGGGAATGTTAGAATATTATTATAATGTGCACTATGCCTATGATTGACAGGTTGACATTTATCTTTTGCCACTTGTCCCTGTCTTTAGTTTGAGTTGGAGTGGTGTCTTCTGAAAGACACTTGGAGTGGAGCTTATGACACTTGTCATATCTCCCTCCTAAGCTTGATGCTTATATATTGTAAGATAACTTGTAAATATGTAATGCCTTTTGTTCACTCCCAACAGGAAGTTCAAAGAATTTAATAATTGAAGTAAAAAGGGATCTTGAAAAGGATTTTGAAATGACTGATTTGGGATTTATGCATTATTGTCTTAGTTTAGAAATCAATCAAAATAAAGATAATATTACAATAACACAAACAAAATATGCAAAATATTTACTTGAGAAATACAAAATGAACAATTGTAAGACCAAGGACTACAATTATCTAGATATGATGAAATATATTTTGTTTCTACAACAACCTATCATTAATTGATTGGAAGTCTCTTATATTTAACAAATACACGATCATATATAGTTTTTGTCGTAAATTATCTCTCAAGATTAATGCAAGGACCCAAATAAAGTAATTGGAAATCTACAAAAAGAATATTATAATATATCAACAAGACTATAGAATATGGGCTTACATATAAAAAGGATATTCAAATTCTGATTATGTTGGATCTATAGATGATAGAAAATCAACTTCAGGATATATATATTTTTATCTTGGTTTAGGATCAATATCATGGTATAGTAAAAAAAACAAGCAATAGAACTTTCATCTATAGAGGTAGAGTATCATGCAACAAAGAATGCAATCTATGAAGCATTATGGTTACAATACATACTATCAAACATGGAGATCAAAAGAATTCCAATAATAATAAATTGTGATAATCAAGGAGTATTAAATTTGATCAAAAATCCAATCATACATGAAATAACCAAACATATTGAAGCTCAATGCCATTTTATCGGATATCATTTTTAGAGTCATCACATTCAATTTAAACATATTCCTACATAAGAACAAATTGTAGACGTTTTCACAAAGGCTCTAGGTCGAAACAAGTTTCAAATATTTAGAAATCATCTATGCATATCAAGAGAAATTCACATTAAATAATGTAATACATGGGGGTGTTAGAGTATATTACATTATTTGATATATGGAAAGGTCAAGAGTCTCTTGACGAGGTCGCAAGATAAGAAACTCAAAGGTCATTTTGTAAAAATATATATTGAACTCAAAGCCTTATAGCTTGTGTCCAAGTTATTTATTTGGTTAGTTTGAAAGTTTTATTTACATCGTTATCTTGATCTTGTTGTATTGTGACTATATTATATTTGATCCTGTGAGTTTCATATTGGTACTAAGGCTTAAAAAGCCATCACAAATTCCAAAGGAGCATATTATGGTTTATTTAAAAGTTGTAAATATATTTGCCTTAAAACAAATGTTAGTAAGGACTTTTATAGTTATTCCAAATGGAAAGAAACTTTTCCCTAAACAAATGTCATATAGGAAATTTGTTGAGTGATTTGCCTAAAAAAATTTCTAAAGGACTTGTACTTTTCCTATAGACAAATGTTGCATATGAATTTTAATTATGGATTTTACTTTAAACAAATGTGTAAAGGACTTTAGCTTTACCTCTAGATAAATGATATGTAGGACTTATGTTGATAGATTTATCTTTAAACAAATTTGTAAAGGATTGTTGTCTTTCCTATAGACCAATGTCATAAAAGACTTCTACTGATAGTTTTTCTTTAAACAAATGTTTAAAATAATTTTGCCTTGCCTATATACCATTGTCATACAGGACTTTTGACTAATGGATTTGCCTTAAAAAAAATGTCTACAAGACTTCTACTTTGCTTGTAGAAAAAATTCATATACGACTTATGATTGATGGATTTGTCTTTAAATAAATGTCCAAAGAAATTTTGCTTTACCTGTAAACAAACATCATACAGGACTTTTGATTGTAGCCTTTTCTCTAGGATGAATTTTACGAAGGACTTTTGAGATATGCCAAATAGCGATGACTTATCTCTAGAAAAATATCATAGCGATATTTTGTTGATATAGTTGATATGACAACAAATTTTTGCACCAACTATAAGAAGGAAATTGTTATAGATATTATACAAATTCTCCCATGCCATACATAGCAAAGGACCATAGGGACAAGGGATGAAATGATTGATTTTACCATCAACACTTCAAAATATTACAATATTTATCATATGGAAAGGTGTTGATGAGATAGAAAATTAAGAGAGAGAGTTTGATATGTAATATTAGGGATGGAAATAACAATTTTGTGATAGAAGAAGGATAATTGGGTTGTGTAAGTTGTTATAGGAGTGATTATCTTGCAATATGGGACTAAGGAGGGTCCACTTAAATTAGTCACCCAGTGAAAAGGAAAATAATTTGTTCTAACTAGGATAATCATTTGCATATCATCACAAACCCCTATATTTCTATGAATTAGGTAGTCCAAGAAAATATAGGCATGTGCATACAAGAATAGGCAAAGTTAGACATATACAAGCATACAATGATATGTGACTAAAAGCAAATAGGCAATTGATATAGATATAAACATAGTATCATTTAAGATGCATTATGTTCATTTGTTATTTAAATTATTTTTCATTAATAATGGCAAGGTGGTAAGAACCTAAACCATACTTGATAGTTATGATGTATGATCAAATTTACCTTTTAGCTCTATATTAGAGTTTTTTTCTTTTATTCTCCATGAGAAAAATATCATCAATTTTGAAGGATTGGAATCATAACTTCATTTCATAGGTAAATTTGAGCCTTTGTTGGTAGATCCATAAGTGCTCTAATCATGGATTCACTTTTTGATAAACAATTCCAACTGGTTGAGATGGACAAGGCAATACTCATCTTGAATAGAGATATTTTATAGCAAATACACAAGGAAGGAACCTCCAACTCAAAGGGGAAGACCAATTTAGTTCCATAGACCAAAGCATAGGAAATTGTACCAATGAGAGTTTTAAAACTAGATCAATAGGCCCATAAGGTTGGGTATAACTAGAGATGTCAATCTCTATTAGTCTCACTAACAAGCTTCCTAAGGATTTTGATAAGAGTATTGTTAGAGACTTTACCTTGGTCGTTACCTTGAGGATAGTAAGAAGTGGATCATTTGTGCTAAATATTGTAATTGGCATAGATATTCTAGACATCCTTGTCCTTAAAAGGTGTACCATTGTCAAATATTATAATAGAAGAATTATCATAATGGCTAAATATCTAATTAAGGATGAATTTAGAGACTTGGAATCTAATGGTTAAGGCTAAAGGTATAGCATCGACCCACTTGGTGAAGTATTAGTAGTCGTAATGATAAATTCATGTCCATAAAACAACATAAATTTTATCTTTCTAATAATGTCCAATCCCCAAATGGAGAAAGGCCATGGTGAGGTGAGGAATGGAAGGGATTGGGACGGCATGGATAAGGTTATCATGTTTTTAATACTTATCACATCTCTTAACATAGTCACAATAATAATTTTCCATAGAGGGCCAATAATAACCCATCCATAGATATTTTGTGGCAATGGTGGCACTACTAAAATGACCATCACATGATTAATCATGGGTCTCTTTGATGACTATTTGAGCTTAAGAAAAACCTAATCACCTAAGAAAAATACCATTAAGAATGTGGCAGTATAGGATATCATAGAGGATGACATACCTACAAGCATGTTACAAGGCTCTTGTTCTTGTTGTGGTTCAAACCATTAGGGAACATGTCATTCTTAAGATAAGCAAAAATATCCTTGTACCAAGGATTAAGGGATGAATCTACTTCTACAAAATATATTTCTAGAGAAATTTGATTAGATTCAAGGGTTGAGGAATTCCTAATTTGACAAATTATTATTGTATCTTGTTCATCATGTAGCTCTAAGGGGGTCAAGGATGCAGTCAATGCCATAGCATCAACATGGTGGTTACTAGACCTAGGGATAATGTCTATAGTGATTTATTAAAAGTAGCCATTAATTTATCAACATTATCTTTGTATTTCTTGAGCTTATCATATTTTGCTTAATAAACACCATTGAATTGGTTGACTAATAGTTGGGAGTCCCTAAAGATAGAAATAATTCTGATCTAGAGGGCTAATGTTGTATGTAGAATTAAGATATGGTTTTTGTACTCAATAGTGTTGTTAGTATAGTAAAAATTGAGCTTAAAGGATAGAAGCATTAGCTTTTGTTGAGGAGTGACCATGATGTTTGATGTTGCCACTCCTTTGATACATCTAGTACCATAAAAATATAGGGTCCAATAGTTAGGGTGATCTATTTTGAGGTTGAAGACTAAATCATCGAGAAAGTTTACCACGAAGGGCTAGCTAGCCTTTGAAGTTATAGTTGCTTGTTGGTCAATAAGGACTTAAACTTCCATAGAATTTTGATTAATGAAATTAAGATTAAATTAACTAACCATAATGATCCAGTCAATGGTTCTATTCAAGAGGTTAGGTTTAGACATGAGCTAGTGTAATGGATCAACTATTGCAATGATAAAGGTTTTATGGTTTAGCATATATTGTCTAAGATTATAAGAGGCAAACACTAGACTAAACAAAGCTTCTCTAAGGATGTGTACTTAACTTTGTAATTGACCAAAGTCCTACTAACGTAGTAGATAACCCTAATGCATAGTCAATGGTCACTATGTATAATAACAAGGGCATGAGGGGATTAGGTGGGATGCAAACATGAGGGGATAAAAGATAGGATTTGATATCATCAAAGAAAACTTGGAACTTAGTGTCTCATTTGAAAAATACATCCTTTCTTAGTAGTTTATTTAAAGGTTAACACTTGTTGAATAGCTAGGAGATGAACCTTTAGATGGATTTAATTTTACCTTGGAGGCTCCTAAACAAGGTTAAAGTTTAAGGCAACAACATTTCATAGATGGATGATATTTTATTAGGATCAACTTTAATGCCTCATTAGGACACAATGAGCCGCAACAAATTTTCTTACACAACCCCAAAGATGTACTTATGATTCTTTAATCATACCTTGTATTCCCGTAAATACTCAAAGATGTATTTTAATTCCTAAACATAATCTTCTTGATTTAATTATTGACCAAAAATATCACTGACATAGTTATCCATGGTGTCATGCATCATGTCTTAGAATATGCACAACATGACTCACTAATAGGAAACTCTTACCTTTTTTATCCCAAAGGGTATGACTTGACAATAAAAGGTTCCCCATAGGGTGGGTGAAAGCTATCTTGGATTGCTCCTTAGAAGTGATTTTGATCTGGTTATAGCCTAAGAATCTATCCATTAGAGACAACATTCCACAACCTATAGTTAAATTGACAAGCATGTCAATGTTGGGCATAGGGAAGTCTTCTTGGGATATGCCTTGTTGATGTTCCAAAATTTCATGCATATTCTAATGTTACTTGTTTTCTTGGCAACATGAACAATGCTAGGAATCTAGTCAAAATAATCACTTAATTTTATGAAGCTAACACCTAGGATATTTTGGAGCTCTTTTTGACCAAAAGTGTGACTTTAGGGTGCATTTTCCATAGCTTCTATTTCACAGGTTTAGCACTAGGAGTGATGACTAGATAGTGGATAGTTAAGGAGGGATCGATATTGGGCATATCAATGTAGGGTTTAGCAAGTATGTCTCTAAAATATATCAAGAGTTTGGTATAATTCTTATGATTAGTTGGTATCAAGACCTTACCTAGATTAAGGATCTTAAAAAGTCATCTAGAGTCCCAATATCGATTTCCATAGTTTTCTCAATTAAGATGTGAGATTTATCTTCTTATAAGTTCAAAGGAATGGATGAATACAAATTTTTACTTGGGAAAGTCATGATATTTTATCCACCTCCATTTTTTTCTAGCCATGTTTTTATAGTTGTTAGTGTGTGTTCTAGATTATATGTTCAACCTTGTGTAGAGGGGGAAAACTGCCCTACCGTGTACAATTCCCAAAAGCTGGATCCACAAGAGAGAAGCCTTTGGGGTGAACCATGGGGGTATGTTGTTCTCTACACTCGGTGCTAGGGGGAAGGGTTCACCAGGAATGGTTTAAGGACTCGCTCCAAGTCCTCTGGTTTTCAAGAATGTTTGATGTATGAGATTCAAGACAAACACCTAGATTTGGCCTTTCTAGATCTATGCTATAAAAGATAAAGGACAATGCAAAAATACATAATGCAGGAATACAAGAGCTAACCCTAGAATGATTCTTCCTTTGAATGCTTTTCTAACCTAGGGTTCTAAATAGATAACCTTTAAGCAAGGGCTCAAGAAGAGATGCACAAACAAAATTAACCCTAAGTGCACACTATATGTTGTTTATCTTTCAAATGCCTAGAAATTAATTAAATATATTTCTATAAAATTAGATCTAGGGTTTACAATAGAAATATAAAGCACTCAACAAATAACCTAAAGACTAATCAGAACACTTATCTTATCTAGTGATTTATCCTTGCTTTTATCCCTTTATCCAATGCTATCAATAATTCTTGTTCCTGCAAGATAACTTGACAAACACTTGAAAAATATGATTAGCATTAGGGGGCCTACTTAGGCCATTGTATAACAATACTTGGAGGTGCAACAGTCAAGCCCCCTAGGTCCTTTTAGCTGACCTTTGATAATTAAAAGTAGAAATTGACCTTTGGAGGAAAACAAACATAATACAATATAGCAGAAAAGAATGATGAAATCACAAAAAATAATACACCACTATGCTCTAAATGCAGTCTAGAATGCAATGATGAAAACTAGAACAATAGATTACCCCTAGATTTAGCTCAGGTGAAATCACACCCCGTAATAGGCGACCATGATAATGCAAGGTGAAATCACACCCCATAGAAGATCGAGCATGATTTTGCAGAAGTGAGACGAAATATCTCATATTGAAGTAAAATAATGAAACTAAGATGCAACGAATAAAATCAAACATGCAATAGAATACTTTCACCTAGCAGAGAGCGAGGAAGCAAGAAGAAAGGTTTGAGATCTCCTAAGTAGTCAATCTCTCCTTAGGGCTTCAACAACAATCCACCAAGAGCGAGCAACAACAATCCAATGCAACAAACAATCAATCAAACTCCACACTTCTAAGTTGCTTGTGAAAGAAGAAGAAGGATGCAAACTAAGTAAAACACTTTGCGAGAAATCAAATGTTAGTGAGCAATAAATCATCAATCCTTAGAATGTCGATTATGTGAGCGTGTGTGAAAAAGTGAATTCAAACCCTCCTTATATAGCGGATTTGAAGGTGAAAAGAGCAGGAAAACCAAGGAGGGCCGACGTAAAACATGCCAACCCTAAAAAATTAGGGTTTCAATGTGTCAAACCCTAAAAAGGTGAAATCATGCCCCATTAGGGCCGACCATGATTTCACAATGCGAAGTCGCGCCCCATCAAGGATCGGGCATGATTTCGCATAAAGAGGGAAAAAAGGCAAAAAATAGGGGAAGGAGCCTTACCCTTGCCCTAGGCAAGTCTAAGGGGTCCCCTAGAGGGCTCAGGGAAGATTGCCCACTAAAGTGGGTCAATTTTTTGTGTCTACATTTTTCCCCCTCTTTGAAGCATTTAAGGCCAAGTAAATGCGTCAAAGAAAGATGTAGACCTCTACAGGCAAGAAAACAACAAGCACATAAAAGGAGTGGCCAGGTTTAGGCAAAAGGGTGAGACATTACTACCATTAATGCCTCTATGGCTAGGGTGCCCCCTCAAGTTTTGAAAGGAATGAAAATTCCTTAAGAAACTAAAAAGAGGAAAGAAAAGAAAGAGAAAAAACATGAAGAACAAAGCAAGCAAACAAACAACAGAGCAAAGATCACTGGGTACAACATGAATCTAATGTAGCTAGCATGAAATGCATGGATGAAATAGAAGAAAGGGAAAGAAATAAGAAGGGAAGATAGAAGAAGAAGAACAAGAAGAATAAGAAGAAGAATCCAAAGGTCAACCATAGAATGTGAGAGAAGTTGATCAAAGAACCCTGAATGAAGGGTGTTATGCCCAAAGGAAAGGTCCAGATGTGGAGTGAAAACCTGCTATGGGTGTAGTACTCACTAATATGGATAGATGGGCAAAATATGGAGCGTAACCCACTATGGGTGATTTCTCAAATGATTAAATGATGGAGTGTAACCCGCTATGGATGATTGCTCGCTAGTGACTATTGTGGGGTGATTACCCGCTAGGATGTATGTCGAGGCCTATTGAAAATGGCCAAGGAGCTTATCCTGTAATGGGGTGTTGAGCCCGCTGAGTCAAAAGAAGCGTAACCCGATAGGGGAATACATCATTGCTGATGTGAATGATGTATTAGCAAGTACTACCCACTAGGGGTGTGTAAAAATGTATATAGACCAATCAATATGAGCATAACACAATATGAGTGTGTGCATGTGCTAGAAGAAATGAGAGGAAGAAAATGAGGAGCAAATGAATTGTGCATGTGGTGCCCCCTGCTTGAATTTTCAGCTATTGAAAAATCAAGAGGGAGAAAATGTGCAAACAAAGAAGAGAAGAATGTATATCCTTATCTGAACAAAGAAGACAAAGGAGAAAATAAGAAGCATGCAAAGGATAAGGATATACCAAAAGAGGATTGCATTCCTTGACTTTGGAGAGAGATGATGATCATTGTAAAAACTTTCAAATTCAAGGAATACAAGAAGAAGAGAGAAGAGAAGAAAGAGCAAAAGGAAGACAAGAAGAGAAGAAGGGATGAAAATGCATGGGCCCTAGGTTGGGGCTTTGCTAGGCATCAGAGCCCTAGTGAGAGTGCAATGCATGTGAGCTATGACCTAACTAGGTATCATCACTTGCCATTGTTGCAAATCCCCAAAAATCTATATGAACAAGCAATCATGAGCAAACAATAATGCAATTATGATAAGCAAAAATGCAAGAGAAATAGAATGTCAAGCAATCATGCAAAATATGATAGGTAATCATGCAATATGAGCAAGCAACAATGCAATATGATCTAAGCTAAATGTAAAATGTAAATGTAGATGATAGATCAAGCATAATATATTTTTAAATGCATTATATTCATAGGTTCTTTAAGTTCTTTACCATCCAAAGAAGCCAAATGATAGGCACCTAAGCCAAACTTGGTCGTTATGACAAAGGGCCCTAACCAATTGGGCTGAAACTTACCTCGAAGATCAGTACGAGCATTGGTGTTCTTTTGGTTTTCTTTGAGGACAAGATCCCCAACCTCAAAAGAATGATTGTAAACTTTCTTAGAATAAGCTCATCGAAGCCTATCCTGATAGGCTCTCAAATGCTCTAAGGCATGGATGCACTTTTCATCCAATAACTCCAACTAGTGCAAACGGTCTACATGATACTCATCATCGACCTCGACATCTTGCAACAAGATGCACAATGAAGGAACCTCAAGCTCAAAAGGAAACACTACCTCAGACCCATATACCAAAACATATGGTGAGGCCCCTATGGGAGTACGCACACTAGTACGATAGGCCCACAAGGTAGGATAAAGTTGGATATGCTAGTCATGACCGGTCTTATTAACCAACTTCTTCAAGATCCTGATCAAGGACTTGTTGGATGCTTCAACTTACCCATTACCCTGAGGGTAATAAGGAGTTGACCATCTATGTTGAATCTTATACTTAGCACAAATATTATGAACATCCTTATTCTTAAAAGGAGTGTCATTGTTAAAAATAATCATTGAAGGAATCCCAAACCTACAAAGAATCTAGTTGAAGATGAACTTAGAAACTTGAGTTCTAGTCACCATAGCTAGAGGTATGGCTTCAACCCATTTAGTGAAATACTTGATGACCATCAGATGACACTAGGTTAACCTTCTCGATAATGTCCAATCCCCACATGGAGAATGGCCAAGGGGAAGAGATAACCTGAAGGTCTTGAGAAGGAGCATGGACAAGATGATCATGGCGTTGACACTTGTCACAACACCGAACATAGTCACATGCATATTTCTCCATGGAAGGCCAATAATACCCCATTTAAAGGAGCTTCTTGGCAATAGCATTACCACTAAAATGGCCTCCACATGAACCTTCATGAGCATCACTAAGAGCAAGTCGGGCTTCATCGGAGTTAAGGCATCGTAAGAGGATACCTTCAAAAGAATGTCGATACAAAGTATTACTGATTATGATGAATCAACATGCTCTCTTGCACAAAATCTTATGTTGATTGTGATCTAAACCATCAGGCATCGAACCATCCTTAAGGAAATTAAATATGTCATTATACCATGGCTTATATGGGGAAGCTTCGATGGTTAAGCAATCTAATGGGATGAGACAAGAACCAAGTGATGCAGGTTCTTGAAGTTGTCTAATGATAATCGATGCTTGATCATCTTCTAACTCTAGAGGGAACAAGGATGCGGTAGCAACCATGGCATCCGCATGGCGGTTTGAGGATCTAGGGATAGACTCTATGGTTACTCGATCAAACGAAGACAACAACTTAGTGATAATCTCCTTGTAAGGTTTAAGTTTATCATCTCGAGTCTGATAAACATCGTTAATCTGATTAACCATAAGTTGAGAGTCACCAAAGATCGAAAGGACTCTAACCTACAAAGCTAAAGCTGCTCTAAGGCCAAGGATCAAGGCTTCATATTCTACAGTATTATTCATGCAAGAGAAACAAAGCTTGAAGGACAAGGGGATGAGTTGCTTTTGTGGGGTGACTAGAATGACTCCAGCACCAACGCCCTTCATGCATCGGGCTCCATCAAAAAACAAATTCCAAGACTCAGACTCTTCAATTTCGACATTGAAGCACTCATCGAGAAAACTCAACAACTATAGGATGGGTAGCTTCTAGGGGAGCGGAGGCTAACTGATCAATGATCACCTGACCCTTGATAGCCTTCTGACCTATGAAATTCAAGTCAAACTCACTAAGGGCCAACACCCATTTAGCAGCTCGACTTGAAAGGTGGGGCTTAGACATCAAATAGCGCAAAGGATCAAATTTTGTAACTACCAATATCTTATGGTTGAGCATGTAGTGTCTTAAATTTTGAGAAGCAAACACTATGATAAGGCAAAGATTTTCTAAGGGGGTGTACCTGGTTTCATAGCTAACCAAAGTTCTATTGATATAGTAGATAGCTCATTCTTTATTTTTATCATCATGTTGGGCCAACATGGCTCCTAAAGCATGAGCAGTGGTTGCTATGTAAAGCATCAAATGCCTACCAGGTACATGAGGAACTAAAATAGGTGAGGAGGTGAGATATTGCTTGAGATCATCAAAAGATTTTTGACACTCAGAATCCCATCAGAAGACTACATATTTCTTAAGAAGCTTAAGAAAGGGTTGACACTTATCGACTAACCGGTCAATGAACCGATGGATAGACTACAGTTTACCTTGCAGGCTACGTAGTTTAGTCAAGGTATAGGGAGGAGGTATATCAATGATAGTTGCTATCTTAGTAGGATCCACTTCAATGCCTCACCTAGAAACTATGAAGCCTAACAACTTGCCAGATGTGACCCCAAACACACACTTAGCGGGTTTAAGATGAACCTTGTACTATCAAAGCCTTTCAAATATTCATCTTAAATCATGGACATGATCCTTTCATTCTATGGAGCGAGCTAGAAGATCATCCACATAGTCTTGGAGAATATCATGCATCATGTCATGGAAAATATAAGTCATGGCCCATTGATAGGTAGCTCCTACATTCTTTAGGCCAAAAGGCATGACCTTCCAACAAAAGGTACCCCATGGAGTAGTGAATGTTGTCTTAGCCTGATCCTCAAGGGTAATCATAATCTGATTGTAGCCTGAGAAACCATCCATAAGTGAAAGCATTCCACATTTGGTAGTGAAATCTACAATATGATCTATGTTGGGCAAAGGAAAATCATCCTTGGGACATGCTAAGTTAATGTCCCAAAAGTCGGTACATATTTTGATTGTCCCTTCCTTTTTAGCTATAGGAATGATATTGGAGATCCAATCAGAATAGTCGATAGCTTTTATAAAATCGACATCAAGGAGTTTTTGGAGCTCTTCCTTGATTGATAGGGTGACCTTAGGATGCATCTTCCTAAGTTTCTACTTAACAGGCTTAGCACTAGGCTTAACTACCAAATGATGCATGACAAGGGAGGGATCAAGCCCTGGCATGTCGGCATATGACCAAGAAAAAATATCTTGATACTCTCTTAATAAATTGGTCAATTGCTCCTGCTCATCCATGGACAAGGCTTTACCTAACTTAAGGATTCTAGGGGCTTCCTCAGAACCTATATTCACATCTATGGTCTCCTCAATAAGGATGGACAAGTCATCCTCAAGAGGAGGTGGGGCAGGAGTCACTCCTAATTGCTCAAGGTCCTCGGGAGACATAGAACCAAAGTCCTCTTGAGAATTAGAGGATTCCACCTGCATAGCACAAGGGATAGACCCATCAAAGAAAATATCATTCTAGGGAGGATCCTCATATTTGATAAACTACTTTGGGGTCATGACCAACGAAGAAGGAGAGAGTGGCCCCTCATCCTTAACACTCCACTCTAAACCTTGATGAGATTTATCTAAGAGAAATTCTTGACAAGAAGAGTTGGCTTGATCTTGTGATGAGATATTAATTGATGATTCCCTATCAAAATTTCTAGGTTGCTTAGCTTTGTTAGATGAGGAATCTGATGAATAAATTTGAGCTAGATCATCTGGTGAGCAAAATTCAAATGGATGAGGATCACCCAAGATAGAAATAGGTTGATTTTCAAATTTAAATTTTACACATTGATGAAAGGTAGAAGGGATGACCTCCATCGCATGGATCCAAGGATGTCCAAGAAGAATATTAAAATATGCAGGACAAGATACCACATAAAACAATGTATCTAAAATTTTAGGTCCAACTTTGAGGGGAAGTGATATGGTACCATAAGCTTCTTGGGACTCATTGTTGAAAGTTTTAATGATATCATCGGATTTAGTTATATCTTTCTCTTTTAATCCAAACTTTTGAAAGAAATGATATGTGCATAAATTAAGGGAAGAACCATTATCAATCATAACTCTTTTGATAAAAGTATCCCCAATAAATGCAGTGATGTAAAGAGAAGAATCCTTTTGCAAGTCTGAGAAAGAAATATCAACATCCGAGAATGTGAGATGATGTATCCCAAGAGATCTTACAATATTGGCCATATCACTAGGGGGAATATCTGGAGGGATATATTGATATTTTAAAACATTCATCAAGGCTTCCCCATGAGTGGGAGAGCTCTGTAAAAGTTCCAAAAGAGAGATATTGGTTGAGATGTTGATCTCCTATTGAGATCGTTGAACCTGTTGACTCTTCACTAACTTCTCTGAAGTAGTTGTTATCATACCAACCATATTATTATTATAATAATGTGGTACACTTCTATAGGATACTTGATTAGCTATCTTGCCTAACTCTATTCTGATTAGCATATGGATTTTGTTGTAAATTTCCCACATCAAGATGTTCTGCATCAATCAAATCTTGTACTACATGTTTTAACTTCTTACAAGAATTTATCCAATGTCCTTCCACTCTATGATATGCACAATGTTGACCTACCTTATACCAATGAGTTGTAGTATCTGGTTGTCTAATAGGAGGTAACTCAATTGCCTTAGCTTCTAAAAGTTATTTCAAAACTGCTTCCATAGACATATTAAGCCTTGTAAAGTTCCTTTGTGGAGGTTTCTGAAGTACTATATTTTGTAGGTTGTTAGTAACATTGTTAATAGGCCTACTATCCATTCCACTATCACCTCCTATGTGTTTATTCTTGTGTTGAGACTTAGTAGGTTTCTCTTCTTTAACCTTGAGTTGGCCTCTCCTGATGAGAGCTTGTTCTACTTTTCTTGCTAAATCAATTGCTTGATCAAAAGATGTAATAGTAGTAGTCTCTAATGCATAAGATAATTGTTCTTGTAAATTACCAATAAATATCTCAAGCATATCTTTAGGAGGTAAAGTATATCTCAAACGTCCAACTAAACTTCTCCAATGAGCCAAAATTTTTGAAAAGCTTTCTTCTTTATTTTGTTTTAAATTATAGACATCTTTCATTGTCACTTCTTTCTCAATGTAAGCACCAAATTGTTGAACAAATAATTCTGTTGTTTCTTCAAAACTCTTTAAGGAATAATTAGGCAATCGATAGTACCATTCTAATGCCATGCCACCAAGACTCTTAGGAAATGTTTTAAGTAGCAACATATCATCATAAATGAGATCATGGCAAGTTGTTCTAAATCTTCTTAAATGCTCAATTGGATCTTCTGTCCCCTTATAAATAGGTAAAACTGGCATAGAAAAATGCTTAGGATAAGGCCTAGCAACAACAATAGGATCCAATGGTTGATTACACATTTCCTTATAACTGTAAGTAAAACTTGAAGGTTGAATCATCTCAACTTTTGAAACCAACTGCTTTACCATATTTGTTAAATTTTGCACTTCTGGATCACTGTTATGTATTGTCCCCAGATTCCCTAAAGGAGGAGTATTGGACATATTGATACTGTTGAGGTATGTGGTATCTTGTTGAAGAGGATGACTAACATTTGGTGGAATAGAGGCAATAATGTTGAGATAAGCAGATTGAGGAGGAAATTGAAAATTTTGAATGGCACTACTAGTTGGAGGGACTTGTAGATTCCTTCCAATATTGGTGGTTATAGTAGTAGCATAAGTTGGATGATGAACATGATTACCATGATTCAAAGGTTCACTCAAGGAGTTATCATGAGATGGTCTAACTTCCTCAAGTAGGGCTTCTTCCTCTAAAGTTGCATCCAATGCATGCTTATGATATTTATAAAAGGTCCACACATGCTCAAAGGATTTAAAAATAAGGTTCCCATCGGGTCCCTTAATAGGATCAAGACTATTATCAATCTCTTCTTCCTCAAAGTTAGGATTTTCTCTATCAATGTGATCATTCTCTTGAAAAATCTCATCAAACCCTAAAATCCTTCTCCCATTCCCAAGGTTGGAAGCCATTGGAAAAGGAGAGAAAGACTAAGGAAAAAGGAGGGAACTAAGACCCACAAAAACAAGCACCAAAAATTATGTTTTTAATATTTTTTTATCTAAACACACAGAATTAATGATCTTGATTAAAGTTTTAAAAGAAAAGGAGGTGTTCACGTCGGGTTCACCAAAGATGTAGAGGGGGAAAACTGCCCTACCATGTACAATTCCCAAAAGTTGGATCCACAAGAGAGAAGCCTTTGGGGTGAACCATGGGGGTATGTTGTTCTCTACACTCGGTGCTAGGGGGAAGGGTTCACTAGGAATGGTTTAAGGACTCGCTCCAAGTCCTCTGGTTTTCAAGAATGTTTGATGTATGAGATTCAAGACAAACACCTAGATTTGGCCTTTCTAGATCTATGCTATAAAAGATAAAGGACAATGCAAAAATACAGAATGCAAGAATACAAGAGCTAACCCTAGAATGATTCTTCCTTTGAATGCTTTCTAACCTAGGGTTCTAAATAGACAACCTTTAAGCAAGGGCTCAAGAAATAATGCACAAACATAATTAACCCTAAATGCACACTATATGTTGTTTATCTTTCAAATGCCTAGAAATTAATTAGATATATTTCTATAAAATTAGATCTAGGGTTTATAATAGAAATATAAAGCATTCAACAAACAACCTAAAGACTAATCAGAACACTTATCTTATCCGGTGATTTATCCTTGCTTTTATCCCTTTATCCAATGCTATCAATAATTCCTGTTCCTGCAAGATAACTTGACAAACACTTGAAAAATATGATTAGCATTAGGGGGCCTACTTAGGCCACTGTATAACAATACTTGGAGGTGCAACAGTCAAGCCCCCTAGGTCCTTTTAGCTGACCTTTGATAATTAAAAGCGAAAATTGACCTTTGGAGGAAAACAAACATAATACAATATAGCATAAAAGAATGATGAAATCACAGAAATAGAATACACCACTATGCTCTAAATGCAGTCTAGAATGCAATGATGAAAATTGGAATAGCATATTACCCCTAGATTTAGCTCAGGAAAAATCATGCCCTATAATAGGCGATCACGATAATGCAAGGTGAAATTGCACCCTGTAGAAGATCGGGTATGATTTCGCAGAAGTGAGATGAAACATCTCAGATTGAAGCGAAATAATAAAACTATGATGCAGCGAATGAAATCAAACATGCAACAGAATACTTTCACCTAGAAAAGAGCGAGGAAGCAAGCAGAAAGGTTTGAGATCTCCCAGGTAGTCAATCTCTCCTTAGGGCTTCAACAACAATCCACCAAGAGCGAGCAACAACAATCCAATGCAGCAAACAATCAATCAAACTTCACACTTCTAAGTTGCTTGTGAAAGAAGAAGAAGAAGAAGGATGCAGACCGAGTAAAACACTTTGCGAGAAATCAAATGTTAGCGAGCAATAAATCATCAATCCTTAGAATGTCGATTATGTGAGTGTGTGTGAAAAAGTGAATTCAAACCCTCCTTATATAGCGGATTTGAAGGTAAAAAGAGCGAGAAAACCAAGGAGGGCCGACGTAAAACATGCCAAGCCTAAAAAATTAGGGTTTCAATGTGTCAAACCCTAAAAAGGTGAAATTGCACCCCGTTAGGGCCGATCGCGATTTCGCAATGCGAAGTCGCACCCCATCAAGGATCGGGCGCGATTTCGCATAAAGAGGGAAAAAGGCAAAAAAGAGGGGGAAGGAGCCTTACCCTTGCCCTAGGCAAGTCTAAGGGGTTCCCCAAGAGGGCTCAGGGAAGATTGCCCACTAAAGTGGGTCAATTTTCTATCTACACCTTGAATACACCAAAAAACTTGATTATGTGGACGTTAGGGGATAGAAGAAGATCACCTTCTACCTACTTAAGAATTTGATCATGAAGACTACACTAAATTTGTGATGATTCTAAAGGATATTGGAGGAGAATATGAGAGATATGTAGTTGAAGCAACTCCACAATATGTGGTATTATGATGTAGGAAGGTACTTTAGGATGAATATTGAAGGATAAAGGTTTGAATACCTTCTTCACACATGAGAAGAGGTATTGTAGAGAAGAAGACAAACCCTAATGAGGAATTAGCCCTAGCCACCCTACCCTAGTAATCACATTAGGATATGAAGACAAGGTTGGTCTAATAACCCCCCAAATTGACACTCTTTTTACACCAAGGCAAAGGATGATTTTGATCCATATTTCAAGATGAATCACCAAACACTAGGGGCCTTGGAGAAGTTGGGTTACTCTAATAGAGAAATTCTTACATGGTACAAAAATAAGGTATAAAAAATGGATAATATAGAGGACAGAATGGGATGGCCTAATAGATGATATTCTATCATTTGGGACAAGAGGTACCCTAGGAGTGCAAAGAGGGTAAGGACAATAGGAGAAGCAATAAATTACCTAGTAATCTTATCAAGTCTACCTCTTTCCACTGCATTTGAAATTGTTAGATTTGTTGCACTAATGATGGTGGCAATTATCAACTCTACATTATAATATATACAAGAGAGACAATAGAAAGTAAAGGGATATGCCTATAGATCCATTATAATAGATACCAAGAGAGGTAATAGAAAGTAAAGGGATATGCCTATATATCCATGTTTGAAAAAGTGAAGATGACTATACAACAAAAATAATGGACACCTAAGATTTAGTAGGGAAAATTCCTAAAGGAGGAACTCCTAGGTTGAGAATGACCAAAACAGTGTCTGTCACTTCTTTCAATTATACTTCCCTTGTACTCTCATTTGCTTCCACTTCTACTTATACTTTGTTCTCTCTCTTTTCCATCCCTTTTATTGCACATCACTCACCATCTATCAGTGTGGCCCATGGTTCTCCTAGAGGAATCCTACCTCCAACATTCATATTCACTCCTGGTACCACTTATCACTTCATATTCATTACTTCCATCTAGTTTTCCACCACACAACCATTGGTGTCATACTCATCAACCCCTTCATCACTAGCCTCTTCACTAGCAAAATAACTAACATAGCTCGCATTAGGGGTAGTTTCCTCCACATGCACATCATTCACTCTCATATCTATGTAACTTGATCCACCCATAGTGTCATCTACCTCATGTTGCCCCTCATCATAAGCTAGGATACTCTTGTTATAGGCAATGATGCTACCCACATCGACCTTTATGATAGTCTGCAAAAGCAACTCCATAGACCAATGCTACTATAGAGTCTAGTTAGAGCTTTGGAAACTTACTAGCAAACCCGAGGAGACATAACTCCAAAAGATATTTAACTTCATTTAGAATGAAGAAATGAGGGTCAAGAAAGAGTATAAGAAATTGAGAGACAACCTCCTAGGATATGATTCTATTGTAGTCATAGTTGGCATTTGGAGGGAATGATATCCTCCTTACAAAAGCAACAAAGAATGATCCCTCAAAGACTACTACATCCCTATATATTTCACTATTAGGGTATTTGACCTAGATCTAAGCCAAATAAATCCATATCAAATGATTCAACTCACAAACCAATTGTTAATTGGTGCGACCATGCAACCTGGTCAACTAGTAGTGAAGGATGAAGCATTGAATAAAGAAAGTTAAGGGATTCAAGCAAAAGTGGTATAATTAAAGGTTGAGAAGGAGCAAAGCTAAAGAATTAGGTTGAGGACCTCAAGTCCTAACTTGATGAGGATGAAAAGAAAAGCAATAGTTGGAGGATCTCTTACAACAACTTGCACAAGGGTAAGACCATTTGAGGAAGTAGAAAAACAAGAAAAAATCCAATTGGAGAACCAATTGAAATAACTCCAAGAGGCCCAACAAGAAAGGGATCAAAATATTTATGAGCTCCATAAGGAAATAGTAGCACTCAAAAAGGGAGAAACAACAACAGATCTAGAGAAAGCCTTAAAGGTTCAAAGAGTGAAGTCCCTTTGGGACAACATCAAGTCCAATATGATGAATATCAAAAGGTGTTTTGAGTTGTATATTATGCAAAAAAAACCTAAATCAAGTGACTAAAACCATCAAGTAGACTAAATAACAATTGGTTGCAAAGGAGAGGTTTTAGGGGGGTGCTTGAACTTCTAACTGCAATGCCAACATCATAAGCCTAGTAGTTAGGGATAGATGTTAAGGACATGGTCAAGAAACTAAAGAATATCCTTGACACTCAAAGATACTTATAGGATTGCAGAGACACATTAGCCTCTTTGAAATCCCTAGTGTAAGAAATGATAAAGGAAAATTAGGGACCTATCACTATTACTGTTGTAAATCTTTCGAAGAAGAGAAAGATCAAGCTAAATTTAGAGATATTGTTGAGCAATACAAGAAGTTAGAGTCATTATTATATGCCAATCTATATGAGTTGACAAGAAATTGGAACATGTTATCATAAAACCTTATGAGGACTTGGTAGGAGAAGTAGAGGATCTTACCACCATACAACTACTAGGAGACAACAAATAACAAAAGTTGTTAAGGTTGCTACCATAAAGGTAGAACAAGAAGAACAATAATTTAAAAATTTTGTTTTAGGGATTATAGTTCTGAATACTTTATGCACAAGGACAAAGACAAGACCTAGGATCTCTTGGCAATCAAGCTTGGAGTCCTATGAAGTCATAAAAAATGTGGTGACTAGTTACTACCTTGGAATTAACATTTTGGTAAGTTATAAAAAGTTGAAATCATTCAATCAATGCCTTCCAAAACCCCTCAAAATTTGTTGTCAAAGACAAGTGTTGATTTGCTTTGGTAAGTGTTCGTTTGTATAGGATAAATCCATTAGCATAACAATTGGCTTATAGGAGTGAAGTGCTAAGGAATGTTAGTGAATTACTAGTAGACTAGATCAATTTGCTCATCTCATGCAGGAAATTACTCATAGATCGATAGGGGATGGGGTAAAAAGACAAGCATGGATCTCAAGGAAGATGTTTGAAAAGCAATACTTTGGCATGTAATGATATAAAATTTTTGTCTTAGTCATTGTGATGCAAGATAATATATCATCTCATATTTTTAATCCTAAAATTCTTATTGCTTACAAAGTGAATAAAGACATTCTCCTTGATTGTTTTTTCCATCTTCTTGTTCAATTGCAAGACGATTTGTTATTAATCAAAATTGATTAATAAACTATATATTTGGTATGAATACTTTTACCTCAAGTTATTTTCATTCCATGTAGGTGTTGGATTTATCTCACATTTATAAAATGTTATTTTCTCTTTAGGATTCTAGCAAAGCATCTTAACTTCTTTCATATGAAGTCCTAATGGTTTATGAATGTTTAGGTTAAGTAATTTATTGATAAAATCATTCTTTTGACCCATTTTATTCCATCTTGATTAGTATCAACCTTTCTTTTGATGTAAAATTTGCTTAATGTGGTAACCTACTTTTGTAGATATGTTTTCTTTTAATTGAGTCTATCAAAATTTGGCATAATGTTTCTCTTTCTTATAAAAAGAGTCTCATTTCTACTAGTATCATAGGGTAATAAAGTTGTATTTCAATCATAGTTAGTCTAATAAAATATG
The DNA here is from genome assembly GCA_028583015.1 of Wollemia nobilis. Lineage (NCBI taxonomy): Eukaryota > Viridiplantae > Streptophyta > Pinopsida > Araucariales > Araucariaceae > Wollemia > Wollemia nobilis. The sequence goes on along the minus strand of JAQPPZ010002969.1, from coordinate 8,962,542 downwards.
TTTTGGCACTTTCAAATTTCTTCCAAGATTCTTTAAGTAGACCAACATCACAAACATAGCAACCATATAAAACCTCTATTTATACCAATGTTTTGAAAACATATTTAATTTCTAATTATATAATCAAATCCATTTTCACTTATTTAGCATCGTATAGAGAACTTCCATGACTCTTATTATTTGTTTCTCTACATACAAATTACAATTATAGCTAGAATTAAATTGAATGTCCAAGTACTTGTAAGAATGAGTTACATTCAATTCTTATTTTAGAATGTGATGTTTATGTATTTTTCTTAAACCTATTACTATTACATCTGCTTTGCTTGTATTAACTTTTATTTAGATAATTTACAAGAGTTTTATGGAGTCTAAATGTTACTATTTTTATATTTTGTTAGTAGAATAACACCATCTACATAAATCAATAACAATAAAGCATATCTTGTAATGTGCACTCCTTCCTCATCCTTCCTAATTCACTCTTCTAATTCATTTATAAGTAAACAAAATAATGCGGGTGAGATTGAACAACATTGTTGCACACCCATATAGTTGTTGATTCTCAACTTCTTTTTACTTTTTGTGTCATTTACTGGTATTGCTATCTATGTAAGATTTTTTTTTATAAAAACATGATATTGTTTATATCTACTCATTTGGAGCTTTTAGTTTTTCATTTATTCTTAGTTTTATTCTTGGGTATGCATTAAAATATTTGGCAAAAATTCTACAAATTATAGATAAGTGAATTGTTTCTCCTCATAATTGATCAACAATAGTTGTAAGATGGACAATGTTCAAATATTTAACTAAAGAAACAATTTGGATAAGATTCTAACCTTTTTTTGTTGACTTGTTTCCTATGTAAGATGTTCACTAGTCAAATATTCAGGTGAAGAAATAATTTTGATAAGAGTCTAACCTTTTTTGTTGACCCATTTCCTTTGTTTTTTATTTGTTATCTAGAATGATACCAAATGACTTGGCAAAGAGGGTGTGCACTATAATCATCCTATAATTTCTCACTTTATATCCTATTCTTTTGTGGATAGATGTGACCTTGTTAACCCGTTACATATGACTTGATTGTACATATTCTTTACAATACTAACTAAAGTTGAACTTACCCATTTAATTACTTACTCATCTATCAAATAATATGGATCATATACCTTTTTTATTTGTAAGATGCTCAATAGTTGTCTCCACATGATCTTTTAAAATTATATATATATATATATATATATATATATATATATATATATATATATATATATATAATTTTGAAAGGGTTGCCCTTTCCCTTTTACATTAACTTAGTTACATCAAGTTATATAACCTATTTGGTGCTACCAAGATTTGAACCTTGGTGTGAGCTATGTCATCCATATGTCTCAACCATTGAACCATGACCCAATTGGCATAATTTTTATATCTTTGATATAATATGAATCATACACATTTTTATTTGAATGATGCTCAATACTTGTCCCCATATAATCTTTTGAAATATTTTTTATATCCTTAATAAAACACTTATATTATAATAAATTCTTACTTTTTTCTCATATAATTAAAAAAAAAATCTATTTTTTTAAATTCCTCTTCCAATTAAAATATACTTGCTTTCAAAAATTTAAATATATTATGCTAAAATTTGAACTAATTAAAATATTATCTTCTTATATTAAAGTTTTATATATTTAATAATCTAATTTAATCTTTTCAATTTAAAAAATAAATTATAAAATACATATATCCTTTAAAAGTAAAGGATAACAACTGTCACCAGGTTCTTACCAATAAGAGACCTAGGTTCAAACCTTGGAGGTATGCTTGTTGCAAAGGTAGTAGTCTGATCCGAATTCTCTAAGTATGTGCCAGATCATGATGGTATGAATCTCGAGCAATAGATGGTCTCCCTCACATCGGGCCCACAATAACAAGGTGATATAGGCTTGTTGGGAACAACCCTTGTGATTTGAAGCTTAACCATTATTAAAAATAATGTGGATGTAACAAACTCTCTTATATATTAAAAAATAATAATAATAAAATAAAATATTAATCATATTACAAAAGGATGCTATCTTTATAATTATTATATGTATATGGGGTGATGCTCCTTCCACTTGGTTTTAAATGAATAAAAAATACCATCTAAATTTAATATCATAGATAATAAAATTTCATTTTGTTCCATGTTTATGGTATACATCTAGCATCCACACATTTAAATGTTTCAAAACACTATAATATCTCACCTTAATTTTTTTAAATGAATAAAAAACATTATGAAGATCCCATTTCTAGAATAATGTTATTCTCTTGTCACTCTATGAAGAACATTAATACTAAAATGGAAAAACTTAAATATTATAGGACAAAGTCTCTATGGTTGTTATTGTTAGTTGTAAAGCCACAATAAAGTAAAGTATGTGTGTATAAGCATTGAGAATCTCCGGAACAAATTGAAATGTTTTCCATTTATGTATTTAATACATTTTATGCTACAGAGGGATCCAACCCATTTAAAACTTTAATTTTAGAGTATTTATTATTATATAAATTAATTTAATCATCAATTTCAAGTTTTTTTTTTGAAGTAAGTTTACACTGAAGTGAAGCCAGGTGTAATAAACCTCACCCATAAAATAAAACGATGTTGTTGTTCTTCTTATAATCTAAAAAATAATAATTATATTCATTTAGTTTGCTTTCCAATTGTTTTGGGTGCACATGGCTTATATTCATTTTTCTTAGGAAAAAGTTAGAATTTTTATAAATTTTATAAATAATAATTTTATTTAATTGATTATATTAGATTAAAACAATTTTCTAAATCATAATTTTATAATAATATCATAATAATTATATATATATATATATATATATATATATATATATATATATATATATATAATTTAATTTTAATTTTTTTTTATTTACTATTAATTGATTAAATAAAATTTATTTAAATAATTTTACGGTGTAGGGTAATTGTTTTTTTTTAAGTTCAAAATTCAAACCACAATGTAAATAAATGAATAGAAAATAAATGTATATAATTATATATAATAATAAAAATTATTTAAATATAAAAAATAAATTTTAAAGATTAAATTTAAATTTTTAATGTAAAACTTTTAAAATTATATTGACAATTTAATGAAACTCATTGTAAAAGAAGTCAACCGGTGTCCAATGGTTCTCTTAAAAGGTGGTAGAATTTTTTATTATTATTTTAAAATAATAATAAAAAAATAAAGGGAAAAGTTTGCACAGTATTTATGTGAGCTTTTTTTTTATTATAATAGATGTACTTTGTTTTAGTTGAATGGTGCGCTATCAACTTTGAGGTGGTTTGTGGTATTTGAGGGAGTCTGATGAACTATTTGAAAACAAGGGGCTAAATTATTTATCAATAAATAATACTAAACTTTCCAACCTATCAACATAGCCACAAACTTCCTGGTGTCCATTTTCTTGGTCACTAGTATAATGAGCTTAGGAGAGTTGAAAGAGAAATTTTACAAATGATAGTTTTTGTAGATATTTAATAGTATATTGTTGGTGTTTTATTTTGGTTATTTTAATTTGTTGGTGTTTCATTTTGGTTATTTAATTTGTTGGTGTTTTATTTTCATTACTTCAATTTGAATCACCAAGAGAGGCTCTCTTTTGTTATGTTTCTTTGTTTCTATGTTTTTGTTTCTTTGATCTGATATTTGGTACAATTGGTCCTATTATTCCCTAACGTTGATGCACTCTTTGAAATCCATAAATATTATGCTTTTTCTACCAAACATTGTCATACTTGATGCCTTTTTGACTCCATGTAGATCTAAAATATTAATGCCTTAAGCCATGCCTCCAATATTGTTGTCGCTTAGGGTGATGTGGGTGTTGATGTGTTACAACCTTAACCCATCATTTTGTTTCCTTTGATTCTTCAATAATTTGTTTTTTTTTTTAATTCTTCTTTACAATCTTCTCTTATACCTTTCTTTCAAGGCTTCCTTGAACTTTGTTGTTGCTTCTTTCATGGATTCTATTGTTGCTGCTATTGTAAATTTAACATTTGAGTTTTTTAATGGTTTTTCAACTTGTTCTCTTACCATAACTACTTCTTGCTTCTCCTTGGATGTTTGTTTCTTAAGATTTTTTTTTAATGCAACTATGAACTTACATGTTGTCATTTGTATTTTTTCTTTCTATTATATCTTCTTTATTCATTTATTTCAATTCCCTTTGAAGCCTTTTTATTTATTCTTCCTATTCTTTGATGGTGACTTTCAAACTAGTTATATTTTTATATGGGTTCCATTGACTTAAGAATGCATGCTCCATTTTATCTATCAAAATTCTTTTCTTAGCAATCATTTCCTTAATAAGATTTTCCACCAATCATGAGCTTCCTCTTTTAAAAGATAGAAAATTTTACAATTCTAAAAATGTTCACTAGAAAATAGAGATCTAAACTTCATCGAGCATGATCAAGCATCAATGTCATCCTTTCTAGTGAAAATTGGCAACTCCATGATCTCAATCCAAAAAAATCTAAAAAACAGCTAGGATTTTGGAAAGAAAAAACTTAGGGTTTTTCAAATTTTTTTAAAACTCCTCTAATCCTTTCTATCATCGATAAAACAATTTAAATGTAAAATAATTGACATAGAAAAGGAATGCAACCATCCATTATGACTTTGCATTAATCCATTACCAAGCTTCTCCTCCAAAGGGTTTAACATTGTTGCACATTGCTATTGTAAAAAAGCATGGGCGACTTTGATGGTGATGCAATTCTTCTCTATGGTGGCAACGATAATGCTAGAAAATTATTTTTCTTGTAAACAAGATATTACAGCTGAAATTTAAATCACTTCTCTTTGTCTCTTTGTCTCCTCCGGTAATATCCTCCTGCCCTTAATATTATTTTGAAAATAATCATCTCTTCTACCTTCATGCCCTCTTGTTGCCCCCACATAACACATTGTTTAAAACTAATTATGCATGTATAAATATTGATTCAGTTTTGATACATAGACTATCCAACATACTATATTAGTCTTAACCAAAATGGATATTTTACGACTCAACCAATGACTACCCAAATACTGGTTCATGGTTCTACCAAGTTCATTTGTTATTTACTATTTTAATTTACTTTATAATTTTAGTAACATATTAATTATTAGAATAAATATAAATTTTATTATAGAAATGGTTTTATATATGGACTTCTTGGATGCAATTCCTTCCTAATACATTTTAGGTAGTTATAATGTTAATGTATTTGGAATCCATACAAATTATTTTCTTGTGTGAAGTCCATATTCATTCTAATAATTTATATTTTATCAAATGTCTATAGTAAATTAAGATTTGGAACAATACACATGAGAGTAGAATTGATAGATGATATAGATTTGTATTTGTGTCTTAGATTCAAGCACTCAATCAATCCATTTTGGTTAGGTATAACATTGAACATTGTATCTAAAAGCGAGCACACTAAGTTAAATTAAAAATATTGGTATATAAAAAAAGGTGAATTTATATAAAATATTGTCTAAATTTGATGGAAGGGTGGGCATCATATTTGGTGAATACAATAACACTAATGTGGACTTAATTGTCAAATTTTAAGATTTCCTCAAAAGTGATTTTAAGTTTGCTAAAGGTTCAAGTGTCGTTGATGACCATAAAATTGGTAAAGATTAATGTAAATTTTAATGTTAGCATAGTTTTGGCCAAATTTTCCCATGAATTCGCCTTCCTAATTTAATAATGCTTACTTTGTTAGTTTGTGTAGAAGCTATGATTGAATTGTTGCTTAATTTAGCATTTAGTTTGAGTACAACTGTCTAACTTTAATGACACTAAACAATGACAAGGACCTATTACAAATATACTTTAACCTATATTTTATAACATTTAAGCTTAGCGCACTTTGCTAGAACCAAATCCATAGAACAAGATATATTAAATACTTAGCTTAAGAGACAATTGCTCAAACAAAAAATTGTAATATCTTAAATTTGAAATTATAGTATAACTTTAAACATGAACAAATGATCAAACTAGAAAGTACCTTCAAAGAACCTCTTGGATATTACAATAATCTCTTGGATATTACAATAACTAGTATAAGCTATGACCATCGAATTTACCTTCCAAGAAAATCAAAAGAAAGAATATAGATCATATTATTGTAAAGTTTGATTCAAAGACCTTGATTGATATGATACATTCTCTAACACTAATTGTAAGCAATAGATGTTACTTAAACTTGATAATAAAGGAATTAAGTTTCCCCAAAGCAAAATTCTTATATACCTATTTTTTGCCACATCAAGAGAAAAGAAAACCTAATAGCTTATTAGCTAGCAAAAAAAGCCTTCACATCATGAGAAAAACCCTTGGTCCTAAAAATAAATTATGAAAGAATTATATCTTCCCTAACTACTTTAGCTTTGTACCAAAAAAATCTTAATAATAATAGAAATAAAGCTAATAGCAAACTCTATACCTAATCTTTTTTTTTAAGAGAACAACAATAATGGTAACTACATAACATAAGAACATTAAATGACAAGAGGGAAAAAAGTAGAGAGGGGAGGGTCCCGATCCCTTCCCTGCTCCCCCTCCCCTGGTTCTGCCCAGTCCCTGGCTCTTCCCAGGTCATTACTCCCTAGGATTGTTTGTTGCAGATGATCTCCTTGAGGGAGATCCTTCTCCTCTTTCTGCACCTCTCCCAGTCGGTCAAGGTTCCCTTGTTTGAGTTTTTGGTCTGGTGCTTCTCAGGGTTCCTTGCTGTTTTCGAGATCCCTTCCTTTTTTTCCCTCAAGCTCCCCCCTGGGGTTTTTCTACAGGTTTTTGGTGTGGATCTGGTTCCCTGCGGTTCTCTAGGTTGTGGGGGTGATTGGTTGGGTTTTTGACGGCTTCCTGGGGTTTCCTTTGAGGTCCTTATTGCTTTGGGGGTGGTCTGGGGGGGCCTCTTTCCCATTTTTGCTAGTGAATCCTCTTTGGGATCCTGTGGCTGTTGTTGGTCCCGTCCTTGTGGGGAGGGCCCTCTTCGATTTCCCACTTGGAGGCTTCTTCGTGCTGGTTCTGCTCCTTGGTGGACACCTTGGGCATTTTTTTGGCCTTGGGGGGGGGCTTTTTCTCTACCTGAGCTGTTCCCAGCCTCAGTCCCAGTTCCCTGAAGTTTCTCCTGTGCAAGGATGGGATTCTTGGCCCCTATTGTTGGGGTTCTCTGGGTTCTGTTGCATTTTTCAAATCTTGGGGGGATCTGATCTATGCATGCAGACCCTGGATCCTCCAGGCTAGGCTCCCAGGGATCCCATATTTGTGGCTATTACCTCTTCCCGCCTGGGATCCCCAGTCCTTGTATCCCTGGTTCCTTAACCTGTTGTATTTTCTTGCTGGTTGTCCTTGGGGTGGGATTCTCTTGGTGGTGCTTTCTGGCTACTTCTTGATGAGCGAGATCTCCTCTTTGCTGGTTTTTAGCTGCTTCCTACTGTGCGGGATTCCCCTTTTTTTTTGGCAGGATGGTTTCTCGCTGGGCGGGATGGTTTCCCGTGAGGCGGGATTCTCCAAAACTGCTGGGTTTCCCGCTGGGCGGGTTTTTCTCATTTCCTACTGGTTTTCTCGGGAGGCAGGATTCACTTGGTAGAGGTTTTTGTTGCTTTCCTCTGGGCAGGATCTACACTGGGATGGATTTCTGCTGCTTCCCGCTAGGCGGGATTCACTCTTTGGTGGTTTTTCGACTGCTTCTCGCTAGGCGGGATTTATATTATAATGGTTTTTTGCTACTTCCTACTGGGCGGGATTTACACGATGGCGGTTTTCAGCTGCTCCCCACTGGGCGGGATCTTCAAACTTACCTTCCTTCAAAATTGGTGGTTTCCCATTGGGTGGGATTGTTCAAATTTACTTGTTCCCGCTAGGCAGGATTTTTGTTTGTTTTTCATTTTCAGGGTATTGGTGCCTTGGGCCCAAAATTTTGTTGTAATGGCTTATTCTCGGCATGTTATTTCCAACTCTTATGTAATCAAGTTTTGGGATCCTAGTTAAAACCCATTGTAAATACAAATGCTACTTAACAAAAACATAAGAACATTAATATAATTAAACAACCTAGAAAAAATTGTTACTTATTTTATGAAAAAAATTAATCAAATTTAATTATTGACCTTATAATTAGTATGTAACATTAAAAATCAATATGAACATTTTTAATGTTATTTCACAATGAATATTAGTTGATAATCTTTAGAAATAAAGAATAAAAAAGACCAAATCTAATAAGAGTTAAAGGTCAATGATTTAAATCCAATATTAAAAAATATCCTTTATACTCTTAAAGTTCTATATACATACATACAACTAAAAACATTAATTATATATATATATATATATAGTAAATACTTCTTATACAATACATATCCGCCCGTGGGGATTGAACCCGGGTCACATCACCTATGATGCAAGTCGCGCGTCCTTGCTAGTAGACCACATCATACTCTCATATCACCATCCTCAAACTAGTTAATTGGGTGCTAAAAACTTTTTAAAAATAAGATCAAGAATAATGATTGATATATGAGGTCACATTTTTGAAAGTATAATAAAAACCTCCTTTCCTAAATAACAATGCCATTAAAATGTTCCAAGAAAAACATGTGCTAAAAATTTGTATCAATTTTTCCTTATTGATGCCAACTATACTTTGACAAGGAGAGAGATGAATGTGAATGTTGCTTCCTTGGGAAACCATAACCCATCTTTCAATCTCAACCAAATTGTGTAGCCAACAATTTTGGTGTAACAACCTTTTTTAAAAGGAAAGTCTTCATGCCCCTGTGAACCTTCCTTGGACTTTACCTCCTAGTCAACAGAGGCCAAAAACAGGCAGAGCAGCACACGAGAGAAAAGAGGTGGTTTCAATTAAAATAACAGCACCATAAAATATACTCCATCCATCCATCCGTACCCAATCATATATCATCAAATACAATCGGATCAACACGTAATGCAGGCGCGTCTTCCCTCCACCTCCCTAATCTGATTCGATTGGGAGCAGTCCCCATTAAAATATGCCATCCCATTTTCACTCCCTGGCATCACGAGGAATGCTTATTTTAATAAACCCTTGACTTTTTCGCAACGAAAAACTTTCATTTATCGTTTTAAATATAGGAATGCTTATTTTAATAAACCCTTGACTAGTTCAAAAGATTTCAGTATTCCTTAACTTCTTCACAAAAAAAAAAATTAACTTGCGTTTAGATATAGTAAATGTCTTTTTTTTCACTATTCAAAATCTTTACAATGAAATTTTTGAAGTAATACTTTTTATACACATCCACCATGGGGATTGTACCCAGCTCACATCATTGATAATGCAAGTGACGTTCTTACCAGTAAACCACAGTCACTGATATGTGTTGTGATAGCGTAATCGGTTAAAGGGCCTGTGTTGTAAAAGACTTCAGTATATATCTTTTGATTTCTAGTTCCCTTGATATAAGATAAGAGTTTTTTTGTGATCTGAGAATAGATGGCATAATTGAGGACCATACACGGTTATAACAATAAGGAGCTTTCAATGTTATCGTATATCTTCTTTCACTATTTCAAAAGACTTCAGTATATCTCTTTTGGTTTTTAGTTCCCTTGATACAAGATAGAGTTTTTTGTGATCTGAGAATGGATGGTATAATTGAGGGCCACACGGGTATAACAACAAGGAGCTTTCTTCTTATTGATTTGAATTGAGGTTATTAAGATAAAATGCCATAATGAGCCAACAATAAAGTGAATAGGCCTCAAAGTTTTAACTTATCGTTTTAGATACCATGAATGTCTTCTTTCACTATTTCAAAACACTTCAATATATATCTCTTGGTTTTTAGTTCTTTTAATACAAGATGGAGTTTTTTTTTGTGATCTGAGAATGGATGGCATAATTGAGGTCTACACGGGTATAACAACAAGGAGCTTTCTTCCCATTGATTTGAATTAAGGTTATTGAGATAATACGCCAATAACATAATGGGCCAACAATAAAGTGAATAGACCTATAAGTTCAACTTATCCTTTTAGATGCAATGAATGTCTTCTCTCACTATTTCATAAGACTTTAATATATATCTCTTAGTTTTTTTAGTTCCTTTGATACAAGATGAAGTTTTTTCACTATTTCATAAGACTTCAATATATATCTCTTAGTTTTTTAGTTCCTTTGATACAAGATGAAGTTTTTTTTTGATTTTATAATGGATGGTATAATTAAAGGCCAGACGGATATAACACCATTGAATTTCCGATTTGAATTAAGATTATTGAAATAAAACGCTAATAACATAATGAGCCAACAATAGCATAAGGAAATATGCACATGGGCCCTGCTTAGTCGCGGTTTTAAGGCGTGCCGCTGGTGCTGTGCTGTCTCTGTTGTTTAGTCTACTTGTCGGGAGCCGCAAAACCGAGTACAAGCCCACTCTGGCAGTCATGCCCGTGTGGTGGCTCCAGCTGAGAGATGCCAATCAATGGGAGGGCCCATCTGCCCTTGGGAGCTATATATATATATATATATATACTCCTCTGGAATAAACCATTATCCATCCCGCCCCATTGCCTGGACAACCCAGAGGCATAACCTCTGCCTATTCCCCAAGCTTGCTAAGCTAACTCTAAGAGAATGTTTTTAGTGGGAACGGGGCTCATTTTGGTGACTTTCCTGCTGCTGGTACGGGCCAGGCAGTGGCTCTCTCGCCCAGCGAGCCGCAATTTGCCTCCCGGCACTCTTGGGTGGCCGTACCTCGGTGAAACTCTGCAGTTATACTCGCAGAATCCCAACGTCTTCTTTGCTTCCAAACAGAGGAGGTTTGTCAACAAATCCATATATAAATATTTTAGTTTGTGCTTCTTCAGCTTTTCAATCAATGTGTTGAGGTATTAACATGGATTGTGTTTTTGGTTTTGTTCAGGTATGGGGATGTGTTCAAAACGCACATTTTGGGGTGCCCCTGCATTATGATTGCCAGTCCAGAGGCGGCGAGATTCGTGCTGGTTAACCAGGCGCATCTTTTCAAACCGACGTTCCCCAAGAGCAAGGAATGCATGATTGGTCCGCAAGCACTCTTCTTCCATCAGGGCGACTATCACGCCCGCATGAGGAAGCTGGTGCAGAGGTCGTTTCTGCCAGAGGCCATCCGGAACATTGTTCCAGAAATCGAGTCCATTGCTGTGAAGGCTCTGGATTCCTGGGAGGGGAACACCATCAATACGTTCCAAGAGATGAAAAGGGTAAGAATCAGTTGGCTCATAGATAGAGCTGCTCAAATTGATTCAAGTCTATAACCTTTGCTTACCTTTTTTTTTTTTGGATTTGACAGTATGCATTTCAAATCGCCCTGCTCTCGATATTCGGCTCTGAGGAGGTGTTCGACAGAGAAGATCTCAAGCAGTCCTACTATGTGGTCGAGAAGGGGTACAATTCCATGCCCATAAACCTTCCCGGGACCCTCTTCAACAAGGCCATGAAGGTATAGCACAGTTTGGATGGATTTCGTTTTTTGGGTTTATGTGTTGAGTAGTGTCTGATAGAATTTTTTTTTTTTTGGATCGATTGCAGGCGAGAAAACATCTGAGCCAAATACTCACCCAGATAATTGCGAGAAGAAGAGCCAACAACGTGATGAAGAGGGACTTGTTGGGGTCCCTTATGCAGTCCAAGGACGGGAACCTGCAGGCCCTTATGGACGAGCAGATTGCAGATAATATCATTGGAGTGTTGTTTGCCGCACAGGACACCACTGCCAGTGTGCTCACTTGGATTGTTAAATACCTCAGAGACCATCCATCCTTCCTGGAAGCTGTCACGGTGAGAACAATATTAATAATCCTCTCCAAAGTTTTGTCATTTGTCTTGGGTGGTAAATCTCAAATTGTTCAATATCTTATCTATTGGTAATTATGGCAGGCTGAGCAAGAAGCCATCAGAAAAGGCAAAGGCAGTGAAGAGTTCCACCTGACTTGGGAAGATACAAGGAACATGCCCTTAACTTGCAGGGTGGGTCACCCAACTCTCTGGTCTTGCCCTTCCTCTTAGGACTTTGGGCATTTTGTTTTTAGACTTTGTGCTAAAGATCTGTTCTATTTATTTATTCTGTAGGTCATTCAGGAGACCTTGAGAGTGGCAACTATATTGTCCTTCACATTCAGAGAAGCAGTGCAGGATGTGGAATACAAAGGTGGGTGAGAAGAAAGACAAGCAAGCAGATCTTCTCTCTATTGGGTCTAGATATTCACTATTTCTGAAGTGGAATGTTTCTTATTTATTTTTTTTTATAAAATTTGCAGGCTATCTCATTCCCAAGGGATGGAAGGTCATGCCACTGTTCAGGAACCTTCACCACAGCCCGGACTTCTTTCCTGATCCACAAAAGTTCGACCCTACAAGATTTGAGGTTGGTTCAAATTTCTTCCAGATCCCTGTTTATTTCAAGTCACATAGGGCCTCCATCTTACAGAATATATCTATCTATCTCACCTTTTATTTGTGTTGTCAGGTGCCCCCAAAGCCCAACACATTCATGCCTTTTGGCAGTGGGGCTCATTCCTGCCCTGGCAATGAGCTTGCAAAGCTGGAGATGCTCATCCTTATCCACCACATGACTACAAAATTCAGGTAATGCATCCACCAAGATGCAGGTACATTGTCCACCAATATGCACAAAGTAATATTTCAGATGTTCTAAATATGATGTTGTGTGGTGTGCAGGTGGGATATTGTGGGGACAGAGACTGGAATCCAATACGGCCCCTTCCCTGTTCCAAAGCACGGACTACCTATCAAAATCAACCGAAAGAACTAACAACAAAAATCTTCCACACTCCCATTCCCTGGGAGGAAAGTGCAACTGCAGCAAGAGACAGACACTACTACTTCGGGGAAGGTCAAGTTAGTCCATACTAACACACTCAATTCTGCCATGTCAAATATTCAATTAGTCCATAATAAGAAAGCAGAAGATCATCACCATCATCTTCTGTTTTAATTTTTGTAAGCAGGTTACACAAGCCGTATTCCTGCTACCTATCATGTAATACAAAATTGCGAGGATTTATTAATCAAAATCCTCGCTTCATTTCTAAGGTTATGTTGACAAAATCCAGACTCTCTTCTCCCATTATCCTTTTTTTTTTAAAAACTAACAGCGGAAGTTATAGTTTTTTTTTTAAACCTAACAGTTGAAGTTGGCCATCTATTCTTCAATCGAAATTTAAGATTTAAAAAAATAAAAATAAAATTATTATTCTAATGTTTCAAAAGAGATTATTATAAATTATCAATTAGAATTCATCCTCTATTATAAAAATAAAATATTAAATACTTTAAAAAAACATCAAATGTAATATAAAGATATATTTATAATTTGATGACATTAACTTAAATTTAAATAAAAAGAGGTTCAAAATTTAAATAAAGAAGATGTTCAAAATTAAAAAACTATAAACTTTGGGGAAGGCTAGTTTTAGCAAAGGTCGTAGTTCGTGTTGAATCCTTTGAATGTGCTTCAGACCGACGACTACAGTACCCTGAGCGATCAATGATCTCCATCTAACGTAAGGTCATCAACAAGAAGACTAATAAGACTAATAAGTTATTGAAAGCCGTCTATATAATTTAAACTAACCAAATTCCCTAACCAAACTCCTCCCCTAACTCCTCCCTTGTATAATAAAATTATGTTGTTTTATTTTCGCTTACTTCTACCTTATAAGGGAGTGCTTCTAGTTAGCTTATATAGGGAGTGTGTGTTTTTAAGATTCAACCATAAAGTTTGTATAAGGGTCAAAGTAGTTCCATTTATACATTTAGAAACTAGTTTCAAGAGGATGATAAATGCATTAACTTAAATTAATTAATTTAAAATATATATATATATATATATAATTATTTATTTATAAATAAATAATTTTAATTAAATATAGATAAATATTTTAAAATAAATTTTGAAATTTTATTTAACTTTATAAATTTTACAATACAAATTTTAAATTGATTAATAATATTTGAACTTCTAAAAATTTTAGAGTACAATATTTATTGGCAAGTTTGTATGTATGGAGCTATAGAAATTTTATGTTGTGCGGTCATACAAACACATTTGCGTTAAAATTAATTTTTTTAAAAACCTCAAGGATTATATTGATATTAAGGTTGGTGAGACTTGTTTCCAACAATGGGTGGTTTATATCAATCTCCCCAATATATGTTATTGGTGTCAGTCTGTAGCTCATAGGATAAAAGATTGCCCTCTTATGGAGGGTCGATTAAAAAATCAAGCTCTAGTAGAGACATCAACACCTTCGAACATAGTTAAATTTGCTTCTCCTGCTATTGGAGGGGAGGAATCGACATCTGTCATTAGGAAGAACGATAAAGGAAACCGGCTGCAACCTTATGTGAGAGCTAATAAAAAGGAGTCTCAACAGAGCTCTCAGTTAAGGAGCTCTCATGCAACCTCTACAAAAGGAACTTTTGTTTCTCTTTTTGTACCTCTAGTGGTAATAACAAAAATGTTTCCCCAACTCTTCAAGCCTCCCAGTCGGCTAAGCCATCAACTATGCTAGAGTTCATCCCCTCAAGCGGATGCCCTATCTCTCCACCTAATCTGCCTAGTGAAGTTCCCTCACAAAATCCTCGTCGCTCTCGTAGTCCAATTAGGGAGGCCTAACACATCCCTCTTGAGAAGTGACACCATACAATTTTTTTTTGTGAAAACCATAATAGGTTTCTCACAAACACCTTTGAATATTTGGTAGATTTCGAGGACTCTAAGGTCATCGAAGGAAATATGCTCCTCGATCGTGTCTCATGAAGTGCATGTCTTGGAATGTCAGGGATTTGATAGATCCTATACACAAGTACATAGTGCATCAGGGTCTGGATGACTTCAAGATCAAATTTGGCAATATTGATATTCTTTGCCTTCAAGAAGTCAATATCACTAACTTTATTTTGTCTAGTACTTGGTCATTTCTTTGGCCTCGAGGCCACACCTTTCATACTATGCATGATATAGGTAAATTAGGGACAATCATCTGCCTTTTAGAGTCTTATCATTCTAGACTAATCTCTTGGGGTTGTGACCCTTCTAATCATGTCGTCTAGGTTCTAATGGAGATTAATGGCCATCTTCTTGGTGTGCTCAACATCCATGCACCTAACAATGCCAATGATTGTTGCGCGCTTTCGTGGTGGATGACACTCTCTCCCCCCTGTTGTTTGGTTACTCTGTGGGGACTTCAATATGATCGAATTATTGCATGACAAGGTGGGTCTTATTCCTATAAGGTGGATCGCAAGGGAAAGAGAAGCATGGCTTTTCATGAAAAAAAGGTTGGGGCTCTTTGAACCCAATAGCTACTTATTACCCTCTTCATTCCCAACTAGTGCTTGGTTCACGTGGTCTAACAATCAACAGGGTGAGAATGATGTTGTAAAAATATTGGATAGAGCCATGCTCTTAGATTATGATATTTCTCCTTTGCGTGACCCTCATCTTCTTCTCTCTTTGTCTTTGTCCACCTCGAGCTCTGCTTTTTTGACCATTCTCCCATTTTCTTTTCCATTTTGGTTTCTTCTGACCCCCTCCTCTTTCTCGATCGTAATTTTACCTTAATACCTCTATTCTACATCACCTCATGTTGAGGGCCTATGTTATCAAAATGTGGAACCTTGTCCCCAGATCGAAAGGGGCCTCAGGCTGGATTGATTGGTGGAATGCTACTATCCAGCGCACTACCAACTTCCTACACTTGCTTGGGCATAAGATTTCTCAACTTCATCATCGATTTAACGTTGCTCTTAAGCGAGAGTTGGAAGTGGCCTCAACTCAACTTTAGTCCAATCCTTTCAATGAGGAGCTTTAAAGGCACCTTGCTATGGTTAAACACCAACTTTTGATGGCAGAGCACTATGATGCCAAAGGGGCACAAATCAAGGCGAGGTTGCATTGGCTCAAATTTGGAGACAAGGTGACCAAGGAGTTATTTTAGAACTTGCATCCTCGTAATCAATTTTTGGGCATTAAAGCCCTTAACATTAATGGAGAGTGTGTTTCTAAACTTCTTAGTATTCTCTTTGCTTTTGAAGAGCACTACCAGATTATGTTTGCGGTTCACGCCCGTTCCCCGCAATGTGACCAGGATCTTAAATCCTGCATTTCTGTTGTTCCAGAGCAACTTTCTGAGTCTCAAAGAGTTGCCTATGAAAATACCCTCTCTTTGAAGGATTTGGAGGAATATCTTTCTCAAATGGCCGATGATAAGTCCCCTGGTCTTGATGGCTTCCCTTGTGAATTCTACAAGTCATTTTGGGATACTATTGGGCCTGATCTTCTTAAAGTCTATCAGGAGGTCTTATCTAAGGGTTCTCTGGGCCCTAGTATTAATCAAAGGATTATTAAATTTATCTTCAAGGTTGGTGATCTAGAAATCATCACCAATTGGAGACCTATTACTCTCCTTAATATTTCCTATAAGATGATCGTCAAAGCCTTGGCTTTACGCATATACCATCTCCTTCCTATTATCCTGTGCCTGAAGCAAACTAACTTCATTCAGGGTAGGTTCATCCTTGATAATATTATTGTTGTCTAGGAAGGCATGGAGTGGGCTCGTAATTCCAACCAACGATCATTGTTCATCAAAATCAACTTTGAGAAAGCCTATGATAGGATCAATTGGTTGTTCATTCTAGCCATGCTTAAAGCTCTTGGTTTTGGACCCAACTTCATTAGTTTTATGGAAATATTGTTTGTTGAGGCTTCGATTGTTTTATCCATTAACAAACACAAGTCCTCAGCCATTGAGCTCTCTCAATCCATTAGACAAGGCTGCCCATTAGCACCATCCCTTTATGTCCTCGTTGTTGAAGGGTTTGGCTATTTACTAGCTCACCACGCCACTCAGGGATCTATTCGAGGAATTTCTCTCTTCGAAGGTGAGACTCAATTGATCAATGGTCATTTTGTTGATGACTCTTTCCTCACTCTTAATGAGGAAGAAGGTGTTATTCAACAGGCGCTTGCCTACCTGGACACTTTTTATCTAGCTTTTGGATCTCCATTCAATGGAGAAAGATTTAATGTTATAGGCAGTCTCTCGACCCGATGCCCCACTGGCTTAGTCAATATCAGTGGAAGATCATCCAAGAGGGGGAAATATTTCATTTTTAGGCATTCCTTTTGCCTTTAATAGTTCGATGCCAAAGCTAGGGAAGTTTGTTATTAACAGGGTGGAACATAAACTTATCTACTAGTCTACCAAGAAGCTCTCTCTTGTTGGTAAATTCTAGATTTGCACAAAAGTCCTTGCAACCACCCATGTTTGTTATTCTTCTTGTTGGGTCTCGTCCAAAAACTGCTATAAGAAGCTTGATAAGCTTTTGCAAGAATTTTTATGGTTCTCTTCCAATAATTATTTGGGATTCCACCGTGTTGCATGGGAGTATTGTTTCCTTCCCAAAAGCCATGGTGGGCTTGGCATTCACAATACCCAATGTCAAGGTTGGGCCCTCTGTGTTAAGTGGGTCATTAGAGCCCTCACGGGCAATGAGGCCTGGAAGATTCTCATTTGACACTATATTAGTGAATGTTCCCCTTTTATCCATGAGTTGGAGGGGCATGGGGTTCCATCCCATCCTTGTTGCCCTTGTGTCTATCAAAGTGTCAGGATCCTTTATCATTAGGAGCATTTGGAAAGCCTCGGAGAGTGTTAAGCCTTAGCTTAGATGGAATGGCTAGAGCTTTTGGCATGGCCTCTCCATCATCAAGATGAATGTTTGGTGGTCGCCTGTTATCATCTATTAGGGTTTCCTACTTGTGTAGGTTCCCTAGGTTCATGTGCTTAGATTCTTTTGCAAAGGTGTGTGATGCATCATTGATTTCTTTTCTTGTCTTACCAGGTATTGGCTCACTTGGGATGACTTCAGAGTCAAATTTGGGTTGTCACTCTAACAGGGATACTTTTGAGGCTATCAAGTTTGCTCTCCCTAACTCCATGTTACCCAAGATTTATGTGCTTTCACAGTGACCTTTGTGGAAGGATTGGAAGTGGTATCCAGAAACTTCACTACGAAACTATAAGGTCTGATTGGGGTATGGATGAATTTCTCCTTTCCTCACCATGATTGATAAGCTCAATCAATCGTGGAAGGTTTCCTCCCCTCAACCTATTTGGATACATAGGTTCCAGACCGCTTGGGCTCCTTTATTGAAGCTCAAACTTTCTTGTTTTTCCTGGAGTCTTTTGCACCAAGGACTTCCTGTTGGGGAGCATCTCCAACATTTGTCTTCAATTCGAAGACTTTGTCCATCTTTTTGGGTTTGTGCTCATGCTCATTCCCTTTGGGAGTGGTTTTTTCCCTTTTTAGACCCTATTCCTTTGCTACATTTGAGTGGAAGCATATCATTTTGGGAGACTCCCCGCTCTTACCGGCTATTTTCTTTGAAGTGTGGCACTTGTTTCGTATGATGATCATGTTCAGCATATGGAGAGCTAAAAATGATTGTATCTTTGGTAAGTGTTCTTCCTCTTTGCACATCTTTGTTTTTGAGAAGTCTAATATTATTTCATCTGTGTATTTTTAAATTATAGTTCAGGACAATAAGGTGGTCATGGAGTTCACTCTTCTTCAGGAGCTTATTGATCAGTGGGGGAACATGTCGTGCACAATCAATTAGGTTCCTCCTTAGCAAGATACTCCTAGAAGTCAGTCCAACTCCAGAAAACAATGCCGCTCACTCTCAAATTACACTCCTATCCCAACTCAAGGTCCTTACAAATATGGTCGTGGCTACTTGACTATTCCTCTCTCCGCCCAAATTCCTTGACTTGAAGCCTGGGACAATTTAGGAGCTCCGATGATTGCTGCCAACCAAGAGCCATTTGTTTATGACTGGGAGGATGTTATTGACACTTCTAGACATGGGAGCGACCTTGTACCAAAGTCTCTTGATGCTACTATTGGTTGGGAATCGGTCCTAAGGGTGGCTAAACCCATATAATTGAGCCTCATCATTATGTAATTAGTTAGTTTTGTTATCCATAAGTTCTGTAAGGTGGTGTTTATTAGTTGTAAATTGTTTGCTTGGGTTCCTGCTCTATTTTGATGGGGATGGTTTTTTGGCTGATGGTGTTAGCCACGTGGCATGTTTATCCGCATCTCGTTTTTGTTTATAAAAATGTATTCTGTTAATTCTTTAATATAATACCTTATTTACATTAAAAAATTCTAAACATTAAAATCTCCTTAATATTCTACCAATTACAAATTACTAAATGAATAAAAAAGACTCAATTACATAAGATTTTAAGATATCTAGTGCACACGGGTCACTTAATCTTAATCCTACTCAATTTTTATAATTGAGTTTTGAAAATATGGTTTAATAACCGCTCAAATTCAAGAATATGACAAATATAGCTATAATCTAAAAAAAAACTTATATATTAGCTTAAGTAATTAAATTCTTTAGCATTATTTAAGAAAGAAATCCAAATTTAAATTTTATTAAGAAAGATATAAACAATACTCAAGCTATTAAAATACCACTACTGACCCTAAGCAATATATAGACAATATTCAAGCTGTTATAATACCGCTACTATATAATAAATTGACCTTTAACTTGACAGGTAAGGACAAAGTCTTAACATTTTAAGGAAGAAATCCAAGTTAGAATCTTATTAAACAATATATGTTCAATATTTAAGTTGTTATAATACCACTACTATATAATTAATTTATAATAAGTAATGTATGGACAATATTTAAACTATTATAATATCGCTATTATAGTCTCCAAGGGCTAGGTGGATTGGTAAGACTTTGGGTACTTACCAAGAGGAGACCTAGGTTCAAACCTTGAGGGCATGTTTACTAAGGGCAAAAGTAGTAGTCTAACTTGAATCAGTTGAATGCATGCCAGCTTAACGACGGTGGTACCAAACTTGAGCCATTGGGGTCTCCCTCACTCTGGGCTACGTTTACCGAGGAGAGGTAGGGGTTATACCAAACTTGAGCCATTGGGGTCTCCCCCACTCTGGGCTACGTTTACCGAGGAGAGACAGGGGTTATAAAAGCAGCTTCAATGATTTGACTTATATTCAGGGCTACGTTTACCGAGGAGAGACAGGGGTTATAAAAGCAGCTTCAATGATTTGACTTATATTCAGAAGCAGAGACCTGAAAAAAATGTCTAATCCCTGATCCCGTACCCAATTATTAAAAATGAAAAAATGTTGCCGATTCCTTAATATCTTTAAAAAAAATTAAAATAAAAAATATCACTATTATATAACGAATTGGTCCTAATCCACGGCTAAGGACGAGGTCAGCTGATCTTTGAATTAAGACAGCTCATGTACAAACACCCTGCCCCTATTTTAATTCTTAATTTTTGAAAGGACAAATAGCCAACTGTTAAGTCAAACGAGTTGACTAAGTTAACTGGCTGGCCACCTAATCAGGCCTCTTCTTTACATTGGCCGATGAATTAAATTAAAAAGAAAACGTTTATATTCCACTACTCCAATTAAATGACATTGGAGCTCTGGAAATGCTTTAAGAATGGAGTCAAACTGCTGACTTCATCAACTTTAACAGAATCGTGAATCGTGTGCCTTTCACTCTGAACAAACTTTTTCGTTTTAATTGGCCTTAAACTATTGAATCTACGTGCATTAATATTAGACTGAAAATGTTTCAAATACAATAAGTCACAGCAGAATATTCTCCTCCATTATTGAAGGGATTTCACGGTGTTCATAGAATAAACTCGGTGAATATCACACTGAGATCTTTCATTGAACTCCAGCAGGCCTGAAAACTAACAAATTGGAGTTGGATTGCTGAAAACTAGGGCTTGAGGAAAGATGAGCCATAAAATTTGATGGCTAAGGAACTTGAAACATACTGAAGAGATTAGGTGGGCATGTGGCAACTGTCTTAACAGGGACATGGATATTTTTTAAGATACAGACAACCTAAGATAAAGAGGGCATGCATATGTTAGAGAATAATGTTGTTGAGGTCAGAAGCTCAAAACAGGCATCTGTCTTTAGTCCACAAAACAATGTGTCCACAAAACAATGTGTTATCTCCATGGAGGTTGACAAGCTTTGAAACCCAAACATCCGACAACAATTTGAATTGAAGATCAAAATGGAGATGGAGTCCCACCGTGCTTGAGATCACATGATTCCAAAATGGAGATGGAGTCCAACCGTGCTAAAGGTCACATGATTCCAAACTGAGGTGAGAATTTTTCAGGTGGAATATTCTTTGTTTGCAATCAGAAATTATTGCATACAAGGAGATGGAGATAGGTAACATCTTTTGTTTTATGTAGAACATGATTTTGGAATGAAATCAAACGTTATTATGATTGTTATAAACTTGATGGAGATAGGTAACATCTTTTGTTTTATGTAGAACATGATTTTGGAATGAAATCAAAGGTTATTGTGATTGTTATAAACTTTAACCTGTTAGGTAAAGTCCACGAACCTCAACTATTTAAGAAATTAAGCCGAGGCAACCCATTGGTAAGTACTCGACCCACTAAAGCTGGGGTAACCCATTGGTAAGTACTCATCCCCGCTAAAGCCGGGGAAACCCATTGGTAAGTACTTGGCCCGGCTACCAACAACCTATCTTTTTTGAGTTGTAAACATTTTAGGACAAAGCATAGGTTTTTGAAAGGGTTTCATCCCTTATCAATTTAGGGTAGCTCACTGGCAAGCATTCAACTGCCACCAACTAGCCTATCTTTTTATTGAATCTTAAAATTTTTAGGCTGCCACCAATTAGCCTATCCTTTTTTGATTTTAAAAGTTGTAGGGGGCAACCTGCTCCGAAGCTTGGTTGCTACCAACCAACCTATCTTTTTAGGGTTGTAAAATTTTTATTAGGGTTGTAAAATTTTTAGGACAAAGCATAGGTTTTTAAAAGGGTTACCATCCCTTATCCAATTGGAGTAGTCTACTAGCAAGCACTCCACTGCTACCAACCAACCTATCATTTTTGGGTTATAAATTTTTTAAAGTAAAACATAGGTTTTTAAAAGAGTTCTGAACCCTTATGTAGTGATTTGAGCTTGGGTCTCTGAGTGAGGACCAAAAAACATACTACTAAGTATCCCAACAAGGATGAACCGTACCTTTTTATTTGCAAGTATTATACCAACATAGTTATCATAGTTTACTTTTATTGTGTGTATGTTGAGTTAGTTTAAACATTTAAAATGTTGTAAGATTTAACTGTAAATTTTATACTATGACAGGATTGAAATATAGTGGTTTTACTTTTACACTTGAAAGTGGTTATAACATTTAATATTCAATTATATGATATTTAAAAGGATTTTATGCATTTATCTTTTGTGTGCTTCTATGTATAAACGGAGTTGGTGGTACAACATTTTCTACGAGTTAGAAAGATCAAACCATTTTAAACAAACCATTTTAAACTAAGAACAACTTTTGAGACTATTAAAAAACTAATAAATTCAAATTAAAGATCTTAAAAACATTTTTTTTAATAATTATAATAAAACTATAATTTAAAAAACTTCACACTCCGCCAAAGATGTTTTTTTTTATAAATAATAAATGAGAACAATGGATTGAAGGATTGCTTTTGGCATGATTGGATGGTGGCCTTATTCAAGTCAGGGAGAAGAGAGGTTGTATTTGAATAGAGAAAGGAAACATGAAAATAAAGCCAAGTTTAAAGTGCATATCTGATTTTGAATTGATTGCCCTTAACTTTTCTAGAGCCAAAGTTGGTTCTTACTTCTTAAAAGTTATGGAGAATTAATAGGTATTTTCCTAAAAGACAACTTTTCTGCTCTACACATGTTTACCATAAATGGACATTGCTACCAACAAATGGTCCAAGTGGAAGCTAGGTCATATTCATTGGCAGTAATGTTATAAGGTATCCTTTGTCCAGAGCTTTAGATGACTAAAATGTGCTCCATGGAATGAATGCAAACATTCTTTTCTAGTTATATGGGATTTTGTCGCCTTTTTTCAACAACCTTTTTAAATTTCTATATATATTAGCTTGAGTAGTCAATCTTTGGTTTTTAACTTTGAGGTTTATAGATAAATAATATTATAATATAAAATAAATTTATTTAGTATATATATTATAATTTTATAATGTGATATAAAATATAATATTTATAAAATAAAATATTATTATAAATGTAATTGTGAAAATAAAATTATTATTTTAAATATAATATTTATAATATAAAAGATTAAATGAGATTAGTTTAAAGAATAAATTTAAGTTCACATCTTGTTATGTTATACAAACATGATAGTTAAGTTGTTGTAATACCACTATGTGGTCATGATGTGATACAAGTAGGATCTTTTCAATCCCATATAATTAATATAAAAATATATTGATAACATAAAATCAACATAAGCATGATTAGAAGCTGCAAGCTTATTATAGTGGTAAGGGCTTTGGCTTCTCTTTGAGAGGTCCAAGGTTCAAACCCCACTCAGTATGAGGGGACCATGATCCCTCATAAAAACATGTGTAAACTCATTGAAAAAAATATAAGCATGATTATTGAAAGAAATTCTATCACCTTAATATATGGATATCTAAAGTTAAAGATGAATTTATACAAAGATCTTCAAATTAAGAGAGGTATTTAGAAAACTTACTTCAAAAATAAGATTTTTAAATCCACATGATTCTTTGTAGGATGATAAAATATTTCGACAATCAACATAATCATGATTATGAAAAGAATTTCCATCGCCTTAATATATGGATATCTAAAGTTAAATATGAATTTATACAAAGATCTTAAAGTTAAGAGAGGGATTTAGAAAAATTACTCCAACAGTTGGATTTTTATAGTCACATAATTCATTGGAGGATGATAAAATATTTTGACATGCATGTTGACATAAAGCATGAATGTCTTCCTTCTTTGGCATATGAAACAATTGCAATTGAATCAACATGAAATCAACTTTCATGTTCTTGAGGATACTTTAAGCATTTTGCTTTGGGCCTCGTCTTCTCCACAATAGACTACCATACAAAAAAGAGTTAAAATATTATCTTGGAGTTATGATCCTTGTATTCCCTAATTTTGTCCTCTTCCCCTCCCTACATCATTAAAGTGGATTATCATTATGTTGCATGATTTTTTTTATTATCTAAATGTGGGTTTGATTATTTAAAACATGCCATATTTTTTTATGAGAAGTATTCAATATGTATTTTCCACTTGAGATCTTCCTAACTAACCAAAACATACATGTTACACATGAACTTTAGGTCTAGATAAGGATATCCATAAGGATATTGAGAGGATCACAAAAGTTCTTATTAAAAGCTCTTATTTTTTAATGTAAAATTAACTTCTAATTTTTAACTTCCAGATTGTTACTGGTGCCTCTCTATAAGTATGCTCATACATATAATTATGCATGTTATCAATCTGTTATCCAGATATTTCATATTTTTAAGTAGCAGATTACAAAAGTTAGTGACTTGTCATATCATGCAATATTAATATCTTTGTATTCCCAACTAGATTGGATAACAATTAAGATTGTAGCGACCCCGAGAAGCACGCACCTCTACTCTACTTGCAATATTATATCGAAATGAAATGAAAGACCATGAAATACATATAACACAAAAATAACAAAGAGAGATCCTTTTATTTATGTTGAAACCTAGTTACATGTCGGTCCCTCTGAGGGATACCCATTTCGATACAGTGAAATACAAGTGAATAAAATATCCCCTTGCAAAGGGGTGGTGCGCCTTCACAGGCTTCCCGGTTCCATACACGAACTTGTTTGAGCGCTCACAGATTCCTCCTTCTCTTTCTCTTGTCCAGGAGGGATCCTGTGCTCCGAATGTCTTGATCTGGTCCTATAAACCTGCAGATCTACATACATGGAAACAACAAAGCACACTTAGTAGTACGGGCCGCCTCTTTGGAAGAGGCTCTTATTAGAAAATATGATAATATGGATAAATAAGCATAATTTGTATTGAAATATACCAGATCTGGGCAATATGCATATGAAAATAAGAAATATTAATCTAAATGCAATGAAGGATTTAGATCTATGCTAAAGACATGTAAATGAAATAATAATAAATGCATATTTATTACTAAGAACAAAGGAACGACCATATTAAAACTTGACTATGCTCATGGGCCGTTGTTAAAGACAATGACCTCTAACTAGTAGGTTACCTCAAGTCTTAAGGGTTGTAATTAATCGCTCCTTGGCTCGAATTGATGTTCAAGGGTCGCTAGTTGTGTCTCCTACACTGATTGGTGGTTAAGAACGATGGGTCTAAATATTGATGTGTGGACGTGGCTTAGCTAGATGGTGCTCCAATGCTCCTTAAAGGGGCATAGATTGGCTCTCCATTTTGATAGGGCTCTACCGCACACAATTTGAACTCTCTATATCTTTGATTTGGCAAGGCTTCACTACATAAGATTTGAATATTCATCTCTTTGGTGCTCTTAGGTTTGCACCTTATAATGTTTTTGAAGCCCTAGGTCAATGTCCAAACCCTAGGACTGAATTTTGCATGCACACTGGATGTTAGCATGAGAAATTTTGTCTTTTTATATCCTTGAAGACCAGTTAACTGATGTCTAAATCCAGTCTTGAGTCTTTCTTGTAGACTGGATATGAGGATGAATGCAAAGTTATCCCTGCTCAACCTTATTGCATGCAAAACTACCACTTCCACCCGAGATTAGGCTATTTTTATGGTAAGTTGTATTTTAGGGTCTAGCCGCTGTCATCTGCAATGGCTAGGAATTGGCCGTTCAAGCCTATAACGACCAAGATTGCTGGCTGCTCTAGTCTACAATGGCTAGCTACAACTGCTAGTTGGCCGCTCTAGCCTATAGCGTCTAGCCTAAAATGGGCTAGAATGTCCTTTTTGAGTAGTTATGACCACTACTTATTCTTGGAAAGGTCTAAGATTGATCATATGGTGTGCGGATGTGCCTATATGAGTAGTCTCCTAAACATGACATGTTTTAGGTGTCTATAGATACCTTTTTTGGGATGCGTTGTGAGCAAAACACAACACATAGCAAAAAAAGTAGACCACCTAGGGCCATATTGTAGGGTGTGTGATGATCATTGATCTAATCAATATTGGATGCCCCAGTCATGTAGTTGTTAGGGGTAGTGAGTTGACCAAAGGGCTTTAAGATGCCTTTGGGGCATTTTGTGAGTTGACCAAAGGGCTTGTGATGCCTTTGGGGTATTCTATTTTTGACCAAAGGGCTTATGCTACCTTTGGGGCATTTTATGAGTTGACTAAAGGGCTTATGCTACCTTTGGGGCCTTTTATGTTGACCAAAGAGCTTATGCCCTTTGGGACCTTTTCTTTTTGACCAAAGGACTTGTGATGCCTTTGGGGCATTTTGTGTTGACCAAAGGGCTTATGCCCTTTGGGGCCTTTTGTTTTTGACCAAAGGGCTTGTGATGCCTTTGGGATATTTTGTGAGTTGACCAAAGGGCTTATGCCCTTTGGGCATTTTATTTTTGACCAAAGGGCTTGTGATACCTTTGGGGCATTTTGTGAGTTGACCAAAGGGCTTATGCTACCTTTGGGGTCTTTTGTGTTGACCAAAGGACTTATGCCCTTTGGGGCCTTTTATTTTTGACCAAAGGGCTTGTGATGCCTTTGGAGCATTTTGTGAGTTGACCAAAGGGCTTATGCTACCTTTGGGGCCTTTTGTGTTGACCAAAGGGCTTATGCCCTTTGGGGCCTTTTGTGTTGACCAAAGGGCTTATGCCCTTTAGGGCATTTTGTTTTTTACCAAAGGGCTTGTGATGCCTTTAGGCATTTTGTTTTTGACCAAAGGCCTTGTGATGCCTTTGGAGCATTTTGTAAGTTGACCAAAGGGCTTATGCTACCTTTAGGGCTTTTTATTTTTGACCAAAGGGTTTGTGATGCCTTTGGGACATTTTATGAGTTGACCAAAGGGATTATTCTACCTTTGGGGCCTTTTGTGTTGACCAAAAGGCTTATGCCCTTTGGGGCCTTTTATTTTTGACCAAAGGGCTTGTGATGCCTTTGGGGCATTTTGTGAGTTGACCAAAGGTATTATGCCCTTTGGGGCCTTTTATCTTTGACCAAAGGGCTTGTGATGCCTTTGAGGCATTTTGTGAGTTAACCAAAGGGTATATGCTACCTTTGGGGCCTTTTGTGTTGATCAAAGGGCTTATGCCCTTTGGGTCCTTTTGTGTTGACCAAAGGGCTTATACCCTTTGGGGCCTTTTATTTTTGACCAAAGGGTTTGTGATGCCTTTGGGGCATTTTGTGTGTTGACCAAAGGGATTATGCCCTTTGGGGCTTTTTGTTGTAGACCAAAGGGCTTGTGATGTCTTTGGGTCATTTTGTGAGTTGACCAAAGGGCTTATGCTACCTTTGGGGCCTTTTGTGTTGACCAAAGGGCTTATGCCCTTTGGGGACTTTTATTTTTGACCAAAGGGCTTGTGATGCCTTTGGGACATTTTGTGAGTTGACCAAAGGGCTTATGCTACCTTTGGGACTTTTTTTTTGACCAAAGGGCTTGTGATGCCTTTGGGGCATTTTGTGAGTTGACCAAAGGGCTTATGCTACCTTTGGGGCCTTTTGTATTAACCAAAGGGCTTATGCCCTTTGGGGCCTTTTATTTTTAACCAAAGGGCTTATGATGCCTTTGGGGCATTTTATGAGTTGACCAAAGGGCTTATGCTACCTTTGGGGCATTTTTTTGGTTGACCAAAGGGCTTATGATGCCTTTGGGGCTTTTTGTGTTTGACCAAAGGGCTTACGATGCCTTTGGGACATTTTGTGAGTTGACTAAAGGGCTTATGCTACCTTTGGTACCTTTTGTTGTTTGACCAAAGGGCTTGTGATGCCTTTGGGGATTTTTGTGTGATTTGAACAAATAGCGTGAAGATGCCTTTAGAGCCTTTTGGTGGTTTGACCAAACGGCTTGGAGATGCCTTTGGAGCCTTTTGATGATTTGACCAAATGGCTTGGAGATGCCTTTGGATCTTTTTGGTGGTTTGACCAAATAGCTTTGAGATGCCTTTGGAGCCTTTTGATGATTTGACCAAATGGCTTGGGGATGCCTTTGGAGCCTTTTTATGATTTGACCAAACGACTTGGAGATGCCTTTGGAGCCTTTTTATGATTTGACCAAAGGACTTGGAGATGCCTTTGGAACCTTTTGATTATCTGTTTTTGATTTTAATTTTTTTTTATTTGTTTGGATTTTTATGATTTCTATTGTTTTTATCATTTTGAAATTTATGAATGTTTTTGATATTTTGTTGGCTTTATAGGAGGAAGGTATGATACCTTAGGTGCCCCCAGTGTGCATGTTGCCTATTGAAACATAGTCATATTGCTTAGGAATAGTGATAGAGATCAACTCTCCCAATTGGGGTATGGACCTCTGCGGGGTACCCTTATCTTAGTGGGGAGAAATGAGTGAACCGTATTCACGGATCTCATTTCATTCTAAAAGGTCTTGGACCACCTTCTGTAATGCTTGACAATTATGGATGTCATGCCCTTGTATACGATGATACATACAGAAGAGGCTTTCATCAGTGGATCCATGCTTGGGCTCTCTTTACCTAACCTCGGGCAACATAAATGCATTTGCCTTATACAACTTTTGAAATAAAGTTGCAGTAGTCATTTCAAATGTGACCATTCATTGAGGTGGCTTGCTTAGCCTACAAGATTACGACTGACCTTGGGGTCTCAACTGGGATGATGTAGCCTCTATTTTAGTAGGCTGGGGTTCTATGGATGAACCATTAATGGGAAATGCCCTCCTATCTATGAGATCATAAACTACATGTCTGAATACTTGGCAATCATGAATGCCATGGCCCTGCACTCGATGATAGAGAAAATAATGGTCCTCCCTATAACCCTTAGGTTTAGCTCTATTTGGGTCTAAAGGTTTTACATTAGGTAAGGTGATGATCTTAACTTCCTGCAGCTTTTGTAAGATGTCTGATATAGACTCGTTTAAAGGAGTCCAAATGCATTGCTTCTATTTTGAGCGTTTAACACGCTCTGGTCTAGCTTGGTAACCAGATTGAGCCATAGGCATTTCTATTGTTGGCTTAAGGGGCTCCTCTTACTTTCTGGGTGTGAGGGGTAGATTACTGACTATGGTCACTTATTGGTTGATAATTTGAAGTTGCTTTTTATTGAGCATGTTGTGTACTGTCTTTGGAACCTCGACATGACTGAATATCATGCTTATTTTGCCTATGATATAGGCAATGTGACTCTTCCTCATACCCTCGGGGTTTAGGACGATTTGCATCTAAAGGTTGCACCTCCGTGTGATGGAATTTATGATAATTAACTGATTGAAAATCGATAATGTAGGCTCAGATAATGA
This sequence comes from Wollemia nobilis, assembly GCA_028583015.1. Classification (NCBI taxonomy): domain Eukaryota; kingdom Viridiplantae; phylum Streptophyta; class Pinopsida; order Araucariales; family Araucariaceae; genus Wollemia; species Wollemia nobilis. The sequence continues at coordinate 8,933,008 of JAQPPZ010002969.1, read as the reverse complement.
GGGATGCTTGCTAGGTTGTTGAGGCGATCGAGTTAGTGCTTGCTCTGGTTGAGGCTTTTCATGTGGATGCATAAGAGGTGGTTTGATCTCATATGATGGTGGCTTCCATAATTCTAGGCTCTTAATCTGGTTCATGATAAAGTACAATGCCTCATTTTGTTTATCCATTTGGGCCTCTATATTATAGATGTGATTTTGTATATGCTCCAATAATGATAAGGCTTTCATGTGTATTTCTAGTGATTGGTTTGAAATACCATTGTCTACTGAAGGAGGCAAAAGAGTAGGTGCTAATTATCTACTAGGTAACTCTAAGTCATGAATTTCCTTCATTTGAGTCGATGTGGAGGATTCATGATGACCCATTTTGATAGTGGCATCCACATGCTCCTGTTTATGACTTAGTTCATGTTTCTGTCTTACTTGGTGTTGTTGAACTGTGTCAAATTTGGTAGCTCTAGTCTAATGTGGGGGAAACACCTATTCTTGTTCTTGAGGAGGCATCATGAGAAGTGAGTCAGGGGTGACTAAAGCCAATGGTTTTCATCCCTTAAATGGAGAAGCAACATCTGATTGCTCCACTTGTTTTATCTTCTTCAGAGTCCCTTGGTCCTTTGCCTTGCTATTGACCATTGTCACAAACTCCTGAGAAGGCACTTTTTCTTGTGTCTCATCAACCTTCTTGTAATACTTGAATGGCTCAAGGTCATGGGGGACCACATACACTTGTCCTTGGTGTATGAATTTTATGTTTTGGTGCACTATGGAAGGTATGCATTCCATATCTCTCATCCATGGTCTGCCTAGCAATATGTTATACTGCCTCTCACCCCCAAAAATATGGCATAATGTAGGTATTGTATTTACCCCAACCTATATAGGTAGGATTATTATACCAATTTTTGAGGAAGTGGCATCATCAAAGGCTCTCAATGTGAATGTTGAGTCCGTAATGCTTGAAGATGGTAAATTTAAATGCTTCAAGGCTACAGCTGTGATGATGTTGATATATGACCTAGTGTTAATTAAGACTCTCTTGTATGGAATCTGATTGATGCTTGATTTGATGTGTAGCAGAGTATCAAATTCATCCTGAGAGATTGGCTTAATCTCCTATCTGTAAAAGGTAATCATAGGGTCCTTTTGTAAGTGAATTGAACTCATTGTTGGTGTGGACCATGACAGATTATTAGCTTTAGTTGATCTCTTCGGTATGTGGGGCTGATCAAGGCATATTTTGCTTCTTGTTGTAGTATTGATCATATTGATAAAACCCTCATTAGCTGGGGCTAAATGCACCTTGTTGACTTGCTCAACTTGATTGTTGTTGACCCCATGATTGGGAAGATAATTTTTGAATATGTCTATGTTCTATAATTCATTCTTATCCAACATATTTTGCACTACATTGTTGAATGCAACACAATCCTGGATATCATGGCCATTTTGCCGATGGTAAACACGAAAGAGAGCTTCCCTATATACTTTATATTTGGGGCTATTAGGATCTAAGATGCGCTCCTTAGGCAAGTTTAGAACCTTAGCCTCACAAAGGTGGTTGAAAATTGATGCCAAAGATTTAGGTAATGGTGTATAGTTGTGAGGGGGTTGTTTATATTTGCCCCTACCTTGATTCCTGTTGCGTTGGTCGTAATGCACAGGAGGAGATTGAGCCTGATAGTTCTATTGTTGTTGGCCCTGTGCTGCTTTTGGAATGTTTAAAGTGATCTGGTTGACGTGCGCAGGTTCGGTCTGTTGTGGTTGATGTTGCATGCTCTCGTTCCATTCTTTCTCGCTATGGAGCTTTAGGTCTCCTTATTCTAGCTTTATATCTTCAATAATCTTGGCTTGAGCCAAGGCTTCTTTGAATGTATCATACTGCTATAGTTGTAATATTAACGAGATGTGCTTTGCGCAAATTTTTGTGAAAATTCAAATTAGCTCTTCGATCGGGATAGAAAATGATAAATTTGCCATGATTTTTCTCCATCTATCCCCATAATCCATGACTGGCTCGTCATCATACTGCTTTAGGCTGGCCAGGTTTGAGAGATTCACCTTCTTCTTAGAACCAAAAGAGAAATGTTTTAAGAATGCATTCACTAGTTGTTCAAAACTGGATATGCTGTGCTTGGGCATTTGGTTGAACCATTGAGTGGCAGCACCCAAAAATGTCATAATGAAGGTTTTTAACATAAGAGCATCGTTGTATTCAAGATAAAAACATGCATTGATGATGTTGGTAACATGCTTTTGTGCATCCTATTCACCCTTAAATTTTTCTAACCTAGGCATCTCAAAGTGCTTAGGGTATGTGGGGCTAGGAATTGATGGGTACAATGGTTGGTTGTGTATTTTACTCAGTGTCGGTTGGTGTCCAACCGTATCTTGCTTCTTAAAGAATTTAATATTTTCAGAGAGTTTTTGGAATGCCTTTGAGGTAAGGAGTTCCTCTTCTTGTAGACCCACTCGTGGTGGTAATGGAGGTAACCCTTTATCCACTTGACTTGTTCTATTCTCTTCCCTCATATGAGGGGATTCAGGATGTGTTTGATATTGATTTATCATGTTTACCCTTTCCCCACCAGTTTGATTTTGTTCATTATTTGAGTGGTGGTTTCATTGTGGGCTGATGTGAGTGTTCTCATATTCTTGCCTAGTGCGCCTTTCTTTTGGTGAGCCAACGCGTTTATCTCTTTGGTGATCATTACCATTTGATTGTAGGTTGATACGAGCTAGCTGCTCAGCTTATTTTTTTAAAAGTTGCTCATATTGGTGCAAAAACATTTCTCTTTGTTTATCATTCTTGAGAGCTTTTACTAGCTCTTGTTCTTTGCGTAATGTATTTTATAACCATCGTACATGGTCATATTACGTTGTTAGAGAAGGTTCATATCTATCTGATTTTGTTCATGTAGTTCTGATTTGCAGGTCCCTCAAAGAGGTTTCTGCTATTTATTTGCTTTGTCTATCTAGTGTAACTTGCTCTGTGTATTCTGTATGTTGAAAAGTGTCCCTATAGTCGGACGCTACATGTGAACTGCAGGGTTGCTTTGAAGCTTCCCTGGGTTGAGTGGTGCGTTTAGAAGTTACGCTTTATGAGATTATAGATGCAGAATGTTTTGTGGCTATGGTTTTGGGAGTTGGCCTTGAATAAATTTGATCCAATTCCTCCAATTGATATTGGAGCATTTGTTCTCTCTGAATTGCATGTGGCCCATGTGACTGATTTGATCAGTTTGTTGTCCTAGGTCTATGACTCCACAACTCTGTGTGAGGTTTCTTGTCTACTTTGAATTGCGCAACAAGGTTGGAAACTCTATTCCATCTATTTCATCCCTCTTTGGTATAATTTTAACTCTCAGTGTAATGATATGTGGTGGGATGGAACCTAATTCCCTCTCTAGATTGAAGGTCTTGCTCACCATGGGAGGTCTCCCGACCATAATTTTTGTTATAAAATTTGACTTTTGAAAAGGGTTGTGGGTGTCATATATCAAAACGATCAGTGAATCACGTTGATCACAATGAGATATAACTCCAAAATTTGAATTTTGGATCCAAATTTTATAGTTTTGAAATAATTGGCCAACCGGGGTCCGAGGGGAAATGCCCACTTTTAGGAATTTTTAGGAATTTTTGAACCGTGAAGAGTTAGGACTCCAAATTTCTAGGAGAGGTTTCCCAGGTGCTAACTAAGACAACAAAATAAATTTGGTAGTTTTTGGAGTTGTCTATCCCACTTTATGATTGTTTCAGTGCAATTTTTTCCTATTTTCAGCTTAAAAAATAGAGTAAAAATAAAACCAAAATAAATTTTTGGTTATAGCTCCGATTTGCACAATTCTCAATCTGTTGGATGCAAAATCAAAAATTAGATTTAAAAAAAAAATAAATTTCCCTAAAAATTAGGGTTAGGGTTTGGTCCCAAATAACAAAGAAACACACAAAGTAGACAATATGATTATCTCTTTTATGGATTAAATGTGTGTCCTACAACTAGTTTTAGTGTGTTTAGATTTATTGTTGCTCTTGATTTATTGCTATTTAGAATAAGGGGACTCATCCATAGTGTAAACCAAGAACACCCATGCCAAACATGATTATCTCAAAAAGAGACTAGGGTACACCGCTTAAATCCCAGTGGCTCTGAACCAATGGTTGTTCCAATAGTGGGAGACAGTTTGAACATGAGTAACTAGTACCACTATAAAGAAGTTACCTATTACATTCTAGGAAGATATAGGGGGCAAGCCGGTGGAAGGAGATGAATGCCAATGTCACCGGACTGAATTGAGGGTTGGTGATGAAATCCAACTTCCCAATGTTTATTATGATACGTGCAAGTATGTGGGGTTCTTTTTAGATTTAAAAATAGAAAGCAATGCACCAGCCAACATTCATGACTACTTTCCTACAATGCATAAAAATAATGTTTATTCTCAAACTAATGCATCTATAACCAGTCTATATGATTTTAATGCATCCTCCTAATTTGTGATGAAAAAAACCACTGATTGAGCCACATGCAAGCAAACCAAAATACAATGGCCTAGCAAGCTAGAGACTAGGTCGGAACTTACAAGCAGAGGTCCACTGTTCTTAGCAGAACCTAGAGGAAATATAAAAAAACTAAGAAATGCAACATGCAATTTTTATTTCCCTTTCATTATTTAATTTCCTAGTTTGAAATGTGTTTTAATGTTTGCTGTTTGTAAGAAACCAGATGCAGACAAAAAATAAAAAAAATACAGAAAAGAGGTACCAACCTCGAATCCTACTCAGATGATAGAAAATTTTCCCTCTTCTGCACTTTTCTTTTGGTCGTTGTTGATCAAAGCGGTTGATTTTTGGCTGTTGTCAACAGAAGCAGTTGAGTCTATGGGTCATTGTAGACCAGAGCGACCGAATTTGCACACAAAAACTCGAATCAGTAAATCGACAAAAAATAAAAACTTAGCGGGGGTCCCACCATGATCGCCATCTGTAACGACCTTAGGAAGAACGCACCTCTACTCTACTTGCAATATTATATCGAAATGAAATGAAAGACCATGAAATGCATATAACGCATAAATAAAAAAGAGACATCCTTTTATTTTTGTTGAAACCCAGTTACATGTTGGTCCCTATAAGGGATACCCATTTCGATACAGTGAAATACAAGTGAATAAAATATCCCCTTGCAAAGGGGTGGTGCACCTTCGCAAGCTTCCTAATTTCATACATGAACTTGTTTGAGGGCTCACAGATGCTTCCTTCTCCTTCTCTCGTCCAGGAGGGATCCCATGCTCCGAATGTCTTGATATGGTCCTGTAAACCTGTAGATCTGCATACATGAAAATAACAAAGCACACTTAGTAGTACGGGTCACATCTCCGAAAGAGGCTCTTATTAGCAAATATGATAATCTAGATAAATAAGCATAATTTGTATTGAAATATACCAGATCTGGGCAATATGCATATGAAAATAAAAAATATTAATCTAAATGCAATGAAGGATTCAGATCTATGCTAAAGACATGTAAATGAAATATTAATAAATGCATATCTATTACTAAGAACAAAGGAAAAACCATATTAAAACCTAGCTATACTCATGGGCTGCTGTCAAATACAATGACCTCTAACTAATAGGTTACCTCAGGTCTTATGGGTTGTAATTAATCGCTCCTTGGATCGAATTGATGTTCAAGGGTCGCCTGGTGTGTCTCCTACATTGATTTGTGGTTAAGAATGATGGGTTTGAATACTAATGCATGGACGTGGCTCAGCTAGACGGTGCTCCAATGCTCCTCAAAGGGGCATAGATTGGCTCTCCATTTTGATAGGGCTCTACTGCACACAATTTGAACTCTCTGTATATTTGATTTGGAAAGGCTTTGCTGCATAAGATTTGAACATTCATCTCTTTGGTGCTCTTAGGTTTACACATTATAATATTTTTTAAGCCCTAGGTCAATGTCCAAACCCTAGGACTAAATTTTGCTTGCATACTGGATGTTAGCATGAGAAGTTTTGTCTTTTTCTGCTCTTGAAGGCTAGTTAACTGATTTCAAAATCCAGACTTGAGTCTTTCTTGTAGACTAGCTATGATGAGGAATGCAAAGTTATCCCCGCTCGGTCTTATTGCATGCAAACTGCCACTTCTACCCGAGATTAGGTTGTTTTGATGACAAGTAGTATTTTAGGGTCTAGCCGCTATCGTCTGCAGTGGCTAGGAATTGGCCTCTCTAGCCTATAGCGGTCAAGATTGCTGGCCACTCTAGTCTACAATGGTTAGCTACAATTTCTAGCTGGTCATTCTAGCCTATAGTGGCTAGCCTAAAATGGGCTAGAATGTCCTTTTTGAGTGGTTAGGACCACTGCTTATTCTTGGAAAGGTCCAATATTGGTCATATGGTGTGTGGATGTGCCCATACGAGTAGTCTCCTAAACATGACACATTTTAGGTGTTTACAAATATCAAGAGCATGAGAGTGATTTTCATAATTATGGAGTCTCACTAAACAATCATCCCATTACAAAATACATAGACAGAGTAGTGAACATGATTATAATAAGAATATCTTCTTCATGCTTGCTTCATGATTCTCATTGGTAGGTCAAGGAGATGATGTTAGTCTTTTATCAAGTAACTTGTCAAAATTTAAAAACCTCAAGTTAATTTTAAATCTCTTTGCCAAATCTTATTTAAGTAATGGATGACCAAGTAAACAAATAAATAATTTATAATATTTTAGAATTGTGAGATCCATTTATTAAGTAATAGTCCTATAAATCAATTATTAAAATAAAAGTTATTTATTAATGATTTCTAACAAATCTATAAAATCTATATATTTTGAAGGTGTGTGCCTTTTTTATTTCATTAGAAATAACACATTAAAAACATTTATGAGTATTATGAAAAATTTGGGTGATTTCTATATAAACGACTATGCAAAAAATCATCAAAGAGCCTTTACAAAGGAAATTATTGGTTGAATAATCTATGCATGCAACATATTTCATGATGTTAAAAGATGTATTTCCTTGTTTTAAGCTTGGTGAATTGGAATGATTCATGTTATGACTATAAATATAAACAACATGTTATTGCTTATAATTATCTTACAAGTCCACCCTTGTACGTTAAAATCAAATAAAATTATAGTTTATGAAAGGCATATGCACTTTTTAATTCATAATTGGCATATGGAAGATGCATCACTCTCAAAATATCTAAAGCATTTTTTGTTGCTTAACTTTGTGTGAGGCATCAAATTTAATAAATGTCACACACTATATAGTGAAATATTTAAAGAATAATTTTTTTGATACAAAATCTAGTAGAGAATACAAAATATAATAAGCATTGCCATACATAAGCCATGAACAAACAAAAATGAAAATAAAGTATGATCTAAAATAATACATCAAAGTTATCATTCTATAATATTTCAAAGTTTATAGATTTTTGAATAGGTATAGTATAATAAATGGTTGTATTAACATCCACAAGAACTAAGAACAATGTTGTTATTTTTATTTCCATATGATAAATAAAAAATATTTAACATGATAACAATTATGTTTTGAATTGGTTATATGGGATTGAAACATACCCCACTCATATTACATCATGACTGAATTGTGGTATTACAACAAGCTTGAAAATTATTCATGTATCGTTTGGCAAGATTCAAACCTTGGTCTTCTCTTTGAAAGTTGAGGAATCTAACCAATTGAGCTAATGCTTATTGATAACAAGATAGTAATTGTTGTTTCAGATGATTGATTTTTTAAACACCAAACGCTAAATATTTGTTGTGCATAAAGAAAATTTTACCTTTAGTTTTGTAACTTAAGTGTTGTAGAACCCAAGATATTATCAATCAAAGATATCCTAAAGATATTTATAAAGAAGTTTGGTTAATAGTTATTTCCATTAGATTCCTATTTATAACATTAACTAATAATATAGTTTTATGGGTTTGATCATTTTATCATATTCACAATCAAATTCATAGTCATTTTTCTAACTTTGAATGGAAGCTTAAATTAGAATTTTCAAAACATGGTAGGAACATATCAAGCATTACTCCACATGTGAGAAAATGTTTTGAATATGTAAAATATCAACAAAAACATGAAGCAAGTAATATTAGGAAAAACAATAAGGATCTGATAGTCCCTTTAAGAAGTTATACAATATTTTTGAAGTAGCTTTATTGGTTCCCACCCTAAGTCCTTAGCAACCCTTAAAGGTTCTAATGTCATGCAAGCAATATTTATTTAGGTGTTTGGCATTAATGTAGGATTACCATTTTAAAACAAGGGTATTATGCTTGGATGTGGTCTCAAATAGCTTACTTGTATGGGAACTTATACTAGGGGACATGTGGAAAGCAATGATTCAAATATATATGACATAGTTAATATATTTTAGCCACAAAGTGGTTTCTATATGGATATAACATGGTATATACACAAGGGGTTTGAATTATATTACTATTAATATATTAATATGCCAAGAGGTACATTCTAATTAGTGTAACGAGTCATTCTTGGTATGCCAAGAGGTACATTCTAATTAGTGTAATGAGTCCAATATATCCATGTTGGCTATCTCTATTATTATTAGCTTAGACCCTAGGTAAGGTGGTTAACCCTTGAGCATTAGGGTTAGGGTTAATGTTGATTTAGTCTATAAATAAGAATACATATTGTAGTTGGAGTCATATTTTTTATTCCAATATTAATCGCCTCTATTGCACATATGAGACTTCTCCCTCTCCAAGTGCCTAAGAGACTTCACCCTTTATAAGTGTTTAGGATTTGTATTAATTTATATTTTGGAATCTAATTGCTTGTATTTATTATTTTATGGCATTGAATGTAAATTTATTGCTCTCAATGGAATGTTTATTACTATGCATTATGGAATCGCTACTGCTATTACTGTATTTCTAGAAGTTATTTCATTATAAGTGGTATTAGATCATCAAACTTGGTTCCTTGTAGCAGTGCAAAATTGTAGTAGAAGCATATCCAAACCATTCCAAAACCTTCAATGAAAAATTATACTTCTTGTTGCCTAGTCACTTTTTATCAATTATTTTTGTTCAATCTTCTAGCCCATTTGTCTTCTATAATATTGTGATTTTTTTGTTAATTTCTTTTTCCAAACCCAATTACAAAAGAGTATCAGGTGTGTTGGGACCCTTGTAGGAGACCTATCCAATTGCGATCATATATTTGAGCTAATAAAAATAAGGGGTATGTCCAACAATGATTTCTTGGGAATCGGGTGTGTTGGGACCATTATAGGAGATCTATATCATTACATTTGTCTCTTCAAGTTTATCACAATGAAGGGTGTCTCTCACAATATTTTTTAGAAGTATTCCAATAGATTTTTCAAGTTTTGCATTTAGTGTATGATAAACTTGTTGCTTCTACTAGTTGGTTGTAAATAAATGATTGATCGTAGTAAATTAGTCATTCAAAGGATATTTGCATGAGCAAAAAGAAGCAACAACCTAAAATTTTTAGTAAGAATCACAAAACCCCTCTAAATATCAATAATTTTGACCAACATATTATTTCTTTCTTAAATACCATGGCTTTCCCTCCTTCCAACATCACTCCTCCTATCGCTCCTTATGTTACACCTCTAATTGGTAATATTATTTTTGATACAATTTAATCCATTCTACATTCCTCTATTAAGAAATAAGAAAGAGTGGTTAAATCTATTTCAATCTCTCAAAATAAAATCAACACTACCTTAAGAAATATCCGAAGCTTTTTCAATATTCCCTCTACTATGCATTCCCTTGACCAAGAGTTTCAAGAAGTCTTTGGGTAGTAGTCATTGGGCATGCAATAGGCACCAAATCCAAGGGATAAAAGGATCCATCAATAGTCATCATATAGTCATAGACCTCCAATTTCCTATAGTAGTCAAATGGATCCCTATGCTACCATAGGTACTCTTCCAGACATGGGTGGTTATACCTCAGGATTTGCTTCTAATATTAATACCTCTATAAAAGGTGCTTCTAATTTTATTTATTGACCTCATGATGTTCCTATTCCACACATCAACATCCCAACCTCTTAGGGTGTTGACCCATGTTGGTGGTTGGTCAATATGGATAACACCATCGGTCTATACCATGTTCTTGAAGAAGATTATATTATATTGACTGATAATAAGTTGGTAAATCATGCTAATTAGTTGTTTTTATGGAAGATTTTCCAATAGGGGATCTCTCTTTTGTGGTCTAAGTTAAATACATGATTTCTCCATAAGTTTGATAGAGGATCTTCCACATGGTTGTGGTCCATTTGATGCAAACCCAACAAACAGGATCAATTAAGAAGTATTGCATAAAATTCACAAGTCTTCTCACCTACACCTACCAATTGAATTTTGTAGTGGTGGTCTTCAAATTTTGTCATGGACTTAAGGATGAAATTCAAAGGGAAGTTGACATGCTCAGTTCCCACACCCTCGTTGAAAATATGTAGCTTTGATAGCAAAATAAAAGCTCTAAGTAGCTCATTCTTAATCTTAACATGACTTCAACTTGAATAATCACAATAATGAGTGCTCAAAGGTATTATTCTATTTTAATTGTTGGTCATACCATCCTCAAGATTAGGCCTATAAGGAACATTGTAACTTTTAAGTGGAAGATAAAGTAGTAGTGTCAAAAGACCAAGATTCATTACAACAACAACAACAACAATGAATTTAAGTAGCTAATGTTGAGCATCACGATGATACCATGGTTCTTTCACTTTTGCCCTTATGAGTATCCAAGCTTTCCATACCATCAAGATCCAAGGATTCATCAAATGATATTTTGTCAATGCATTGATTTATTCAAGTAACACATATAACTTTATTGATAACAAGATAACAAGGTTCGTAAGCTTATATATTAATTATTCAAACTATGAGAAATTTTAAGTATTGATTATAAATGGGGGTATAACTCAATGTGTGAGTCAAAAAACTAAGTTTAACATCCAAATTGAAGATTATACTTGGTCTAATAATCTATTTGCATTGAATATGGGTAGTGCATATGTCATATTGGGAGTACAATGACTATCTCAACTTGGAGATGTTACTATTAATTTGCAACAACTATATATCAAATGAATGGAGAATAAAATGGTCATTTGTATCCAAGGAATCCAACCTCCTCCCTCCAAGGTGGTTAGTTTCCACAACATGGAAAATATATTGAAGAAATATGGTCATGGATTCTTCGCCTAGGTCAATTGCATGGAAGTTCAATATTTAGAGTTACTTCTCCCAAATATTCCTTTAGACTTGTAGAACATTATGGATTTCTATGCAAATGTATTTGGTAAGCCCATGGGTATTAACCCTAGAAACACACATGATCATGCTATCGGCCTAGTTTTAAAAAGTCAGCCTCCTAATGTGCATCCTTACCACTATCCCTAGCTCAACATATCTGAAATGAAGAAGTTGGTCTAGTAAATGTCGGATAAAGAAATCATTCATCAAATATTAGTCCTTATTATTATTTGGTGGATATGGTTGAGTGCAAGGACAATTCTTGGCACATGTGTCCTAAATTTTGACCTCTCAATCAGATCACCATCAAAGATAAGATTCATATCCCTATAATAGATGATTTGTTGGATTATTTACCTAAATATTTACAACAATTAGACTTGCATTCCAGGTTTCATGAAATCAAGGTTTAGAGAAGAGGAGAACCCTATAATTTCTTTTTACACACATGAGGGTCATTATGAGTTTCGAGTCATGAATTTTGGTCTCATTAATGCTCCTTCAACTTTTAAAATCCTCATGAATTCTATATTTTATCATTTTCTTTGTAAGTTTATGCTAGTCTTCTTTGAAGATATCTTAATTGGTAGCAAATTCTAGGAAGATCATCTAGTTCATATGGACCAAGTTATTCACCTCTTAGAAAATGGAAATCTCTTCGTCAAAAGTTACAAATGTATATTAGGGGTCCATGAAGTAGAATAATTTGGAAATATATTAACTCAAGGAGTCAAGGTAGATCCTAACAAGATCAAAGCCATGCAATACTAGCCATTTTATCAATATTTTAAGTAGCTCTATGAATTTTTAGGTATCATAGGCTACTACAAGAATTTTGTCCAAAAATATGGTAATAATAGTGCTCCTCTCATTGCTCCACTAGGAAGGATGTTTTTGTTTTGTCTAAAGTAGCATGCCAAGCCTTTCATGCCCTAAAGGAGGTTATGTGATGAATTTGTGCTATCCACTTAAACTATAAACTAGGTTTGATTTAAAAGGTGCATTTCTTAGTATAATATAATATCTTATCTTGCATAATATAAGTGATTCCTTCCTAAGAAAGTAGTAAGAAAGCAAGAAAAAATTAAAGCAAAATGAAAGCAAAATATGTGTTACTAGAAAATCCTACACATGCCTGTATCTAGTCTAACAACTAACTAGGTTGATTGTAGCCATACTACTTCTAATTAATGCTAAAAATATAATAAATCAATCCCTACTTAACAACTAAAAATAATCCATTCAACATAAATCAAAATATTACCTACCTACTTTATTCTACATCTAACAGGAGAGTGTTTTTGGGCAGTCCAGGTTTAGTGGGCCCTTGCTAAACCTGTAACAACATAAAAAATATTAATTTAAAGGTCCTAAGATTACTTAAAGGTAATAGTATTAATTGCATACCATTATACAAATATTGAAGACATTAAATAAACCAAAACCAACTTTTATTCCTTCAAAAAGTGAATTTTGTCATGGCTAGAAATGCACAGTCATGATAGTCCATACAAAAACCAGAATGTAACAACTATAAAGGAGTTTCTTTATATTCACTCTAACCTTGAAAATAATACTTGCTCTAATATTTATAATATACTATACACCTTATTGTGCAACATATTCAACTAATTCTAAAATTTGATCTAAAAATTAGCTACAAAAATAAAGGTGTTGTTACAGTCTATTTCATAAATGAAATCAAGTCTATTGCTATCCTGTAGGAGAGATAAAATGTCCTTGTGGCTGTTAATAACCAACAAAAGGTATGAGCTATCTCAACTACTTCCTAACTAATTCCTAATTGTCTAAGTTGTCACATTGCTTATCAAAATAAATTTTGCTTTGTTGTAATTGTTGCTGTTGATAGGTCACATGTCACCTTTTTGTTGCATTTATTCAACTTGTGTAGTTCCCTTATTTTAGGAATGGTTCTCTAAAATATAGGAGATTTTAAATCCTATTTTATAGGAAACACATCCTACGCTCCTGGGCTGATTCTATGCATAACCAAAATTTTAAGAAATTTTATGTTTTTCTAAAATAGGCTTGTGATTGGAAATCCTTTTGTAGTATGTTTCACAGTAAATAAAAATAACTTGTGTATACAAAAATACTACAAGGAAACAAAGCACATAGAAATATAGCAAATCATAGCAATAATCATCACATTTATCTTCTACATCTATTCCATTAATCATTTAAGTGTAAACATTCCATTTAAAAAAACTAGTAAAAGATGTCCATAAGGTTTTCAAAAATGATTAGTTTGGATGTAAAAATAAGGCTAGTAACTATCAAAACATAGCTCATTTTTCTAGCTCATCATTCCTCCCAATTGACTCAATTGCATATCTTCATGTAATTTCTTTCACCCTATCAACTACCACTATCACTCCTTTTTCTTGATTAGTTTCTTAATAGTATTTGCTGAAGTGGTTGGTGCTGCTTTAGCTGGAGGAGGTGCTAGAGTAGAAACCTGATTATTTGCTAAAGACTTACCCTTTATTGAACTACCTATTGAGTGATATTTTTGTCTAGTCACAAGAATATACTCACAGTCAGGATTTTGTCCGGATACCCTCTCTTGCAAGGAAACATTTGTGATTTCCCCAAGGTTCTATTTAATGTATTAATCTACTTGCAATGCTTAGTGAAAATGTGAAATGCCAAAATTTAATTGGATACCTCAGTATTGCATATGCCTTTCAACAAGAGGCTTGTTTTGGTTGATTTAATTTGCAATAATTTTTTTGTTAATGGAATTATTTTTTTTTTTTTTGGTAAGTAAGAGAATATTATAATTAACACCGGGTTTTAACTGGTTGACCCAAAACCATTTTACAAAATAGGGTCCACTGACCAACTGGACAAAGGCCAAGCCCTAAAAGTTTAAACTGACAACAAAAATGGCCAAGACCTACTCTTCCATTAGAATACAGCCAAACTAAACTATGGAAGCCTAATATTATGGCCATCAGAAAAGAAAGACGCAAAAAAGAACTAACAAAGACAAAAACTAATGAAAATGTGAAATTATTGAACTATTTACTTTGAAATAACAACCTTTGAAATGTGATTTTAATCAAATTTTATCTCAAATTGTTAATGTTTGCACTTGATTCTTTGAAAATTTGATAAATATTTCACTTTAACCTTTGAAAATTGATTTTAATTAATTTTATCTCTAATTGTTAATCAAATTTTATCTCAGATTGTTAATCAAGTTTTATCTCAAATTGTTAATCAAATTTTATCTTAGATTGTTAATTAATTTTTATCTCAAATTGTTAAGATTTGCATGAGAATAATCAAAATGAAATGATTGAATCTAAACTTTGCAATGTAAAAAAAAAGCTTTATATTATCATATTAATTATTATTTTTTTTGTTAAGTAAAATTTTTCATTTAAAAAGGGTTTTGAAAGAATCCCAGAACCTTGTTATAAAAATAGCACAAAGTCATGCTGGGTAGAGGAGATAAGAAATGGAAAGGGAAAAATACCCAAACAAGTGGAAACCCACCATATAACCAAACACCTGTATTCCACAAGCTTACAAAAAAAATTCCTAAGATCCATCCTAAAGCACATCCACAAAATCATCCCCAATAACAACAACTATTATGCATCCTTGAAACCATCCTTGACCGCATTCTTGCATCCATGTTTTACCATAGTAGCATCCTTAGGGTTGTCAGACATCATGGGTTCTTTCGTAGTAGTGCCCATGAATGTCTTACAAAAAAAACCAAGTTTAGAGCATTACACATCTCCTTCAAAGTAGCTAAGAAATCCTCTGATGGAAATTTTTTGGATTACAAGCTTTTAGAGAGCCTCCGTCATGTGGTCATCACCCTCGTCATCAGAAATCACTTCCTAGTACAAGTCCTAGATCTGATACATCTTCTTCTTGAGGCGAATGGACGACCTGGTCACGCTCGCTAGTTCCTTGACCTTAATCTTCTTTTCTTTTGAAGCCTCAACTTCCTTTTCAGAGCCTACATATTTTATTTTCTTAGATAATGGGGTCAAAATAGGGCTTATGGATACATTGTCCTCTAGGATGAAATTAGGAGGATTGGTATTATCCTAAGGAATATCCTCTAAAGGAGCAGGTTTAGCCAGGGGAATTTTAGGGCCATGTTCCAGGAGATAGTTGTAGATAATATTAAAGAGGCCTTGGTGGGATGGGAATTCAACACTCTTCTTCTTCCTGTAATTCTCAATTGAGTAGTTCATTGAATGGAATAGAAATTTAGAGGTATTCATGATATTGATATCACTGAAGTGATTTATGAAAGCAAGGTGGAATATGTGCAAGGGTTTGTCAGGGTCATCAAACATGAGGAACTGCATGATGAGATTCATGACCTTGTTGCAGGGTGATGGCAGGTCAGCCTTGTTCATTATTTTATCCAACTTAAGAATTTTTACTTTATCGGGGAGCTCCTTGAGTTCCACCTCCCAATTGTGTTTCTCCCACCGTACACACCTCCCTATCATAGGCAGCTCAAAAATATCTACTAGCAAATTGGTGTTGATAAAAAACTCTCTACACTTGAAGATAATCTGACCTTCATCCCAGCTATTCAGAAAAGTAGCAGTGATCTCATAATCATTACCTAAAAAATTTCTCAAGAACGAAAGGTATCCTCTCTCTTTGAGGATGGACTCAATGATTGTGTCCACCTACAGAGTATCCAGTTTGACGAAACACATGTTTGGGTAGAAAAAATATAGGCATTGAAACCAAAAAATAGAGGAGTGGAAATTTTGGATCGGGTTAATGGGATTGGGCTTATGAGATAGAGCCTTTGTAGGAAGAATATCCTTATGCTTCGAGAAGTGAAAGTAATGGGCCTCGGGCCAGAGATTCAAAAATATTTCCTCGAGAGGGTGATTGGAAGTGAAAGAGTCCCTAAGAATCCTACTAATCATGGTACTTTCATCGAAACCATTACTACAAGATACTTTTTAATGCATGCAAAAACTTTAGCCAATGAGAAATGAGAATCTAGGACTAGAGCAACCAAAGGGACAAGAAAAAAGAGGTGGGTGGATTATGATGGTTGAAGAAAGAAAAGTGGAGGAACTCAGGATCATGTGAGGGGGGTGACAGGTCTTGAGAGGAGTGATGACACCGTCACAAGAAGAAAAGCACGAGGGGGAACGCGGTGAAACAACACTTTGGAAAAAATAAAGCATAGGGAGCTGCACTTGTGACGGGATTAGGAAACAATCAAGCTTGGAATCGAAGAGAAAAATAGAAAAGGCATATCTTGTAAACATAGTCAGCAAAAAGGTATAAGGCACTGAGAATCTTGCTCTCAGACCACGGAATAATGAACAAAAACGTAGGAGTCAAACTTGGCATGTTACAATTACCCAATGCAAAGTTGATTGGAAGTCAAATATTGGCTTCATGGGTTATGAAGGATAGAGGCTTTATCTGCATTAACCACATTGGATATTTATTGGGGGAGAGAGTCATGCCACGTGACAAGGCCATCGATGCTGGTGCCATTACTGACCAAGATATCTGCCGCCTTGTTCGCTTACCTAAAAGCATGTTGAATGATGGAATCCCACATATGTTCTATGATTTTCTTGGCTTCTTCAATACAATTCTTCACCTTCCAAGAGGGATTTTTGTTATTCCTCAAATAATTTATGATGTTGAGAGAATCCCCTTCAATGATCACCCTATTGGAATTTGGTGGGAGTAAGGACAACCCTCTCCAAAGAGCTCTGGATTTAGCAAGATGATTGGTTTAAAAATCAAGAAATTCAACAAATGCCATGACTGTGTCCCCATTGTGATCTTTGAGAATACCACCAAATCCTGCCAAATGTAGATTTCCTTTGGCTGCACCATCAAAGTTTAATTTCAACCATCCCACCGATGGTGGGATCCACTTGGTATTGATCCTGACCTTGGGAGGGGTGGTAGATAAGGCATCCTAAATGGGAATATTTAAGGAATTCAATAAGGAAGCTTCAAAACTAGAGATGGTGGGTTTGGTGGAAGGAGAAATTTGGGAATTTTCTTTGGCATAAGAAATAATTTTTGTTTGTTAAAGAGGTAGGATCCTTGCAAACATTGCAAACATAGGATCATATTAATTATTCATTTTAATGAAAAATTGAAATTTATTCAAATTTTAATTTTACATAAAATGAAATTAAATGATTATTTGAAAAAAATGCAAAGTTAAAACTTCAACTTTTCATCAAAAAATGTAAATTTATGTAAACATGAAAATTTTAATCTTAATTCTTGGAACCAATGTACTTATTTTTAGGGTTTTGATTTTTATTTTTTGAAAATTTAACAAAAATAAGAGGCTAGGGTTAGAAAAATAAATAAAATAAAAACAAGTGTCTGTAGCTTTTAAAATTATATCCCAAATTTGTATAAACAAATACTCTGAATTAAACCAACATTAATCTGACTAGTCTTCACACAGTCCAAAATTAATGTGATGCAATATTTTAAGGGAATAACACAATATATTAAAAAAATAAATAGTATACCATTCACATGCATATAACTTATTAGCAATTCCAATATATTGCAAAATGAAAGATATTTAATTAATGCTCCTTTAGAATACCTTGCTTCAATCAATTTCAATGGGTGAAATTCCTTCAGTCCAACAACCAGGGAAGAGATGTTCTTCCACAAAGTAAAATTTCCAACATTCGCTTGATCCAAAAATATTTGACCCTTTTTTCCATGAGTTTAATAGATATTTAAAATTTCAAAAAACCCTTCATTTACTTTTTCGCTTGTTCAGTTTTATAACATTTTTTTAACAAGAATCTGTTCTCCTTATGTCTTCTTGCTTTTCCTCAACTTGTAACCGATATGCTTAATTATTTTCATTTGTCATCGTATAATATTCTTTAATTATTGAGCTACTTTAATTACACCCAATTAATTAACTCATATTCTTAAGTGAATGCTCCATTCTCTACCTTCATGTTCTAGTTAATATTACCTAAATTACCCACACTGTCTTAGAAGGATGCAAATAGAATTTGGATCTTGTGCCCAAGATGCCATCATTCCTCCAAGTCAAAATATTAGATGTTAGTTTGAGGGCAATGATGGGTAAAACAACCTCGACATCTATTATGAGTGGATTGGATCTACTAATGGTCCGTGTCATATTTGTAAAATAATCACAATTGCAACTTTCAAAATTCTGCTTCAGGTGATTTTGTATAATAAATTTTAATAGAAAACCTCCTCCCTAGTGTTTTGAAAATTGGTACTCCGTCAAAGTAATCACTAAAATTTAAAGCATCTAATGTTGCACTCGATATAAGAAGCTTTATGTCTAGATTAAATTGATCAATATCCTTGACTACTCCAAATAGTATATCTGTGGAAAGAGTTATCTCATACGCCTCATCAACCACAATAACACTATAGCTTACAAAATCAGGTTCACGCAGGAATTCTCGGAGGAGCATACCATATATCATGTAATTGAGAATCATTTTCTTAGATGTGATATTTTCAATCCAAATAGAATAACCCACCTCATGACCAAGTTTAACACCCATTTCTTGTGCAACTCTAGCAACCACGCTCATTGCTGCAACTTGTCATGGTTGTGTACACCTAATATTCCCTCATTTTGTGTATCCAGCTTCACGAAGATATTGAGGTATTTGTGTTGTCTTCCATGTGAAATGCCATAGTCTCCCAACTCCCATGCAATGTCATCTAACATAGTCTCGCTTTGTAGTACGATTTGAACGAGCTTGACAATGGATGCATAAGAGCGAGGTGGTTCAACTTAGAAAAAAAGAGTTTAAAATCTCTCTCACTATTTCTATTGAATACAATAGAATTTTGAATAATATCTTAGTCTGTTGTAGAGATTCTTCATCACCGGCTCTAGTTGGAAATTATGTTGAGTGTGCAGCTATCAAATATTTGGTGTCTTAACTTTGAGGTAATTGGTTTATTTAATAGAAGATTTTACCATCATCTATCACTCTTTACTGCAGATGATATCCATATTATTTCCTACCATCAATCACTCTCCAAATATTTTTTATATTTGACAAATGCTACCCCTTTGGAGATCCGCAATGTTTCAAAGATTGTACACATGAAGAAAGCTATAAACTTGTTTGAACAAACCAAAGTAAAATCAATAAAATCTAACAAAACCCAAAGAATAGAATGATTTTCCAAAGCGACAAGGACTCTGTTAGTTTCTCCTAGGCTAGTACTGTGGATTTAGTCCCACACACATCTGGCAACAACATGGTGGAAGGTTTATCAACACCAGCAAGCACTAGTCCAAATGATGAGTTGCTCACCATACAAAACCCGCCGTAGACTCACTCAACCATACCACTTGGTGGCTCCTTGGAAATCATGCCCGTTTTAACCCTAAAAAATTGTACCCCTATGTTGACCACGCTCATGCATTGCATCCACAAGTCAGCATGGTTTTGCCTCAAACAATGAGCCATCTATCTACTGGATTCACCTCAAAAATTGGGCCATCATAATATTTTTTTTTATAACCTGAAAACGAAGATAAGAAATTAAATCAAATTTAAACCAAAAGTACTTTATACAAATAAAAAGTAAATTAAACCAAAAGTACTTATATCAAAATTAAACCAAAATTACGTTATAGAAATCAAGTACTTTATACGCATCTTATAAGGTGAGCAAAAATTAGTGAGGAGAATAAAATGATAACCTTAAACCTTGTGAAGAGAATATGCAATGAACAACACTTTAATGAAAATCTTTAAAATTTCCTACAAAATGAGGTGATTTTATTTTTTGTTTTTTATTTTTATTATTTTTCATTACTATGTAGGAACTCGAAACAGGGTGATTGTCATAATAAAAAATCATGAGAACGAACACATGAGATCACAAAAACTATCCAATGCTAAAAATATGACAATAGAAAACCTTTGGACTTTATTGACCTCTTTATGACATCATAAACTAACATAAATAATGCAAAACAAAAGTCATATGAACATAAAAAAAATTTAAGTGGGTCCCCAAATTGGGGTACGTTGTGCAATGGCAACAACACTACCCTCAATTATGAGAATATTATTACCTGCACTTGTGCCTTATTTTCCTGCACTTGGGCTTTTAACCCATTTCTATTTCAATGCTTTTAGTTCTCCTAGAGCATAGTTATTTTTGGCTGTCTTTTTGGGCCTCATCTTAACTCCTCCTGATGTTGTAGCCTTTTCTAATTTTTACTACATGTTTATAACCATAGGGGTTACCTATAACTATTTAGGAGTTATCGCTTGCTTTGATATTGAGGTTTTCTCTGCACCTTCCTTATTCATTTTTCTTTTTTTGCTACCTACTATAGGTTTGAAAATAGGTGAGGGAGCTTCTGGTTCTTCGACAAAAATATTTTGTGTTCCTCTATCAAAGGGTGCAGCTTGAGTATACATTATATGCAAAAATTTTGCTGCCTCCAAATCCATCAGCCTTTTCTCCAAATCTGCAATTTTCTCATCAGTATCCTTTTTGAGCTCCATTAACTCTTCCTTGAGCTGCTGCACCAAAACTATTTCATATTATTTTCTGCCCCCTGCTCCTCTTGTTATTCTTCTTCAACCTTTTGCTTTTTAATTTAGGGCTCTGATTCTATTTCACTAGAGTCATCAATATTTACCATTACAACCCTTTTATTTGGAACTATTTGGGATAACTGAAGTGAAGCCTTAGTTCTAGGAGGGGAAAACCTGGTAACTAGTGCTTCAACCTTAGGAGTATTCTTTGGTCTGGTAGTTGTCTTGGGAGGTGAAATTTTTACTCTTGAAGGTTTCTTTCTATCCTACATTCTACCCTTCCTAACAATAAATGTTTTAGGGTTGTCCTCCTTGTAATATTCTTCTGTATATGAATATGAAAAGAGTGGTAGCTTCAGGTTTTACTCACCATGTTGAAAAAATTATTTTTGCATGACCATCCCACCCAACTAAAAAATCTTCCACATCCTTGTGGAAGAGTAGGATAAACTAGGTAAAATAAGGATGAGGGGAAGAATGGAATGGACTATCCTTAACAGCATTTGTAAAAATAAAATATATACAACTTAAAATGAAAATGAAAAGATGAGAAAGATACTTGTAGTGATATGTTATTTGCTATGGCAATGTGAACATTGTTGGAGGTTGAGGACAACATGCTTGAATATATCTGGTAGGGTACCTAGGAATATATATTTGCGGATATATTATTATATTGTATAAGGGTTGGCATGGGCCACACATAACCCAAGGTTGATTGTATTATAATATTATATTATATTATAATATAATATTATATTAGTAGTAGGCTCTCCAAAGTAGAATAAGAATATGGATATATAAAGAAGAGATATTTGTCATTGTAATCATTCATATCATTGAAGAAGAATCTTATGTAATCGTCGTGCCCACAAAGTGGCCTCTCACCTTGGGAGATCTTGTGGAGTTATTCCTTCCTTAAGGATTATTATTGGTGTTTCCCTACCTTAAGGGTATTATCTATCTCTCTCTCATTAGTGGATTTTTATTGTGGATAATGTATTGTGGATGAATGATTTGATATTTCTGCATATTGGTGAATGGTTTATGTAATAATGATAATAAATTTATGCAACAAGTGGTATCAGAGCAACGATTTTAGCAAAGTGGGGATTTTTGTGTGAAATTGTAAAATTAAGGCAATTGTTTTTGGAAAAAATATCTCATCTTTCAGGAGCCATATCTCTACATAAGTTTATCAAATTTATGTGATTTTTTGATTATATTGTGTAGAATTTTAAGAGCTTTAAAATGAGTGGTCATATGAAGGAATTCGAGCAGTATTGAGGGAGATACAACCTTTTGAAGTTAGAAATTCGGAACAAGGATAGTGACAAATTTTGTAGATTTTTTTGGAAAAATATCTCATCTTTCAGAAGCCATATCTCTGCGAGATTTTATCCGATTCAGGTGATTCTTGGATAAGTTTATGTAGAATTTGAAGAGCTTTAAAATGAGTTGTCATATGAAGGAATCCAAGTAGTATCGAGGGAGATACGACTTTATGAAGTCAGATGTCTAGAACAAGGGTAGTGACGAGTTTTCAAGTTGCAAATTTTTCAAAAGATGAAATTTGTTTAGTTCGGGTAAGCAAATCAGTTGCATTTTATTTTGTTTGGATAAAAATTTGCAGATCTAGTTATCTATGTGGATTTTTAGCTTCAAATCAGTGTAAAGATATTTATTTCCATAAAACGCTAGTTTGCATTAGGGCATGATATATATTGTTAAAAAACCCTAGTTGCATTAGGGCATGATATATATTGTTAAAAAACCCTAGTTGCATTAGGGCATCAACTATGTCATTGAAAAATTTTAATGGAGAAAATGATATTGATGTGAGAGTGGAAATGTTTAATGGAGAAAATGATATTGATGTGAGAGAGTGGTTGAAAATAGTAAAATCTCAAGTTAGTGAAAAAAGGTTAAAATATGGCTGTCATACTTTGTTTACGGGGAAAGCTTTACAATGGATAAAAGAGTTTAAATATGGTAAATTCTTGTGCACTTGGGATCAAATTGAACCAACATTCTTGAGCACATGGGTACCTATTCAATTACAAAGAAAGTTAGATATTTGTAAGAGAAAACTTGAAGGAAGGGATAAAAAGATAGATAGCATGTGTGATGTCATAAAAGACCTTGAAAAGAAACTACAGGGAATTCAAAATGAGCGGAATGAAATAAAAGGAGATTGGGAAGTTTTCAGGAAACAAAATGAAGACTATGAAAAAGAAATAAAATTACTCAAGGAGAAAGAGGAAAAGGTCAGAGAAGATGATGAGAGCAATATAGAAGGCACATCATTGGATTTACAAAAGAAAGAGCAGAATAAACAAGGTTT
Organism: Wollemia nobilis; assembly: GCA_028583015.1. NCBI lineage: Eukaryota > Viridiplantae > Streptophyta > Pinopsida > Araucariales > Araucariaceae > Wollemia > Wollemia nobilis. The sequence goes on along the minus strand of JAQPPZ010002969.1, from coordinate 8,909,755 downwards.
AAATTTAGCTAAATGTTCTATTTTGCAGGTTCATGGAAGCATTCAAAAGGAACAGGTTATTATTTCCATTAACCATGGTAGCGGATATAATTTTATTAATATTTCTTTGGCTAAGAATTTGCAAGTTCAACCAACAAAAATTAAGAACATACAACTAGAGGGTGAGCATGTTCAAATTTTTGAAGATTTGAAGATCACCATGAATAAATGTGTTTTACATTCAGATTTCTATGCTGTTGAGATGGATGATGAGGATATTGTTCTTGGTTATCCTTGGTTAGATTCTTTGGGTACTGTTAACATTAATGTGCAAAAGAAGTTTATGAATTTATGGTACAGGAAAAAGAAGATAACATTGCAGGATATTTCTCATCTTAAGGAGTAAGGATGCAAGGAAAATCAAGAAGTGGTTGTAAAGACACAAATTGAAGAACCTGAAATAGAATCCAAGAAGGCAGTAGCAGCAACAATGTCCATGGAAGAAGTAGCAGCAACGGAGTCAATGGAAATAACAGTAACAGAGTCCAAGGAAGATTTGATAGAAGAGCACAAGGACACACCAAAAAAAGCAGACATGAAAGGACAATGTGTAGAAGAATTTAAAAAAATGGAGCCAAATGTTAAGAAGTCAAGGAACGTAGAACATCAAGTTAAGGTTGCACCATATCGCCATCCACACCACCATGAGCATCAACAATCTTGGAAGTATGGTTCAAAGAAACAATATTATGGTTCCACATGGAATCAGAAGGGCACCAACTATGGCAGTGTTTTCAGAGAAAGCATAGGAATCCTGGTTTTCAGAGTGGATCATCGACATCAAGGAACAAGTGGACCTATCATTCCAGTTATCAAAATATAGTAGAAAAAGCATGGAGCCAACAAAGTAGATTTGGATACTCAAGTAACAAAAGGGTATACCATCATCATCAAGTTTTACTTGGATGGATGGAGGATCGAGATTGGTACCAGTTGCTAACATTGCTTAGAAAATCATACTATCAAGTTTCTTCATATGTTTTGAGGACGAAACATTTGTAAGGAGGGTGGCATGGTAGGGTACCTAGGAATAGATATTTGGGGATATATTATTATATTGTATAAGGGTTGGCATGGGCCACACATAACCCAAGGTTGATTGTATTATAATATTATATTATATTATAATATAATATTATATTAGTAGTAGGCTCTCCAAAGTAGAATAAGAATATGGATATATAAAGAAGAAATATTTGTCATTGTAATAATTCATATCATTGAAGAAGAATCTTATGTAATCGTCATGCCCACGAAGTGGCCTCTCACCTTGGGAGATCTTGTGGAGTTATTCCTTCCTTAAGGATTATTATTGGTGTTTCCCTACCTTAAGGGTATTATCTATCTCTCTCTCTCATTTGTGGATTGTTATTGTGGATAATGTATTGTGGATGAATGATTTAATATTTTTGCATATTGGTGAATGGTTTATGTTAATGATAATAAAGTTCTGCAACAATATCCATACATAGATATAGACTAATCAAAACATGTCATCACGAAGATTATTTAATCTGGTGGGTTTTTTTTTGATTTTTTTGTTTTTTGTTTTTGCAGATAATCCCTGCCAACAAGCTGGTTTTCAAAAATTACCAATCTATTTGCACCAAAAAGTTGGTTTTCACAAATGGATATTCTTTTGGAAGGGTGAAGAGCCAGTAAAAGTAGTTTTCATCTTCCTCCTTGGTCCTATGGCTCCAGTAAAGGTTTTCACCATAGGACTTATTGCTTTTTAATTTTTTTTTTGTTATTTTTATTATATATCTTTGCTGAAGGAAAAATATCAAGTGCTAGTAGAGGGTTGCAAGTCAAAAATAAATTGTAGTTCTACTTGTTAAATAACTTGTTTAATGAAATTTGACTTGGAGAGGGGTTTGCGGTACAAATTCAATTGATGGCCACTAACAAGTAAGCCATGAGAGGCATCATTAGTGGTTTTTAGCTTGAATGTATTGTTACCATATGCTTCTTTAATTTTATAAGGGACCAACCATATTGTACACAACTTCCATTTAAAATATTTGAACTTAGAATCATAGAGTAATGTGCATTCATCTCCTTAAAAATTCCTTCGAATGATATGTTTATCATGCCATTACTTCCACTATGCTTGTAATAACTCAGTATGTTGAAGGGCATCACAATGAACTTCATCTAATGCATTCAACTATAAGAGTCTTGTTGAGCAATGATGAGATCAATTCCAACCTTTAGTGCAGTGCATAAGGTCTAAATTTTAAACTCAATGGGCATGATAATTGTCTTCCCATAGACCATTTCATAGGGTGTGAGTCTTGTTGTTGATTTCCAAGTGGTATTGTAAGCCCATACTGCTTCTCTTAGTCTATGCACCCAATTTTCTAGGTGTGAAACAACTATATTTGTTAAAATAATCTCAATATCTCTGTTAGTAACTTTCACCTTTCCATTAGATTGAGGATGGTATGGTGAATATTTCCTAAGGTTCACTTGATATTTGTGTATAAAGGCAATTATCACATCAGATATAAATTATGGTACTTGATCTGTTACAATCTCCCTGGGTGCTCCAAAATGCTGAAAGATATTATCATACAAGAAGTCAACAACCTTTTATTTTTGGGCATGTTGTAATGCCTTCACTTCTACCCATTTTGTGATATAATCTATGCATACAAAAATGTATTCATTGAATTCACTTGCAAGGTTGATAGGTCCAACAAAGTCTAACCCCCACTTCTCAAATGGTTCTAAAACCACTTGAGGATGTAGAGGCATATCTATTTAAGGAGTTGGTTTACCCATTATTTTGCATGGATCACATCAAGAGATAAAATTTAGCATATCGGTTCATTGTAGATCAATAATACCTTATTTGCAAGATTTTGTACATGGTTCTCTTCGTAGTATTATGTCCTCCACATGGTTCATCGTGAACTCCACGCAAGATGTCAAAAGTATATTCTTCCTACACACATATCCGAATTACATGGTTAGGACAACTTAAACAAAAAATCATCTAACCAATTGTATGGAGCACTTTCATGGGTGAGCTTCCACTTTTCATTTGGTGAAAAGTGTGATGGCACTTTTCTTATCATTAAGAAGTTAGCAATATCTGCATACCAAGGTGAGTGTACTAAAATAGCAAATAAATGCTCATCAGGAAAAGAATCTAGTATCGGTTCTGGATCATTTTCCAATGTAATCTAGAAAGATGGTTAATAATTACATTTTGTTTACCAATTTTATCCAAAATAGTAATGTTACATTCTTGCAAAAGTAACAACCATGTAACAATTCTACCATTTACTACAACTTTATTCATAAGATATTTAGTGGTAGAATGATTAGTATGGAAAAAAACTTTATATCTAGTAATACAATGTCTAATCTTGTTTATGGCATAGACAATGACAAGAAACTTCTTTTTAGTGACAATATATTTTAGTTCTGCACCATTCAAGTTTTTGATAACATAATAGATAACATATGGTTGCTTTTACTCATTTTGGATGAGTACTGCACCTAATGCTTGGTCTAATGCATCAATATGAATATGAAAAGGTAAAGCCCAATTTGGTCCTCTCAGGATTGGTTTTGTGGTTAGCTTTACCTTAAGCTCTTCAAAAGCTTGTTGATAGTCATCATTCCAATAAAATTTGTTAGCTTTAGTCAACAATTGAAATAATGGAGTGGTTATCTTGCTAAAGTCTTGAATGAACCTTCTATAATAGCCTACATGTCCTAAGAATTTTCTAATATCTATTTTACTTGTGGGTGCTGGAAGAGAGTTTATTACCTAAAATTTGGCTAGATATATCTTGATGCCATCTAGAAAATTATAGTGGCCTAAGAAAATACCTTTGGTTATCATTAAATAATATTTTTCATGGCTGAGAGAGATTATTTTATTGGCATATTTCAAGGACCCATTTCAACTTGTTTAGAGTTTTTTCAAAGGCATCACCATCGATAACAAAGTCATCCATATAAATCTCTAAAAAATCATGATTAAGATCAACAAAGATGGAAATTACAACCCTTTGAAAGGTGCTAGGTGCATTACATAGCCCAAAAGGTAAGACACGATATGCATATGTTCCCCAAGGGTATGTAAATATGGTATTTTATTGATCCTCTTCAGCTACCTTGATTTGGTTGTATCCACTAAAACCATCTAAGAAGCAAAAATACTTCTTTCCTGCGAGAGTGTCAAGAACTTGATCAATGAAAGGCAAGGGAAAATAGTCTTTCTTAGTAGCCTTATTGAGTTCTCTATAATATACACAGACTCTCCATTTGCCATTCTTCTTAGGTACAATGACCAATGGGGAAACCCATTGACTATTTGAGATGGGATAGATGAAACCAACATCTAGTAATTTTTTAATTTCTTCCTTTACCACTTTTGTCAAGGTTGGGTTGAATCTTCTTTGAGGTTGTATCACTGGGTCACATCAATCACTTATAAAGATTACATGTGTGCAAATATATGGATGTATGCCCTTCATTTCATTGTAATCCCAAGCAAAAGCTTGTTGATTGTTTATCAATAATTTTACCTAAGGTTGCTCTTGGGATTACTACAAATATCGATTGATGTTCAAATTTTTTCAAGAGAAACTTCTATTTTTTTGCAGTAATTACTATTGGTATATATTCTTGAGATGTACTTTAAAAAATAATTTAAAGGGCATTGGTGTGGCAGTAGTTGATGAAAAGTTGCAATGTCTTGTGTAATTTGAGTGGGGCAAGTAATGAAAGGATAATTTGGAAGACAAGGTAGTTGTGAACTACTAGGTTTTGCTAGGATAATCTACTCAATGATAGAGTTAGTATCATTTTAGAAATTGTTGTCATACACTTCTTCCTAAAGGTTATACTTTTGGGCAGTTATCATGTCCAATGATTGGATTATTTTTCCATCATTTGGTTCATCAACCATGTGTGCTCATTATAAATATTTGGAGTTACAGGTGATAAAGAGTTAAATTTTTGTTATGTATGCCATCAAAAATGGTAATACTTCTTATCCTACAATTAATACAACCATCTGTTATGGCCAGCCAAGGTCTACCTAGTATTAAAGGATGTTCTCCAAGTGAGATTTTAGTTAGAAAAACTAAAAAATCTACTGGATATCCCTAGGAGGAAATTGTGACCATGATATTATCTAGAATCCCCTATGGTTTTATTGTTGACCTATTTACCAATTGCAAGATAGTGAGGGTAGGTCTTAGATCTTGTAGTCCTAAAAAATTCATGGTGTCCTTTATCATCACATTAATTGCTACACCTAAATCAATCAAAATATTTTGAAGGTTGGTTTATCCTATGCATACTGTAAGAATAGGTACTCCAAGATCCATGTATTTTGGTAAGAGAAGTTTTCTAGCCATCAAATTAGAAAGTTGACCCATGACATGTATGGTCTTGGGTTCCTTTCTTTTCCTTCCTAGATGATTGACACACAACTCTCTAATGGTCTTGGCATTAATTGGAACATATTTTATGGCTTGTAAGTGGAATGTTCACATTGATGTTACGCAACTTTACCATGAGATCAAAATCAGTTTTGGGTGTTTCTTTTTTAATCATCAATATTTGATAAAAATTAGCCTCTATTATATTTTTAGAATGTTCTACAGGTTCAACCCCTATAGGTGACTCAATCACACCTATAGGTTTTTCTATAGTAGGATGGTTTATAGTGTGCCTTGGAATAATGGAATGAATTACATGTTCTGACATAGTTTGGGATTTAATTTCCTCTTTAATGATGATGGGAGGCTTAGGGTCAGGTAAAACTATCCTTGACATGAGGTGGATTTCACTATAAGATAAGAAATTGATTGGATAAGTACCTTCAGCTTCATAGACCAGCTGCTGGGAAGGTATGTTATTGGGGTTAGGCATTGGTTGAGTAGGAAGAGGATGTTGTTTGGTGGTGCATGGTTGTTTTTTTTGAAAAATAATTTGAAAAAACTTGTATTAAAACAAAGATCATTTACAAGTTGGGATGAGACTTTTCCCAGCCTTAGTCAGTGAGAACACATGTTTACAACAGTAAAAGAAGATTTGCATTGGAGCCAAATCTCTTAAACCATATTTCTACAATGATTGTTCACCTGTTTACAACTATAAAAGAATATCTACATTGAAACATAAATCTCCTAAATAGTATTTCTGGAATGGTTATCCAAATTAGCTAAGCATTGGATTTGCTCACCAACCTGCCTAATCATCTCATCCTCAATAGCCATGTCATTGTGCCACTGAACCCTTACTTCCTTCTCAGTACCCATCTTAGCCAGGAAGTCTACCACTTTATTTAGATCTCTACTCACATAAACTAGAATCACATCATCTAATTCCCTCCATAAATCCTTAATTTGAGTGACAAGAATCCTCAACCTCCATGTTTTCAAAGCAAATTTTCTCATGCAATCTAGAGCTCCAACCATTATTTGAGAATATGATTCTAGGATTATCTTCCTGTGACCTTGTTTTACTGCCCAAATAGAAGCATATTTGATAGCTAAGGCTTCTGCTTCATTGTTTGTGGCTCTTCTCAAGCCTTGCAGTTCCCAATAGAGCACTGTTCCAACATGATTTCGACAAACCACTCCAATTCCAGCTCTACCCGGATTGTCTTTTGTAGCTCCATCAGTATTAATTTTAATCCAACCTTCTGGGGGTGGTTTCCAACTAGCTCCGTCCTGTCCCTCTTGCACTTCAACTTCATTTTCCATTGCCCCAATAATAACCTGAGTTTCCTCTTTAGCATAGACTACCACAGTTTCTATGACTTTTCTCAAAATGACCTGTCAAACTCCATCTAAAGAAGAAAAAGTTTCTCTAAAAATTATAGCATTTCTCTCCAACCACACTTGCCACCAAATAAAGTTTAGTCAAATATCCCAACCAATACAAAGAGCTTTAGATTTAAATCTACCCCTCTTCCATCTTTCCCAAATATTAATTTGATTCAAATCACCATTAACTTGAATTTTATAATATAAAAACCATCTCTTCCAAATATGACGCATGAATGGGCACTCAAACATCAAGTGATCAGCTATTTCCTCACTCTTGTAGCATAAAAAACATTGATATGGACCAATTATTACCCTACATCTGAGATTATCAAAAGTAATAATTCCATTATGCATGAACTGCAAGGCAAAAAAGTTTACTTTCGACCAACCCTTGGACTGCCAAATCTTTCTCCAATCCTCAACCTGATATGTATGAGGAGGAGGCTTTGGAAGGATCTTATCATATTCGTCCTTCACTATGTAGACACCAAGGCACCCATAGCCCCAAGCTAATTCATCCTCGTCGTCTCTACCTGTGAGAAATATTTCTGCCAATATTTTAGTCATGATGGGCATCAAATCCGGAGGGATTAAAATTGGCCACTCATCCAACTTCTTAAACTGCTTAAAATTATAATCCCCCAACTGAATAGTGTTGAAATAACTTTCAATTTGGACCCATACCTTTGTTTCTATGGCTATTTTTATTGGTTGCAATTCAGGAAATTCAACAATGATAGGTGGGTATTGATCCCATGAATCTATCCAAAATCGTGCCTTCTCCCCTCTCCCCACTTTCCAAAATAATCTATCTTTTACTACCTGAGATCCTAACTTGAGAGCCTGCCACACTAAGGATCCATTACCATCCAAAGGGAAACGACCCACCTCATTTGGGTTTACATGTCCCAAATATTTACTAGTTAATATTCTACTGAATAAAGAAGTTGGTTGGGAAATCCACCTCCAGTAAAGCTTTCCAGCCAAAGCTTTATTATTTAACTTTGATCTTCTCAGTCCCAAAACTCCTTTTACCTTGGGATGGCTTACTTTATCCCAACCTACTAAGGCCCATTTCCTCTCTCCTTTTACTCCTTCCCATAAAAATTTTCTAGCCATCTTGTCCAACTCTTTCCATATGGTATGTGGGGCAGCAAGGATAGAAAATTTATAAATTGGCATGGCCTGAATGACTGACTGTAAAAAAGTTAATATACCCCCATAGCTTAACCATTTGTGAGACCAATGATTAATTTTGTCCTTGATACAATCCAAAAGATTCCTCTAGATATCTATTTTTAGTTTTCTAAAATGCAAAGGGACCCCCAAGTATACCACTAGGAGATAAGTTTTTGTGAATCCCAAGATCTCTAAAATTTTGTCCTGAAGCCTTTGATCAAGATTGAAAAAGACCACTTTGGATTTTTATCATTGATGACTTGGTTTGTAGCCCTAAGGTAGACATTAAGTGTAGCTCTAATCATTCTTGCTTCCCTGAAGCTGACCACTCCCACCAATCCTGTGTCATCCACAAACTATAGGTGAGTCAAAACGTCCTCACCCACATTGATACCTGTTAGCAAACCTTGTTGTCTTCTCCTCAAGATGAGTCTACCCAATCCTTTAGCCAATATGAGAAAAATATAGGGAGAGCAAGGATCTCCTTGACGAAGGCCTCGAGTAGCTCCAAACGGTTGTGAGGGAAGACCCTTGATTAACACTGAGTATGTCGAAGTAGAAACACAACTCATGACCCATTCTATCCAATTTTGAGAGAAACCAAACGCTGCCATCATCTTTGATAAGAATCTCCACTCCACCCTATCATAAGCCTTTGACATATCTAATTTTATGAACATTATTCTATTACCAGATGTTTGCATTGAATTGATTGCCTCCTGATCTAGAACCACACCATCCAAGATCTGCCTATCCTCTATAAAACCCCCTTACTCCGAGGAGATAATGTTATGTAGAAGAGGTTTTAGCCGCTCAACCATTACCTTTGTGATTAATATATGACATTGCATAAGGCAATAGGTCCATAATCTAAAATATGTACCCTCTCCTCCCCTTTTGGAATTAAGGTAATGAAAGTATGATTTAATGCTTTAAGCATTCTTTTACTACCTTTGGACTCCTCTATAACAACCATTACATCCTCCTCCAAGTTATCCCAAAAGGCCTGAAAAAACTCAATTGGAAAGCCATTTGGACTTGGTGTTTTTTTGGTGCTCATTACAAAGACTACATTCTTCAGTTCCTCTCTATCAATGGATTTAAGTAGGGTCTGATTTTCTTCTTCAGAGATAACGGAGGGTATGACAACAATAACTTCTTTTTGAGCCTCTTCATCTTGCACCATACTTTCCTTAAATAGTTTAGAAAAATAATCCATTGAATGGAAATGCATACCTGGAATTGTATCAAAGGAGTGTCCGTTCTCATCTTGAAGAGCTTCCATGTTGTTCATATGTCTCCTAGCACAAGTAGTACGATGGAAAAATTTGGTCTTTTATCACCTTCTAATAAACAAGTGGTTCTTGCTCTCTGTTTCCAGTAGGTCTCCTCTTGGTTGTCAATGTCCTCAACCGCTTTACGCAATGCATCATCCTATTATTTGAGCTGATCTATAATTTTTCCTTCCCTAAAGTGTTTTTTAACCTCATCCCATCTAGCCACCAATGGAGCTCTTTGGACCTGGAAGTTTGTCTTGTTAGCTCGCCTCCATTGTTTCAATTGATCTTTGACATAATGAAGTTGTTTGTGGAATCTAAACATTGTTGTCCCATATGTTGGGTGACCTTCTTCCCACCACTATGGAATTTTATTTTGAAGTTCCTCTTTTTGTAACCAAAAGTTTTCAAATTTAAATGGTTTGTGATGTTGCCCTATCTTGATCCCTACTTCCAACAAAATGGGAAAGTGATCCGAAACTGGACCCTCCAAAATTTGAAAATTTATATTCCATTTTACAAATGCCTCCTCTGAAACCAAAAAATGATCTAACTTCACCTTCCCGCTATGTGGCTCCCTCCTCTTATTAGTCCAAGTATAGTTGGTTCCAGGGCATTTAATATCCACCAAGTGTAATGCCTAGACTTGGGCAATCATAAGTCGATCCCCTAGGTCCAAAATTGGGGTTCCCCCTTCTTGATCTCTAGAGGATAATTTAGCATTAAAATCCCCAGAAATAATCTAGTATAAATCTTCCCTTGATACTCTCATGTTATGCACAACTTTCCATTGATGCATCTGACCATCTAGGTTTTGATCCCCATAAAAATTTGTGATTAAAACATGTTCAGCTGTGACATTATTTCTAAAATGTGATGTGAGAACACCCCTCCAAGCTATATGTTCTATTGCAGTCCATTCAAGAGAGTTCCAAAGAGTAACTATCCCCCTTGAGGCACCTTGGGCAGCCACTTCCATATGAATAGCACCCCTCCAAATTTTGTTAACTGTTTTATACATAAGATCTAACGACATTTTTGTCTCCTGGATAAACAAAAAATTTGTTTTACATTTTTCTAAGAGTCTTCAAACAACAGATTGATGGGTTCTACTGTTTAAACCCCTAATATTCCATGATTGTATAATAATTGGTTACCTTGAGAGCAGTAAAAATCTATTGGCCTCACCGATCCTCCAGTGATCAGTTTGTCTCCTTGAACTACTATCAATTCCTTATTTGATTTTCTATCCACTCCTTGAGAGTTGCTATTTTTTTATCTCTTTTCCACCTAAGTTATCCCTAAAGTTGGCCTTTCTTTGTTCTTTTCTGCTATGCCCATGCTGACATCTTTAATTATTGACTGCTATTGGTTATGCACTATCAATGCCCTCGCACTCTCCGATCGCGGTAACTCACTGTACTCAATTACCTGCTCTATGATGGGGGGAGATGAAAGAGGAGCTTGAACATGGATGTTATTATTTTTATTGTTCCCATCCACTCCTTCCATGAATTGTTCTTCTTGGTCCATTAGTGTCATAAATATCTCATACCTATTGGAGGGCTTGAGTTGGGTTTGCTCTTTACCATATTTTTTCTTTTGCCTTCTCCTTCTTTTGGGCTATTCAAAACCATCTCCCTGTGCTTCTTTACCCTGAGAAATATTGGTTGGTTCTTTGTTGATTGTTGAATTACCCTCCTTAGGAAGATTTGACATTCCTAGAGGAGCCTCCATTTTTATGTTCATATTATTTGGGCAAGATCGGGCCAAATGCCCATATTTGTGGCAAAATATGCATCTAAAGGGCAATGCCTCATAATCTAGTTGTTGAATCCAAGATAGTCCTACAAGTTCAAGTTCCACCTCGATCGGTAGAGGCTGGCTAAGATCAATTTCCACACATAATATTGCATAAACAACTGTGTTTCCTTCTATTGTGTCTTTGGAAACACCCAAATGTATTCCAAGGGAATTACCGATAATTTCCAATACCTGCTCACTCCAAAACTCCATTGGAAGTGCATACAAACGGATCCAAACCGGGACAACAGTGGGTTCAATTCGAGGATCAAATCCCACTCTCCAAGGTTGAACAAATAATCCTGTCGGACCATGATTCCTCTTTTCTTATTCGAAAGCCCTATTTCTATCGACAAGTGAAGAAAAACTAACAATAAAATATCCATTGCTAATAAACCATAAAGAATACTCACCAAGAGGTTCCCAGTTTTGCCAGACCCAGGGAATGCAAAAAATTTAGGGTAGGGTGAATACCCATGAATTTACAGATCAAATCATGATTGGCTCTATATAAAACTGTTTCTTCAACCATCCTTTGCTCAATGACAATCTTTGGCCTTGATTATGACTATGGCAAACATCCATTAACTCGTTGAGATGTTGATCTATTTCCAGCAGTCGTAAAGAGTATTTTTAATGCAATTTTTTGTGCTTCTTCAGTCTTTGATGGAGATTTATCCTTTAAAAAATCTGCAAAAGAACTATGTCTCTCTAGAAGAGGATCCGGAGGTGTCCCCATTGGACCCTCCTGGGGCAGCAATATTTTCTTCAAATCCATAGTAACCAGAAATCTCTTCGGCTACCCAACTGATGCCCTCACATAAATCTCAAGTTACAAAAACAAAAATAAAATTGCATGGTTGTTATTTCCTTATGGAGGAGGTAACAATCATTATTGTTGATGTTGTTGAAGAACTTGTCCTCAAATTTATGGTGGATTAGACTGATATTATTGTGAATATGACCATTGTTGGCCTTGCCAACCTTGTTGTGGATAATATTGATTGGACCAATCAAGTTGTGACCAAGGTGGAACATTATTAGACCATTGAGACCATTGTGGATTTGACCAATTTTGATTATAATGCTAAAAATTAGAATGAGAATATGGATTAGGCATACCTGAATATCGTCCTTAGTTGTCTCCTTGGAATGGCATCCTTTGTGTAACAAAGAAAACATCTTTTTTTTTCTTGAAAATCTGGTTCCTTTAACGCTATTTTTACTGTAGGTAAATGTTGGTAGTCCTCCATTAAATTTTGTTGATCACAAGTTCTAAAAATAGTAGTCTTGTCCAAAGGATAATCACATAAGGCATGCTTATTATTGTAGTGAAGATAAAAGAAAAATTCTACCTTATGTTTCTTTTGTAGCAAATCCAAGGAAGAGGTAAAAGTGCCCAACAAATCTATTTTTAAGACTTCCAGCATATTACTGATTTCAACTCTTGTAACTCCTCTAGTGGTTCCAGTTGGATTGTTATTACACAAAGATAACCTTGTACGAGAGTAATTGGTACATAACTCTAACATTCAGTGGTAAAGAAGATATAAATATTCCCTCCCCCCATTAGATTGAGGATATCAATGGTCTCTTCTCTTAATCCTTTTAGAAAGATAGTTCTCAATAAATCATCATCCAACTCAATGTTACCTCTCTTCATTACAAACTAAAATCTCTCAATGTAATCTTCAAGCCCTTCACCCTATTTTTGAGTCATATTGAAAAGTTCATTCTTTCATTATCTCCAAGAAAATTGCTTTCATTCCATCATCACTTTCCCAAGGAGTGATAAAATTTTCTCCTAAACACATGAACCAACATAATGCAGCAATTTTTAAAGTGGTTGGAAATAATTTTAACTTTTGTGCATTAGTGGTGTAATCATAGGTGTGAAAAAGCACTTCAAAATCAAAAAGAAAAGTATTAGGATATTTAGTGGTCAGTTCTCTAAAAGTGGGTATGGTTGATGTAGAGATATTCTTCATATGCCCATCATTATTATTAGTCTCTACCCTTAGAAGGTGTATAGAGAACTTGAAACTGCTCTGTGGCTATCTTGGTTCCTCTTAAACCATGTGATAAGCCTAGGGAGTCCACAATTATTGAGTGTAAGATCTCCTTGGAGGAGTAAATGGATTAGGACTAGATAATTCACTTTGTTCTTCCTGTCCTTCACTTTGTTCACTTGTAGTCTTAGGAATCTAAACTTGTTTTTCCTTTTCAAGTGTATGAGTGATTTATTTAATAATCACATGAGATTTTTCTTGGATAAATTAGATTTGATTTGCTCCTTTTGAGTACTATGACTCTATTGTAGAGGAAATGATAATCTACTGGCTTGTGAAGCATCTTCTTATTTCTTAGTTCCTAGTCAATATTACTTGGAGGTGGTTGAGAGATGTATCTTCCATGTTCATCTCATGGATGACTCATTCATTCATCCTCCCAATTATTAAACTTGAAAAACAAAAAAAAAAGGATAGAAATACAAGAAAATTATAGGAATTGAAATTAATACAAAAAATAATAAAATTACCCAGGTGTTGTAGGTGAGTTGGAGAGGAGAGGGCAATCCTCCAAGGGAGGTCCCAGGTTCAAATCTCCACCCTACCAAAAAGCTGAATTGGGTATCTCAAATCTAATTAATAATGTTGGTGCAGGCAGGGTCGGGTGCGACCCTCGGGTGACTTTGACGGTGTAGAACCCCCTGTTCGTGGTCTCTCAGACCAAGGCGGCTCCACAAGGGATTTTTTGCTTAAAAAAAAATAATAATAATAAAATTTAATCCTAGAAAATAATAAATTTAAAGCAATGAAATTACTTCATAACCTAAATTTCGATGCCTTTATCCATTTGAGAATTTCTTTTTGCTTTTGATGAGACCAAAAAACCCCTAAAAGTATTTCAACATGTAAAGTCATTAGCTTTTGCAAGATACAGTACTATTTTCGTAGCCTTCCCCAATAATGGTGCCAAAAATGATGAGTTTGTGCTAACCACTTAAATTATTAGCTAGGTTTCATTTAAAAGGTGTATTATTCAGTATAATAAAATATCGTCTCTTGCATACACTAAGTGATTCCTTCCTAGGAAAGCAGTAAGAAAGCAGGAAAAACTTGAAGCAAATTGAAAGCAAAACATGTGCTAATAGAAAATTCTACACAAGCCTATATCTAGTATAACAACTAACTAGGTTAAATGCAACCATACTACTAATTAATTCTAAAAAGAAAATAAATCAATCCCTAATTAACAACTAAAAATAATCCATTCAACATAAATCAAAATATTACCTACCTACTTTATTCTACATCTAACATGAGAGAGTGTTTATGGATTGTCCAGGTTTAGTGGGCCCTTGCTAAACCTATAATAGCATAAAAAATATTCCTTTACAGGTCCTAAGCTTACTTCAAGGTACTAATATTAATTTCATGCCATTATACAAAGATTGAAGACATCAAATAAAACAAAAACCAACTTATATTATTCTAGAAAGTGAAATTTTGTCATGGATGGAAATGTATAGTCATGACAGTCCATACAAAAACAAAAATGTAATAACTATTGATGAGTGTCATTATTTTCATCTTTTAATTTTATGTTTGTCAAATCCAGGGCGGTGTCCAAGGCTATATACGATATAAGGTTTAAGTACATTGTAGATCAGTTCATTCAAATAATAAGATTTATTGGTGAAATTAATGTTTTTGGGGTGGTTTTGAGGTCACTTAAATCCTAATGTGCATGAATTGAAACTACTTTAACTACAAGAATTGAAAACTGCTTCTAAGACAATTAACTACAATTTGTAGAAAATGAAATTATAGAATCAAATCTTGCTGAATTGAAACCTAAATTACAATTGCAAAATTGAAACAAATGGAATGAAAAATATGCTTGAATTGGAAACATTCTAGTCTAATTCATGCTAAAGGAAAGTTGCAAACAGATGTCAGTGCATTGTTGTAGAAGGTTGTTAGATTTCTACTGTAGGAACTGACAAGAAATAAAATTGCTGAATTTGATAGTTGGTAGAAAATAGAAAATAGGGGAATTCAAATCTATAACTACTGTCAGCTGACCAAACACACTTTGCATAAACCACACTTGAGAGCATAAAATATTACATGAACTAAAACAAGGGTTAGTCTAATTAGCAACAAACAACAAATTAACAAGAAATCTGGCAATAAATTATTGCAGCAAAAGTTGTTAGAAAACTTGTTTAAATAGCCCCTACCTCTAGGTTTGAGAGTGGCCCTTGCTCTCCAATATGGAAGAGGGTGAAAAACACCTCCTAGCTACTAAAACTAATCACTCAACTCACAAGACAAATATAAAAAACACTACACTTTATTTGATTGTCAAGTCATACTGAACTATTACAAAAAACACTTTTCAATGTCCACTATTCTATTGGATATTTTTCACTATGTCAACTCCTACTAGCTCAACCAATGAGGGATCTACCTATTTATACTAATTATTATAAATATGCCTTGTTTACATCTTCAATTGACTGCTATTTGCTCGTGATTGCTTCCTAGGTTGCAACAGACTTAGTCTAATTTAGGACATAATCTGCTATAGTAGCTATCCATTAGCCACTTGATAACTCCAAATCGGTGAGAATGAGTTGGGAATGGATGGAAGATGCTTCATACACCCATATTCACCTTTTTTTATCTTCCTCTACATGATTTGAATGCAACTGCACCTATTTTGGTTGAAATAGCTTAGTCTCCCCTGTCATTCCGGAGATCTCCAAAATATCAATCAACAAAAATGTGATTCATGCACAACTAACACAAAAATGTGTGATAAATTCATTCCAAGTGGATAGGAAATATTCCCTATCCCTTATCAACTATTTCATGTCATTTCCCCTTGCTTTGTTTGATAAATTCCATGCCATCCTTTATAATGACAAGTGGTTGGAATTTGTATGGACTGCAGTTGAGTTGTCCAGTTTTTTGCACAAACTTTGAAATTTGGTGCTATTTCTTCTTTCCATTCATTTCCAAGGTGGGAGAACATTCAAACATCATAATGCAAACATGAACTATAGCACTCATCATTACTACTAAATTAATTATGCATTTTGTTCACTAATTAACCATGCAAAAACAATGCAATAGTGCTAAAAAATAGTCAAAACAGGGTATAATGCTTCTATACAAATTAATCATGCAAACACTAGTAAATAACATATTTTAATCAACTATTTGGAAATTAACTATGTTATGTTTTGTAATATGATAGGTTTTTATGTCAAAAATATTGTAAAACTGAGGTATTATTTGGCCTCATCATTCCCCCCAACTTAACATGATGCATGCCCTCATGCATCCTAGCAGTACTCACGTCCAACCTTCTGAACAACATCCTTTGTCAACCATATGAAATATGTTGAAATTTCTAATCATGGTTGAAATGCCAAAATTGCTGCAATTTTTAAAAAATGTTGAAAGTGTGGAAATTGCTGCAATTTTTGAAATTGTTGCAATTTTTGAAAAATATTCAAAAATGTATAAATTGCAAAAAAAAATCTAAAAGTACTGCAATCTCTTAAAAAATGTTGGTGTTCTAAATATGGAAAATCTGAAATTGTTGTAATTTTTGAAAAATGCTGCAAATTTTGAATTTGCTATTATTTCTAAAAACTTTGAGTTTTGCTGTAATTTTCTAAAAACTGCTAAAAACCTTGAAATTGATGAAATTATGAGAATTATTGCAATTTTTTCAATCTTACACTACTAAATTGCAATTCTTCAATTTTTTGCACTTTCATTCTTTAATATTGTAGTTTCTGCAATTCTTGTAGTTTTCTCTTTTTCTGCACTTCCACAATTTTTAGTGCTGCAAGGCACAACTTAAAGGCTTGGTAGCATGTGATTCATCATGCAATAGTCTCATTGTGTTTTTCTAATGAGACCATATCTGATAGATGCACTACTACTGATAGAATTTTATGTTCTGATAACATTACAACCTGAATGCCTATTTCTGTTGTTTACACATTTGAAACAGAATTGACAAAAAAATGATTTTGAATTTGCTTGAGGGGATGTACTTACTTTAGTTTGTGCCATTTTTCCTTTTAATTCTCTCATTTCTTACAACAACTAATGAATCTATTTTTTTTCAACCAAATTCTTTGCAATAGAATTTATTTTTAACCTAGTGGATCTTCTCAGATATTGTGTACCTATTTCCTCACCAGTTTACTTTATTCTTGCAATTTTTTCTTTGTTTTTGTAGTTGCACTCTGTTGTTTTTTTACAAATCTCATTGTACAACCAGTTTTATCTTTTTTCCGATGAATCTGTTGTTTCAGCCACTAACCCAGTTGTTATATAATTTGAAGGTTCTAACTGTGTAGATGTTCTTACCCGAGAAACAATCTTAGTAACATTATCGCTAAAGTGATTTTTTTTTAGTTGTTTTGCAAGGCTACTTTCAGATTTTCTTTTTCTTTGTGCCCTTCTTATGGTAGTTGGTGGACCATGGGGGGATTAGGGGTTTCTTCAATTTTTAGAATAACCCTCTCACCAACATTATCTTTAGGGGTCCCTGCCCTATCTATAGCTACTTCCTTTACGTGCAACTCTGTTGTTATTCTACTAAACTAAAATTTTCATGTAACCAAGGACATGATAGGGTGTTTCTTGACATTTTGAACAACATGTTCCATTTTTTTAATTTGCCAATATTTTATAAATAATTTATGCCAAATACCGATTATCATACATTACATGCTAAATGCTTACTATGACTAAATGCAAGAAACACATACCTTAATGTCCTAAAAATTGATCATACAACGTACAATCACTGCTTCCTATGATTGTTAGTAGATTATCTGAAACAAAAAATATAACACGTGCGATAGGTGATATTTGTACAATGGTGGAATAGTGATCGATAGATCAAGAAGGCAAACATACCAAAAATCGGTTTTCATGTAAGCCTTAATTCAACAACATCTTCGAAAAGATTTTCACTATTGAATTATTCATTTTTTTTCATCTTTTTTTCTTTTTCCTCTCATTTTTTTTCATCAGAAGAGGCTACCATTTTTTGGTTTTCAACCAGCTTCTATCTCCTTTTTTTCAAGTGCTTCAATGATATAGAATGTCTCTCATGAGGCTTCAATGAGAGATAATGTCTCTCATAATTATTTGAATAAGAAAAATCCTTATTATGCAAAAAGCACATTGATATTTTCTATATGAAAATATATTTTCTGCCTTAAAGTAGCAACAATGATGTAACCTTTCTTTCCAAATGAGTAGTAATAATATTCTTATGTCATCATTACCTCCTTATTACTGTAAATGAAGTATTGAATCCATTGTTACTCCCCCTATTGAAATTAATGCATGTCCCCATGCATCTACATTTTGTGGAACATGCCTTATGTTGCAATTTTTTCTTTTCTCTCTCTTTTTTATTTTTTATTTTATTTTTTCTTTTCTCTCTTTTTTTTCTTTATTTTTAATAATTTAAAGATATGATCATTTGGAATATTTATCAGAAGAGGAAGCCTCTTCTATCATATACAATTTTTACTATGTGAAATATCGATCAAATTCCACCTTTGTTAGTGGCTTATGGTACAACTGTAAATGGTGTCCATTCACCAATAATGTCCTCCTTAAATCATTAACTGAATAAAGTTGAACAAATCATTTCTCAAACACTTTTGGTTCATCCTTGTTACTCCTAATATGATCATCATGCCATATTTTCAATTTTTTTTGAACAAAATCTGTTTGGTGAAGTGCCTCCAACCAAAGTTCATCTAATGCATTTAATTGTAAAATTCTCTTATTTTGTACCTGCAACAACTCAATGCCAACTTCTAAATATGTATGAAGTATTAGTAAAGCATTAGGATGTTGGATCAATGCATAAAATTTTTTTTCTTCTTGGTCATTAGTCAACCAACTACTGATATTCAAAGGTTGTTTTGGTTGTGTTTCAGTTTGTTTTTTACCTGGATGTATTGAATTGATTCTTAGAAAATTATGCATTAATGACTTAAGAGAGCAATGGTGTGGTATAAAAGAATGGAAAATTCATGTATCCTTATCAAAAAAAATTCTTGAAGGAATTGAATTTGATAAATGACAATTAAAATATGAGAAAAATGATGATGCCATCCATGTGGTAAATGAAGGAAACTGTTTTGTATTGGAATGGGTGACAAATATTCAGGATTTTGTTTTTCATCATTCCATAGTAATTTTTGAACAATAATTGGTTCATATTTAACATTTTCATCAAAAATAAACCTTTTGGATGAATCTAACCCTTCTACATTATTCTTTACAACTATGGAGGCCAAATTTGAAATGTTCTTTTCATTTTTCTTATGTGATTCAAGAAACCATGGGCTTCCTAGACAATCATACTTAGGTGGAGCAAGTTTTCCTGCAAGCAAGTCTACTAATTTTCCACCTACTTGTATGTTTTTAAGATATATATATATATATATATATATATATATATATATATATATATATATATTTTGTGGTTTGTTAAAACACATTTCTTGAACAATCTTAGTAATTATTGGTACATCTTTTATAGCTAGTAGTAAAGGGATTGTAACATATAAATGTTTTAATCCTTTTACCACATCTAAGTTTGAAGATGTTATTTGTGATATCTCAAACTGTTCAAGATATGATACTTTCTTCATTAAATTATTTTGAGAGAGGTTTTATTTTTCTTTTTGATGTTCTTTTTGTTGTTTCAATGCAGATGGGTTTTCATGTTTCTTTTCTTCATGTCCCATTTCTACATTGATAAGTGGAATACGTTAAATAAGTGGTTTTCTTGAACACAATTGAGTTTTGTCACAATCACTAACATTTATTATGGCTATTTTTTTTTATTCATCCGTAGAGACATTGGTTGCCTGTTTAACATGATTTGTATTGGCCACAGGCTGAACTAAAAGTGAAGGTTGGTTTACTTTTTGTTGTGGTTGTCCTTGAGAAATATTATGGGTACGAGTAGGTAAAAAATTTGATTGTTGTTTTTGATACTATTGTTGCCCTTTGTATAGTCGTTATATCCATTGTTGTCCCTAAAGTTTTGGTTGCAACCATGGTGGATGTTGTTGATTCCATTGTTGTTTCATCCATCCATGTTGAGACCACTCTTTGGAATATGCCCATGGTGGTTGACTCCAATATTATTGAAATGAAGTATTATACCATGGCATATACTAAGGATTATTTCCCCAATTTATAGGAAATTGAGAAGCATTAAGATATTGAACTTTAAGAAAATTATCCCCTTGTATTTGCCCTACAAAGTTGAATTCTTTCATAGGTTGAGACTATTTTTCAAAGACACTTTTGAGTCCTGGTAACAAATGTCATTGTTTTGTGGGGTGTCCTTTTTCACAAATGCTACATGTAGCAGATATAAATGTTTTGTTCAAAGGACATTCATGAATAGAGTGCTTCTTCTTACATCTTGAACAATATATGGCTAAAGGTTCAGTAGATTCATTCTTTTCATCTAATATTTTATCAAGATGTACTAAAATATCAGCTTTTAGATTAGCAAACTCTTTCATTAGAAAACCCTTTAATGTTTTATTTGTGTTATTATCAACTTTGTGTTTTCTATGCCTTGAATGAGAATAATTTTTACGGAGTTTAATGATTTCCTAGAATTCAAGTGTATTTGCATCTCCTCTTCCCAAAATATCCAATACATATCTAGATTCATCTTGCAGTACCCTTAAAAATATGATTTTGCAAATTTTAGGTTCAACACTTCCACATATCTTATGAACAAAAGAAAATCTATCTAGATAGTCTTATAAAAATTTCATTTTCCTCTTGTTTCATTCTAAGTAATTAATTGTTTTGATTCTTGACTTGACAATATTCTTGGTATCTCTCCAAAAATATATTTTCCATTTCATTCCAGGTTTGAATTGAATCAGGTGCTAAGGTGATAAACCATGGTAGAGCTGATTATTTAAGAGTGGAAGGAAATAATTTGAGCTTTTGATCGTCATTAGTGTAATCTTGATCTTGACATACAATCTTAAACTCAAATAAAAACACATCAGGATCTTCAGATGTTACTCCCTTGAAAGTTGGTAACATAGAAGGTGAAATGAATTTCATGGAATATTTTTGATTAGGATATTGTTGAATGGGGCTTTAAATTTTTTTGGCAAGTGTACTAGATGTACTAGGGTGGAGCACATTACTGGATGTCCCTAGATCCTCTTGTGATCTCACCCTTATGGGTTTCCAACAACAATTATACATCATATTAAATTGTTTTGATTGTATAGATTTGTCAAAAGAAGGTGGTTTTGAATTACTGAGTTTTCCTCTTTGTAATGATTTCTCAAGGAATCCTACACTTCTTGACATAGATGATTATGATTCTTTGAAAATTGCAACAGTTTTGGGAATCATAAATTTAGATAAATTTGGCATAGTTTCAACCTCTTGTTGTGAAATTTTTATTCCTATGGTAGGAAAAGGATTTTTGAGACATCGTCCTTTTGCATATTTTATTCTATTCATACTTTCTTATCTCTAAATGGACTAAAATGCAATTATTAACACCTGCTACTTATACCAGTTATTACATTCAGATTTTACTTTGAAGTTCACAACTTAGCATACTAACAAATGTTTGACTACTTTTCTCTTCTAACAACACCATGTCCCAAAATATGGTTCCAAAAATGATGAGTATCGTTATTATCATCATTTAACTTTATGTTTTTCAAATCCACGACAGTGTCCAAGGCTATATACGATAGAAGGTTCAAGCAAATTGTAGATCAGTTCATTTAGATAATAGGATTTATTAGTGAAACTGATGTTTTTGGGGTGGTTTTGAGGTCACTTAAATCCTAATGTGCATGAATTGAAACTACTTTAACTACAAGAATTGAAAACTACTTCTAAGACAATTAACTACAATTTACAGAAAATGAAATTACAGAATCAAATCTTGCTGAATTGAAACCTAAATTACAATTGTAGAATTGAAACAACTAGAATGAAAAATATGCTTGAATTGGAAAAATTCTAGTCTAATTCATGCTAAATGAAAGTTGCAAACAGATGTCAGTGCATTGTTGTAGAAGGTTGTCAGATTTCTACTGCAGGAACTGACAAGAAATAAAATTGCTGAATTTGATAGTTGATAAAAAATAGAAAATAGGGGAATTCAAATCTATAACTATTGTCAGCTGACTAAACACACTTTGCATACACCACACTTTAGATCATAAAAAATTACTTGAACTAAAATAGGGGTTAGTCTAATTAGCAACAAACAATAAATTAACAAGAAATCTAGCAATAAATTGCTATAGCAAAAGTTGTTAGAATTTTTTTTTTAAATAGCCCTTGCCTCCAAGTTTGAGAGTGGCCCTTGATCTCCAATATAGAAGAGGGTGAAAACACCTAACTACTAAAACTAATCAATCAACTCACAAGATAAATATAAAGAACACTGCACTTTATTTGACTGTCAAGTCATACTAAACTATTACAAAAAATACTTTTCAACGTCCACTATTCTATTGGCTACTTTTCACTATGTCAACTCCTACTAGATCAACCAATGAAGGAGCTACCTATTTATACTAATTATTACAAACATGTATTTTTTAGATCTTCAACTGACTACTATTTTATTATGATTGCTTCTAGGCTACAACAGACTCAGTCTAATTCATGATAGAATATGTTGTAGTAGCTATCCATTGGCCACTTGATACCTCCAAACCAGTGGGAATGAGTTGGGAATGGATGGGAGATCTTTCATACACCTATCTTCATATTTTTGTATCTTTCTCCATGTGATTTGAATGCAACTGCACCTATTTTGGTTGAAACGACTTAGTCTCCCATGTCATTCTAGAGATCTCTAGAATATCAGTCAGTAAAAATGTGATTCATGCACAAATGACACCAAAAATTGTGATAAAGTCATTCCAAGTGGATAGGACATCTTCCCTATCCCTTATCAACTATTTCCAATAATTTCCCCTTACTTTGTTTGACAAATTCCATGCCATCCTTTATAATGACAGGTGGCTGGAATTTGTATGGACTATAGTTGAGTTGTCCAGTTTTCTGCATAAACTTTGAAATTTGGTACTATTTCTTCTTTCCATTCATTT
Organism: Wollemia nobilis; assembly: GCA_028583015.1. NCBI lineage: Eukaryota > Viridiplantae > Streptophyta > Pinopsida > Araucariales > Araucariaceae > Wollemia > Wollemia nobilis. The sequence goes on along the minus strand of JAQPPZ010002969.1, from coordinate 8,886,467 downwards.
CCAAGGTGGGAGAACATTCAAACATCATAATTCAAACATCATAATTCAAACATAAAATATAGCACTCATCATTACTACTAAATTAATTATGCATTCTGTTCACTAATTAACCATGCAAAAACAATGCAATAGTGCTGAAAAATAGTCAAAATAAGGTATAATGCTTATATACAAATTAATCATGTAAACATCAACAAATAACATATTTTAATCAACTATTTGACAATTAACTATGTTATATTTTGTAATATGGCAGGTTTTTATGTCAAAAATACTATAAAACTAAGGTATTATTTGACCTCATCAACTATAAAGGAGTTTCTTTATATTCAATCTAAACTTAAAAATAATGCTTGCTCTAGTATTTATAATATACCAGACACCTTATTGTGCAACAAATTCAACTAATTCTAAAATCTGATCTAGAAATTAGTCGCAAAAATAAAGGTGTTATTACAGTCTATTTTAGAAATGAAATCAAGTCTGTTGCTATCCTGTAGGAGAGATAAAACATCCTTTATTGGTTTTTACTAACCAACAAAAAGTATGAGCTGTCTCAACTACTCCTTAACTAATTACTAATTGTTTAAGTTATCATGTTGCTTATCAAAAAAAATTATACCTTATTGTAACTGTTGCTGTTGATAGGTCACAGGTCAACTTTTTGCTGCATTTATTCAAATTGTTTAGTTCATTTATTTTAGAAATAGTTTCCTAAAATATAGGAGATTTTAATTTCTATTTTCTAAGAAATGCATCCTATGCTCCTGTTTTGATTGTGCGCATAACCAGTTTTTTTAGGATTTTTTTTGTTTTTCTAGAATAGGCCTATGATTGGAAATCCTTCCACAGTATGTTCTGTAGTAACAAAAAATGATTTTTGTTTACAACAATACTACAAGGTAGAAAATCATATAGAAATATAGCGAATCATAGAAATAATCATCAAATTTATCTTCTACATCTATTCCATTAATCATTTAAGTGTAAACTTTCTAAACAAAAACTAGTAAAATATGTCCATAAGGTTTTCAATAATGATCAGTTTGGATGTAAAACTAAGGCTAGTAACTATCAAAACTTAGCCTAATTTTCTAGCTCATCATTATGTATACCACCATTTTTTTGACCACTCCTAATTTTAGCAAACCCTTTGTCCTAGAGTGTGATGCGTTAAGCATAGTTATTGGAGTTATTTTCATGCAATATGGACATCCATTAGCATTTGAAATTAAGCATCTCTCCAAAAAGAATCTAGGATGATCCATTTATAAGAAAGAAATTCTAGTTGTTTTCATATCATTGAGCAATAATGTCCTTATTTTTTGGGACACTACATCATTATCAAGACTGGCCATAGTACCCTTAAGCATTTTCTAGAATAGTATATCTCTTATTAGAATAGTATAAATAGTTCACCAAGATTTTGGGGTATGGTTTTGTAATTGAGTATAAGAAGGGAAAGGAGAATATGGTGGCTGATGCTCTATCTTGCAAACATGAAGACATTATCATTGTCAATACCATCTCTAATTCTCTTCCACAATGGTTTACCAACTTTAGAAAAATAGTATTTTTGAACCAAATACTACTCAAATCATTTAGGAAGTGGAGTCTAGCTCCTCATTGCTTTCTATTTTCTCATATATTGATGGGATTCTCTACAAGAAGGATTGCATTTATCTTCATCCATACTCAACTATTAAGATTAGTGTTCTCCAAGAATTTCATGCATTTCCTTTGGTTGGATATTCTAGATTCTTAAAAATCTATGAATGAGTGAAGCAATTCTTTTCTTAAAAATAATTAAAAGTATATTTTAAGACCTTTGTGGTCAAATGTGAGGTACATCATAATAACAAGGAGAACTATTAAATCTTTTGTTTGTTGCGACCCTTGCCTATTCCTAACTACCAAGGGGAAATTTTTTCTATGAATTTGATTAAGGTCCATCCCAAATCTGAGGGCAAAATGGTGATATTTGTGGTAGTCAATTTCCTTTCCAAGTATACTTATTTTTTGTGCACTATAACATCTCTACTCAACCAGTAAAGTTGCCAAGGTATTCCTTAGTTCTATTTTTAATTTGCATTGTATGCCCAACTCCATTGTCAACAATTATGACCATATCTTCACCAATAACTTTTGGAAGGAATTGTTATGTCTTAGTGGTACTAATTTGAGTATATCATCTTCTTATCACCCTCAATCAAATGGCTAGATAGAGCTTGTAAATAAATCTTTGGGTACTTACCTTCATTATTTTTCCCAAGGCAAGCAATATCATTGGATTCAATGGTTATATTTAGTTGAATAATGGTATAATATCTCTTACCATTTTCCCCTTAAGATATTCCCATTTGAGGACTTATATGGTCAAAAAACTCCATTAGTGGAAAACTATGTTCTAGATCCTCCAAGGTGGCTCGGGTGGATAATTTGTTGTAGCAATGACAAGTTATGCTACAAATTCTTAAAGATAATTTGATCTAGATCTAGAACCACAATAAACAACAAAAAAAGTTCACATTATTTTGAATGGAAATTTTTTGTAGGGGACATGGTATTTTGTACCTCCAATCATATAAGCAATTATCCTTAAATACCAACTCTAGTTAGGAGTTGGATCCTTGATTTTACGACCCCTACAAGGTTGTTCATCACATTAGTGAAGTAACATATTAATTAGAGCTTCTACTACCTTTCTACATTCACCATGTCTTTCATGTTTATTGTATTAAATATATTAATGACAAAAATATGCAATCCTATATAGAGCTTCTAATAATCGATGAAGAAAGTAAGGTTAGTCTCTTTCCAAAAGCAATGTTGAAGTTTAGAGTTCATATTCTATAGTCTCATAAGATTTAGGAATTCCTCATCAAGTGATAGGATCTTCTAGAAGAAGATTCAATCTAGGATCTTGAGAGTATCTTCTAATCTTTTCCAGTTTTAAGGACAAAGCTTTCAAAGGGGGAAGCCATGTAAAGAATCCAATATAGCCATGTTAATTATCTCTATTACTATTAGCTTATGTCCCAAGTTAAAGTAATTGTCCCTTGAGCATTAGGGTTAGGGTTAATGTTGATTTAGTCTATAAATAAGAAGATTTATATTGTATTCAAAATCATATTCATATTCAAATAATAGTTAGGTTTATTGTGCATATGAGACTTTGCTCTATCCAAAAGTTTAAGAGATTTTTCCTTCTCTAAGTGACTAGAAATTGTATAGATTTGGAAATTGGAGTTTGAAATTTGAAATTTGATTGTTTGTATTTTTGATATTGTTGATATGTGAGGATCAATTAGAAATTCCATTAATCATAGGCTAAATAAATAGTACAATGTAGACTTAGAATAACCCAAAGATATTGAATCTAAGAATTAACTTAGAACCCAAAATAAAATAGGCTAACAATAATATGCTAAATAATAGATGCTAACCTATCTACAACTATACACTAACAACCTATAATGTAATAATATAGAATAACCTAGTTACCCTAACATCCCCTCCTTATTACATTATTTTGAAATACAAAGGGAGTTGTGAAACAACTTAAATTTGACACATAAAAGTGCCTTAGTAAAAATATTGGCAACTTAATCATTGGTAGGAATGTACTAAAGCTAAAATTTTATGCCTTGGAACTTCATTGTGAATGAAGTGAAATTGGGTGTCAATGCATTCGGTATGTTTATGAAACACTAGATTCTTGATGAGCTTCAAAACACCCTGGTTGTCGCAAAACAAATGAATTGGAGATTTGGATGGGAGACCCATACTTGTCAAAATGTGACACAACCATATCATATCACACACTGCTTCTTGTGTGATGTGATACTCTGACTCTATAGATGAAATAGCAACCACCTATTGCTTCTTGCTATGCCAAGAGACAGGACCAGATCCAAGATAAAAAATATATCTTGAAGTTGATTTTCGATCATCATACAACCTGATATTTTCTGAGTTTGTTTAACCTTGCAATAATAATTGATCATTCTTCTTGTACTCTAGGCTATACTCAGTAGTACCACAAACATAGCGAAGAACATGTTTTACTACTTTTCAATGATTGAACTTAGGCTCTTACATGAACCTCAAAAGATAATTTATAGCAAACATGATATCTGACCTAGTGTTGGTTAGATATATGAGACTCCTAATCTGTTGGTAATAGAGAGTACCATATACCTGAGGAGAATCATCATACCATGATAACTGAAGCCCTATTTTCATCAGAGTTGCCATAGGCTTACAATAAGTCATGCGATACTTTTCTAACAATGTCTTGGCATACTTTTTTTGTGTCACCTTGATGTGATGCTTCTTCTGGTTCACTTCCAAGCCAAGATAATAGTGAAGAAGTCCTAGATATATCATCTCAAAAGACTTGCTCAAGTCACTTTTGATTGCAGCTATCAATTTTTTTGAGCTACCTATGATAATCAGATCATCTACATAGAGTACAAGTAGCACTATTTTAGAACCTTATTTCTTGAAATAGAGATTTGCATCTAAAGGACTTCTCTTGAATCCATGCTACAATAGGTGATCATCCATATTAATGTACCAAGCTCGTGGAGCATGTTTCAAACCATACAAGGACTTGACCAATTTACAAACTTTTTTCTCTTGGTCTTCCACTTCAAATACTTCAAGTTGTGACATATACACTTCCTATTTGAGATCACCATTCAAGGAGGCACTCTTGAAATCCATCTGATGTACTTTCCACCCAAACTATGTTGCCATAGCATAAAGAACCGAATGGTAGTCATCCGAGCAGTAGGTGCAAAAGTTTCCTCATAGTTAATGCCTTCTTTCTATGCATAGTCCTTTGAAACAAGATGGAAATTATGCTTATCAATTGTTACATCTACCTTGTACTTCACTTTGTACATCCATTTGCAACCAATGGGCTTCTTTCCATGTGGTAGATCAAAAAGCTTCCAAGTCTAATTTTTATTCAGAGACATGTACTCTACATACATAATAGCCTTCCATTATGACTCACTAAGGGCATATTGTATTGTTGTAGGTTCATGCTTATCCAATGAAGACATAAAAACCCTATCATTATCCACACCCATATCTCCTATTTCTCTCTCTAGATCTACAAAAATGTCCTCAAAGGATTAACAAAGATCATCAACCTCAGTAGTCTCTGCTACTGCTTTCTCTTGATGAGACATACTACGAGTACAAGGTCTATTCAATGTCATATCTAGTGGTGTGGATATTTTGATTCTTTGATAGTACTTGTATACCACTTAGGAATATTTTTCTATGGTGAAGAAGAAGGAAACTTCTCAACCTTAGACTTCTCAAAATTAAGGTACACATTGTATGTTTTATATGATGTGAAAGCCTCATCAAATACCACATCTCTACTGACATGAATCCTCTTGATGAAAAGATATATCAGCTGATATTCTTTTGAATGCTCATCATAACCAAGAAGAACACATTGCAAGGTCTTCTCATCTAACTTCTTCCTCTCTTTTTTTTGTATGTGCATAAAACCCTTACATCTAAAAATGCATAGATGAGAAATGGATTATTTCCAACCACTCCATGATTCCTATGGAGTTTTTCCCTTTAGGGCCTTTGTGGGTGCCCTATTCAACAAGTACACTACTTTTGTGACAACTTCTACCTAAAATTTTTGATCTATATGGGCTCCTATAAGCATACAATAAACCATTTCCATGATGGAACGGTTCCTCCGTTCAACTCCATTTTTCTACGAAGTATAGGTAGTAGTGAGCTATCTCTTGATCCCATGTGCAATCAAATATGAGAAAAAATCATTAGAGGTGAACTCCCCCCTCGATCTGAGTGAAGGGTCTTTATAAAAGTACTTGACTCCTCCAAAAAAAGTTAGAATTGCTGTAAGTATCTGAAATCTTCTAATTTTAGATGAAGAAAGAAAACCCATATCCTCCATGAGTAGTCATCTACAAGCAACTAAAAGTAAATCTCCCCCCCATAGCTATTTGACATAGGACCACACAGATCAGTGTGAATTAATTCCAAAGGTTTATTTGCTCATGAAGAGCTCTTTTCAAATGGTACTCTATGTTGCTTCCCTGCTAAGAAATCAGAGCACACTGGAAATGTAGAGGAAAGGGAGGGAAGGCCCTTTACCATATCATATTTACATAGCTCAAGTAAATATCTAGAACTAAGATGCCCGTATATCTTGTACCAAAGTGAAGTGGCATCCTTGGTAGAGACTGCCATGGAAACATGAGGGGTGGAGATAGCATCTAAAGCAAACAAGCCATACTTGTATAAAGTTGTTGTGATGTGTTTACCCCTCTTGGTGATAAAGCAACACTTATTTCCATCCTCAACACGAAAATAAACAACCATGTCCTTATCTAGGATTTGAGGTACTAACAACAAATTGTTCGCCAACCTTGGAATATAAGGGACTTTGTCAATATGACATTTTCTATATGAAATGTGGACTAAAACAGTGCTCTCACCCTAAACCTGGTAGGTCTTATCATTAAAAATAGTTACTGGTTTACCTTCCTTGGCTTCAAATATCTTAAACCATAACTTGTCGTCAGTCATGTGTTTATTGGTACCATAATCAACATACCACATAGGATCCTTTTGCTTGGAGACTATGTTAGTCATGATAACCTTGTGTGCCCACTCAGGAGTATGAGTCTGATTCATCAACAACAATATTTTCCTTGGGTTGCTTGTTTTTGTTTTGTGGTTTTTTAGGGCCCTTGTTTTTAGGTTGTTTATTTTTGTACCAACATCTATTTGTGTCATGGGTATCTTTCTCACAAATTTTGCAATATCTCTTTTGTTGTTGAGGTTGTTTTTCCTTGGAATCCTTGGAAGAAGATCCTCCCTTCTAAAAATTACCTTTCTTATTAGAGTCTTTCTTGTTTTAATAGAGGGTTGTATTAGAATTTTCATTTTTTTGAATTTGGATGGCCTCCTCAGTTTGAAGCAAATTGACCAACTCCATAAAGGTAACTTGTCTTTGTGATACTTGAAGGGAAGTTATCAACATTCTATATGAATCAGGTAAAGCTCTCAAAATCACTAAAGTTAAGAGCTTATCTTCTACAGTCCCTCCCATAGAATTCAACTCGGCCACTCTACATAGAAATAATTCAACTCTCTCTCCATACCTCATACTCAAACTGTGAAGTTGAGATTGAAGGTTAAGAATGGTGGAATCATTCTTACCCTCATAGATGGTCTTAAGTGCATCCCATGCATATTTACCATGATATTTGTCAACTATGTGAGGTTGAACATCATCTGTGACAACAAGCAAGATGAGCATTCTTGCCTTACTATATTTCTTGTCATAAGCAATCTGATCTTGTCATAATAGGTAGTAAATGCAGCATACAACAAAAAGTGCCTAGAAAAAATTAAAAATTTAGGTGTCGATTTCCATCAAAAATGCACCTAATTACAATTCCAAATTGCTTTATTATTTTTTTCAAGTTTCACTCACTATTCCCCCCTTTTTCATCCAGATTTGCAATAAACTGACATGAAAAAAATGTCCCTCCCCTTGGTTTTACAAAATAGACTAGGATGAAATTTGTTTGGGGTTTGTGCTTCAAAGGTATTTAGAAATTGTTATTTGAAAGCAAAAATAAATTTTAATGAAATTTTTTTATACTAATTAAATATGAAAATTTCTTAATTAAATTTTAAAATAATTTTTAATTAATACAAAAAAGAATCATTAAAAAAATGCTTAATAAAAAAAAATTAAAAAAAATATTACCTTTGATAGTGGGTGGGATTTGAACCCTCAACCTATCGACAATAAAGCCTTAGTACTAGCAAGGATTCTGATTGGGCTACCCTGATTGGTAGAAGCAAAAGAAATCATGCTATACTTATCAGTTGATGGGCCACCTCCACGGGTTTCAATGATACCACCTCTACACCGCTAGTAGTGTGCTGGTGGTGATGGACGTCAGAAACGCTTTCCTCTCCACATCATCGATGAACATGCACTACTATTGTGAGGTCTTGTCTACACTGTTCTGGGAGCGATCAAACCTACCTAAAATTTGATCTAGCAGGGTCACAACCAAACACGGCTAAACACAACTAGAACAGATCGTTCACCACAACTTCCTCTCCTTTTTTTGCATGAGTAAACATATGCTAAATTGGTTTCAAATGGGTGATGTGATGGATCGAATTTGCTTGTATATTGTAGCAATGAATAATAGTACATAACCTTCCTCATCTACATAGGGAGCTTGAAAGATCATCCAAATCTAGGATCCACTGTCAGGCAAGTTGACGTGATAACTGGAAATTTCTAGGTTGCTATATCAAACAAGTTTTCCCACATGCAAGAGGTTGTAATTTAAAGGTAATTTAAAAATAAAAATTTGTACTTAATTCATTGAATACCATATGGTAGTCTATGCTGCTTGATACAATAATTTCACTGTACCACTTGGCAGGTAAATTTTGTTGCATAGATATCTTAGGTTTCTACTTACTGCTTAGCTTCAAGGTAGTGCTGCCCGTATAGGTCTGTCCTCGTTGTAGATTCCATGATGCCCTAGGATCCAGTGTCATCCTCCCTTAGGTAGTCTTGTCCCATTAAGATCTACATCCATTCAGTCTCAATATGTGGGCTAGATGTCCTACCTCAGGCCAGGTCAGCTTACCTTGGTCTACTAGTCGTCCAGTCCCTCTAGTTACCTTTGGAATTATGCTCGAGTTTGTCAATCCAGGTTTTCAAGCTACAAAATAAAAATGAGACTCAAAAAAGTGGTATCTGATAACATTGATAGGTGAGAATAAATTATAAATTCCATTAATCATAGGCTAAATAAATAGTACAATGTAGACTTAGAATAGCCCGAAGATATCGGATCTAAGAAACAACTTAGAACCCAAAATAAAATAGGCTAACAATAATATGCTAAACAATAGATGCTAACCTATCTGTAACTATATGCTAACAACCTATAATATAATAATATAGAATAACCTAGTTACCCTAACAATTGTGACATTAAATCTAAATTTATTGTTCTTAGTGGAATATTTAGTATTGCACATTATTGATTTGCTACTGCTATTATTATATTTCTAGAAGTTGTTTAATTACAAATGGTTTTTATATTCAAACTAAGGTGATACATGGATCAAGAAGTATTGTAAGTTTTTTACTTTAGAAATTTTATCTATTTGATATAATTTAAAACCTTAATCATTTATTTTAAATATGCATAACTTTGTTGTATGGACTCTAATTTTAATGACCCTTATTTTGTTGCTTTCATTTTTTAGCTCTATATATTGATTTAGGTCATCAAAGGATTTGTAGGTATGTAAAAGAAAAAAGCTAGGTTGATCATAGAAAAATAATTTCCTTTGAGGATATAAATACAAGGCATAGAAGGAAAAAATTATGATAAATTTTAAAATCTAGTGTTTTATAGAAACCATTACAAATTGAAAACAAATAACATGATATGAAGCATTAAGTAAGAAAGAAAATTTTCTTATTTTAAAAATATGTAAACAAAAATTAAGGACAATAATTAGAAACCTATGTCATAAATTCAAGACAAGAGACAACAAACTTGTACCAAATACACAATAAGCAATGTGCTTCACTTTGTTGAAAAATCTTAATGAAAAAGAATGTAAAAAAGGAAAAAAGAGTAAATACAAAATGGTAATATATTTATTAGTTTGTTCATTCTTCGTATGATTATACACATAAGAAATAGTGGATTGTATATTCAAAATGAATATATTAGGTGACCACTAATGTAATCTAATTTATTGAATCTAGAGAACCAATCTACTCAATGTGTCCATATTGTTTTTAATAATTTGAACCTTTTAAAAATTGAAAAGAATCACTTATTTTACCCAAATTTAGACAAGTTTAGAAGGATGCTTGACACTATAATTGAATTTAGCACTAATACAAATCCAACTTAAGGAAAACATCCAATAATAGGGTAAGTAGTGATTTTTCACTACACAAAGTTTCTTGCCTTAGGAAGATTTGGAAGGAAGAGTAGAATAAAGGTAAGAAGGCATAATTAAAGGAAAGAGTAGAATAAATGCAAGAAGGCAAAATGCAAGGAAATAGTAGAATAAAGGTAATAAGGTAGAATGCAAGGAAAGAGACATCTGATAGATATGAGAATAAAAGTTGAACCAAGCAAAAGTGCCACTATGCAAAAGTTTTGATCAAGAGAGCAATGCAAAATCACTGAGCGCTTGTGTGACCTAGATTCTAAAAAAAGTGGAATGTGAAAGAGAAGACCGATAAGCGCAAAGAGAGAACAATTTATTTTGATAAACTTTTTAAATTTTTGAGGGAGAAAAGTTCCAAAAGGTAGACTGTGAAACAAAACTCTAAAAAAGTAGAATGCTAAAAGGTCTGATGTGAGGGCATACCAAAGGACTTCCTCATAATATCTTTGACAAAGAATTTAGTATGATATTAAAGGTTTTCAAAGTTTTTATGTGAAAATATAAAGAAATGTTTTGACAAGCAACCATAGCCTATATCATTATCTAAATATAATAAGAGCACTCTAGGAATTAAAGCATAGTGTAGAAATCCACCAACTCAGAAAAAGGTCAAGCAAGTTGCAAGGCATCAATAATGATGCACAAACTTATAGAAAGGGTAGATGAACTAAAATAATAAGTGAGGGTAAATATTACCTACTGGTGGTACTTCAACTTGATAATCCAATAAAGATAGGTGGTTTTTTGAAGATAGAGATATGTAGCTACAATAAAAATTATCCCAAACCTGACAATATTGATTGTAGAGGTTGCTTTTGAATAGTTTTCAAGATCCCTAGGGTGATGGTTGAATATCCAATAGCTCAAAACTATGAAATCTTGATAAACTAAAAGGTGACATATGAGGATCAGATCAAGAGGTTAGCAGAGATTGTGTTAGAGACTCCTATACAATTTTAGAGGAAAATTACCACTTTTGTAATCTATAAATAATAGTTATTTAGGCATTGCAAAGGATCGATGAGTTGTATAAATTTACCTTCATTTTATTCTATATAGTAGTACCCAAACCTTGAATGGTCTTGCAAATAATTTTTTGAGCCCTCACTTCTAGCATTATTTGTAATTTTTTATATTCATATATATGTGCTTGAGGTCATGACTATTTGGCTCTTTCTATCTTGTTTCTTAGATGTATGTGTTTATGTGTGTATACTAGAGACCATGGCTAACTAATTTATGTCCTATTTACTTTATGTGCAATGTGTTATTTATGATCTAAGGGGAGGAAGTGTTCACTTCGAGCTATCGACACATTAATCTCATGCATTTATATGTTTTATGTTATGTAGAGGAATATTATTCTAATCTTGGTACATCACCCCTTGTTAGCTTAGGATATTTTTTCCCTTTTTCTATATTTTTTTTCTCTTTCCCTTTTCCCCTAAAGTTGGTTAGGTTAGGATAGAAGAGGAAGAACACTGAAGATCATATCTTAAAAGGATCTAACCTTATAAAAAATCCTAGAGGTGCCCAAGTGAGCCAATTTTAGTGCTCTTGGAGTTTCCCTATTGTGCCACTCCATGTGAGGCTTGATAGTCTCAACCATTTCATTCCTACCCCGCATGGCCAAGACAATTAGAGAGAATGACAATTTAATGGCTTGCTCGATGGGACCCAATTGATCCATCTTTATTGTTCCCACAATCAAGAGAACTCTAATAGGTTGAGACCTTGGTGAATGTCACTTTCTACCTACTTGTTTTAATATCACCTGGTGACTTTGCTTAAGATGACTATCCAAGAAAAGTTTCTTTGAAGGACATAAGATTAGAATATTTTAGATCTTGATCTAATAGCCTTAAAAAGAAAATTGTGTATTCACTTTGTGACTCAAATCAAAGCAAAGAACCCAAAATTTTATGAGAAAAAGACCTATGACTATATCCTTTATTGCTACTAATCTACACATGCTAATACTTTAGATGGATAGCATTTTGAGAAGAAGAGGTAGAGGCCAAAACATGACTGCTCCACCACCTAGGTTATTTCCTACTTGAAATGATAGATGTCCATTAGTACCACTTCCTCTTCCTAAATAATGGGATGGGATACCAATGTACGCACTAAAATATCTCCCATACTTCACTAGGGAAGACATGACAACTTTGATCGAGCATCTAAACCACATAGTGAGCCCGTGTGTTCTTCATAATGTATCAAAACAAAATATGGCTCTAAGATTATTGGTGGCCTCATTCAAAGGCAAGGCTTATAAATGGTACATTGTGCTTCAACCTCACTCAATTACTAACTAGGACTATATTATTTCATTATTGAAAGAAATATTTAGAGAGAAGATAGATCAAATATCTCTCTTTGAACAACATCCAACCATAAAGAGAGCACCAATGGAGGCTATGGATGATTTCAACCTTAGATTTTACAAAACGTGGTACAGGATAGCTAATCAGATCTATCCTATCCTAGGTATGAAATTTATATACTATATGAAGGCTTTAGTTTCTAAAATCTCCTTAATGATTATGGATAGATGTGGAAACTCCCTACTAAATGCCTATGGTATATCTATCCAAGATAAACATAATTTGATTTGGATAAGAAGGTTGGATCCCAAAACTCCTATACCTTTGTATCATAATATGCAATATCTATATTAGCCCTATCTAGTCATCCAACCAAAAAAAATTCATCCAACCTTAGTCTTACTTGTAGTAACTACTATCTTGCTTGCTTCCCTATCTGCTCCAACTCCATTTGCTTAAGATAACTAAAAAAATTAAATAATGAAAAGCTTGATTAGATTGGTCACCAATGAAATATTGTTTATGAAAAGGTAATAAAACACCCAGATTTTCTAGTATCAAAATAACCCAATAACTCCCTTCCAGTGAGGTATCTAGGGAGATAGGATCCCTTATAATGGCAACCCCAGACCATAATATTAGGCCAATAATTGGGAATAGAGCCAAAATTAGAAAATAGTGTTGGTACCAATATTGCTATAGCAAGAACCCCCTAACCATGCTAGGGAGATGGTTCCCATCTAAAAAAATTATGGAGTTGACTTATTAGTACTACCCACCTTCAGATACCTACTCCATTCAACTCTATCCTAGAGAAAGTGCCCAACTATCTATAGTAGCATCCAGTGAGGTAATTCATTTTTGAGCTTCCACCTCTTATTTAGGAGTTTAGGCATACCTCATCTCACCTTGAGCTAAGTGGCATTCCTTTAGATCAAACATTGGTAACCTAGAATGAAGAAGTATACATGATATTTTGATGGAGTAGGTAACCCAAAAACCAATAGAACACAAGTCTGGTTAGACCATATCATAAGGGCCAAGACAGAGGTGGTGTAAGAGTAGAATAATTGCAAGCATATGACATTAGATCCCCAATAAAGGCTAGTTTATCTTAAAATGGAACCTACTATAGTAATCCCACCAAGGATAATATATCAAAGCCTTCGATGGTGAGCAAGCCAAATATACCAGAAGTCTTAAAGTAGCCCATAATCTAGTCATAGCCCACAAAAATTCCTCAATCAACTATATACATGCCTAAGGTTCAACAGTTTTTGGATGATCCTCAAAAGACCAACTCCCTTGGATCATTCAATGTGGTTGACCATATGAAGAAATCCATCATGGTTGTGCCCATCTACGATATCTGGTCCATCCCTAAGCAAAATAAAATTCTAAATAAGGCTTTGGAATAATAAAAAGAGAAAATATAGTAGAAGGCACCTATAGTCTTACAAATATATGCTCCAAGATTAAGTAGACCTAAACCTCTCCCTTTCTATTTATCCCTAATCTACAAGGACAAAGTAATCCATAATTGTATGGTATATTTGAGGGCAATTACTTTGATCATGTCAAATAGAGTGGTAAATACCTTGGGTTTAGACTACCATATCATGAACAAAAGAGTGGTGTAGTTGGACAACATTGCGTTCTAGATTTTGGGAGTGGTGGAAGAACTTGCGCTCACTTTGTATGTCTGTCCAAGCCTGACCATGACATAAGATATAATAATAATTGATCTTGTTAGCTTTTGATAATGTATGATATGAGGTAAAGCAATCACAAGATGTAAAATATGTAGAAAAGTAAGATAATAGAATTTTGCAATAAGACTAAAATATGCTATTAATGGCAAGTTATAAAAATAGTACAATGTAATGTAATGGAGGAAATAAACACTCCATAAATCTAATGGAAACTACATTGTACCTACTCACTACTTTATAGTAATCACACTTATGCTTCACTCACTCTTCTATTCACTATGGGGCCTATATATAATAATATAAATTACTTGGTCCTTACTCTTCCTAACTACATTTCCTATAAATTATGCACAAGTGGACTCCTTGTACATTTACATCATTGCACATTGAAACTTGTGCATTTATTAATTATTTTTCAATAAACCTAAGATAAAATCCTAATATAACCATGTACCCAAGGTGGTACATTGACATGTACCTAAATAATGTAATATACTCTAACACCCCCATCTATTACATTATTTGGGTATTGAAGACTTTAGTCTTCAATATGGATCTTCCTCTTGATCTTGGAGTTTGTACTCTCCTCTATTTTCTATAACTTGTTCAAGCAAGTAGTTAGTATCTTCATAAAATGCTATCCTTGCTGAAAGAGCTTTGACTTCATGATCGTTTGTAGGACCTTCAGTTCTTCAACTTCTTCAATCCTTTGAGCTAGGTGTCCTTTCTAATTTCCTTCACGATATTCCAATTGTGGATAATTTTTTTATTGCTAAAACTATTGTTGATGTGAATTATTTTGATATTGCCTTGGTTGGAATGCCCTATTTGGTTGGATTCCATAGTTCATCTTATTTCCTTCATTCTAGTTTATCGAATTTAATCTACAGTAATTAGTGCTATGATCATTTCTCCTGCATATTTGACAATATTTGTTATTCCCTTGTCTTCATCCTTTTGAATATGAGGGTATGTTTCCATGTGGATTATATTTTGAAAACAAATGCAGTGTTAGTCATTTCATATTTCACTATGTTTTCTACCTCATATTCTTGAAGAATGTTGATTAGCTTATCAAATGATGTATCTTTACTTAGAACCTGTAAAGATATAACTAGATACTTGTAGTTATCTGGAAGTGCTCTCATGGTTACTTGGACAAGGAATTTATATTCAAAATTTTCTCCTAAGGTTAATAATTTTCCCTTAATGTGTGCTACCTTCATTAGGAATAGTTCTATATTCTCTCCACTATTCATTTCAGGGAATGTAATTGAGTTTGAAGATTTAATATAGTGACTTTATTTTACCTTTCAAATATTTTCTTTAAGGTTTTCCAAGCTTCTATAGATGATCTTGTTGAACTAATGTAAGCTTGTATTTCATCTATAATAGCAAAAAATATTATCTTTAATGCCTTAGCATCAATTTCTACAAACCTCTGAATCTCTGTATCACCTGAAGTTGGTTTAGTTTTTGTTCCTTTGATATTTTTCCAAAGTTTTTCATATATCAAAATAGCCCTCACTTTGTTTTTCCATGAGAAGTAATTTCGACCCTTAAGTAGTTGAGATTATATAAGGATGAATTTATTTGTAGTCATGATGGTACTTTTAGGCTTCCTTAAAACTCCCTAGTTATATGCAATAGATTTAGCTAGTGATTAATTCTCCTTTTGAGTTGATTTTGTAATGTTTTGAGAATAATAATCAACCTTCAATTTTACCTTATATTTCCTAATGAAGTATGTACTAATGGTGTTATTATAGTTGGATTTATTTTTGTCTCTTTAGTATGAGTATGGGACAAGTGGTATCAATTAGTTCCAACTCTATTTGTAAGCAATATATTTGATTCTCTATTCAATAACTTAATTTTCTAAATTCCAAGTATCTATAGTTTGGTGTAGTATACCTTATAACTCCCTACTTTTGGAATGTTAGAAAATAATGATAATTTGGTTTTACCAAGGTTGAAAGCCTTATATATCCTAGGTTATTTACAAATATTATAATATTATAATGTACTTCAATTATAATATCTTGAAATAATACCTTGAAATGGACTTGCTTAATAACTTACTAATGCTTGGTTATTGCTTGTTATTCCAACACAATAGTAAATTTGACTGTATATGTAATGCCTTATAACTCCAATGTTACTTTAATTAAAACAAGAAAATTTAATATCAAAATTGCCTTAGTAATGCACTACGTTGGGTTTCTTAAGACTTCATTGTTCCCAATGACTCTTTGGGTGCTATGTTTGCTATATGAAGATAAGCATTCAATGCTCTGTTCCTCCTCCAATGGTGCTGGTCTTCACTTATGGTATTCAACATTCAATGCTCTTCTTAGCAAAATTGGTGGATGATAGTAAATTGCTACCCCCTTTGACTCCAAATAAATCACTCTTCTACATGATCTTACTTTGATGTATTTACCTTGGACTTTGTTGTGTTTCACTTGGAATTCATTGTGTTTCCCTTGGACTTCACTGTATTTATCTTGGACGTCATTGTTGAGTGCTTAAGTAGCTTCGAGATCCTTTGGATGAATTTCACATGGATTATAAAATGTTGTAACACTTCACCTTCCCAGTTATGATAACGATACCTTTGTAACATCCAAATGATTATTATAATGCTCAAGGAGTGAGAATTTTCTTCCTTTGAAGGCAGTGAGGAATATATGGGTGCTTTGTCAGTTGTGACAAGTGGTAGCACCTTTGTTTGCATGAAATTCTTCCCTCTAACATATATTATATACTCCTTTACCAATGTATGCCAAGCTATTTTCTTGCTCTCAGCGCTTCCTTCAGGCGAAAGAAAGTGCTAATCTTATGACAAGCAACTGGCTCTCATTTGATGGTGGTTCTAGGTGCTTTGATGATGGTTATATGGTGCTCTGTTTATGATTGCTAGTGTTGCCCTTAGCTAGAAGTTTATCCATGATACAACCTGGTATATCTCCTCCTCAGCAGATGATTTCTCCAAGCTCCAAGAACCATCTTAGCCATGGAAAATTTCACTTACTCCTCTTCGAAGGGTGTATCAATGCCCACGGTAAATATGGGTGAGGATTGGTAGGACCTATGCTCCTTGATCAGGTATGGGATTCATCTCCATACTTTGGTTGGTTCACATAACTGGATTCTTATTGTTGATTTTTGAGTTGTGAGTGTATAGGTGAAATCCCTTTAACAATTGATAGTTACATCAACAAACATTTAAAACACATAAAAGAGATTCTTTATAGAGCAATAAATAAAAAACATACTAAATAGTTTAGGAAAACATAATATTTAAAAGAGATAATAATTTGTAATCTTGTGTGTTTGAATTCATAAAACTTGTAAAGGAGATAATCACATAGATATTAGAAAAATTAGTTATGGTATATACTTGTATCCAAGCCCACTTAAGGGATGACGCTACATGGAGTAGGCAAGGAGACATGGATCATCTCCAATTTGACCCCAAGGACATGGTTATACCTCCTTGGTGGCCACCTACTCTCCCAAGTCCTAGAGTGTTAGAGAGGGGACCTAGCTTACAAGGAACCCCTACACGGGGTACCCCTACAGGTCATAGTCCCACTCTAGGAAATTACTTCCCAAGTATGGATACTTCAAATGTCTTCTTTCAAGAAAGAAAACCATGCAATGAGGAACCTACACATAGATCAATACCACGCATTCACGTGCCTGCTCGTTCTACTCTGCACACTCGTGTGCAGGATCAAGACTATACACCAAGGGTAGGGCTAAATGATCATATTATGTTCTCAAATCACCCTTCTCCAAAGTGCACATATCAAGATGAGTATGATACTCATTGCATTGTGTGAGCCAATTATGCCCTACCCTTCCTCATTTATGAAGGAAGACACAAGGAAAATCTTGATTATCCTTGGTTGCATCATTCCATGCAAGCACGATGTGCCTTTGCACTTGTAGAATACCAAGAAAATATGTTTAGGAGTGAGCCTCAAGTTAATGTCACTTCCCTAAATCGAGGGAAAGTCATAATAGACCTCACAAATCCTCCTGAATAGGATAGGTATTAGGGCAGTAATGCTAAGGCACATAGGCCTAACACAATTGATCAAATAAATCAACTAGTCAAAAGGTATGTTGGTCATCAAGCTAAGTTTAATAAACTTCGATAAGATAAACAATGCTTGGATGTCTTAGAGCATCGACAACAATTAGAAAGACAAATACTTGAATAGAAAATTCAAGAAACATTGTGCAATGGAGTTCCTACTCCAAGCGCTCGTCAGAGGCAACCCACTTTCCATCAAAATAGGTCTCCTAGGACTAATCAAATGTTTCCACCTCGACCTCATAGGCTAGATAAGAACTTACCTACTAGGCCTAACATAGAACACCTTCAGTAGGCATTAGTTCCTCCTTGTAGGCCCATTCCAAAAACACCTTATGGGGCTTATGAAGATTTGGAACAAAATGAGGAATACCTAGAAGCACCTTTTGGAGGTATAGGTGATGGCAATCAACCACATTAATATATGCTTAACATCCCTCATCCCCCTCTATGGGTCTAAAATAAATAAGAGGACATTAAATCCTTTGATGTGTATCGAGCATTGCTTGAATGCATGGAAACTATAGAGAGTAAGATAGCTGGAACTAGGCTTCAAAAGCCCACCTTGTGCCAGTTGTATAGTTAACCATTGCATCCATATATACCTTCCTTTACATACCCCAAGAATTTGAAAATACCCAAATTGGATAAATTTAAATGGGAAGAATATGCACAAGAGCACATCACAAAGTTCATGAACTAGTGCTTTAGCATATAGGAGAATGTTGGATTACTCTTGAGAACATTTCTAGTTACCCTCTCTGACCCAACTGTTGAGTGGCTTAATCAACTTCCAAGGTATAGCGTCTATACCTTTAAACAATTTGTAGATGCATTCTTGGAATGTTTTACCTTTAATACCAAGAGAAAGGTGACCCTAACTGACCTTATAGTGTTAAAAACATATGATGATGAGTCTATCACTGACTATGGAAACAGGTGGCAAGCACTCCTAGCTAAGCTACCCTACCTATTGTTAGTGTCTAAGTTGACTCGGATGTTTTCAAAGAGTTTTCTAAAAAAAATATCTTTATTGTTACATCTCCAAAAATATCCCACTCTTGAATATGCTCTAGCATAGGCTAGAACCATATAAGAGATCAAAATCCAAGAGGGGCAGATATCAAAACCTCTCAAAAAGGAGTGGACTAAAAATCCAAAAGAGTAATTTGATGTCATCAAAGCCGACAACGGTCAATAAAGTTGCCATTAATTTCCCAGGGCCTACACAAACGATGCCTCCTCAAAAGGTAAATTATCAGGCCCAACCTCCTCCTACGAGTTATAATAATAATAACCAAGCAAATCAGGGCCAAAATTAAGTATGTCACCCTAGATGACAATACATACCCTTCATTGAGTCAATGGAATCCCTATTCGATTGTTTATGGGCTACCAAAATTATTACTTTACCATAAATCAAGTCTATAGGCCTAAATACAGGTAAACAAAATCCTAAGGGATGTCGAGAAGAGCTATTTTGTAGATATCATTGATAGAATAGCCATGACTTGCCTACGTGCTATGGTTTTAAAAACCTAGTGCAGGATATGATTGAGAGGAACAAAATTCAAGTGGATAATCCTCTCACCCCAAATAATAAGAAAATGGGTGTTTTCAAAGACCCATTACCCACTCATGAGGTACAGGCAACTCTTGCCAAACTAATTAATAAGGTCAAGATGGCACCCCATCAACAAGGGTACGTCAAGATGGTTAGTATTATGACCAGGAATAGATGCTAACTAAGTCAAGTTGCACCACCTGTAGCTTCAAGCGATTTTCCATTAACATCATAGCCTCCACCATATTTGGTACAAAGCCTTCCACCTAGGCCAATAGTGATAGTAAAAAGTAAGCTTGCACAAAGCTTAAGAACAACATCGGTTTGATTGTCCATATATGAGCTTATTCAACAATCTCCACCTCATAGAGAAGCTCTAATGAACATTCTTAAGTCAATTTAATTGCAGACCCAAGAGTCTAACTCCTTTATCAATTTTGTGGGGCATGTGCAATAGTGTAAGGAGCCAGTGATCACATTACATGAGCACAAACTCAAACCCATAGCAAGTGACATGGTTGATACTCCTATACACATAATTGCATGTGTGAATGGAACACCATATAAGAGATTTTTAATAGAAACTAGTTCATCAATCAAAATAATAACTACTAGTGCTCTTAAACACCTAGGAATTTTGGCATCTCATGTTATTGCATCCACCTACATGCTTCGAGCATTCAATGATATGATATGCTCCATAGTCGAAACTATAGTCCTACCCATTCAGGTGGGACATAAAAATATACCAACATTGTGTCATGTTTTGGAGGGTGCAATGGCCTAAAACATATTGCTAGGCCAACCTTAGATCTAGGACATGAAGTGTGTTCCATCCATCACTCACAAATGCCTAAAGTATACTTATTAAGGGTAGGTACACATAGTATCTACATATATTGAGCCCTTTAAGTACTATAATTTGGTGCAACAAATCCTCGAGTCGACTTTACCATTGACTCATGTTGAATTCCAACTGAACACATCCATTTAGAATCCACTTCCATCACCATCAGATTCCATTACACCATTACTGTCATCATCCATACCATCATCATCATTGGCACCATTAAAAATACCTTCATCATCGTCTAATCCTCTGTAGAGGAACATGTCGAAGAGGCCAATCGATGAGATCCCTCCCATAATTTCCACCATCTCTACGGAAGATATTCCTAGTCTAGAAGATGTGGAACCATATCATGAAGTATATATTGAGTCATCTCAAATCTTGCTTCCATCTCCTCCACCTTCATCATCCCAGGTAACAATCCATATGGCTAATATAGGGATAGGAGAGTACTTAGTGAGGAACAACCTCACAGTTCTAGCTATAGAGACAGTGCAAGATATGATATGACCTTGTATCCCCATAGGTAGCATTGTACCTCTAGGTATACCACCCAATCAAAAAAATTTTATATATGGGCGTATCAAGTATGGAATATTTCCATTTTCTCAACAAGAGGAAGATGATGAACCTTTCTCTGAGGATATAAATTACATGTCAAATCTTGAATATGCCTTGCGATATATCACTGCCATTGGTATGGTTATGGTATAGGGTTATATAAACAAGGTACTTGTATCCCTTGCCAGCCATAAAATTAGTTACCATATGATAAATCTAGGTTGGGACACAACAAGCTAGTACCTTTAGATGTACTCACAGAGATTTTGGAATGCCTAGGTCTAAATTATAGGGATGATATTGAATGCAATACCAGTACTAATACAAATCATGTCTACTCATTGAGAGATTACTTTCCCATAAACATGACATATCAAGGGTTATCTAGCAATGTCGCTCAATTTCATGAAGTGGGAGAGAGTTTGCATACCCTTCCATTTGATAGTGAGGAAGAGGATCAAGGTCCTATTCATGAATGAACATCGAATGATGAGTTATACTATGGCATAGCTCCCATTAATTATCCAAGTTCAAATGAGGAACATGATCAAGTCATCCCATTGGATGCCAAAGAATAATTCTATATGTGTAGGTTCTCGTTACATCACCCTATATGGTAATAGTTTCTACCCGAAGAGAAGCAAGCTCGTCACCTACCCCATAGACCACTACAACCACCCTAATGAGTCTAGCATTAATCCATATATAAGGGGGTCTATAGATAGCGGATCCATGCCCTACCTAAAATGCTCCAAGGAGGTCTACAACCACTTTGGTCAAGCTAAAATGCCTCAAAGGCATCTATAAGCCCTTTTGTCACCCCAAAAAATCCCCAAAGGCATTTATAAGTCCTTTGGTCACCCCAAAAAAGTCCCAAAGGTATCTATAAGACCTTTGGTCACCCCAAAAGCCCCAAATACATCTGTAAGCCCTTTGGTCATCCTAAAAAATCCCCAAAGGTGTCTATAAGCCCTTTGGTCACCCCAAAAATCCCCAAAGGCATCTATAAGCCCTTTGGTCACCCCAAAAAGCCCCAAAGGTATCTATAAGCCCTTTGGTCACCCTAAAAAGCCCTAAAGGTGTCTATAAGCCCTTTGGTCACCCTAAAAAAATCCCCAAAGGCATCTATAAGCCCTTTGGTCACCCCAAAAAGCCCCAAAGGCATTTATAAGCCCTTTGGTCATCCCAAAAATCCCCAAAGACGTCTATAAGCCCTTTGGTCACCCCGAAAAGCCCCAAAGGCTTCTATAAGCTCTTTGGTCACCCCATAAGGCCCAAAAAACATCTATAAACCCTTTGGTCACCCCAAAAAGCCCTAAATATATCTATAATCCCTTTGGTCAACATAAAAAGTCCCAAATGCATCTATAACCCCTTTGGTCAACCTAAAATGCCCCAAAGGCATCTATAAACCCTTTGGTCACCCAAAAAATCCCCAAAGGTATCTATAAACCCTTTGGTCACCCAAAATCCCCAATGGAATTCACTAAGCCCATTGGTCAAACTGCATATATATATATATATATATATATATATATATATATATATATATATATATCAAAAATCTCAAAAACACAAAATATTACATTGCATTACATTTCATATCATTGCATTATAACATCACTTGCATTAGGTATCCTCATCATTGCATTGTGCATTATTAGAAGTTGATCATACATGTCTAGCACCAAGTTTGTACACTAGGCATCTATCACAATTAATGTTGTCGAAAAGTCAGTTTTACCACCTGTTTACATTATATTTGTCATTTCCATCCACATTCGATATTGTGTGTCTGTTTCCCTTCACTTAGCCATTGTTCATAAGGCGTCACTAGGATTTTTGGTCACTCAACCATCTCCAGTTTTCTTTTCAGAGTTTGTAGAAAGCTATGCTAATTTTTAGAAGGTAGAATCCTGCTTAGATTGTACCTTGTATATGTCAAAATCCCAAACACATTTTCACATTAATAAATCCAAGTATTGCACAAGGAAAGATGAAACATACAAAGTTGTCTAGGTTACCTTAAGTAAAAATTTAACTCGCTCATCCCCCTATGTGAATGGTTCAAATATGTTGAGAATTGATAAAAGGACAAGTTCCTCCTTACCCAAACAATCAAAATCCCTTGCCTCACACCAAATTGGGGTAAGTATCCAAAATGAAAAATAAACAGTGATTGTTATCACTTAGCAATATGCAAAATAAAAAGTGGTTTTCACCATTAGAAAAACATAAAATAAATAGTGGTTTTCACCACTACAAAAATCCATTGCTCACCATAACAAAAATGAGCAAATCCCTTGAGAAATTCAAAGACAAAAGAAAAAAAAGGAGTATTGAACTTGAATCCCTAGAATTCTTAGCATTTGAAAACCATAAGGTGATCCTCATTACAGGTTAGGTGGCATCAAGCTTGCATGGAAATGGTGGTATCCTTACGCATGATGATATGCCTATCACATAAGCAACTTGATTTTATATAGACCAATGTTTTCATACGGATGAGCTAGCTTTTGGTAGCTTGTATTGCCTAGTGGTCTAATCTAACTATATACAAAACTTAGGATAATGATACTCATAGGGTGATATATAGTACATATGGGCTGCATAAATCCTATTTGGAACTAGGATAATTTTATGCATTATCATAGAAATGAACTCACATGCACACACAGGGATATTGAATATCTTGGTCATCTTAGCATATTTATACTTTGCCAAAAAGTTGTGCATGGTTACTATACAACTTTTGATTAGGTAACTAGAGTGTTTGAGTCTCCTGAAAATCCCAAACACATTATCTAACATTATATTATTCATTTAATTTCATATCATGCTATCACATGTTTTTTAAATTACATTACACAAGTCGTTACATAATGTTATGATCACGTTAAAATGATGAGATAAATTTTGTACAATCTATGGTGCTAGCATCTAGTGTGTCAACTAGTATTCATCATTCATCATATATATTAATAAATCATCCATTTCATTATGCATACACACATATACATATCATTAAATCACATCATATTACAATAAATGCATCCATGATAAAGCATCCATCACAAAATCATAAAGAAAATATAAGCATTGCATACATCTCATAAAGCAGTAAGGAATCACATGATGATAAAAGAAAAAATATATATATGTATGTGTATACACCAAAACAGCACCAATCCGATTATGTGATTGCAAAAACTGATCGCATTGACACACACAACCCCCAAGGAAGCCCACAGAGCTTAAAAAATGGTCTTAACCACTCTCACAGCAGTTTTGGAAGGTCAGACACCATTTTGGCACCTTTCAGGCACTTTGCCCCATATTCGTCTCACCCAGGGACGAATACGAACTTTCAATTTGCACTCGCTCCTGGGTGGGATGAATTCTAGGTTTGACCGACAAAAAGCCAAATCTCGATGCATGACAACTCAGAACTGTCACTTAACTATCCCTTCATTGCATGGGAGTTCAAGTCAAGTTTTTTGAACATTTAGGGGCAATCATAGTACCAGTTGCAAAGACATGCACAGAGGCAGTTAAGAAGCCCTTGATAAAGACGAAGTCTTCTCTTCACAAAAAGCATTCATGCTAAGTAACACTTCTGCATGTTAATTCAAGAGACCCCTTGGGTCTATAAAATTATGAGTTTCCTCACCCAAAAGATAGACAGAGAAGGAGCATTTTGAGCAACGAAGTCCTACTGTTTTGCTGACTTACGATTTGTGTCTTTACATCCATAATCTCTTAATCAAAAAGGAGGTTATTGGGTGACTTTGAAGGCACGAATCAAGAACCAAAAACCTGATTTTTTTGACCACAATAGCCTATCAATTTGTCGACAAAACATCACAATAGGTTTTGGACCCATCCCAAGCGGATTGGTGTCGAAACAAAGTTTCAACCCGCAGGTGGTTTGCCTTCGGGCACCCCCCTGCCTTATTGCAGGTTTTCTCATCTCACCCCGAAATGAGTACCAAACTGTTGCAGGTTTACTTGTTTGACCCAGGGACGAATATGGATCTATATTGAATTTTGTGACTGTTTCTTTTGTAGTAGTTTTCTAGTTACATGATTACGCTTCTGTCAAATTTTTAGTTTATTTGGATTCATTTTTATCATCGTCATATTCATATTTTACATTCATCAAATAGTAACCCTTCAGATTCGTGAGTTTTATTTTCATACACAGGTGCTACTGATTCTTTGTTTGTTTCTTTGAATGCAGATTTTTAGCATTAGAGGAGCAGCGAGGAATTTACTTTTACCAACACAAGCGACGGCAACATTTTGGTTCGTCCATCTTATATGTGGGCACGCGAAGAAGGAATTCTAGAACAAGTTGTAAAAGATCAACATTTGATGCTCCTATCCCCTAAAAATGAAGGAGACGTATTGTAACACATTACTGAAAGAATATCAATAAAAAGGGCCATATTTTATATTGCTTTTATATCTTGTGTTCATTCATTTGTGTTCTTTCCTTTCAATGCAATTTTGTTTAGTCTTTCCTTTTTGTTTTCAGAATCTCATGCTTTCAGTATGAAATCAAAAGCTACATCATCATCCACAAACTGCCTGTAGGCTACAATAAAATGGATCCTTAGACCTCATAATTTCAAATTACCAAAAAGAAACATAGAGTCCCAAAAGCCATGGTCATGCAGGATTGGCACTAAGAATCTCACCCCACCCTTAGTTGGTGTTCAAAGAGAACTCCCAGATCTACTACTCCCTAACCTATCTAACCTCTGTATAGTGGTGGGAGCCCTCATACTCATAGATGACTATCCTGTACCACTCCTTCAACTCTGGTGTGACCCACTAGCAGAAGGACATGCGGGTATGCACCCTCTAAGGCATACTATCTCATCCTCCAAAACATGGGTGAATGCTCATTCCTATCGTAAATGAGCCTGGAGGTCCCCCACTAAGGCCTAGAGCTATGTCACCTTCTCTCGTATCCTAGCCATCTTACCTCTACTTGATCCCCCATGTCTAGGGCTTCATGCTCCAACCTATGCCAAAAGAGTAGTTATCTCTATCACATGCCTATCAATCTCAGCCTATGCACTATGCACCTGTACTTGTAGGAGAGATTTCTCCTTTGCGTGCTCCTGTATACCTCTAATAAGCTCACCCTAAAAATTAGTAATAGTAGCATCTAGTGCTACCAGCTATACCTACACTCACTAATAATCAAAGTAATCCTCACTAAAATCATCCTGTAAATCCATTATATCAAAGAGGTCTATCCAATCATCTCTACTCGGTGACACACATGTCACTCACCTGCATCTGGCTCCTCCTCATCTAGAGCATACTTGTTAGCCTCCCATACCACCGTAGCTGCATCACCCCCTAATGGCCCCTATCCCTACCACTAGTGCATCACCACCATGAGTCGTACTCTATTATAGTCTCGACATCATCTATCTCAAAAATATCCACTATAGGATCTGACTCCTCTCCCACTACCTCAACTGTAGGCCACCAAGTATCCTCTCATCATTGTAGCATCGATAAACCATTGGATCACTAGGCAATCCTTGGTGTAGCCCAAACTACCGCAGGACTCGAGCATACCAAAATTACTCCCACTTATTCCCATGTCGCCCAACTACACATCTCCCTCACCTTACCTGATGAAGCTATGGCTCAACATCAGGCCATGTTGGGCAATCCCTATAGGGTCTCCAAATCACCTCCTATATCCTGAGACGTGCAAAGGACTATACATAGTGATCAAAATCATCTACAAAGTGATGGATATGACCTATCTCCTGGGCTTGCTACCATAGAATCCAACAACCTATGAGCCTATATACAAGTTGTGCTCATGTCATCCAAGGTAGTCCTTGTGGTTGATCCATAGTAATATGCTACCATCCTCACACCTATAGTAGAAAGCTGCATCCTAAGCCCTTCCATCCATGAGGGTAGATCTCGTACAACTCATCATACAACTGTGCCAACAAAGTAGTGCCCCAAACCATCACTAGCAACTGCTCTACGGTGCACTCTACAAGTGTAAAAACCAACTCCAAAAGGTTCAATGGGAACCTGGCTCCTGATGAGTCTAGTAGCAACATGTTGGAGATCAATGTCATCAGTAAGACATGTCTAGTGGTCAGTACATTGGCCTCATGCCATAACTCCACTAATATACCTCTTCTAAGTAGGTCGCGTATTGCCTCCTACCAATCCTTGTCAAATTATATCTACATAAACATATCTCTCAGATCTCTGTGAGTGGATACAATAGGTCACCCTTCTATCAGAATCCACAATATCTGATAGAAATCCTCTAGAGTCACTATCATCTCCTCTTTAGTTATGTGGAAGGTGTTGGTGCAAGGATCGCCCACCACAGGATCTAACCGTATCACTTTCTTAAGACCAATGGAATCAAGACATTCCTAGTCCTCCTCTATCAATAAGTCCCTAGTGGTCTAAAAAAGAGTCAAAAATTGATATCGACTCTTAACCACCTGGCAAAGGTAAGCAATTTAACTAAATTGCACCAAAAATACCCAAAAATATCACAAAAAGACTCAAAAAAGGCTCATTTTACCCTATTTTATGGCCATCCCACCTAGGGACAACACCCAAATTGGCAACCATCCCACCTAGGGACGACCCCCAAAAATGCTTAAAAAATGGATCATTTTGACCCCCAAAATAGCCACAAAATAGCAAGAAAACAACAAAACAAATGAAATAATAGTGCATATAAATAAAAAATAAATCCTTCATTCCTACATATTACCATTATTACGGTTCATTAACCAATAATTAGTGTGTTTTTATTGGAAAAGGCGTAATAATTGCAATTTCATATTTAATAAAGAATAAGAGAAAATGCAACCTTACCCATCTTGCACAGGCTCCACTACTTGTCGAGTCCTATGGCTGGCTCATTGTGATTATGGAACATTTTTAGTAGTGCTATACTTTGAAAAATCAACCTCCTACTCTTCACCTCTCAATTTTCCAAGTTAGAAATGCAAAAATGAGCTCATTTGCCCAATTTTAGGCTTATAAAGCAATACAATAAGCATGGTCATACCTAGGTGGGATGGTTGGAAAATTGGCAAACTATCCCACCCTAGGACATACATACACTATGCAGCCATCCCACCCAGGTACGACCACCAAAAAACTTTACAAAAACAACTAAAAAAGATCACAAAAAGGGCCTAAAACCCACCAAAAACAAGTCAAAATTGATAAATTTCACAAAGGATCAAGATTGAACTCAAATTATTCATGGATGCTTTGAAAAGTATCTATTTCACTCCCCAAGTAGTCCATTATGGCTGGAAAACTCCACGACAATGAGGTATTTAGTCTTTTGCTTCCATAAAATATCATCAAAACGATCAAAATCCTAGTAGAATTGATAAATCTTATAATGGGAAAAATTGAAAGTTATCCCAATTAAGTCATATGGATCAAGCTACTCATTGATTTATCATTGGTCATGCCCTAATACACTCTTCACTTTATGGGGTAGTCATAAGAATGAATTCACAATCAAACTCAACACTTAAACACTCAAAAGTGCAATTTTCATACATTCAAAATAATCATTACCAAAGACAAATTTTCAAGTCCATGATGGGGCAAACAATCAGCAAATGCAGCAAAGCAAAGTTTTGTCCTCCTTGAAGTCTCAGGAATTTACCCACACAAAGGCTTACAAGGAAACAAGGAACCAAGACCAAGTATACCCTAATCCCCAAAAATGCTATTGCAAGGTGGCTGAAAGGTATACCAAAATCAATCCTTCAATTATGTCAAAAGCAAGGATTCCAAGAATGTATGCTCTTTCCATAATAAATGCATCTAAATTTGGTTAGGTTAATTAATAACCTTAATCATTTGATGATTTAGTCATCAATTTTTGCTCAGCGCTCTATTGCACACAACACGTCTCAAAAAGGGATATTTGTAGACACTAAAATCATGTAAATTGGATAATACTGCTAATGTGCCACTCTTATTGACATCATATGGCCCCATTGGGCAATCCTCAGGGGTTAATTAGGGCTCCAAACCACTTTGGGGAGGTTTTGGGCCATGTAGCAATGGTTGTCCCACCCCAAGACAACCACAATTCATGACAGTCCCACCCAGGGATGACCACAAGTAACCGTCCTTGGGTGGGACGACCATGACCCATATCCCTCAAAAGTCAAAGAGTGGAAAAAATGGTAATCAATTTCTACCATTTATCCCACCTAATCACTCATGAAATATTGGGAGGTTATTATGGCCATTAGGAACTACAAATTGGAGGCCCAAATGGGAATCCTCTTCCACCCTATGCATGGCAAAGGTATTTCCAAGTGGCGGCACCTGCCTTGCATGCCCAAACTTACCCCTTTGCCCCATTTTCCATCTGGGGCTATAAATTGAGGTGTTTTCACCCAATTCAAAAAGGGATATTTTGCAATTATTGACCTCAAAGTGCTACCAAAATTTACCCACATATTTACCTTGGAAACCTCTTCAATCGAAGATGTTTTTTAGGGTGTTCTAAGAGACATTTATTTTTTCTAAAATGTATAAATTCTTGGAATTAATTTATCAAATTTGACAACAACATCCATAGGAGTATTATTGACCAGATCCAAGTGGAATTGGTGGTAAAAACCACCATGTTTAGTGGTCATCCCCCCTGGGATGGTTACCAATTCCAGTTGTAACTCTCAGGTATGGCCATGAATTGGCCCACAATTTTAATCTAATTTATGTGTAGATCAATCCTATAGCATTAGATTATCCTCATATTCAATTTTTGTGAACTTTTGAGTAGTTTTGATATGTCAATTAATGTTTTTGTGATTATAGTCCTAGTTGTCCCTCCCAGGAATGGCCACAAGTTTTTTTCATAATATCACTTTGATTTCTACTTAGATCTTTACAAAATCATATAGTAGACACCATACTAAATTTTCATGTCATTTGGAGTAGTTTAGATTGGTCGCATACACTTTTTATATTCAATACTACATACTTTTCATGGTTTTTATCATCATACACATATGCTATTAACATATTTCAATATCTTGTGTGTAGGTACAAATATTCCATGCATGAGGGAGGAGCTAAGGATCTGAATAAACATAGCCTAAATATAGCTCTATATCATGAGTGTGAGAGGAACATTGGAAGCGCGCCATTAAGTTCATGGAGGGATTTGATCCCTCAAACTTTGTAACTTGAAATGTATCACATTGAAAAGCCCTCAAGGGGATGTATTGTAACCTCTAATTTGATAAATTAATAAATACAAGGAGAACCCCCTTATTTTTCAACTTATTTGTCATTTTAGTCACTTACTTTACTGCCTCTTTTGCATGCTTTAATAATACATTAGATGCATTTCAATTTCAACTATTAGGCGAGCCATTTTTCATGCTCTTCAATTTGACACTTTAAAAATATCACCTTTTCATCAAGATCTGTAGAACCCAATAGGGAAAGAGAAGTCAAGAATCTACGTATAAAATCACTATGGATTTGTAGCATTCTATTGGTAAAAGAAGCCTGACATTAATCCAATAGGATATGGAGAATAATTCAACATTGAAGGAGTGGCCAACATCAGGTTTTAGGTTACATGAGTCAACAGCCCAATACCTATAGGTATAGGTAGGCATACATCATGGAATAATAGAATTTCTAAATGCATCATGTGAATCAAGGGACCAGATGTAGCCAGCGTAGCCCACTCTCATTTATCATGAGTAGGTAAACCTTTGTTTCACCAGAGGGAAAACCAAGGGCGATTTATGGTTTGAAGGGCTACAAGAACAAAAATCTAAAAAACCCCAACAAAGCAACACTAGGAAATTTTTTTCTTTTAGGGAAAACACTTCAATTTGGACGCTCTGTGGAGTTGTGGGAAACAAATTGAGAGTCAAAGAGAGGGTAATAATGGAGGGATCATCTAGAGGGGGTTTAACCAAAGGGATACCCTCGGGGACCAAACATGATCCTAAAAATCCTCACATACAACCTTTTACGGATGCAGTAAAAGGTAATAAACCCAACAAAGAAAATACAGAAGGTCAAGACCAAATATTTTTGCATAATTTAGAAAAGAGAAAAGAGAAAAGAGAAAGAGGTAGTTTAAGAAAGAAGAAATGGTTGCCTACCTAAGATGGATTCAATCCCAGTCTTGGAAATAGAAGAGGAATTGGTAGTAGATGACATTGTGTGCAAATCCATGCATGCCTTGATTTGTAGGTTTGTAGATCTTAGACCTTCTCCTCATTTCCTATACTCATGAGCAAGAAACCATTGGAACCCTCAAGGGAAAGTGGACATCATAACACTTCCAAAAGGATACTTTGTAGCTAAATTTACTCTAATTTTTGATAAGGATAAGGCTTTTGAGGGAGCACCTTATAACATCGGGGTAACAGAGTTATTCATGCAGCTATGGTGACCGAATTTTGATCCCCATGTTGAATCATCAACAACATCGATTTGGCTAAAATTATACACCATTACTTTGGAATTTTGGAAATATGAAGTTATGGAATTGATTACAAATTTTTGGGCATATACCTAGGTACATCATGAGAATCAGTGGGAGGGGGATCAGGTTCTATGGTTTGAATTTGTGTGGAGATGGATCTAAGCAAGCCACTATCAATAGAAATGGAGCTTAGATTAGTAAGCAACATATGGAAACAATATTTGGATTATGAATCAGTACTATTCCACTATAGAGCATACCATGACTATAGACATTTGTTTTGAAACTACCCCAAGATCACTCAAGAGGAGATACTGCAAACAATTCAAAACCCAAAGGATCAATATTCACTTAAAGAGACTATAATGCGTTTTCAAATAGTAACAAGAAGAAGAGCAAGAAATAATATCCAAATAAGGGGTAGGAGTTAATTTAGAGGAGAAAACACAAACCACCACCAGTAATGGAGGGAAACATCTAACAAATATGATCTTCTTAGGCTAGTTGACCCAACGGAAGGAGAAGAAACCCTGTTTGAAGAACATACCAAGAATCAATATATGTCTACAAAAGAAGAAAATTAAATAAATCAATATATAGACAAGGGAGACCATAATCCCTTAAAATTATTAGAGAACCAACAAGAAATCCAAAACTCTAAAAAAAAATCTCATCTAGATTAAGAAAAATAAGGGGAGCTACAGTGGCATCAATAATTGGAAATATGAGGTGCAATGATAGTTTTTAATTAGGAAAAATAACCAACTAAGGATGTCATCATGGGATTAGCAGATAAAAACAAAGAAAAATTAATTCTAAGAATTAGTCAAACAGAGAAACGACATAAAAATATTATTTCTCATGGAGCAGGAAGAAGATGAAATAGAGAAAGAGAGTAGAAGCAAGGGGAACAGTTGAGAGAGTCAGGTATGGTTAAATCCATAGCCAACTTATATAACACAGAACACCAATGATTATAAATACCTAGAATGTAAGGGGATTAAACAATCACCCTAGACAATTGGTTGTTAAGAGAATGATCTATTTAAAAAAACAATATGTGGCGCTATTACAGGAAACTAGAACATCTCTTGAAATAATGTAAAATATTTCAAAAATATGTTGGAGGTAAAGTGATTATGTGGCCTAAGCCTCTTATGGCTACTCAGTAGGGATAAAAACACTGTGGAATAGGGACACCTTTCAGTTATTGAGTTCAACAGTTTCTCGAGGAGTGTTGATGACTAGATTAAGAGAGAAACTCATGGAACGTATGGATGATCATTAATATGTATGGAATGCAAGGAGTACGAGAACAAAAAATCTAATGGATATTACTCTAAGCAATCACGGAAGCCTACCCCAAAGACCTATGGATGGTGGGAGGGGACCTGAATGCTAAGATGTTGGTAAATTGCCAAGAAGGAGGTATAGCACAACTCAATGAAAAGGATAGGTTCCTCATAGTCCAATATGACTATTTAGAGTTGATTGATATACCTCCACCAGGTTGTAGCAACTCATGGACAAATAAAATAAAATAGAATAAAACAATAAAATCCATATTAGATAGGTTTTTAGTAGGGGAAAAAGCTTTTACTCTATGGAAATGTCAATCTGAGACCCTAAATCGGTTGGCTTCAGACCATTTTCCAGTAAGCCTTTTCATAGTAAAAGAAGTTCAACTACAAGAAAACCCTTTAGATTTGAGAACTTTTGGTTGCAAAATGAGGATCTCTATGGTTTGGTACAACAATGGTGGTAGCAAGGTAAACCTGCCTTTGGAATAACTCGGTACCAACTCTTTTGGAAATTAAAATTTGTTAGACAAAGCTTGAAAAATGGAGCAAACTACAGAGAACTGACTTCCAAAAATAGAGATCAATGATCTCAAAAAGTATGGAACAAGTGGTAGCTCATATTTGACTTGGAATTATCTCATAAGAACTTCTACAAAAGGAAGACACATTGATGAAATATGAGGAGGAGATAGAAAAGAAAGAGGAGGATATTGGAAACAATAGGCAAGGGTGACATGGCTAAAGGAAGGAGATAGAAACATTAAATTATTTAACCATACAACTACTACTCGAAGTATTCATAACAGGATGAATGCCTTATCAAATGGCCCAAAGAATAGGTAAAAAACCATCCCAGGTATGCAAGATGTAGCAAATTCCTATTTTAGCTCATTATTTGCAGATCCAAATATTTTTATCCATCATCAGCAGGAAATTCTAGCTAGTATTCCTGAGATGATATCTCAAAATTAGAATGAGGAAATCCTAAAATAAATAATAGATAAAGAATTCAAAATTACTATCCTTGCTTTGTAGACAGGAAAATCCCCATGATCGGATGGGATTCCAGTAGAGTTTAATAGAGATTTTTGGTAATAATAGTGAAGGAAGTCAAAATCAATAGAATAATCCTCAAATCCACCAACCACACCCATTTAGCCCTTATCCCAAAAGGAAGAGAGGTGGAGGACATTGCCAACTATAGACCAATAGTATTCTGTAATGTGGCCTACAAGCTCATGACCAAGATGATGGTAGAAAGGTTAAAAAATATCATACTCGATATAATATCACTAGAACAGGGAGGTTTTATGCAGGGTTGATAGATTCTAGATGGAATATTGGTGGCCCAAGAATCCTTCCATACTCTTAACCAAAAAGGAATGAAGGAAATGTTTCTCAAGCTGGATATATCCAAAGCCTATGATAGGGTTAGCTGGAAGTTCTTGGTTTAAATTCTAAGAAAATTTGACTTCAAATATGAATGGATATCATGGGTGATGGAATGTATATCCTCGACTTCCTTCTCAGTTCTCATAAAAGGAATCCCCTCCCAACCTTTCCAGGCATCCATAGGTATCATACAAGGTGATCCTCTTTTACCATATCTATTCATTCTCTATGCAAAAGGATTGGGAAGACTAATAAGAAAAGGAAAATGGAATGAAGTATTACAAGATTCAATATCTGCAATTAGGTGTATCTTACCCATATTCAATTTGTGGATGAAACAGTAATGTGGAATGAGGCATCATGAAAAGAAGCAATCAACATGCATGATCTCTTGGATTTCTATATAGAAACGACATGCCAATTGGTAAATGGAAAAAATCCAAAGTGGTCTTCTTCAATGTAGCTAAAAGAGTAAGAGAAAGGATATCCCATATTATCAAAGTCCATGAAACCCATATTCCCATAGAATACTTAGGGATCCCCCTTTCAGAAAAGAGGTTAAAAAGCAAACATGGGATAACTATTAAGGATAAAATCCATCTCATTGGTTAAATAGATGGTTTAGTTTTGGAGGTAGGGTAACTCTCCTTAAATATGTCCTGAAAGTAATACCTATGTATCAATTCTCTATCTTGGCTTCCCAAAAGAGTGTGTTGAATAATCTTGATAAAATAATGTAGAAATTATTATGGTCAAGGGTAAAGGGAGATAAAAAAATGGCCCTAGTCAATTGGGACAAATTATGCAAACCAAAGAACCAAGGAGACCTGGGAATTAGAGCAGTAGAAACAAATAATCAAGCTCTCACTACCAAATTATACTAGATATGGATATCCAATTAGGACCAAATATGGTGCCAAGTATTATCTTCAAAATACTACCCAACCCACCTAGCGGAAGATATTTCCTGCTTTCCAGTCATGGAAGAAGGTTCAAATATGTGGAAAGTACTGAAAAAAGGAACCCCAATCATTAAGCAGGGTCTATTCTAGAAAATTGGGATGGGAAAAATGCAATATTATGGGGGTACTCATGGGAGAAGAACCCACCAATAGATAATACTCACCCTCATCTAGTAGGCCTTAAATTGGATTTGCACAACCATGGATGGTATCAGGTATTCCACTATATCAAACCTCCACATCCAAAAGGACCTAGATCCAATCGATGGAAACCTAAAGAGGAATGGCCAAGTAAAGAGTGGGAAGCAGAGAAAAGTGAGCTACAAAATATTTTGGAAAATAGATAGTGTTTAAAAAGGAGTGAACCATAATATAGCATGGGGTTATGGAACTATGTGAAAGTATTCAATGAAGGAGGGCTATAAATTTATAACTTATCCCAACCACCCAATTCAACAACCCCCTTGGTCAAATTTGTGGTAACCTAAGGGATAAATAAAGATAAAATATTTCTCTTGGAAGATGGCCTACAATAGTATCTTGACCCAAGATAATTTGTGTAGAAGAGGATTTATTGGGCCTAATAGGTGTATAATGTGCAACCAATATGAGGAAATAGTTTCTCATCTCCTTTTTTAATGCACTTTTACCCAAACAGTGTGGAAGGAATGGTATATTACTTTTAACCAAGTGGAGGTCCAAATTCCAACCATGGATACTTTATGGGATTATTGGAAAGCCAACAAATTTAGAACAAAGAGGATAAAAACTGCATGGGATTTGGGTTTAGGATTTATTTACTGGTAAATTTGGCTAGAACGAAATGGAAGAACTTTAAGGAGGAATTCAAACTGATAGAGAGCATATGGAGCACTATAGCAAGAAAGGTGCTTGAAACTATTGATGCAAGAAATATGGAGGCCTCTCAAATACACAGAGGAGGAAGAAATTTGGGAACAACTGAGGATAGGGACAACTCAGGACAAGGACAACATAAGAAACATAGGAAGATGAAGAAAAAAATTGTACTAGAGGTGGATGAGAAGAATAACTGTGAGCTATTACATGTATCTATTTATGGGTTACATAGTGCAGAGAAAGATAAATTTGAAGCAATAGAGAAGCCTAAGGGAGATAAAGGAGACGCAGAGCAAAAATTGAGGAAAACCCCTTATGATCACCATAATTGGGAGGATTTTCAAAGACAGAATGCAGAAGATGATTTGTATCATGACATTAGCCAAGAGAGGTAGGTTACCAGGAAAATAATGTAATAAGTTTTTTTTTAATAAAAAAATTTAACTTTTCACTCAATTTTTTTTCATTCAAACCCCTTGTGTGTATACCATGTTATATCCATATGGAAACCACTTTGTGGCTAAAATATATTAACTATGTCATATATATTTGAATCATTGCTTTCCACATGTCCCCTAGTATAAGTTCCCATACAAGTAAGCTAGTTGAGACCACATCCAAGCATAGTACCCTTATTTTAAAGGGTAATCCTACATTTATACCAAACACCTAAATAAATGTTGCTTGTATGACATTAGCACCTTTAAGGGATGCTAAAGACTTAGGGTGGGAACCAATCAAGCTACTTCAAAAATACTGTATAACTTCTTAAAGGGACTATCAAATCCTTATTGTTTTCCCCAATATTACTTGATTCATGTTGTCGTTGATATTTTACATATTCAAAACCTTTGCTCACATGTGGATTAATGCTTGGTATGTTCCTACCACGTTTTGAAAATTCAAAGTTAAATTTCCATTCAAAGTTAGAAAAATGACTATGAATTTGATTGTGAATATGATAAAATGATCAAACCCATAAAACTATATTATTAGTTAATGTTATAATTAGGAATCCAATAGAAATATCTATTAACCAAACTTCTTTATAAATATTTTTAGGATATATTTGATTGATAATATCTTGGGTTCTACAACACTTAAGTTACAAAACTAATGGTAAAATTTCCTTTATGCACAACAAATATTTAGTGTTTGGTGTTTAAAAAATCAATCATGTGAAACAATTGAAGAACGAATAGTAGTTTTATTCTTGTGAACGAACAAATATATATTACAATCGAGGCTCCAAATAGCCCGTAATAAAAGGATCTGAGAAACAATATAGATCCCTAATTCAAATGTAATAACCAACTATTATAATAATAGTGTATATGCTAACAATGGTTGTTATTCTAACAATGAAATAAAGTAATAATAGAGAATTACTATGGTAATTCTAACATCCCCCCTTATTACATTATTTGGGTAATAATATAACTACTAGCTATACTAACATCCCCCCTGATTACATCATTTTGCAATACAAAGAGAGTTGCGAAACAATTCAAATTTGACACGTGCAAGTGCCTTAGTGAAAATGTCTGCAACTTGAGCATCGGTGGGAATGTCTTGAAGCTGAATTCGGTGCCTCGAAACTTCATCTCGAATGAAATGACATTGTGTGTCAATGTGTTTTGTTCTTTCATGATGGACTGGATTCTTGACTAGGTTCAGAACACCCTGATTGTCGCAAAACAAGTGTATTGGAGATTTGGATGGATGACCCATACTTGTCAGAATGCGACGCAACCATATCACTTCGCACACAGCATCATGTGCGATGCGATATTCTGCCTCTGTTGATGAAATAGCAACCACATGTTGCTTCTTGTTATGCCAAGAGACAGGACCGGATCCAAGATGAAAAATATATCCTGAAGTTGACTTGCGATCATCAAATGATCCGGCATAGTCGGAGTCCGTGTATCCTTGCAAGAAGAATTTGTTGTTCCTCTTGTATTCTAGGCCATATTCCATTGTGCCACGGACATAGTGAAGAACACGTTTTGCTACTTTCCAATGAGTGGTCTTAGGCTCCTGCATGAACCTCGAAAGATAGTTGACAACAAATACGAGATCTGGCCTAGTATTGGTCAGATATATGAGACTCCCAATCAACTGTCGATAGAGAGTACCATCTACCTGAGGTGAATCATCATATCGTGATAACTGAAGTCCAGTCTCCATCGGAGTTGCCATTGGCTTGCAATCAGTCATGCGATATTTTTCTAGCAATGTCTTGGCATATTTTTTCTGAGACACTTTGATGGAGTGCTCC
Source organism: Wollemia nobilis (assembly GCA_028583015.1). Classification (NCBI taxonomy): domain Eukaryota; kingdom Viridiplantae; phylum Streptophyta; class Pinopsida; order Araucariales; family Araucariaceae; genus Wollemia; species Wollemia nobilis. Next base: position 8,848,027 of record JAQPPZ010002969.1, on the reverse strand, counting down.
TTCTGGCTGAATTCCAGACCAAGACAGTAATGGAGAAGTCTAAGATCTGACATCTCAAAATATTGACACAAGTCTCTTTTGATAGTAGAGATCATAGTTTCTGAACTCCCTGTAATGAGCAGATCATCAACATAGAGTACAAGCAACACTATCTCAGAACCCTGTTTCTTGAAATAGAGGTTTGCATCTGACGGACATCTCTTAAAACCATGCTGTAGGAGGTGATTGTCCATTTTTATATACCAAGCTCGAGGAGCTTGTTTCAGGCCATATAAGGATTTGACCAATTTGCAAACTTTCTGCTGTTGGCCTTCCACTACAAATCCTTCTGGCTGAGTCATATAGACTTCTTCTTGGAGATCACCATTCAGAAAGGCACTTTTGACATCCATCTGATGAACTTTCCACCCAAACTGTGTTGCCATAGCACAAATAACTCGAATTGTTGTCATCCGAGCAGTAGGTGCAAAAGTTTCCTCGTAGTCAATGCCTTCCTTTTGAGCATAGCCCTTTGCAACAAGATGGGCCTTATGCTTATCAATTGTCCCATCTACTTTGTACTTGACTTTATACACCCATTTGCAGCCAATGGGTTTCTTTTCGTGTGGACGGATCGACAAGCTTCCAAGTTTTGTTTTTCATCAAAGACTTATACTCTGCATCCATAGCGGCCTTCCACTGAGGCTCATCGAGAGCAAATTGTCTTGATGCGGGTTCAAGATCATCTATGGAAGACATAAACACCTTATCACTATCAATATCCATATCTTCCGTATCTCTTGCTTGGATCTACAGAAAGTTCTTCAAAAGATTGACACAGATCATCAACCCCAGTATTCTCTGTTGTAGCTTTCTCCTGTCGAGCCATGCTGCGAGTACGAGGCCTATCCAAAGTCAAATCTGGTGGAGTAGATAGCTTAGAGTCTTTGATTGTATTTGTATACCACTTTGGATTCTTCTTCTTAGGTGTTGAAGAAGATCCAGAAGAACCTCCAACCTTTGATGAAGGAGATTTAACAACTTGAGTTTCCACAAGGTCTAGGTATACATCTGATGTGTTTCTTGATGTGAAAGCCTCATCAAAAACAACATCTCTACTTATGTGAATCTTCTTGGTTAAGGGATCAATCAAACGATAACCCTTAGAGTGCTCATCATACCCAAGAAGAATACACTTCAATGTCTTCTCATCTAGCTTCTTCCTTTTCTCTTTTGGTATGTGCATGAAAGCTTTACATCCAAAAATGCGTAGATGAGAAATGGAGGGTTTCCTACCACTCCATGCTTCCTGTGGAGTCATTCCTTGTAGGGCCTTTGTGGGTGCCCTATTCAACAGATATATTGCTATGGTGACAGCTTTTGCCCAATATAGTTGCTCAAGTCTAGCTCCTGTGAGCATGCAACGAACCATTTCCATGATGGAACGATTCCTCCTTTCAGCAACTCCATTTTGCTGAGGAGTATAAGTAGTAGTTAACTGTCTTGTGATCCCATTTTCTTTCAAGAATGCAAAAAATTCTTTAGAGGTGAACTCCCCCCCTCGATCTGAGTGGAGGGTCTTTATAGAAGTCCCTGACTCCTTCTCAATAGATTTCTTGAATTGCTGAAAGAAGCCAAATGCTTCAGATTTCAGTTGAAGAAAGAATACCCACATATTTCGTGAGTAATCATCCACAAATAACTGAAAATACCTCTTACCCCCACAACTGTTGGGAGTGAAGGGACCGCATAGATCGGTATGAACCAACTCCGAGAGGTTTCTTTGCTCTAGTAGAGCTCTTTTCAAAAGGCACTCTATCTTGCTTTCTCGCCAGCGATCGAGCAAAGCTGGTAAAGTGGTAGAAAGGGAAGGAAGACCCTTAACCATCTCATACTTACTTAGCTCAAGTAAGTAACCAGAACTCAAATGTCCATATCTCTTGTGCCATAGGGAAGTTGCCTCCTTTGTAGAGACTGTCATGGCAACATGTGGAGTAGAGATAGTATCTAAGGCAAATAAGCCATGCTTATATGAAGCGGTTGCAATGTTCTTACCCCTCCTGGTAATAGAACAACACTTCTTGCCTCCATCAACACTAAAGTTCACAACCATATCTTTGTCCAGAATTTGTGTGATTGACAACAAATTGTTTGCCAATCCTGGAACATAGAGAACTTTATCAATCGACACTTGCAATCGGGAAGAGTGGCTGAAACAGTGCCTTCTCCACTGAACCTTGTAGGTTTTATCATCGACAATAGTGACTGGTTTGCCCTCTTTGGCCTCAAAAGACTCAAACCATGATTTGTCACCAGTCATGTGCTTACTGGCTCTAGAATCAACATACCATATAGGATCCGTCTGCTTGGACATTGTGGTAGTCATGAGAACTTTGTGAGCTCTCTCAAAATCCGTGTCAGATTCTTCAACAACAACATTCACTTGTTGTTTGTTCTTTTGTGGTTTGTTTCGGCCTTTCTATTTTGATTGCTTATTCTTATGCCAACATCTGTTTGTATCATGACCTTCTTTGTCACAAGATCTTGCAATATCTCTTTTTCTGTTGAGGTTGTTGAGTTTGTTTCCCTTTTGAATCCTTTTGTGAATTCCCTCCCTTCTGAAAATTACCCTTCTTCTGGTTCTGCCCTTTCTTGTTGATGTAGAGAGCAGTGTTAGAAGAATCATCTCTCTGTAGTTGGCATGCTTCCTCCTCTTGAAGCATATTAACCAATTCTACAAAAGTAACTTTTCGTTGTGATACATGAAGGGAAGTGATCAACACCCGATAAGAATCAGGTAAAGCTCTCAATACAACTGAAGTAAGGAGCTTGTCTTCAATCGGTTCTCCCAAAGAATTCAACTTTGCTTTCAATTTAGAAACTCTGCAAAGAAAGAATTCAACTGTCTCACCCTGCTTCATGCTCAGACTGTGTAATTGAGATTGAAGAAATAGAATGGTGGAATCATTCTTTCCCTCATATATAGTATTAAGGGCATCCCATGCCGCTTTACTAGTTGCACGATCGACAATATGGGGTTGGACTTCATCGGACTACGATAAGCAAGATGAGCACTTTTGCTTTATTGTCTAGCTTATCAAAGTCTCTTTGAGCATTAGATGGAGCTGTAGCACCAGCAACAGGTGAAGGTCTGGTTGTTGCTCCAGATACAACATCCCATAAATCATCCATTGCTAGGATGGCCTTCATCTTATTTTTCCATGGTGTATAATTAGGACCTTTCAACAACCGATGAGAATCAGTCATTAGTTTTGCAGACATGATGAAGGTTCCTTATAACACCAATTGGTCCCCCTTTCGATATACCTTTTGCTAGGCCTTTATACCATACAAAATACCCGCCCTTACGTGAGGGAAACTATAGGTATTTAGAAAGATCAACAAAAATCACCCGCCCTTACGTGAGGGAAACTATAGGTGACCTTTAGAGATCATACGATACGTGGAACATAAGCAGTACTGAAAGGGAATCGCCTTGTTGATGGCACCTACCATAGAAGATTCTTCTCATGCGTGGGGCGTAACTTCCCCTAAACACTATGAAGAATACTTCGTCAGGATTTACGCCTAAACACAAGAACGATTAAGGGTAGTGGATGGAGTAAAAAAAATGCAAAATGGCAAACTTATCTCTCCCCGATGATTTATAGAGAACAAGCTCAGACGTCGTTGTAGCAGCTATATTAGGCGGCGGATACAGTAGCGCAATCACGACAGCTTTACCTGTAAGTGCTGGCTAGAGGTATCACAAATACCGAACGCTGCGGTGCAATAAATTGCACGGATGGGTTTTAATTATTTCGGGGACTTAGGGAGTGAATTTGATTTTAACTTTTAATGTTATAGTGCAAGAAATCAAATATGCAACATACAACAAAAAAAGTGCCCACAGGAATAACCCACTAGGTGTCGGGCGCAGCCGAAAATGCACCTTTTACAATTCGCCAAATTGCTATTTTTCAAAAAAATTACTCTCTCTATCCCCCCCTTTTTATGGTATTTTAACAATTTATAAATTTTGAAAAAAGTAAAATTTAATCTTTTAATAAAAATATTTCATATTTAATTAAATAAGTTTCTAATTAAAAATAATAATTAAGAAACAATTTAATTAATATAAAATATTAATTATTAAAAAATTAAAACTTTAATCAAAATTAAATAAAAAAACTTATACCTGATTTTGTTGTCGGTGGGGTCGGCAGGATTGGAACCTGCGACCTCAGGGCTCCCCGAGCCCTACCGTAGCTCACTGCCAGGTGAGCTCATGGGCTGATCCGCTTGGATCAAGGGACGCACTCCTCTTTCTAGAGAAGGTACGAGCCCTTAGATGTCCACACGAGCGTCTGCAGCGCAGTTCTGGAGCAACAGCGACAGCGGTCGATTGGACCTGCAGCGACAACATCAACAACTCGATGGTGGCTCCTCCACTAGCTCGCCGGCTGTGGCTTTCATGGTAAAAAAATACCAATACGGTTTAAATTTGGTGCCCCAAGCCGTCAAAGCAACACTCTCTATGTTGTGCCGCAGAAGAAAATGGCTCTGGTGACGATTCTTGGACAAAATCGAAACGATTTTCCATAGTTTTGCTAAATCGAAAAGATTTTTCACAGTGATCGATACGATTTTCCACAGTGATCGAAACGATTTTTCACAGTGATCTTCATGATAAAAAAAATATCAATGCACAGCGGCGGTCTCCATGATATTAAAAAAAATATCAATGCACAGCGGCGATCTCCATGATATTAAAAAAAATATCAATGCACAGCGGCGATCTCCATGATATTAAAAAAAATATCAATGTACAGCGACGACGTCTTAGCTACGGAGGGTGCTACAAACTGGAATGCGAATATTAATTTTTTTAATAATTAATATTTTACAGGATGGGACAGTCCATCATGCTTTAGCTGTGCAGTCCATCATGCTTCACGGTCACGACGACTTCTCCACGACGGCGGTCACTTAGCTCGCTGGTGGCTCCTCCATAGCGACGACCTCCAAGAGGTCTAGCAGGACGTACTTGTCATTGGCACTGTAGACGCACCTTATGTGATAGACGTATTCTTGACCGTCACGGCCACCAACATCCGATGGTTTCTCCACGACGATTTAAAAAAAAAAAAAAAAACAAACACAGCGTCTCAGGTTTTTTTAAAAAAAAAAATGCAGCATCGCAGGTTTTTTTTTAAAACGCAGCGAACACAGCGTCTCCGCACACAGTAATTCGCAGCGTCTCCGTACACCATAATTTGCAGCGTCTCCGTACACAGTAATTCTTATGACCTCTTGCAAGATTTTTTCCGCAAATGAAGAGCAGATGCGAACATTATTGCACAGCCTCACTCGCTGCTTTCACATCCAATCACTCCTACTCTGATACCATGAAGAACGAACAGTAGTTTTATTCTTGTGAACGAACAAATATATATTACAGTCGAGGCTCCAAATAGCCCGTAATAAAAGGATCTGAGAAACAATATAGATCCCTAATTCAAATGTAATAACCAACTATTATAATAATAGTGTATACGCTAACAATGGTTGTTATTCTAACAATGAAATAAAGTAATAATAGAGAATTACTATGGTAATTCTAACAACAACAATTACTATCTTGTTATCAATACAAATTAGCTCAATTGGTTAGATTCCTCAACTTTCAAAGAGGAGACCAAGATTTGAATCTTGCCAAGCGATACATAAATAATTTTCAAGTTTGTTGTAATACCACCATTCGGTCATGATGTAATATGAGTGGGGTCTGTTTCAATCCCATATAACCAATTCAAAAAAATAATTGTTATCATGTTAAATACTTTTTTATTTATCATATGGAAATAAAAATAACAACATTGTTCTTAGTTTTTGTGAATGTTAATACAACCATTTACTAAACTAGACCTATTCAAAAATATATAAACTTTGAAATATTATAGAGTGATAACTTTGATGTCTTATTTTAGATCGTACCTTATTTTCATTTTTGGTTTCAAGGCTTATGTATGGCAATGCTTATTATATTTTTTATTCTCTACTAGATTTTGTATCAAAAAATTCATTCTTTAAATATTTCACTATATAATGTGTAACATTTATTAAATTTGATGCCTCACACAAAGTTAAGACAAAAAAAAATACTTTAGATATTTTGAGAGTGATGTATCTTCCATATGCCACATTAGATTATGAATTAAAAAGTGCATATACATTTCACAAAAAAGAATGTTATTTCATTGTAACGTACAAGGGTGGACTTGTTAGATAATTAGAAGCAATAACAACATGTTTTTTATGTTTATAGTCATAACATGAATCATTCCAATTCACCAAGCTTAAAACAAGGAAATATATATTTTAACATCATGAAATATGTTGCATGCATAGATTATTCAACCAATAATTTCCTTTATAAAGGCTCTTTGATGCTTTTTTGCATAGTCGTTTATATAGCAATCACCCAAATTTCTCCTAATACTCATAAATGTTGTTAATGCATTCTTTCTAATAAAATAGAAAAGGCACACACCTTCAAAATATATAGATTTTATAGATTTGTTAGAAATCATTAATAAATATCTTTTATTTTAATAATTTTTTTGGTATGTAATAAAATTTATTAATATCGTTGGGTTGAAGGGTCCCAATCCCTATTTACATAAGGCTATTATCTAGCGAAACAAAAACAGAACAACCCCCATAGACATAGGGAAGAGTTGTGCTAGTTCCATGGGAACACAAAAAAACAAAACAAAAGATTCTAATAACCTTTTTTGACAACAAAAAGAAACCAGGAATATACCCGATAAAATAGGGAAGGTTTAACAATAGAAACTAAACTCAAAAATCCCACTAACCCAGATTCTAGGACTACTGGGCTTTATCACCATTTTTAGAAGAATTATTCTGCTGATGAGTGAGAAGAGTACTAAGCAATGTCGGAAGATCCTGCAATTATTTGAAGTTAAGAGAGAAGATGACCCCATATTCCTTGATCATATTGTCTACTACCAGGAGTTGGTCAACCGCCCCCGAGACATGGCTGATGATTCAGAGTGAAAGGCTTCAACAACACAACTAGTAATATTTTCAGTTTTATCCATGAATTCAATTTGAAGCCCTATAACATGAACCATTCCATCATTCCACGAATTATCAAACTCGTCAGATGGAGAAGGTTTTGCATAGAGGTGAAAACAATAGCCTTGTGATGAAAACCATAATTTTGAAAAAATCCACAATTTGAAAGGAAACATGTGGGATCCTGAAATGGATAAGGAATGGTTTTGAAAAATCACCAAAGACAAAAGAAACAGGGTGTTTAGGAAACAACTTATAGCATTAAAAAGAACACCTTTATTGGAACTGATAATAGTGTTGAAAAAATACTTGAAAGGAAAGACACAGGTGTTGACAAAACACCTTATGGCATTGAAAAAAATACATTTGCTGGAATTTCTGTGATTATTAAGAAACCTGCTTATTTTATTTTTGAATAATGTTGATTAAATCCTCCGAAAATCAGTCTTCCCAAATAATGCAATCATATTGGTTTGTTGCCACATTAACCAAAGTGTTAGCAGCTACGTTGGCTTCACAAAAGACATGTTGAACTGTACTTAAGGGAAGCTGCCTGAGAATGGCTTGAATTTCCTTAATAAAATTTTGAATATTCCAACCTGGTTTCGAGGAACCTTTTGCATGATTAACCACAACAAGAGAATCACCTTCAAATATGATTGGGTTAGGAAAATCTTTGCACATAACAAGACATCTCCATAGGGCACGAGCCTCAACATAATTATTTGATTGAATCCCTAAATTTTCAATGAAGGCCTTGATGATATTTCCACTATGGTCCCCGATTATACCACCAACTCCAGCATCCCTAGGATTGCTTTTAGATGAACCATCAAAATTTGCTCTTAGCCAACCCGGAGGTTTCCACTTAGTATTGATTCTATTATTGATGTGAATTGGTTGCTTAGAAATTTTGGTGGAAATATTGAGAACTTTAAACAAAAGCATTTATAAACCTGGATCGAGGGGTTTGTCACACTGAATTAAGTTGGTATTCTCAACAGCGAATCTCACTGCTCTGTTGGCTACCATCACTAGATCCCTGGTCTGATTATTAAACACTATTATTTCGCTCTAACCAAATCTACCATAAGGTATGATGGAGGGAATCTTTCCATATAAAATTTAATATGGGGTGGCAAAACACATGAGGCCACTGGGTAATTGATTTATAGGACTATTACTTAATAAATAACTCTCACAATTCTAAAATAGTATAAATTATTCATTTCTTCACTTGGTCATCCATTGCTTCAACAAGATTTGGTAAAGAGATTTAAAATTAACTTGAGGTTTTTAAATTTTGTCAAGTTACTTAATAAAAGATTAACATCATCTCCTTGACCTACCAATGAGAACCATGAAGCAAGCATGAAGAAGATTTTCTTCTTATAATCATGTTCACTACTTTGTCTATGTATTTTGTAAAAGGATGATTGTTTAGTGAGACTCCATAATTATGAAAATCACTCTCGTGCTCTTGATCTTAATTGTTATCCAATCTAGTTGGGAATACAAAGATGTTAATCTTGCATGATATGACAAGTCACTAGCTTTGGTAATCTGCTACTTAAAAATATGAAATATTTGGAGAACGGGTTGATAACATGCATAATTTTATGTATGAGCATACTTATAGAGAGGCACCAACAAAAATTTGAAAGTTAAAAATTAGAAGTCAAGTTTACATTAAAAAGATAAGAGCCTTTAATAAGAACTTTTGTGATCCTCTCAATATCCTTATGGATATCCTTATGTAGACCTAAAGTTCACTTGTGACATGTATGTTTTGGTTACTTAGGAAGATCTCAAGTGGAAAATACATATTGGATACTTCTCACAAAAAAATATGGCATGTTTTAAATAATCAAACCCACATTTAGATAGTAAAAAAAATCATGCAACATAATGATAATCTACTTTAATGATGTAAGGAGGGGAAGAGGACAAAATTAGGGAATACAAGGATCACAACTCCAAGCTAATATTTTAACTCTTTTTTGTATGGTAGTCTATTGTGGATAAGATGAGGCCCAAAACAAAATGCTTAAAGTATCCTCAAGAACATGAAATTTGATTTCATGTTGATTCAATTGCAATTGTTTCATATGCCAAAGAAGGAAGACATTCATGCTTTATATCAACATGCATGTCGAAATATTTTATCATCCTCCAATGAATTATGTGACTATAAAAATCCAACTGTTGGAGTAAGTTTTCTAAATCCCTCTCTTAACTTTAAGATATTTGTATAAATTCATCTTTAACTTTAGATATCCACATATTAAGGAGATGGAAATTCTTTTTATAATCATGATTATGTTGATTGTCGAAATATTTTATCATCCTACAATGAATCATGTGGGTTTAAAAATCTTATTTTTGGAGCAAGTTTTCTAAATCCCTCTCTTAATTTGAAGATCTTTGTATAAATTCATCTTTAACATTAGATATCCATATATTAAGGTGATGGAATTTCTTTCACTAATCATGCTTATATTTTTTCAATGAATTTACACATGTTTTTATGAGGGGTCATGATCCCCTCATACTGAGTGGGGTTTGAACCTTGGACCTCTCAAAGAGAAGCCAAAGCCCTTACCACTATAATAAGCTTGCAGCTTATAATCATGCTTATGTTGATTTTTATGTTATCAATATATTTTTAAATTAATTGTATGGGATTGAAAAGATCCTACTTGTATCACATCATGACCAAATGTGAACTTAAATTTCTTCTTTAAACTAATCTCATTTAATATTTTATATTATAAATATTATATTTAAAATAATAAATTTTATTTTCAAAATTATATTTATAATATTTTATTTTATAAAAATTATATTTTATATCACATTATAAAATTATAATATATATTAAATAAATTTATTTTATATTATAATATTATTTATCTATAAAATTCAAAGTTCAAAACAAAAATGATTATTCAAGCTAGCATATATAGAAATTTAAAATGGTTGTTGAAAGGAAGGGAACAAAGGGCGATAAAATATCATATAACAACTAGAAAAGAATGTTTGCATCCATTCCATGGAGCACATTTTAGTCATCTAAAGCTCTAGACAAAGGATACCTCATAACATTACTGCTAATGAATATGACCTAGCTTCCACTTTGGACCATTTGTTGGTAGGAGTCACCATTTATAGTGAACATGTGTAGAGCAGAAAAGTTGTCTTTTAGGAAATTACCTATGAATTCTCCATAGCTTTTAAGTAAGAACCAACTTTGGCTCTATAAAAGTTAAGGCAATCAATTCAAAATCAGATATGCACTTTCCGCTTGGCTTTATTTTCATGTTTCCCTTCTCTATTCAAATACAACTTCTCTTCTGCGTGATCTGAATAAGGTCACCATCTTTTTTTTTTTATTCAAACACAACCTCAATCTTTCTTCTTGGTGATTTGAATAATGTCACCATCTAATTATACCAAAAGCAATCCTTCGTCGAATGATATTTGGTGTAATGGCAGTTGCCTAGTTATTATCATCCATGTGGTTGTGAGGTCGATTCTTCTTGTGTTTGCTCGAACGAGCGTTGATATTTGTAAATATTTGTAAACGATGTTCAGTATAAAAAAAACAATCCTTCAATCCATTGTTCTCGTTTATTATTTAAAAAAAATATTTTTGGCGGAGTGTGAAGAGGTAATTTTTTCTAATTTTTTATGTTTTTTAAATTGTAATTTTATTATAATTATTAAAAATGTTGTCTTCAAGTTCTTTGATTTGAATCTATTGGTTTTTTAACTGTCCCAAAAGTTGTTCTCAATTAAATTTGATCTTTCTAACTCGTAGAAAATATTGTACCACCAACTTCATACTGTTTAGGCATAGGGACACACAAAAAGATAAATACATGAAACCCTTTTAAATATCATAAATAATCAAACATTAAATGTTATAACCACTTGTAAGTGTGAAAGTAAGACCACTAAATTTCAAACCCGTCATAGTATAAAATTTACAATTAAATCTTAAAACATTTTTAAATGTTTAAACTAACTCAACATACACACAATAAAAGTTAACTATGATAACTATGCTGGTATAATACTTCCATATAAAAAGGTAAGATATATCCTTGTTGGGATACTTAGTAGTTAGTAGGTATGTCTTTGGGTCCAAGCTCAAATCACTGGGTCATAACTTTTCTAAAAACCCAGGTTTTACTTTAAAAAATTTATAATCCAAAAACGATAGGTTGGTTGGTAGCAGTGGAGTGCTTGCTAGTAGATTGTTCCAATTGGATAAAGGATTGTAACCCTTTCAAAATCTTGTGCTTCGTCCTACAAATTTTACAACCCTAAAAAGATAAGTTGGTTGGTAGCAATCAAGTGCTTGGGGTTGCCCCTTAAAACTTTTAGGATCAAACAAGGATAGGCTAGTTGGAGGCAGCCTAAAATATTTAAGATCCAAAAAAAGATAGGCTAGTTGGTAGCAGTTGAATGCTTATTGGTGGGCTACCCTAAGTCGACAAAGGATGAGACCCTTTCAAAAACCTATGCTTTGCCCTAAAATTTTTACAACTCAAAAAGATAGGGGGCCAGTACTTACCAATGGGTTGCCCCGGCTTTAGCGAGGCCGAGTACTTACAAATACCAATGGTTTGCCCTGACTTAATTTCTTAGATTCATGAACTTTACCTAACAAACTAAAATTTATAATAATATCAATAAAGTTTGATTTCATTCCAAAATCATGTTTTACATAAACAAAAGACGTTACCTAATTCCCAAAATATATCCATCTCCTTGTATGCAATAATTTCAAAGTATTTACAATCCTATGATTTGTCTGATTGCAAACAAAGAATATTCCACCTGAAAAATTCTCACCTCAGTTTGGAATCATGTGACCTTTAGCACGGTTGGACTCCATCTCCATTTTGGAATCATGTGATCTCAAGCACTGTGGGACCCCATCTCCATTTTGGTCTTCCATTCAAATTGTTGTCGGATGTTTGGGTTTCAAAGCTTGTAAACCTCCGTGGAGATGACACATTGTATTGTGGATTAAAGACAGAGATGCCTGTATTGAGCTACTGACCTCAACAACATTATTCTCTAACGTATGCATGCCCTCTTTATCTTAGGTTGTCTGTATCTTGAAAAAATATCCATGTCCCTGTTAAGACAGTTGCCACATGCCCACCTAATCTCTTCAGTATGTTTCAAGTTCCTTAGCCAACAAATTCTATGGCTCATCTTTCCTCAAGCCCTAGTTTTCAGCAATCCAACTCCAATTTGTTAGTTTTCAGGCCTGCTGGAGTTCAATGAAAGATCTCAGTGTGATATTCATCGAGTTTATTCTATGAACACCGTGAAATCCCTTCAATAATGGAGGAGAATATTCTGCTGCGACTTATAGTATTTGAAACATTTTCAGTCTAATATTAATGCACGTAGATTCAATAGTTTAAGGCCAATTAAAACGAAAAAGTTTGTTCAGAGTGAAAGGCACACGATTCACGATTCTGTTAAGGATGAAGAAGTCAGCAGTTTGACTCATTCTTAAAGCATTTCCAGAGCTCCAATGTTTTTAAATTTAGCTTGGACCAGAAGCGAATGTCATTTAATTGGAGTAGTGGAATATAAACGTTTTCTTTTTAATTTAATTCATCGGCCAATGTAAAGAAGAGGCCTGATTAGGTAGGCCAGCCAGTTAACTTAGTCAACTCGTTTGACTTAACAGTTGGCTATTTGTCCTTTCAAAAATTAAGAATTAAAATAGGGCCAACGTGTTTGTACATGGGCTGTCTTAATACAAGGATCAGTTGATCTTGTTCTTAGTTAGTGGATTAGCATCAATAGTGATATTTTTTATTTTAATTTTTTTATGATATTAGGAGAATTGGTAACATTTTTTCATCTTTAATAATTAGTCATGGTGGTTAGACATTTTCCGAGAAGTTTCTGTCTTCAAACACAGGTCAAATCATTGAAGTTGTTTCTATAACCCCTGCCTCTCCTTGGTAAACGTGACCTGGAGTGAAGAGACCCCAGTGGCTCAAGATTGGTACCACCGTCGTTAAGCTAGCACGCACTCAAGCTACGCATTCAACGGATTCAAATCAGATTACTACTTTTACCCTTATTGGGCATGCCCCCAAGGTTTAAACCTAGGTGCACGCACTCAACGGACTCAAATCAGACTACTACCTTTACCCTTCTTGGGCATGCCCCCAAGGTTTGAACTTAGATCTCTTTTCCGTAAGTGTCCAAAGTCTTACCAATCCACCTAGCCATTGGGGACTATAATAGTGATATTATAATAGTTTGAATATTGTCGATGCATTACTTATGATAAATTAATTATATAGTAGTGGTATTATAACAACTTAAATATTGAACATATATTGTTTAATATGATTCGAACTTGGATTTCTTCCTTAAAATTTTAAGACTTTATCCTTACTAGGAAGTTAAGGTCAATTTAATATATAGTAGTGGTATTATAACAACTTGAATATTGTCTATATATTGCTTAGGATCAATTAGTTATATAGTAGTGATATTTTAACAGCTTGAGTATTGTTTATATCTTTCTTAATAAAATTTGAATTTGGATTTCTTTCTTAAATGTTAAAGAATTTAATCTCTTCAGCTAATATATAAGTTTTTCTTTAAGATTATAACTATATTTTCTTAGGATCAATTAACTATATAGTAGCGGTATTTTAACAACTTAAGTATTGTTTATATATTTTTTAATAAAATTTGAATTTGGATTTCTTTCTTAAATGTTAAAGAATTTAATCGCTTGAGGCTATATAAGTTTTTTTTAGATTATAACTATATTTGTCAAGAAAATATTGAATTTGAGCAGTTATTAAATCATATTTTAAAAACTTAATCATAAAAATTGAGTAAGATTGAGATTAAATGACCTGTGTGCACTAGATATTTTAAAATTTTATGTAATTGAGTCTTTTTTATTTATTTTGTAATTTGTAATTGGTAGAATCTTAAGCAGATTTTAATGTTTAGAAATTTTTAATGTAAAAAAGGCATTATATTAGAGAATTAACTGAATACATTTTTATAAATAAAAAAAGACGTGGATAAACATGCCACGTGGCTAACACCGTCAACCAAAAAACCATTCTCATAAAAACAGAGCGGGAAACCAAGCAAACAATTTACTACTAATCAACAACGCCTTACAGAACTTATGGACAACAAAACTAATCGATTATATAATGATGAGGCTCCATTATATGGGTTTAGCCACCCTTGGGACTGATTCCCACCCAATAGTAGCATCAAGAGACTTTGGCACTAAGTCCCTCCCCTGTCCAGAAGTGTCAAGAACATCCTCCCAACCATAAAAAATGGCTCTTGGTTGGCAACAATCATCGAGATCCTGAATTGTCTTAGGTGTCAAGTCAAGGAGTTGGGAGGAGAGAGGAATAGTCAAGTAGCCATGACCATCTTTGTAAGGACCTCGATCTGGGATAAGAATGCAATTTGGGAGTGAGCAAAATTGTTGTCTAGACTTGGATCGACTTCGAGGAGTATCTTGCTCAGGAGGAATCTAATTGATTGTGCACGACACGTTCCTCCACTGATTAATAAGATCCTGAAGAAGAGTGAGCTCCATGGCCACCTTATTGGCCTAAACTGTAATTTAAAAATACACAGATGAAATAATATTAGACTTCTCAAAAGCAAAGATGTGCAAAGAGGAAGAACACTTACCAAAGATACAATCATTTCTATCTCTCCATATGTTGAACATGATCGTAATACAAAAAAAGTGCCACACTTCAAATAAAATAGCTAAGAAGGACGAGGAGTCTCCCAAAATGATATGCTTCCACTCAAACATGGCAAAGGAATAGGGTCTAAAAAGAAAAAAAAAACCACTCCCAAAGGGAATGAGCACGAACACAAACCCAAAAAATATGGAAAAAGTCTTCAGATTGAAGACAGATGCTGGAGATGCTCCCCAACAGGAAGCCCTTGGTGCAAAAGACTCTAGGAAAAACGAGAAATTTTGGGCTTCAAGAAAGGAGCCCAAGCGGTCTGGAACCTGTGTATCCAAATAGGTTGAGGGGAGGAGACCTTCTACCATTTATTGAGCTTATCAATCATGGGAAGGCAAGTAGAGAGTCATCCATACGACAATCAGACCTTATAGTTTCGTAGTGAAGTATCTAGATACCACTTCCAATCCTTCCACCAAGGTCGCTGTGAAAGCATAAAAATCTTGTGTAACATGGAGTTAGGGAGAGTAGCCTTGATAGCCTCAAAAGTATCATTGTTAGAGTGACTAAGCCCAAATTTGGCTCTAAAGTCATCCCAAGGGAGCCAATCCCTGGTAGGACAATAAAATAAATCAATGATGCATCGCACACCTTTGCGAAATAATCTAAGCACATGAACCCAAGGAACCTACACAAGCGGGAAACCCTTATAGGTGATAACAAGTGACCACAAAACATTCATCTAGTTGATGGAGAGGCCATGCCAAAAGCTCTGGCCATTCCATCTAAGCTAAGGCTTAACACTCTCTGAGGCTTTCCAAATACTCCTAATGACAAAGGATCCTGACAGTTTGATAGACACAAGGACAACAAGGATGGGAGGGAACCCCATGCCCCTCCAAATATTATGGACAAAAGGGGAACCTTCACTAATATAGTGTCAAATGAGAATATTCCAGGCCTCATTGCCTGTGAGGGCTCTAATGACCCACTTAACACAGAGGGCCCAACCTCGACACTGGGTATTGTGAATGCTAAGCCCACCATAGCTTTTGGGAAGGAAACAATACTACCAGGCAACAACATGGTGGAATCCCAAATCAATATTGGAAGAGAACCATAAAAAGTCTCACAAAATCTTATCAAGCTTATTATAGCAATTTTTGAACAGGATCCAACAAGAAGAATAACAAACATGGGTGGCTGCAAGGACTTTTGTGCAAATTTAGAATTTACCAATAAGAGAGAGATTCTTGGTGGACCAGTAGATAAGTTTTGTTCCACCCAGTTAATAACATACTTTCCCAGCTTTGGTATCTAACTATTAAAGGCAAAAGGAATGCCTTAAAATAAAATATTTCCCCCTCTTGGATGATCTTCCACTGATATTGACTAAGCCAGTGGGGCATCGGGTCTAGTGACTGCCTATAACATTGAGTATTTCTCCATTGAATGGAGATCCAAAAGCCAAATAAAAAGTTTCCAGGCAGGCAAGCGCTTGTTGAATAACACCTTCTTCCTCAATAAGAGTGAGGAAAGAATCATCAACAAAATGGTCATTTATTTGGAGTAGTGGAATATAATTGTTTTTATTTATTTATTTAATTCATTGACCAATGTAAAGAGGAGGCCTGACTAGGTTGCCAACCAGTTAACTTAGTCAACTCGTTTGAATTAACAGTTGGCTATTTGTCCTTTAAAAAATTAAGAATTAAAATGGGGGTAGTGTGTTTGTACATGGGCTTTCTTAATTCAAAGATTAGCTGACCTTGTCCTTAGCTAGTGGATTAGGATCAATTAGTTATATAATAGTGATATTTTTTATTTTAATTTTTTTAAAGATATCAAAGAATGGGTAACATATTTTCATCTTTGATAATTGGGCATGGGGTTAGACATTCTCCCTGAGGTTTCTGATTTTGAATATAGGTCAAATTATTGAAGATGCTTCTATAACCCTTGCCTCTCCTCGATAAACATGGTGCAGAGTGAGGGAGACCTTAGTGGCTAAGGTTGGTACCATCATCATTAAGATGACATGCACTCAACACACTCAAGTCAGACTACTACCTTTGCCCTTATTGGGAATGCCCTCAAGGTTTGAACCTAGGTCTCCTCTTGGTAAGTACCCAAAGTCTTACCAATCCACCTAGCCATTGGGGACTATAATAACGATATTATAATAGTTTGAATATTGTCAATGCATTATTTATGATAGATTAATTATATAGTAGTGGTAATATAACAACTTAGAGCAAGAACCATCCTCGTAAAAATAGAGCAAGAACCCAAGAAAACAAGTTACAACTAATAAAAACCACCTTACAAAAATTATGGACAACAAAACTAACTAATTAAATAATGATGAGGATCCATTATAAGGGTTTAGCCATCCTTAGGACCGATTCCCACCCAATAGTAGCATTAAGAGACTTTGGCACAAGGTCCCTCCCCTGTACATAAGTGTCAAGAACATCCTCCTAGTCATAAAAAAATGGTTCTTGGTCGGTAGCAATCATCGGAGCTCCTAAATTGTTCCAAGAATAAAGTCAAGGAGTTGGGGGGGAGAGAGGAATGGTCAAGTAGCCACGACCATATTTGTAAGGATCTTGAGCTAGGATTGAAGTGCAATTTGAGAGTGAGCAACATTGTTGTCTAGACCTGGACCAACTTCGAGGAGTATCTTGCTCAGGAGGAACCTAATTGATTATGCACGACATGTTCCCCCACTGATAAATAAGCTCATGAAGAAGAGTGAGCTCCATGACCACCTTATTGTCTTGAACTGTAATCTAAAAATACACAGATGGAATAATATTAGATTTCTCAAGAGCGAAGATGTGCAACGAGGAAGAAAACTTACCAAAGATACAATCATTTCTAGCTCTCCATATGATGAACATGATCGCCATACGAAACAAGTGCCACACTTTAAAGAAAATAGCGAAAAAGGGCGGGGAGTTTCCAAAATGATATGCTTCCACTCAAACGTAGCAAAGGAATAGGATTTAAAAAGGGAAAAAAACCAATCTCAAAGGGAATGAGCACGAGCACAAACTCAAAAAAGATAGACTATCTTCATATTGAAGACAAAAAGGGCAAGAAGGGTTAGGGATCCCTAAATGCTGGAGATGCTCCCCAACAAGAAGCCTTTGGTGCAAAAGGCTCCAGGAAAAACAAGAAAGTTTGGGCTCCAAGAAAGGAGCCCAAGCAGTCTATAACCTCTACATCCAAATAGGTTGAGGGAGGAGACCTTCCACCATTGATTGAGCTTATCAATCATGGGGTGGCAAGGAGAGAGTCATCCATACCCCAATAAAGCCTTATAGTTTCATAGCGAAGTGTCTGGATACCACTTCCAATCCTTCCACCAAGGTCGTTGTGAAAGCACAAAAATCTTGTGTAACATGGAGTCAAGGAGAGCAGCCTTGATAGCCTCAAAAGTATCCCTGTTAGAGTGACTAAGCCCAAATTTGGCTCTGAAGTCATCCCAAGGAAGCTAATCCTTGGTAGTACAAGAAAAGAAATCAATGATGGATTACATATCTTTACAAAATAATCTAATAACATGAACCCAGGGAACCTATGCAAGCGGGAAACCCTGGTAGGTGATAACAGATGACCACTAAACATTCATCTGGTTGATGGAGAGGCTATACCAAAATCTTTGGCCATTCCATCTAAGCCAAGGCTTAACACTCTCCCAAAATTTCCAAATGCTCCTAATGACAAAGGATCCTAACACTTTGATAGACACAAGGGCAACAAGGAGGGAAGGGAAACCCATGCCCCTCCAACTCTTATGGCCAAAAGGGGAACCTTCACTAATATAGTTTCAAATGAGAATATTCCAGGCCTTATTGCTCGTGAGGGCTCTAATGACACCCTTAACACAAAGGGCCCAACCTTGATGCTAGGTATTGTGAATGCCAATCCCACCATTGCTTTTGGGAAGGCAACAATACTCCCAGGAAACATGATGGAATCCCGAATCATTATTGAAAGAGAACTATAAAAAGTATCGTAAAAGCTTATCATGCTCCTTATAGCAGTTTTTGGATGGGACCCAATAGGAATAATAAAAAACATGGATTTTTGCAAGGACTTTTATCAAATTTGGAATTTACGAATAAGGGAGAACTTCTTGGTGGACCAGTAGATAAGTTTATGTTCCACCCTGTTAATAACATACTTCCCCAGCTCTGGTATCAAACTATTAAAGGTAAAAGGAATGCCTAAAAAATGAAATATTTCTCCCTCTTGGATGATCTTCCACTAATATTGACTAAGCTAGTGAGGCATTGGGTCGAGAGACTACCTATAACATTGAGTCTTTCTCCATTGAATGGAGGATCCTGAAGCCATATAAAAATTGTCCAGGTAGGAAAGCGCCTGTTAATGACACATTATTCCTCAATAATAATGAGGAAAGAGTCATCAACAAAAATGACCATTGATCAACTAAGTCTCATCTTTGGGGAGAGAAATTCCTCGAATAGACCCTTGAGCAACGTGGTGAGCTAGTAAATAGCCAAACCCTTTAACAACGAGGACATAAAGGGATGGTGCTAATGGGAAGCCTTGTCTAATGGATTGGAAGAGCCCAATTATTGAGGAATTGTGTTTGTTAATGGATAAAACAACCAAAGCCTCAACAAAGAACATTTACACATAAATAATGAAGTTGGGCCCAAAAATAAGAGCTTTAAGCATGTCTAGAATGAACGACCAATTGATCCTATCATAAGCTTTCTCAAAGTTGATTTTTATGAACAATGATCAATCCATTGATAGTGGGTACTTAGACTTTTGAGTACCATGTTCACATCTGAAGATCCACCATTCCACGATTTTGATTTCTTCCCAACCTATTTTATTTACCATTGCATCTATTTTATCTTGATTTAGTCTATGATGTTTGTACTTATCTAGGTCATAGTCACACTTTGGCTTATATAAATCCCTCTAGAGAGGCAACTCCTACATATTACTAATATTCTAGTCTAGCTCATTCTATTCAGGATTGTTCTAGAGTTTTACAATTTTGGGTCGACTGACCTTCTTGAATATTGGTAGCTTGCCTTTGTTCAAGTCCACTAACCTATTATTGAATTTTACCTTGTCCTTTCATTGTTACTGAAATGGGTTCAAAAGTGAAAGGATATTCATAGGTACCAACTTTGTTTATGCCTACACCAAAGGCCATACTTATATCATCTACTTGCCAACAATATTCCATGGTGAACACTCGGTTAGTGATGTAATAAGACAACAAAAAAGGTTTTCCCACAAAAACATATAGCTTTATCATAGTCCCTTCTATTAGAAAGTACCAACCTCCTTCCTCCATTTGAGGGCTTTGCAGTCTTTCAATTATTGCTTGGGATAGTCAGGGTATTTTTCATATATGAGTTCTAGTGTTGATCCTAAAATTCTTTATTGAAATCATAATAAGACTCAAAAGACCTAATTAATATCATCCAATCCACTACCACCATATTTCCTCCTTGATCATTTAGTATGTTCACGCTTATCCATGCCATACTTTCTATTATTCTATACAAAAATAGCCAAGCTAGGTGTGAAGGGTACTAAAAGGTCACATATTTTATAATTTGTAGCTGTATGAGCTATTCATGTATTATTTTACATAGGAATTCAACCCAATCAAAGAAGAGAGGATTATTAGACTAGTCAAAATGAGACTCATCATAATAATATGGATTGAAGATGGCATACACCATGGAAATTTGGTAATCATAGACTTCCTTATCGATGGGTAACCCAAATATGATGGCTAACATTAAAAATATGTATGGGAATTTGAATTCAAAATTAGAATTGGGATGCTAGGGAGGTCATTACCAAGTGGAGGGTGGTACAATTGTTAATTCAACCAATTTTTAAAGAACTTGCCCCCCTATTTGTGTCTTTAGAGGTCATAGTATATTTTTTGATTTTTGATGATGAAGGATTTGGGGGGTGTCTTAAGCTCAATTATTTAGGTGAGAGCCTACACAAAGATATCGAGTGTATGTTGGAATAACTTTTAACCTCTATAGATTTGGACTATCCCTATTTACAAATTATAAAACTCGGTAACAACTAACACTAACTCAAGGAAAGAATGTACAAGCTTCTAAACGTAAGAGGATAAGAAAGAATGCCATGAAAATGCACTTAGGAAATTAGGTGACATTCCTATGGGTGAATTTTTTGTTGTATTCACCCACATGAATCTTTTGGATAAACAAGATGACTAATAGCTGAGATAGACAATTTTGTAGACCTGACTAGTTTTCCCTTGCAGTATGGGTAATTTTCTCCATACCCATTTGATTTTAGCATCCAAGCAAAAGAGAAGGATCAAATTGCAAGAAATTGGCTAAGTGCCAATACTGGTGGAAAAATGGGTTGCTGTCAAACCCACCATGGAAGTGGACTAAATGTCAGGCATGGTGAAAAATTGGGCATCCTTCAGATTTTATATGGGTCCCAAAATATTTTCATAATTAAAATACATGGAGGAAATATGGGTAGCTCGACCCTAAGCGGGTCCTAAAAACTCATAGCGAAGGCATAATATAGTTGCCTGGTTAAAAATAGACAAAGGATAGTGGAAAGGGAAGAAATTTGACTGTGTCATGCCTACCAAAAAATTAGGTTATTAAGCAGTCTCGAGGGTCCATCTCTTGATGTGTGAAAAATTACCAAGTGTCATACTTGGTTGAGAATTGGGTCACTGTCAGACTTCGAAGGGGTCTTGAAAGTATACCACACATGAATGGGTCCTAAATCACCGCCAATGCCAATGGAGCCCAAAAAGTCATCATGGAGGGCTTGGCGAAGAATTATGTCAATTTCAGACTTCGAAGGGGTCCTGAAAGTCTACCATAGATAAGGAATGTGGATGGTTCCTAAATTCCTATCAATGCTGATAGGGACCCAAAAATCTGCCATGTTGAAAAATATCACATTTTCATCAAGAACCATAGAACCTACAAAGGAAAGAGAAGTTGGGAATCCAAGTATCAAATCACTCTAAATTTGTAGCATCCGACTGGTAAAAGGAGCCCAACATTAAACTAGTAGGATATGGAAAACATTTCAACATAAAAGGAGTGGTCAACATTGGGTTTCAAGTTACATGAGTCAATAAATCACTACCTAGAGGTGCAGTTGGGCAAACATCGTGGAATAACATAATTTCCAGATGCATCAGGTGAATCAAGGGAACAAATGTAGCAAACGTAGCCCACTTCCATTTATCATGGGTATTTAGTTACCATGCATGAGATGATAGGAGAAATATATAGTCTGACCATTCCCCTAATGCAACCGCATTCCATGATCATACATCATGATTACCCATAACAAAATTCATTGTAAAAACTATACATATTAGAATAGAGCATTCAAAATGGATCGACTCTTTAGCTTTTACAACTCACATGTAAAGCTTTTGCTATTCAAGAAATACAAGGGGATTGCTATTTAACCTCCATGTTGTCTCATGTATGTATGTGTGAATATTTATTTGCTTATTTATGTTAAAATTGGGTGAATGATTTAGCTTTAATTTTGCAAGTTGGATTATGTGTGTTTCATTCTTTTATTCTGGAATTCGCTTTTGAACATACGTGATTAATGTTGAATGAGAAGGAACTAGTTGGTCTATTAGGTAATATCTTTAGATTCTAGTATTGGTTTTATTTTAATAATGCATGTGTTTGGATGCAACTAAATATATACCCTCCTAAGTTCTAGCTTCAGCTATTTTTTCTTCTTTCAGCACCATTATCACCCCCCATTAATTTTCAATAGTTAGCTAGGACTCCCAAGAAATCGGTCTCCTTCGGAGATTGACCAAAAAGCCTCATAGCTTGAAGGTCACCCAATGTTAGTCAAGGTCTATGGGCAGAAAAATGTTTCCTTAGATAGATTTTTGACCAACAATTTTTGACACGCTCGATGGGACCAAAGGTTCCATAGTTTGAGTAAATTTAGGTTTGGTGATACCCTATTTTGAACAATATTTCTCTTTAATAACATGGCGAATCCACTGGAGGTTTAACCCAGATTCATGATAGGTTGCCTTCAAAATTTTAGTACTACATATGCTACAAAAAACATAAGCCCACCATGCCACCAATAATTTTTTGCACACCCAATGGGATATAATTCCCATTGTTTGGTTAAATTAGGCTTCGATGATACTCTGGGTTAAGTAATTTATTTTTTGTAATCACCTGGTGACTCTGCAAAGGTTTGACCTAGATTCTATGATTAGTCACCTTTGAAAATCCTAATTGGATATCACTTTTCCTAGAGGACTCAAGATTTGATTGGTAGTATTAACCTCATCAGTGAAGAAATTATGCTCATCCGGTGACTCCCACATGAAGGAAGGATCTAGGAGATTTGAAAGATCATTGTCCCAGCAGGGACCTATGGCTCAAAAATATTATCCTAGGTGGAATGACATGGGTCCTCTCAATATCCCATATTGACATGATATTACCAAGGCTGCCTTGAGATCTTTACCAAGCTTTGATGATACAAAATATATTGCATTTGAGCATTGTCAGGATGTGGCTTCTCTAGCTACTATTCATAACATAGTATCTAAGGATGTGATGATCAAGCTACTCTCTCTCTCTTTCAAAGGGAAGGCATTGCTATGGTAAAAATCTTTAGAAAATGGAAGTATTTGCACATAGACCGATCTGGTAGAAGCACTCATTGATACATTTGATGACTTTGGAGACCCTTTTTTGTTGCTTACTCAATTCTCATTCAGCAAACAGGCTCCCCATGAAAGTATTCTCGACTTCAATGTCCAATTCAAAATAATGTGGAGAAGGATTTCCCATGAGTTCCAACCATCCCCTTCCCAAGTATACTTGTACTATGTTCGAGCCTTTAGCTCAAACATAAGAATTCTTGTTCAACAATATTAAGAAAAGAGATTCTTACATATTTTCAAGGAGTCCATATGAGCTAAAAATATACTAATGCAAGCCAAAAAATACCTCCCATGGAAGTTGCATATCTTCTCCACCCCGTCACATGTGTATTTTATGCTCCATTCCTAGAGAAGGTTAAATTGTGTTTGTATCAAGTAACAAACGATGATGCTTCCATCAACCCCCATTTGGAAAAACATTGAACATAGAAAAAATTAAAGAAAAGGATTCAGTGGCTGGTTGAAGAAGTTAAAAAAATGGAATAATAGTTCTCAAAAAACAAGTGATAAGGCCTTCATAATTGCAAACTGACTACACAATAATTTCAATAGCCTATTCATCTTCAGTTAACAAATTTAGAGAATTGTTAGAGACATCGCACTTCAGGGGAGAGCAAGTAAGGAAGGTAGGGACATTACACCACATCTAAATGTTAATGTGTGGGTACCAAGATTTACCTGTTATCCAAGACCTACAAGTTTCTAAGATACCCCCGATGTTTAGGATATGTTTATCCTCACATTTTTTAAAATATATGGGGGGTTGTATAACTCCATAGCACAACCAGATAATTTTACCAGTAGCTGGGAAAGTCATCATGGTGCCAAATCAAGGATTGCATCCTTTCTACATCGAAGGATATGAAAAACAATACAAGCTCTATTAAGAAACCTATATGCAAAACAAGGGTAAAATCTGACAATAGATCAAAAGGATGGTCAATTAAGCCTAGAATGAGTTTCGTATCTTCTTTCCAGTTGCCCTATGATAATCCAATGATCGGGTTACAAGCCCACCAGGGTGTAGAATATTCTAAATTCAACCACATTTGGAGTACCACTCAGAATATGGTAACATTAGAAGGAAATAAAGTGTGGATGATAAACTAGATGGTACCTATAGAGGGGAGATGTATGTATCTATTATCCCAAGAGCCAATGATGGTAAATAGGGCCAACAGGACAAGGCCAGGTCTTGTGTCGATCACTTATGCTTAGAATAGAGAATCCCCAAAGTAGAGGACAATGTCAAAATAGAATTTGGTTAAAGATGATTGTCCTTGGAAACTATGGCAAACTGATCACATAGAGGAGCTCAAGTTCAGTATCATATGGTTTAAACATTATAGGTTCATGGGATAACTCACAAAAGATCTTCCACCTTAGGTGTGTCAATTACGCCATAATTATGTGTACATATCTAGCAAGTAAATAAAAAAATACAGTAAGCACATGGCCACTTAGCATCTGATGTCATCTTGTACAAAGCATATACGTATAATTAGAAGGGGAATTACTACAGTAATTTATTGCAAGCTAATATAATCATCAATATTTGTTGAATAATGAATGTAGTATTATTTCCAAGTACCATCAATTATTGTTATTTTGAGAACTTTATTCCCTCCTCCCCGTGTCTTTCTTCCCTCCCTTTTTTTGGCTATTAAAATTTTGATTTCGTAACCCAATGGATAAGAACAAAACAATACATAATCTGTAGGAGATAAACCTAAAAAATTGCAGTAGTTTGAAGTGGAGTTGTCATAACTTGTGCAAGCGAAGTGATATGCCCTGCCATATATGCAGATGAGGTTAGCTGAGCAAAAGGTCACCAAAAAGGGATAATCCAAGTTGACATAAAGATGATGCCAAGAGATGATTCACATGAAACCAAATATGTCAAAAACAATGCCTAATCTAGAGGTATGCGTTTTGTGAGTACTAACTAGTAGAAGCATCCTTTGGAGATCCACCCTATATAATATGACAAGTGTAAGGTATAAGAATTACTATTGGAGAAATGATGGGTTCAATAGCAAAGCTAAAGAAGTACATGAAAACATATGATCGATAAAAGTTATTTCTACTAAACTATGTAAGAAAGAGTAGAATATGCAAATAAAACAAATACTCTTAGAAATATATTTGTTCTTGAGACAACATATAGAAATAATGAAGTATGCTCATAGAAGTGTAGTTTGTGGGGGTGTCCCATAGACCTAGTAATATCCCTTACCATTTTTCTGGGATAATTCTAGAACCACCTTCCCTTTTGTTTCTTTATTTTGTTAGGAGATTCCAATTCTTCTTTTGTTCATCTGTTAAATTTACCACAAATTTATTTGGTTGGTGGTATTTTTAATGCTTCTTATTCTGCCTCCTCTTCTATTTTTCCTCCTCTGTGTTGTTCTTTTCCCTCCTCCCCTATTTTTCCTCCTCCATGTAGGTTTTTGTTGTCTTTCCAGTTGTTTTTCCTCCTTGTGCTTTTTCTTTCCGCTCTATTTTTTTGGTCCTTGCCCCTTTTTATTGTGTATTTCCTCCTCCCCATCACCTACCACCCTCCTTTATCTTGCGATAGGTGCGAGTTGTTTTTCCTCCAACTTTTCTTCTATCCCCTTCTTCTCCTTTTATCTTGTGAGGAAGTGCTAAATTTCAAAAGTGACCATCTGAGTTTTTTTCCACAAAATGAAAATACCTTGTGAGTCACCAAGAATGTGGGTGAATTTTTGGTTGTATTCACTCACATGAGTCTTTTGTATAAACAAGATGACTAATAGCTAAGATAGATAATTTTGTAGACCCGACCAACTGTCCCTTGCAGTATGGGAAATTTTCTCCATACCCATTTGATTTTAGCATTCAAGCAAAAGAGAAGGCTCATATTACAAGAAATTGGCTAAGTTCTAATACTAGCAAAAAAATGAGTTGCTATCAGACATACCACAGAAGTGGGGTAAGTGTCAAGTATGGCAAAAAATGGGCATCCTCTAGATTTTGGATGGGTCCTAAAATCCTATCATAAAAATGCATGGTAGAAATATGGGTAGCTTTAAGTGGGTCCTAAAAACCCGTAGTGAGAGCATAATAGAGCTTCCTAGTGAAAAATGGACAAAGGATAGTGTAAAGGGAAGAAATTTGATTAAGTGTTGCACCTAATGAAAAATTGAGTTATTAAGCAGTTTCGAGGGTCCATATCTTGATGTGCAAAAAATCGCTAAGTATCAGACTTGGTAGAGAATTGGGTCACTACCAAAATCTAGAGGGGTCCCAAAATTCTGCCACACATGGATGGGTCCCAAATCCCTACCAATGCCAATGGAGCCCAAAAAACCATCGTGGAGGGCTTGGAAGAGAATTGGGTCACTTTCAAAATTTGTTGGGGTCTCAAAAGTATACCATAGATAAGGAATATGGATTGGTCCCAAATTCTCATCAATACTAATAGGGACCCAAAACTTTTCCACATTAAAAAATATCAGCTTTTCATCAAGATCCGTAGAACCCAACAAGGAAGGAGAATTTGGAAATCCAAGTATCAAATCACTCTACATTTGCATCATCAATTGGTAAAAGAAACCTGACATTAATCCAGTAGGAGATGGAGAATATTTAAACATTAAAGGAGTGGTCAACATCGATTTTTAGGTTACACGAGTCAAAAACCCACTACCTACAGGTATAGGTAAGCATACATCATGGAATAATAGAATTGCTAGATGCATAAGGTGAATCAAGAGACCACATGTAGCCAACATAGCCCACTCCCATTTATCATGAGTATCCAGGTACCATGTGTGAGATGACAGGAGAAATATACAGTTTGACCACTCCCTTGATGAAACTGCATTTCATGATCAAACATCATGATTACTTGTAATAGAATTCATTGTAAAAACTATATATATTAGAATGTAGAGCATTTAAAAAGGGTGAACATTTTAACTTTTACACCTCACATGTAAAGATTATGCTATTCAAGAAATATAATGGGATTACTGTTTAACCTCCATGTTGTCTAATGTATGTATGTGTGAATTTGTGTTTGCTTATTTCGATTAAAATTGGGTGAATGATTCAAATTTAATTCTGAAATATGGATTCTATGTTTTTTATTATCTAGTTTTGGAATTAAATTTCGAACATACATGAATAATATTGAATGATAATGAACTGGTTGGTCAGTTAGGTAATATCTCTAGCTTCTTGTGATGGTTTTAGTTTAATAATGCATGTGTTTTGATACAACTAAATATGTACCCTCGTAAGTTCTAGCTTAAACTATTTTCCCTTATTTAAGAACCCTTATCACCTTCCATTAAATTTTAATAGGTAGCTAGGACTCCCAAGGAACTGACCTCCTCCATAGATTGACTAGAAAGCCTCATAGCTTGAAGGTCATTCAATGTTGGTCGAGGTTTGTGGGCACACAAACCTTTCCTTAGATAGATTTTTGATAAATAATTTATTTTGCTAACTACTATATGACTTATTTAAGATGCTTCTACTTTGACTTTAGGATGATCTCTATGTCACCAATTTTCCAAGTATAGTCTTGCAATATTTTTTCTCCTTTTGCATTTTTTGAGTGCTTGTTACTTTCTTAATAGGAGTTTTTGTATTTTCAGCCATAGCTACTGATTTTATACTATAATAACCCTTTATTTATTATTTTGTTAATTGCACCTGTCACTGGATACACAATCCTTTCTTAAGACACCTCATAGGATCGAGAATTGTTACACTTAGCAATTTTGTAGATTAAATTCTTGTTGAATAATTTGCTTTAATAGCACAAAATTGACCATTGTGTAGTTATTGTGGTAGTTAGAGAACATGCTTTTCTTTTTCTTGGAGATCGAATTTTGCATTTTGCAAGGTCATGCAAAATATTTTGTATGTCAATCGAATTATGACTGTTATAATTATTAGGCAAATAGGCACATGCAATTTTAAAATTGCCATCAACTGGTTTTGGCTTCAACCAATTGGATTTTAGCTAAAGGATGGTGACACCTTAAACAAAGGGCTTTAAATTTAGGCCATTTATCACTATTGTAATAATATGGTCATTGATGTAGAATAGCTCATATGCATTATGTTCATGTTTGGCAGTGATACGATATGGGCTTAGACAAAAATGAATTGAATTTTTGATGATTCCCTGGTTTTGCTTTGTCTTTGTCCCATTTGAGTACAAGGTCGCTAATTTGATAATCGTGAAATATTTTACTCTTGTCAAACCATCATTTCATTTCGCCTAAATATTTTTATAAATTATTATAGGCATTTTTTCTTTATTCTTCCAAGAGTAAAAGTTATGCCATGCGAGCCTTTGTTACTCCAATATTTGAGAATTCTCTTTGGGTTATCAATTTCATTGTAGGCAATTCAAGATGTAAGGGGAGAACAACTTCCTTTCCATAGACCAAGAAACAAGGAGAATATTTTAACATATTTTTTACTACTATCCTATCTGCCCATTATGCTTGATCAAGTAATAGATGCTAACTTCCTTTATTTTTTCCAATAGTTCTTTTGATAATTCTTAACAAATTTTTATTGGTGGATTTGGCTAACCCATTTCCCTATGGATAGTAATTTGATGATGCTTATAGGTAAATACCATATTTACTAGTAAAATTAGATCCATTATTATTTATTTGTTAGATTTTGACGATGTATGATATAGGAGAAGGCAATCACAATATGTAAATATGCATAAAAGTAATATAATGTAACTTTGCAATATGACTAAAATATGCTATGAATGAAAAGTTACAAAATAGTATAATGCAATATAATGAAGGAAATGAACACTCCAAAACTCTAATGGAAACTACATTATACCTACTCACTACATAGTTGTAGAAACAGAAAATTGACCCACTTTGAGTAGGCAATATTCCTTAGTGCCCCTAAGAGGCCTCTCAACCCTTGCCAAGAGCAAAGGAAGGCCTCTCTACCTCCATTTTTTAATTTGTTTTCTTTTTAGCAAAATTGCACCCCATCTTTATGAGGCATGACTTTGCGCCAGCAATATCGCACCCCATCAGTATGGGGTGCGACTTCGCTGTTTAACCTAGTTTTTTAATTTAATTTATTTTATTATTTTTTAAGCCTACTTAGACCCAGGTTTAAACCCTCTCATGTGTTTTGGCATCGATTGTGAGTTTATTTGTGCCCACTTTCTTCCTCTAATTTTATCTATAAAAGGAAAGATGTCTTTGCTTAATCATAAGAACAACAAGACTAAGTGCAAGTGTGATATGCAAACTTTGTGCGATCTCTATACAAATTGATTAAGATCGAAATGTATAGTTCATTCTGATTTACTTTATTTGCTGCAAGCTAATCCTCGAAGTGTGAATTTTAGATTGATCTTCTATTGCGTGGATTGGATTGATTTAGCTATGTGACTTGGTGGATCCGTGGCGTAGTTCAGAGAGACAGTGTCCATGTAGATACTTGGTTCTCTTCTACATGCTTCTACGATGTCCATTAGGGTTTGATTACTTTATTGTCTGTATTTATTTCATCTTTTGCATTCGCTTCTTATTTTTATTTAGTCTATAGTGAAATCATTACTAGAATTAGCAAGGCATGACTTCACTTACCATAATTAGGGTAAAGTTATTCACAAAAGCAAAATCATGCCCCGTCAAAATAGGGCACGACTTTGTTGCTGTGATATCGCACCCGCTCCAGGTGAGGCACAATTTTTACCTAGGGCACACCAGGGGTAATTTTCAGATTTTGCTTTCACTATTGCATTCCATTTTGTCTCTAGATCATACTACTGTACTTTTATTTCTATTCTCTACTACTATATTTTTTATTTATGATTAATTATCCAAAGGTCAATTTCCACTTTTGTATTAAAAGGTCATCTAAAAGGACCTAGGGGGCTTGAATGCTATTAGATCTGTCATACAGTAGCCTATGCAGGCCCCCTAATACTAATTCCATTTTTCAGTGTTTCATGAGTGATATTGCAGAAACAAGAATCTTTGATATCATTGGACAAGAGGCAGAAAAGGCTAAATCAACCACCGGTCTAGATAAGTGCTCCTTTCATTCTATTGGTTGAAAGACTTGGTTTCATTTTTGATTCTTAGGCATATGAAAGTGAAAGACATTTGGATTACATCTAGGGATAAATTTTTGTGCATTTATCTTGTGTATGTCTCTGCTTTAAAGGTTTTCTAAAATAAACCCTAGGTTAGTGAGCATTCACAAAAGAGAATCATTCCAAGATAGCTCTTGTATGCTTGTATTTTGTTTTTAATTACATTATTCTATTTTATACATTGTCCTTTATCTTTTCATGCATAGACGTAGAAAGGCCAAACTTAGGTGATTGCATGAAACTGAATACATCAAACAATCCTGAATATCCTAAGGACTTGAAGCGAGTCCTAAAACTATTCCTGGTGAACCCTTCCCCCTAGTACCGAGTGTAGAGTACAACATACCCTCGTGGTTCACCCCACAAAAGGGTTCCCTCCTTGTAGATCCAACCTTTTTGTTTGGTAATTATACACGGTAGGGCAATTTTCCCCCTCTACATCTTTGGTGAACTCGACGTGAACACCTCATTTTTCTTTTAAACACTAAGCAAGATCATTAATTATATTTGAAAAATATTTAAGTAATTTAAATTTGTTTTTTAGTGTTTTCCCCTATTTTTTTTTCACTACTTCTAATGGCTCCTTTCCATAGAAGTTAGAGGAAAAAAATAGAATCTGATTATGTTCCCTTGGAAGATGATCAAATTGATAGGGAAAACCCTAATGTAGATCCTGAAGAGAAAGAAGAGGTAGACATGGAAATTGAAACCAATCCTGATCCTTTTGTTGGGCCTAATGGGAGTTATGCTTTTTCATCATTTGATCACATTTTGGAATTCATGAAAGCTCATAAGGAAAAACTATTGGAATATGTGGAATGAGAAGCTCGTCTTGAAAACTACAGAGATGTTTGTTCATCAATTTAGTACCTATATTGAAAAGGAAGTGACAATGAGAGATTTATATGATTTAAAGCAAAGTAAAGAGGAAAGTTTTTCATATTTTTTTTCTTGTTGGATAAGTTTAGTTGGTCGATTAAGACAACTTGTGTCTCAAAAGGATATGCTTGATATATTTATAGGAAATTTACAAGAATAGTTATCTTATGCTTTAGAAACTACTACTATCACATATTTAGACCAAGAAATTGAGTTAGCAAGAAAAGTGGAACAAGCTTTCATCAGGAGAGGTCAACTCAAGGTTAAATATGATAAGCCAACTAAATATCAACCTAAGAATAAACATACAAGAGGTAATAGTGATAGTAGGTCTATTAATAATTTTAATAACAACTTGCAAAATATTGTGCTTCAGAAACCTCCTCAAAGGAATTTCATGAGACTCAATATTCCTATAAAATTAGTTTTAAAGCAACTTCTAGATTCTAAGGCAATATAATTACCTCCAGTAAGACAACCAGATACTATATCTCGTTGGTATAAGGTAGGGCAATATTGCACTTATCATAGAGTGGAAGGACATTGGATGAACACTTGTAAGAAATTGAAGCATGTGGTTCAAGATTTAATTGATGCATGACACATTGACTTAGGAAATCTCCAATCAACGGGTAGTCAAAATATTTCTCAACAAGCTCCAACAACAAATCAAGATATGGGAATATTTAAGGATCCTTTACCTAAGCATGTGTAACAAGCATCCAATCAGGTGGTTCATCAAGATTATTCCCTATGCCATAGCAATGTGGTTGGTATGGTGGGGGTAACCATAAGAAAAGAAGCTCAGAATCAACAACATCAATGATGACAGAGTTTAGTATCTCAACCCGATACCATTTCAAAGGAAATATAAAGAAACAATTCAGCTACAAGGATTCCATCTATAGTATTGATACCACAATCACAAGTTTCATTTTATCTTTAGAAGCATCTAGCTAGTACTCCAGCAAAGATATTAGTGTTAGAACTATTACAGACTTCTCCTGATCACAAAAATGCTTTAATGAATTTTTTACAACAACAATCTATTTTACCAGATATCCCTTCTGACGCCATAGTGGAAACCGTAGGTTATTTTGGTATACATCATGTCTCATTCTAAAATGATGATAAACCTTCCTCAAAATTGCATGGATATTCATCACTTTACATCACCACACTTATTGGGGATACCCTTGTCAAATGAGTATTGATTGATAATGGTTCATCCCTTAATTTGTGTACATATAAATTATTTCAAAATTTGGATTAAAAGAGGAAGATTTAACAAAAAATGATATCATCATTAAATCTTTCAACAATGAGTCCCAAGAGGCCTATGGTGTCATATCTCTCCCATTAAAAGTGGGACCAAGGATATTGGATACTTTATTTTATGTGGTACATTATCCTGCTTCTTTTAATCTTCTCCTTGGGCGACCTTGGATCCATTCTATTAAGGCCGTCCCTTCTACTTTTCATCAATATCTCAAGTTCAAGTTTAAGAATAAAGTTATTACCATTCCAGGCGACCCTCAACCATTTGAATTCTATTCAAATATAAAGTTAGACCAAATAGATTCTTATTCTTGTCCTAGGACAAGAGATTATGGTGCAAGTAACTAATGTAAATACCTTTACAATAGATAGAACATAATACCTTGATTTTACACCTTATTATCTGAGATCTTCAAATCTCTTTTTGTAAGCTTTCTTTCTACTAGTTTTTATGGTGGCTTCATTGTACTAATCCTTGTAGGTAAAGGATGATTCGATGTTGTCTTCTTGGACAAATATCTCCTCTACTTGGCTAACTTAACAATGAATCCAAGCTAATAATCATGCAACTAATATGCCCTTAAGGTGGCTTAATCTTGCACTAATTTTACTTTCACTTAGTGCACTTCTAATAAGATTTTAAAAGATACTAATATAGTGTAACTACAATCTCCTTAAAACTCCTTAAAAGTAATTTATAATATGCACTAATGATAACTCTTAAATTCTTCTATAATCTCTACTCTACAACTTAATGTAGTATTCTTTTTTTTAACTTGATAACAGGAAGATGATATTTTTATTTCTTTTGAAATATATACAGTTCCCATTTTAATGTGCAGGTAATAGCCCTTAATAAAAACTATCTTTTGTACTTCCTTTAAAATTTAAAATGCAACCTTCTTTTTTCAACGTCTAGATTTAATAAGGTGCTTAATGAAGCTAAGTAATGAACTGAATATAAGTGTTTAATTAATGAACCCTTTGCACCTAACTCGCATACCTTTAATGATATATGAAGATGATGTAGATCTTGGTGTTTTGATTCACCAAGTTTCTACCTTTTATATGGTGTAATTACAACTCTTCTTGGTTGTATGGAAAAACTCTCTAACTCACCTAATTGTAGCTTTTGAAACCCTCTAACTTTTTGCCCTAAAACTATAGTAGGTGGCTTCAAATTCTCCTTTAGGATGTACCTTAGAAATTTTAAGTGTTGTAGTTGGGATTCTCCTCCAAGTATACTTTAATATTTTGCTATAGAATCAACAAACCCCTATATCTAAAATGTGCCTTCTTATCTATGAAAGACAATATCTAAATCTCTTGGATTTGGTAGGCTTCTTCAGTCCGTGTTCTCCTTCAACCTCTTTGTTAAATTATAGCTTCAATATCGACCTTCTTATCAAGAATCTAAAAGTATTGAGGTCTCCTTTGGTCTTCTTTGAAGTTTGGCAAACTGCTTGCCAAATATTTCTCTCTTGGGTATGTTGTCGCATGGAAACAATTGTCCTACTTTCTTCACTATCAAGAGCTTCTACTTGGTAGTGAATTTATCCAATGAGTTCTTCTAGGAAATCCTTTAATGGCTTATTTGAATTATTCAATAAGGCTCTCCAAACCTTCTCCTTGTTTCTCCTTGAGACATCTCCAAGGTCTTCAATCTTACAGCTTCTTTGGTCTTCTCAATGAGACATTTTCTTCAACCTTATATTGTGGAAGTATTGATTGTGAGATGTCTTAGATCTCTATAATCTACTACTTATATAATTTGGAACAGGACCTTTCTAGTCCTTCTTCACTTCTACAATTTGTAGGCTTCAATGGGATCACCAACTTCTAGAACTAGGAGTTCTTTAATAGGACCTTCTATGGGTCTCTTTAGCTTCTTTAGACTGATTTCTTCAATATGTTATCTGTAATATTTGATGAAGATCACCAATATCCTATCTTCTTCTAGAATATTCTTTGGAGTCTCTCGTTCACATCTGGAACAAGGATCCTATGGCATTTTCTTCTTCCGCACTACGCAAGTCTGCAACAACATTTTCCTCCAGTCTAAATATCTCATTTTATTTTATTTGTTGCTTTTGGTGCTAGATTGATTCTGAAGATGATATTCTTCCTATCTCTTTGTAGGAAAATTCCCAAATTTATTTGAATCTCATTTCTCCTACAATAAAGTATTAGGATTGTAATGGATGAAATTCTATGTGATAAATCTTCACTAGTTGACTTATCATTCTAGTGGAGTGAATGTTGAGTCCTAGTCTTCACAAGTTTTTCTACAACTCTGTGGAAAGACTCTAGCCAAATAAAATCCCAAAAATTTTGGGATTGATATTTTCTTCTCTCCTATCAATATCTCTTGTGACTCTCCCTATTCCTATCTGATCTACTATAGCTCTGATACCACTATTAGCTTTTTATGATGTAAAATATGGGAGAAAGCAATCACAAGATGTAAATATGAAGAAAATTAATATAATGGAACTTTACAATATGACTAAAATATGCTATTAATGGAAAGTTATCAAAATAGTACAATGCAATATAATGGAGGAAATGAACACTCTAGAACTGTAATGGAAACTATATTGTACCTACTCACTACATAGTAGTGATCATGCTCTGCTACACACACTGATATGATATATCTCTTATTGTTCTTGTATGCACACTATGGGCCCTATATAATTATATAGGTTGCTTGGCCCTTACTCTTCCTAGATACCTTTCCTATGACTCATGTACACATGGATAACTTGTACATTTACATCATTGCACATTGACACTTGTGTTTTTGTTACTTCTTTCTCAAGTAACCTAAGATAAACTCCTAGTATAACAATGTACCCAAGGTGGTACATTGTCATGTACCTAAATAATGTAATATACTCCTACTCCTACAGTGTCTAGAATATCAAACTTGGCGATTAACCTTTCTAATAAGTCAATTACTATATCTTGATTGGCCAATTTTGTGGTTGTTTCTTTTGTCCACCTAGTGAAATAATTAGTTATCGTTAGAATATACTTATGTCATACTGATGAATTTAGATTTATGATCTCGAAAAAGTCTAATCCCCACTACTAAAAAGGTTCTTCCACTGTTATTGGCTATAGTAGGAGTGGGATTTTTGTTTTTTTGACAAAATGTTGGTATTTTTTAGAGGTTGTAGCTATCTTAAAAGCATCTGTGAATATGGTGGGCCAATAGTACCCAGCTTAAATAATTTTTGTGATGGTGGTTTGCCTTGAATAATATCATCCAGATAGACCCACGTGAAACTCTTTTAACACATTTTTAACATATTTTAATTTTATGGAACATAGGACTTCATAAAAATTCTTTCTATGCAATCCTTCTGATAGTAGGAGATATTTTAGTGTTTTTAATCTATATTGATTCCTCTAAGAGGCATTCAATCCTTTTGGGCACCTACCTCTTTGAATTTTTTTTATTAACTTATCCATACAATTAGATTCTTTTACATGTTGCTCATTTTCAAAATCTATCTCAATGTTGTCTTCTATACACATATTTTAGTTGTGTTCTAATGTAGCAACCAACTATTGAAATAATTCTCTACCTTCTACAAATTTATTAGGGTGTATCTCAATGTCATACTCTTGTATTTTAATGATCCATCTAGCTATTTTTCCTCCTAATTCCCATTTAAGAATTAAGTTTCTGATATTTGAGTAAACTATATAGACTATCATGTTATCTTTTGAGGATATACGCAGTGGGAGAGATTTAACATAGGTCCTAATAAGATGCATTAAATATAAGAGAAAGTGATTATGCATTATGACTAAAATATATAGAAATGATGGAAATACAATGTCGTATGGAGGTAATGGTCACTCCATTAATATAAGCTAAAGAACTACATTGTACTCCATATAGAAGTTCTACTACTACCTACCACTCTCTACTATAATGCACTTGATCTCTTGATATGTCTCTATAAGGCCCTTTATATAGGAAGATAGATTCCTTGGCCAACACTCTACCTAGCTATACAAAGGGAAACTTTGCACATTACAACTTTCACATTGAAACTTGTGTATTTATTACATTGCTTAAAGTAACTAGCTAAATTCCTATTAAAGTAATCTCCTACTCTAACTATGTACCAAAGGTGGTACATTTACATGATCCAAATGATGTAATTTACTCTAACACCCCTTGTATTACATTATTTGGGTATTGAATATTTCAATCTTCAATATGGATCTTCTTCTTGATCTTGGAGTTTGATTTCTTCTTCTCTGTTCTTTGTAACATGTTCAAGCAAGTAGTTATTATCTTCATAACCCATTGTTCTTCTAAAAGAGCTTTCACTTCATAATAATTTGTAGGTTCTTACAGTTCTTCAATTTCTTCTATTCTTTGAGCTAGGTATCCTTTCTGATTCTCTTTACAATACTCCAATTGGGGATATTTGGTTGGATGCTAAAATTATTGCTGATGAGGATTGATTTGATATTACCGTGGTTGAAATCTGCTTCCCTTATTCATCTAATTTCCTTGATTCTAATTTTTGGGATTGAATCTACAATAGTTAGGACTATGAAATTTTCTTCATCCTTTTGATGATACAACAATATTTCCTTGTGGATTATCTTTTGATGCCATGTAGTTTTAGTCATTTTATCTTTAAATATATTCTCCACCTCATACTCTTGAAGAATATTGATTAGATCATAAAAATAAGTATCTTTACTTATAACTTGTAAATATGTAACTAAATATTTGTAGCTATCTCGAAGTGCTCTCATGGTTACTTGAGTAAGTAAGAAATTCATCTTTAATCTCTTCTCCTAAGGTTAATAATTTCCCTTTGATATCTGTTACCTTCCTTAGGAATAGTTCTATGCTATCACCAGTTCATTTTTAGGGAATGAAGCTGAGTTTGAAGATGAAGGATAGTGGCTTTATTTTTTCCTTAGAATATCTTCTCTAAGATTTTCCATGCTTTTGTAGATGTATTTGCTGAAATGATATAAGGTTGTATTTCATAAATGATAGCAAAAGTTATTATCATTACAGATTTTTCATCATTTTCTTCAAACATCTAAATTTTAGTATCACCTGTGCTTGGTTTTTTGCTATTCCTTGAGTTATATCCAAATTTTTTTCATATACTAAGATTGCTTTTACCTTATTTTTCTAGGAAAAATAGTTTGGACCTTTGAGTAATTGGGATTCTACAAGAAATAATTTGTTTGATGCCATGATAATCCTTGTGGTCCTCTTTTAAATTCCTTAGTATGATATCTTGGTGAAATTCTAGGTTTTGTAGGCTTCCTTATGACTTCCAAATGAGTTGGATAGTTGATAAGATTTGATATATGCTATTATTACCAAGTTTTATAGAATGCCTTATGTCTCCCTAGTAATTTTGGATATGCTAAATGACTGATAAAGTGATTTTGAGATTAATAGTTCAATTTTGGGTTAATTTTGTAAAGTTTTGTGAATAGAAAAAATCAACTTCTATTACACCTTATTACTCCTATTGAACTTAAGCACTTTCTAATTTGATGAGGTTCTAATGGTTGGATTTATTTTGTCCCTTTAATGTAGTTTTGAGACAAGTATACCAATTAGTTTCCAACTCTAGATAATTCTTAATGAATCTCCTTTTATAGTTTTTGATATTTGATATTTAATGTTTCTAAATTCCAATATCCTACTTTGGTGTAGTATTCCTTATAACTCCCTAATTTTGAATATTAGAAAACAATGATATTTGCAATAATAGAAATTTAATTTTCCAGGTAGAAATACTTATTTCTCCTATGTTTAATTTGCAAATATTAAGCTATAATTATTCTTTAATTTTGCTTTTAAATGTGGCTGATTTTCCAATAGTTTCAACCTTATATTACACCCTTATATCTCCTTCCATGTTCATTCAGTTAGACTTATCCAAAGCTTATGACAAACTGGATTGGTACTTCCTTATCAAACTTTTAAGGTAATTTGGTTTCTCTTAGGATTGGATGTATTGGATTATGGAATGTATCTCTTCAGTTTCCTACTTAGTTATGCCTTCCCAGTTGTTCCCAGCTTTCAAAGTGGCATCCCTTATAGGATGTTTTCCACAAAAAAAAGTCTTACCTTTATAATGCTACAAACCCCTACATACTCGATGCTAAACTTCATATGTAGATGACAATAATATTTAGTGTTCCTCTTGGCTATTATGACCAATGGTAAGCCTTAAATTCTCTAATATATGGGCATAGATTAAATCAATAGTATTTAATGCTGATTTTGAAATCAAACGGTGACTAGTTCTTTATTCTATTTTGATTGCAATGCTAGGATAGTGGATGCCTTAAGTCTAACCACCTTGACTAAGAGCTTTAATGCTTTATACACTGCTAAAAATGCTTCTACGAATGCTACTATGACTGCTACTATGAATGTGCTATGAATGCACTCTTCCTTGGTATTTGGCACCTCAAATAAGATTTGAATCTTATAGTGGGTGACAAGTGTGACGATAGTTTCATTTTAATGCTTGGGAGAGAGATAAAACCTTTATTGATGCTTGGAGTTTTTTACAGAATGGAAGGTGAGCATTACAATCTTGTTTCAACACTTATATTCCTCCTTCTACACAATGCCTTCTTGGAATTTCTTTCAAGTATGCAAAGGGTGAGTGCTCATGTGGGAGACGTTAGGTTTTCCTTCAAGGTGACAAGTATCACTTTTCCTTTTTGCATGGGCATTTTATTCTCAACGTCTCTCAATCCTTAATGTATACTTTATAAGGACAATGTATTATGGCTAGCTTCTCCTTTACTGTATGCTTTCTATGGTGCTTGGTGCAAACTAGTTCTAACTGTAATAATGAGCAATGCTTTGGTGGCTATGGGCAATGCTTTGGTGGATTTTTAAGATAATCCAATGGTGCCCTTGAGTGCTCCTTATGGACATACATCTAGCTGGTATAGACTTTTTATGCTTTGTTTTCCTCCTTTTAACCTGCTAAGTATTTGCCTTTGTAGATAATACTCTTCCTTCCTTGTTTTTGTTTGTAGGTACGTTGATATGACTGTCCAAAATTGTGGATAGTATGAGCTATTTAAGAAGCTCTTTTACCTTGTTTGGATAATGCTCTTTACATGGCCGCTTTGAACTAATTTCTCCTTGTGAATAATGTACCTTTGTGGCACTTAAACCTTGTCCTTTTTCCTACATAGGATAGATTAGTCTAGTGCAAGCTAATGTAAATGAATTTGTGAATACAATACCTTTTATGCACCTCCTTTTCCTGTTGTAATCACAATGACACTGAGAGGGGGGGTGAATCAGTGTGTTCTTTAAAAACTTAAAACAAATTTAGACTTTTAAATAAACTGCAGCAGATTAAAACAGAAATAATAAAAGTACTAAGAGCATCACACATAACACGACATTTTAACGAGGTTCACCGATGTGGCTACTCCTCAAAAGACTGCTTGGACTACCATCCAAATCCAGTCAAATGCAAAGCTACAAATTTACATAATCATTCACCAGGACCAACTGGTAAGAGGCACCAACCTCTAAATTTTATCTGCTACAACAGAATGAGCACCAACTCCAATTTTTCCAGCTCCAAATGGAAAGAGGCACCAACCCCTTTTACCAAGCTACAACTTGGAGATAGTAATAAAAATTGCAGAATTAAACTGTCACCTCAATTTGCACGATCTGCTATTTTTCTTGCGTTCTGCTGCTTTTCAGCATTCGACTGCTGCTATGAAAAATGATTTGCACTTTTTCAACCACTCCTCTATATCTCTCTGCGTTCTCTGCTGCAACTTCATAGAAATATTACTTCTACAGCCAGCACACTATCATTTCACACTCGGAACACGACTTCTGCATACCGCGTTCTTATCTTCTCTTTGCACCACTCACTCTGCTGCACCTTCCATGAAATCTCACTTCTACCATCTACGTATTTTTGCCTCGGACTTTAAACACGCCGTCTGCATATCGCTCTCTTTGTTCTTGATCAGTCGATATGCACTCACTCACTATCTCATCGCTGTGATCTCTTTTCTTTAACTCCAAAGAACTATCATCGACTTACACTCTACTGTACACTAACTTCATTCGCATATATCGCATCACGCCCCCACTTCAACCTTGCAACAGTCCCGCATTTTTATAGAAGAGAATATCCCATCAAAACATCCTCAAACATGTCGGCTGCAACCCTAATTAGGTCAACATGAAACCCTAGAATTTTTCGGTTGCTTAACCTTGCTTTGTCAGCAGGAAACCCTAATTGATCCGTTGCAAAAACCTAACAACGTCAGCTTTGAAAACAAGCCGATGAACAGCTTTAATTTAATTTTAAAATATTAATTTAAATTTTAATTAAATAAATAAAATTTAAACTGGATATTTAAAATTAAATATCTTCATCATCGGAGCACCTTTTTCAACAAAACGAAGAGCTAACTTGGGTTTTAAGAAAAACCCATTTCAAAACTGTTGACCATGGATTTAAACAAAACCTATAATTTAGTCTACCTTGGTTTTCACAAAAACCCTTTCGCTCTTTGACATCAATGACAACATCAACACTTGAGCAAGGGCAATGTACCCAAGGTACCCAAAATTGCCAACAATCTCCCCCTTTGTCATTGATGGCAACCCTTTACTAAAAACACATCTTCAAGAGCCAAAAATGAAATCAATCTCTTTGAAGTTTTTCTCCCCTTGACTTGAAGCTTTCCTCTTCACTTGAAGCTCTCCCCCTTACTCATATCTCTCCCCCTTTGTCATCAATGGCAAAGGGCCACCTTTGGGGATCGAAACTAAGAATGAGCCTCTTAGCTTAGTCCCTCCCCCACCTCCTGATGAGGTGATTAATTCTGCTGTGGGAGTAAAACTCCCATTAGGGACTGATCAACATCAACGTCTATAACTTCCTTGTCGGGTCTTCTCTTGAACTCTTTGACCATATTCTTGTTCCTGTCATTGTTCTGATCCTTGGACTTGATCATGCCACTGTTCCTATTCCTATATCCTGGAATTTCAACTCGCACCGTCTCGACAAGTGTGACTTTTATTGTTGCACTTATAACAAGTAATAGTGTTGTTTCTTTTAGGCATACCTGTTCTTTGAATCCATATGTTATGACTAAGCCAGTTCTGAATAAACCTATTTTGACCAAGCCTGTTAGTGTGATGTTCTTTTGTTTTAAACGAAACTCTGGTCTGTTTACCATTTTGACATGAAGCACACATACTATTTGTAGGTTTTTTAATGATTGGAATATCTCTCATTGCTTGTTTAGCGCTAATTCTTACCAGATTATCAAAACTTATGTGTCCAAGCCTCTTATGCCACAACCAGTTCTCTTCTTCTTGTCCCATGAAGCACATACCTTCTGAAAACTCTGAGAGTGTGTACAGATTGCCAGACGTCCTTGAGCCGGTTGCTATTAATTTCCTCTGTTTATTTTTCTAACTTCACAACCATGCTTCTTGAAAACTACTTCATGTCCTTTGTCACAGATTTGACTCACACTCAATAGATTATGTTTCAAACCATCCACATATAAAACTTCCTCTGACTTGATCTTTCCTTCACTAATTTTGACCGTTCCTTTACCTATTATTTTGGCTCTGTCATTGTTGCCAAATTTTATAGAACCACCCTCATACTTTTGTAGATTTTTGAATTTCTGTTTGTCACCTGTCATATGACTTGAGCAACCACTATCAAGAATCCAAGGAACATGTTTATTATGAGCTCTAAAAGCTGTCTGCACTATTAAAGAATCCTGTTCTTTCCTGAGCTATTCTTTTTGTTTCCATTCTGTTTTAATTGTGGTATTGGGTTCTAGCTATGACTTCCCCTTTTTAGAATTTTGCACATATCCTTCAGTATAAATTCTATTTTTTTTTGCTCTATACGGTTGAAATATGCTTTCATGGGGTTGATATGAAACAGACATACTATGACAATTTCTGGCAATATGACCAAAGTTGTGACACTTAAAACACTCTACTACATAACTCATTAAAGGAGAAAACACATTTCTACTAGTGAAACTTCTTGGACCTACGTTGTATTTGCAGTCAACAATTTTATGCCCATAAACATTACACTTGAAACAAAAACCATAGAAATAATGATTAAACCTGAAAGATGGTCTTGGCCAGGTTGTTGTTGGAGCCTTGGATCTTCTATTATTTTGATGTGTGACCTTAGTAAAGCCATCATTGTCACTGCTATTTCGGGTCCGGCATTATATCTTTCTTTTGCTCGATTCTTGTCTTTGTTCTTTTCACTTTCAACATTGCTTGCTTTTGGTCCAGTTGATGATTCTCCTTCAGAAAAGCCGAGACCAAATTTGATACTCGTGGATATTTGATCGCTCAGAATTTTGTCCAATTTCATCGAGCTTTCTTCACGTTTTACATGACAGTTGATTTTTCGATCCAGCTCTTGTATCTGTATTCGAAGACTCACATTTTCTTCTTCCAATTTGCTGTAGTGGTCTATCTTCATGGATACCTATATTTCCAAATCTTCAAAAATTTTCTTGTATTCTTTAGTTTGTATTTTTAAACTGGCAATAATGTTGTTTGCATCCTTAAGTTTCCTTGACAATTTTTCATTCTTCTTTTTCTCCGATTCCCATTTCGTAAGGGCAGACACTAGCTCACCCTCTAAATCAACTTCAGCCTCAACTTCTTCAACTTCAGAGTTCATTCCTTCTGCCATTTCTGGTTCAATTTTCTCAACCATAGGAACTAAAACTGGTTGGGATGCCTTTTTGGATGAGGATCTATTCTTCTTAGCCATTGTGTACTAATCCAAGATCAACCCTAACTGATTTAGCCAAAATTGGGAACCTTGCTCTGATACCAATTGTTGTAATCACAATGACACTGAGAGGGGGGGTGAATCAGTGTGTTCTTTAAAAACTTAAAACAAATTTAGACTTTTAAATAAACTATAGCAGATTAAAAAAGAAATAATAAAAGTACTAAGAGCATCACACATAACACGGCATTTTAACGAGGTTCACCGATGTGGCTACTCCTCAAAAAGACTGCTTGGACTACCATCCAAATCCAAGAAAATGCAAAGCTACAACTTTACATAATCATTCACCAGGACCAACTGGTAAGAGGCACCAAACTCTAAATTTTATCTCATACAACGGAATGGAGCACCAACTCCAATTTTTCCAGCTCCAACCGGAAAGAGGCACCAACCCCTTTTACCAAGCTACAACTTGGAGATAGTAATAAAAATTGCAGAATTAAACTGTCACCTCAATTTGCACGATCTGCTATTTTTCTTGCATTCTTCTGCTTGTCGACATTCGGATGCTACTGTGAAAAATGATTCGCACTTTTTCAACCACTCCTCTATATCTCTCCACGTTCTCTACTGCAACTTCACAGAAATATTACTTCTACAGCCAGCACACTGTCATTTCACACTCGGAACACGACTTCTGCATACCCCGTTCTTATCTTCTCTTTGCACCACTCACTCTGCTGCACCTTCCATGAAATCTCACTTCTACCATCTACGTATTTTTGCCTCGAACTTTAAACACGCCGTCTGCATATCGCTCTCTTTGTTCTCGATCAGTCGA
The DNA here is from genome assembly GCA_028583015.1 of Wollemia nobilis. NCBI lineage: Eukaryota > Viridiplantae > Streptophyta > Pinopsida > Araucariales > Araucariaceae > Wollemia > Wollemia nobilis. The sequence goes on along the minus strand of JAQPPZ010002969.1, from coordinate 8,803,545 downwards.
TACGCACTCACTCACTATCTCATCACTGCGATCTCTTTTCTTTAACTCCAAAGAACTATCACTGAATTACACTCTGTTGCACACGAACTTCATTCGCATATATCGCATCACGCCCCCACTTCAACCTTGCAACAGTCCCGCCTTTTTATAGAAGAGAATATCCCATCAAAACATCCTCAAACACGTCGCCTGCAACCCTAATTAGGTCAACATGAAACCCTAGAATTTTTTGGTTGCTTAACCTTGCTTTGTCAACAGGAAACCCTAATTGATCCGTTGCAAAACCCTAGCAACGTCGGATTTGAAAACAAGTCGGTGAACAGCTTTAATTTAATTTTAAAATATTAATTTAAATTTTAAATAAATAAATAAAATTTAAACTGGATATTTAAAATTAAATATCTTCATCATCGGAGCACCTTTTTTAACAAAACGAAGAGCTAACTTGGGTTTTAAGAAAAACCCATTTCAAAACTGAGCGACCATGGATTTAAACAAAACCTATAATTTAGTCTGCCTTGGTTTTCACAAAAACCCTTCCGCTCTTTGACATCAATGACAACATCAACACTTGAGCAAGGGCAATGTACCCAAGGTACCCAAAATTGCCAACATTTCCAACCTTATTTTTTTTGGTTTTAATGGTATCTTTCTTGTAGGCAATGGCAAATTTTGAGGTGTCTCATTTGCTTTATTACTTTTGGTAATAAAACCAAGCTAATAACCACGCAGATAGAAGCTTTTGTAGAAGTATTTTCTACACCATTTTTTTTGTAAATAGTCCTTAGTGCTCCTTGAATCTAAGACTCACCAAGTCTCAATTTGTAGCTTCTTTTACTTATATTGATGGTGACTTTATTCTCTACTCCTTGGAGAAATATGATATAATTTTTATGTTGTAGGTTCTTGTAGCACCCTAAAATTGGCGCAGTTAAACCTTAGTAAAAAGATAAAAATTTGAATTTTAACCCAAACCACCCGTTACCCGCTTTCCTTGTTTTTCGTGCCATTTTTAGGATTTGTTTTGACCGTTGGACGATATCGTCGACGATCAGACGAAATCATCCCAGATCTGACGAATTCGTCTGGAACAGAACGTCCAGACGATTTCATCCCAAAACCAAAATTTCATAATTAGCTTCTGTTTCAACAACTTCTCTAACTTGGGCAGAAAGCGTGTCTACGTAGTTAGAGTCTCCCCATTGGAGATCTCCCAAATTGGGATGATCTCCAACCTCCTAACCTCTCCCTAATCCTATATAAACTAGGATTTTCTTAGTTTATCCCCCTAAACCCCCTGGCTGACTGATTTCTTTGCAAATTTAACTTTTCATGCATTAGAATACCTTCGCACCTTCATTTGCATTGCGTATTTCAAGTTTTCTTGCAGGGATTTTACTATTTTTCAATCGAAGCAAGCTCGGATCATCGCAGGCGATTCCAGATGATTTCGGATGATCCTATCGTAGATCGGCGATGATCTCGTACGATTGGAGGTGATCTCGACTGTAGTCCAGATTGGGGGCAATCGAAGCTCGAAGTTTGTATTTCTTTATCTTCTCTCTTCATTTCTTTATGCATTAACTTGGTTTATTCTATTCTTGCATCCTGGAGTTCACCTCATTTAGCATAGATGCATGATAAAGTTAAAATAAATTATTAAACTAATGCATTTCTTTTAATTGCTATCTGGATCTATCATTTAGGCAAATTTACTATCATTTCTATCATTTCCCTTGCTTTTGCAGTTGCATTTTTGGTTTTTGGTATCTATTTCTGTGACTGCAGGTTTCTGATGAATTTCTGACGAATTCGTCAGATCGATGATGATCTCGTCTGATCTCAGATGACCGACTGAGATCTGAGATGATTCTATGCAATTTCAGATGATTACGTATGATTTGAGATGATTTGGACTTCTACAAACCTCAGAATCTTCATCAGACATCCGAAATCAGGTATATTCTATCCTATTTAGCATACTCTCTGTGTTTAGCACTTATTCATGTTTTCTATATTCATATAAATCAGCATTGGCATATAGAATAGCTTAGATTCATCTTGGCCAAACCTAGGAATTGAATGATTAAAGTATAAAATGAACACATCAAACCTACTCTCAACCTAGGTGTGGAAACTGCCACTCAAAAGTTTCCTGGTGAACCCACCATCCATCAAAAATTCACCCTTATACCCCTCCCCCGAGAGGCACGACCTTCAAAGGGCCTCTCAGTCCGAGGTATTGTCCCATCCTTCTCGCATCCCCCTTTCGGGCATGGATCCTATAGCCTGAAGGTAAGGATGCAAAAAATTTGGAGCGATACATTTTGGTGAACCCGACGTGAAAACTAAAAACCTTTTGAAAACAATCCAAAAAAAAAAAACAAAAACATAAATGCATTTAGAATCATCAGACAAACAATTAAAGATTGCATATCATATTTAGATGGTAGATTATAATAAAAGACGAGTTGTCACCATTAATGTTGAGAATCAATTAGCAGCTATAGAGATTACTTCTTTGCTTAGAGTATCTCAAACATATAGAGTCCCACCTTTATGGGACGAACTTAATAGGAGATTGAATCTTATTTCATCTAGATCAACCGAACTTAGGCAAATCAAGAGGTTTGTCCTAGATAGAATCCTGGATCCCGATCAAGTGACCTTATATCATGAGCTTCAGAGAGCTTGCCATAGGTGGTTAGCAGATAAAAGAGCCCTTGTGTCTTCCGAATTGTACACCTTTGAGGAATACCTCGACAATGCAGCTATAGTACATAAATTTCTATCTCGTATAGAGGATCAAGAGGTCGTTCTTACAGATAGAAAGAGATGGAATAGAGTTCCTAGAGCTGTGTTATATCGAGAGTATTGCCATGAGCTCTATTTTTACAAGTCGTAGTCGAAGTAGATAACATCACCATAGCACACTTTGTCAAATTCTTGAAAAACCATTTCCAATTTGAAGAGGAGCATTTCATGACTCCCGATGAACTTGATCCCATCAATGACATCTATAAACTATTTATAGAAAACTAAGCCATTCTTTTATTATTATTATTTCTTGCATTTAGTATACTGTTTGTTCTCTTTATAATATTATCATAAAAACAAAAACAAAACAAAATATAACAAAAATCAAAACATTTTCTTTTAAGTATTATAGTAGGTATATAATTAAAATATATACCTCCCAAATTTGCTGCAAATATATATATATATATATATATATATAAATATATATATCAATATATATTTGCTAAAATCTAAATTTAAGCATAATGACTAGACTCAGGAATGGAAAACAGATTGAAGTAGAAGAAGATTGGTTAGGAAAACCAATAAATAAACCAGATGTCCTTCCTGAAGACCCAATTCAGGAAGAAGGAACCCTAGACCAACAAGAAGAAGAATTTGTCTGAAGGAAATGAACAAAGAGAAACTGTTAGAGAGGAAGGATCCTCATCTCCTAAAATGTCTTCGAAAGGAGCTGTTACTTTTGAGAATATGGAACATTTCTGGAAGTTCCTCAATACTAATATTGGCGCCCTTAATAGAGCAGTCCATATGGACAAGGATCAAATTAGTGACACTCAAGCAACCCTAGAAGAAATATATCACACACGCACTAATCCCTTGTCCTTCGTTGATCAAGAAAGTGATCAAGTTGGACCATCCAATTTGGATATGGCCGCTATAATCCAGAACATGCAACAACAACAGGTTACCCAACCATCTAGAGTGCCTGTTACCAAGCCTAGGGTTATTCCCACACAAAAGAAACCGTCATTCACTGCTCTATTTCGCCAAGTTATTGATCAACATACCTCAAATCAACAAAAGCCTAAAACAAAACCAAACACCAATTTCCAACAATCTGGGATACAACATAATGCTACAACAAATCTTCTTCATAATACTCTTCCTACCAACCATTTGCATAACAACAATATAGCATCTAATCCTTACGTCACGCCATCCTACGCTCACAAATCCCATACTCATGTACCACCGAACCAATATGGTGGACAAACTGGTAATCTGGAAGCCATGGTGAAACAGTTAGTCTCCCGCATGGACCAGATAGATCCCTACCGTCCCTCGTACAATTATCGAGAGATGTGTAGTCAGCCTCTAGATCCTATAGTTGTAGCACAACCATATCCTAAACACTTTCCTATGCCTGTCCTACCTATATACAAAGGAACCGAAGATCCCATAGAGCATCTTCGTATGTTTAGGATAGCGTGTCATGATATATCACATGATGATTTGTTATTACTAAAAATGTTCCCAAAAAGTTTAGGAGGAATGGCATTAGAGTGGTATTATCAATTACCCACTCATTCTTTGAGGAATTTCGAAGAGACAACCGAGTCTTTTGTGCATCAATTTAGTGCCTACATTGAAAGGCATGTAACCATTAAAGATTTGTACAACCTAAAACAAGACAAAGATGAATGTTTTGCTGATTTCCTAGCTCGATGGAGACAGTTGATAGGAAAATTGCACTTTGTGTTACCTTATCGGGAAATGCTGGATATCTTTATCAATAATTTACAAGAACAACTATCCTATGAGTTATCAACTGCTACCTTGACCACCTTCGATCAAGCTATAGATTTAGCTCGAAGAGTGGAAGATGCTCTCATTAGGAGAGGTCAGCTTAAAAAGAAAGATGATGAGAAAACATCCAGAAATCAATATAAAAATAAACAAGTTGTGGGTGATGGAGTCACTGATAGTAGAAATATCGCTACTGTTAATGCTACGAAAACAACAGAGAAGTTTATACTGAAACCTCCTGATAAACCACCCCAAGAATTTACTAGGTTAAATCAACCTTTATCAACCATTCTCCCGCAATTATTAGAACGAGGTTTGATCCAATTACCAAATATCCGGGAACCTGATCCAACTATACCCGGATACAGAGCTGATTTACACTGTGATTTCCATAGAGGACCTGGACACGCTACCAACTCTTGTAAAATATTAAAACATAAAATACAAGATTTAATTGATAACAATGAGATGGAGGTGCAAGCCTTCCAACCTAAACAAAATCCTCCTAATAATGCTCAAAAGAACATCCCCCAAAATCAGAATCAGAATGCCAATCAATCATTGGACATATTTCAACATCCTTTACCAAAGCATGGTAAAGAGGTGGCTAATCAAATTGAGCATCATAATGTTCCCCCTCCTACCCGATATGTAGGGACTATTAGTGGACATTTACCTGCTCATGATCCGCAAATATTTGACACAACTTTATCCATGGTTACGACCAGACCTCTATATAATATTCGAACACCTGATCTTAGTGATACAGAATACGAGACTGAAAGTGACATGGAAATCACCTCAAATCAATCGAATAGTTTTGAAGATGAATCAGATGCTATTCAACCCATCACAAATTCTATGGTTTCGAAAGAACCATTTCCTAGAAGAGTCACTACTAGACCATCTTCTCACCAATTACTTTCTAATGAACAAGCCATAAACGCTAGACCAAGACCCATTCATCATCCACAAAATAATATTGTAGGTACCATCGGAGTCGTTACTCGACAACAAGCTCAAAATTCTCAACAAGATCAAACTCAGAACGATGGCTCAGCTCCATTTGTTTTGAAAATTCCTAATAAAGGGAATCATGCGCCTAATGTTCAACCTAAACCTCCTTATAATATTAATGAACAATTATCAAATACTACAACTAGAATTTCCCTTTTGGACCTTTTAAGATCTTCTCCTACACATAGGGATGAATTAATGCTCACATTAAGCCAAATGATGGTACCACAAAATATTCAACCTCGAAGCCATGTCCAATACTATCATAACTCGAGAAGTCGATTGTATTGACTTCCGGGATAGAGATATACCACAACATAGTTTACATAAGGATAACCCCTTATATATTACTGCCCTAATTGGAGATGTAGCAGTTAAACGAGTCTTGATTGATAATGGTTCATCTTTAAACATTTGCACTTTTGACTTCTACCAAAGATTTGGGTTTAGAAGTGACGAAATGAAAAGAACTGATATGATTATAAAAGCCTTCAATGACGAAACACAAGAAACGTGTGGAGTTATTACTATCCCATTGCAAGTTGGTCCTAGAACCTTAGACACGACCGTGTTTATTGTACATTGCCCTACATCGTACAATATACTCTTGGGTCACCCTTGGATCAACGCGATGCGAGCTGTTCCCTCAACTTTACATCATTGTGTTAAATTCAAATTTAAGAATCAATTGGTTACCATTCATGGTGATCCCAGACCCTTTGATATGTGTGCTTTGGCAAAACCTGTTGGAGTTCAATTTTGCCCTGCTCTGTCATCCACACATCCTGATTCTAATCATCCACCTAAACGTGTGAAACACACACTCATAACATCATCTACTTTTTCCCCACCAACTACACCTCTACATATAGTTCAACCATCTTCCGAACAAACCACATTAGGACCTCAAAAAGATCCTAAACCCACAACCAATGCTTCTTGTTTTACTCCTATAACTTCCATACCTATAGATCCATCCATAGACATCTCTACAACATCTACACCTACCAGAGGCATATTTTCCGCATCCAAAAATATAGGAAATGTTCCTTCTACCTCTTACGCTCTTACTGATGAGCTCTTACCCGATTTATCTAAAATTCTTATATCAGAGAAAACAAATGTTGCTATGCAAGATTCCCTTATTTTAAATAAATTGCCACCCTCTCCTCGTACTTTGGGCCTCCCACAACCTATGGGAAGTATCTACCAAGTCGGGAGCTGTGCTTTTATTTATAAGGGATATGACTGGGGAAGAATACCTAGAAACATCAAGACACATTATGATGGATATGCTCGATGTTATTTTACTAATGAGTATATTAAAGCTAAGCCTATAATGCTTAAATTGGGATATAAAGGGAAAGGTTTGGGACCTTTCCAGAATGGTATGAAAGAACCTTTTGAGGTAGAACCATGGCCTCGCCCGATGTGGTGTGGGCCTATTTCCTAGTAAAGGTCAGCCCTTCCCATTTGAGGATGATGACCATCTCATATGTTACCAAGATTATTTGGATAAACGTGATGCTTTGCATTTAAGGAATAACCCATTTACATGTAATATGCTATCCATAGCTTACCCTAAGATGATTGCTGAATCCGACGATGAGTTGGAGGGAGATATCTTCCATGATGTCTCCATTGAGGAATTGTTACATAATGGATTTTATTTCGATGGCTCTATACCTAGTATAGCCCAGCTTGAGGCCACGACTCCTCAAGATGAATTATCCAAGCTAACCTTAGAAGAATTACAAGAATTGGGCGTTTCACCCACCCCACCTAATTTTGAGAGAGATCTACACATGGAAGTAGAAAACGTCATAAAAATTAACATTGGAACCGAAGATAACCCTCACATAATCAACATTGGATCAGAATTGAGTCAAGAAAAACAAGATAAATACATTGCATTCCTTAAATAATATGAAGACATTTTTGCTTGGACATATGAAGATATGCCAGGATTAGACCCTTCTGTAGTTATGCATCACCTAGTAGTCCATCCGGATGCTAAACCTGTTAAACAAAAACTTAGAAAAATGCATCCTAAAGTGGCCTTACTAGTCAAAGGGGAATTAGAAAAACTCTTGAAGGTCATTTTTATACAAGCCATTGATTATGCTGAATGGATCTCGAATGTAGTTCCAAGTAACTAAGAAAGAAGCTACCAAAGTTAGGGTTTGCACAGACTTTAGAGATATTAATGTTGCATGCCCTAAAGATGATTTTCCTCTTCCCAACATGGATCAGATCATTGATTTTACTACTGGGAGTGGAATGATATCCCTAATGGATGGATTCTCTGGTTATAATCAGATCAGGATAGCTCCTGAAGATCAGGCTAAAACAACCTTTATTACCCCTTGGGGAACCTTTTGTTGGAAAGTGATGCCATTCGGTTTGAAGAATGCAGGTGCAACATATCAACGAGCCATGACTTATATCTTTCACGATATGATGCATGATATTCTACATGATTATGTAGATGATATTATAGCTCGTTCCATCAAGGAAGATGATCATTTAGATGACTTGAGAAAAGTATTTGATCGGTTAAGGGAATATCTTATCCGATTGAATCCAGCCAAATGTATATTCGGAGTTAAGTCCGATAAATTATTGGGGGTTATAGTTTCTTTACGTGGCATTGAAATTGACCCTCTCAAGATCATGGCTATCACTGATATGCCCGCACCCACAAATATATCCGAATTACGAAGTTTACAAGGTAAGCTTCAAGCTATTCGTCGCTTCATCGATAAGTTGGCGGATAAAATCAGACCCTTTCTTAAGCTTCTTAAGAAAGATGTCTCTTTTCATTGGGACGACGAATGTCAGGAAGCATTTGAACTCCTCAAACAATATCTCCTTAAACCACCGGTGCTTTCACCACCTAGATCTGATCGTCCATTTATCTTGTACATTTCTGCTTCAGATTTTGCCTTAGGAGCTATGTTAGCTCAACTTGACGATGAGAAGAAAGAACGTGCTAATTATTACATTAGCAGAACCTTAATCAGTTATGAAACTCGCTATACAGTATTAGAGAAGTTATGTCTCACCGTCGTATTTTCTACACAGAAATTATGCCATTATATGCTCAGTCAAAAAACGTATGTTATTGCTAAATTCGACCCTTTGCGATATCTCATGAGTCGACCTTATTTATCTGGTCGCACAACAAAGTGGGTTCTTGCGCTAAGCGAGTTTGAACTCATGTTTATAGGACATAAGTCTGTTAAAGGTCAAATCATAGCAGATCAATTAGCTGCTGCACCTTTAGAGTCTACCCATCCCCTCATCATTGAGTTTCCTGATGAATGCCTTAAACTAGAGGCAGACCATCCAGAGCAATGGTCCCTATACTTTGATGGAGCCCGATGCATGAGTGGGGCTGGTGCAGGTATTATTTTAATATCTCCGTAGAAACATCTTATACCTCTGTCCTTTAAATTAATGTTTGCTTGCACTAATAATATTGTTGAATATGAGGCTCTAATCCTTGGATTACGAGCTGCCTTGGCACTAAAAATTAAAAATCTATTGGTTTTCGATGATTCTCAACTTGTCATAAATCAAATCAATGATGTTTATCAGACTAGAGATGATAAATTACATCCATATAAAGCATATGTCTTACAATTATTATCTTTATTTGATCAAGTTACCTTGGAAGCTATTCCTCGAACTAGCAACCGTGCGGCTGACGCTATGGCTGTAGCTGCATCTCTTTTGCCCTTGGAGTTAGATGATGAATATGCTACCATCATTATTCATCGACTCCAGGAACCCGCTTCAAATAAATCATGCTTAGAACCTTTGGATGTGTTTTTAATCAATGAAACTACTCCTGAACCATGGTACACTGATATATTTAATTTTCTTCAAAATGGGACCTTTCCTGAAGGTTGTAATAGCAACCACCACCGGTTATTACGTAGACGAGCAAGTCACTTCATGATTATTGGTAATACCTTGTATAGGAGATCTTTTGAAGGCATCCTACTGAGATGTTTGAATCTAGAAGAATCTAGATCAGCTTTGAGTGAAGCCCACAATGGATCTTGTGGGGGACATTTTAGTGGTAGCGCCATTGCTAAGAAGCTCCTTAGGATAGGATATTTTTGGCCTACCATGGAGAATGATGCACATGATTATGTGCACCATTGCGACAAGTGCCAGAAACACGCCGACCTTGTCCATGCGCCTGCACAAGAACTACAGGCTATTTCATCTCCTTGGCCCTTTTCAAAATGGGGCTTAGACATCATTGGAAAAATCAACCCCGTGTCATCTGATGGACACAAATTTATCATAACCGCCACTGAGTATTTCATGAAGTGGGTTGAAGCTATGCCCTTAGCTTCTTGCACTGGAACCCAAGTTTCCAAGTTTATTTTTAATCAAATTATTTGTAGGTTCGAAATTCCTACAAATCTCATCTCATATAATGGAACTTGTTTCAAAAATAAAGATGTCAAAAAATTATGTCAAAAATATAAAATTCAACATCGTTGGTCCACTCCCTATTATCCTCATGGTAATGGCCAAGCCGAAGCATCTAATAAAACATTAATCAAAATCCTCAAAATATTGGTCAATAAATCTGGTCGAGATTGGCACATCCAATTATATCCTACTTTGTGGGCTTATCGAACTAGCGTTCGCACCCCCACAGGTACTTCACCTTTTGTTTTGGTTTATGGCACTGAAGCTATTTTTCCCTTTGAATTAGAAGTTCCTTCTTTGGCTCTACTACTTCAAGATACTTAAGTAGGAGATGAATATCATGCTGGCAGATTTAGTCAGCTGGAACTCCTAGATGAGAAGCGCATCAATGCTTTGGAGCATCTTCGTGCCTACCAAAACAAGCTCAAGCGAGCATACCTCAAGAAAGTTCATCATCGATCCTTTGAGATCGACGACCTTGTCTTAAAAGAAAATAAAAAAATACTAATGCAACTAAAGACCTTAAAGGTAAATTTGAGCCCAATTGGCTTGGACCGTATATCATCACTGCTAAATTTGGATCGAGAGCATACCAATTAGCTACCTTAGATGGTAAAGATCTTAAAGAACCTATGAAAATTATGCATCTTAAGCGTTATTATGCATAACATTTGGTCATTTCATCATTTGTATATATTGTTATTTTGCATATTGTTTCATTTTCGTCATCCATATAAAATTTTCAAAATAGTAACAGTATTTATTCTTTCAATTCATCAATCAAAATCAAAATATAAAAACTTTAAAATCATCAAAATCTTCAAAACATTTTTTATTTTTGTACTTGTCAATTCTTGAAGTATTGTAGTTATATTTTCAATTATTTTGGATAAATTAGCATTTATTTGGAATCCCGCACTTTCACACTCACATGCATAAATATCTTGATTTTATTTGGTATGATTATTAATCTCTCTTATATCAAAGTCCACAGTTGAATTAAATAAAGTTTTGAGCATAGAAGAACTGATCTTGTTATTTACTTGAACCAAGTACATCTCTTCACATTAAAATGATTTCATTGCAAATTCGATATGATGCTACATAGTAGAAGTGGTTTCTTGAGCGAAAAGTTTCCCCTGCTATCCTATCATGCACATGGTCTAGAATCTTTGAGAATTGACAAAAGGACAAGCTCACCCCTACCTAGAATAAAAATCCCTTGCTCTACAACCAATCCGAGCAAGTATCCCTAGTATAGGAAGCAAAAGAAAAATTCAAAGAAAATGAGAAAAAGAAAAATATTATTTTGTACCATCACAACAATATTTCAGCATTATCTCAGTTCCAAGCAAAAATACAAAAAAAAAAAAGAAAAAGAAAAGAAGAAAGAGAAAAGCAAAAGCAAAAGCAATAAAATCCTTTTCCCTACCCCTTGAAAAGAAAAGAAGGGTGAATGAGCTTGAATCCCTGGAATTCTCAATTATTCGAAAACCGTGAGGTAAGCCCCATAACAGGTGGTTTGTGCCCAACCCGCTTGGCCTTGGGTAATCCCTAGCATGGTGATATGTCTGTCACATTAGCGACCTTCTTTTGTATAGACCTATGTCGGCTTATGGATTAGCTAGCTCTTGATGACCCGACTTACATAGTAGTCTGGTATGGTTACATGCATATAAATCATGGTCAATGAACCCTTATTTGGTTAATTCAAATTACTTGTATCAAATTCTCTTGCTCAAAATTGGTGAATGAACAATACAATTGCACACACATTTGTATTTGAGAGATTTTGTATCATTATGATAAATCAAGATCGGTAATGAACTCACATTTGCACATGAGGGTTCCTTATAAATCTACATTTTGTCTTTGAGATAATTTAAAATATCTCTACAATTCTTTTCGAATCGTTTCATCTTCTTATTTAAGAACATTTGCTTAGAATAAAAACAATTAAATATATGTCTTTCCAACAACCAAATTTTTTTCTTTCACATCTTCAAAATCGGCAATAAAGTCATGTTTATAAATTAATTATTTTATTTTGTTTATCTCAAAATCAAAAATCAATCATGCAATAAAACTAAAATATCAAATTCTTTTTGGATTTCGCGATGATGGTATAAGTCTATACCTATAATTCTATGCCTAGCGCAAACCATTGTTCTCATTTTATTTCCCATTCATTTTAAATTCATAAAAACATATGGCTTACATCATTATGTTACCCAATTGTGCTTTAAAAAGAACGCAAAATTTTTCTATTTCATGTCATTATGTCAAACATTCAATTTTGCAATGATGGTATAGTTCCTAGGGACTTATTCAAAAAATTTATCACACTTAGGAATTTATGCCTAGCAAAAAATCATATTTCTTTAATATGTCATGCATAATATTTTTTATGAAAATCTGAAAACAAATCATCACCATCATCATTTTTCATCATCACAACACAAAAGTCTTAAGACAGTCTCTTAAGCACCCTTTTACTTTTAGCAATATTTCTATACTGGGATTAGCTTGACGACCTAGTGAGCGGTGACTCCATGAAATGGTCTATAACAACGACAATGTCCTTTGAAATTATTGTTAGAAGTCCCTTTTATTTTTCATCAAATCACACCACAAAACAACCAATTTATTTACATCAGATTATTTCATTTACAATTTTTTGGCATGACATAAAATTATAATTTATTTCCAATGACATAATTACATGAATAATCAATCACAAAATTCAAAATTAAAGCATCATACAACATATACACAAGTCATATCATCAAAAAGACAATCTATATATATCAATCAATTATGTACATCATCTGGATTGGTATGCCACAATCAATACCCTGGCATACTCAATCCCCTCAAAAAGTAATAATAATACAATATGCAATCTATAGTACCTAGCCTCGAGAAGCCCTCGAGCTCTCAGCCTCATCTCCTCCCCCACCCTGAGGTGGAGGAGGTGGTCCCATAGAGGTCCGGGCTGTGTCTCGGGTCCTCATCGTCGATCGTGAGGATGTCCTCGATGATCCCATCATGATCGACTCTATAATGGGGGCTGGAAATGGTATCCTCTGTCCCTCTGGGACCACATGATAGTATAACCCTTGGTAGAACATGGTCTAAGCAATAGCCCATGCCAGATCTCGAGTGCTCGCCCCTCCACTCTGAGCCCTGAGCCGTGTAGCCTCATCCTGTAGTGTCTGCACCTGAGCCCGGAGGTGGGCATTCTCAGCCTAGAGAGCCACCATCTCGCTGCTCTCCCCCACCTCGACACCCTTGCCCTTATCGGGCGATGGTGGCCTCTCCCCCTATTGAGAAGGGAATCTCTCCTCCCTCCTCCCTATCTACTATGGCCTCTATGGAGCCTGTGCCATCCTCTGGCATCTCTCCTATGGAGACCATCACTGCTCTCTCCCATCGTGACCTCGCGCTGCCTCAATAGTAGCCTGATGTCACCTCCCCATCCATCACACCATGGCATGCATCGGACCCTATGCCCTCATCATCCGAGGAGGGTGGATGCCTACGTACCAAGCATCGTATCCATCTACAACCCTAGCATCATCACCATCCACTGGCTGGATGGGGGCATCATCTACGTCCTGACTCCAGAATCATTGCATGTCTGGAGCCCCGCTCAGTGTGGTACTATCTCGAATAGTTTAGGAGTACTCATAATCCTTGAGAGAAGGGATCCCCTACTGTAGACCGAACTATCACAAAACTCGGTCGTAGCGGTGGAGCTCTACCTCTCCCTGCTCCATCCTCAACCAATAGACTCGCCTGATGCGAGCCAGCTCCTGCCCATCCTCTGCCCACCCTGGATGCTCTCTCCATGGCCTCTAGGTGATCTGGTCTAGGATGAGGTCATCTAGCAACCTCCGTGACATCGATAGATCTATCCACCATTGTGACCCCCTCTGTAACCACCAGTAGAAAACCTAGGGCCTCTCTCGGTCAACCCCTATCAGTGGGAGCCCTATCGGCCTCTGCATCATGATGTGCTCCCAACACCAAACCTATAGTAGTGATGTCACAACCAGACATCGGCCTCCCTTGTATATGACCCCATGCAGGATCCTATACAAGCGACATAGTACAAAGCTGCCCCATGCATATCTATATCCATGGTCTCTCATGTCACAGACCACATCTGAGAGGAGCCAGGGTAATCTACACCCACTCTGGTGGCACAATAGTAAGCCACCCACTATCCCGACCAACACCCGAGTCAACCTAGATGCCCCAGGCATCTGCCTCAGTGACTCGATGTTCACTCCACCCTTCTCCAGGGTGAAGCTCGGGTCTCCGCTCAACCTCATCATCGCCTGGCCTTGATTGGCCGTAGGAGTCATCAACCGTCCCTGTATGGGGATCCTCAAGATCCTCCATACATCCTCTAGTGTGGGAGCCATCTCCCCTATCGATAACCAGAAGCAGGATGACCCCGGATACCACCTCTCTGCTAGGGCTGTCAGTAGCCCCATGTCCATCGGTACTTGTGGCATCTCTGCCACATGCTGCAAACCGACCTGTGCTAGTCGGTCGTGCTCCGCCTGGTCGAGCGTGGCTATGTCATCTCTCAGCCCCTCGTATTTCCACTCTCGACTCTTTAGTAATCCCTTCTACAAAACAAACAATAAAACAATAAAATTCATTAATAAACCAATCATTAAAATCAAATTAAATACATTTTAAACAAGCTTAATTTCATAAAAATGATGATATCATCCACCATTGGATGATATCATCCTAAATTGGGCAAAATCATCCTTTGTAGGACGAAATCTTCTCTTTTTTTAAAACTTGGGGTTCTCTTTTTTTTGTGGGGGTTACCCTAGTTCGTCGATTTTGCCCTCAGACGAAATCGATGATCTAGGGATGATTTCGATGAAATAGGGACGATTTCGTCCCGACGTCGTCGACGGCCTAAAAACGGCCGCGATGCCCCAAAACAATCAAAATTTAAAACAAAAAATTGCACAAAACAAATTCAAACATAATTCACTAGGATTAGATCCTTACCCGTAGCCCACGCCGGACCTCTGTCGATCGGTGTGCTGTCTCAACCATTTTTTTCTGCAGAGCTCTAAAAAGTAAAAATGAACAGTAAAAATGAATTAGGGTTTTACCCTATTTTCTTAATTTTATTTAAAATCAACAACATTTTTTTAATTTTGCTTTTTCGCGCTTTTACCTCAAACGTTCGATTTGGGTAAAAACACGGAGGGGGCACCATAGTCAACAGTCGTACGATTCGACCTAGAATCGTCGTCTAAAAAATGGAGTAAATTTTTGCTTTCTCGTAAAACGGGAAAAACTCGTCTTTAACGCATTTTCTTCGGAAAATTCGCTAAAGAGGGGGCAAAATGTAGCACCCTAAAATTGGCGCAGTTAAACCTTAGTAAAAAGATAAAAATTTGAATTTTAACCCCAAACCGCCCGTTACCCGCTTTCCTTGTTTTTCGTGCCATTTTTAGGATTTGTTTTGACCGTTGGACGATATCGTCGACGATCAGACGAAATCATCCCAGATCTGACGAATTCATCTGGAACAGAACGTCCAGACGATTTCATCCCAAAACCAAATTTTCATAATTAGCTTCTGTTTCAACAGCTTCTCTAACTTGGGCAGTAAAGCGTGTCTCGCATAGCTTAGAGTCTCCCCCATTGGAGATCTCCCAAATTGGGATGATCTCCAACCTCCTAACCTCTCCCTAATCCTATATAAACTAGGATTTTCTCAGTTTATCCCCCTGAACCCCCTAGATGACTGATTTCTTTGCAACTTTAACTTTTCGTGCATTAGAACACCTTCGCACCTTCGTTTGCATTGCGTATTTCAAGTTTTCTTGCAGGGATTTTACTATTTTTTAGCTAGAGCAAGCTCGGATCATCGTAGGCGATTCCAGACGATTTTGGACGATCCTGTCGTAGATCGACGATGATCTCGTATGATTGGAGGTGATCTCGACTGTAGTCCAGATTGGGGGCAATCAAAGCCCGGAGTTTGTATTTCTTTATCTTCTCTCTTCATTTCTTTATGCATTAACTTGGTTTATTCTATTCCTCGCATCCTGGAGTTCACCTCATTTAGCATAGATGCATGATAAAGTTAAAACAAATTATTAAACTAATGCATTTCTTTTAATTGCTATCTGGATCTATCATTTAGGCAAATTTACTATCATTTCTATCATTTCCCTTGCTTTTGCAGTTGCATTTTTGGTTTTTGGTATCTATTTCTGTGACTGCAGGTTTCTGACGAATTCGTCTGACGAATTCATCAGATCGACGATGATCTCGTCTGATCTCAGATGACCGACTGAGATCTGAGATGATTCTGTGCAATTTCAGATGATTACGTATGATTTGAGATGATTTGGACTTCTACAAACCTCAGAATCTTCATCAGACATCCGAAATCAGGTATATTCTGTCCTATTTAGCATACTCTCTGTGTTTAGCACTTATTCATGTTTTCTATATTCATATAAATCAGCATTGGCATATAGAATAGCTTAGATTCATCTTGGCCAAACCTAGGAATTGAATGATTAAAGTATAAAATGAACACATCAAACCTACTCTCAACCTAGGTGTGGAAACCGCCACTCAAAAGTTTCCTGGTGAACCCACCATCCATCAAAAATTCACCCTTATACCCCTCCCCCGAGAGGCGCGACCTTCAAAGGGCCTCTCAGTCCGAGGTATTGTCCCATCCTTCTCGCATCCCCCTTTCGGGCGCGGATCCTATAGCCTGAAGGTAAGGATGCAAAAAATTTGGAGCGATACAGTTCTATGCACCAAATAGTGTCTCTCAAAACTTTGATAATTTATTGGTTTTGTGCCTTTGATCTTTAACAATCAACAAACACAAACTAACCCTTTTGAGAGTAACTAGTTAAAGATCAACTAGTATAGTGCTAATGAATTAATAATGCACTTTAATGGTAATAATAATCTCACCTTATTGCTCCAATAAACTCTCAAAATAATTTCTAAATGCACTTAATAATCTTTTGCAACTTTTAAGAGTAATATGTAATGAACCCTTAATGAATATTCTATAATTTTTCACTACAATCAATATTGTAAAATGTAGTCTTCTTGCTTTCTAGATGGATAATAGGTATATGATAATTTTATTTCTTTCAAAAATATCCAACTCCTATTTAATGTGTAAATATAACTTAAAATGAACTCTCATTTTCACACTTTCTTGAAGACTATAATATAAGTCATTTTTATTTGCAACTCTAATCTAAATATGGTGCTTAATGGATTAATAATGAAACCTTATTTGAAGTTCAACTAATTGCACCCAAGTTGCTTATATTTTAATGGCTTCCATTGTAGATGTAGATCTTGGTGTTTGATTCACGAAGTTTCTGCCTTGTAATGGATGAATTCATAACTTCTTGTTGGCTGTCTAAAACAACTTCTTTCTTTACCAAAATATGGTGTCGAACCTTCTATATTGAGCCTAGGGTTTGGTATCTTGATCCTTCCAGTGATATTATATATTTTACCTTCTGCTATGAGAGGTAATCTCCAAATATCTTGGATTTGGTAGGCTTATTCTATCTAAATCTTCCTTCAATATTCTTGTTGAATTCTAACTTTAAACATGATCTTCTTCTTCTCAAGATTCTGAATATCTTGAGGTCTTCATTGGGTCTTCTTCTAAGATTTGAAATTCCTTACCAAATTATTCTTCTCTTAGGCTTGTTATCGGATGGCAACAATTGTCCCAAGTACTTAACTATCAGGAGCTTCTCCTTGGTAGTGGATTTCTCCAATGAGTTCTCCTAGGAACTCTTTTGATGATGCTTTTATAATCTCTATAACAAGGCTCTCCAAGTCTTCTTATTTTTTTTCTCCTTGAGAACTCTCCAAGGTCTTCTATATTGTAGCTTCTTTGGTCTTCCAAATGAGACCTTTTCTTCAACCTTATGCTTTCTAGAAGTGTTGGTGATGATATCTTGTTCTTGGATATCTGAAATCTACTGCTTCTAGATTTTGGAATGGGATCTTGTTGGTCCTTCTTCAATATTCCAAGAATGGAAGTTCTTAAATGAGATCTTCTATGGATCTCTTTAGCTTCTTCTGAAATAGATATTATATTTACTATTTCCATTAGGATAGGGTTATGCATAGTGGTTATTTATCACCAAATTGGCTAAAATTTGGATTTTCAAAATTTGGAATTGGCTAATATTTGGGACCCTTGACCAAGGTCCATTAGCCAAAAATTTCTAGGTGCAATTTTTTTGGGGTCAATTCGTCCCAATTTTATAATAATTTGACCAATTGAAGTTTAAATTTCCAAAATTACCCCTAATAATAGTGAACCTTCTACATGCGTTTGGACACTATTCACTTGGATTTTGAAACTGATTTGCCAAATTTTTATAAATACATTTTGGGGCCAACCCCTTACACATAACCCTACTTTGGGGTCTTTTCTCAAACCTTTTCAATATTTAGTAGTTATTCTTAAAACTAGTGGTATAAGTTCTATGTTGAGTCCTGGTCTTCATAGCCTTGTGGAAAGACTAGCTAATCTATAATTCACAGTCTTCAATGGAGATCACCAATCTCCTATCTTCTATTTCTCATGGAATATTCTCTAGAGCCTTCTTCAGAATTAGGGCTTCTATGACCCTCTTCTTCTGGATCAAGGCTTATATGTCCTTTTCTACTTCTACACTTTGTAGGTATTGATCTTGAATGGAGATCATCATTCTCCTATATCCTCCTTGAATTATCTTCTAAAGTTTCTTCTTACTTGAGTTTGCTATAAGGCTATTGTAACCTTTTCTTCACTTCTACAATTTGTAGGACTTGCAGATCTTGTAATGAGACATTTTTTTTAGGTCTTTGAAATATTCAGTCTTATCCTTGTTGCTGCAAGTGCTTGAATTATTTTAAGAAGATATTATTACTAACTCTCTTATAGAAAGATTCCCAAACTTTTTCTAAATCTCCTTTTCCTACAACAAGTTGTTAGAGACTGAAAAAGAAGATTTTATAATTCTGGAGATAATAATATTCACTAGTTGATTTATCAATCTAGTGGTATAAATGTTGAGTCCTAGTCTTCACAAGTTTTTTTACAACTTTGTGGAAAGACTCTAGCCAAATGTGATCTCAAAATTTTTGTAACTAAGATTTATTTTAGTCCTCACTTCTCTAATCCTATTGACTACTGTGACTTTTTCTATTAATCAATTCCTAATGGTAATGTTTGCATGCAACGACACACAATGGTAGATTTGATTTGCAAAGATGCAGGCCAACACTAGAAATGGTAACTTTCCCTATTCCTCTTGACCTACTAGACTTCACTTATGATAATTTTTGCAAATGGTGGTGCACAATGGCAAATTTGATTTATAAAATCACAAAGAGGAACTATGATGGATGTAGGCCCTCCTATTCTCAATTCATCGTGGTTCTGATACCACTGTTAGCTTTTGAGGATATATGCAGTGGGAGAGATATAACACAAGTCCTAATAAGATGCAGTAAATATGAGAGAAAGTGATTTTGCAATATGACTAAAATATACTATAAATAGAAATGATGAAAATACAATGCAGTATGGAGGTAATGGTCACTCCATTAATATAAGCTAAAGAACTACATTGTACTCCACACAAAAGTTCTATTACTACCTACCACACTCTATTATAATGCACTTGATCTCTTGATATGTCTCTATGAGTCCCTTTATATAGGAAGATAGATTCCTAGGCCAACACTCTACATAGCTATACAAGGGGACACCTTGCAAATTACAACTTGCACATTGACACTTGTGCATTTATTACATTGCTTGAAGTAACTAGTTAAATTCCCCCTAAACTAATCTCCTAATCTAACTATGTAACAAAGGTGATATATTTACAAGACCCAAATGATGTAATATACTCTAACACTAACATATTTTTATACTCTAAGACAAATAATGTTTGAGTTTTTTGAGTGACTTCATGATGGAAAACACCTATTTTTCTATGAAGTTTTAGTTTTTTATTATCATGCAATGTTTAGATTAATAAAGATATCAAATGTTCTTCATGAATGTTATGTTTCTGAGTCAAAACCACAACATAACTATCTTCAGGCCCATATAAATATAAAATGAAACCTCTATTGAAATCCAGGTTGACCAAGACCAAAGTCCTTGTTATAGCGTATTTTATCTATTTGAATGCTTTCCTCCTTTCATAGGTCCACTCAAATGTTGCATTATATCATGGGATTGACTATTTGTGCAAAGTAAAAACAAAAGTTCCAGAAAAAGTTAATTTGTTTGAAGAATGATTGTAATCCTTCTCGCTAAGGGGGAGTAGTAAGGCTAGAATAGCCTGAATTCTCTCTGGATCAATAGCCATCCCTTGTTTAGAGACGATATGTCCTAGTAGTTTTCCGTCATGTATATAAAATATTGATTTTTTAGGATTCAATGATATTATGAATTTATGATATTTTTGGAAAACCATCTCTAAATGCTCTAGGTGATTTTTATTATCATGGAAAAAATTGTTATGTCATCCAAGTATATTAAGATTATTTTATTGATCAAATCACAGAAAGCGAAGTGCATTGCATGTTGGATAGTTAATCCAACATTGGACAAGCCAAATGACATCCTTTAATACATGGATGTTCCCTATTTGGTGGTGAATGCTATTTTGCATTGATCTTCATCTTTCATCCATATCTGATTATATCTTAAAAAACCATTAATGAGTGAAAATTGTTAGAGTTAGAGTATATTACATCATTTGAATAATATAAAAGTACCACCTTTGCTACATATTTTGAGTAGGATATTACTTTAGGGGGAATTTAGCTAGTTGCTTCAAGCAATGTAATAAATGCACAAGTGTCAATGTGCAAGTTGTAATGTGCAAGGTGTCCCCTTGTACAACTAGATAGAGTGTTGGCCAATGAATATATCTTCCTATATAAAGGACCTCATAGTGATAGCTCATATCAAGTCCATATCAAGCATATCAAGTGCATTATAGTAGAGTGTAGTAGATAGTGGTAGAACTCTTGTATGGAGTACAATGTAGTTCTTTAGCTTATAGTAATGGAGTGACCATTACCTCCATACTACATTGTATTTTCATCACTTTCTATTTATAGTATATTTTAGTCATATTACAGAAGTACTTTCTTTCATATTTTTTGCATTTTATTAGGATTTATGATAGATAACTTCCATTGCAGATATCCTCAAAAGCTAACAAAAATATTTTTGTTCCTATAACAACCTATAAGAATTATTATATTTTCAATAAGGGATAATGCTCTTTCAACAAAGCATTATATAGATTTTAAAAATCAACACAAAGGTAAAATCCTCTATTTTTTTTCTTACTAGTACTAGATATGCCACCCATATAGAATTTTTGATCGGATATATGATTTTGGTATTTAGCAATTTGAAAAAATCTTACTTCATTACCACTACTATTTTAGGATTAATTGACCTTTGCTTTTTCCTGAATGGCTTGACGTTGGGTATTAGTTCTATAGTATGTTGGATAACCTTTTTATCATAAAACTAGAGATCATCATAGCTCCATGCTATTACGTCTTGGTACCTTTTACATAGAAACATAAACTCATCCAATTCTTCAATAGAACAATGTATCATGTTCTTTAAACTTTTTCCTATTCAATTTGGACTTGTTTAAAGGCTTGTTCTTGTATTCTCATCCTTTATCCATTTGGCCAATAATTATTGTCAAACAAGATCTCTAAGATGATCAATAATTTTAGAATATGGTTGTTCTTTAGCTGAATGATATCTTATTCATCTATATTTTTTCAACACATCTTCCAGTTGTGTCACACAAATAGATTTCTTGGTTAAAAAATTAACAATCTAGTGATCATATTCAAATAATTGCCAAAATATTTCTTTGTCTAGAATTTATGATATCAATATCATCTTTACCTTGATTTTTTAACATAACTATTGGTGGGCACAACATTTTCTCGTTGAGAAGCTAATGCATCAGTCAATTCATTATGTTCCCTAGGAATAAATTTTATATTCAAGGCTTTAAAAATTTCCATCAGTTCCCATATCCTATTATGATATGCTTTAAAATAATTATTCTTATTTTTGCATAACTTATTTACTTGATTGACCACAAGCTTAGATTTATCGAAGACAGAGAGCAATTTAATTATGCTTGTTGTTGCATATCTTCTTTCTGTCTATACCAAATGCAGACACAAGGCTTCATAATTGGTTGCATTGTTAGTGTAGCTCCATGTTAACCTATAGGAGAATTATTTGATCCTTTTAAAAGGATATGTCAACACTATTCTAGATCTGAAACCATTCTTACATCTAGGCCCATCAAAGTAAAGCTTCTAAAGCTCTATTTTTCAAAGTTCTTGGTTCATCACAATTGGTACCTTTAATTGTTCTGGTTCTATTATGCAATATGTGCCAATTTTGGTTTCAATCATGGTATTATAATCCTTCAAAGAGAATTCATCTCTAGTATGTAACTCTTCAAGGTTATATTATAGAGGTTCTATCTCTTCACTGGTCATGTTGATACATTTTTCTTCTATCTTCCCAATATGATATGATGTCGACTTATATGGGTGGATTTTAATTTGTCTCCCTTTATGTGGGAATATCATATTGGAATAGTCTAGGTGCATATAGCCTCTTAAATTTTGCTATAAATTATCAAGAAAGATAGAGGTCAAAATATTGCTCAAGGTCTACAATCACCATCTCTTGTATTATAGTAATTTTTGGTGTCCTATGTAGCATCATAGGAATATATTTGATTACTCTAACTATTTTAATGATAGTACCATCTAATTTCAAGACTCTAAGGTAGGAGTGGGTGAATTATATTCCCATATCTTCACATACTTCTTTAGGCATCACCGTAGTTGCAACTCCAAAATTGATCATGTAATTATATACAATCCAATCCTCCATGCATAAAGATATGTAAAAGGGTGGTAGCCTACTATTTTTATTTCAATAGTAAACAAATCTTGAGCAAGATTATACTTTGAATTTTGCACACCTTCAAAGTTGGTCATCTTTAACAAAGCTCTCAGTACGTTTATTTGTTTGGGTATCATCAGGGCATCGTACATACTCACTTTGGAGGGAGTTTTCTTTAGTTACTCAATAATGTTGAATTTTGATGATTTTAGTTGTTTCTTTTATGGTTCATTAAACCTCCTACTATATCCTTGCTTTGCTCATATCCTATGGAATTTTGTTATAGAGGGATATTTCCATTTGTTCGAAGCTTGCTCATTGGATTTAGGTAAAATTTATTTTACCTTCTCCTCTTGATCTAGATTTGGTTACCCCTTATGTATCTCTAGTGGAGAGGGACTCTCTCTTAGCTCTGTCTATATTAGAGCTTATTTTGAATCAAGCAACATATTTTATTTAGGATTTTGTGGATGAACTAGGACTTAGAATGGCCATAACTTTTTTGGATCTATTTGTAATGGTTTCTTTCCAGGCCTGGTCCACACTGATATACACTCTTCCTTTAAAGGATATTAAATGATCATAACCTATTCTAGATACCACAACATATTTAATTAAACTTTCTATATATTTTCAATATTTTTGTGGTAGCTATCTAGGATTGGTGTTGGTATATCACACAAGTATTGGTATTATATTGATCATTGCACACCATGCACTTGGGGTAGCCTTTTGAGCTGACACTGATTATTCTAACTCTTGATCATTGCAAATATTATTTGCTTTCTCAACCATATTGCTAGTAGGGGTATTTTGATATTTAATCATATAGGGAAACCTTTTGGGTTGGTATTTTATAGTAAATCTCCTTTAAATATCTATCACCTTATTATTTAGGGTATTCAATATAGTTAGTATCTCTATCATTATCAAAGATTCTTTTGGCTCTAAAGGTGGTAGTGTTGGTAAGGTTGGTATCAGAGGTAATGCCTTTGGGGTAGGAATAGGGACTACTAATGGAAGATGTGTGATGATGACTAGAGTTTATTTTTACTGAGTGGGTTGGAAAATCTCTAGAAAGTATGGCATCACAACCCTAAGGGGTAGCCTTCCTATGAAAATCAAAGTAGTATCTATAGTAACAACAACTTGATAGACCTAAGGGAAAGTTGTCACATTGGATTGTTGTGTTTGGAGTCCCAAATTAGGACCTAGGACTCTGATATAATAAATGTATGCCAGGGGACTAGGAGATCTAATATCTTGAGGAATTATTTTTGAAGTCCTACTAAATCTGATGTTGAAATAAGTGATGACCTCTTAAGGATGTCATTGAATGACCGTAAATTGTATAAGTAAGAAAATTGGGTAAATTAACTTGTAAATATATTTGACAAAGGGTATTACAAAATTAGTCCATGAAAAAAAACTTCCACCTTCCAGGGCATGATACCAATGTAGTATATTTATTTTGAAAAATAAGATAAAAAACCTGACCATAATATCTTCCTCCTAGATATTATGAATTATGACCAACAAAATCAAATATTGGAAATAGTTTTATGTTATTTTGCTTGTACCATCATAAGTAGGAAAGGTTTTGACTATTCCCTAAGGGATGTCATTGGTATATGCCAAAGACAATGGTCTCGTGGTGTTCCATTTAGGGAAATATTGGGGGACCTGTTGATGATTTTAAGCAATGACCTCATAACTAGATATTCTTGAGAATTTTAGAGGAATGAAAATGTAGAGTCTACACTTTTTTATAATAACTATGGAGGTAGATACTTATTTCATCTTCACATAAAAGTCAATAATTCAAGAAATGGTAGTGGATTACCTAGCTTGTTAGCATAAAATAAAAAAACTAGAATGAAGTGGCAACCAAGTATTTGTTAGTGTTGGTAAAAAATATACACCTAACGAAAAGGATGAGGTGAAAAGGATTGTCCACCCTGTAAAACTTGACCAAAATTTAATGACCACCATGCTTGGATGAGGCTAGGTGGTCGATCTTCGAAGAAGTTCGATACATTTTGGAAAGTCCTAGCTAACTACCTAAAATTTGGGGGAAAATGGGGTTGGAAAGAAATAGAAAAGAGACAATAATCAGAATTTACAAGGATGGGTATAGTCATATTAATACACATGTAGGACAAGCATATGCTACCACATGGAACACAAGAAAATCACCTAAGAGATCATCCAACCTTATTATTGACTATATTTTACCACACTCTGTTGCAAGCGAATTATAGAACCAAAAAATGAAATGTAGGAAATCTAGATAGCAAAATAATTTCATGCACATTCAATTAGCTTTAGCAAAAATAAACTCACAACATTCACTCATATACAAGAGTCAATTTAGAGACCAAACGGTAAAAATTTATATTCATAGAACAACACAAGCTTTACATATGAATTTTAATGGCTAAAGAGCTACCCTCTAGAATGTCTAATGTCTCTATATATATAGACATTACAATGAATGCTACATTAAATTCGGTAGGTGGTGGATGCATTTTATAGGGGTTCTAGTAGGGATGATCCTACTATGAATCCTTTTGGATCTTCTGTAGACTACAATAAAAGTTGGTTTTTAGGAGTACGCCAATTAGGTTACATAAATTTAGACCCTTAATTAGCTTATTCCTCTGAGCATCCCTATAAAACAATAAATTACATCCATCTGCTCTTAAGGGTATTAATTGCATGAGGATATGGGTTGTGTTGACCACCTGATTGATGCACAATTTGATCAGCTACCATGCAGTAGGATACTAAACCTATTTTAATACCAACCTACCATCGTACATTATTTTGAATGAGGGTATACACCTTCCAATAGAAGTCCCTAAATGTTGGTGAGGGATAGATGAAGGGTGGAAATTCGGGATCCACTAGCTACTTGTTACCAACCCAGAACCTTGTCCACTATGCTCTATTTTTTTGCAGGGTAGGATTTTGGGACTACATTCTAGGGCATAACTTTGGGAACTGATTCAAAATTATGAATACCCAAAAATATACCATCTTTTAAATATGAATACTCTTACCTCTTGCTCTCAGGTGAAACTTTGGAAATAGATTGGCATTGATACCGTAATTTGTTCCTACCCACTATTCTTTGATCTCTCAAGGGCATATTTTTAGGATCCCTCTAGATTATGGTAGATGAAAATTTTCTACCCAACATAAATTTAGATAAACCTCTCCCTTAACTTCACAGGAAATAATTCAAGAATTGACTTTGACCTTCCTTTGTCCCACTTTTTCACCCTTAGCTAGGACAGGTATTTAGGATGCACTAAAGGGAATTGTATGCCCGATGCTAGACATAGCCAAATCTTGCATTAAATATGGTGGGATTTTCCAAGATACCTTGTACATCTTGAGTTGCCTAGATACCATCTTAGGAAAAATTCACCATCCATTCTGTGATCTCAAATTTTTCCACATCATCCACAAGGCCTAAATCTAGCAATGGTCATCCAAAGTTTAAGGAGTTGGCTTTAAAATGTAGCTATTTTTTAGGGCCATCATATTTATTATATAAAAAGCATAGAATGGGTAAAATAGTATAAAATTACACCCACACTCTTGGTGACTCATAGGGTATTTCCACTTGTGGAAAAAGGAAATCTAGGTAGAAAAATTGAGCAAATAACAGTTTCAAATAAGGAGGGGAGATAGGAAGAAATACATGAAAAGATACAAGAAAATGTAGCCATATAAGATTGCAAGATAAAGGAGGAATATGGGTGATGGAGGAAGGGTGATAGGGTAGAAAAGTTATGAGGAAAATAAAAGGAGGGAGACCAAAAGTGAAAACAAAAAGCAAAATCAAGAAACTAGAAAAAGAAAATAGAAGAGGAAAGGGGAGGAAATGGGAAGTAATAGAGGTAAGAAGATTATGACCACTAACCAAAGAGGTTAGTGACAAAAATATGGGGGAAGAACAAAGGAAGGAGAAGGACGTAGTAAAGTAATGAAACAAAAGGAAAGTTAATCCATGGGACACCCCCACAGATTAGACTCCCATTGAGACTCAAAGAGATTCCAAAAGAAAAAAAATACCATAGGTACATATCTATCATGCTTGAGCCTTTCTCTTTCACACAGTCCAACAAGGACCTATTTTTACTCATCACCATCCACCATGGGGTCATCTTGACTTAGCTGCACTTTGCAGCTTGCGATTCCCAATCATATCCATAGCTCTACATGGGGGCCTATTTATAGCATATTTACCCTATTTTGGATAGGCTTGACATGCATCAGATCATGCAAAGGCTACATCAACATGAGGGCCTTGGTACTTATGTTCATGTTGAGATGGTGAAATATCATACTTACATGAGTCCACAAATATTCTCCACATGATGCTATATTTCTAAGGACATCATGTTAAGCATTGGTACTTGATGGTGTATCCATTGGGCTAGGAGGTCACAATAAAAAAAATAAATAAGAAAAGACAACAACCAAAAAAGGAAGAAAAATGATGAGGAGAATAGAGGAACTAAATGAAAGTGTTATACTTTCAATCTATGACCTAGGAGATCCTCGTATGATCCTATATAACACCTTGACTAGCCATCACTTTTTTATTAGAGCACTTCTTCCTACGAGTCACGAAAAAGATGATGATGCCTACCAAGAGGCCAAACACATATCACAAATTTTTATTTACTTGAGTTATTTACATAAAATTGTGGCATGACCAACACACCTAGGCAATAAATGCTATTGCAAGTCACCATATGAATATGTAATATCTGGACCAGATGACTCCAAATCAAAGCTATTCTTCATGTTAATTTTAGAATTTCCTGGGGCCTCTCGTAGGTCTCATGAAACACCACCTAGATTCCACACTTTCCCTTAAGATCAGTGGGTCAATGTCATAATCAATAAAAATGGGGTGAGTGTCCATCCAATTAGATTGAACACTAAAGCCATATAGAGATATGTACCAGGGTGCATTCTACTTAAATTGATATGGTCAAAGGCCTATACCCCATTTTGATTTACTCCTATGACAACCTGAGTTGTAATCTAGCTACCATAATCATCATTCATTAGTAACCATGGGGCTTGAGAATCAATAACTGATTCTCCAAGTAATGCTGAGGTATGGAATACCTCATGTGGTCTATGCTATGATGACCCTACAAATTATACCTCACTAGAGCTCACACTATCCCATAATTTAATTGGTGGAGGAAATTCTTTGGATAGGTTGTGGGAGAGAATTTTCCTTACTTCTCTTTTCTTGGGATCATTGGTTGGGAAAAATAACCTCTAATGATAGATGGAAGGGTTTGACAGTAAGGAGGGTTACAAGGACACTAATACCCAAGAACTCATATTTTGCACTAGCTAAAGCAAGGCTGTGATGCTAACATCTTGTTCATAGTGAAAGTCTGCTCAACCTACATTTTATTTTGCCAGCATCCAAGTTTATTCCAATGATCTTTGTTTTATCAGGGGATCAGTGAAGTGCATACTCCTCACAACTCTGGATAGGTCTATCCTGGCGTCTTCATAGGGTAGAGGCATAATTGTGTTTGCCAAAAATGAATATGAAATACTATTGGGTGGCAAATTTCCTACTTGAATTAGCATATTTTCGGCCTGAATGGCCTCTTGGTAAACATGTGGGAATCTCCTTTCTCTAGAATACTAAATAATTAGGCCTATATCCAAGCAGAAAGCTTGGATGTAATAGAGGTATGCCTAAGCAGGGGATGGCTGGATCTCATGGGGAATAATTTTCCAATATATTCTAAAGTAGATATTAAATTCAATGATATATTCCTAAAGATCATGCCTAATGAATAAGAACTGATGGAGCATCAAGAGAGAGTCTCCTAAATCATTAAACTTACTAATGAGCACTTCAGCTAGATCAGCCCATGTGCATATATTTCCCTCTTCCAATTATTTATACCACAATAAAGTCCTTTATTTGAGAGAGACTATGAGTAGCCTAAGCATTACACCTTCATGGATAATATTATGAATCATCGCTAGGGAAGCCACATCCTAACAATGCTCGAGTGCTATTTTTTTTGCTCCATCAAAACTTGGTAGGGATTATAAAGAGGCCTTGAGAATATAATGAAGATTTTGAATATTTAGGGGACCTAAAAAATTCCAAGAGGGACACTAGCAGTGAGTTATTTATAGCAACATTGGTGTAACAACCCCATTTGTTACCACATTTATATATATATACATATTTTATATTTCATGAGGCAAGGGTCATAATCATGAACTAAGATAGAATCATTCCATTTGGATTGTAAGCTATCAAGGCAAATAGCATCAAGAGTTATTAATACTTGATCAAAGTCACTCTTGAGTAGAAGTGATAAGCTTCTATGATACCCTCATATCACTCGGATATGGGAACATTGACCAAGCGTTAGATTTCATCCCACATAAAAGGGGAATCACCCTTAACTAAGTCCTAGTATATAGGTGAATACCTTGAAGATGGAAACCCATAATAATGAAATAACCTCAACAATGGTTATTCATAGATCTTAGATCCAACCCACATCTTCCCGATGGGGTCACTAAGATAACAAAATCACTACTCATGATTAAAATTACATAATCCTTGGAATGTCATGATTATATTACCTTATACTTCTTAAGGCTTATTTGTTCACCCCTTTTTATTATATAAATGAATCAACTAAGTTCATTACAAAAGGATATTATTTTTTCACCATGGATGTACCCATTCCTCATGTACATTCAATACTTAATTTAGAATGTAAAGTCTAACTTGGTTCACAACCCAAGTCCCAATTGCCTCTTCGTGGAATCCAACCCACTTCGAGTTTCCACTCGGATTAATCCACAATTTGTTATCATAATGTTTTAGGTTATACCAACCATGAATGTTTATGAGTGGACATAATTCGATTACTCCTTAAGGAATATAATCCATTACATTATGATTCTTGAGATTGTAGTATTCATGAGATATTCAATTGAGCAAGATTTACATTCCATTACATTTTAATTTTTGCATCCATACAACCATTGAATACATCAAGTGTTAGTTGTTGAAAGGTAAAGCTAACTAACTACATCATTCATAATTACCCAACATAATCCAAAAAATAATTGACATAATCGTATATCATTAAATCATCAACATATTAAAGTTAAGCATACATTCTTTACATCATAGTACACATTGACATAATCTAAGAATTGCATAACTATTTCATCAAGCATTTAACCATCTCATCTAATTAAATCCATTTCATTTTTAAGTAAAACATGCACAAGAATTAACACATCAAATCACAAATAGAGTGACACATTGTTTATCCTGGGAACCCTCATGGGGAAAAAACCTAGTCTCAAAAATATGTGCTTTCCTCATAATCATAAACATAGGATGTCAAATATTACAAATATAGAAGGGCCACTGTGGGTCCCTTTCAATCAATTATACATGGCAAGGAATACAATCGTTCCTTATAAAATTCATGATGCAATTAGGAAATTTTTCCTAATTCCCTTCTCTAATTCATCATTATATCATTAAGGTATTTACCATACCAAAAAGGAATCCATTTATCCTTTTAAACTCATGATGCAATTAAGGAATTTTACTAATTCCTTTCTCTAAGTCATCATTGTATCATTAAGGTATTTACCATACCAAATTTACCTCCAATATTTGCTTTAATACTATTCAATTAATCTCTCAAAATAGGGAAATTCCCATAAATCATCTAACATCAAGGTCCATCTCCAAATAATTTAATTTTCTAATCCCCATTAACATGAATGCCATTACTTGATTGTTTGGAATGTTTGGAAGATTCTCATACCTCTTCTTGGATGGACACCAAGATCATCCATTATTCTAATGGATTCCATTCATAAAGGATTTCATAAGAAATCATAGTATGTATTTTACATACAAATCTATAATTGCACTAAAATAATTACTTCCATTTAATTCTCATATTTAACATAGAGAATAACCAAGCATGAATAAATAATTCATTCATCATAACAAGGATTAATTCTTAATCCCATTCATCATTTATATGCAAACATGCATCACATCTTTGTATATCACATACAAAGAAATCACCAATCATGAAAAATATGGTTCATCCATCCTTAGTATTTTTATAAATAAGGATTGATTCATAATTCCAACCATCATTTGTTTGGAATATCACTAAACTTAGGGAAGAGTCCCATACCTCTTCCCAAGGAATGGACACCAATCCAAACCTTGCAAAACTAGAAGATATTTTCCCAATCTTCTAAATGATGGTATTCATAAATAAATGTCATTGTAGTATCCACAAAAGAATATGAATACAATATACATATTTCACTAGATCATAAATTTTTCAATTAAAATTGATATAAAGTCTCTAATCAAAGTGAATCTAATATTTACATAGTGAAGGAGGAGCTTAAATCGTTCACAGTCAATATTAAAGAAATAAATTGATTCATTTCCAAATTATACAATTTTATATACAGAATAGATTCCAAAATCAATCCCTATTTCAAACATAATTGAGTTTTAAAGCTAAATCCTTATGAAAAATCATAGAAAATTCATTAATTCTATGCTTCTTGCGATAGTAGGTCTATTCTCCAATTCCTATGGCAATAAGCATATTGGAAGAGCCATATAAATTTATATCAGATCCAAATGACTAT
The DNA here is from genome assembly GCA_028583015.1 of Wollemia nobilis. Lineage (NCBI taxonomy): Eukaryota > Viridiplantae > Streptophyta > Pinopsida > Araucariales > Araucariaceae > Wollemia > Wollemia nobilis. The sequence goes on along the minus strand of JAQPPZ010002969.1, from coordinate 8,771,762 downwards.
TAACCCCGAGAGCAATTTTATATTACACCACCACCTAGTTCCATACAAATAAGGTCTTATCACATTACCATATTATTTCATATGTTGGTGTGCATGTCATATGGCTCTCAGTGTTAGGGTTCTGAAATAGCTGTCATGCAAATTAGATATTGAGATACACCTGAGAGCTGGCCCGAAGGTGGTGGATGAAGCTATTCAAATAGTTAATTTCATTGTCCAAATATTATGATAAGTGAACATACCTATCTGATTATAACTTCTTCTTGTCGATCCTCTCATAAAATGAAATCGTTCCCATAAATTTAGAAAATTTAAATATAAAATCTATAAGTCATAGAGATATTTTCAGCAACTGGACTATTACACGAGGTAATTTTCATATGGTTTTCTCAAAAGATTACCATTTAATCCAATCCTTGAAAATGTGGAAGGCGGCACTGAGCTTAAAAGCAATATATATCCATGATAATTCAGATTAAAAAAACTGAAGGGTGTTTAGTTGGACAACTTGCTAGATTTTGGGAATTAATATAATATGGCACTGTCATTCTCTAAATAGGTGGAATGGACATACACTTTTATGAAGTGAGCTTCAATACTGCTTGGATAGGCTATTCCTATGACGCATCTCTATGTTGGAATTTCATTTCACTTTAATACTATTCAACCACAAGGGTTTAAGCTACCGATCCACCTAAAATATCAACCTTCACCAAGCATATATACTCAGACGTATTTAGCCGATAGTCTACACAAGGATAGTCATTGAATTTCATTACCCAACATTGAGTCATCGATGAAATGGCTTCTACCACATTGTATTTGTAGACTCAAATTCGACGATATACTGCCTAATCTTCCAAATCACAGTGTAGAGGATAGGTGGAATAGGTCAATAATCAATTATGAGTTTGTCATGCCTAGAGATTCCCCTTAGAATGGGGATTCGTTACTACATAACATTGCTTTTCACATTGCAATTCGAGTGGGAATACTAGGTTTGGTTTCAGGTGCTATCTGGTCACACTACTGCCATAGCCCTTATCGTTACCCTTGGATAGTCGAGTTACCTTATTCAAATGTTGTCTATTTCATAGAACAATAGACAAATTATAAAGTGAACATGGTACCATCATCTAATTAAGGAATTATAGTGTGATTTCCCATTGTTGCTACGATCTTAAAAAAGGCTTTGGTGGATATTAGGGAGTAGGATGTACAAAGAAAATTCAAGTGTCCATCATCATAGACTAATGACACCTAATTAATGACAAAGGGATTTTTATCTTCTGGGTTTATGGCCACTAATGGTCTATTCACCCCGAGGCTTTAAAAAATACTATATACCACTATTTAATATGCCTCATCAGGATATTGAAGAAAGAACAAATGAACTTATAAAAATAAGTATGATTTAGTTCATGTCAAACAAGCATCAAAATAATTCAAGGTGGAAAGCTCCAACTTGGGCTTCCACAAGGTAAATCTTCCTTGGCTCTTCCTTCTTCTCTAGCCTTCTCCCAACATAACATGACATAGCCCATTTTTCTCCATCTTAATGGCAATTTATAGCTCTCTTTCTTCTTAGACAAGAAAGATGTTTCTAAATATTTAAATATTTTATTTATTATTATTTTTGCTTTCTTTCTTTCAGAAAATATGCTTCTCTCTCTCTCTCTCTCTCTCTATATATATATATATATATATATATATAGCTTTCTTTCTTTCAAAAAATATGCTTTTAAATATATATATATATATATTATTTTTTTAATATTCTTTCTTTTTCTTACCCCTAGTTAAAGCTTCCTTTAATATATATATATATATATATATATATATATATATATATATATATATATAAGAAAGGAAATCCATGGAGATAAGAGCAGAATCTTATCCACTATTTCAACCTTCCCAGAGTATCCGTATGAAGGAAGGATTTATTACAAGGTAGTTTTTTTTTTTAATCTAATTTAAAATTGAACAAGCTCATAAAAAGCAAACTACCTGATTTCCTTCTAAAATGAAGGTAATTAAATTAATTAAGCATATTTAAAGAGTAAATATCTACTATAGAAGTTGATCAATTTAATGCCCAATTTAATATTAATTGACTTCACAAAGATACCAACCTAGGAAATAAGTCCTATTCCCATACATATAAAGGCTTGCCAAAATGGGTCGTGACAATTGGTCACTTACAGGCTCTGAGTTCTTCCTTTAGGTCAGAGTCACTAGATGAACATGCTTTCTCTACTAGTGAGGTCAAGGCTACTCACCAAACTTTGAGTCCTCTAGGAAAATAGTGTGCTTTAGATAAAAAGGGAAACCAATCTTGAGTCTTGGTTTATATTGAGAAAAGTTGCCAAGTTTTGCTTTACCTCAAATGCTATCGGTTATAAAATCTTGGTTCTTTGCATAACAAAGTAGCTAGGTGAATAGATGGATTTTATGTAACTGAGCATCACCAAACTCTTGATTATCAAACAATGAGACCTTCTAGTCCCATCAGGTGTGCCAAAAATTGTTGGTCAAAAATCCACACCTAATAGAAAGGATGAGATGAAAAGGTTTGCACACCCTATGAACCTCAAATAATATTGAACGACCATTGTGCCTAAATAAGGCTGGGTGGTCGATCTTCAAAGAAGGTAGGTTCCTTTTGGAAAGTCCTAGCTAACTACCTAAAATTGTGGGGAAAAGGGAGGTGGAAAGAAATGGAAAAGAGACCATAATAAGAACTCACAAGAATGGGTATAGTTGTATCAAGACACATGCAGGACAAGCAGATACTGCCATAGGGAACACAAGCAGATCACCTAATAGATCAACCAACCTTACTCTTGACTATTATTTACCACACTCTATTGTGAGAAAATTCCAAAACAAATGAATGAAATGCAAGAAATCTAGATAGCATAATTATTGCATGCACATTCAATTAGCTTTAGTAGAAATAAAGTCACAACATTCATGCATATGCAAGAGTCAATTTGGAGACCAAACAATAAATAACTATATTCATAGAACAACACAAGCTTTACATATGAATTGTAATGGCTAAAGAGCTGCCCTCTGGGATGTATAACATCCCAGTATATATAGATATTACAATGAAGACTACATTAAATCTAGTAGGTAGTGGATGCGACTTATAGGGGGCCCCGGTAGGGATAGCCCTATTGCGAATCCTGCTAGATATTTTGTAGATTGCAATGGAAGGTAGCTGATAGGAGTATACCAATAAAGTTACATGAATACAAACTCTTAATTAGATTATTCATCTAAGCAATCCTATCAAATAATAAATTCCACCCATCATCTCCTAATGGTATTAATTGCATGAGGAGACAGGTTGCATTGACTATATGATTGATGCATGATTCGATCAACTACTGTGCAATAGGGTACTAAACCTCTTTTAATCCCAACATGCCATCGTACATACTTTTGAATGAGGATGCACACCTTCCATTAGAAGTACCCAAATGCTGGTGGGGGCTAAATGATGGTGCAACATCTACTAATCAAACTTTTCATATATTTGCTCTTCCACTTATCTTCAACTTGGGCATCCATACTTCTAGCTAGGGCATCCTCAATTCCCATTAGGGCTTTCAAATATGACTTTCCTTCCAAACTAGCTAGTGGGGTTGGGGTTGAGATCACTCTTGGCTCACATTTCCTCTCAGCTTGTACTCACTCCCGGCTCACACTTCCTCCTAGCTCACACTCCCTCCTAGCTTGCACTTTGTCCTAGCTCACACTCACTCCTATCTCTTCTTTCTCCCGATGTTCCTTTTCTTTGATAATTTTTTGGAAACAATATTTGTTACATTCATCATAAAGACTTGAAGCATTAATACACTCTAAAGGAATCCACTGCGCTTTTGCCATATCTGAAGATCTCGTCCTCAATCCCTCTTAGCTCACACTCACTCCTGGCTTGCACTTCATCCTAGCTTGCACTCCCTCCCAACTTGCATTCTCTCCCAACTTGCACTCTTGGCTCAAACTTGCTCTTGTCTCTTCTTTCTCTTGATATTAGGGTTATGTGTAAGGGATCGACCCCAAAATGCATTTATAAAAATTTGGAAAATCAATTTCGAAATCCAAGTGAATAGTGTCCAAACGCATGTAGAAGGTTCACTATTATTAGGGGCAATGTTGGAAATTTAAACTTAAAATGGTCAAATTATTATAAAATTGAGGCGAATCGACCCAAAAAAAATTTGCACCCAAAAGTTTTTGGCTAATGGGCCGTGGTCAAGGGTCCCAAATATTAGCCAATTCCAAATTTCAAAAATCCTAATTTTAACCAATTTGGCGATAAATAGCCGCTATGCATAACCCTCCACGACATTCATTTTCTTTTATAAATTTTTGAAAATAATATTCATCTCATTCATGGTAAGGGTTTGAAGCATTGATATACTTTGAAAGAATCTGCTACTCTTTCGCCATATTTGAAGACTTCAAAATTGACTCACATAAACAAATAATTTTAATCAAATACAAATAAATATTATGAAATAAATTTTAAAATTTAAACAAAGATCCTAAATAGTAAAATCTACTTAAGATTCAACTACCAATTACCAAAAACTAAATGAAACAAAAAGACTCAATTATGTACGATTTTAAGATATCTATGCATGTGGGTCATTTAATTCCAATCTTGCTTAAGATTCAACTACCAATTACTAAAAACTAAATGAAACAAAAGGACTCAATTATGTACGATTTTAAGATATCTAGTGCACGTGGGTCATTTAATCCCAATGTTGCTCAATTTTTGTGATTGAGTTTTTGAAAATATGTTTTAATAACTGCTCAAATTCAATACATTCTTGATAAATATAGTTATAATTTAAATAAATAAAAAATATATGCATTAGCTTAAACAATTAGATTCTTCAATCTTTAAGAAAAAATTCAAGTTTGAATCGTGTTAAACAATACATGGATAATATTTAACTAATGGAGACCATAGTTCAATGGTTGAGACATATGTGTGACGTAGCTCACACCAAAATCCAAATGATGGGGGTACCAATAGACTATAACTCAATGTGCCTAAGTTAATGTAAAAAAGGAAAGGACAACCCTTTCAAAACATAATTTTTTTAGTTTATTTTATATTTATATTTAAGCTGTTATAATACTATTATAACAAATACAAAAAGAAATATTAAACTAAAAAAAATATAATAAAATGTGACTTTTCCACACATGGGTTCTAACCTTAACTTTTGGGTAAAAACGAAGCCAAGAAGATCCTAGACAACTCACCAACAAACACTCCACTACTACCAACAGACCTATTACTGTTTCATATATAATTTTAATTCTTAATTTTTGAAAGGCTGAATAGCCAACTGTTAAGTCAAACAACTTGACTAAGTTGAACTGGCTGGCCACCTAATCAGGCCTCCTCTTTACATTGGCCGATGAATAAAATAAAAATCATATTCCACTACTCCAATAAAATGACATTGGCTTCTGGTCCAAGCTAAATTTAAAAATATTGATTTCCCAAAGGAGCTCTGCAAGTGCTTTAAGAATGGAGTTAAACTGCCGACTTCATCAACCTTAAAAGAATCGTGAATCGTGTGCCTCTCACTCTGAACAAACTTTTTCGTTTTAAATGGCCTTAAACTGTTGAATCCACGTGCATTAATATTAGACTATACAGTAAGTCACAGCAGAATATTCTCCTCCCTCAAATCTTTCATTCAACTATAGCAGGCCTGAAATTTGACATGTGATAGTATTTTAGATCATTTAAAATTTAATTGGCACTTAGAAATAGTGGCCAAGATAGAATAGATCCCTTAATTTTGTTTTTATTTAGAGTATGGATTATAAAGGTTTTATACAACAAACGACTTGATTGCTCCCTTAAAATATCTTTCAAAACAAGTGCATGTCAGTGAAAGCTGTGCTTCGGTTCTAGTTTATTATCTACTTCAGATCTACCTTATTAAAACTAAGAAATTGGAGTTGGATTGCCTGGAAACTAGGGCTTGAGGAAAGATGAGCCATAGAATTTGATGGCTACGGAACTTGAAACATACTGAAGAGATTAGGTGGGCATGTGGCAACTGTCTTAACAGGGACATGGATATTTTTTCAAGACAACCTAAGATAAGGAGAGCATAAGATAAGGAGGGCATGGCATGGCATGCATACGTTAGAGAATAATGTTGTTGAGGTTAGAAGCTGAATACAGTCATCTCTGTCTTTAGCCCATAAAACAATGTGTCATCTCCAAGGAGTTTGGCAAGCTTTGAAACACAAACATCCGACAGCAATTTGAATGTGAGATAAAAAACGGAGATGGAGTCCAACTGTGCTTGAGATCACATGATTCCAAAATGGAGATGGAGTCCATCCTGCTCATGGTCACATGATTCCAAACTGAGGTGAGAGTTTTTAAGGTGGAATGTTCTTTGTTTGAAATAGACAAATCATAGGATTGTAAATCATTTGAAATTACTGAGTACAAGGAGATGGCTATAAATTGTTTTCCTAGGGAATTGGAAACTTAGATACCCCGCAATATAAATGGAGAAGGGACAGCTTATTGGTATGTCACCACTATAACCTCAACTATTTAGGAAATAGAACTAAGGCAGCCCATTGTTATGCTGCCACTGTAAACCTTAGTTCGTTGGGTAAAATTTATAGGTAAATTTTAAAACATTTAAACTAACTTAACATGACTGCCACACAATAAAAAAACATTTAAACTAACTTAACATGACTGCCACACAATAAAAGCAAACTATAATAACTATCTTGATACCATATAGATATATCCTTGTTGATATGTCTTTGGGCTCTCATTTAAAAGACCTAAATTCAAATCACTACATAAGGGATTAGAACCCTTTATACAAGGGTTGTTGGTGCCATACCGCCTCTCCACTCTGGAGTGTGTGTGGGATGCCTCTTAGGGTATTTTTTTGTTGTTGTTGCCGACTTTACTCCGTTGTTTGGTGGATTGAACCTCTTTTTTATGGACGGAGCTCAATCAACAACTCCAACTTATGTTGAAGCTACAAAAGGGAGCAATGGCGCCAAAGGTGAACAAGCAACCATGGAAGTTCATTCCCAAAGTTTATCATGAGGTAATATTTCTCCTCCGGATGTGGTTATCCCGTTGAGTGAGTTTAATACTACTTGTTCTTGGTTGGAAAGCCATACGTTGGTAGGGTATTTTCTAGGTCACATCCCTGGTGAAACCCTCCTTCGAAACTGGATTCAACAAGCTTGGCATGGTGTCAAGGTTGATGGTATCCAGAACCTCACCAAAGGGTTCTTTTTGTTTCGTTTTGTTGACCCTGCTCAGACTAAAGCGGTCCTAAGTCATGGGCCTTGGTCTGTTCGTAGCTCCTTGTTGATTTTTTAGCCCTGGACCAAGGATTTTTTGGTCACTAATGATGTTTCCTTGTGGGTTCCGATTTGGGTTGAATTCCCTGGTCTTCCTCTACCACTCTGGCCTTACTATCAGAACCTTGTGGTCCCCATTGGTGAATTTATCTATTGTGAAATGGATAAATTTTATGCCTCACGCCCTCAAAAGCATTTTTGTGTCAAAGTCGATCTTTCTAAAGACCTTAGGGAGACTGTTGATATCCAAGTTGGTGACTATAGGTTCAAGCAACGTGTTGTTTACATAAACCTGCCTAACACATGTTACCATTGCCAATCAGCTACCCATAAGATAAAATATTATCCTTTAATGGTAGACAAGATTAAAGCTAAGGAGATAGTTGTGGCTCCTATTACTACTAGCTCTGTCCCTGCTTCCAAAGGGGGCAAGATGAATGGAAGGTAGTCTAGAAGAAGGGTAAGAATGGGAAAAATGTAAACCCTATGACTGCTCCCAATAGCTCACCTCAACCCCTTGTGTCTTCTGTGCCAGCTGGGCATGGTGTGGTGATGGAGCAACATACCATGCAAATGGTGGCACCTAGTGCTAGGGCTTCATAGATGGTTGCTAATGTACCACCGACTAGTGCTTCCTTTGCCAAAATTGTTACTTCTTCTGCTCCTACTCAGTCTTCAGATTCTCTAGTTCTACATGTCAATGGGTAGCCTTCCTCCAGCTTCATGGAACTTGAATGGGCTTCTATCAATGGTCGAAGATCCCATAGCCCACCTCGAGGAGACTCCCTGGTTCACCAGGATAAAAGGCATCAAATAGAGTTTTGGAAAGCAGGTCAAGAGCATTTTCTCAGTAATATTTATGATTCCCTTTCAAACCTCGAAGATGTTGAAGATGTAGAAGGACATATGAGTCTTGATCGATTTCCATGATTTTTTTATCATGGAATGTCAGAGGGTTGATGGACCCAATCCACAAATACTTGGTCCGAGATGAGATTGCTTTATGCTCTAGGTTTTATGGTAATCTTGACTTTCTCTGTCTTCAAGAGATTAAGATTTTTGACTTTATTCTACAATGTACTTGTCCTTTTCTTTGGCTAGGTAGCTTTTTTTATGCCACCAGTCATTCCCCTGGTAGAGGAGGAGTTATCATTATTTTGGTAGCTAGGTGGAAAGATAGTTTGGTCTCATGGGGTGTGGACCCCTCCAATCAAGTAGTTTGGGTTTTACTTGAGGTTGGTGGGCTATCTTTTGGCATTATTAATGTTTATGCCTCCAATGAAGCTCAGGAGCATTGTAGCCTCTGGCGGTGGTGTGCTTTCTCTTTACCACCTATTGTTTGGGTTATGTGCAAAGATTTTAATATGACTGAAAAGCCTACATACAAGATAGGACAACTTCCCATGTAGTGGGCTACTAGGGAAAGAGAGGCCTGGTACTTCATGAAAAATAAATTGGGTTTGTCAGACCCCAATTCTTGTTTTTCTCCCTAGGATTTTCCTAAAAATTTGTGGTATACGTGGTCCAATTTCCAAGCTGGCCATGCAAGAATTCTGAGAAGGCTGGACAGAGCCATGCTTTCAGATCATGTGCAGTTTTTCTTTCATAGGAGAAATGCTTCAGCTCCGTTTGTGGAAACCATTCCTGGTACCACTACTTCCGACCATTCACCCATCATGTTTAATGTGTTGATGAAATCCCTACCTCAGAGACACTACAAGTCACAATTTTTTTAATACTTCCTTTCTTCAACACCCTTCCATGGTCTGTCATATCCGTAGAGTCTAGAATCTAGTTCCTAGACCTACTGGAGAGTTGGGTTGGATAGAATGGTGGAATGATACTATTTTTTGTACAATTGTCTTGCTCCACACTTTGGGGAAAAAGGTGGTATAGTTTAGAAGATATTCCAATGTTGTCCTTCATGATGAGCTTGCCAAAGCTTCTCTCAAGCTTGAGGCTTATCCGTTTAATCTTGAACTTCAGTCTCATGTTGCCTAATTGAGGCATGAACTTAAACTTGTTGAACTTTATGAGGCTCGAGGAGCTCGAATTAAAGCCCATCTTCATTGGCTTAAAGTTGGTGATAGGGTCACCAAAGATTTTTTTCAAAGGCTTCGCCCTCCTAGGCAAGCTACTCAATTCAAGGTCATTCAAGATAATGGAATAAGGCTTACCTCTCTTCTTGAGATGATTGATGCTTTTGTCAAGCACTATACTAATATTTTTGCCGCTCAAGCTTATTCCCCTGAGCGAGAGCAAGCACTGGCAGCTTGTATGGTAGTTGTACCAGTTAAGGTTTCGGAGTCTCAAAGAGTAGGGTGTGATAAACTTCTCTCCCTTAAATATCTGGAGGATGCATTGTCTCAAATGGCAAATGATAAAGCGCTAGGTCTGGATGGCTTTCCTTGTGAGTTCTACAAAGGTCTTTGGGACTTAGTTGGTCCTGATTTGCATAAATTTTATCTGGAGGCTCTTCGAGTAGGCTCTTTGGGAGCAATTATTAATAGGGGCAATATCAAATTCATACCCAAGCAAGGGGACCTAGAGTTGATCACTAATTGGAGGCCTATTACTTTGTTGAATGTTAGTTACAAGATCATTGCCAAAGATTTGGCTCTTCGCCTTAGGCCTCTTCTTCCTTTGTTAGTCAGATCAGAGCAAACTGGCTTTATTCAAGGGAGGTACATCCTCGATAATGTTTTGGCTATCTGGGAGGGCATGGAATGGGCCCGGATGTCAAACCAGAACATGCTTTTTATCAAGATTGATTTTGAGAAAGCTTATGACCGCATTGAATGGAGATTCATTCTTGCTATGCTCAAAGCTTTAGGATTCAGGCCAGTTTTCATTTAGATAATTGCTATGCTATTCAGAGATGCTTCGACTATTCTCAATCTAAACAATTCATAGTCTGAAGCAGTGGGCCTTTTTAGGTCTATTCGGCAAGGGTGTCCTATTGCTCCCTCTTTATATGTGCTTGTTGTTGAAGCCTTCGACTATCTTTTAGCTGCTCAAGCTTCTGTAGGTCTTATTAAAGGAATTGCTCTTTCGAATGATCAGGGACAACTTATTAATGGTCACTTTGTTGATGACTCCTTTCTTACTATAAGGGAAGAGGAGCAATCTATTTCTAATGCTCTATCTTGTCTGAACACCTTTTGCAAAGCCTCTGGTTCTAGCATACAATGGAGGAAGACCTTCTGCTTCAGATAGTATCCCTTGCCTATGTCACCTTGGCTTCAAGGGTTTCATTGGAATTGGATCCCTCCTGGAGAAGTTTTTAAGTTTCTTGGTATTCCTTTTGCCTTTCAAGGCTCCCTTGCTCAGCTTTGGAATTATGTGCTTCAAAGAGTTGAAAAGAAACTTGAATTCTGGCTTACTAAGAAGTTGTCATTAGTAGGTAAATTTCAGATTTGCTCTAAATTTTTAGTTGCCACTCATGTATACTACTCCTCTTGTTGGGTTCCTTCACAGGCTTGCTATAAGAAGCTTGAGAAACTCCTTCGATATTTTCTTTGGAATAATTCTTCTGAAACAAAGGGATTTCATAGAGTTGCTTAGGATATTTGTTGTCTTCCTAGAGAATCTGGCGGAATGGGTCTGTTGGACTATAGACGATAAGGTATTGCTCTGTGTGCTAAGTGGGTGGTCAGGGCTCTGAGGGGAGCTGAAGCTTGGAAAGTTTTGGTTTGACATTTCATTTCCTCTGGTCTTCCCTTAAATCGTAGAGCATGGAGAGGGTTGGATTTTCCTCTCTCATTGTTGCTCCAATTTTTGTCAAGATTCTTGGCTCCTTTGTTATTAAAAGTATCTGGAAAGCATGGCAACAACTCACTCCTTGGATCTGTTGGAAAGGAGATGGCTTTCGTAAAGGCTTATCCATCAATTCTATGAATATTTGGTGGTCCCCCATGTTTCTTCATCAAGGTTCTCCCTTAGCTCGGGTGCAATGGATTCATGCTCAATGGTTTTTTAAAAAGGGTATTGTTACAATAGTTGATTTCTTTTCTTGCTAGACCAAGGATTGGATCCCATGGAATGAGTTCAAATGCACCTTCAGGTTGAATGGTGCGGACAAAGATACTTATGATGTTGTTATTGCTCTCACCCCTTTTTCTATGTTGCACAAGATTGGTGTGCGCTCACTGCGTCCTTGGTGGTCAGATTGGAGATGGCATGTTGACACTCCTTTGCTTAATTATAAGGCTCATTTGGGGTATAAATGGTTATCTCCTCATATTCCTATGGTGCCTAAGCTCAATCAACGTTGGGACTTATTTTCTACAAGGACTAGATGGAATTCTAGATTTTAGAATGTTTGGGTTGCTTATGTTGAGCCCAAGCAATATTTTTTTGCGTGGAGCTTGTTGTGTCAAGGTCTCCCCTTGGGAGAACGTTTGAAGTACCTTGGAATTCTTGATCCTAAATGTCCTTTTTGTGGTGTACCCGAGTCTTGTACTCACCTCTTTTGGCACTACAGAAGATCTAGGTAAGCTTGGGAATGGGTTCTTTCCTTTTTTTCCCATTTACAACTGCAAGAGTTTCTTGGCCCCAAGCTCTTCTTGGGGACTCTTTTACTTTGTCTCTCCCACTTTTTGAGGTGTGGTAGGTTTTTAGGATTAGCCTGCTCTTTCATATTTGGAAGGCCCATAACAAAATTATTTTTAAATAGTATACACCTTCTATCACATTTACTCATGCTGACAAATTAGAAGTTTTTAATGACATGTGGCTACAGATATGTACTCAAGCCAACAAAGTTGCTATGGAGTTGGATCACCTGCAAGTTCTTCTGGTGCAATGGGCCAATGCTCCATGTACAGTCAATCGGATCCCCCTAGAGCACTCTTCTCAGGAGCATTTTTGATCTCGCTCTCATCGTCGACCTCCATCATATGCAAGAAGTGCTCCCGTAGACAGGCACTGGTCCCAGCCCTCGCCAGTCAGGAAGCGACCTAATGTTGACATTGCTTGTTCATCCCGCCAGGTTGGGGGTGGGATGATGTTCAACCAGTTTCACCTGGGCTAGTTGTTGGTTGGAGCGACATGGGTACTGAAGGCCTTAATGAGAATCATGATGCGGAGGGGTGGATTCCCATCCCATAATCACTAGCAGTTTATGCAGGATGACACAATATTCCATTTGATATGCTTTCTTTGATCAATGATGATTGGTAAACTTGTGTTTTGTTGGCGGCTTTGTTTCCTAACCCTTGTCAATGAGGGTTAGTTTGATTCCCCATGGGGTGTGTTAATCCACCCACTTTTTTATTGTAAAGGTTGTTATCTTAATTTAATGTAAATAGCTTTTTTCATCAAAAAAAAAACTTATGTTTTGCCTTAAATATTTTTATAACCCAAAATAGATAGGCATAGTGGCAGATGCACACACACTTGAAAGTGGTTATAACACTTAAACTTAGTTGTATGAGATTGAAAAGGGTTATATGTGTTTATTTTTTGACAACTTGTGTTCTATGGTGATTGCTCAAAAAACTACATATTATAATAATAATTTGGTAATTATACATAAATGTTTTAACGAAATTTTTTTGGGATATAGAAGGGAGTTTGTTACATCCACACTAATTTTAGTACCTACCAAGTGGAGGGTTCAAACCACAGAAGATGCTCCCAAAAAGCCTATACCACCTCATTATTTTTGACTCAACATGAGGGGGACCTCCGATCTCTCGAGATTCATACCGTCATCATTGGTTTGGTGCACACTTGGAAGATTAAGATGATTAAGATCAATGAATTAAAAGGGTTTCTTTTGGCATGTTTGGAAGGTGGTATTATTTAAAGTGAGGAAGAAGAGGTTGTATTTAAATAGAGAAGGGAAACTTAAAACTAAATCCAAGTGGAAAGTGCATATCTAATTTTGCATTTATTGCCCTTAAATTTTCTAGAGCCTAAGTTTGACCTTACTTCTTAAAAGCTTCGAAGAATTAAAAGGTATTTTTCTGAAAGAAACAACTTTTTTGCTCTACACACGTTCAACATAAATGGACAATGCTACTAAAAAAATGGTCCAAAGTGGAATCTAGGTCATGATTCATTGGCAAATATTCATAACATAAAAAAAACACAAACCTGATTAAGAAAGAAATTCTATTTATGGATATCTAAAGTTAAAAATAAATTTATACAAAGATACTTACATATTAAAGTTAAGCTAGGGATTTGGAAAATTTATTTCAACAACAAGATTCTTATTACAATTACATATACAAACATGATAATCAAGTTGTTCTAATACTACTATGTGGTCATGATGTAATACAAGTAGGACCGTTTCAATTCTAGATAACTAATTTAAAAAATATATTCATAACAAAAATTAACATAAACATGTTTACGAAAGGAAATTTCATTGCTTTAATGTATGGATATCTAAAGTTAAAGATAAATTTATATAAATATCTTGCATATTAAAGCTAAACAAGGGATTTGGAAAATTTACTCCAAGGATAAGTTTTTTATAGTCACATAATTCATTGTAGGATGATAAAATATAACGACATGCATATTGGAATAAAGCATGAACGTCTTTCTTCTTTGGCATATGAAACAATTGCAATTGAATCAACATGAGATCAAATTTCATGTTCTTGAGGATACTCTAAGCATTTTTTAGACCTTTACCTTCTCCACAATAAGATACCATATAAAAAGAGTTAAAATTTTCACTTGCAATTGTGATCCATGTATTCCTTAAATTTGTCTTATTCCCCTCCCTACATCATTAAGGTGGCTTATCATTATGTTGCATGCATTTTTTTATCTAAATGTGGGTTTGATTATTTAAAACATGCCATGTTTTTTTTATGTGAGAAATATCCAATATGTATTTCCACTTGAGATCTCCTTGAGTAACCAATAAATACATGTCACACATGAATTTTAGGTCTATATCAGGATATCCATAAGGATATTGAGAGGATCACAAATTTTTTTATTAAAAGCTTCCATAATTTAAAGAAAACTTGACTTCTAATTTTCAATTTCAAAATTGTTGTTGGTGCCTCTCTATATGTGTTCTCGTACATGAAATTATGCATGTTATCAACCCATTCTCCAAATGTTTCATATTTTTAAGTAGTGGATTATATAATCTAGTGAATTGTCAAATCATGCAAGATGAACATTTTTACATTCCCAACTAGATTGGATAACAATTAAGATCAAGAGCAACATAATGATATTCATAAATATGGACTCTCTAAACAACCGTTCCAATACTAATTACATAGAAAAAGTAGTGAACATGATTGTAAGAAGAAAATATTCTTCATGGTTGCTTCATTATTCTCATTGGTAGTGTTAGAATATGAAATATGGTCAAGGATATGACACTAGTCTTTTATCAAGTAACTTGTCAAGATTTAGAAACCTGAGGCTAATTTTAAATCTCTTTGTTAAATATTTTTGAAGTAATGGATGATCAAGTAAATAAGTGAGTAATTGATAGTGTTTTAGTAATATGTGAAATATTTATTAAGCAATAGTCCTATAAAAAAAGTATTAAAATAAAATTTAATTATTGATGATTTTAAACAAATCTGTAACCAAATAACTGAATACGAAATAAAGAAATGCACACAGAGACAAAGTATTGCCAAAAATTGCTTTTGTATTAATAATGTGATACAATGTTACAAATGAATTTTTGAATTACCCCAAATGTGTTTGGAGGCAATGTTACAATGCTCTTTCTCTGTATGTTACAATTCTTCTGGAAAAGGTCTTTGAGGTCTTCAAAAATGTACAGTGTTCTTCCAACATTTCACTACAGCTTCAAAGGGTAAGTAGGCTTTGGTATCCAATGTGGGACCACTCCAAATTTAGTAGCTTCTCCAAAGTACCTATCACCTACACACATAAAAACTAGCAAAGGGGTCAGTAGCACCTGTAGATTCAAGTATAAATCCAGCCTAACCCTAAGTAAATAATCATGTAAAACAAATGATAGAAGCATATAAAATAAAAAGCCTTGTCAAAATAAATTTACTAATCGTGTTGTATTGTGCTCTCAACTATGTGAAAACATTGGCATGTAGTACCAGAATGGAAACTACAGGTGCACGATTATGAAATCGTGAATGCACGATTCATGAATGTGGAACCATAGACTGGCGATTCAGGTTGAAATATAGGTTGCTTCAAAAATTGGCCTTTGTAATCTGGTAAGGGATATCACTCATGATTTGGTCAAAGGTATTGACTAATTTTAGCATCTTGGTGGTATATGAATTTAGATCCCTTTGTTTGGTGGGGTAAGGGTGCCTTTATCGGCCCCTTAGGATTTTTGAGGGAAATGGAAGGTGGTAAACCTAGATTTCCAAGTGGTAATTATGGGCTTCCAAATGGAGGGACAGTTATAGTGAGTCACTCAGTGTGCCTCACTTAACTAGGGTGATGTGGTTGCAAGTGGAGTGGTATGTGGGATTCTGCCCTATGTGAAGGGACAAGGGGGACAAGAGTGGATGAGATGTGGCATGGGTGTTGGGTGAGGTGTCTAAGACACATGTCTAGTGGGTAGGTAGGGTATCCTAGGGTGATTTTCTAGATTAACAAATTTGGAAAATAGGATAATATGAAGGGTTTTATATCCCTAAGATGGAACTTAGGTATATAATTTTACTATGCATATTTTTGTGGTGGGGTGGGAAAATGTGGATTTGTGAGTGCTGAGTTTTGGTGTCTACAAAATCTATATATTTTGAAGGTTTGTGCATTTTTATTTTACTAGCAAGAATGCTTGCTATAGTGAAAAATTATGAGTCATGAGATTAACAACATTTATGACGATTAGGAGATATTTGGGTGAATGCTATCATAAAGACCATGCTAAAAATAGAGTTATGCTCTCTAATCTGAGAGGACCTATTAGAGAAGGATGCTCTCTGACTTGTCCCCTACACAGACACAAAATCCTTTGGAGAACGCATTTGAATCATCATTGACTCACGTATAAAAATCCACGAGTGAAGACCTCTCCTATTGTGGCATGTGAATATTCTAAAATTGAATTTCTAACACGTGCTACGTGATTGGAGATGAGGTTTTGAAGTTTCTCTAACCTAAAAAAAACAAAATCGATTTCTAGTTCACTTGCTAGTTCGTTGTTTCTTTGACAAAATACTTGGAATATTACGCAATGCTCGCAGTCAAGGCTCTTGAAGATAGTAACAACACGTATATCCTATCTAAAAAATATGACACAACATATCCCTTGTTCCTTGCAAACCTTGAGAATATGAAGTATTGCGCACTCGATCCAATTGTTGATTTCTTGTGGCTCACTCGATTGGTCCCACAGGTGTTTTATTGCAAGAAAATATATTTTTTAAAATATTTTTATTTTTTCATGTTGATAAAAGCTAAATCGTGCCTTAGAATTTTCATCTACACTCATAGCACAATTGGTTTATCAGACTGTGTTAAGGTGCTCGAGGAGGTTGCATGAGTTCAAGTTGCACCGAGTGCATTTTACATAAAACAAAGGCTTCTCCATGCTTATAAAGGTATTTTTTTTATTTTGCATTATTTTTTAATCAAAATCATTGCCTAAGCCTTATTTTTAAGACACCTAGTGCATTTCATTTGTTTTGGAGACATAAGCAAGTTAAGTTCAAATATGCACTTCATTTTTTTTTTTGTGAACCTTGAAAGAGTCCTAAACACAATATTTTTTTTGCTTTATTTTTTTTGCAAAGAACACATTTGGTTCTGCACCTCATTCTAGCAAGAAAGAACCATTTTTTTTGCAACTAAAACCAAGAAAAAGAACATTAGTGCATTTTTTCATGGAGGGATAAGACAATAAATTTGCATTTAGTTTTCTTTTGAAAATTGAAAGGGTACATAAACATTTTTTCACCCTTGTTTATTTTGCAATCAAAAAGGGGGATAAAAGCATTATTTTTCTTGCAAAATTCTAAGACAAAGGGGGAGAAACTTGTGGATTTGAATATCATTTTTTTCAAACAAAAACCTCAAATATTTTGCAAAAATCATTGTAACAAAAGATGCATTTTCGGTGGAAACCGACATCTTAAAATATTGGCATTGTAATAGGTGCATTTTCGGTGGAAACCGACACCTATAGTTAAAATTTATGGGCACTTGTGATTGTTTACTACATTTAATTTCTTATTTTTTGCATTTCAATCATAAGTTAAAATTAAAAGCAAAAGAAAGACCCCAAATTTTAAACCTATTTGTGCAATTTATTGCACCGCAGTGTTCAGTATATATGGTACCTCTGGCCCACACTTACAGGTGATATTTTCGTGCTTTGGGCTACTGTATCTAACACCTAACATAGCTGCAACAATGACATCTGAGCTATTATTCTCTATAAATCGTTGAGGAGAAATAAGGAAAGCCAGTTTTGATATTCACTCCATTTTATACCCTAATTCATTCTTATTGTTTGGCTTAAACTCCTCCAACTCATTATCCTTTTTTGGAAGGGTTTTGAGGTAGGTGCCATCAATTTTATTGAATTCCCTTTCATGTACTCTTTGTAAGTATAAAGAAAGGGGGACCATTTGGTGATATAAGGAACCTTCACAATGGCCATTGTTCACAAATATCTATCAGATTCACAATTGCTCAAAGGTTCTAATTTTGCACCATGGAAAACAAATATGAGAGCTATCCTTCAAGTTGAAGATTTGTGGGATGTAGTGAATGGCACTACAAAATATCCTACTTCACTAGGGCTAGATCAAGAGGCATTTGATAAGAAGGATAGAAGGTCTCTCATGTTTATTCTGCTTGCTACTATAGATGAGGTACAACCTCATATTTGTGATGCTACAAATGGTAAACAAGTGTGGGATGCTTTGGTTACCATTTATGAAGGGAAGAATCAGTCCACTATTCTTAACCTTCAATCTCAACTACATACACTCAGTATGAAATTTGGTGAGATAATTGAACTATTCCTATGTAGAGTGGTAGAATTGAAAGCCAAATTGAATGCTATGGGAGAAGTAGTGGAAGATAAGCTCTTGAATTCAATAATTTTGAGAGCTTTTCCAGAATCCTACAAGGTGTTGATCACATCTCTTCAAGTGTCTGGTAGACAAGTTACCTTTGTGGAGTTGGTCAATTTACTTCAAACTGAGGAGGCAAATCAGCTTCAAAGAGATGAAGTGACAGATAATGCACTTTACTCAAAACAAGGGGGAAAGAAGCAAGGTAACTTTCAAAAGGGAGGATCTTCATCCAAAGGAAAAGGGAAACAACCTCAAAAAAAAGATAAGAAATATTGCAAAATTTGTGATATGGATAACCATGACACCAATAGGTGTTGGTTCAAGAATAAACAACCCAATGACCAAGATCACAAGAAAAAGGGAAAGGGAAAATACAAACCACAAAATAAGAATAAGCAACCCAAGGGACATGTTGCTTATGAGGAATCAGACTCAGACTCTGAGAGAGCACACAAAGTGATCATGACCCACACATCTTCTCAGTAGAAGGATCATGTGTGGTGTATTGATTCTGGTGCCAATAAACACATGATTGGTGATAGATCGTGGTTTGAGACTTTTGAGGCAAAGGAAGGCAAACCAGTGATAATTGCTGATGATAAGACCTACCAAGTCCAAGGTGAAGGAGATGTTTTAGTCACTCTTCCAGATGGACATTATCATATTGAGAAAGTTCTCTATGTTCTTGGATTGATAAACAATTTGTTGTCAGTCCCTCAGATCTTGGATAAAAACATGGATGTTATTTTTAGAGTTGAGGATGGCAGGAAGTGATGCTTCATCACTAGAAAGGGAAATCATGTAGCAACAAGTTCATACAAGCATGGCTTGTTTATATTAGATGTCATTTCTATGCCTCATGTTGCCATGGTAGCAAACACAAAGGAGGCCACTTCTATTTGGCACAAGAGATATGGGCATATGAGTTCAGGATATTTGCTCGAGTTGAGTAAATATGAGATGGTGAAAGGTCTTCCCAACATTTTCTCCAATTTTCTAGTTTCCTTGGATTTCTTAGCAGGGAAGAAACATCGAGTACCATTTGAGGTGAGCTCTTCATGAGCTAAGAAACCTTTGGAGTTGGTACACATCGATATGTGCAGTCCTATGCCAAATAGTTATGGTGGAAAGAGGTATTTTCAGTTGTTTGTTGATGATTACTCATGGAATATGTGGGTTTTCTTTTTACAATTGAAATCAAAGGTATTTCTATACTTTCAGTAGTTCAAGAAGAGTGTTGAGGAGTCAAGATGTTCCATCAAGACCCTTTTACTCAGATTGAGGGGGGAATATACCTCCAAATAATTTTCATCATTTCTAAATTCACATGGGATTAAGAGATAGCTAACAACAACCTATACTCCATAGAAAAATGGAGTTGTTGAGAGGAGGAACCATTCCATCATGGAAATGGTTCATTGTATGCTTAAGGGGGCACATCTTGAGCAATAGTATTGGGCAGAAGCAGTCAATACAATGATGTACCTCCTGAATAGAGCACCCAAAAAAGCTCTACATGGAATGACTCCACAAGAAGTATGGAGTGGTAGGAAACCTTCCATTTCTCATCTAAGGATTTTTGGGTGTAAGGCATTCATGCACATTCCAAAATAGAAGAGAAAGAAGTTAGATGAGAAAACCTTGTAGTGTATTTTTCTTGGTTATGATGAGCATTCCAAGGGATATCGATTGATAGATCCTAAGACCAAGAAAACACACACCAATAGAGATGTGGTATTTGATGAATCTTTCACATCAGATAACACATCTATAATTGTATACCTGGATGAAGAGGAGCCTAAGAAAGAGACTCCACCCCCATAGAACAAAGTTCCAAAATGGTATACTAGCACATTGAGAGATTCAAAGTTGACTTCACTTCCATATATAACTCTAGATCGACCTTGTACTCATAGCATGACTCAAAATATGAGAGCAAAGGCATCAACTTCAAAGGTTGACGAGCTTTACCAATAATTTTATGAATTATCTATAGATGCAGAGGAAGATAGAGAAGTAGATATGGATTATTAAAGGGTTTATATATCTGCATTGGATGATAATGAAACCACAAAATTTCAATATGCACTTAGTGAGCCTCAGTGGAAGGCTACTATGGATGTTGAATATACATCTCTCATGAAAAATAATACATGGAAGCTAGTTGATCTGCCTTCAGGAAATAAGCCCATTGGTTTCAAATGGGTGTTCAAAGTGAATTATAAGGAAGATGGAACTACTGATAAATATAAGGCCCATCTTGTTGCAAAGGTCTATGCTCAAAAATAAGGTATTTGTTATAAAGAGACTTTTGCACCCATAAAAAGAATGACTACCATTCGTGTACTTTGTTCTATGGCAGCTTAGTTTGGGTGGAAGTTACATCAGATGGATGTCAAAAGTGCCTTCTTGAATGGTGACTTGCAAGAAGAAGTGTATATGATCCAACAAGAAGATTTTTTGGTTGAAGGACGAAAGAAAATTTTTTACAAGTTGGTTAAATGGACGACATCAAAATGGATAGTCACCTATTGTAGCATGGATTCAAAATAAGTCCTTTAGATGCTAATCTCTATATCAAGAACAATGGTTCTGACATAGTGATTCTAGTACTCTATGTGGATGATTTGATCATCATTGGTAGTTTAGAGAACATGATAGATGCAGTGAAAGATGACTTGAAATAATCATTTGAGATGATAGATCTAGGAATTATTCACTATTGTCTTGGTTTAGAAGTGGAACAAAAGAAAAATCATATCAGAGTGACATAGAAGAAGTATGCCAAGACATTGATTGAAAAATATTGCATGATTGATTGCAAGCTGAAACAACTCCAATGGAACTAGGGCTTCAATTATCATGATATGATACTTCTCCATAGGTAGATGGTATTCTCTATCGCCAACTGATTGGGAGTCTCATATATCTGACAAACACCAGGTCAAATCTCAGTTTTACTATGGGTTATATTTCAAGGTTCATGCATGACCCTAAGGTTAATCATTGGAGAGTAGCAAAATGGGTTCTTCATTATGTCCATGGTAGTACATAATATGTCATGGAAAAAAGAAGAATGATAATTTCTTCTTACAGAGATATATAGACTCAGACTATGTCACATCCATTGATGATCAAAAATCAACTTTTGGATATATTTTTCATCTTGGATCTGGACCTGTCTCTTGGCATAGTAAGAAGTAGTAGGTGGTTGATTTATCTTCTATACAGGTAGAATATCATGTAGCACATGGAGGAGTCTGCGATATGCTATGGTTACATCGCATTCTCTCAAGTATTAGTCATCTAAAGAATCTTCCACTTCACTTATTTTGCGATAATCAAGGTGTTTTGAAACTTTTCAAGAATCCATTATTTCATGAACGTACCAAACACATTGATACTGAGTGTCATTTCATTCGATATGAAGTTCTAAAACATAACATACAGCTCCAGTTATTCTCACTAATGAACATTTTGTAGGTATTTTCACTAAGGCACTTTCCCGTATCAAGTTTGAATTGTTTCGTAACAGTTTTTGTATCTCCAAATAATTTAATAAGAGGGGGATGTTAGCATAGACTATAGTTAGTTTATTATAGTATTTCACATGACTATTGTAAGTGCTTTTTCTAATAAGCGCTATAGTTAGTTGTTAGGGTATTAGGTGGTTTTCATATATGATTGAAGATATGGTTGAAGTAGTTCCATTGCTCACCGAACTCTTCAACGAATTCCATATGTATTATTTAATCATCTTGATATGAATGAAATAAGTTAATGTTGCAAAATTCCTTTAAAAAACATCAAAGAACCTTTACAAAGGAAAATATTGGTTGAATAATATATGCATGCAACATCTTTCATGATGTTAAAATAATTATTTACTTGTTTAGGTGAAGTTGAGTGACTCATGTCATAACTATAAACATAGACAACATGTTCTTGCTTTTAAAATATCTAACAAGTCCACCCTAAAGTTGTATGTTACAATGAGATAACATTCTTTCTTGTGAAAATCATACATACTTTCCATTTGACAATCTAATGTGGCATACAAAAAATGCATCACTCTTTCAAAATATCATAAATATTTCTTGTTATGCCTTAACTTTGTGTGAGACATCAAATTTAATAAATTCCACACATTATATAGTGAAATATTTAAAGAATAATTTTTTTTAGATAAAATCTAGTAGAGGATAGAAAATATAATAAGCATTGCCATACATAAGCCATGAACATACCAAAAATGAAAATAAGGTATGATTTAAAATGAGCCATCAAAGTCATCATTCTATAATATTGCAAAGTTTATAGAATTTTGAATAGGTAAAATAGAGTAAAATGGTTGTATTAACATCCACAAGAACTAAGAACAATGTTATTATTTTCATTTCCATATGATAAATAAAAAAATATTTAACAAGATAACATTCATTTTTTGAACTGGTTATATGGGACTGAAATAAACCCAACTCATTTTACATTATTACCAAATTATGGTATTACAAAAAGCTTGAAAATTATGTGTATATTGCTTGGCAAGATTCAAACCTTGGTCTTCTCTTTGAAATTTGAGGAATCTAACTAGTTGAGCTAATGCCATTTGAGAATAAGATAGCAATTGTTGTTTAACATAATTTATTTTTTAAACACGAAACACTAAATATTTGTTGCACACAAAGAAATTTTACCTTTAGTTTTGTAACTTAAGTGTTGTAGAGCCCAAGTTATTACCAACCAAAAATATCCTAAAGTCATTTTTAAAGAAATTTGGTTAATAATTATTTCCATTGGATTCCTCATAATAACATTAACTAATAATATAGTTTTATGGGTTTGATAATTTTATCATATTCAAAATGAAATTCATAGTCAAATTTCTCACTTTGTGTGGAAATTTAAACTTCAAATTTCAATCATGGTAGGAAGATACCAATCATTGGTCCACGCATGGCCAAATATTTGGAATATGTAAAATATCGATGGCAACACAGAGCAAGTAATATTGTGGAGAACAATAAGGATTTGATAGTTCCCTTAAAAAGTTTATAAAGTCTTTTCCAAGTAGCATGATTGGTTCCCATCCTAAGTTCTTAGCACACCTTAAAGGTGCTAATGTCATGAAATAAACTTTTATTTAGGTGTTTGGCATAAATATAGAATTTCCCTTTTAAAATAAGGATATTGTGCTTGGATGTGGTCTCAACTAGCGTACTTGTATAGGCACTAATAATAGGGGACATGCGGAAAGCAATGATTCAAATGAATATGACATAATTAATAGATTTTTGTCAAAAAGTGGTTTTCATATGGATATAACATGGTATGTACACAAGGGGTTTGGGTGATACTACTACAAATATATTATATTAATAACTTCAAAGTATAAATATGCAAGAATAATGCTCATTATTGACTTTCCAAGAGGTACATTCTAATTGGTCTAACAACTTCAATATATCCATGTTGACTATCTTTATTATTATTATTATCTCAAGACTTAGGTAAGGTAGTCAACCCTTGAGCATTAGGGTTATGGTTAATGTTGATTTAGTCTATAAATAGGAAGACTTATGTTGTAGTTGAAATCATATTTCATATTCAAATCTTAGTCATCTCTATTATGCATATGAGACTTCTCACTCTCTGAGTTTCCAATAGACTTCACCCTCTCTAAGTGTCTAGAATTTATATTGATTTGGAATCTAGAATCTAATTTCTTGTATTTCCTATTTTGTGGTATTGAATATAAATTCATTATTCTCGATGAAATGTTTATTAATGGGCATTATTGAATTGCTACTGCTATGATTGTGTTTCTAGAAGATATTTTATTACAAGTGGTATTAGATCATAAAACTTGGCTCCTTATAGAGGTGCAAAATTGCAATAAAAGCATGTACAAACCATTCCAAAACCTACAATGAGCAATTCTACTTCTTGTTTCATGGTCATTTTTTAATTGAATTTTTTAGTTTAATTTTATAGCCCATTTGTCCGCTATAATATTGTGAGTTTTTTGTTGTTAATTTATTTTTCCAAACCTAATTTAAAAAGAGTATCAATTGTATCTTCAAGTTGATCGATGTGAGGGATATTTCTCACAATACTTTTTATAAGTGCTCTAATATATTTTTCAAGTTTTTCATTTAGTGTATGATAAAATTGTTGCTTCTACTACTTGGATGAAATTCAGTGATTGATTGTAGTGCATTACTCATTCACAAGATGTATGCATGAGAAAAAATAAGCACCAACCCAAAAATAATGGTAAGCATCAAAACATCCCTCCAAATATCAATAGTTTTGACCAACATGTTCTTTCTTCCTTAAATAAGATGGCTTTCCCTCCTTCCAACACCACTCATCCTTCTCTCCTACTCCCAATAACCCTCCTCCTATCACTCCTTATGTTACCCCTCCAATTGGTAATATTGTTTTTTATACAATTGACTCCATTCTAAATTCCCATCTTAAGAAATAAGAAAGAGTTGTTAGCTCCATTTCAATCTCTCAAAATGAAATCATCACTACCTTGGCAAACATCCAAAGCTTTTTCAATACTCCCCCTACTATTCATTCTCTTGACCAAGATTTTCAACAAGTCATTGATAAGTAGTTGTTGGTCATGTAATAGGCACAAAATCCAAGGGACACGAGCATGCATCAATAGTCATCATCTAGTCATAGGCCTCCAGTTTCCTATGGTAGTCAAATGAATCCCTATACTACCATATGTAGTCTTTTAGATATGGGTAATTATACTTTATTCTTTGCTTCTAATATTAATACTTCTACAAGAGACACTTCTTATTTTCTTTAATGGCATCATGATGTTATTTTTCCATACATCATACCAATATTTGAGGGTGTTGATCCATGTTGGTGGTTGATCAAGATGGATAACATCATCCATCTACAATATTTTGTTGAGGAATATTGTGTTACATTAGCTCCTAATAAGTTGGCAATCAATGTTCATCAATGGTTGTTATGAAATAGTTGCCAATAGGGGACCTATATTTTATGGTCTAAGTTGAAAGCATGATTCCTCCATAAGTTTGACAAAGGATCTTCCACATTATATGTGGTCCATTTTATGAAAATACAACAATTAAGATCAATTAAGAAGAATTGCATAGAGTTTACAAGTCTTCTCACCTACACCTACCAATTGGATCTATTAGTGGTGGTCTTAGACATTTGCCATGGTATTTAGGATGAAATTCAATGGGAAGTTGACATGCTCAATCCCTAAACCCTTCAGGATGTTGAATGTGTAGCTTTGGTAGCAAAATAAAAGCTCTAGGTGCCTAATCCTTAACCTTGACATGATTTAAATTTTAATAATCACTATAGAGAGTGCTCATGGCAATTTTTCTATTTTAATTGTTGGTCATACCATCCTCAAGATTAGGCCTACAAAGAATGTAGTAATTTTCAAGTGGAAAATAAAGAAGTAGTAGTGTGAAAAGATGAAGATTCATTACAATAGGAGCAATTGACTAAAGTAGTTGGTGTTGAGCATGAGGATGATACCATGGATATTTTCAAAAAATTTCTTATAAGGCTCTAAACTTGCCATACCATTAAAATACAAGCATTCAAAAAATATCATTTTGTAAATGTGTTAATTGATTCAAGTAGCACATAACTTTATTGATAACAAGGTCCGTGGGATTATATATTAATTCTTCAAACTAGGAGAAATGTTAAGTATTGGGTGTAAATGGAGACACAATTCAATATAATGGGTCAAATGACTAAGGTTAACATCCAAATGGAATATTATACTTGGTTTGTTAATATCTTTGCCATGAATCTAGGTAGTGCAAATATCATATTGGGAGCACAATGGCTATATCAACTTCGAGATGTTACCATTAATTTACAACAACTATATATAAAATGGATGAAGAGTTAAAATTCATCTGTATCTAAGGGATCTAACCTCCTCCCTCTAAGGAGGTTAGTTTCCATAACATGGAAAATATATTGAAGAAAGACTATCATGGATTCTTTGCCTAGGTCAATTGCATGGAAGTTTAGTCTTTATAGTCGCTTCTCCTAGCTCTTTATTTATACTTGTAGAACATTGTAGATCACTATGTAGATGTGTTTGGTGAGCCCATGGGTATTCCTCCTAAGTGTAAATATGATCATGCCATTGACCTAGTTTTGTGAAGTCAACCTCCTAATGTGAATTCTTACCACTAAACCTAGCCCCAAAGGTCTACAATGGATAAGTTGGTCTAGTACATGTTGAAACAAGGAATAATTCATCCAAGAATCAATCCTTATTCTTATTTGGTGGATATGGTAGAGTGCATGGATAATTCTTGGTGTATGTATCTTGATTTTTGATCTCTCAATAAGATCACAATCAAATATAAGTTTATTATCCCTATAATAGATGATTTGCCAAAATATTTATAAAATTAGACTTGCATTCTAAGTTTCATAAAATTAGGGTTTAGAGAAGAGGATAATCCTATGATAAATTCTCACACATATGAGGATAATTATTAGTTTCTAGTCATGTATTTTAGTTTTATTAATGCTCCTTCCACTTTCCAAAGGTTCATGAATTGTATATTTAATCATTTTCTTTGCATGTTTGTCCTAGTATTCTTTAATGATATCTTAATTTATAAAAAATCCTAGGAAGATCATCTAGCTTATATGGATCAATTTATTCACCTCTTACGGAAGAAAAATATCTTTTTTAAAAGATCCAATTGTTAATTTGGGGCCCACGAGGTAGAATAATTTAGAAATATATTAACTCAAAAATAAGTTAAGGTAGATCCTAATAATATTAAAGCCATGTAAGACTAGATATTTTGTAAATCACTTAAATAAATCTATGGATTTTTAGATCTCATAGGCTACTACAAGAAATTTATTCACAAATATAGCAATACTAATGCTCCTCACATTCCTCTCACTAGGAAATATGTCTTTGTTTGGTCTAAATCAACATCCCAAACCTTTCATACCCTAAAGGAGGCTACGCATACCACCCTTGTTTTGGCCACTCCTAATTTTAGGAAACCATTTTTCATAGAGTGTGATTCTTCAAGCATTAGTATTGGAGTTGTTTTCATGCAATATGGACATCCATTAGCCTTTGAAAGTTAACATCTATTTGAAAAGAAGGGTGATACATTCATGAGAAGGCAATGTTAGTTGTTTTACATATCATTGAGCAAAAGTAACTTTATTTTTTTGGGAATTGCTTCATCATCAAGATTGACCATAGTAACCTTAAGCATTTCCTAGAATAGTATTTATCTTACCTTGAATAGGAATTGTTCACCAAGCTTCTAGGGTATGATTTTGTAATTGAGTATATGAAGGGAAAGGAGAATGTGGTGATTGATAATCTATATCACAAACATGAAGATGTTGTTGTTGTTAGTACCATATCTAGTTGTCTTCCATAATGGTTTCCTAGCTTTATGAGGATTGGTTTTTTGACCCAAAGACTACTCAAATCATTCAAGAAGTTGAGTCTTGTTGGCAATTTTGGGTTTGAGATCCTAGCTCTTTGTCTATGAGTTGTCATTGATGTCAAAAGGAAATGGCATTAATGTTAAGAGGAAGTGTTGGCTTCAAAGGTGAAAGATTCCAAGAGAATCTTCTTAAGAGAATCCGAAGAGATTCCATTGGATAAGGTTTTTGGATAGGGTTTTTATTAAAACCAAGTTAAATGGTTTTTATTAAAACCAATGGAGGTTCTCTTTATTATTTAATTATTATTTAAAACCTTTCAAGGTTTTAATTAATTAATTATTTAATTAATTAAGGGAGAAATTATTTTTAATTTATTAAAATACTTAAAGGTTTTTAAACCTTTTTTATTCTTAATTTATTAAAATTAATTAAGGGTTTTTAAACCCTTTAGAAAGCAATTTCGATTAAATTCGAAATTACGTTTCTCTGTCGCCGACGTGTTCTAAAGTCCACGATTGGACTATAAATATGGGAAGGATCCTAAGGTTTAACTCCTCTTGAGAATTTTGAATGCATTAATTTTTGGCTGCGATCGATGCGCTGTTGACGCCGCGGAAGAAGAGAGCTCGCGTTTGAAAAACTTACGAAGTGCTTGTTCGTTGAAGTGGTAGGAAGTCTATCTTAGACTTCCTTAGCCCCTTGTGGGCTAGTGGCAGCATAGGCTGCATTTGGGCTTTGCATAGGCGGAGGTCTACGTTTCGATTCCCGTGGAGGGAGCTGTGCATGGATTAAGTCACATTTTTGTTAAAACGTATTTTGTGCCACGTTTTTTGAATTCATCAAAGGTAGCCATTCCATGATTTTTGGATTTGTCAAGGGCAACCATTCCACAATTTTTGGATTCTTCAAGGGAAGCCATTCTAAGGTGTGATTAATTTCTTGATATAATTTTTGGCATTGTTTAGCATTGTTTAAAAGACATAGGAGAAATAAGGGGATATTTCTTTGGTTGTATTTTTGAGATTAGTCTTTTGCTATGCTAAAGTTTAAAATGGAGATATAAGGTGTAAGTTTTGGTTGTTGTGTTTTTGACTTCTTTGGTGGTTGTTTTCAAAAGAAGAGAAGCTAAAAGGTGTATTAAGGAAAGTTTTTATATGCTCATTTATCTTGGTTCTAACCCTAACTTGGTTGGAAGTTTGAGGGTTGTGTGTGGTGACAGCTTTAAGGATCAATTTTCTTCTACTCCAATAAGGTATGGGCACATTCTTCTTATGAGTATGATTGGTGTATGTTTTCTGAAATAAGGTTGGAGTGAAAAGGTTTTCAACTAGGTTTTCTTTGAGTGGGTGTAAATCCTATTTTCTGGTTTGTTGAAGACTACTTATGCATTGTTATCCTTAAGGAGAGTTTTTGATGAATGCATAATTTTTGGTTTGAGATAGTGGAAGCTTTGTGCACTAGGGTTTGTATTTGTGAGTCAAGCTACTTGCATTGAGTTGGTGGAACCCTTGGTTGGTTGTTTTGAGTTTGATGGTTGAGTTGCTTCCATAGAGGTTGTTTGATCAAGTTATCGCTTTACTTGATTCATGATATGGGGCTTACTCCATTGAGTTGATTTGAGCAAGTTATTCTTTGCATTTGGTGATATTGTGT
Organism: Wollemia nobilis; assembly: GCA_028583015.1. Lineage (NCBI taxonomy): Eukaryota > Viridiplantae > Streptophyta > Pinopsida > Araucariales > Araucariaceae > Wollemia > Wollemia nobilis. Next base: position 8,742,234 of record JAQPPZ010002969.1, on the reverse strand, counting down.
TGGTGGTTGTTTTGTTCAAATATCTTTGGAGGGAAAAGGATTTCTACTTGTTTCCTTTTCTTTTGATGATTGGTTGAATGCTTCAAGGTTAATGTTGAGTTGAATGATGTTGGTTAAACCTTGTTTATAAACATTGTTGTTAAAGCCCTAATTGGTTGAGAAAGATATTGGTTGTGGAAAGAACATGAGTAGCATTGTTATATGAGATATTGCATGTTTGGCAATTGTTGGGTTGTGTTTCATGTTCTTGAGAAAAGCATACTACATCTATCTTATTCATTTGAGATTGAGATTGAGTTGAGATTGATATTGGGAGTTAAGTATAGATCATATTGAGTCTCTAACAATTCTCTTTATGTTTCTATGAGATTTGAGATTGAGATTGAGAGTTAAGTATAGAACATATTGAGTCTCTAACAATTCTCTTTATGTTTCTATGAGATTTGAGATTGAGATTGGGAGTTAAGTATAGAACATATTGAGTCTCTAACAATTCTCTTTATGCTTCTATGAGGTTGATGAATCACATTGGGTCTCTAACAATTCTCTTTGTGGGTTCATGCTAAGCAAGTTTTTCTTGGTGAACTTGTGAGCTGTTTTGGACAGGTTCCGTTGGGGACTTGTGAGCAGGTTTTGGACAGGTTTCGTTGGGGACTTGTGAGCTATTTTGGATAGGTTCCGTTGGGGACTTGTGAGTAGGTTTTGGATAGGTTTCGTTGGGGACTTGTGAGCAGGTTTTGGATAGGTTTTGTTGGGGACTTGTGAGCAGGTTTTGGACAGGTTCCGGTGGGGACTTGTGAGCAGATTTGGACAGGTCCTAGCAGAGGACTTGTGAGCTAAGATTGATAGTTCTATCAGATAACTTGAGGATAGAGGTACATTGGTTCTATCAGAGAACCTAAGGACAGATTTGGCAAGTCTTTGAGAAGGCTTGTGGATAGAGGATTGATTTGTTCAAAAGTTGGACAGATCTAACAGATAGAGGAAGACTTGTACTACAACGACTGACTGTGTTTGGTACAGGTTGCTGAGCTGCTGTGGATGTGATCATAGAAGGTAGAGGTCTCTTAGGCTAAGCATTTAGGGTAGGAGGTCTTCGATGGAAAGGAGTTCCACATGCTGGCAAGAGGTAGAGATAGTTTATCTTTTGAGGGATCATATCCAGAGCAGAGGGGAAGGTATCTCCTTTGAGCAGAGGCTCATAAATTCAGATTGGGGGAAGGTTTCTCCTTTGGGCAGAGGCTCATAAATTCATATTGGGGGAAGGTATCTCCTTTGAGCAGAGGCTCATAAATTTAGATTGGGGGAAGGTATCTCCTTTGAGCCGAGGCTCATAAACATTGTAATTGGGAAGGTTTCCCAAAGAACTTTGAGATAAATTTTAGAGAAAAGTTTTGTGGATGTAGCCCAGGCATTCTGGGTGAACCACGTTAAAATTGGTGTCACTTTGTGGATGATTTTGTGCATTGCTTTGATATTGCTTTGGGTATATTGCTTTACTATTTTGAAGTATAAAGGAAAAAGTAAAAAGATATCTTATATTGTTCACCCCCCCTCTCAGTATATGCTTGTGTTCTTCAATTGGTATCAGAGCGGGTGCCTTCGAAAAGTTTAACAGCTTGAAGGAAAAGCTAGTAAAGAACACAATGGATCATTCAAGTGGCAATGCAACACCTATTCTTGATGGGTCGGATTTTGGTCTTTGGAGTGCAAGGATGAAGTTTCATCTAATGGCACTTGGGAATGAGGTTTGGGAAGTAATTGAAGATGAGTACACTATTCTTGAACATGGTCCTAATACTAAAGAAGAAAGGCTCCTATATCACAACAATTCAAAGGCAATGAATGTAATCCTGAAAGACTTATAGAAAACAGATCTCACCAAAGTGATTCACTACAAGACAACTAGTGAAATGTGGAATCAGTTGAAGGTGGTTCATACAGGTGATACAAATGTCAGAAAGGCAAAGTTGAGACACTTCAAAGGTATGTTTGAACAACTCAAGATGAATGATGATGAAAATATTAGTGACTACATGCTTCGTATGGATGAGGTTGTTAACTCTATGAAAGATTTAGGTCTTGAGCTTGCTGAAAATGATGTTTGTGATAAGATTTTAAGATCTCTTCCTAATAGATTTAGTGAAAATATTTCTGCTATTGAGGAAGCTAAAGATTTGGATAAATTGAAAAAGGATGAGCTCCATAGTATACTTGTAGTATTTGAGTTGAGAACTCAAGTGGAGGTTGATGTCAAGAAAGAGGCAGCTTTCAAGGCTACAAAAGAATCCAAGGGTAAACATCTTCAAGATAGTGATGAGTCTTCTAGTGATGAAGAGGCATATTACAGCAAGAAAGGCAAGTTCTCTAGAAAGCACAAAAGTATGAAAAATATAAGATGTTTCAATTGTGGAAAGTTTGGTCATTATGCTACTAACTGTACTATTTCCAAGACTGAAAGTGATGAAGATAAACAGGATTCTAAGAGCAAGGATTCTGAAAGGTACAAGCATCATAGGAAAAACAAAGATGAGCACAGCAATCAAGGAAAGAGGTATTCTCACAAGCACAAGAACAATTTCTACCTAGACAAAGCAAGTAAATGTTCTAGTAGTGATAGTGAAAGTTCTTCAAGTGATAATGAAAATGAGATGTTCATATCAGAAAAAGAGGAAGAACCGAAACATAGATTCATTATCATGAAATGTCTTAGATGTGGAAATTTTGGTCACCTTGAGGATGATTGCACATATAATGATTTGGTTTCTAGTATGTATGAGGATGCTTTAGAAAACTATAAGGAAGATGCATGTATGGTTTTTGAAAAGGGTAGCACCTCTAGTGATAAGAAATTTGAAAAAGGCATTGATGATTCAAAAGGAAATCAGATAAAGGATCTTGAAAGTGAACTTATTAGTGCTCTTAGTGCTTTAAAAAAGGAAAGAAAGAAGAATTCTAGACTCAAGGATAAGTTAGATGAATGTTGTATGGAGAGAGATGATCTTATTGAAAATCTTGATTTCTCTATAGCTAAGACACAAGAACTCAAGGATGAGTTAGAGTCTAAGGTTCTTGAGTATAGTGAGTTAGAACAAAAAATGGCTTCTTTGGAAGAGGAAACTAAAGAGTACAAGGATAAGATTTACAGGTTTCAAGATAGCTCCAAAAAGGTTAAGTCACTCATCAAAGGTCAAAGAAAGACAACAGATAAAACAGGCCTTGGTTTTGTCAAGTCACACAAGGAACAAGTTGAAAAGTCTAGTAAGAGACTCCAAAAGTGTTAGCGTACTTATTCTATATTTCATTATTTAGGCATATTGTTGCATTTGTTATTTCGTTATAACAAAATGCTATTGTAGCTGGTTGGTTTGGCAACCTCCGGCAATTCATTGCTGCTGCTGTATTATTTAAACTGCACTGCTGAGAATAATATTTTAGTTCGCTGTTTAACATGGCATCAGAGCCAGTGGCATGAAGGGAGAGGCTGGAGGTGGACAACGTTATTCAGCAATGCAGTGTGAATTTTTTTTTTCCATCGCGTGATTGCAGCTGAGGAGGCCTGCAGTGAAATTAAAAAAAAAAAAATTCCGCCCCCCTCGCGCGTAGAGCGTCGCGACACGCGTAGACGCAGATGAGGGACGCAGGAGGTCCACTCCCCTAGACGTTCGCACGTGCGCAGACATGTCTAGGAGGGACGTGCGTAGATGTCTGTCCGCATCCGCACGCAGACACGTCCAGGAGGGACGCGCGCAGACGTCTGTCGGCGCCCGCGCGCAGACGCATCCAGGAGGGACGAGACGTCCGCGCTCGCGCGTAGACACGTCCAGGAGGGGGTTAAAAAAAAAATAATTCCCCCCCCGTTGAACGCACCGTGAGCATTCCAAGGGAACCCCCCCCCGATTGAACCCGCTGCGCGTTCGCCGCCCCCCCAAAGTCGACGTAAAAAAAAAAAAAAAAAAAAACTTCTACGTCTCACGGAGGAGGAAGCCGCGACTGGGGAAGAGGCATCGGGACGACGATTTGCTGCGGAGGCAATGGCAGAGAGGAGGACGGGAGAACGACAGAGGAGGACGGGAAAGCACGATCGGAGGTGGCAGAGGCTACGTTCGGGCAGCAGACTGAGGACCCTCCTCAAATACGAGGGGGCCCTTTCTCCTCCCAGATCAGCCCACGGGCTCACTGGCAAGTGAGCTGCGTGGTGGGTTCCGGGAACCCAGCAGTCGGGGGTTCAAATCCCGCCGACTCCCCCCTTGCAAAGGTAAAAAAAAAATTCAAAGGTTTTTTAATTATTATTTTTTAGTTAAAATTTTTAATTTTAATTTATTTTTTTATAGTTTTTTAAAACTTTATAAATTAAAATTTAATTTTAATTTATTTTTTCATAAGGTTTTAAAAACTATATAAATTAAAATTATTTATTTTAACTTTAAATATATAATAATTATTAAAATGCTTTGTTAAAGAGATTTTTTTTAAGGGGGATATTTTTTTCAAAAAATCAAAGGGGGAATGTGAGTAATTTTCTGAAAAAGCATTTTGGCAAATTGTAAAAGGTGCATTTTCGGCTGTGACCGACACCTTGTGGGTTAATTCTTGTGGGCACTTTTTATGTTGTATGTTGCATATTTCATTTTTTGCACTACTTCATTAAAATTTTAAAAAATCAAATACACTCTCTAAGTCCCTGGAATAATTAAAACCCATCCGTGCAATTTATTGCACTGCAGCGTTCGGTATTTGTGATACCTCTGGCCAGCACTTACAGGTAAAGTTGTCGTGATTGGGCTACTGTATCCGCCACCTAATATAGCTGCTACAACGATGTTTGAGCTTGTTCTCTATAAATCGTCGAGGAGAGATAAGTTTGCCATTTTTTGCATTTTTTTACTCCATCCACTACCCTTAATCGTTCTTGTGTTTAGGCGTAAATCCTGACGAAGTATTCTTCATAGTGTTTAGGGGAAGTTACGCCCCACGCATGAGAAGAATCTTCTATGGTAGGTGCCATCAACAAGGTGATTCCATTTCAGTACCGCTTATGTTCCACGTATCGTATGATCTCTAAAACTCACCTATAGTCTCCCTCACGTAAGGGCGGGTGATTTTTGTTGATATTTATAAATACCTATAGTTTCCCTCATGTAAGGGCGGGTATTTTGTACGGTATAACGGCCTAGAAAAAGGTATATCGAAATGGGGATCAATTGGTGATATAAGGAACCTTCACTATGGCCGCTGTTGCAAAGTTGATGATTGATCTTCATCAGTTATTGAAAGGTCCAAATTATACACCATGGAAACATAAGATGAAGGCAATTATCCAAATGGAAGATTTGTGGGATATTGTTACTGGAGTAACAACTAGGCCTTCACCAACAACAGGATCCATAGGTCCTTCCGCAGATCAGATAGCTTTTGACAAGAAATACAGTCGAGCAAAGGTGCTCATTTTGTTTGTTGTTTCAGATGAAGTGCAACCTCATATAGCTAACAAAGCAAGTGGTAAAGAGGCATGGGATGCCCTTAGAACCATCTATGAGGGAAAGAATGATTCCACCATTCTTCATCTTCAATAGCAACTTCATAACCTGAGTTTGATACAGGGTGAAATAGTTGAACTCTTTCTGTGCAAAGTGTCTGAATTGAAAGAGAAATTGAATTCTTTGGGAGATACTATGGACGAAAAGCTTCTCATTTCACTTGTGATGAGAGCTTTGCCTTATTCATTTGATATGTTGATCACCTCCATCCAGGTGTCTCAATGACAAATTACCTACATCAAGTTGGTCAATCTGCTTCAACAATAGGAGGCACACCAACTTCACAAGGATGGTTCTTCCAATACAGCCCTATACACCAACAGGCAGGGTTCTAGGAAGAAAGGTAATGGGAAAAAAGGAGGCAACTTTCATAAAGGAGGAAATTCTCAATAGGATACGAAAGGAAAAGGAAAACAACCTCAACAGAAGAAGAGGTGGTGCAAGATCTATGAGAAAGACAACCATGATACCAACAGGTGTTGGCATAAGAATAAGTAGAAAGGCCAAAACAAACCACAAAATAAAAACAAGCAACCCCAGGTGAATGTTGCTGTTGAAGAATCTGACTCAGATTTTGAATGGGCACACAAGGTGCTCATGACTACCACAGATTCCACACAGAGGGATCATGTTTGGTATGTCGATTCTGGAGCTAGCAAACATATGACTGGCGACGGATCGTGGTTTGAATCATTTGTGGCCAAAGAGGGCAAACCTGTCACCATTACTGATGATAAAACCTACAAGGTTCAAGGAGAGGGTACAGTTTCAGTCACTCTTCCTGATGGCAAGTGTCAGATTGACAAAGTCCTCTATGTTCCGGGATTGGCTAACAATTTACTGTCAGTCACACAAATCCTGGATAGAAATATGGTTGTCAAATTTCGTGTTGAGAATGGCAAGAAGTGTTGTACTATTACCAGGAAGGGTAAGCAGATTGCAATAGCTTCATATAAGCACGACTTATTTGCCTTAGATGCTATCTCTACTCCACATGTTGCCATGATTGTCTCTACCAAGGAGGCAACTTCCCTATGGCACAAGAGATATGGGCATCTTAGTTCTGGCTACTTACTTGAGCTCAGTAAGTATGAGATGGTAAAGGGTCTTCCTTCCTTTTCTGCCACATTGCCAGTGTGCTCTGACTGCTTGGCAGGAAAGCAACATAGAGTACCATTTGAGAAGAGCTCAAAAAGAGCACGAAAACCTTTGGAGTTAATTCACACCGATCTGTGCGGTCCTTTCACACCCAACATTTGTGGAGGGAAGAGGTATTTTCAGTTATTCGTAGATGATTACTCACAAAATATGTCTGTTTTATTTCTCCAACTGAAATCTGAAGCTTTCGCATTCTTCCAGCAGTTCAAGAAATCCTTTGAGAAGGAGTCAGGAGCTTCTATTAAAACCCTCCGCTCAGATCGAGGGGGGGAGTTTACCTCTAATGAATTTTTTGTATTCTTAGATAAGCATGGAATTAAGAGACAGTTAACAACTGCCTATACTCCTCAAAAAAATGGAGTTGTTGAGAGAAGGAATCGTTCTATCATGGAAATGGTTCGTTGTATGCTCACAGGAGCTACTCTTGGGCAACAATATTGGGCAGAAGCTGTCACCACTGCAGTATATCTATTGAATAGGGCACCCACAAAGGCCCTAAAAGGAATGACTCCATAGGAAGCTTGGAGTGGTAAAAAACCCTCCATATCTCATCTATGTATTTTTGGATGTCACGCTTTCATGCACATACCGAAAGAGAAAAGGAAGAAGCTAAATGAGAAAACACTGAGATGTATTTTTCTTGGTTATGATGAGCTCTCTAAAGGATATCGTTTGATAGATCCTTTGACCAAGAAAATTCATGTCAATAGAGATGTTGTCTTTGATGAAGCTTTCACATCACAAAGCACATCTAAAGTACACCTAGATCTTGTGGAATCTAAGGAAGAGAAGATTCCTTCGTCAACACAGACAGGAGGTCCTTCTACATCTTCTTCAACACCACCGAAGAAGAATCCAAAATGGTGTACAAATACAATCAGAGATGCAAATTTATCCACTCCTCCCAATTTGAACTTGGATAGACCTCGTACACGCAGTATGTCTCAAAAGGAAAAAGAAGCCAAAGAAACCGGTGAGGTTGATGATCTTTGTCAATATTTTGAGGAACTTTCTGTAACTCCAAGTACCGAAGTAGAGGATATGGATATTGATGATGACGAGGCGTTCATGTCTACCATAGATGATCTTGAACCTGCATCAGTGCAAGATTCTCTTAGTGAGCCTTAGTGGAAGGCCGCTATGGATACAGAGTATGAGTCTTTGATGAAAAATAAAACTTGGAAGCTTGTTGATCTGCCACATGGAAAGAAACCCATTGGCTGCAAATGGGTATATAAAGTCAAGTACAAGGCAGATGGAACAATTGATAAGCATAAGGCCCATCTTGTTGCAAAGGGCTATGTTCAAAAGGAAGGCATTGACTACGAGGAAACTTTTGCACCTACTGCTCGAATGACCACAATTCGAGTTATGTGTGCTATGGCAGCACAATATGGGTGGAAAGTTCACCAGATGGATGTCAAAAGTGCCTTTCTAAATGGTGATCTCCAAGAAGAAGTCTACATGACTCAGCCAGAAGGATTTGAAGTGGAAGGCCAAGAGTAGAAGGTTTGCAAATTGGTCAAATCCTTATATGGTCTGAAACAAGCTCCTCGAGATTGGTATATAAAAATGGACAATCACCTTATGCAGCATGGATTTAAGAGATGTCCGTCAGATGCAAACCTCTATTTCAAGAAACAGGGTTACGAGATAGTGTTGCTTGTACTCTATGTGGATGATCTGCTCATTACAGGGAGTTCAAAAACTATGATCTCTACTGTTAAAAGAAACTTGTGCAAATATTTTGAGATGACAGATCTCGGAATTCTCCATTACTGTCTTGGTCTGGAATTCAGCCAGAAGGAGCACTCCATCAAAGTGTCTCGAAAAAAATATGCCAAGACATTGCTGGAAAAATATTGCATGACTGATTGCAAGCCAATGGCAACTCCGATGGAGAATGGACTTCGATTATCGTGATATGATGATTCACCTCAGGTAGATGGTACTCTCTATCGACAATTGATTGGGAGTCTCATATATCTGACCAATACTAGGCCAGATCTCGTATTTGCTGTCAACTATCTTTCGAGGTTCATGTAGGAGCCTAAGACCACTCATTGGAAAGCAACAAAACATGTTCTTCACTATTTTCGTGGTACTATGGAATATGGCCTAGAATACAAGAGGAACAACAAATTCTTCTTGCAAGGATACACGGACTCTGACTATGTCGGATCATTTGATGATCGCAAGTCAACTTCTAGATACATTTTTCATCTGGGATCCGGTCCTGTCTCTTGGCACAACAATAAGCAACAGGTGGTTGCTATTTCATCAATAGAGGTAGAGTATCGCGCCGCACATGAAGCTATGTGTGAAGTGATATGGTTGCGTCACATTCTGACAAGTATGGGCCATCCATCAAAATCTCCAATACACTTGTTTTGCGACAATCAGGGTTTTCTAAACCTCGTCAAGAATCTAGTCCATCATGAAAGAACAAAGCACATTGACACACAATGTCATTTCATTCGAGATGAAGTTCCAAATCATCGAATTCAGATTCAGCACATTCCCACCGATGCTCAAGTTGCAGACATTTTCACTAAGGCACTTGGACGTGTCAAATTTGAATTGTTTCACAGCTCTCTTTGTATTGCACAATGATGTAAGGGGATGTTAGTATAGCTATTAGTTATTACATTACCCAAATAATGTAATAAATGGGGATGTTAGCGTACTTATTCTATATTTCGTTATTTAGGCATATTGTTGCATTTGTTATTTCGTTATAACAAAATGCTATTGTAGCTGGTTGGTTTGGCAACCTCCGACAATTCATTGCTGTTGCTGTATTATTTAAACTGCACTGTTGAGAATAATATTTTAGTTCGCTATTTAACAAAAATGAAGAGAGTTCTGATGAGGAAGGTATTTCAGATCATGAGTCCTTTAATGATAGATGCACAAAAATAGAAAACAAAATTCAGAATGAGAAGAAGAAGAAGTTTTCAGGACCCAAGAGGTCAAATAAAGGAAAGTTTCAAGGCAGATGTTTTACTTGTCACAAGTTTGGTCACATGGCTTCACATTGCATGGCTCAAGTGAAGAAGGTAAATGACATTTTTAGAAGTGCTAGTTACTTTCAAGGGTATTGCTACTCTTGTCAATAGTTTGGGCACAAGGCAGTTTATTGCAAGGCAAATAACAGGAACAAATTTGGTCAAAACAGGTTTGGTTAGAACAGGGTTGGCCAAAATAGGTTTGGTCAGAATTGGTGGATTCAAAGATCAGGTTTACCGTAGAGAAATAACATTGTTACTTGTTATAAGTGCAACAATTAAGGTCACATAGCTAGACAGTGTAGAGCTGAAATTCCAAAATACAGGAACAGGAACAGTGGCATGATCAGGTCCAAGGATCAAGGCATGGACAAGAACAAGGATGAGAACAAGAACAAGAACAGTGACAAGAATAGGAATATGGACAAAGAGTTCAAGAGAAGGCCCAACAAGGAAATTATAGACACTGATGATGATCAGTGCCTAATGGGAGTTTTACTCCCACCCCAGAATTAATCACCTCAATAGGAGGTGGGGGAGGGACTAAGCTAAGAGGCTCATTCTTAGTCTCGAACCCCAAAGGTGACCCTTTGCCATTGATGACAAAGGGGGAGATCCTCAAGACAGGGGGAGCTGTTTATGTTAAGTTTTTGTTGTTGAGAAGCATGGTTTGCCATCAATGACAAAGGGGGAGATTGTTAGCAATTTTGTGTTTGAGATCCTAGCTCCTTGTCTATGAGTTGTCATTGATATCAAAAGGAAATGGCATTAATGTTAAGAGGATGTGTTGGCTTCAAAGGTGAAAGATTCCAAGAGAATCTTCTTAAGAGAATCTGGAGAGATTCCATTGGATAAGGTTTTTGGATAGGGTTTTTATTAAAACCAAGTTAAATGGTTTTTATTAAAACCAATGGAGGTTCTCTTTATTATTTAATTATTATTTAAAACCCTTCAAGGTTTTAATTAATTAATTAAGGGAGAAATTATTTTTAATTTATTAAAAATACTTAAAGGTTTTTAAACCTTTTTTATTCTTAATTTATTAAAATTAATTAAGGGTTTTTAAACCCTTTAGAAAGCAATTTTGATTAAATTCGAAATTACGTTTCTCTGCCACCAACGTGTTCTAAAGTCCATGATTGGACTATAAATATGGGAAGGATCCTAAGGTTTAACTCCTCTTGAGAATTTCGAATGCATTAATTTTTGGCTGCGATCGATGCTCTGTTGACGCCGTGGAAGAAGAGAGCTCGCGTTTGAAAAACTTACGAAGTTCTTGTTCGTTGAAGTGGTAGGAAGTCTGTCTTAGACTTCGTTAGCCCCTTGTGGGCTAGTGGCAGCATAGGTTGCGTTTGGGCTTTGCGTAGGCGGAGGTCTATGTTTTGATTCCCATGGAGGGAGCTGTGCATGGATTAAGTCATGCTTTTGTTAAAATGTATTTTGTGCCACATTTTTCGGATTCGTCAAAGGTAGCCATTTCATGATTTTTGGATTCGTCAAGGGTAGCCATTTCACAATTTTTGGATTCGTCAAGGGCAGCCATTCCATGATTTTTGAATTCTTCAAGGGTAGCCATTCTAAGGTGTGATTAATTTCTTGATATAATTTTTGGCATTGTTTAGCATTGTTTAAAAGACATAGGAGAAATAAGGGGATATTTCTTTGGTTGTATTTTTGAGATTAGTCTTTTGCTATGCTAAAATTTAAAATGGAGATATAAGGTGTAATTTTTGGTCGTTGTGTTTTTGACTTATTTGGTGGTTGTTTTCAAAATAAGAGAAGCTAAAAGGTGTATTAAGGAAAGTTTTTATATGATCATTTATCTTGGTTCTTGTAGACACCAAAATAACACCAATCCGATTATGTGATTGCAAACACTAATCGATTTGACACACACACAGCCCCCAGGGCAGCCCTCAGAGGTTAAATAGTGGTCCTAACCACTTTTATAGCAATTTTGTAAGGTCAAAAGACAATTTGGCACTTTCAGGCACTTTGCTCAGTATTCATATCACCCAGGGACGAATTCAAACTAGGATCCGTCTCACCCAGGGACGAATTCTTAATTCGTCTTTGGTCAGGATGAATTCCAGGTTTAACGGTCAAAAAGAAGAATGGCACCAAGTGGCAGCCAAAGATAGTCAATTGATGACTCCTGCCTCACACGTGCGTGTAGGTGGGCAGAGGGGCCGTTAAAGGACTGTCACAAGGGTAGTCATGAAAGCCCAAGTCATGGAGGACTTTCCTCTCTCATGAGAAGACATGACTGCCACATGGCACCTATGACCACCACATGGCGCTTATGCATGCCTCTCCAAAGAGACCCCCTCCCTGTGTCTATAAAATGGTGGACTTTTCCCACCTAAAAGGACAAGTACGAGGGATTTTCAAGCAATGAAGTGCTATCGATTTGATACCACACCTTTACCCTTTTGATTTACATTTTCCACATCCTTAATCTCTTTTGCAAGAGAGGTTATTGGGTGGCTATTGGAAGTGTGAATTCAGACCCAAAAACCCAACATTTGACCACTTTAATCCACCAATTTGTCGACAACCCCATCCTAAGAGATTTTGGACCCATCCCAAGTGGATTGGTGCCAAAATCAAGTTCCAACGATGGGCGGCCCACTTGGGCGCCCCGCATTTTTTACGTTTCATTCTAATTTGTTCTTTTGTCATTTGTTCATCTTTCATTTCATTTTATGCTGTCTAGATAGTTCATATGTTCGATTTCATAATGTTTTGATCAGATTTCATCATGTTCTCATCACTTTTGTTATCCCACTAACTTGCAGGTAGCGACGTCAAATTCTCGCTAATGGAGGTCAAATTGGGAGAATCCGACCATCTGGGTCATCCCAAAATGCCCCCAATTAGCTAACCCCTATGTTTTTAGGTCATTTGGAGATCTCGAGATGTGACATTTGGATGGTATTATCTCGGTGTTTTATCATAGTCAAATTCGTCCTACCCGAGGACGAATTACAGTCTAATTCATCCTACTCGAGGATGAATTACAGTCGAATTCATCTTGACCAGGGACGAATTGCAGTTTAATGTGAATTGGCCGACTGTTTCGATGGTAGTGGCCCTCTGGTAATGTTTTCTGGTCTCTGTCAAATTTACAGGTCATTTAGAGTCATTTTGTCTATCGATTTGGCTAATCTTTTACATGCATCTTTCATTAATTTTAGAGAACAAACGTTTCTTATTTGCAGTAGGTGCTACTAACATCTTTGTTGTTTCTTTGATCGTAGGAGCAGCAAAGTTTAAGGACTCATCAACACCAACGACGACAACATTTTGGCCTGTCCATTTCAAATGTGGGCACATGGAAGGAGGAACATTAAGTCTTGATTGTAACCAAATTCATTTAACGCTCCTAGCCCCTGAAAAGGGAGGAGGCATATTTGTAACCGAGATCAAGAGAGTTAAATAAAAGGGCTGTGATTTCTCCATTTTCTTGTATCTCTGTTCAATTCGTCTCTTTCACTTCATGCATTCTACATTTTAGGACTTAAGCATGTTTGATTTTGAATACATCGCAATTGGTGTTTCTTTTGCCTAGAATCTCGTGCTTTCAGTGGTGATCACGGTGGGACGCTGTCCCCTAAATTTTGAGATCATAGAAACTGATTAAAACTTGTGTTTTTATGCTTACAGGTACCTTTTTCAAATTTTGACTGTTATTCATCTTTGCCTATGGTTATTACATTACTGCAATTCGTCTGACCCTAAGACGAATTCTAATTCATCTCAAATAGGGATGAATTCTGTTCTGTAATTCATCTCACATAGGACGAGCTAACTTTGCCTACACCTTTCACACCCATGAAATGGAGTACAAGGAAGATCATCGCATTCCTCGAGAGCAATATACAGTGTGGGAGCATTGCGCTTTTGCACCTGCTAGATATCATGATCACACATTAAGGCCAGAACCTCAAGTAAATGCTGCCAACCTCGACAGAGGGAAGCAACCCATTGAAATATTGGATCATCACAACCAAGGCAAAAACATAGGAGAGGCATACAGGCCTCCTAAGCCCAATATGGTAGATCAAATTGACTTGGCAGTTGCCAGACATGTCACCCGCCAAGCCTAGATCATGCGACTTGAGCAAGATCATCAACAGTTAGAGTGCTTATACTGCCTTAACAAAGAATGCATTCAGCATGAAGCAGATGAGCTACTTTATAAATTACCTGAAAGGGTTCCAACCCCTCACACCCAAAAAACAAAACAATATGAGAGGTATAATCCCTTGGTGCAAGATAGGTCTTTGCAACCTTGCCAAGCTTTGCCTCTGAGACCCCATAGACCTGAGAGGGAGGCCACTCCCCGAAACAACGATGGGTACCCTCAGTGGGGACTCACTCAGGGTCATAGGTCTCGCCCAGAGACTCCTTAGGAAATTTATGAGGAGTATGAACCAGAAGAAGAATGGGCTAAAATGCCCTATCAAGGCAGGAGGGATGCAATTTGGCCACCCCCCCATAGGCCTCCAATCTCCTACAACTCACAATGGGAGCAAACAAAAGAGGAAGAGATTAAATCTTCTGATGCATACAAAGTGCTATTAGAGTGTTTGGATTCTGTAGAGACTAAATCTTCTAGGCACCAAAAGCCCATGTTACGAAAACTTCGCAGTCATCCAGTGCATCCGTTAGTTCCCACACCTCTTTATCCCGAACATTTCAAGTTGCCTCAGTTGGTAGTCTTTAAGGGTGAAGAGGATGCTCAAGAGCACGTGACAAGATTCCTGAGCCAATGCTTTGGCATTCAAGATAATGATGCACTATTTCTAAGGACATTCATAACCACATTTGCAGGTCCTGCCTCGGATTGGTTCACACAATTGCCAAAGAATAGCATAAATAACTTGAATCAATTAGTAGATGCGTTCCTGGAATGCTTTGTCTTCAACACCAAGAAGAAGGCATCATTGAGTGATCTTTCCAGCCTCAAGCAATATGAGGAAGAGACAATGGCGGCTTACGAGAATCGATGGAGGGCTCTGCTTTCTAAGCTACCTTACCTTCCCCCTATGTTCGACCTCACACAAATGTTTTCATGAAGTTTTCTAAGATCGATCTCTACGCTATTGTAGCTACATCAATACGCCAGCCTAGAAGAAGCTTTGGCGCAAGCCAGAGTTATCGAAGAGATCAAAATACAGGAGGGAAAAATTGCCAAGCCCAAAAAGAAAGAGTGGAACAAAAATACAAAGACAGGGACTATGCAACCAAAACCCACTGTGGTTAATCAAGTTGCGATAAATGTCCCCAATCCTATGCAAGAAATATAGCCTCAAAAGGCTAATTATCAGGCAGTGCCTCCTAATTATGAAAGAGAAAATAAAAAATAGGAGCAAAATCAACAACGTCACCCTAAGTGACAATTCACCCCTTATATGGAGTCCAGGGATTCCCTATTTGACCGCTTGTCAACGACAAATCTAATCACCCTTCCAAAAATCCAAACCATAGATCCTAATGCTCCCAAGCCTAAGGGATACAGGGAGGATTTGTATTGTAGGTTCCACAAGCGAAGGGGACATGACCTAAACGCATGTTGGAAATTCAAGGGATTGATACAAGATTTTATTGATAATCAAACATTGGCAGTGGACAACCCCATAGCACCAAATAATCAGTAGATGGGGGTATTCAAGGACCCTTTGCCTGCCCACGAGGCACAAGCTAAACCTCTTTAGGTCAATGAGGTGTGACAGAATATCCCCATGCAAGGGTATGTGGGAATGATTAGCATAGTAACTAGGAACAAGAAATACCTAGGAGTTTTCCCTGAGGCAGCTACAAGAGAAGTTCCAACAATGTCGTAACCTCAACAACACCCTGTGTAGTTGCCTTCACCTAGACCTGAGGTCATGATACAAACCAAACTCACGTAGAGTTTACGGACCACATCGGCTAGGCTTTCCATATATGAGCTTATACAGCAGTCAGCGCCCCATCGAGAAGCTCTAATGGAAATTTTGAAATCCATTGAGTTACAGCCTCACGAAACAAATTCCTTCAATAACTTCGTGGGACATGTAAAATGATGTACGAAGCCAGTCATTACCTTCAAAGAGGATGAAGTTAAAACAGTATCGAATGACATGGCAGATCCACCCCTGCACGTTATCATGTGGGTAAATGGGATCTCGTACAAGAGAGTGTTGGTAGATACTGGCTCGTCCAGTAACATCATTACCACTGTAGCATTAAAACATTTGAAGCTGCCAGCATCTCATATCATGACTTCCACATACACACTATGAGCATTCAATGATGCAATATGCTCGACAGTCGACACAATTGTTCTACCCATCTAGGTAGGATGAAAGATGATATCCACATTGTGCCATATTTTGGAAGGCGAGATGGCATACAACATATTGCTAGGGCGACCATGGATCAGGGACATGAAGTGTGTCCATTCGATAGCTCACCAATGTTTGAAGTATGCATTTGAAGGAGAAGTACATGTAGTCTCGATGGACTTAGAACCCTTCAAATATTGCAATGTAGTACAATTGATGCCGCAATCAACCCTCCTATCCATGCACTTAGATTTCCAGTTAAATCCATCTAGATAGGGTCCGATGCCGTGCACACCATTGGTGACTAATCCATCAAAACCCCAGCCAAGTGCATCTTCATCATCTGCTCCTTCACTACCAATGCCACCTATCATGGCTAAACAAAAGGACAAAGGGAAACAAATCCTAGAAGAGGCTCAACCCCTAGAAGAGGTGTTGCCAACAATTTCAACCATCTCAACAAAAGAGATACCTAGCACAATGGAAGCTGAGGCTCCTAATCCACCCAACATGGAATGGAATCAGGAAGGCCTTCCATTCCCTCCCTCTCAATCGTCAACAATTACTGTTGAAATGGCCAGTACGGGCCTGGGGGAGTATCTAGTGCAGAATGTTGTAGCAACACCCACGCTAGAATCAGTGCAAGACATGGGGAGACCTCGCCTTCCCATAGGGATAGTTGTTCCTTTAGGTTACCCACCAAACCAGACCAATTTTGTGTATGGGGGCCTTGATCATGGTATCGAACCATGCAAGCAAAAGGATGAGGACAAAGAGCCTTTTGCCAAAAATATCAATTATCTGTCGAACCCGAACTTCACTTTGAGATATCTCGGCCAATGCAATTGGCACGGATACGGGTTAGGCAGGTATGAGCAAGGGGTGCATGTCCTTTTCCAGCCAAGATACCAAATGCCTTATGATAAGTCGGGAGTAGGGTTCAACCACCCCCTGCCCTTAGACATCTTGGTGGAAAACATGCAAGGCCTAGGAATAGGCAACAAGGGTGGATTGGCATCAGATCCTTATGCCAACCCAAACACAACGTACACATTGGGAGATTATCTCCCATGGTCAACAACCACCCTTGCTAACATTAATAACCCTTCTCCGTTGATAGAGAGAGGTGAAAGTTTGGACACTAACTTCCAAGGAGAGCATAAACAGTGTCCAAATATCTTTTTGAAATTGTTCCCTTTAGAGGTTCCAATTGAACTAGTGTAATGTCAAGAGAATCAGGTCCCCCCATTGAGTGTGGAACAACTGCAATGGGATCAGATTAATTTGCTCGAACAAGATGATAATAATATGTCACAGACAGCTGTCGAGGCCAACGAGGGCCTTTGGATCACCAACAATGATTATGAAGATGAAACTGAGATGGAATACCTTAATCATGCACGACGGCACAATCACCCTGTAACCCATGAAGAACTGATGGAACAACTAGGCATAAGGTTAGGGCATGAATGGTATGTAGACCTAGCAGGGTGGGACCAAGTGTTGGACCCATGGCTCCAAGTTTACGACAAGCACCGTCCACCCCGAGACCCTATAATGACATTATTGTCGAGGGAAGACCCTGTCTTCCTATCAACACATAGGGCCGATCCAATCATGCCCGTCCCTACAAAGCTAGATCCAGAGCATAGGGAGCATCTAGAATGTTTGAGTTATCACACCCATGGTAATGGAGACCAAATTCATTTCATCCACATGATCTCCATTGATTTGACTGCACCCATCCACAATCTGGACTATCCAGCACGATCATTGCATCTAGACATAGATGCCATTGACTGGGATCGCATCAATTCACCACTCTCCCCATCAGGGTATTGACATTTCGGTAAAATGCCTCATTTTACCCCAGGGACAACTCAAGATATTTTTTAGGTTGAAGAGGGACCCGAGGTTCCAAACGCAGATTTAAACTCAGCTAATGATATCCATTTGATCCCGACTCCACATCAGTTGGAGGACGGATCCCACATGTCAGTCGAGGAGACGACTAATGTAGACATCGGCTTAGATCCAATGAATCCATAGATTATCAAGTTGGGGGTAAGCTTATCCCCTGAAGAGCAAGCCGACTACATTGCCCTTATCAAAGAGAAGAAGGAGGTTTTTGCATGGTCATATAGAGACATGCCGGGGCTAGATCCATAACTAGTCACGCATAATCTAACGCTTGACCCAAAAATCTACGTAAGATGCACCCAACAGTGGCCTTGATGGTCAAAGACAAATTGCAAAAGTTGTTGGATGCACAATTTGTCATCTACGTGGATTATCCACCATGGCTGTCCAACATGGTGCCCGTCAAAAAGCTCGATGGGAAGATTCACATATGCACTAATTTTTGAGATCTATACAAAGAGAGTCCTAAGGATGATTTCCCCTTGACAAGCATCGACATGTTAGTAGACGCTACAACAAGTCATGAAATGCTATCCCTCATGGATGGTTTCTCAGGATACAATCAGATTCGTATCAATCCTGAGGATCAACTCAAAATGGCGTTCACAATGCCTTGGGGGACATTTTGTTATAAGGTCATGCCTTTTGGCCTTAAAAATGCTGGCACCACCTACCAACGTGCCATGACGTACATCTTCCACAATTACATGCATAAAACTTTGGAAGATTACATGGATGATTTGTTAGCCAAGTCTCTTTTGCGCTCAGATCATCTCGGTGACTTAAGCAAGATCCTCGATCGCCTCATGGAGCATAAGGTCAGACTAAATCCCAAGAAGTGCGTATTTGGCATCATAGTCTCAAAGTGAGGCATCAAGATGGACCCAAAGAAAGTCAAGGTAATCCTTGAAATGGCTCCCCCAAATACTATTAAGTAGCTTAGAAGTTTGCAAGGAAAGGTCATGTCGATTAAGCACTTCATAGCGCAGCTATCTGACAATTGTCGACCCATGAACAAATTATTGCACAAGGGGGTTACATTTCACTGGGATGATGAGTGCCAGTCAGCCTTTGATGACATCAAACAATACTTGGATTTGCCGCAAGTATTGGCACCACCTAGACCAGGAGTGTCGTTCTCCTTATACATCTCAGCTACTGAGGTGGCACTGGGCGCCATGCTACCCAGAAGAATGAACTTCATAAAGAATAGGCTACTTACTATCTTAGCCACACCATGGTCAGTTATGAACTTAACTATGCATACGTCGAGAAACTCTACTTGGAAATGGTGTTTGCTACCAAGAAGCTATGCCACTACATGCTGAGCAACACTACGTATGTTGTGTCTAAGGAGAATCCATTGCGATACATGATGAGTCATACTTATCATAGTAGTCACATGGCGAAATGGATCATGTTGTTGACAAAATTTGACATAGAGTTTATTGGACAAAAATCTATCAAAGGACAGGTCATATCCGATCAACTAGCAAAGGCTCCTCTTGAAGACGATCAACCTCTAGTCATAGAACTACCCGATGATGGGGTCTTCCATGTCTCAGAATCGCCAGATTTTGATGAGCCTGAGTCACAGGCCGACATAACCTTATTTTTTTATGGTTCTAAGTGTGAGCAAGGTGGTGGCACGATAATAGTATTCTTCACACCACAGGGCGCTCCAATGCCCCTGTCATTTAAATTAAATTTCCCATGCACCAACAATAATGCAGAGTATGAAGCTTTGCTCATAGGTCTTCAGACAACAATCGCCATGAACATAAAATGACTGAACATCTTTGGTGATTCGTTGTTATTGTCAATGAAGTCAAAGGGGTATACCAATGCAAATGCCCAGTTCTGCAGGCTTATAAAGCCCTTGTGGACAAATTCCTGGCAAAACTTGAATGGTACGACATCGAGGCACTCCCTCGGTCATCAAATAATTTTGTGGACACAATGGCCTCCTTGGGGTCACTAATCCTGCAAGACCTTTTCGGTGATATGACAACCATTCAAGTCAAAACCCTATCGCAATCCGTGATGGAGCGTGCAAGCTCTGACTTGACGTCAAGAATCCACATGATCCAGATTAAACCATCCTCGGATAAGTTCTCTCGAATCCATGATCATCTGAAACATGCCAACTGGGGGTCATTGTTCTCCCCTACTCCCATTAATAGCAACACAACGTTGTTCTTACAAGTTCTATCCCGCTCAACATTTGTTAGGGATGAACTTCAAGAGGGATTGGTTGTTCATACTGTCGAGGTTTTTGATCAACAGGACTGGTATTTACCCATTAGAGACTACCTCAAGTTAGGTAATCTCCCACTTGGATTGATGCATGCCACAAAATAAACATTCAAGCAGAAAGCGGCTAAGTATGTCTTGATAGGAGACATTTTGTATCGTCGCAGCTATGAAGGAATCCTCCTTCATTGCTTGGACCAGCAAGAGTCCACTTGGGCGATCGCCCAAGTGCACAATGGTACATGTGGTGGCCACTTCAGTGGTATGGCCATCGCAAAGTGCATTCTTTGCATGGGCTATTATTGGCCATCTTTAGAGCGAGATTGTTGCACATATGTCAAGAAGTGCGTGAAGTGTCAACATCATGCCAATTTGATGCACGTACCTTCCCAGGCCTTGTAGACAGTCTAGTCTGCTTGGCCATTTTTGTAGTGGGGCTTCGATCTAATTGGAAATATCTCCCCTGCATCGTCAGGCCATCACACGTTTATCATAATGGCCATAGAGTATTTTACCAAGTGGGTGGAATCAATTCCGTTGACCTCTACGACAGGACCCCGCATTATGGAGTTCATTTTGCATAACATCATATGTCATTTTGGTATTCCATCCAAAATAATCTTGGATAATGGGCCACCATTCAAGAACAAATACATGCTTGCTTTGACCACAAAGTACAAAATTCAGCATAGTTTTTTGACACCCTATTATACCATAGGCAAATGGGCAAGCAGAGGCATCAAACAAAATGCTAGTTGCCATCCTTATCACAGACAGTCATAAGGATTGGTACATCCAAATTCCACTTTCCCTTTAATCTTATCACACTAGCATTCGGATGCCCACTAGGTCTACTCCATTTTTGCTCATGTATGGCTCCGAGGCAGTCATGCCTCTAGAGTTGGAAATTCCTTCCCTGTGCATATCAATGCAAAAGTTCATCAATGATGATGCTGCATGGTAGGCCTGATTAGACCAACTTACGTTTCTTGATTAACGACGCGTTAATGCTCTTGAGAACTTACGTATCTATCAAGAGCGACTTAAGAAAGCTTACAACATGAAAGTTCACCTAAGGGACTTTCGGGTTGGTGATTTGGTTTTGAAGGAAAACCAACAAAACTCTAGTTTTCCGCCCCATCTCAGGGACAAGTTCACGGCAAATTGGTTAGGTCCATATGTAATTGATAGCAAAATAGGACCCAAGACATACCGGCTAGCATCTCTTGACGGAATCAAGGAAACAGAACCCTTGAATATCAGTCATTTGCGACCATTCCATATCTAAGAGAGCCATATCCCAAAAATGCTCCAAGGATTCCTGAAATCGCTTGGTCAATCCCAAAAATGCTCCAAGGATTCCTAAAATCGCTTGGTCAATCCCAAAAATGCTCCAAGGATTCCTGAAATCGCTTGGTCAATCCCAAAAATGCTCCAAGGATTCCTGAAATCGCTTGGTCAATCCCAAAAATGCTCCAAGGATTCTTGAAATCGCTTGGTCAATCCCAAAAATGCTCCAAGGATTCCTGAAATCGCTTGGTCAATCCCAAAAATGCTCCAAGGATCCCTAAAATTGCTTGGTCAACCCCAAAATGCTCCAAGGATTCTCACAATCGCTTGGTCAGAAATTCAGAATCCAAAAATCATCAAAAATAACAAAAAATTGCATCTCATTTCTAGGCATGCTCAAATTCATCAATACAAAGCTCTTCTCGCATCTCATCTTCATATTCACAAAAATCCATCCATCAAAAATACAAAAATATGTAGCAGCATTAAGCATTACATCCATACATTGCATATTTGTGGTAATACAAGTCAAAGGCACCATAGACTGTAATTATTCTACTAGTCCATCTTGTTCCACATTTTTCCATTTTACAAAACAAACAAACAAATGCAATTTACTGTTGTTGACCACAATAGAGTCAGTGGTCTTATAATGTATCAAGAGTTTTCATCTTTCAGTCATCATTTTGCTTTCTAGTTCCAAGTCAAAAAGATTTTACGAAGGTAGAGTTCTACTTGGATCACACCTTGTTACGTAGCATCCCAACACAAATTAAAACACATAAAAATTCCTAAGTTGTGTGAACGAAAGATGAAACCTGCAAAGTAATCCAGGTCACCATAAGTAAAATGATTATCTTGCTCATCCCCCTGTGTAAATTGTTGAGCAAAGTGTAGCAAACAGTATTGTCATTGTTGTCAACACAGTCAGATAGATTTATTAATGAAATGGACAAGAGTTTATTGAATAGCAAGGTGCAGCCAAAGTACAATGGATAGGAGTTCAGTGTTGAGCAAGGTGTTGCAGGAGGATTGTCATTGTTGTCAATACAGTCAGTTAGATCTAATGATGCAATGGACAGGTAGTTCAGAATTCACTCACATGCAAAGGATAAAGTTCAAAAGTTTTGTCAACACAGTCAGACAGATTTATTAATGCAATGGACAAGAGTTTATTGAACAGCAAGGTGCAGCCAAAGTACAATGGATAGGAGTTCAATGTTGAGCAAGGTGTTGCAGGAGGATTGTCATTGTTGTCAATACGATAGTTAGATCTAATGATGCAATGGACGGGTAGTTCGAAGTCACTCGGATGTAGAGGATAAAGTTCAAAAGTTAGTCGGATCATGAGTCCTTAAATGATAGATTCACGAAATAGAAAACATAATTCGAGAATGAGAAGAAGAAGTCTTCGAACCCGAGATGTCAAGAAGCGAAAAGGTTTTTTGTGAAAACCAAGGCAGAAAATAAAAAGTTTTATTTAAAATCATGGATAACAAATTTGAAATGGGTTTTTCTTAAAACCCAAGTTGGCTCTTCGTTTCGTTGAAAAAGATGCCCCGGTGATGAAGATATTTAATTTTAAATATTTAGTTTAAATTTTATTTTATTTAAAATTTAAATTAAAATATTAAATTAAATTAAAAGGGCCGACGTGTTTCTATTTCACGGCAATAAGCTACAGGAAGGTGATGAAGGTGGAGAAGGGTTTGGCAGCCGACAATTTCTAGGGTTTTGCAGCCGACATTCTTAGGGTTACAACCGACGGATTTT
The DNA here is from genome assembly GCA_028583015.1 of Wollemia nobilis. Taxonomy (NCBI): domain Eukaryota; kingdom Viridiplantae; phylum Streptophyta; class Pinopsida; order Araucariales; family Araucariaceae; genus Wollemia; species Wollemia nobilis. Next base: position 8,718,960 of record JAQPPZ010002969.1, on the reverse strand, counting down.
AGGGTTTGGCAGCTAACAAATTCTAGGGTTTCTCAGTCGACTTTCTTCTAGGGTTTGTTTCTAAAATTTCTTTTATAAAAGCAAGGGTTCTTTGAGTTTGAAAAATGGGGTGTTAAGATAAAGTGCAAATGTGAGCATAGTGTTTGTGAAAGTGAATTTCCTGTTGAGCAGAGAGCAAGTCGTTTTGATTCAGAATGAGAGCGAAGTGATAGTTCTTTGGAGTTGCAGTAAGGTGTGCATTGCGATGAGATAATGTGCAAAGAGCGAGTAGAGTGACTTGTGCGAAGATAAGAGCACGATGTGCAAAAGTTGTGTTCTAAGTCTAAAGTGATTATGCATAGTTTACAGAAGTGATTGATCATCTGAATGCAGCAGAGAGTGCAAAGAAGTACAGAGAAGAGGTGGAATAGTGCGACTCATTTTGCGTAGAAGCAGCAGAATGCAAAAAAATAGGAGACCGTGAAAACCGGAGGTGAAAGTTTTATTCTGTAATTTTTATTATTGTCTTCCAAGTTGTTGTTTGGATTAAGGGGTTGGTGCCTCTTTCCGGTGGGTGCTTGGTAAAATAGGAGTTGGTGCTCCATTCGTTGAAGGAGATAAAGTTAAGGGGTTGGTGCTCCTTCCGGTTGGTGTTGGTAAAGGATTATGTAAAGTTGTAGCTTTGCATTGGCTCGGATTTGGATGGTAGTCCAAGCGGTATTTTTGAGGAGTAGCCACATTGGTGAACCTTGTTAAAATGTTGTGTTATGTGTGATGCTTTCTTGATGCATTTAGCATCTCTTTTATCTGCTTTAAACTGCTACTGGTTTTAAAATCATATGTTTTAGAAATTTTAAAGAACACACTGATTCACCCCCCCCTCTCAGTGTCATTGTGATTACAACAGTAAATTACCCAAAGAATGCTGAGAGTTGGCAAAAGGACAAGCATCCTCCCTACCCAATTCCCCAAGAACCAAAATTTTCAATAGTTGCAAAACATCAAAAATTTGCAAACGTCAAAAATCCAAAATTTGACATCCCACAGTGCACACATCAAAAAGCACATACAATAGTGACTCTTATCACTAAAATCCAAATCCCTTGCTCGAAAGAAAAATATATAAAAATAAACAGTGATTTTTATCACTACAATCGAGCAAGTATCCCAATACAATTGAAGAAAAGAAGGGAGTCGAACTTGAATCCCTAGAACTCTCAACATTTTGATAGGTCATGAGGTAAGCCTCAGTACCGGTTTGGTTGATAGCCTATTGGTCACTGGCGGTAAACCTCCCGAATGACGATATATCTGTCACATTAACTTGTGTACAGATCAATGTTTGCATGTGGATGAGCTAGCTTATATTATCCTAGAAAACATCACAAATTAATCTGACTAAATACAATAAAGGAGTTAGTGGAGCTAATTAGGTGATCCTCAATACAGGTTCGGTTGAAAACCCATCTGGCACTGGCAGTATCCTGACAAATACCACATAAATGAACTCAATTGCACACACAGGGACATGAAATAACTTGGTCAAAAACAAGTCCGATTCATACCTTGTTCAAAAGTCTTGTAAGATAAAGTACAATCATGGCTAGTGAGTTAAAACCGTCTGAGGCTCAGAAAACCTTAGCTATATTTCTAAACCAACTGCGCTACTTGTCATCTTTTCAATACCATCAAAAAATACAAAAAAAAAAAAATCACATGTATACATATCAAGTCATTTACCACAACAATCGCCTAAAAGCAAAATCACAAAGTCTCAAACAGTCTATGGTGCCCTAACCAACCAACACAAATTCATTTCATCCATTACATTTTGCATATCACATATAAAGCAAAAACATTTGCATTCATCATAACATGTGCATCCATCAAAATAAATTAACATGCATACATCCATATTCATCAACCATCATGCATAAAATCAAATCATCACATGTGCATCAACAAAATAAATCCGATATATATATATATATATATATATATATATATATATTTTTATATATATATATATATATATATATCGTCAAAAAAAATGCCTACAGGCTACAAAACTGGTCCTCTGACCCCGCAATCATATAACAAAACCACCCAACCTAAGGTGTCGACCACCATGATCATGCAGGATCGGTGCGACGAGAACTACCCCCCTGGTGTGGGTCCTATGGGACCCCACAGGGCGGCTACTACTAGCCCCAACATCATGCCTACTGTCGCCTCCCTCATCCAATCACCTACGATGAGATGATGCTGACTGCTCAGTACCACTGTCCCTCATTCGATGTGAAGATCCACCTCCCGAAGGCTCAGGTACCCACCCCCCAAGGTGGATGATCTCCCCCTCCAAATCCATCCGATGCCGACACCACTTTGCCTCCCACCTACGGTACATCATGACTACATCGTCGCGCTGTGCCAGCTGCACTCGTAAGAGATCCCTCTCCCATGCAGCATCAGTATCACCCTCCTGCTGGCGAGGCGCCACCCGTGCACTCTCCCGCTTTGCTAGCCGAGCCCACAGGAGATCCCTCTCCCGCAGCGCATCCCCTAGCTCCTCATCTCGCATCCATAGTATCTCTACTAAATGCGCATTCTCAGTGCGTACCCAAAACTCCATCTCCTCCACATCCACCTGAGGCATGGGACTCTCTGGAATAGCAGCCTACTCTGGCTCCCAATGCTCCGCCATGTCCTGCATCTCCGGCTGATCCGGAGCCCCCAAATCCACATCCTCACCCGCCACCTCCACCATGTCCGCATCCTCCAAAGGAGCTCCCCAATCATCCCCTGGTGCCTCAGCACCCTCCTCGCCCATCGTTGCCACCTCTGTGCCTCCTAGTGGCCCCTCTCCTCGCCATCGCCATAGTACCCACCACTGGTCGTACTCTGTGGTAGTCCCGATGTCATCCACGTCCGGGACGTCGATCACCGTGTCTGAATCCTCGCCCAATGGCACGATGACCGGTCGGTCTAGAGTCCTCTCATCCCCCTAGCATCGATAGACCACGGGCTCACCAAGGCAACCCCTGGCACACCCCAAACTATCGTGTAACCTGGATATATGAGAATAACTCATGCTCGGTCCCATGTCGCCCAATCAGCCACCACTCTCTACGTACCCATCGAAGCCACTCTCCAGCCTTCGGCCAGGCTGGACAGTCCCGATAAGGATGCCAAACCACCTCCCCTGGAGTGAGCCGAGAGAAGGCATCGGTATAGTGCCCTACGACACCTGCCCATCGTCGACTCTGTCCATGCTCTCCGGACCGCCGCCACAAAACTGCATACCCTATCTCCTTATCCTCCATCATCGCTCGAGTCATCCATGGTAACTCGATTGGCCTCTCAACTGCTATGTGCTGCCAACCCCAGCACTGCAAAAGATAGTTGTAGCTGATCCCCTTTTGCCATCGACAGCGGACCTCATACAGCTCCCCATAGAGCTGTGCCAACAATGTCTGTCCCCATCTCAAGATAAGCGGTGCCTCTATCGGGCACTCTACCAACTGCCAAACCAAATCCAGTAGGTTCCATGGGAACCTCGCACCTAAAGAGTCAGGTAATAGCATGTTGGAAATGAGGCCCATAAGGAATGCGTGCCTCACTCCCAACACCCCCCTCTCCTGCCACCATCTGACCAAAATCTCGCCAATCTGACAGTCCACCTCGGCCGTCTCCATTGGGCTCTCTACGCCCAACCGCTCCCCATGCCCGAAGCATCTCGTCAGTACAGCCGTCCGTTGATCACGCGACGATGTCCTGATGGGCAGTCCATCTATCGAAATCCGTAGAAGCCGATAGATATCCTCCAAGGTAACAGTCATCTCCCCTATCGGGAGATGGAAGGTGTTGGTCCGCGGATCCCAGAGATTGATCAGGGCCATCAAATAGGCCTGATCCGCGACCACTGGCTCTAGTCGAGCCACCTGCTTGAGCCCAAGGGCATCAAGCCACTCCCAATCAGCCTCAGTCAGCGCCCCCCATGCTTCAGTGAAAGCAGTGGATACACGGTACCGGCTCCTAACAACCTGCAAAAGAAAACAATTCAAAAAAATTAAAATCATGGAAAAGAACTGTACAACAATAACATGCATATACAACATTGCCTATCAATGTACAGCCAAAAAAAAAAAAAAAAATTCAGACAAAAATTAAATTTTCAGTTCTAGGGTTTCTAATCCTAACTGATTAAATTAAAACAAAAACAAACAAAAATTCAGACAAAAATTAAATTTTCAGTTCTAGGGTTCCTAATCCTAACTGATTAATTTAAAACAAAAACAAACAAAAATTCAGACAAAAATTAAATTTTCAGTTCTAGGGTTCCTAATCCTAACTGATTAATTTAAAACAAAAACAAACAAAAATTAAGACAAAAATTAAATTTTCAGTTCTAGGGTTTCTAATCCTAACTGATTAATTTAAAAACAAAAATTCAAAAAATTCAATTAATTTTTCAATTCTAGGGTTTTTAATCCTAACTGATTAATTTAAAACAAAAGCAAAACACAAAAATTCAACAAAAATTAAATTTTCAGTTCTAGGGTTCCTAATCCTAACTGATAAGTTCCAAAAAATAAAAAATAAAATAAAACGAAACAAAATTTAAAAAATTAATTTTTCAGTCTTAGGGTTTCTAATCCTAACTGATTAATTTAAAAACAAAACAAAAATTCAAAAATACAAACATTGAGTCTTAGGGTTCACGTTCAGTTTATCCTAGGGTTTAGTTGAAGCAATAAAAATTCTTTACCTAGATTTTGCGCTATGTTTAGTTGTACACTAAGTCCTAGTTGTCTTAAGCTCAGTTTCAGGGTTTAAGTTTTAAAAAATATTGAAAAATAACATCACAAAAACAATTAAACAAAACAATTGCAATTTTAAACAAAAAGTAATAAACTCTAGGGAGCACTTACTGGTCTCGCTTCGGCTCCGTCGCTCGATCCGATTTGTGCACTCATGATGGCAGGGAAAATCTCGACAGCGCTTTGCTTCGCAGAATTAACTTCCTCCTCCCTAGAGCTCCAAATCGCAAGAAAAATCAAATGCAAATGAGCCCAAACCCTAGTTTTGCCCCTTAAATAAGCCTTTTGAGTCGGAATTCATCCTTTACTGGGATGAGCACTCTGGTTAGTGCTCGTCCCACCCAGGGACGAATTCTAAAGATGGAATTCGTCCCACCATGGGACGAATTCAGGCCAGAAACTTCAAAAACATCAAAAAATGAACTAAAATGCACTAAAACAGATAATAAACTTGCCCGATAAGAGTGCTATTGCACTTGACATCCCGGGCATGCAAAATCGACGTTGGGGTCACAAATTGTCATTATCCTACTCCCTAAGAAGGCTACCATAGCCGGACCGCTCCACGGGAAGACGGATTTTTGCCAATTTTAGCCACAAAAAGCGTCGCAAAAAGGGTTACCACCCACCAAAAATAGGTCTAAATGTCAAAAAATTGCATATGCTTAATGCTAAAACCATCTAAAGGCACCCTTGCACAAGTCATCTTGGGTCAAGCGACTCGTCGCTTTTCTCACGAAGGTCATTCCCTCATCGATTCGTCGCTTGAGGGGGTAGTCACACTTAGTCACCAATCAACAAACACACACCCAATCAAGGCAATGACATGCATTCAAAGAATCATTGACAAAGACAATTACGCTCCTGCTTGGGGTAGTAAACAAGCAACAATCACAATCTGATCAGATCACTTGGCATTTTGTGAATCATGAACACAAGGTTCCCCCTGTGGACAAAAGGTTGCGCCCTTTGCCTATTCATGACTGATCAATGTCCAAGCTCAAGTCACACCTCACCAAAATAGGTTAATACTTGAAATTGAGTGCCTTCGCTCGTCAGAAGCAAGGATTCAAGAATGCATGCCCTTTCCATACTTGGGGCATCAAAAGTTGGTTAGGTTACCGAGAAACCCTAATCATTAGTGCTTTGGTTATCTATTTTTGCTCGACATTGTGCCATGCACAGCGCATCCCAAAAAGGGGCATCTATAGACACCAAAACAACACCAATCCGATTATGTGATTGCAAACACTGATCACTTTGACACACACACAGCCCCAGGGCAGCCCTCAGAGGTTAAACAGTGGTCCTAACCACTTTTATAGCAATTTTGTAAGGTCAAAAGGCAATTTGGCACATTCAGGCACTTTGCTCAGTATTCGTCTCACCCAGGGACAAATTCAAACTAGGATCCGTCTCACCCAGGGATGAATTCTTAATTCGTCTTTGGTCAGGATGAATTCTAGGTTTAACGGGAAAAAAGAAGAATGGCGCCAAGTTGCATCCAAAGACAGTCAATTGATGACTCTCGCCTCGCATGCGCATGTAGGTGGGCGAGATGGGCCGTTAGAGGAGCTGTCACAAGGGCGATCATGAAAGCCCAAGTCATGGAGGACTTTCCTCTCTCATGAGAAGACATGACCGCCACATGGCACCTATGACCACCACATGGCGCTTATGCATGCCTCTCCAAAGAGACCCCCTGGGTCTATAAAATGGTGGACTTTTCCCACCCAAAAGGACAAGTAGGAGGCATTTTCAAGCAACGAAGTGCTGTCGATTTGATACCATGCCTTTACCCTTTTGATTTACATTTTCCACATCCTTAATCTCTTTTGCAAGAGAGGTTATTGGGTGGCTATTGGAAGTGTGAATTCGGACCCAAAAACCCGACATTTGACCACTTTAATCCACCAATTTGCTGACAACCCCATCCTAAGAGATTTTGGGCCCATCCCAAGTGGATTGGTGCCAAAATCAAGTTCCAACGGTGGGCGGCCCACTTGGGTGCCTCGCACTTTTTAAGTTTCATTCTAATTTGTTCTTTTGTCATTTGTTCATCTTTCATTTCATTTTATGTCTGTCTAGATAGTTCATATGTTCGATTTCATAATGTTTTGATCAGATTTCATCATGTTCTCATCGCTTTTGTTGTCCCACTAACTTGCAGGTAGCGACGTCAAATTCTCGCTGATGGAGGTCAAATTGGGAGAATCCGACCATCTGGGTCATCCCAAAATGCCCCCAATTAGCTAACCCCTATGTTTGCAAGTCATTTGGAGATCCCGAGATGTGACATTTGGACGGTATTATCTTGATGTTTTATCACAGTCGAATTCGTCCTACCCGAGGATGAATTACAGTCTAATTCGTCCTACCCGAGGATGAATTATAGTCGAATTCATCCTGACCAGGGACGAATTGCAGTTTAATGTGAATTGGCCAACTGTTTCGATGGCAGTGGCCCTCTGGTAATGTTTTCTGGTCTCTATCAAATTTACAGGTCATTTAGAGTCATTTTGTCTATCGATTTGGCTAATCTTTTACATGCATCTTTCATTAATTTTAGAGAACAAACGTTTCTTATTTTCAGCAGGTGCTACTAACATCTTTGTTGTTTCTTTGATCATAGGAGGAGCAGCAAAGGTTAAGGACTCATCAACACCAGCGGCGACAATGTTTTGGCCCGCCCATTTCAAATGTGGGCACGTGGAAGGAGGAACATTAAGTCTTGATTGTAACCAAATTCATTTAACGCTCCTAGCCCCTGAAAAGGGAGGAGGCGTCTTTGTAACCGAGATCAAGAGAGTTAAATAAAAGGGCTGTGATTTCTCCATTTTCTTGTATCTCCGTTCAATTCGTCTCTTTCACTTCATGCATTCTACATTTTAGGACTTAAGCGTGTTTGATTTTGAATACATCGCAATTGGTGTTTCTTTTTCCCAAAATCTCGTGCTTTCAGTTCTAACCCTAACTTGGTTGGAAGTTTGAGGGTTGTGTGTGGTGACAGCTTTAAGGATCAATTTTCTTCTACTCCAATAAGGTATGGGCACATTCTTCTTATGAGTATGATTGGTGTATGTTTTTTGAAATAAGGTTGGAGTGAAAAGGCTTTCAACTAGGTTTTCTTTGAGTGGGTGTAAATCCTATTTTTTGGTGTGTTGAAGACTACTTATGCATTGTTATCCTTAAGGAGAGTTTTTGATGAATGCATAATTTTTGGTTTGAGATAGTGGAAGCTTTGTGCACTAGGGTTTGTATTTGTGAGTCAAGCTACTTGCATTGAGTTGGTGGAACCCTTGGTTGGCTGTTTTTGAGTTTAATGGCTGAGTTGCTTCCATAGAGGTTGTTTGATCAAGTTATTGCTTTACTTGATTCATGATATTGGGCTTACTCCATTGAGTTGATTTGAGCAAGTTATTCTTTGCATTTGGTGATATTGTGGTGGTGGCTGTTTTGTTCAAATATCTTTGGAGGGAAAAGGATTTCTACTTTTTTCCTTTTCTTGTGATGATTGGTTGAATGCTTCAAGGTTAATGTTGAGTTGAATGATGTTGGTTAAACCTTGTCTATAAGCATTGTTGTTAAAGCCCTAATTGGTTGAGAAAAGATATTAGTTGTGGAAAGAACATGAGTAGCATTGTTATATGAGATATTGCATGTTTGGCAATTGTTGGATTGTGTTTCATGTTCTTGAGAAAAGCATACTACATCTATCTTATTCATTTGAGATTGATATTGAGATTGAGTTGAGATTGATATTGGGAGTTAAGTATAGATCATATTGAGTCTCTAACAATTCTCTTTATGTTTCTATGAGATTTGAGATTGAGATTGAGAGTTAAGTATAGAACATATTGAGTCTCTAACAATTCTCTTTATGTTTCTATGAGATTTGAGTTGAGATTGGGAGTTAAGTATAGAACATATTGAGTCTCTAACAATTCTCTTTATGCTTCTATGAGGTTGATGAATCACATTGGGTCTCTAACAATTCTCTTTGTGGGTTCATGCTAAGCAAGTTTTTCTTGGTGAACTTGTGAGCTGTTTTGGATAGGTTCCGTTGGGGACTTGTGAGCAGGTTTTGAATAGGTTCCGTTGGGGACTTGTGAGCTGTTTTTGAATAGGTTCCGTTGGGGACTTGTGAGCAGGTTTTGGACAGGTTCCGTTGGGGACTTGTGAGCAGGTTTTGGACAGGTTCCGGTGGGGACTTGTGAGCAGATTTGGACAGGTCCTAGCAGAGGACTTGTGAGCTGAGATTGATAGTTCTATCACAGAACTTGAGGACAGAGGTACATTGGTTCTATCAGAGAACCTAAGGACATATTTGGCAAGTCTTTTAGAAGGCTTGTGGACAGAGGATTGATTTGTTCAAAAGTTGGACATATCTGATAGACAGAGGAAGACTTGTACTAGACCGAATGACTATGTTTGGTACAGGTTGCTGAGCTGCTGTGGACGTGATCATAGAAGGCAGAGGTCTCTTAGGCTAAGCATTGAGGGTAGGAGGTCTTCGATGGAAAGGAGTTCCACATGCTAGTAAGAGGTAGAGATAGTTGATCTTCTGAGGGATCATAGCCAGAGCAGAGGGGAAGGTATCTCCTTTGAGCAGAGGCTCATAAATTTAGATTGGGGGAAGGTTTCTCCTTTGGGCAGAGGCTCATAAATTCATATTGGGGGAAGGTATCTCCTTTGAGCAGAGGCTCATAAATTCATATTGGGGGAAGGTATCTCCTTTGAGCCGAGGCTCATAAACATTGTAATTGGGAAGGTTTCCCAAAGAACTTTGAGATAACTTTTATAGAAAAGTTTTGTGGACGTAGCCCGGACATTCTAGGTGAACCACGTTAAAATTGGTGTCACTTTGTGGATGATTTTGTGCATTGCTTTGATATTGCTTTGGGTATATTGCTTTATTGTTTTGAAGTATAAAGGAAAAAGTAAAAAGAGGTCTTATACTATTCACCCCCCCCCTCTCAATATAAGCTTGTGTTCTTCAAGTCTAGCTCATTTTCTCATATATTTATGGGATTATCTACAAGAAGGATTGAATTTTTCTTCCTCCATACTTAGCTATTAAGACTAGTGTTCTCCAAAAATTACATGCATCTCATTTGGTTGGATATTCTAGATTCTTATAAATTTATCAATGAGTAAAGCAATTCTTTTCTTGGAAAGGATAAAAGTAGATTTTAAAATCTTTGTGGTCAAATGTGAGGTACATCATCACAACCCTTATCTATTTTTAACCATAAAGAGGAGCATATTTCCATGTATTTTATTGAGGACCTTCTAAAATCTTAGGGTAAAATGGTGATCTTTGTGGTAGTGGATTGCCTTTCTAAGTATACTTATTTTTGTACACTATAGTATCTCTACTCAACCAATAAAGTTGCCAAGGTACTCCTTGATTTTATTTTTAAATTGCATGGTATGCCCAAATTCATTGGCAAAAATTGCGACACTATCTTCACCAATAATTTTTGAAAGGCATTGTTATCTTAGTGGTACTCAATTGTTATCTTTTTATCATCCTCAATCAAATGACTAGATAAATATTGTAAACAAATGTTTGGGTACTTACCTTCATTGTTTTGTCTAAGCCAGGCACTATCCTTGCATCCATTGGCTCTATTTAGTTGAATGGTGGTATAATAATTCTTACCATTACTCCCTCAAGATGTCCCCATTTGAGGCCTTATATGATTAGAAACTTCCATCAATGGCAAACTATGTTCTAAGATCCTCCAAGGTGGCTCAGGTGGATGATTTGTTGTAGAAACAAGTTGTGCAACAACTTCTTATTGATAATATGAATAGGTCAAGAACCACATGAAGCAGTAATAAGATTCATATAATTTTGAATGGAAATTTTTTATGTGAAATATGGTCTTTTTGTACCTCCAACCACATAAGCAATTATCCTTGAGGACCAACTCTATTTAAGACTTGTATCCTTGATTTTACAACCCCTACAAGGTGGTTCATCACATTGGTTAAATAACACATCAATTAGAGTTTCCACTGCCTTCCTACATTTGTCATGAATTTTAAGTTTCTTCTTTTAAATATATTATTGGCGAGAAGGTGCAATCCTAGACAGAGATTCTAGTAATTGTTGAAAAACGTGAAATCATTTTCTTGTAAAAAGTAATGTTGTAGTCCAAATTTCATGTTCTATAGTCTCATAAAATTTAGTAATTCCTCATCAAATGGTAGGATATTCCAGAAGAAGATGCAATCTAGGATCTTAAGAACATCTTCTAGTATTTTCCAATTTTAAGGACAAATATTTCAAATGGGGGAGCCATGTAATGACTCTAATGTAACCATGTTGGTTATCTTTATTACTGTTAGCTTAGGCCCTAAGGTAAAGTAATTGGCATTTGAGTATTAGGGTTAGGGTTAATATTGATTTAGTTTATAAATAAAAAGAGTTATATTGTAGTTGGAATCATATTTCGTATTCAAATTTAAGTTATATCTAGTATGCATATGAGACTTTCCCCTGTCCAAGTGGCTAAGATATTTTCCTCTCTCCAAGTGGCTAGAATTTGTATTGACTTGGAATTTGATTGCTTGTAGTTTTGATATTGTGGAATTAATCTATTATTGTTCCTAGTGTAATATTTACTATTGTGCATTATTGAATTGCTATTGCTATTATTGTATTTCTAGAAGTTTCATTACAATTGTTTTAATATTCAAATTAAGGTGAAACATGAATCAAGAAAGTACTATAAATTTTATCTATTTTTATATAGTTTAAAATCTTAATCATTTATTCTAAATTTGCACAACTTTTTTATAATAGCTCCAATTTTATCGATCCTTGTTTTGTTGCTTTCATTTTTTAGCTCTATGTATTGATTTAGGTTATCAAAGGATTTGTAGGTATGTTAAAGGATAAAATTAGGTTGTTCCTAGGAAAATAATTTGCTTTGAGGATATAAATTCAAGGTATAGAAGGGGAAAATGATGGCAATATTTAAATAAAATGTTTTATAGAAAACCATTGCAAATTGAACATAGATAACATGAAATGGAGCATTAAGTAAGAAATATAATTCAATTATTCTAAAATTATTCAAAATAGTTAAACAAAAATTAAGGACAACAATTAGAAATTTGTGTCATAAATTCAAGACAAGGGATAGCAAACTTATGCCAAATACATAATAAGCAATGTGTTTAATGTCATTGAAAAACCTTAATGTAAAGGAAGGTACAAAAGAAAGCAAAAAGTAAACACAAAATGGTAATACATTTAATAATTGTTCATTATTTATATATTATACACATAATAAATAGTGGATTATATATTCAAAATGAATATATTAGATGACTACCAATGTAAAATAATAAGTTGAATCTAGAGAACCAATCTACTTAAAGTGTCCATATTGTTTTTAATCCTTTGAACCTATTAAAACATGGAAAGAGCCACTTATTTTACCCAAATATAGATACATTTAGGAGGATGCTACAAACTATAACTGAATTCAACACTAATTGAAATCCAACCTAAGGCAAAACTCCAAAAGGGTAAGTAGTTATTTCTTCACTACACACAAAGTTTCTTGGCTCAGTCAAACTTGAAAGGAAGAGTAGAATAAAGGCAAGAAGGTGGAATGCAAGTAAATATATATTAGATAGATCTAGGTAGAAAAGTTTTAACCAAGGTCAAATGACACTTTGTAAAAGTTTCAAGAAAGAGAATAAGGTAAAATTCTTGAGTGCTTGTGCGACCTAGATTCCCTAAAAGGAAAAAGTGAAAGATAATACCAATAGGTGAAAGAGAGAAAGAGACTTCTTATGGTCAAATGTTTTTGAAGTTTTGAGAGAGAAAAAGGTAGAAAAATTCCAAAATATATACTATGGAAAATAAAAACTCCCAAAAATCAGAATGCTGAAAGGTTCGATGGAAGGAAATAAGAGAGGACTTCGTAAGAATATCTCTAAAAAAAAATTTAGTCTAATCTCAAAGGTTTTTAAAGTGTTGATATCAAATGTTTTCAGAGCGACCATAGCCCACATCGTTATCTAAATATATTAAGAGTGCTCTAAGAATTAAAACATAGTGTAGAAAGCCATGAACTTAAAATAAGGATCATATCAAGTTGCAAGGCATCAATAATGATGCACAAGCTTCCATAAAGGGTAGATTAGCTAGACTAATATTCCATTAATAAGTGAGGGTAAATATCACCTAATGGTGTTACTTCAGATTGATAATCTAATAAAGGTAGGTGGTTTGTTAAAGATAGATATATGGAAATCATAATAACAATGATCCTAAACCTAAAAACATTGATTGTAGAGGTTGTTTTTGACTAGTTTTCAAGATCCCTAGGCTGATGGTTGAATATATAGCAGCTTAGAACTAACCTAGAAAACTTGAGAAACTAAAAGGTGATGTAGAAGAGGATCATATCAAAAAGATAAAAAATATTGTGTTCGAGATTCCAGTATAGTTTTGAAGGGAAAATACCCTTTTTTTAATTTATAAATAATAGTTATTTAAGCATTGCAAACGATTGGTGAGTTGTATAAATTTCCCTTAATTTTATTTTGTATAGTAGTACCTGAACCTTGAGTGGTATTGTGGGAAGGCTTTTGAGCCCCCACTTTTACATGATCTATATTTCATATTCACATATATATGCTTACGGTTGTGAGTATTTGGCCCTTTCCATCTCATTTATTGTATACATGTGTTCATGTGTGTATACTAGAGGTCATGACTAATTTTTCATCTTATTTTATTTATGTACAATCTATGATTAATGTGCTTAGAGGAGGAAGTTTTCACATTTGATATGTCAATGCATTACACTCACACATTCATGTGTTTTCCTGTTATGTAAAGGAATCTTATTTTTATCTTGGTGTATCACCCCTTATTAGCTTAGGATATTTTTTCCTTTCTACTAACTTTATTTTCTATTTCCATTTTCCACTAAATTTGGTTCTATTAGGATAGAGTAGGAAGAAAACTAAATATCACATCTTAAAAATATCTAGCCTTGTAAAAAATCCTAGGGGTACCATATTGATCCAATCTTAGTTCTCTTGGAGTTGCCTTATTATGTCACTCTGTGTGATAGAATTGACCATCTAGTCCCTACACATGGTGGCCAAGACAATTGGAGAGAACAATAATTTAATGGTATGTTAAGTGGGACCCAATTGATCTATGTTTATTGGTCCCACAACCAAGAGAACTCTAATAGGTTGATTCTATGTTGATTCTAATCCACATGTTCTAGTCTTGTTCCAATATCTTCCTATATGGATGAGATGCACCCTTGAATCTTGACCAAGATCGGAGAACCCATAATTGCTTTTGAGTTAACCTTTGGAGAAATCCAATTCCTTGTATAGATTTATTAAATTAAAATGGGGTTAAGAATTTAGATAGGAAATCCACCTCCCAAAAGAAGAAGTGACAAGAGGATTTGCCTAGTTTTGATAATTTTGACAAGTTTTTGTAAATTGTACAAGTAGGAGAAAACCATACAAGTAGGAGGTAAACCGTACAAACTGAAGGGAAAACCATACAATGTGTAATGAAAAGAAATGAAATTCAAGGTAAATACAATTTGAGTTATAATTGTGCATGAATTTGATAAATGATGTGTTTATACTTAGTAAAAGTCATAATTATGCATTCTGTTATTCACGGGTAGTTGTGAATAATGAATTACCTCAGGAAATGCTTTGGAATAGCCTGGGAAACATTATATAAGGTCCCATTTTCATTTTTGATAGTCTGGTTAGTCTGGTGAATGCTTGTGAGTTTTGGCTATGTTCTGGTGTGAAGTATTGATGCATACCTATGATTATTGAATACCTTTTAGCGATTGTATGATATTTTTGACAAGTAATAAAGAAGAATCATAATTCATAGTTTTCTCTCACGTACTGTATGATCCTAGAATGGTAGAATCATGTTTTGCAGTTTATCTTTATTGCATGTACTTCTTTTTGGTTGTCATTGATACTTAATGCATTGCTATGGAAGAATTGGATTAAATCAGCACTAGTGTGAACTTTATGAATGATATATGATGAGGATGATATCAAGAAATGTGTATTAAATGCTATTGTACAATTTTTGGATGTTTCCATTGGAGATAAATCTCTCAAACCCTGATGATTTAAATTGCATGTTGGTAGAAATGGATTAATTACCATGTTAAACCTTTATAAAATTTAGTTGAGAGAGATTGGTCTAGAAGAATATCCAATTTTACACTTTTTTGTACTTTTGTTTCATACAAATCATACACCAGAGTTCTTACAAATCATACATAAGAAACTTACCTAATTTGAAAACATGGGAAAATCAAACAATCTGGTTACAAAAAAATGTATCGTAGCTTGCAAAACCAAATCTAAAATATTGGCTAAGTGTGAAATCGTACAATCTCCATCACTGTACAATTTGGTATTGTATAGTCGTAGGATTTGGAATTCCTACAAGCTCTTGTATTATTGCAAATTGATAGTTGTAGAGACTGTATGATTGTACAATTTGGTCCTTTTATTGGGAATAGCAAATTGATCATTCTAAGTCCTTGGAAACCACCTATCCATTGGGAATACTACACCCCTATGCTACAAATACTAAAGAGAGAAATGAAAAGGGTCAGGAGCATGTAAGGTTAGAAATTAGAAGTAAATCTAGCTAGGATTCAACTAACAACAATAAGCTTCACTATATGAGAGTCTTACACACAATAAAACCAATACCTAATAGGCCAACTAGCACATAACTATCACATAAATAAAATAATTTGATTCACAAATATTATACTTTCTAAAGACCTCTCAAAAAGTGATCCAAATAACAATTTAGTTTCAATTATAATTTCTTTAACATAATACACCATTTAAGAAATATAAGCAAAATGTATAATAATAACTCACATATCATGTTTTGTAACACCATAGATAGAGGTCAAACAACATTGATTTCTATTCAGAGGCAACATTCACCATACATCTTACACAAATTGTAAATGCTAAAAAACCAACCCTCTTTTAAAGGTACATTGACTTATTTATAGAATTACATTGCATTCAGTTAGCCCTAATAATTATGGGAAAATTATCTATATACCTAAAAGAGGTGAGTGTAGGGAGTGGGCTTTGATTTTCATCTTAGTTAAGCATAACAACCTTGTTTATGGTTTTTTGATGTACCTGGTCTAGATTTATCCCATGAAGTTAGCATCCACGTGCATCCAAAATATCTCAACATACTCTGATAGGTTCCTTTTTAGTCATTATGTTTTGTTACATTGATATCTCATCATACATTCTGATAACCTTGATCTAGGCTACTGGTTGGCATGCACAAATCTAATTGATAGGGAAATTTTGGAAGACTTAACCCTAATGATGGGGCTTAGGGGTATTACTAGAATTTTGTGTTGATTTATTGTTAGTGTTAGGTAAATCTAATCCTTTATTCTAGACTCTATTCCTTAGCATGATTTTGAGTTTGGAATTTGCATCTTAATGCCAAAAATTTTCATCCCTCAAGATGATGTCAACTACATCAAAAGTATGACCACCTTTCAATACTTAGGTAAATTTTGGATATGGATTTGTGCATGCATATAAAATGCCAAAACTTTTATTTCCTTAGGCTGACAGTAGCATCTTCAAAAGTCTAGTCACCTTCTAGATTCATCTTCATACTTAGCCAAAATTTGAGTTGATAAAATGTTGTATGTTGAAAAGTCTTTACTTATGATGAAATAAGTGACTTTTCAAGTCCAAAAATCCACTATGCTAGACTCTATAGCTTTGTAAATTTTATGAGTCCAACCATCCACTTTTGAAGCTCCTTTGATGACATCAACCTTTGATGAATTCTAGCCTTGCTCTTCTTCAACTCAGATCTTTTACTTAGCCAAAATTTAAGCCTAGCCAAATATAGAGTGCGGAATACTTCTTCCTTAGTGAAATATTTAGTTTGAGATGCAAAAAAAATATCGAGCTATTTGCCTTAGCCAAATTTTGGGTTTGATAAGGCATTTTAGGGCTTCCAATGTATCATGTATTAACATGCTATAGAAAATAAATTGTTTGCTTATGCCAAAGTGATGGTTCCAATAAAGCTCATATGTTATTGGCTTAGCAAATTCTAATAAAAATCATACTCTAACTTGATCTACATAGATCTACAGATGTGGGTGGTCACATTGAACCATAATATTAGCAACATTCAAAAAATTTTGCTTGCAAAAATAGAGAACCTAAATAGCATTATCTATTGGATGTAGGGTCAAAAAGAGAAATAGGGAGCTAGAAGATAAGTTGATAGAAATTAGAGGCTTTTAAAGTGGTAAAAATTAAAGTTATAATAGATAAAACATCTAAAAACTAGGGAATCATGAAATAAAATGTGTAGATGTAGAGGAGGAAAATGGATTTTGTAGCTCAAACAAGGGTTTTTATACATGCATTGGAAAATGCTCCTATTCAATATCCATCCCATTTGCCTATAAAATATGGGACTTTCTACATAATAACAAGGAGGAAATGCTCTAAAATGAGGGAAGGCTAAGTTTTATATTAGGATGGATGATGGGGAGGTAAATAGGGAGAATAAGGGAACAGTGAAACAAGAAGCAAAAGTGAAAAGAGGAGGGAATTTTGAGAAGAGAAAGAAAAAAGAATAGGTAAGGAAATACTTGGTTGCAAATACCTCTGATAAAACATAATTCTTCATGAGCATAGTCTACCATAGTTGAAAGTTGTTTTAGGTCCAAGCATTTTGCCTTAGGTAAACATTTAAAGTACTAAAGAATACTAAACTCTCTATTGTATTCTTTCTAAAATTACATAGGTATTCTTCTTTAGTATTGTGGTTGGCTACGTAACATCTTGGTGCTTGTAAGATATACATGGCTACTCGGAAAGAACTAAATCAAATTGGGACCAAATTTTTAAATAAATATTTCATGTAAAATCCTTGGCTTATCTTTTAGTACTCGCTTTGTATTTTTGCTACTTCTACTTCAAATATCAATAAGAAAAAAATGGTGAAGCATCCCCCATTTGACTACGAGTTTTCTTCTAAATTTTATCTTTTTCTTGTCCATGTTCTATCTTGTCTCATTACATAAATTTAAGTAAGACCTGTAATTGGCTATTCTCACTTGACAAGCTTACCAAAAATCCATAATTTGTAGGCTTGTCAACCTTATCGATCCCTCAAATTGCACCTTTTCTTTTTCTTTTTTTTTTTCCTTGGACTTCACATAATTTTGGTGTTCTTTAGAAATATTAAAACCCAATTACCAAAAGAGAGTGGTTGTCTCTAATAAGCTTCATCATAGGCTAATAGAAGTGTAAACATTGGCAACGGAGGAGCACCTTTAGTGAACACAAAGATGGTTTTAGCTAACATCGGGATTGCTAGTTGACTTCCATTCTTTACCTCTAGTATTTTAGCAATTCCTCATGGTCCAGAAAGTTTTAGGCCCATTTCTAAATTTTGGTTGAGATGATCCCTTGTGCACATCTCCATCATACTTATAATGTTGAAAACTTACAAGTAATATATTTCTAGAATGATATTATCCTCATAAGTGATATGATGCTAAAAAATGAGGCCTCCTTATATATATTCCTTAACCTAGAGAAACCATTAATTGACCTACAATGTCAATCCTCTTTTTCCTTAGCCCAGAGGCTACTAGCTTACGACAATGAGTATTTATAATACAATTACATTAGCACCTCATATAATTTACCTTGATTCTCCTAGTATGCACATGTGACATGCTTAGTGTACCTTTCAAGTCCTTGATTTTTCTACTCAGATTTCTATTTGATCAGTTGCCTTATTTTTTACTGTATCTTTATTTAATTGCTACATATGTACATAAAATTGTGGTGTGTTCTTACATGCCAATGATGTTGAGATTTAATTATTCATTAAAATCTATAATAACCTAACCATATACTTCTAAATTTTTGTTTTTCACATTGATTAGTCTTTTATAATATGTAGTTTATTTGGGCAAAAAGTATCTAGCCTTGTATAGGATTTTCCTTCATTCTCTTTTGTGCCCTAGATTTGCTAGAGACTTTTGTTATTTTATATGAGTAGTTTTTAAGCCTCTTTCTTCAACATGTATGTAATCTAGAGTTCACATAAATAAGAAGTTGTGACTACTTCAAAATTTTTATCCTATTCTTGTATGGTTGTTTTGTATGATGTATGTTTGAGGGAATTATATTTCTTGTGCATTGTCAACTATAATGGATGTTTTCACTCAACCTATTTTGGTATGGAGAGTCTTGGTAATATTTGGAACATCACCACATGTAGCTTATGCTAGTTATTCTAGATAGTTTTTACTACTTTTTATTATTTCCTTTTATTCGTTTACTATATTTTATCTCTTTTCATTTTCCTTGAAAAATTACCTGATAGGTTAGGCTAGCATATGAGGGAGAGTGCCAAATATTGCATCCCAAAAAGGATCTATCCTTGGTAAAAAAAACATATAATTTGTTTAAAGGATCTGTATCTCATGCTCCCTAGAATTCCTAGGACTAGTTCCCCATGTGAGGCATAGAGTACTAGACACACCCACTCAGAGAAACACTACATTCATGGGAGGTCAAAATTATTGGGGTGCAAGAGTCATTTTTAGCCTCCAATGATTCAAATTGGCATTTCCAAAGGGACCTAAATCATAATCTAATATTTCGATGAAGTTATTGATTTATTGCTTACTAAAGCATTGAAAGAATTCACTTTGTGATTCTACATAATAATGAATATCTAGAGTAAGTCATCTTAAAGTACATCAGATTGGGATTCTGATGGAGATCCCAATCAATTAGCTCTTAGAGAAAATAAGTATTCATAAGGTGACTCCATTGGAAGTAAATAACGTAGAATATCATAAGAATCCTGCTACCATATCCACATTCCCAAACATGGCTACTTACCACCTCATGAGATTTGTCACATAGAGAAAAAATAACCCCTTGTAACCTCCAATACCACTAGATAAGTGGGATTAAATGTTGATATCAACACTCAAAATCATGCTAATTTATATTTGCAAAGGTCTATCAAACCCATTGATGCATCTACAAGTTATGATTTATTTCTACCAATTGCATAGTATCATAAAGCAGAACATGGATCTGAGTCTACTTGTGATATCATTTACAGGGATCTCATGAGGGGTATGACTCTCTTCCCACACACTCAATTAGTGAATGAGACTAGATTGCTACCCTATTTGTAGATTAATTCAAGGAAAGAGAGTAACATGATCTAGTTATCCATCCTATCACTCTCCAACCTTCTCTCACTCAATAACTTACTACTTTCAACTAGACTACAAAAATCTAGTATGAGGAAGAAGCATATGTGGAGGTAGAGGGAGAAATAAGAAATGGTCTACAAATTCAAACCAACAGCTAGATGGACCAAGGTATAGTATAGGATCAAGATAAGAAAAGGATTCAACACAAGTATTAACCAAATTGCATCAAAAATAAAACCTTCCTGCTACCAGTCTACTTGCAACAAGAGGATTGCTTAAGAGCCCTAATTCCTTGAGTGTGGAAATATTTTACCTCTAGAACTAGAAGAAGAGGTGAAAACAAGTAGCTCAAGTGGCCACACAAGGGGTTCTTGACTCCATACCCAATGGATAAAAGTCACTATTACAGTATATTACATTATTCGATGTCTTGATTAAGAGTTACTTAGAAAAGTGGCAAGACAAGAATTCAAAATTCATTTTGTAAAACTATATTATGAAGATAAAACTCCATTTTTGTATGTACAAGTTCATATAATAAAATACTTCTTATTATGTTTATTATTGTTAAAGTTATAATTTTATTTCTATCATTTCTTTTGTTCTTATTGTGGTTACATTATATTCAATCCTATGATATTTATGGTAGAATTAAGGCTTAAAAATCCATTAGTGGTATTAGAGCTACCACCAGACTCTATCCAGTTTGATAGAGTTCATTTTATCCACTTAAAAAAATTAATTTTGAGTTTTTCCACTTTGAAGATAGTGAGACTCAAACTCTATTTGAAGGTCATATTGACTAGATAGGCTAAAGTCTTTCCACGGTTGAATAATGACTAATGAATATTAGGAATCAACTATATATATAGGTGAATCAACTTTAATATAGTTGATCAATCAAGGATATTTCCAATCCTTGATATTAATAGAGGATTTAGGGTCATTCCTAATCCTTGATATGGATTATGAAGATACAAGGACATTAAATGTCACCTTGACATTGATGGAAGATACAGGGATATTTAGATTCACCTTGATATTGATTGAAGGATTTAGGGACATCTAAAGTCACCTTGATAGATTATAAAAATAGTTGTAGCAAAAGTGTGAGAATTTTCCTATAGAATATAGATAAGAGTTGTATCTTCTAAGTGTATAAGGAAAATAAATAGAAATAGATTGATAAGCATTCAAATCTTCCTAAGAGAATATAGAAATAAAGATAGCAAAATAAAAAATATTAGAAATCTGATTTGCTACAAGATATCAAGTTTTATTTCACGGAGATATTGACCTTGATATAGCTTCCAAGGAGCTATCACAAAATAAAATATAGGAAAGATATTCAGGTTATTCAGACCTTGATATTAAAGGACAAAAAAAAAAATTCAAGTCACATAGACCTTGACATTGGCTAAAGAGGTTGATATATAAGAAATAAAGAGTGCAATAGCAAGTGGTTCATGAAGTAAGTAGTAAGTATATAGAAGTCTTAATAAATCAATGATAGAAGAGTGAGGTTACCTATTTTAAATAAGGAAGAGACATTCAAAATATAGGTGATCTATATTAAAGAAGAAAGTTACAATTGTTTGAGAAATTACAAAATAAAAAAGAAAAGGCTTGAGTTCTAGAAGAGAAGGTCTGAGTTATATTGTATAATAAGAGAAGGATTATTTAATGGAAGAGGCCAATATAGAACAATAAAAAATGATCTAAACATCAAGTGAAATAAATTAAAGATCTATGCTATCAGATAAAAAAATATAGAGTTATCTCACTTATTCTAGTGTAAAATAGAAAGAGAGACATATATTTGGCTCATATTAATAAAAATCCATACAACCCATAAAAGTACAAAACTAGAAAAAAGGAGAGCCATCCAATCCATGTTTATATAGATCAAAGTTGTGTCGCATGTAGCTCACATTATGGATGATATAATTCTCAATAAAGCTCCGAGTACTACTAAATTCAAACAACATACAATAGAACCACATTAGCATAGGAATATCCAGTAATGTTCTAAGAATTGAGAATACCAACAGGTCATGGAAAATTTGACTAAAGATATAAGTTGAATTATTTGAAAGGGAAAGCAACACGCAAGGCAAAGGAAGTGAAAACATTTGGAATCAGTTGGTAAGTATAGGTGCAAAGGAAAAATTGAGTGCAAAGTAGGCGCAGATGTAATATTCTTAGCGAGTGTTTTCTAAAATGTTAGTATGAATTTCAAGAGTGCAATGAGAAGTGCAACAGACTAAGAAATGATTACCATGCATAACTACACATTGCAATATCATACTACCAATTAAAAGGAGAAAGGAGTTTGTACGAGTTTTCCAGAATGAAATGTTGTAGAGAATAATCATGTGCATTAGAGTCACTACAATTTTCAAAGGTATTCTAAAATATTAGGGTTTTCATAAGAAAAAGCTTTTATAATAAATTTTTATTAGGATCTATAAGGCTAAAATAGAACATATTTTGATTATTTAAATTATTAGGAGAATTGAGTGATAAATAAAGTTAATTAAGTTTGTTTAAGTTATTTAAAGTTGTTTTAAGTTATTCATTAGAGAGACAAAGACTTTAAATAGCCTATTTGTTTTTAAATAAGTTTTTTCAAATTTGAATTTTATTTAATTTGATTTCATATTTCGGAGAAAATTGAAAATTAGAAAAATATTGAATTATTGCAAATTCAAGTATTTAGAAAGTAAAAGGATTTCAACTTCAAATATCAGGAAAACATAAATTTGTAAAATTCATTCTTTAGTTTATAAAACTAGGGAGACATAAGGTTTTCTACTTCATAGGAATTCAAATTAGAAACTTTGAATTAATTAAACCTATAAGTCATTATGGATTATTGATACATATATTTTGGAGCAAGTAGGAATATGATTGGAGACAAACAATGGTTTAATACCTTTCATGAAAAATATGAGAAACCAGTTATCATAGTAGATAGTATGACATATGAAGTCAAAGAAGTAGGATATGTTCTAGTTAATCTCACAAATGAAAAAAGAGTAATTAATAATGTGCTATATATCTTAGGATAAACAACTAATATCTTTTCCGTATCCCAGCTTATGAATCAAAATTTAGTAGTTTAGTTTAAAGTTATCAAATGAAGAAAATAACATCTTATTATTTATTAAGGAAAAGTGATGGCTTTAGGATCTTATAGAGATAGTTTATTCACTCTAGATACATTAACAAATATAGCTCTATCTATAGGAATTTTTCAAACAAAATAGTTTTACCATTAAAGACTAGGACATACAAGTGCATCAACATTGAACAAGATGACTAAATATCAAATTGGTTAAAGTATTACCTAAGCTCTCTTGGGGATCTATAGTTTGTCAAAAATGTTTAGCAGGAAAATAGCATAGGATACCTTTTTAACTTCATTAACATAGAGATCAAAAACCATTAGAGTTAATATATATAGATTTATGTGGATAAATGAATGTTACTAGTACTGGAGGACACAATTTTTTGATGATTATTCCAAAACCATGTGGGTGTACTTTATGAAATACAAATTTGAAGCATTTAGTTGTTTCAAACAGTTCAAACTTCTAGTTGAAAAAGAATCAAGAAAAACTATCAAGAATCCACGTTCTGATAGAGGAGGTGAATTTTTGTCGAAGAAAATCAATTTATTTTTAGAAGAAAATGGAATAAAAAGATAACTTACAATAGCATATTCAATAAAAAAAAATGGTATTGTAAAAAGAATAAATAGGTCTATCATGGAAATGGTTAGGTATATGCTAAAGGAATCTCATCTTGATCATCAATACTGGGTAGAGGTAGTTAAAACAACTATATGTTTACAAAATAGATTACCTACAAGAATACTAAAAAATATTACACCAGAAGAAGTATGGTTAGGACAAAAACCAACTATAGAATGATTGAGAATTTTTTTATGTAAGGATTATATGCATATTCTAAAGTAAAAAAGAACACAATTAGATGAGAAGACTATGTGTGGAATATTTCTTGGTTATGATGATGATTTAGTTGGATATAGAATAAATGATCCATTGACAAAGAAAATATATATAAGCAAAGATTAGTATTTGATGAAGGAATAAAAAATATCATTAAAGAACAAAAATCTAATTAAGAAACCATTCTAGATATTTTAAAAGAGAAATCATCAAGGGAAGACATAGAATCATAATTACAATATGAACTAAATGATAGTACAAAAATTACTACAAACTTGTAGAGAAAAGAACCTATCTAGCTTAGAGACACTAAAAGATTCAAAATTAGAGCAAATGCCAGATCTTATAACTATAAGGTCTTAAACTTATAGTTTAACTAGAATAAATAGGGATTGATAAGCTCTATAGAAAAACCTTCAGCACTTCATGCATTAAATCATCCGAAATGGAAGGCAATTATAGAATCAGTAGATTAAACATAAATGAAAAATAAAATATGGAATTTAGTTGATTTACCTCTAAGAGAGAAAAAAGTTGGTTGCAAATGGATCTACAAGATCAAATATGAAGCAAATGGTTCACTTGAAAAATATAAGGCTCAACTAGTTTCAAAAGGATATAGTCAAACAAAAGGAATTGATTATGAAGTAACTTTTGTAGCAATATCTAGAATGACTACTATCAAAACAATTTTTTCTTTGGTAGCACATCATGGACAAAAACTACATCAGATGGATGTAAAAAGTTTATTTTTTAAAGGTGACCTTGAATAAGAAGTTTATATGTCACAGCCAGAAATATTTGTAACTAAGGAACAAGAACATAAAGTTTTCAAGTTGAAAAAATCAATGTGTAGTCTAAATCAAGCACCAAGAGAATGGTATATAAATATTAATAATAATTTATTATAGCTTAACTTTAAAAGAAGTATGTTGGATTCAAATATCTATACAAAAAATATTGGGAATGATATAATAATACTTGTGGTGTATGTTGATGATATGGTAATTATAGGGGGTTCAAAGACTCTAATAAATGAAGTAAAAAAAGATCTAAAAAAGATTTTGAGATGAAAATTTTGGAATATCTTCATAATTGTCTTGGTTTAGAAGTTCATCAAAATAAAAATAATATTATAATAACACAATACAAGTATGCAAAATCTCTACTTGAAAAATATAGAATGCATAATTGCAAACCCAAGGATACTCCTATGCAACATGGATTGAGATTATCCAGATATGATGAGGCACCTTTAGTTTCAGCTACAATCTATTGTCAATTAATTAGAAGTCTCTTATATTTAACAAATACTTAACCAGATATTGTTTTTGCTATAAATTATCTTTCAAGATTCATGCAAGAACCTAGAGAAAGTCACTGGAAAGACACAAAATAAATACTACAATACATCAACAAGACTATAGAATATGGGCTTACTACAAAAAAATATGACAAGAAGTTTTGTCTACAAGGATATTCAAATTCTAACTATACTGGGTCTATAGATTATAGAAAATTTGCATCAGGATAAATTTTCTATCTTTTTTTAGGACTAATTTCTTACAGTAAAAAATATGCAGTGGTACTTTCATCTATAGAAGTAGAGTATTGTGCAACTAAAGATTTAGTCTATGAATCATTATGGTTATAATACATACTGTCAAATATAGGAATCAAGAGAACTCCAACAATAACAAATTGTGATAATCAACAAGTATTAAATTTGATCAAAAATCCAATTATTCATGAAAGTACAAAACATATTGAAGCTCAATGTCATTTTATCAGGGATCATTTCCAAAATCATCATACTCAATTGAAACATATTTGTACAGAAGATTCGATTGTAGATATTTTTACAAAGTCACTAGGTTGAAGCAAGTTTTAGATATTTAGAAATTATTTCTTTAGTTCAAGAGAAATACACATCAAATAATGTAATACAAGGGGTATGCGTATATTAAATTATTTGATATTCGAAGTAAATATCAAGAGTCACTTAGACAAGTGGCAATACAATAATTCAAAATTTATTTTATAAAACTACATTATGGATACAAAACTCCATTTTTGTATGTACAAGTTCATATAATAAATACTTCATATTGTGTTTGTTCTTGTTAAATCTATAAGTTTATTTCTATCATTGTTTGTGTTCATATTGTGGCTACATTGTATTTAATCCTATGATATTTGTGGTAGTATTAAGTCTTAAAAACCCATCAGCCATTCATACTCATTATACATATATACTATAGTTTTCATTTTGTTATAGGAAAATACTGACCTTTACATGTGATCCTAATTTTTACAAACTGGTGAACTAACAATTGAAACTTCCACCTTCACTTCCCTCATTACTTTTGCCTCCTAAGTTTTGACTTTGCACCCAATGGATAAGGTACTAGTTATTTGGGTTCCTCATCTTCATCAAGCTAAATATACCTTATGAGTCATTAGAACTATAGTGAATTCTCACTATACTTAGGAGGAGTATGCACCTAGGACAAGTTTTGGGAAAAGAGACACTAATGGAAGGCAAGCTAAATGGATCAAAAGGAAACTAGAGGTAAGTACACAAGAATGGTGACCATGTTTTTTTAGTCAAAGCTAAAAATAAGAGGACATAATTGGAGTTCTAGAAAAAACCAAAGAAATGATGCATGCAACTACAAAGAAAATATGTATTGGGTATACCCATCGAATTTACAAATCTTGTAATTATATGCTAGATATAATAATTAGAACACCAAATGGAGCAAACAAAAAGTTAGTAGCAAGATGCACTAACCAGACCAAACTCAAAAATTTAAAATTCTAGGTGAAATACAATAGGAGAGCTATCATTTGAATTCCAATTAGGCCTACACCACCTAGGATACCAAATTTTATGAGTCCAAGTTTTGCTTCAAGGGCTTCTACCCTCAAACTTTGCATGGAGGGCCACTGGTCCCCCATAAACTCTATGCATCATGTTGAGGTGATCATTCTTTCAAAATGCATGATCCTTCCTCTACAAGAAAATACAAGCATTAAAAGTGCCATTATGAGACCTCCAAAGGAGTGACCATGGATCTAACCAAGCATTCATGGTAGGAAATATCTATATAGGAAATGATATCTCACCTCAAATGACTTTAGATCCAACAACCTCAAGGTTGTTCACCATAAATGTGAAAGTGCACAAGTGAGAATTTTGAAGGAAGCCATTTTAAATTTTAAGGAGGGAAAGATATCAATTATCATAAAATAATATTTATGTTCTCTTCATTATATATCATCAAAATCCAACCATACCTATACCTAGTATCTGGCCTTGTGTGGGGTTTCTTCATTGTCTTTTATGCCTCGACTTGCCTTGAGCCTTGTATTGTTTTGGATAATTAGTTTTTGAGATTATTTCTTTAGCATGTATGTAATCCAAAGTTCACATAAATAATAATTTGTGACTACTTTAGTATTTTTGTCTTGGTTCTTATGTGGATGTTTTTTATGATGCATATTTGAGGGAACAATGTTCTTTGTGCTTTTTCAACTACGATGCATGTGTTTTCTCAACATGTTGTGGTACAAAGAGTCTCTGTAATATTTGGCACATCTCCACCGGTAGCTTAGGTTGGTTAGGCTAGATAGTTTTTACTACTTTCTATTATTTTATTTTAGTAATTTACTATATTTTCTTCTTTTCATTTTCCTTGGTAAAGCACCTGGTAGGTTAGGATAGCATATGGGGAAGAGCACCAAATACTACATACAAGTAAGGATTCATCCTTGGTAAACATCCTAGAGGTCATCCAAAGGATTTACATCCCATGCTCCCCAAACTTCCTAGGACTCTCACCCCATGAGAGATGCATGGTACTGGATATACCTGCTTGGAGAAACATCACATATGTAGGAGGTCATGATGCCCAAGGCACAAGGATAATTTTTAACCCCAAAAAAATATTAGAAGCTTGAACCTCAACCCCATTAGGTTAGGAGATCCACATGACCAACACAACAACCAAAAAGGTATAACCCACCTAGTTTAAATTGTATTTTTTTTTTTATCTACTAACATTAATGATCCTAGAACTATGAAGGTGACAATAGGGATGAATGATAATGAGTCTTGAAATATGGATATAGATGAGGAGATGGTATATCTAAAGAAGAATGACATATGAAACTTCGTTCATTTGCCTAAGGGAAGGAAACCTATTGGTTGCAAATGGATTTTCAAGAAGAAATTTAATTCTAAGGGTAAGGTGGTGAAGTATAAAATAAGACTGGACGAAGAGATCTACATAAAACAGTTGGAACACTATGTGGAAAATGGTAAGGGAATATTAGTTTACAAGTTAAAGAAATATCTTTATAGCCTTAAATAGTCTTCTAGAATATGTTACAAGAAATTTGATTTTTATATTTTGAGATTGGGATTTGTTAGATCCAAATCATATCACTATGTTTATTATAAGCAAGAGGGTAGTCATTTTATTTTTATCATTTTGTATGTGAATGATATGCTACTAATTAGTAACACTAAGGATATGATTAAGGATTTGAAATCTCAATTTTCACTACAATTTGAAATGAATGATTTAGAAGTTGCTAAGTTTATCCTAGGGATGGAGACTAGAAGAGATATATCCAAAAATAAACTTTAGTTAAGTTAGAGAAAGTATGTTGAGTCTACTTTGCGACATTTCCACATGAAGAATTACAAACCTGTGAGTGTTTATATTTCTATGGGAATTAAAATTTATGTTGAGCGATATCCTTCTACACCTAGATAAATGGATAACATGAGTCATGTATCCTATTCTAGTTTGGTTGGGAACCTCATGTATGCTATGGTCTACAGTATACTAGATATTGCCCGAGCAGTGGGAGTCTTGAGTTAGTTTATGGCAATCCTAGAAAGGGTCACTAGGCAAAAATGAAGAAGATTTTTAGATATCTTCAAGATACTTCTTATTACCCTATTTGTTATTAGGGATCCTTTATAGCCAAGAAGTCTCACAATAAGCAACTAGACATACAAGGATTTGTAGGCTCGTATTGGGAAAGATATTTGACAATAGGAGGTAAATCGATGGCTATGTATTTAGCCTATTCAATGGTGCAATTAGTTGAATGAACAAGTGATAGGATGTAGTCAATTTATCTAGGATAAAGGTAGATTTATGAAAGCTATTCATGCCAGTAAGGAGGCAATCTAGCTTCAAGAATTATGTTTAGATGTTGGGCTAAGTCAAGGAGCAGGAAAAATTAACTGTAACATTTAGAGTGTTATTGTCTTAACAAATAACCCTACATTTCATGTGTAGACAAAGCACATTGATGTGCAGTATTATTTTATTTCTTGACATGGTGGAGGATAGGAAGGTTATTCTTGAGAAGGTGGATATTTAGTAAATATTATGGATGCTTTGACAAATCCCATGAGCACTGAGAATTTTAGATGGTGTTGCAAGGGTATGGAAATTATTTCCCTTACCAATTAGTACACTTTTTGTTGGTGATTACTCATGACTATTTAGTTGATTGTATAATCGAAAACAACTCACAAATAAATTTAATTGTGAGGTTCATTTTTGATAAGTTGAAGCTTCCTATGAACCCACATCCTCATCCTTATTACCTTGTATGGAAGGATACCGGGACCACTTCCAAAATCATAAACACCTACATGGTCTCATTTTATTTTGATCCCAATTTTGTGGATAAAGTAACATGTGATGTCACTTATATGGATTGTTGTTGATTACTATTTAAAAAACCTATCAATATGAAGGCTAATTACTATGCATATAAAATTATTACACTCTACAATTAGATAGCAAGTCATATCTAATTAAATGCACTCAAAAAATCACCAATTTGGTATTAAGTTTCATACAAGCACAAAAAGTTACAAGTCAATCAGAAGAATTGACACTCATCTTCATAAGGCCATAGGATGAAGGAATCCAAGCATCATTTCATAATTCTTCTAAGCATACTTCACTAATTTTTTTTTTGCAATTATATTTCCATGTGTTTAAAGAGCCCATCACACTTCCTCCTATTTGGGATATTAATCATAGAATTGAGATTATCCTTGGTGTTTCTTTCTCAATGCACAAATGTACAAGCAATTTATCCTTTAAATTGAAGAAATTAAAAGGTAAATCTCAAGGGTTTATTTTACTTGCTTCTTTTCCAAATGATTTATTAAGCCAAGCACATCCCTTTTCACCTTACCCATTTTTCTTATGCTCAATAAGGATGGTACTTGGAGGCTTTGTATTGATTTCTAGGCTTTAAATAAAATAATAATCAAGAATATATATCCATTTCCTAGAATTTATGATCTTTTGGACCAACCCAAAGGGTTTAAATTGTATTCCAAAATTGATCTCAAGAATCGGTATCATCAGACCTAGGTTCAAGCAGAAGAGATATGGAAAACAACATTTAAGACTAAGTTGGGTCTTTTGAATGGTTTGTGATGCCCTTTGATATTACTAATTCTTCTACTACATTAATGAGGTTGATGAATGAGGTGTTCAAAGATAGTCTGGACAAATTTATGATCATTTATTTGGATGAACTTCTTGTTTACTCTCCCATTTGGAAGGTCCATCTAAAACATCTAGAGTAGGTTCTTAAAACTCTTCAGGAGAATCAATTGTATTCAAATCTTCCAAAATTTTAATTTGCTCAATCCTCAATTTCTTATATTTGATTTATCATCATGAGAAATGCATTCAGGTGGATCCCACCAAGGTTGAATTCCTTCTCAATTTTCCAACTCCTTCCACCACCATAGAGTTAAATATTTTTCTTGGACTCATGAATTTCTCTCACAAGTTCATTCCTAGCTATTCCACTATTGCAATCCCCTTGCATTATTTGACAAAGGCCAAAGTTGTATTTCAATGGATAAAGGATCATGCTTATGCCTTTGATACATTAAAACAAAAACTATGTACAACACCTATCTTGTCCTTCCTAACCTCTCCTAGTCTTTTGAGATAGAGACAAATGCATCACAATTTTTTCTTGGAGCAATATTGAAATAGAATGATCATCCAAGGGCCTAACATTTCAAGATATTTTTAGTTTCCAAAAAACCCATTCTACCTATGACAAATATTTGTATTCCTTGGTGGATGCTATAAAGTATGGGAGACATTACCTTCTTGGTAAGGATACTATTGTACATATTGATCACATGCCCCTTAAGTTTCTTCAATCTCAAAATAATATTGATAAAGCTTATTACATGAAGTGGGAAACCTACTCATAAAAATGTCATTTATTTATCAAGTACAATAAATGGAATGGAAACATGGTAGCAAATTATCTGAATTTCCCTCCAATAGCTTGTGCATTGACAATTATGACTACTTCCTTGTTTCATCCATAATTTTTAAAAGAGTACATGGCTCTTCTCTTCTACAACATATATATTTGTTCTCACTCTCTTTTGCCTTAAGGATATTTTTTAACGATCTCTGCCTAAATTTCTTACTCATAGAGTGATTATCATTTAAATATTTTTGCTTGTCACTTTTCCAGATATAGTCAACTACTTCTTTCATGCACTTATAACCATTGCCAAACATTTTTTTACTTTGATAACCTAAAATTATTATCCTTAGGGTTTTTTAATGTCATTCTATTGTCTTTGCTAGTATTTTGGATGCTCTAGTGATGCTTCTCGTAAGATTTGAGAGTTGTCTCTCTTTGTTGGACTATTTTTTGGAGTAATATACCTTTTCTTTTTTTGTTCTTTTAATCTTAGTTTGAAATGTCTTTGGCTTATTTATTTCTCTTTATTGGATTGGATATTTCCCTTAGATGAGCATTGACCAAAAATATTATCATTTTCTTCTTCGTTCTTCTTACTCTCGGTTCCAAATGCCAAGGTGCTTTTAAAAATGTTATGTCATATTTTCTTGGTATTGGATAATACTCAACCAATTTGAGCTTAGTGCATAGGTAATGTTCTCTTTTAAGATTTACCTTTAGCACATTATCTTGGAACATGTAATACCTGTAAATAGCTTCAATGGGATATTTCAAATTTCTTATAAACTTTTTCCAATGCCTTTAAAAAAATGATTCAATGGCCTATATGAACCTTCTGTATATTTAAAAAATTTCTTATTTTTCAAATACCTTTAAAAAAAGGTTTCTTTGTGATTTTTCAAAAGAGGAGCTAAAATGGATTCCTTGATGCTAAATTTTATTTCTTACAAAAGGGATTAAGTGGATTCTTTATCATTTTTATTAAGGATCTCATTATGGTTTCCATTTATTGCTTAAATTTGCCTTTAGCAAGGGTTTTACACCCTCAAACCTTTCAAAAATTTAAAGAATTTTTCCATAGAAATATATGTTTTATAGATCACAATCTTATATAGGTTACTTTTACCCTGAAACTTCTTATCTCAAATTTGAACATTTTCTCAAACAAAGTATACCTTGGTTTTCTCTAATGTGGATTCAAATTGAATCTAGATTTTGCATTAACAAGTATGCTTAAATAAACACCAATAAGAAGCATACAAGTGATAAACACCAAGAAGAAGCATACAAATGATAAACACCAAGAAGAAGAGTACAAGTTGATATTTTATGAATTTGGATAGCAAGATAAGAGATCTAATTGTCATATTAACAACCATATATCTATGGTATATTCTAACAACTTGTTAAGATAACAAGATAACTATGAAGATGTACTAACAAATTAAATCTAACATGAGTGTTCGGAAGATTCATATTTATGATGCAATAAAAATTCTAGGAAAAAAGAATAAATTTCCAAGCCTAAGCCTAAGTATTATATCACATTGTGTTCCTCATCATACATCCTCACAATAGAAGCATTGGAATCTAATGCTTTCAAGAGAGAATGAAAATTAAAGGACATTTGATGGTGTGGTATCGAAAAAGTCTAGTGTGGATGTTGACTTTGATAGGTAACAAGGTAAGAACTAGAAGAACCTTATTGAGTCTAACGAGTCTTTGTGTTAAACACTCAATAAAAATCAAGTGGAAGCTAAAAATTAGGTACCACATCTACAAGATGGTTGATGACAATATCAGTTTTTAAAGTAGAATCATGATAGGGATTCAAAAAATCCACATTGATGACATCTTAAATGCCAAGATGAGTCAAAATATCAAGATAAAAGGTATTCTAAAACACCTACTAGAGGATATTATAAGGCCCATAGTAGAGTGGTTTGATCTTACTATGCGCCTTCTATGAAAAATGTTGTTTGTCCAAATACAACTAAACTGTATCTCCAACCTACAAAACATGAGGAATACAATGTCAATCAATTGCTCACTTTTATTGTTGCTAAGTCTTCTATAAAATTTCAACCATCTATGAATAAAGAATTTATAATTTTTGTATGAAATATTTTGACTTATATTACTCCTTTTGAATGTGTATGGTATTTGGAGAGGGAAAATATAGAGGTAACTCATATGGAGACAAAGGTTGAAAACCATGATAAAATTCAAAAGGAGAGTGTTTGGTAGAAGTGTGAATTGCTCTATTGTAGGTGTGCTCTATGTGAGTGAGGCTTAAATACCACTTAGCTGGAGAAGTGTGGTGATAGATCCTCACAAGAGTACGATTAATCACTTTGGTCTACCCATTTGACTATGTATGAAAGATAGTGGAGAAATTAAGAGAAAATATTTTAATCTCCCACAAGAAGTGCCAAAATTGACCATAAAATATGGATCTCAATCAGAAATAATGTTGGTAGGAAGACCAAAGGTGTGTCATATTGTGTCAAATAAATGCTAAGTTACATGCAAAACTAGTCTTGCTACATGGAATTGACTTAGTCATCTTACTAAATCAATCCGCCACAAATATAGAATTATGCTACTGAGATATCATTGGAAAATAACTCCCTAAGTCCATAGAAATATTTTTCCAAGGATGAGAAAGAATGGACAAGAGAACACTAAGGCCTAATTTCCTATTAGTTGGCTTCGAGTACCAAAAAACATCATACCACTTCAAGAATCCAAGGACATCATGTTACAAATGGGGCTAGTAGAAAAACTCTTGAAAATGATGAAGAGTCTTGTGTTTCCTAAAATGCCCATCATAAAGTGTAGAATTTGTATCTTTGAGAAGAACAATCGATGCTCCTATGGAAAACAAAGTTTTTCCAAATTATAAACCAAATCATCATTCATATGAAAATTTAAAAGATGACTTAGAATGGAAGATGAAGGATATAAAAGATGTTGGTAAACTTTCCAAAAATCTAGATTAGGAGCATATTGTGTAGGATAAGTTTGGAAAGTGCAATCTAATAAAAAATCCTTGTTAAGAACACACATCAAGGCAACCAGATGCCAAACATCTAGACAACCAAAAAAATTTGAGTGCTAAGAAGATAAAAAACAATCCTTAGAAATTCAAGTGTGAAAAGAAAGAAATCAAGCATTGATAATATGAGACCAGAAGAATTTGAACATCAAGAAAATGACATAATTATTCTAGAAAGAAGACAAGCATAGAAATTTGAGAGAAATAATTTTGGTGTCAAGGAAATGAGATCACAAAAATTCATACACCAAGGAGACAAGACAAACCATCCAGTAAAAATACAAGTGTTGAGAAAAGGTAGGAGAAATAGTCCCACTAACACTATTATGGTTTGTAGCACCCTTCATAGAACAAACCTTCATTTAAGAAGTGCCAAGAGAAATGGAATGCATTCAGTCTCTATTAAATCCTTTGCAGGCACGAATACATTTTAAGGTGTGACCTTAATTCTTCAAAAGAATTTGCTGAGGCATTTTACAAAGGATGAAGCACATATAAAGTTGGTAAGAATAGAAGGTCTATATTGGGAGGAACAAAGAAAAAGGTATAATTACAAGGGAAGATTATCATTTCCAAAATGATAAAAAAGGAAAAATATATTATTTGAAAAGTAAAGAAAACATATTCCAAGGAATATTCCATAGAGGAAGGAGCATTTTCTTTATTTGGCAAGACACAATTCTCTCACATTTTTGAAGCATCCTTTGAAATTTGATTATAGATATATATATATATACTCATTAGAAAGAGTATTTTGAGGCAGTCTCAATAAATAAGAACATTTATATTTTATAAAGATTCACTATGGCTATTGGAGCACAAAATTTCTTGTTACCAAATTTCCAATTGTTGAGGGAATACAACTATGTTACCTAGAAGACCAAAATCATGACATAGCTTAAGTTTGAAGAAATTTTCTAGTATATGGAAGCATTACCCACCCTACTAAAGGATAATATAGAGAAAAGTTTGACAAGGAATACAGAAAGGTAAGACTCATCATCATGTTTAGAGTAGTAGATGAGGTCCAAGTATACATTAGAGATACGACCACAACCAAGGATGCATGGGAGAAATTGAAGATAATATTTAAAGCTAAGAGTAGAAATAAAATTATATTCATCCAAAGCTAGCTCCATTATCTGAAGATAAAGAGTGGAGAAAAGTTGTAAGTATTCATGAGGATAATTGTAGAGCTGTGAGCATCATTGCAAGCACTAAGAGAAAGGTAACCTATGAAACTATAGTCCCAATTATTTTGAGATCATTCCATCGAAATACAATGTTTTTGTCAATACACTAAATGTTATTGAGAAAACACCAAGCTTTGAGAAGCTGGTGAACCTACTTTAGAAAGTAGAGGTCTCGTATACAATAGAAGAATTGTTACTCGTTACAAGTCAAAAAGGGAATCAACCATTCAAAATAGGTATGAGACCTCCACACTGCTTTCAACAAAGGAATAATTTTTAGGTATTTTAATCAAAGGATTGATTCTCAAAGAGGTGCCTTCCACATGCAAACGCTTTGTGATCATTGTGGAAGAAATGAACACATTGTGAGGGATTTTTGGCATATTTCATTCAAAAATGGATCACCTTCACAAGAGATGAACCAAAAACAAAGTAGATCATATTTAGAACATCAAAATCAAAGTTTAATAAAGGTACATCAAAGTAATATAGCTAAATATAATTAAGTCAAAGAAGAAAAAGAAGAAATTCAAGAAAATAAAGAAGATAATGTGTTTGTCACACAAGAAGAAATAAGACAATACATTCATATTTTGTATGATTCCAAAGACAATATAGATAAAAAAAATTAAATTGTATAACTAAAGACATCAAAAATCACTCCAATCCACATGAAGAAAAGATAAATGATCAAGTTTTAAAAATTCAAAAGCAGACTCTAGAACCCAAGATTAAAGATATGCATTCCTCTTCATCTAAAGAAGAAGTTGAATGAAGAACACAAACTTATACTGAGAGGGGGGTGAACATTATAAGACCATTTTTTACCTTTCTTTCCCAAACAGTATTATCCAATATAATCAATGGCAATATCAATAGCAATAACCAAAGTAAAGCACAAATCATAACACACAATGGAGACGCAAATTTACATGGTTCACCCAATGTGAGCTACTCCTCGAAGAAAATATTTTACTACAACTTTCTCAATCAATATATTGGGAATCCTTTACCTATTACAATTTTTATGGACCTTTGTACAAAGGAGATACCAATACTCTAAATCAAGTTTGTGGATATCTATCCACAGGGGAACTCCTTCTCCTCTACTCTAGCTGGTGATCCTCTAGAAGACTACTACCTCCACTACATTGGATTGTGGATATCTCTCCATTGAAGACTCTTATCCCCACTCAGAAGACATATCCTCACTACCCTGGTTGATGGATATCTATCCACTAGAGACTATTGTTCTTTATGCTCTATCACCTCCAAAGCTCTGTCTCAAATCTGCACTAAACATAGTCCTTCATTCTAGCACAAATCTTCTCAATCTCTATCTCTGGTCTGACACAAACCTATCCTCAAATATGCACCAAACCCTACTCTTAAATCTGTTCAACAAGTCCACTTAGAACTTGCTCAAATCTGCTCAACAAGTCCACATAGAACTTGCTCAAATATTCTCAACAAGTTCACATAGAACTTGCTCAATCTTCTCAACAAGTTCACACAGAACTTGATCAATATTCTCAACAAGTTCACATAGAACTTTCTCAAATCTGCTCAACAAGTTCACATAGAACTTGTTCAAACTACTCAACAAGTTCACACGAAACTTGCTCAAATTTTCTCAAGCCCACATAGAACTTGCTTAAATCTGCTCAACAAGTCCACACCGAACTTGCTCAAATATACTCAACAAGTCCACACAGAACTTATTCAATATGCTCAACAAGTCCACATAGAACTTACTCAATTCTGCTCTACAAGTCCACACAGAACTTGTCCAAATCTACTCAACAAGTCCACTTAGAACTTGTCCAAATCTGCTCAACAATTCCACTTAGAACTTATCCAAATCTGCTTAACAAGTTCACTCAAAACTTGTCCAAATCTTCTGAATAAGTCCACTCAAAACTTGTCTAAATCTTCTCAACAAGTCCACTTAGAAGTTGTCCAAATCTTCTTAACAAGTTCACTCATAACTTAATCAAATCTTCTCAATAAGTCCACACAGAACTTATCCAAATATGTATTCTAAGCTTTCCACAAAAAGCTCACACAAAATCAATGCACAAGTCTTCTCAAAGACTTGCCTCAAATCTGCTTAACAAGTCCACACAGAACTTGTCCAATCTCATAGAAACATAAAGATAATTGTTAGACTCAATATGTTCTACACTCAATTCTTAATCTCTTTCTCAACTCAAAATAGAATATAGAATAGTTTATTTTAAGGAACTTGAACAATCACTTCACACAACCACTTGACTAGGCTCAATCAACTCTACTCAACCAATCACTTGATAAAACACCCCTTTCTCATTAAACCCTAGTCCAAGAATATATCAACCAACTCAAAATATTTCCAACAATGCTCAACAACAAATCTCACATAACAATGATACTCATGTTCTTTTCAAACCCTAGTTCAATTTCTTTTCACAACAACTCACTTCAACAACAATGCTTATAAATAATATTCACATAACAATGATACTCATGTTATTTTCAAAATTCTAACTAAAGTTCTTCACACAGCCAATGGTTTCAACAACAATGCTTATAAAATAAGGTTTTAACAACTCTTTATTCCAGAAAACCTTGAAGCATTAACTCAAACACTCTCGAAAAGGAAACCCTAATCAAGTCCTTTTCACTCCAAACTTATTTTCCAGAAAACCAATCAATCAACTCAACTATGGAAGAATGTGCTCATACCTTTTTCTTGATGGTGAAGGTATCTTGTAAATTTGTCACAACCACAATCACTTCTATTCCAAACTTAAAGAGGTTAGAAGTAAATATTTCTCCCAATATTATGCAAAAACTCAATTACACCTTATTACTCCACCTTTTAAAAAAAACCAACAACATACATAAAATATTTATCCCATAACACCTTATAAATTCCCAACTAAAATAATTTCAACTTCCACCAAAATAACTCAAACCTCTTTAATCAATTTTAATGGCAAAGAAGAACTTTGGCAAGAATCAAATCCTTTTTCCTTAAAATAACATAAATCACTTCTCAATAAAATACTCTTTCAAAAGCCTTCTAACTCCAAATGTCACAAAAAAATTTCCAATAAAATAATTCTTCACAAACCCTTATAACTCCTAACAACACAAATTAATTACCAAAATTAATTCTTCACCAAACCCTTATAACTCCAAACAACACAAACAAATAATTCTCCACAAACCCTTATAATTCCTAACAATGCCTTAGCAAAAACTTTGGGTAATATAAAAATTTAATAAAAAAATTACCTTTACCACTTAGTGGGTTTTGAAATCACAAACTCTACCCCCATGAGTGCTCTAGCTACGGACTTAGCCACCGCGTGTGCTAGACGCACGCTTAACACTCCACGAGCACTTCATGCTCCTTCTACCACACCTGGTGCTCAAAACCAAACACAATCAAAACTTTTCCTTGGCACTCAAGTCAACCATGTCAATCGTCCACACGAATCGATCGTGGACTCCTCAACTCCCAACACCTTTACAAAACGTGCACTACCAATGGACCACCGTGTCCTTTGTGATTTAACCAAAAAGCTCTTTCCCTTTTGTCTTTTACCTAGTGCTAAAGACAAGCGAATCCTTGTCTTCTTCCTCAACAATCACGATTTCACCAAAAATGTTTCAAACTTGTTGCATGCATTAATAATGTCGAGGGGTAAGTTTTGAATATCTCTTTGAAATTAATTTATACACGAACTCCCTTTTTTGTTTAGATGTCGACGCTCCCACTTGTTTGATGACGTCGACACTTTCCAACCTTTATAATTTATAAATTATATTTTTAAACTTTAGCTTTAAGGAGATTAAAGCCTTCCTTGGGTTTAAACTTAAACCTTTAAATTTGTAAATAATTCTTCCATTGTGGGTCTTTTTAAAATCTTAACTGCCATCTCAATGTGTGAGGAGACTTTTATATCCTCATAATGAATTTAATAAAACCATTTAATCTTCCACCATGAGTTTACCATAAACCTTCATAAAATAATATTTTGCCAACTTATTCTTCAACTCCTTGCATTGTTCTTGGTGCTATTGATGGTGTGCTCCATGACATTAATGACGACTTTTCACCTTAATGACAACTAAATAAGCTCAAAATGTCCAACATTGAAGATAGCAATGGAAACAAGAAATCAATACATCAAACTCAATCTTTGAAAAAACAATGGAAGCATGGATACATCACATATGGTCCAAGTTTATATCTCAAAAGGAAAAAGAGGAAGTGTTAGTATTCAAAATATATGTAGATGATTTGATTATCACAGGAACAAAGGAAGATTTGAAGAAATCTCTTAACTTGATCGATCAAGAACTATTCTACTATTGTCTAGATCTGGAGGTAAAATAAAACAAAGAAAATAAAATTTTGGAAAATGAACCATGTTAAAAGGTTCAAGAAGGCAAGCAAAAACACAAGGAATTGAAGACTATAAAAAATCAAACACTTCAGTCAAAATAAAAATAGTTGAAAACATCTTCTGAAAATCTAGAAAAAAAAATGCAAAGAACATAAATGCCTTAAGGACTAAAATCCTTGAAATGTTTCAAAAAAAAATAAATCTAGGAAGAAAAAAACTTCAATTGCTACACTAATTACAACCTACAAAACAAGTTAATTACTATTAACAACAATATAAATAAAATAAACATCAGAATCCAAACAATAAAAATCAACAATAATTTAAAAAGCTTTAAAATCTACAAAATTTTAAATAATTTTTTTTATAACAAATATATTTGAAGTGCATTATAGGTAAAATTAGACACTCTTGCTAGTAGACCACAGACAAGTGGGTGATGTGACCGGTGTTCAGATTGAAACTTAAAATACTTTTACTAAAAATAAAAAATATTATAAAATAATGTTTTTTTTCATAATTTTAGTATTTTTTAAAGAATTTTTATAAACTGTTACGGATAAAGTCAATTGGACTCCATACTTCCACCTTTCAAAAAAATTCGGATTAACCACTATAACCACTAACTTACCTATCCTTATATAATTTTAATTCTTAATTTTATAAAAGTAAAATTATTTAAATAAAATAAAAAATAACATCATATCCCACTACTCCAATTAACGTACATTGGCTTCTGGTCCAAACTAAATTTAAAAACCATTAAAGGTATTCCATTATTGATTTCCCAAAGGAGCTCTGCAACTGCCTTAATAATGGAGTCAAACTGCTGACTTCATCAACTTTAACAGAATCGCGAATCGTGTGCTCTTCACTCTGAACAAACTTTTTCGTTTTAAATGGCCTTACACTATCGAATCTACGACTGAAAATATCTCAAATACAATAAGTGAGCAGAATATTCTCCTCCCTTATTGAAGGCATTTCACGTTGTTTATACTTCGTAAAATAAACTCGGTGAATACTGAGATCTTGATTGGTGGACTATATCAATTGGATTTTTTTAATTAATTTCATCCAAAACTATAAAGTTTTTTTAAAACTATGCTTCAGTTCTAGTTTATTATCTACTTCAGTTCTAGATTATGAGAAAGTCAAAGATTTTTTTAGAGCTATACTTCAATTCTAGTTTATTATCTACTTGGGTTCTACTTTACTAAAACTAAGAAATTGGATTTGGATTGCTGAAAACTATTGCTTAAGAAAAGATGAACCATAGAATATGATGGCTAAGGAACTTGAAACATACTGAAGAGATTAGGTGGGCATGTGGCAACTGTCTTAACAGGGACATGGATATTTTTTCAAGATACAGACAACCTATGATAAAGAGGGCATGCATACGTTAGAGAATAATGTTGTTGAGGTCAGAAGCTCAATACAGGCATCTGTCTTTAGTCCACAAAACAATGTGTCATCTCGATGGAGGTTGACAAGCAGCATTTTGAATTTGAGATCAAAATGGAGATGGAGTCCAACTGTGCTTGAGATCACGTGATTCCAAAATGGAGATGGAGTCCACCCGTGCTAAAGGTCACATGATTCCAAACTTAGGTGAGAATTTTTGAGTTGGAATATTCTTTGTTTGCAATCAGACAAATCATAGGATTGTAATAACTTGGAAATTATTGCATAGAAGGAGATGGATATATCTTGAAAATTGGTAATATTTTTTGGAATGAATTTAAACTTTATTGTTATTGTTATAAATTTTAGTCTTCTAGGTAAAGATTAAGTTAATGAAAACTATCAACAGCTTATTTTTTTGGGCTGTAAAAATTTTAGGGCAAAACAACGGTTTTTGAAAGGGTCTCATTCTTTATCAAATTGGGGCAGCTTACTAGCAAGTATTTGGCCACTTTCAATCAACTTATTTTTTTGGGCCCTAAAATTTTAAGGGGCAACTCATTCAGTCCCTACCAACCGAAAGGGTCCCGATACACTAACAAGCACTTCGCACTTCGCCGCTACCAATCAACCTATCTTATTTGGGTTGTAAAAATATTAGGGTATAGCATGGGTTTTTAAAAGAGTTCTGATCCCTTATGTAATGATTTGAACTTGGGTTTTTGAAAGACATACCACTACGGTATTCCAAAAGAGATATATCTTACCTTTTTATGTGGAAGTATTCTTTTGGGGGTACATAGGAGAGTTGGTGACAACCACTATCTTTAGTAACTGGTCAGCGTTGGGTTCAAACCACAAGGACTACACCAACAAACCCATCATCTTGTTTCTGGGTAACCTGACGTGAGATTGGGACCACCGGTCGCTTGGTGTTCGTACCATCATCGTTGGTTTGGTGCATACTAAAAGGATTCGGGTAAAACTACTACCTTTGCAAAGGGTTGGCTTCCTCCCAAGGCTTGAACCTAGGGCTCTTCTTTGTAAGTTCCCAACCACACCTACACTTATCAATCCACCTAGCCCTTAGGGTTTTTTGTGTGGAAATATTGTACCATGGTGGTTATCCTAGTGTACTTTTTTCCCTAAGGGCTAGGTGGATTGGTAATTGTTTGTCTGACCAGGCACTTACCAGAAGAGACCTAGGTTCAAACTTTGGGGTCATGTTTTTTTGCAAAGGTAGTAGTATGTTTCGAATACTTTGAGTGCACGTCAAATCTACGACGGTACAAATCTTGAGCGATCGATGATCCTTTTCAAGTTGGATTATAAAATAACGAGGTGGTATAGGCTTGTTTGGGACAACTCCTATGGTTTGAACCTCGCGCTTGGTAG
Source organism: Wollemia nobilis (assembly GCA_028583015.1). Classification (NCBI taxonomy): domain Eukaryota; kingdom Viridiplantae; phylum Streptophyta; class Pinopsida; order Araucariales; family Araucariaceae; genus Wollemia; species Wollemia nobilis. The sequence continues at coordinate 8,676,142 of JAQPPZ010002969.1, read as the reverse complement.
TTACTAAAAGTAGTGTGGATGTAACCAACTCCCCTATGTATCCAAAAAAAAATCATAGGAACTTTGGCTCTTCTTCCGAAGGTTCAAGGTTTAAACCGCAGTGTGGGTGAGTGTGGGTGAGTGTGTGAAGGGGTAAATGTGTGTATGGTTGTGTGTTTGACCCCTATTGATAAGCTCAACTCTCATCCTTATGATAGGTCCTAGTGAGATGAAGATACCTAGTTTAGTCCCTAATGATAAGCTTAGCTCTCACCCCTTATGAGAGGTTATGGTGGGATGGGGATGCCCAGTCCTAAACTTGGGTCATAGGGGTTTCTCACACTAACCAAATCTTAAAAAAGAATTATAGTTTAATTTTATTGTGTGTGAGAGGTATGTTGAATTAGTTTAAACATTTAAAATGTTTAAGATTTAATTGTAAATTTTATACTACTATGGGAGTGAAGTTAATGGTCTTACTTTAGAACTTAAAAGTGGTTATAACATTTAATATTTGGTGATATGAGATTTAAAAGGGTTTTATGTATTTATTTTTTGACAACTCATATTCTATGGTGATTATTTTTTTTAACAAATTATTATTATAAAAATATTTTGATAATTATACATAAATTTTTTAGCAAGATTTGAAGGAAGGTCTTTGTCTTGAGATTCCTTATGTTTAATCACTTGATCTCATGTCACTTATTTTTTTAATATTTAAGTAAAAATTTTAAAGTTTAACTAAAAAATTTAAACTTTTTTTAAGGATGTAAAACTCTTCAGTTTCTATTAATTGTTTCAAGTTTTATGAGAGACTTTGAGGCAGAGGGAGGCGAGGTGAAACCATTATGATAGTGCACAGAGCCTAGCGCTAATACTCAATAAGATTCATAAAATGCGTCAACTTATGTGCCACCTTAGAAGCCTATGAATGAATCTGAACAACAAAAAAACATAGAAAAAAACTGTAAAAATATTTAAATCTCTAAAATAGATAGTAACACTAATTTAAAAAACATAAAAAGTTAAAAAAAATTACCTCTAGTTTATATATATATAATAATTGAGGACAATGGATTGAAGGGATTGCTTTTGACATATTTGTATGGTGGTATTTGTAGCACCCTAAAATTGGCGCAATAAACCTTAGCAAATAATTAAAATTACCTTAGTAATAATTCAAAATTTAAATTTTCAACCCCGAACCGCCTATTAAACCACTTTCCTCATTTTTTGTGTCATTTTTAGGATTTGTTGTGACCTTTGGACGATATCGTCACCGATCAGACGATATCGCCTCAGATCGAACGATTTCGTCTGGACTAGAATGTCCAGATGATTTTGTCCCAAAACTATTTTTTCATAATTAGCTTATGTTTCAACGGCGTATCTAACCTGGGCAAAAGCGTGTCTGCACGGTTAGAGACTTCCCTCGTTGGAGATCTCCCAAATTGGGATGATCTTCAACCTCCCAACCTCCTTCCTATGCCTATTTAATCTTAGGCCCTCCCCTTGACATTCCCCTGGCTGAATTTTCCTGTAACACGAGTTCTATTTGCATTAGACCATCTTAAAGCACCATTTGCCTTCGTATTTTTCCAAGTTTTTTTGCAGGAACTTCATTGTTTTTCAGCCGGAGCAAGCTCAGATCATCGTAGACGATCTTGTACAATCTCAGACGATCATGCACCAATTCGAGACGATTTCGACTGTAGTCAATATTGGGGGCAATTAGTGCCCAGAGTTTGCACTTTTCTCTTCTCGTTTGTTGTTTCATTCTGCATTTAGATCAGTTTATTGTTATTTTTTGCTATTCTGCATTTTGGAGTTCACCCATATAGTTTTAATGCATAATAAAATCATAATTTGTCATTAAATCATTGTAATGCACTCATGTTTTTGTTTATAATTATCAGTTTAATATTATTATTGTCATTCTACATCATTGCCCTCTGTTGGAATAGTTCTATTTTTTGTATTTTGTATCTATTTCTCTGATTGCAGGTCTCTGACAAATTCATCAGATCTCAGACGATCTTGTCTGATCGTAGACGATCCTGTCATATCAGATGCGATCTTGAATACTTCAAAAATCAGAACCTCCATCAGACATCTGAATCATATATGGCTTTTTAATCTAGCTTATTCTCTGTGTTTTCTGTTCAAATCTATTTTTTGTATTCATTTAAATCTGCATTTCATTTAGAACAGTTTAGATTCATTTGGCCAAACCTAGGATTTGAATGATTAAAGATAAAATTGAACACATCAAACACATTTCCAACCTAGGCGTGGAAACTGCCATTCAAAAGTTTCCTGGTGAACCCACCATCCATCGAAAAATCACCTTAATACCCCTCCCCCGAGAGGCGGGACCTTTAAAGGGCCTCTCAGTCCGAGGTATTGTCCCATCCTTCTCGCATCCCCATTCCGGGTGTGGATCCTTTAGCCTGAAGGTAAGGGTGCGAAAAATTTGGAATGATACATTTTGGTGAACCCGACGTGAAACTAAAACCTTTTGAAAATGAAAACAAAAACAAAAAACAAAAACATAGATGCATTTAAAATCATTGGAAAACTACTAAGTTGCATATCATGTTTAGATGGTAGCTCCTAAGAAAAGACTAGTTGTCACTATAAATGTTGAAAACCAATTAGCAGCCATAGAAATCAATTATGTGCTTAGTGTGCCTGAAACAAATAGAAACCAACTTTTGTGGGACGAACTTAATAGGAGACTAGGTATCATTTCATCTAGGTCAACAGAGCTTAGACAAATCAAGAGGCTTGTCCTAGATAGAATCCTGGATCCTCATCAACTTATTTTTTATCATGAACTTCAGAGAGCTTGCCATAGGTGGTTAGTAGATAGAAGAGCCCTTGTGTCTTCTGAGTTGTATACCTTTGAGGAATTCCTTGAGAATGCAGCCATAGTGCATCAATTTCAAGCTCGTATAGAGGACCAAGAAGATGATCTTGCAAATAGAAAAATATGGAATAGAGTTCCTAGAGCTGTGTTATATCGAGAGTATTGCCATGAGCTTTACTTCTACCGACCAGAGTCTGAAACAGATAATATCACCGTAGCACACTTTGTTGACTTCTTGAAAAAAAAATTTCAATTTGAAGAAGAACATTTCATGACTCCTGAAGAACTTGAGCCCATTAATGATATTTATAAATTGTTTATAGAAAACTAGATCATTGATTTCATTATTATTATTTCTTGTGTTTTGTGTGTTGTTTGTTATCTTTATAGTATTGTTATAAAAAAAATAAAAAAACATAATCAAATCAAAACATTTTATTTTAAATACTATAGTAGGTATATAATTAAAATATATACCTCTTAAGCTTGTTGCATATATATATATATATATATTTGCTGAAATCTAAGTTTAAGCACAATGACTAGACTTAGGAATGGTAAACAAACTGAAGAAGAAGAAGAAGAAGATTGGTTAGGAAAGAAAACAAAAAAATTAAATGCCCTTCCTGAGGATCCAATTCCAGAAGAAGAAACTCTAGAACAGCCAGAAGATGAGCTGGCTGAAGAAAATGTTAGAGAGGAAGGATCATCATCCCCTAGAATGGCTCCAGACGGAACTGTTACTTTTGATAACATAGATCATTTCTGGAAATTCTTCAATAATAATATTGGTGCTCTTAATATGGCAGTTCGTATTGATAGGGGAAAAATTAGTGAAACTCAAGCAATCCTAGAAGAAGGATTTAACATGCACACTAATCCTTTATCTTTTGTCGATCAAGAAAGTGATAAAGCTGGACCATCCAATATAGATCTGGCCACTATAATTCAGAACATGCCAAAACAACAGGTTACCCAACCTCCTAAGGAACCTGTTATTGAGCCTAAAATAATTCCCACACAAAAGAGACCTTCATTCACTGCTTTATTTCGCAAAACTATTGACCAATATGCTTCAAATCGACAAAAACCTAAAATGAAGCCAAACACCAATTTTCAACAATCTGGGATACAACATAATACAACTTCAAAACTTCTTCATAACACCCTTCCTACCAACAATTTACACAATAGCAATATAGTATCTAATCTTCATGTCCCTCCATCATATGCTCACCAATCCCATATTAATACCCTATCGAACCAATATGGTGGGCAAACCAGTAATCTGGAAGCCATGGTGAAACAGTTAGCTTCCCTCATGGACCAGATGGATCCCTATCGTCCCTCGTACAATTATCGAGAGATGTGTAGTCATCCTCTAAATCCCATAGTTGTAGCACAACCATACCCTAAACACTTTCCCATGACCGTCCTGACTATATATAAAGGAACTGAAGATCCCATAGAGCATCTTCGCATGTTTAGGATAGCATGTCATGATATATCACATGATGAATTGTTATTACTAAAAATGTTCCCCAAAATTTTAGGAGGAATGGCATTAGAGTGGTACTACCAATTGCCCACTCATTCTTTGAGAAATTTTGAAGAGACCGCTGAATCTTTTGTGCATCAATTTAGTGCCTATATCGAAAGGCATGTAACCATTAAAGATTTGTACAACTTAAAACAAGACAAAGATGAATGTTTTGTTGATTTCTTAGCTAGATGGAGGTAGTTGACAGGAAAACTGCACTTTGTGCTACCTTATAGGGAAATGTTGGACATTTTTATTAATAATTTGCAAGAAAAAATATCTTATGAGTTACCAACTGCTACCTTAACCACATTCGACCAGGCTATAGACTTAGCTCAAAGATTAGAATATGCTCTCATTAGGAGAGGCCAACTTAGGAAGAAATATGATGAGAAAACATCCAAAAATCAATTTAAAAACAAACAAGTTGTAGGTGACGGAGTCACTGACAGCAGAAATATTGCTAATATCAATACAACGAAGAGAACAGAAAAATTTATATTGAAACCTCCTGATAAACCTCCTCGAGATTTTACTAGATTGAATCAACCATTATCAACTATTCTACCCCAATTAATCGAAAGAGGTTTGATTCAATTACCAGCTATCCGGGAACCTGATCCAACCATACCCGGATACAGAGCCGATTTACACTGTGATTTCCATAGAGGGCCTGGACACGCTACTAACTCTTGTAAAAGGTTAAAACATAAAATACAAGATCTGATTGATAATAATGAGATGGAGGTGCAAGCCTTCCAACCTAAACAAAATGCTCCTAATAATGCTCAAAAGAACATTCCCCAAAATCAAAATCAAAATGCTAATCAATCATTAGATATATTTCAACATCCTTTACCAAAACATGGTAAAGAGGTGGCCAATCAAATTAAGCATCATAATCTCCCTCCTCCTACCCAATATGTAGGAACTATTAGCGGACATTTAACTAATCTTGATTTACAAAAAATTGACACAACTTTATCCATGGTCACGACCAGGCCCCTACATAATATTCAAACACTGGATCTCAGTGATGTAGAATCAGATACTGAAAGTGAAATAGACATCACCTCAAATCAATCGAATAGTTCTGAAAATGAATCAGATCCTATTCAACCTATCACAGATTTAATGGTTCCGAAAGAACCATTTCCTAGAAGAGTTACTACTCGACCCTCTTCAAATCAGTTCCTTCCTAATGAACAAGCCATAAACGCTAGACCAAGACCTATTCAACATCCTCAATATAACATTGTAGGTACCATCGGAGTTGTTACTAGACAACAAGCTCAAAATTTTCAACAAGAACCAAATCAAAATGATGGATCAACCCCATTTGTTTTGAAAAATCCCAATAAAGGGAATCATGCTCCTAATGTTCAATCTAAACCTCCTTATAATATTAATGAGCAATTATCCAATACTACAGCCTAGAATTTCCCTTTTGGACCTATTAAGATCTTCTCATACCCATAGAGATGAATTGATGCTTACATTAAGCCAAATGATGGTACCACAAAACATTCAACCTGAAGCCATGACCAATACTATCATCACTAGAGAAATTTATTGTATTGACTTCCAAGATAAAGATATCCCGCAACATAGTTTACATAAGGATAACCCCTTATATATTACTACCCTAATAGGAAATGTAGCAGTAAAAAGGGTCTTTATTGATAATGGTTCATCTCTAAATATTTGCACTTTTGATTCTACTAAAGATTTGGGTTTAGAAGTGATGAAATGAAGAAAAATGACATGATCATAAAATCTTTCAATGACGAAACACAAGAAACGTGTGGAGTTATCACCATCCCATTGCAAGTTGGTCCAAGAACCTTAGATATGACCGTGTTTATTGTACATTGCCCCGCATCATACAATATACTCTTGGGTCATCCTTGGATCAATGCAATGCGGGATGTCCCATCAAATTTACACCAATGTGTTAAATTCGAATTTAAAAATCAGTTGATCACTATCCATGGTGATCCTAGACCCTTTGATATGTGTGCTTTGGCAGAACCTGTTGGAGTTCAATTTTGCCCTGCTCTGTCATCCACACATCCTAATTCTTATTTTTCATCTAAACTTGTGAAACACACACCCATAACTTCATCTATTTCTCCTTCATTAATTTCACCCTCATATATAGATAAACAATCTTCTAAACAAACCACACTAGAACCTCAAAAAGATCTTAAATTCACAACCAATCCTTCATGTTCCATCCCTATAATTTCAAAACCTATAGACCCATCTATTAACACCTCTACATTATCTACATCTATCATACCTTCCACATCTAAAGATATAGGGAATGATCCTTCTACATCTTATTCTCTTTCCGATGAACTCTTACCTGATTTATCTAAAATTCTTATATCAGAAAAAACAAATGCTTCTATGCAAAATTCCATTATCTTAAGTAATTTGCCGCCATATCCTCATACTTTGGGCCTCCCACAACCTATGGGAAGTACTTACCAAGTCGGGAGTTGTGCCTTCATTTATAATGGATATGACTGGGGAAGAATACCCAGGAACATCAAAACTCATCATGAGGGATATGCTCGATGTTATTTTACTAATGAGTATATAAAAGCTAAACCTATAATGCTTAAAATGGGATATAAAGGGAAAGGCTTGGGACCTCTCCAAGATGGTATGAAAGAACCCTTTGAGGTAGAACCATGGCCCGCCCGATGTGGTGTGGGCCTATTTCCTAGTAAGGGTCAACCCTTCCCTTTTGAAGATGATGATCAAATCATATGTTATCAAGATTATTTGGATGGGCGTGATGATTTACCTCTAAAAAATCAACCATTTACATGCAATATGCTATCCATAGCTTATCCTAAAATTATTGTTGAATCCGATGATGAGTTGGGAGGAGATATTTTCCATGGTCTCCATTGAAGAGGTGTTACACAATGGTTTTTATTTTGATGGTTCTATACCTACCATAGCCCAGCTTGAGGCCACGAATCCTCAAGATGAATTATCAAAGTTAACCTTAAAATAATTACAAGAATTGGGCGTTTCACCCGCCCCACTTAATTTTGAAAGAGATCTACACATGGAAGTAGAAAACTTCATTAAATTTAACATTGGAACTGAGGATAATCCCCACATAATCAATATTGGATTAGAATTAAGTCAAGAAAAATAAGAGCAATACATTGCATTCCTTAAATAATATGAAGATGTCTTCGCTTGGACATATGAAGATATGCCAGGTTTAGACCCTTCTGTAGTCATGCATCACCTAGTAGTCCATCCGGATGCTAAACCTGTTAAACAGAAACTTAGAAAAATGCATCTCAAAGTGGCCTTGCTAGTCAAAGGGGAGTTAGAAAAAATCCTAAATGTTTTACTTTTATACAAGGTATTGATTATGCTGAATGGATCTCGAATGTAGTTCCAGTCACCAAGAAAGAAGCTACTAAAGTTAGGGTTTGCACAGACTTTAAATATATTAATGTTGCATGCCCTAAAGATGATTTTCCTCTTCCAAACATGGATCAAATCATTGATTTTACTGCTAGGAGTGGAATGATGTCCCTAATGGATGGATTTTCTGGCTATAATCAGATTAGGATAGCTCCTGAAGATCAGGCTAAAACAACCTTTATTACCCCTTGGGGAACCTTTTGTTGGAAAGTGATGCCATTTGGCCTAAAGAACGCAGGTGCAACCTATCAATGAGCTATGACTTATATTTTTCATGACATGATGCATGTTATCCTACATGATTACGTAGATGATATCATAGCTCGTTCCATCAAAGAAGATGTTCATTTAAATGACTTAAGGACAGTGTTTGATTGGTTAAGGGAATATCTTATCCAACTAAATCCTGCTAAATGCATATTCAGAGTTAAGTCCGGTAAACTATTAGGGGTTATAGTTTCTTTACATGGCATCGAAATCGATCCCTCTCAAGATTGCGGCTATCACTGATATGCCCACACCTACCAATATATCTGAGTTACAAAGTTTACAAGGTAAGCTTCAAGCTATCCATCGCTTCATCGATAAGCTGGCGGACAAAACCGGTCCCTTTCTTAAGCTTCTTAAGAAGGATGTCCCTTTTAATTGGGACGACGAATGTAAGGAAGCTTTTGAACTTCTCAAACAATACCTCCTTAACCCACCTGTGCTTTCACTACCTAGACCTGATTGCCCATTTATCTTGTATATTTTAGCTTCAGATTTTGCTTTAGGAGCTATGTTAACTCAACTTGATGATGGGAAAAGAGAACATGCTAATTATTATATTAGCCAAACTTTAATTAGTTATGAAACCCGCTACACAGCATTAGAAAAACTATGTCTAGCAGTCATATTTTCTACGCAAAAATTACGCCATTATATGCTTAGTTAGAAAACTTATGTCATTGCTAAATATGATCCCTTGCGGTATCTCATGAGTCGACCTTATTTATCGGGTCGCACAACAAAGTGGGTTCTTGCTTTAAGCGAGTTTGAACTCACGTTTATAGGATAGAAGTCTGTTAAGGGTCAAATCATAGCAGATCAATTAGCTGCTGCACCCTTAGAGTCTACCCATCCCCTCATCATTGAGATATTAAAATAATACCTGCACCATGTTGAACAATGGTCCTTATACTTTGATGGAGCCCGCTGCATGAGTGGGGCTGGTGCAGGTATTATTTTAATATCTCCACAAAAACACATTATACCTTTGTCCTTTAAATTAACATTTGCTTGCACCAATAATACTATTGAATATGAAGCTCTAATCCTTGGATTACGAGCTGCCTTAGCGCTAAAAATTAAACATCTGCTAGTTTTTGGTGATTCTCAACTTGTTATAAACCAAATTAATGAAGTTTATCAGACCAGAGATGATAAATTGCACCCATATAAAGCATATGTTTTACAATTAATATCTCTATTTGATCAAGTTAACTTGGGAGCTATTCCTCGCACTAGCAACCGTGCAGCTGACGCTATGGCTGCAGCTGCATCTCTTTTGCCCTTGGAGTTAGATGACGAATATGCCAACATCATTATTCGTCGACTCCAGGAACCCACTTCAAATAAGTCATGCTTAGAACCTTTGGATGTGTTTCTAATCAATGAAACTACTCCTGAACCTTCGTATACGGATATATTTGATTTTCTTCACAATGGGACTTTCCCTGCTAGTTCTAATAGAAACCAGTGTTGGTTATTACGTAGACGAGCAAGTCGATTTGTAATAATTGGCAATACTTTATATAGATCTTTTGAAGGTATCCTATTGAGATGTTTGAATTTAGAAGAATCTAGATGAGCTTTGAGTGAAGCCCATGATGGATCTTGTGGAGGACACTTCCGTGGTAGTGTCATTGCTAAAAAGCTCCTTAGGATAGGATACTTTTGGCCTACCATGGAGAATGATGCACATGATTATGTGCGCCATTGCGACAAGTGCCGTAAACATGCTGACCTTGTCCATGCCCCTGCACAAGAACTGCAGGCTATTTCATATCCTTGGCCATTTTCAAAGTGGGGCTTAGACATTATTGGCAAAATTAATCATGTGTCATCTGATGGAAACAAATTCATCATAACTGCCACTGAGTATTTCATGAAGTGGGTTGAAGCTATGCCTTTAACTTCCTACACTGGAACACAAGTATCTAAATTTATTTTTAATCAAATCATTTGTAGGTTTGAAATTCCTACAAATCTCATCTCAGACAATGGAACTTGTTTCAAAAATAAAGATGTTAAGAAACTATGCCAAAAATATAAGATTCAACATCGCTGGTCCACTTCCTATTATCCTCAGGGTAATGGCCAAGCGTAAGCTTCTAACAAAACCTTAATCAAAATTCTCAAAAAATTGGTCAATAAATCTGGCCGTGACTGGCACATTCAATTATATCCAGCTTTGTGGGCATATCGCACTAGCGTTCGTACTCCCACAGGTACTTCACCTTTTGTTTTGGTTTATGGCGCTGAAGTCGTTTTTCCCTTTGAATTAGAAGTTCCTTCTTTGGCTCTACTACTTCAAGATACCGAAGTAGGAGATGAATATCGAGCTGGCAGACTTAGTCAGCTAGAACTCCTAGATGAAAAGTGCATCAATGCTTTGGAGCATCTTCGTGCCTACCAAAACAAGCTTAAAAGATCATATGCTAAGAAAGTTCGTCATCGATCCTTTGATGTCGACGACCTTGTTTTAAAAGAAAATAAAAAAAATACTAATGCAACTAAATACCTTAAAGGTAAATTTGAACCCAACTAGCTTGGACCATATATTATCACTGCTAAATTTAAATCGGGAGCATACAAATTATCCACCTTAGATGGTAAAGAACTTAAAGAACCCTTGAACATTTTGCATCTTAAATGTTACTATGCGTAAAAAATTGGTCATTTCATCATTGTATATATTTGTTTCAAAAAACCACTATCTTGTATTTCTTTCAATTTATAGATTCAAAAACACCAAAAACATTCAAAATCATCAAAATTTTCAAAAACATCTTTTATTTTTTGTACTTCTCAAATTGTGACATATTGCAGTTATATTTTCAGTTATTTTGGATAAATTAGCATTTATTTGGAATCCCGCACTTTCACATTCACATGAATAAATATCTTGATTTTATTTGGTATGATTATTAATCTCTCTTATATCAAAGTCCACAGTTGAATTAAATAAAGTTTTGAGCATAGAGAACTGATCTTGTTATTTACTTGAACTAAGTATATATTTTCACATTAAAATGATTTCATTGCAAATTCGATATGATGCTACATAGTAGAATTGGTTTCCTGAGCAAAAAGTTTCCCCTGCTATCCTACATGCACATGGTCTAGAATCTTTGAGAATTGACAAAAGGACAAGCTCACCCCTACCAGAATAAAAATCCCTTGCTCTACAGCTAATCCGAGCAAGTATCCCTAGCATAGGAAGAAAAGAAAAATTTCAAAGAAAAGAGAAAAAGAAAGAGGTTATTTTTCATCACAACAATATTTCAGCATTATCTCAGTATCAAGCAACAATACAAAAGTACAAAAAAAAAAAAAGAGAGAGAAAAAAGAAGCAAAACAAGCAAAAGCAAAAGCAATAAAATCCCTTTCCCTACCCATTGAAAAGAAAAGAAGGGTTGATGAGCTTGAATCCCTAGAATTCTCAATTATTCAAAAACTATGAGGTAAGCCCCATAACAGGTGGTTTGTGCCCAACCCACTTGGCCTTGGGTAACTCCTAGCGTGGTGATATGTCTGTCACATTAGCAACCTTCTTTTGTATAGACCTATGTCTGCTTATGGATTAGCTAGCTCTTGATAACCCAAATTACATAGTAGTCCCGGTACGGATATATGCATCTAAATCATGGTTAATGAACACTTATTTGGTTAATTCAAATCACTTGTATCAAATTATCTTGCTCAAAACTGGTAAATGCACAAAGCAATTGCACACACATTTGTATTTGAGAGATTTTGTGTATCATTATGATAAATCAAGATCGAAAATGAACTCACATACGCACATGGGATTCCTTATAAATCTAAATTTTGTCTTTAAGATACTTTGAAATATTTTTGCAAATTGTCTGGAATAATTTTATTTTCTTCTCTGAGAACAGTTGTTTAGTATAAAGACAACTACATGCATTACCAAAAAAAAATCAAAATCATTTAAAAAAAAAAAACATGCAATAAAGTTACATTTATATATAACTTTTGACTTTCGCGACGATGGTATAATTCCAAAACCAAAATTGGAATTTTATGCCTAGCGCAAGTCCTCATTTTCATATTTTTTGTTTATTTTCAAAAATTAAAAATCAACCATGCAATAAAACTATTATTTTTTTGGATTTCACGATGATGGTATAAGTTTATATCTATAATTCTATGCCTAGCGCAAACCATCGAACTAATTTTATTTTCCATCTATTTAAAATCATAAAAAACATATGACTTAAATCATTATGTTACACAATTATGCTTTCAAAGAACGAATACTTATTCTATTTCATGTCATTATGTTCAAATTCAATATTGCAACCATGGTATAAATTCTAAGGAATTGTTCAAAATTTTATCACACTTAGGAATTTATGCCTAGCAAATATCATTTCAAAATATTTCATGCATACTATTTTCATGGAAATCTGAAAACAAATCATCAAACCATCATCATTTCTATCATCACAAAGTCTTAAGACAGTCTCTTAAGCACTCTTTTACTTTTTAACAATATTTCTATACTGGGATTAGCTTGACGACCGAGTGAGCGACGACTCCAAGAAATGGTCTATAACAACGACAATGTCCTTTGAAATTATTGTTAGAAGTCCCTTCTATTTTTCATCAAATCACACCACAACATCCAATTTGTTTACATAAGATTATTTCATTTAAATTTTAAAAGCATGACATTCAAACCATAATATTTCCAAACGACATAATTACATGAATCATCAAGTCAATCACACAAAAACATTAAAGCATCATAAGACAAATCATATGATCAAAAATATCTCATCTATATATATATTAACAATATATACATCATCTCAAAACTAGATCGGTATGCCATAATCTGTACCTCAGCATACTCAATCCTCCATAAAAAATAATCAACACTATGTATCAATATGTGTAGTGCAGTCTGTAGCAGCTAGCCTCGAGAACCCCTTGAGCTCTCAGCATCATCTCCTCCCCTGTCCCGAGGTGGATGAGGTGGCCCCATTGTAGTACGTGTGGTGCTATGAGTCCTGGACTCTGATCGTGATGATGTCCTCGATGACCTCATCATGATAGGCTTTGCAATGGGGGCTAGCAACGGTAACCTCTGCCCCTCTGGCACCATCTGGTAGTATAGCATTTGATAGAATGTGATCTGGGCAATAGCCTATGCTAGGTCCCGAGTGCTCGCCCCTCCACTTCGTGCTCTGAGGCGTGCGACCTCATCTCTGAACTGTGTGGCCTCCTCTTGATGTCATGCAGCCTCATCTTGCAAGGCCTAAACCTGAGCCTGAAGACGAATAGTCTCTACCCAAAGAGTAGCCATCTCGCTACTCTCTCCTACCTCGACACCCTTGCCCTTATCGAGCGATGGTGGCCTCTCTCTCTATGGAGAAGGGGATCTCTCCTCCCTCCTCTCCTATTATCGTAGCCTCTGCTAAGCCTATGGCCTCATCTCCTCTCTCCTGCCATGACCTTGTGCTGCCTCAATGGTTGCTTGGTGTCGCCTCCCCATCTGACACACAACTGCATGAATCGGACCCTGAGCCCTCATCATTCGAGGAGGGTGGATGCCTACGTACCAGGCATCATAGCCGTCAGCAACCCCAATGTCATCACCATCCACTGGCTGGATGGGGGCATCGTCCGTGTCCTCACTCCAAAAGCGCTGCATATCTAGAGCCTCGCCAACTATAGTGTTATCCCAGATGGTCCAGGAAAACTCATAGTACTTGAGAGATGGGATCCCCTACTATAGACCGAACTGCCTCAAAACTTGGTCATAGCGGTGGAGCTCCACCTCTCCCCTCTCCATCCTTAGCCAGCAGACTCACTTGATGTGAGCCAGCTCATGTCTGTCCTCGGCCCACCTTGGATGATCTCTCTAAGGCCTCCAGGTGATCTGGTCGGAGACAAGGTCATCAAGTAGTCTTTGGGACATTGGTAGATCTATCCATCGTTGTGACCCTCTTCGGAGCCACCAATAGAAAACTCGAGGCCTATCCCCGTAAATCCCTATCAGTGGGAGCTCTACTGGCCTTCGCATCGTGATGTGCTCCCAACACCAAACCTATAGCAGTGATGTCATGACTAGACATCGGTCGCCCTTGTATACGACCCCATACAGGATCCTATACAATCGGCATAGTACAAAGCTCCCCCAAGAAAACCTATACTCGTGGTCTCTCATGTCATAGACCACATCTGTCAATAGCCATGGTATTCTGTATCCACTTTGATGGTATAGTAGCAGACCACCTACCACCCTAGCCAAAACCTGTGTTAGTCTAGATGCCCCAGGCATCTGGCATAGCGACTTGATGTTCACTCTGCCCTTCTCTAGGGCAAATATCGGATCTCCGCACAGTCACATCATCATGTGGCCTTGATTTTCCATGGGAGTTATTAGTTGTCCTTGTATGGGGATCCTCAAAATCCTCCATATATCCTCCAATGTGGGAGTCATCTCCCCTATCAGTAACTAGAAATAAGAAGAACCCGGATACCACCTCTTTGCTAGGGCTGTCAATAGCCCCATATCTATAGAAACCTGTGGCATATCTGCCACGTGCTGCAAGCCGACCTGAGCCAAATGATCTCGCTCTGCCTGAGATAGAGCGGCCAAGTCATCCTTCAGCCCACCGTATTTCCATTCTTGGCTCTTTAGTAATCCTCTCTGCAACATAAACAACAAAACAATAAAAATCATTAATAAAACAGTGATTAAAAATGCAAGTAAAATAAGTTCACTTTCATACAAATGATGATATCATCCACTATTGGATGATATCATCCAAAATTTGAGCAAATTCATCTCCGATTTTGCAAGAGGGAATCGTCCCTTATTGGATGAAATCGTCCTCATATTATCGATTTCGCCCTTGGACGAAATAGGCGATATCGAGACGATTTCGACAAAATTGAGACGATTTTGTTCAAACGACGTCGATGGCCCAAAAATGGTCGCGATGCTCAAAAATAATTCAAAATTAATCTAAAAAGCATGAAATTCAAAATTAAAGCATTCTAAATTGATTTTGGACCCTTACCCGTAGCCCGCACCGGACCTCTGTCGATCTGTGCGCTGTCTCGACCATCTTGTCTGCAGAGCTCTAGAAACTAGGAAAATGAACAGTAACAATGAATTAGGGTTTTATCCTATTTTTCTCAATTTTATTCAAAAACACTTAACAACATTTTAACATTTTGCTTTTTCGTGTTTTTACCTCAAACGTTCAATTTGGGTAAAAACACGGAGGGGGAACCATAGTAAACTATCATACGATTCGACCTAGAATCGTCGCTTAAAAATGGGAATTATTTTTGCTTTCTCGTAGATCGAGAAGAACTCATCTTTAACGCATTTTCTTCAAAAAATTCACTAAAGAGGGGGCAAAATGTAGCACCCTAAAATTAGCGCAGTAAACCTTAGCAAATAATTAAAATTACCTTAGTAATAATTCAAAATTTAAATTTTCAACCTCAAACCGCATGTTAAACCGCTTTCCTTGTTTTCTGCACCATTTTTAGGATTTGTTGCCACCGTTGGACTATATCGTTGTCGATTAGACGATATCGCCTCAGATCGGACAATTTCGTCTAGACTAGAACGTCTAGACGATTTTGTCCCAAAACTGATTTTTCATAATTAGCTTCTATTTCAACGACGTCTCTAACCTGGGCAAAAGCGTGTCTGCACGGTTAGAGACTTCCCCCATTGGAGATCTCCAAAATTGGGATGATCTCCAACCTCCCAACCTCCTTCCTATGCCTATTTAATCTTAGGCCCTCCCCTTGACATTCCCCTGGCTAAATTTTCCTATAACACGAGTTCTATTTGCATTAGACCATCTTAAATCACCATTTGCCTTCATATTTTTCCAAGTTTGTTTGCAGGAACTTCATTGTTTTTCAGTCGAAGCAAGCTCAGATCGTCACAAATGATCCTGTACAATCTCGGACGATCACACACCAATTCGAGATGATTTCGACTGCAGTCAACATTGGGGGCAATTAGTGCCCAGAGTTTGCACTTTTCTCTTCTCGTTTGCTATTTCATTCTGCATTTAGATCAGTTTATTGTTATTTTTTTCTATTCTGCATTTTGGAGTTGACCCATATAGTTTTAATGCATAATAAAATCATAATTTGTCATTAAATCATTGTAATACACTCATGTTTTTGTTTATAATTATCAGTTTAATATTATTATTGTCATTCTACATCATTGCCCTCTGTTGGAATAGTTGCATTTTTTGTATTTTGTATCTATTTCTCTGATTGTAGGTCTTTGACAAATTCGTCTAACGAATTCGTCAGATCTCAGACGATCTTTTCTGATCGTAAACGATCCTGTCATATCAAAGGCGATCTTGACTACTTCAAAAATTAGAACCTCCATCAGACATCCGGATCAGATATGGCTTTTTAATCTAGCTTATTCTCTATGTTTTTTGTTCAAATCTATTTTCTGTATTCATTTAAATTTGCATTTCATATAGAACAGTTTAGATTCATTTGGCCAAACCTAGGATTTGAATGATTAAAGATAAAATTGAACACATCAAACACATTCCCAACCTAGGCGTGGAAACTACCATTCAAAAATTTCTTGGTGAACCCACCATCCGTCGAAAAATCACCTTAATACCCCTCCCCCGAGAGGTGAGACCTTCAAAGGGCCTCTCAGTCCGAAGTATTGTCTCATACTTCTCGCATCCCCCTTCCGGGTGCGGATCCTTTAGCCTGAAGGTAAGGGTGCGGAAAATTTGGAACGATACAGTATTATTCAATTAATGGAGAAGAGAGGTTGTATTTGAATAGAGAAGTGAAACTTGAAAATAAAATCCTGTTTTTTAATTAATTAATTAATTTATTTATTTATTTTATAAGTAATTATATATATATATATATATATATATATATATATATATATATTATCATGGGTTGAATATGGGCGTCCTACATACAAATAGATTTTGAATTTATTGCCCTAAGTTTGTTCTTACTTGTTAAAAGCTCTGGAGAATTAAGGTATTTTCCTAAACATGGACACTACTACCAACAAATGGTCCAAAGTGGAATCTAGGTCATGATTCATTGGCAATAATTTTATGAGGTATCCTTTATCCAGAGCTTTATATGACTAAAATGTGCTCCATGGAATGTGTTGAGTGGTAATTTTTCCCAATTGCAAAACCACACTCACCCTTAATATTTTGATCACAAAACCCTCTCTTGCAAAGAAGTTAAAAACAAAAACAACTTCTCCAAGGTTTCGCTATGTAAGCATTGCACATGTGTATTTCTAATCTTGTAAATGTGTTAAATGAGTGCTAGGAATACCTTAGTGATTGCAAGTGACTGTTAAAAATGGGTTTGTGTTGTTTTAATTTATCATGCTATACTAATGATTGTTCATGAAAATTAAAGCAAAACAAATGTGAATTGGCCCTCATATGACCACGATGTAAGCCTTAGTTCATTTTATCTTGAAGCATTTTTTAGTAGATTTTATCTTCATTTGTTAAGTAGTTTTTAAACAAGTTTTATCTTGCATTAAATCCTAATTTAAGCATAAAATAGAAGATTAAAACCATCTCTAAATGTGGATCTTAAAAGATGAAAGGATTCCTTTTATGTTGCTTCAAACATGAAAATGTAATAATATTGGATGACTAACCTTGTAGCTATAGTAGCCTTTGATGTGCCTTGTAAATAACCCTCTTTTAATGAAATTGATTTCCATAAAGAGGATTTAATTTATTGCTTTAAAATGATGGCCTTTGATATAATAAACAAATTGGACCTCTTTTATGAAATTAATTTTCATAAAGAGATGTCAATTTATTACTCTAAAATAATGGCCTTTTGAAATACCATATAAATCACTCCCCTTCAATGAAATTGTGATTTTCATTAAGGAAAACTAATTTATTGCTTGCAAAACAAACATGCAAAGCTTGAAAATTAATTTACCTTTAAAATGTAAAATTATGAAAATCCAAAATTATAAAATGCCTAAAAAAAATAACTTTGAATAATTTTTATAAATTCATATTAGCTTCAAAATGAAAACGTAAATGTACAAGATGAAGCATTAAAACTCATTCTACACAGATGTGCAATTATTTTTGGAATTTTTATTTTATTTTTTTTTTTTTTAATTGCCGAAAATTAAAAAAATATGTAAAAGAGAAGGGTTAGAAAAATAAAATAAAAACAAATCTAGAAATTGGACCAAAATATGGAAAATAATTAAAGAGAGCTACTATGAGTCAACTCTCTTATCCTGTAGAAAACACTAGATGCAAAAATAAGAACTAGATAAGACCTACGAACACAATCTAAAATTGGTCAAGGCAAGAGTCTAAGGAATAAACATGCATGAAAAAGTATAAAAAATGTAATAAATTTAACACATAAGACATCATCACACAATCCCAATGCATGTAATGAAAATATTCAATAAAGCTTTTTTATTGCATCCAAAATCTATTTTTCTACATACAAAGTGAGGATAATGCTGGCCACAGCCAAGATCCTTCCCATGCATTTTGCTATCTTTTGTTTCTAAGTTTTCCACCATGTGGTAATGGATAAACTTCTAGCCCTTGTGCCTGTGCTTCGATAGATTTTCAAAGCTTTCTTCCCATATTTTCATTTCCTCTGTTTGAATTTCCATTGCTTGATTCCCCCTTTTTCCCATGTTCATCCTCTTTCCTTAAGCCAATGTAACCGTCACCTTTAATTAATCGCTTTGTCTTTAAAATCTTAGTTACATCCATTTTCCACTTGTAACAGCCATACCATTCTATCATTATTTGATTCAAGTTAATTTCGGGTTAACCATACAAGGTTACCTTTTTATGATATAATCAAATTGTTAAACCATGGAAAACCCATGTGGATAATACTTTTCAAATGAAGTTTGTGCGCTCATTCATTTTGAATGCATGTGATAATATTTACGGGTCCTCCTGATACTACCACATGAATATCGATGGATTCCTCAGAACCTTTCGCAGATGTGATAATGTTTCACTTCGTTGTAATGCCATATACCTGTTTATTTGAAGACTTCTTTCTTATTATACCTTCTAACATGTAACTGGACCCACCAGATTCTACGTTGGTGCCAAAAGGTCACTTACTAAACCAGTCAAGATGTTGGTATTCTAGTCTACGTATACTATATTGTTTTCATATATGGTGATGAAAGAACTCATCGACCAAGATTGTTGAGGGGTCCACATCCACAAGGTTGTGGTTCGAAACCTATCTTCCACATTGTCATTGTATCCTCGTTTTGCCAAGGGTACCCTGTCATCATCCTTGATGCCCACATAGACTTTTAGAACTCATTTTCATCCTATCATGCAAATATTGTGTTCCCTCATGCTTAACACCAACTAATCATCCACTTATGTCTACCCACATAAAACTATCAGTATGCTCATTGTGCTCTGATCCGTGCATCGATTGGCTATTACCTAACTATCGAGTGAATGTGGCATGCACCTATTGGATAAGAGGAGGCAACCACAACATTGTCTCAACACACTCCTCTCCCTTCACTGACTACCTCAAAGATACATTGACTGTGATTCGAGTGCATCCTATCCCCTACATAAATCTATGTTATGCACCCTTATCATCAAGACTAAATTTATTGTGCCCTTGGAAATGGACATAATCTTCACACACATCCTCACTGGAAATCCAACGTGTCATTTTCCCATCTAGTGTCAACCCTTCTATGTCATGATTGGCTATTAATCATGCACATGTAGTGCACCTTGATGCACTGTTCTTACTCAATTTTGCTCAAAATATACCTAATCCCTTTTGATCATCAGTATAGTCATAATCTAGATGATATTTAGCACCTGCAGTGTACATTAATCTTGGATCCAATGCTATACTTCCACTATCTAATTAATACCTTCAAACATCGTAATTTCCCTAATGAGATCGTTAGCTTCGTCATGTTTTCTATATGTTGCTCTTAAATTCATGTAAAAGTCTCTTTTCTATTATATTTTCAGTCCATCATATTACACAACTCTACAACTACAAACTCCTCAAATACCTTTGCTCATCATCGAGTGATATTGGAAAGACCTACATCCACATAATCGTCGAGTTCCTACACTATGTTGGGTAGGATTCTCGCCCACCTCAAACTTCGATCTGCCTAGGAATCATCACCCAGGATTATATCTATATTATCATATCTAACTTCATTCTACCTGTTGCTGTCAAATGGATGTCTTCTCCACTCTATTGTCATTGTCACTACATCCATGTGATATGATAAAACTTTCCCATCCTTGGTATACCTTCGTTGCTGGTAACATTTCTCCAATCACCTAACTTGAACTCTACCTTAGCCTTGTTGCCAACATCACTGCCTACATCTACGTAAATGGGTGGAAGCTGTGTATGGAACTTAGGTATTAAAAAAACTTGGATGTCATGGTTATCTCCATGTGTAGGTATTTTCTACATTAGCCACATCAAATCTAGTATCCAATATCGTTCGGTCATCGTTTGCCAGGTAATCATCCACACTCAATCTCACGTACTATTTCTATGCTATTATATGGTGGTTCCTCTATGTGTCTATGATGTGATCACATACAATCTACCTACCCTCTATCACAAATGTAGAATTCCATCATTCACCATGACAATTGTGTCATACATTGTATCCATAGTGAAATATTGGTCCACTATAAACCTTACTCCTTGACTCTATCGTCTCAATATGACATCCATGTTAGTCAACAAAACCTCCTTGTTGTCATCTAGGTTGTTCAAGTTGGATGCTCTATGACATCATGGAGTTCAATTCATCCCCTAAAAGTCCACCTCTTTAACAGAGCTCCATGTATCTTCATCCCGCCATGTTGTTCGACACCTCCAATGATTTCACAACCTCCACGTGATCCACCCCGTCACATCATACCAGTTCATAGATGCTTATTCGAAGTAGTCCCAAACACCTACACTAATATGATAGGATTTCATCTCTGGTAATCCACGTCATTCTTAGGGTACTCGGGTCATTACTTATCTGTGTATAGTCTCCTTGATGATCGGGTCAGTAACCACCATGTCATAGCCATTTCACCATAAGCCTTCATCTACTTCAATGGCAATCTTTTTGAGACCATCACTGTGTGTACCTACACCAACTAAAATAGACTAAAGAATACAAGCTTATACTGAGAGGGGGGGTGAACAGTATAGCGCCCAATTTTTACTTTATTTCCAAACCAATATTAATTAGTGTCCTCAATTGCAATAACCAAATATAGTAATGTGCATTAATAACATAGATAGTAATAGCAAGCAAGTGCACAAATCACCACACATAATTGAGATACAATATTTAATGTGGTTCCCCCAATGTGGGGTAGTTCATAAGATAATATCCTTATAATATTTCACAAAGAAATAAGGATCCTTATCCCAATACAAATAATTATTTTGATCTACTCAAATCTAGGCTATCTTGATCTACTTAGGTAAGCTCCACTAATCTACTCAGCTAGGCTCTCCACTGATCTACTTAGCTAGGCTATCCACTAATCTGCTCAGCTAAAATCTCCACTGATCTACTCAGCTAGGCTATCCACTGATCTGCTCAGCTAGGCTATCCACTAATCTACTTAGCTAGGCTCTCCATTGATTTTCTCAACTAGGCTATCCACTAATCTGCTCATCTAGGCTATCCACTGATCTACTCAGCTAGGCTATCCACTGATATACTTAGCTAGGCAATCCACTGATCTACTCAGCTAGGCTATCTATTGATCTGATCAGCTAAGATCTCCATCGATCTTCTCAGCAAGGCTATCCTAATCTGCTCAGGTGGGTTGTCCTAATCTACTCAGGTGAGCTCCACTAATATGCTCAGCTAGGCAACTAGTGTTGATATATTTTTCTATTTTTGTCTTTTTCTGTCATTGCTCTCAACTCTACCTCAAAGCCTTCTCATAAGGCTCAAACAATCCTGCTCAAATGCTATCCCAAATATTTCCTCAAAGCCTTCACAAAAGGCTCAAACAATCCTGCTCAAATGTTATCCCAAATTTTTTCTCAAAGCCTCCACAAAAGGCTCAAAAAATCCTACTCAAATACTGTCCCAAATCTGTTCTCAAAGCCTTCACAAAAGGCTCAAACAATCCTACTCAAATACTATCCCAAATATGTCCTCAAAGCCTTCATAAAAGACTCAAATAATCCTGCTAAAATTTTGTTCCAAATATGTCCACAAATCTATCCCAAAAGCCTTCTCAAAGGCTTAACCAACTATACACAAAATTTGTCTCAAATATGTCCATAAATTCTATTCCAAAAGCCTTCCCAAAGGCTCAACCAATGACTCTCAAGTAGCACTCAAATATCAACCATAAATCAATGAAGGCAAGGATCAATGATGAACTCAATAATGGATAACAAATGAATGATGATAATACTCAATAATGTGCTCAACAATGAATGGCAATGTACTCTTCAATGGATGACAACAATGATCCACAATGATCTCAATAATGTATGACAAATGATATCTCAAATGGATGAAAACAATGATCAACTATGTACTCTCAAATGTATGACAAATGAGCTATCTAATGAAAACCTCTCCAAGAAATAACAATGAGGAATTTGACCAACCAAGGACAATTTCCACAAGTGACAGCAATAGGTTCTCAATAATATCTTCCTCATGCAATTTCAATAAGCTCTCAAGAAACAAGCACAACTCCCTCAAGCAAAGAGCTCTCAAATAGCCAACAATGATATCCTCAAATGAAAGGCAAATGTATCCATAAGTGACAAGAAAATGATCTCCTCAATGGTCTCAAATAGTGGCAATGTACTCAACAAGTAACCAAAAATAATATCCTCAAAGCAATAGAAAAATTCTCCTCAATAATGGAAATAATCTCAATGAACTCCACTAAAGATATAATGGAACTCAAGTATCAATTTTATCCATAAAATTGATTTTCTAATCCATCCACTTCCTCTCAATAGCCAAGGCACATAATCAAGTAATTTTTCTTCAACTTCAAACCCTAACTCATGTGCATGTCTTCTAACTCAAGGTAGCAATTAACTAGGTCTCAATTTCCTAGTTTAATTTCATAATTAAATCATGCACTAGGACATATAACAAGTTCAACACTTTTCAACCTTATGACTCCCTAATTTCATTAACACATACAAAAAGCACCTATGCTTTTATTTTTAATTCCACACCTTATAACTCCACATACAACAATCACAAATATTTAACTTCACACCTTATAACTCCCTAAACACATACAACAATCATTTATTTTCACTATATACCTTATGACTCCCTAGTTATAATAGAAATGATTTTCAATGCAACAAAACTTTGGCAATATAAAATATTACCATGCGCTGGATGATGAGTCCTAGAATTGCCTATATTTTTGTTTGAGTCTTAGCAGATATTATGTGGTGATATATTAGGAATTGTATGTTTTTATCAATGATTATGTATTTATTTAATGATATTATGCGTATTATCTGATTTGTGTGTTTTAGTGTGTTTTTGTGGAGATATTGTTGATTTTGTTAGATTTAATCAGTCGAGGTCTTTTTCTGGACTTGGCAGTTTGTTTACTATAGAACTGATGCATAATGGATAGGCACCTTCCTCTTCCAGGAAGGCACCAGAAGAAGGTAGGCGCCTTCCCCTTCCAGGAAGGCACCAATTGAAGATAGGTGCCTTCCTCTTCCAGGAAGGCGCCAATTGAAGGTAGGCACCTTCAGCAAAGGAAGGTGCCTCTATTTTTGCACGTTGACCTGATCAAACATGAT
This sequence comes from Wollemia nobilis, assembly GCA_028583015.1. NCBI lineage: Eukaryota > Viridiplantae > Streptophyta > Pinopsida > Araucariales > Araucariaceae > Wollemia > Wollemia nobilis. The sequence continues at coordinate 8,652,158 of JAQPPZ010002969.1, read as the reverse complement.
GCAAGGGATAATAAATGGTGCAGTTAAAACTCCACGCCACACAAGATATTTGCAGGAGTTGTGCCGCCCATGCCAAGTGAATCATGAGCCAATTACGGAACACCCCAATATTAGGAACAAAGCCAGTTTTCGGTAGATGATGGCCGAAGCTTACCAGATTTTCATCGTCAAGTCTGGAATAGATCGATGGTTGTAACCAAGTTGTAACAGAAGACCTGTGTGTGTGCTATATAAACACACACAGACCTCTCTGAAAATATAGAATATAGAATATAGAATATAGAATATGGAATATAGAATATAGAATATAGAATATAGAGTATAGAATATAGAATATAGAACATATAGCAATTGTATAGAAGGTATAGAATACACATTGTAATTATTTGATTGCATAATAAATTCTAAAAGTTCCTAAAGCGTGTTCAAATTGGGAGGGATCTGCTGGAGATTGGGCCCACTCCAAGACAATATTCTTCCCCTTATTTTCTATTCTTTGTAGATTTCATGCGTTCATAGTTTTATTTCCTATATTTATGTTTTTTTATTGTAGTAGGTTTGATTATTTCTTAGATGAACGTATGAATGCTTTCTTTCTAAAGATTTAATTGTTCATACACATTTTATTGAGGAGTGCATGAGATATTGACAACCTTTTGAACACCCCCCAATAGTAGAGTTAGAAGGACTCATCTCAAGGTGGTATTGTGAATGATCCTGTAAGATATCCTTCAAAAGTTTACGAATCCTTGGTTGATAATTAATGATCAGGAAAGTGACAAAATAGATAAAAAGTTAACCTTGTTTGGCCCGCAACATTTTTGGAATCATTGCCATGGAAGTGTCTTTTAGATCCATTCCAATATTCGAAACCTTCTACCTAAATTTGTATGAGTTCTTCGAGAAGAAGAGGACCTAACGGTCGATTCATAAAACAAATATCTTTAGAACTAGAGTCTCCTGACTTGCAACCAACAATCCACTGGAGTGAGGATCAACACTTTGAATGAAGTGCTTCCTCATCCCATGTACTTGAGGAAGAACGAATAGTTACAAACTCATTTTTTAAAAGAACACCCCTAGAAAAAGCCTTGTTGTAGAAAGTTGTGCAATATTAGATAATAAATCCATATAATCTTAGCACTTTGACTCAGAAAGTTTTAAACGACCATAAGGCCATAAGTGTTGCATTTGAGACCACATTTCCTAAAAAAATGGCTGACACAGAAGAAGTCTCATCTGGATTTAGCTTCCCGATTGACGAAGGATTAGGAACACAAAGATGAAAAACATATCCCTTGCTCATCTCCCTACCTTCAGAGGATACCCGATCGAAGACCCTGACCTATTCTTATTCAAGTTTGATGTTTTGTATAGGTCTGTGGATTACAAATTAGATACACAAAAGCTGAAACTCTTCCCTTCTACACTGGATGATGCAGCTCTACGGTGGTTCATCGGTCTAGGAGAAAAGCACATAGTGACATGGGATCAAATGAAGAAGCTATTTCAAGAGCAATACCAAGATTTTGGGAGAGTAAGATATTCCAGAGAAGAAGTCCTGAGCATGACTTAAAAATAGGATGAGTCTCTCGAGGAGTACTGGGATAGATTTAATTTTAATCTTCAATGATCTCCCCATGCAAAGCTATTCGATAAGTCCCTCAAAAGCATATTCTTGAGGGGACTTAATAATGAATCATTAGAGGCTCTTAATATGATTTTTGGAGGTGATGTCTACCAACACGATATGGAAGATATCTGGAAACTTTGTCGGAATTACTCAAGAAGAAGAGGCAATACCACTTCTAGAAGCATCAAAGCGACTGCTTCGGTGATAAAGATAGAACTTGGAAATATGCTGGAAGATATGAAAAGTGAGATGCTCTCTTCTCTAGCATTGCAGATGGACACATTGCTGTTATAGAAGAAGAAATAAGAGAATGAGGCAGCATTAACCTATTTGCTCAAAATGCAGAGGAAAGCATGCAAAGAACGCATTCCCAAAGAACAATATTAGAGTATGTGCAGTATGCAAACTGAATCATAAGACTCGATTGTGCCCAAAGTTGCCTAGCAACTAGGAGGAGGCTGAGACATTGAAAGCCTATTTCATAGGTAACCGAAAGATTTGGCCACAACCCCCTGTGGGGAGTATGCCAGATGGAATGTCACAATATGGAGGAATGCCATACATATCACAAGGTCCACCTCAACTATCCAACATGGGATGGTGGGGTCATCACCTTGGTCCAACATATCCCCAGGAGTGGCATTCATGAATCAACAACCCTAGATGCAGTACCAATATCTAGGGAAATAGTGGAGAGGCCACACACCATGGAATCTGGCCCCACAAAATGTAGTGCAAACTCAACCCCATCAAAAATTATCGGCTCTACTAGCAGTGAGACTTGCATAGCTACCAGCACAATCGATGACTAATCCAAACAACAGAGTAAATCAACCGACATACAACATCGAAGGTGAGATGTATCCTATGTACAATATTCAACTTAGGTCAGGTAGGTAGTTAGGAGTAGAAACACCTCCATTGGTAGAATATGAGGAAGAAGAAGAAGAAACACCTCTTGTGGAAGAGGTGATAGAGGAAATAGCTAAGAGAGCAAAGGCTCCATTCCCTTATCGGCTACAAGAACAGAAGAAACAAAAGCATTCAGAGTTTGATATTCTATCAAGTCTGAATAACCTCATAGTGATGATACCACTGTTTCAAGGCATTCGAGATGTTCCAATATACATCAAGGCAATAAGAGAAATGTTCTTGAGGAAGCTAGGGCAGAAAGCAACCTAGACTATCAATGTCATGGGTAAATTAGCGGACTTGATGATGGGCAAGATATGTCATCCCAAGTACGTGGATCTAGGCAGTCCAGTACTAACTATAAAAATCAAAGGGCATTCCTTGTTTAATATGTTGGTCGATCTTAGAGCAGCCATCTATGTAATGCCTCAAGAAACCATGCAGATGCTACAACTCACAAACCTGAGACCCACCATGACAGTGCTATAATTAGCTGACCGATTGAAAATAGCACCAGAGGAAATGCTAGAGGATGTAATAGTGAGAGTTAGCACTTGGGAATACCTAGGTGATTTCCTGGTCTTGCAGTCCAAGACTAGGCTGGGTGGCTACCTGCTCATTTTGGGGAGACCATGACTAGCAACAGCCGATGCCTACATCAACTGCCAGGATGGGCTGATGACCATATTCGATGGCCAAAACGTCAAGAGATTGACCATTTCACCCCCCGCACAGTCTATCAACCCATTGGGAGAAGATACATTACCCAGGCATAATTATCAGGAGCTATCCATAATATATCTAGTAATGGTGTTAAATGAGCAGAGGTAGAAGATGAGAACGGAGCTATTGTAGAATTCCTCCATGGAGAGTCCTCTACCAGCACACCTAGATCACCATTGGCTGGCACTCATGATCATCACATCCAGCAGATAATTGTTGGGCCAGGAAGGACATTGAATGTTAGTAGTGGGTTGACTCCTACACAGCTGGCAAAAGTAGAAGAACTCCTGGTAAGACACCAACAGGCATTTTCATGGGACTACTTAGACATGAAGGGTATTCACCCAAAAATATGCACTCATATAATATACCTTGATGAGCAAGCGACTCCAAGCAGGCAAACATAGAGGATAATGAACCCTACAATGAATGACATTATCAAAACATAGTTACAGAAACTCTTGGCTGTCGGATTCATCTATCCAATTTTTGACAATGAGTGGGTGTCACCACTTGTGGTAGTCCCTAAGAAAAATGGGAAATGGTGAATTTGCGTGAACTACAGAGTGCTGAATAAAGCAACTAAAAAAGACCACTTCCCACTCCCATTCATTCATCAAGTCTTGGATACACTTTCGAGATGAAAGTACTTCTCCTTCCTGGATGGGTTCAGTGGATACAATCAGATCCAAATAGGAGGAGAGGATCAGGATAAAAAAATGTTCACCTACCCATGGGGAATGTTTTCTTACCAGGTATTACCCTTTGGGTTATGCAACACACTGGCCACCTTTCATAGGGTGGTTCTTAGCATATTTTTGAACATGATAGGAGAAGCGATCGAAGTATACATGGATGACTTCACCGTTTATGGAGAGACCTTTGAAGAAGCAATGCTAAACCTAGAGAAAGTGCTCGAAAGAAGCAAGGAGAACAATTTTTCCTTGAGCAATGAAAAATGCTTCATGATGATGCAAGAAGGCATCATGCTAGGACACCATATCTCTGCAGTACGACTAAAAGTTGATAGAAGGAAGATTGAGGTCATCAAAGACCTAACCAGCCCCAAGACGCAAAAAGAAGTGATGATTTTCCTTGGATCTTTCAGGTACTATCGGTGATTTATCGTCGATTTCAACAAGATTGCAAAACAACTGCACACTCTATTTTCTAAGGATGTAGAGTTCAACTGGATGAAAGATTGCTAAGAAGCTTTTCAATTTCTTAAGGAGAAGATGATAACTACACCAGTTTTAATAGGACCAGATTGGGCCATACCCTTCCAAATTTATTGTGATGCATCCAATAATGTGATTGGATTGGTCCTGGGATAGAAATATGGCAAATATTTCTACGCCATCTATTACATCAGTAAAAACTTGGCAGGAGCTAAGCTCAATTATACGGTAACAGAAAAGGAGTTTCTTGCAGTGGTGCATGCCATAAAAAAATTTTGCCATTACATCATTGGCTATAAGGTGTTCATCCATACGGACCATGCAGCCATCAGATACCTGATGAGTAAGTCGGATATTGGTGGGAGAGTGGTTAGGTGGCTCCTACTGTTGCAAGAATTTGATATCACCATAGTTGACAAACTAGGCAAGGACAATGTGGTAGCAGACTTCCTATCCAGGTTGACACCAACAGACTATACGATAGTGGAAGACCAATTTTTGGATGAACACTTATTTACCATCGGTGAGAAAATCCCGTGGTATGCATACATAGCCAATTACTTGGCCACTGGTAGAACCTGACCTGCTCTCTCATACCAGAAAAAGCAGAGGGTGATAGAGAAAAGCGCACCCCACCTATGGATTGATGGCCTCTTGTTCAAAATAGGATGTGACCAAATCATAAGGAGGTGCATGGCAGAGCAGGAATTCTAAGATATACTCAAATCCTATCACGATGAACCTTGCAGAGGACACTTTGCAAGGAAATGAACTACATATAAATTTCTATAGGCTGGGTATTTCTGGCCTAACCTATTCAAAGATACAGTCACGTATGTTAGCAAGTATGATTAGTACCAAAGGATGGATAGACCAACCCATCGTGATGAAATGTCCCTCCAGCCTCAAGTACACCTAGAACCCTTTGATAAGTGGGGTATGGATTTTGTGGGGCCAATTAACCTACCTTCAATAGGGAAGAGGTTTATCTTAGTCTGCACAGACTATGTCACCAAGTGGGTTGAAGTCCAGGCACTGAAATATTCAAAAGAAAGAACAGTTGTTGATTTTCTATTTTCTCACATTTTTACACGTTTCGAGGTCCCTAGGGAAATAACAATGGACCAAGGACCTCAGTTCACTTCAAAGTTGATTGAGGAGCTAATGGAGCAATACAAAATTTGACACAATAAGACTACACCCTACCATCTGCAAGCAAACGGGCAAGTGAAAGTAACAAATAGGGAGATTGAGAATATCCTGACAAAGATCATGCAACAACGCAGAAAGGATTGGGCTACATAGCTACTAGATGCAGTATGGGCGTACAACACTACATGAAAGTCTACCACAGGTTTCACACCCTTTCTACTGGTCTATGGGAAGAATGCAATGATGCCCATTGAGTTTGAGATTAAGACATTAAGAACAACTTTAGAATTGAATTTGAGCCTGGATGATGCTCAAAAAGAAGGGATTCGACAGCTGGATCAACTAGATGAAATCTGAATGGATGCTTTGTAGAATATGGAAGTCACACATAAGCAAAGGAAACGGTGGCATGATCGCCACATAAAACTGAAGCAGTTCAAAGAAGGAGAATGGGTACTATTGTATGATTCCCGGTTCTAGGAAAGTAAGGGAAAGCTTATGTAGATATGGATGAGACTATATGAGGTGGTATAACTCATTAAGAATGGAGTTGTGCATGTTAGAACTATTGACGATAGCAATGTTCTATTGAATGTCAATGGCCACTGACTGCGTCCCTATAACACGTCCAAAAATGTACTGGTGGGATCTAGAACAGGCATGGGGGAGACCTCATCCTCGTGAATCTGGATCCAAACTCTCAACAAAATAGAATGGTGGGCATGAAAATGATCACAAAAAAAAAATAGTAGATAGGTGTAAATAATTTTCTTATAGCATGTTTTATTTTTTAGGGACAACGTCTGCATGCAAGCTATAGGCATCCTGGCCATAGGGCCTAACAGGCATGAAAAGCGTCTAACTGCCCACATTTTTCTTTTATTTTGTTTGTTTTTTATAGGTGGAGGAACTGATAGTTCGACGAATAGGCATATGGGACACTAGGCCTGGTTCGGCTCAGCACCTCGACGTCGGAACTAATAGAATAAAAGTAGGCATGAAGTCATCCCGAGGAGTCCTGATCACCTTTCCCAGTAAAATACGACATGGCTATCGATAAAATAAGGCACCTTCCTCTTCCAAGAAGGCACCCTGTGTAAATAAGGTGCCTTCCCTCGCTAGAAGGTGTCCCTCAATAAGGCGCCTTCAGCCACCAAGAAGGCACCTACCAAAAGAAGGTGCCTTCCTCTCCCAAGAAGGCACCCAATGTGAATAAGATGCCTTCCACTGCCGAAAGACGCCCCGCCGAAATAAGAATGTGCTAAAAAAAAAGAGAGTAGGGGAGAACCTTCCTCATCATGAAGGCACATCCTACAACAACAACAAAAAAACAAAAAAAAATCAAATCGGAGCACCCTCCTTTTTGGGTGCATGAGCCTCAAGGGTGCCTTCCTTACCCAGGAAGGCACATGCATTTCAAAGTGCCTTCCATACCAGGAAGGTGCATTCGACCATCAGGTGCCTTCCACACTAGGAAGGCACATTTATACAGAAGGGTGCCTTCCTCTCCCAGGAAGGCACACGTGTCCTTAAGGGTGCCTTCCTCTCCCAGGAAGGCACACGTGTCCTTAAGGGTGCCTTCCTCTTCCAGGAAGGTGCATTCATTAAAGGTGCCTTCCCTCATCGGAAGGCACATTCACGACTATATCAGGAAGTTAGCCCATTAGGTGCCTTACACATCGAGAATGCACCATAATAGGCACCTTCTACATCAAGAAGGTATCGAAGCAGGCGCCTTTCGTATGCAGCTAATGATCAAGTTTCACACGTGCCTCAATCATCATGCGACACATGGTACAAATTTATCTCCAAGAGCATGTAAGTAGAATCCACCCCAATCAAAGCAAATATCAGATAATTATGGGGTGAAATTGATGCACGTTCCAACAACAATCAATTTTTCTGGTTTGTCTTCAACACCTGTCATCAAAGCAACTCAACAACATAATCCGCACCAATAAGGTACCCATCCCCCATAAAGAATCAACGAATCGATGATCCCCATGACACATGAGGCATCCAATCAGGTACGTGCATACTCTACTTAGATTTATATGTAATCATTGTTAAAATATATGAGTACCAAAATATCACCACCATAAAACAAAAAAAATCATACACCCCCCATGGCCAATCGTGCCAATATGTACCTCGAAAGGCATGCCTAGCAAGGATTGGGAGTTAGTTGTTCGGCACCCTCCTTATAAGGAAGGTGCCTCCCTAAGAAAGAAAAGAAGAGAAATAGTAGCTTGTAGGAAGGCACCATGGGAGGTCGATCAAAGAATCATTCGATAAAAAATAATGAGTCGAGCAGCATAGATGGGATCAAGATGGCGGTGAGAGCCCAATTTTAGGTAGAGGGATAGCTCAAATACTATGCCCTGGTTAGCCAAAACTAGGATGCAGATGCAACAAGAGAGTTTTTTGCTTCCTTAAGGGGAGATTCTTCTCATGTGTGGGGGATGGCAATTCTAGTCACCCCATAATACATCTCAGAGGTGATTGGCTTACCCCTGACAGGTGAATGTGTGTACAAGAGCGAGACGTTGAAATCCTGCACTAAATAGCTACTGCTTGGAAAGAATCTATAGATAGATAGATATGGGCTGATCAAAAGCACCCTCCTTGTAAATTTATAGGAGATATTCGAGTAGGTTGCTCGATTCTTCACTTACACTGGGAAATATAGCCACCTGCACGTCCACCATGTGCAGTTTTTGAACCACTTGGTGCATGGAAGAAGAATTAATGTGCCCTTCTACCTGGTGCAAACCCTTAAGGAAGAAATTGCATGATATCAGAAGTTAGCACCTATAACTTTGGTCCACCATGGGCTCATATCAGCACTGGCTCGCCATGCAGAGGCGCAGAGACAGGACCCTAATGCAGGAGAAGATGGAGGCCAAGCAATGGAAGTTGTCGAGGTAGGGCAAGTAGCAAAAAGTATTGCAATGCAAGTAGGAGAAATCCATACAAGAGAAGTAGGGGATATCAGGCCTCCAGTGTCGAATGAATGCATAGAAGAGAGAGGACACTCCCCTATGCCCGAACATGAAGATATAGGGGCACAACTCGCCAGCAGCGCGACCGAGTCGCAGCAGCCAAAATTGGCCCCCAGGAGAAAGTGCCTATGATGAATCCTCTCCTCATAGGAAGTGTAAGAAGACTCAGAGGTTGGGGCTACAACATAGACCCTACAGGAATTGACGAACCAAGACCCACGAGAAAGAGAAACCCCCAGGGGAAACAGTGAGATTGACTTGGCCCTAGAGGAAGCATTAGACTGGAAAACCAACTATTGTATGGCCCAAAAAATGTTGGAGGATTGCCAAAGTAGTTAGATAGGTGAGCTGGAATATTAGGCAAAAAAAATTGCCCATATTGAGCAGTTTATTCAACAAATACAAAAAGAAAACCAAGAATTGAAGGCAGGGTGAGCAGAAAGGAAGGATGCATCAACCCAGACTGACTGGGTGATGGAGGTTTTGACAAATTCTCCCACTTCCAGAGAGTGAGTAGTCTTTGTGGGAGAGTTCCAATCAGATTCCCAGTAGAACAACCTAGAGGTAGGGGAACGGTCCTCTATTTTGAGATCCAAGAGCACAAGAGCCCTGCAGATCCCCATATTATTGACCTAACTGACTCAGATCAGCCCCTGTAGATAGATATGGAACTCAAGGAAGAACCTGCTAAACCTATAGGAGAAGAAGTTGAAACATTAGCAGCAGTGGGGACAGTAGAGTAGGTCCCCAACAATGAAAGAATTGCCGCCAAAGAGCCCTATGATCGATTTATTGTAGTTCCTGCATAGGCCACAGCCAAAAGGCCTAGGACTGCTCGAAAGAAGGCCAAGGAGGCTATCATAGATCCGAAAGATGATGACTAGGATATGCATCCATTTGTTGATAGGAAGAAAGTGTTTGAACGACTGCGTAGAGCGGTGAGGGTAGCTAAGCAGGGGATAAAATCCTTTTCGAGGGTCTGAGGAACCTTTGGCATTAGTATTGATCTGGCACATAGGAGTAAATTTTGGAAAATTTACGGCTCAGCCCCAGGGTGACCCTCAAAAATAAGGAAATGGTTAGAGATATGGGGGATATTCAGCCCAAATTCAGAGGTTGCAGCTAAGGTCGAGGAAGATCTAAGGCCTGATCCTGAGGAGGCTAGAACATATAAGGCCCAAGTGGTTCGTCAAAGGGGAAGTGATTCAGATATCCCCCTTGCAGTTCCTAGGATCGAATAAACTGACCTGTGGTAGGCTGTAGAAGCAGCATTTTAGGCAAGGACACCCACAGTAGTCATGTCGGCCCCAATAGCAGCCAAAACAAGGAGAGCAGATTAGAAAAAATCAATAGCAACAGGAACGTCCAGATACAAGCGATGACTAGAGTGCCTACGGTTTTGATGCCATGAGGGCATGGCATATGTTAGGCATGGGGGGATGATGAGTCCCAGAATTACCTATATTTTTGTATGAGTCTTAGCAGATATTATGCGATGATATATTAGGAATTGTATGTTTTTATCAATGATTATGTATTTATTTAATGAGATTATGTGTATTATCTGATTTGTGTGTTTTAGTGTGTTTCTCTGGAGATATTGTTGATTTTGTCAGATTTAATTAGTCGAGGTATTTTTCATGGACCTGAAACTTTGTTTACTATGGAACTAATGCATAATGGATAGCTGCCTTCCTCTTCCAGGAAGGCGCTAGAAGAAGGTAGGCGCCTTCCCCTTCTAGGAAGATGTGAATTGAAGATAGGCACCTTCCTCTTCCAGGAAGGTGCCTCTATTTTTGCACATTGACCAGATCAAACATGATGCGGGTGATAATAAATGGTGCAGTTACAACTCCATGCCACACAGGATATTTGTGGGAGTTGTGCCGCCCATGCCAAGTGAAGCATGAGCCAATTACGGAACACCCCAATATTAGGAACAAAGCCAATTTTTGGTAGATGACGGTCGAAGCTTACCAGATTGTCGTCATCGAGTCTAGAATAGACTGATGGTTGTAACTAATTTGTAACAAAAGACCTATGCGTGTGCTATATAAACACACACAGACCTCTATGAAAATATAGAATATAGAATATAGAACATATAACAATTGTATAGAAGGTATATAATACACATTGTAATTTTTTGATTGCATAATAAAGTCTACAAGTTCCTAAAGCGTGTTCATGTTGGGAGGGATCTGCTGGAGCTTGGGCCCACTCCAAGAAAATATTCTTCCCCTTATTTTCTATGCTTTGTAGATTTCATGCTTTCATAGTTTCATTTCCTGTATTTGTGTTTTATTATTGTAGTAGATTTGATTATTTCTTAGATGCATGTATGAATTTTTTATTTCTGAATATTTAATTATTCATACGCATTTTATTGAGGAGTGCATGAGAGATTAAAAACCTTTTGAACACCCCCCAGTAGTAGAGTTAGAAGTACTCATCTCAAGGTGGTATTGTGAATGATCCTGTAAGAGATCCTTTGAAAGTTTACGAATCCCTGGTTGATAATTAATGATCGGGAAAGTAAAAAAATAGATAGAAAGTTAACCTTTTTTGGACCGCAAAACTGGAGATAAATACCTTTTTAAAAAAAATTTATCCTTCGTAACCTTCGAAATCGTTAATGCCTTTACCAAAATAAATGCACCTTCATCACCTTTGAAATCATTAATGCTTTTCCAAAAATCAAGGTGCCTTCACACCTTCGTAGGAGTAAAATTATATTCCTCTTGTCTAGAACTATGAGGTGCTTACCACGTAGGTTCCAGCTTATGTTTAGATTTAATCCCAAACACCCAACTTCACCTGCGCTTAAATCTAAAACTCAATTTTACTTAGCAAAATACTTTGCCCTTGGCAGGATTCAAATAGTGAACCTGCCTTGTGCAAAGTTCGTGCACTACCAACTGCACTAAGGAGTCCTCCATGACGTCACTTTCCCATGTTGTTTAATTGAACTTGCTCTCAAATCAAAAGTTATTTATCCTTCTTTCTTCTTTGCTCCCCTTTCGATGACTCTCTCTCATGCGCTATATCAAGTCTCCTATCTTAAATAAAAAAAGGTTTTTCACCTTTTATTTATATGCACCTCCATGCCTTCAAATGACATCGATGAACTTTATTAATCTCCCCAACCTTTGCACGTCGGTGGATAATGTAATTCAACTTTAGACCTTAGAATTATTAAATAAAAATTTAATAATTCACCTCTTAAATTTGAATTGGGATATCTCCTTCATTCTTTTGAATTTCTCCATGAAACTTTTTGTGCCTAGGTTTTATTGGAAACCCTTTTCATCCATCATAATTTGGAGAAGTCTTAGCATAGTGGTTTTAATGAAAAACCCTTTCCAATGGTTTTAATGAAAACCCTTTCCGTTAGTTTTAATAAAAAACCTTTCCATTGGTTTTAATAAAAACCCTTGTCGTTGGTTTTAATAAAAACCTTTACCATTGGTTTTAATAAAAACCATTAATATAATATTTAAAAAATTAAATATTATATGCCTCTTGTGCCAGGAAACCTTGTATATATCCTTGCTCTCCAAAGTATCATAAATTATTATTTATGAAGTGCTTTTGCCACCAAAACTCAATGTGATCCATGTTACATCCATGACAACACAAAATAACTCAAATTGCCAAAAATATCCCCCTTTGTCATTGATGGCAATACCTCTAATGCAAATCATCACAATCACTACAAAAGCCATATTTGAAAATCAAAGCTAGTCCCCCTAACTCAATACTCTCTATGGAGGTTGCTCCCCCTATCTCAATGTTCTCTTTGGAGGTCGCTCCCCCTATCTCAATGCTCTCTTTGGAGGCTGCTGCCCCTAACTCAATGCTCTCCCCCTTACTCAAATCTCTCCCCCTTTGACATCAATGGCAAAAGGGACACCTATGGGGCTAAAATATATGACTCTTAAGCTTAGCCCCCCTAACACATTCTCTCTTGGTAGAAGTACTTTTACTCCTAATTGTTCTCTCAAATGCTCAAATATTTCTCTTGGTAATGGTTTTGTAAATATGTCTACAATCTGATAGTTTGTAGGAACATATTCCAATATTACTTGTTCTATAACCTGCTCTCTCAAAAAGTGATACTTGATTGGAATGTGCTTTGTTCTAGTATGCATTACTATATTCTTCGAGATACTTATAGCACTAGTATTATCACACAGAATATGAATGGGATGATCATATTCTATACTAAAATATTTGAGAGTTTGTTTCATCCATAACACCTATGAACAACATGCTACCACTGCAATATATTCTACCTCTACTGTGGAAAGTGACACTGATAGTTGTTTCTTGCTTAGCCAGGAAACTAGGAAATCACCAAGAAAGAATGCTCCTCCGCTTGTGCTTTTTCTATCATCAATACTTCCTACCCAATATGCATTTGTATATGTTGTGAGAGTGAACTTACTACTTCTAGGATACCATAGACCATACTCCATTGTTCCTTTGAGATATCTGAGTATTATTTTCACTTTTGTCACATGTGATTCTTTTGGAGCTGCTTGAAACCTTCCCACTAAACCAACTGCCTGCATTATATCTGGTCTTGTAGTTGTAACATATAACATGCTACCAATCATAGATATGTATAATGTTTGATTTGCATCAAGAGATTCATCATATTTGCTTAGCTTGCACCCTGTAACCATTGGAGTACTAACTGGCTTACTATCTTCCATTTTAAATTTCTTCAACATCTATTTTATATACTTTGTTTGTGAAATAAATATCCCTTCTTCTAATTGTGAAATCCGTAGTCCAAGAAAAAAGGTTAATTCACCAAGAATGGACATATCAAACTCATTAGTCATGTTTCTTGCAAATTATTGACACATTTTGTCATTGCTACCCCCAAAGATAATATCATCCATATAAACTTCCACAATCATCAAATAATTTCCCTTATTTTTAATATACAAATTGCTATCAACTGTTCCATTTCTGAAACCTTGATCTCAAATATATTTATCCAATATTGAATACCATGCTCTGGGAGCTTACTTTAAGCCATAAGAGCCTTTTTAAATATGCATACATAATCTGGCTCATCTGCTTGATCAAACCCATCTGGTTGTTCAATGTAAACTTCTTCTTCTAAGTGACCATTTAGAAATGCTGATTTGACATCCATATGATATACCTTGAAATTCTTGTAACTTGAAAGTGCCAAAAACATCCGTATAGCTTCCAATATTGCAACTGGTGCAAAGGTCTCATTAAAATAAATTCCCTCTACTTGTGCATATCCTTTACACACCAATCTTACCTTGTTTTTGATGACTTGGCCATCTTCATTTAGTTTTTTCTTGTAGACTCATTTAGTACCAATTACATTTTTTCCTTTTGGTCATGGAACTAGTTCCCAAGTCTTACTTTTTTCAATCTGATCTAGTCCTTCCTTCATTGCTTTAATCCAACATTCATCACTTTCTATCTCTCTAAAATCCGTTGGTTATATCTTGGATAGTAGTGAAACATTTTCTTGTTCTATTGAGCCTCTGATTCCTCTTCTTTTCCGTTTTACATCAGGGCTACCAATGATCAAGTCCTCTGGATAATTTTTCTGAATATAGCTTGATGAAGTTTTGGAAGGTATATTTTACAAATCTTCTTCATCTGAATCTTCACCCATTTTTTCCTGACAACTTTCTTCTTCTTCAAGAATATCTTCCTGATATGGCTCATTTATTCATGTTATTTCATCAACTCTAACATTTATACTTTCCACCATGGTGTGTGTTATTTTATTGTAGCATCTGTAGTCCTTACTCTTTGTAGAGTATCCAAGAAAAATACCTTCATCACATCTAGGATCAAACTTGCCCAAGTCCTTATCCTCTCTTTTGATATAGCATTTACTTCCAAAATTTTTGAAGTAGTTTACCGTGGGAGGTCTTCCTTTCCAAAACTCATATGGATTCTTATGATGCTTCGTTCTAACTTGAGATCTATTCATAACATGGATTATTGTATTGATTGCTTCCTTCCAAAACCCATCTAATATTCTTGATTCATTTAGCATTGCTCTGGCCATATTCTCAAGAATTCTATTCTTTCTTTCTACTAATCCATTTTTCTAAGGAGTCCTTATTGCTATGTATTATCTTTTGATTCGATGTTCTACACAAAACTCAATGAACTCTTTAGATATGAATTCTCCTCCTCTATATGATTGTAAACACTTGATCTTCTTTCCTATTTCATTTTCTATCATTTCTTTGAATACTTTGAAATGCTCAAATGTCTCTGATTTCTCTTTTAGAAAAATAACCCAAGTCATTTTAGTTCTCATAGGACCACATAAATCAGTATGAATCAATTCTAGAACCTTGGAAGAGGAATATTATTTTACCTTGAAACTTGATCTTGTCTGCTTTCCATACTGGAATTGTGCACAAATTATATTTGAAGGTCTCTTTATCTTCAGTAGATATCTAACAATATTTTTGTTTCTTATCCTTACTATGTTGTCGAAGTTCAAATGACACAACCTTTTATGCCACAACCACATTTCTTCTTCTTGAGATAGAAGATATTTTTACCTTTTTATTTCGTTGAGCATGTAGAGATTGTTATTGGTTCTTCCTGCATTTGCAAAAAGCTTCCCTATTTTTGTTTCCCTGATTTTGCATCCTATAGAGGAAAAAGTAACTGTGTACCCTAGTCACAAAGCTGACTTACACTTAGTATATTGTATTTTAGACCCTCAAAATAGAGTACACCCTGTGTAGTAGTCTTTCCATCATCCAAACTTAAAGTTCCTCTCCCTTTGATCTTAGCTAAAGCATTATCACCAAATCTCATTGATCCACTATTGTTCTCTCTTAGATAAATGAATTTATTCTTATACCCAGTCATATGAATAGAGAACCCACTATCAATATATTATATGTCCATCCTGTAACCCAGTAGAATCTACCTTCAAGCTTATTAGTCTTTTCGAAGGAACCTGCTATGATACCAATTGAAGAACATAAGATTATACTCAGAGGGGGGTGAAAAGTATAGCATCTAATTTTTACTTTATTTCCAAACCAATATCAATTAGTGTCCTTAATTACAATAACTAAATATAGCAGTGTGCATTAATAACATAGATAGCAATAGTAAGCAAGTGCACAAATCACCACACACAATTGAGACACAAGATTTAACGTGGTTCCCCAATGTGGGGTAGTCCACAAGATAATCTCCTTATAATATTTCATAAAGAAATATGGATCCTTATCCTAATACAAATGATTACTTTTATTTGCTCAAATCTAGGTTGTCCTGATCTGCTCAAAGCTAGGTTGTCCCGATTTACTCAGGTGGGCTCCACTGATATGCTTAGATAGGCTCTCCACTAATCTTGTCAACTAGGCTATCCATCGATCTGCTCAGCTAGGCTATCCACTAATATGCTCAGCTAGGCTCTCCACTAATTTACTCATCTAGGCTATCCACTAATATGCTTATCTAGGCTATCCATTGAAATGCTTAGCTAGGCTCTCTATTGATCTTCTCAACTAAGCTATCCACTGATCTGCTCAGCTAGGCTATTCACTAATATGCTCGGCTAGGCTATCCATTGATCTTCTCAACTAGGCTATCAACTGATCTACTCATCTAGGCTCTCCATTGATATTCTTAGCTAGGCTATCCTAATCTGCTCAGGTGGGTTGTCCTGATATGCTTAGGTGGGCTCCATTGATATGCTCAGCTAGGCAATTGGTGTTGATAGGTTTTTCTATTTTTGTCTTGTTTATGTCACTGCTCTCAACTCTGCGTCAAATTCTTCTCATAAGTTTCAAACAATCCTGCTAAAATGTTGTCCCAAATTTGTCCTCAAAGCCTTCACAAAAGGCTTAAAAAATCCTGCTCAAATGTTTTCCCAAATATGTTCTCAAAGCCTTCACAAAAGGCTCAAATAATACTACTCAAAAAATGTCCCAAATTTGCTCTCAAAGCCTTCAAAAAAGGATCAAAAAATCCTGCTCAAATACTGTCCCAAATCTATCCTCAAAGCCTTCACAAAAGGCTCAAATAATCCTGCTCAAATGCTATCCCAAATCTGTCCACAAATCTATCCCAAAAGCCTTCTCAAAGGCTCAACCAATCATGCACAAAAGTTGTCTCAAATCCATCCAAAAATTTTGTCCCAAAAGCTCAACCAATGACTCTCAATTAGCACTCAAATCTCAACCACAAATCAATGAAGGCAAGGCTCAATGATGAACTCAACAATGGATAACAAATAAATGATGACAATACTCAACAAATAAATGATGACAATACTCAACAATGTGCTCAAAAATGAATGAAAATGTACTCTTAAATGGATGACAAGAATGATCCACAATTATCTCAACAATGTATGACAAATGATCTCTCAAATGGATGACAACAATGATCAACTATGTACTCTTCAATGTATGGCAAATGAAATCTCTAATGAAAACCTCTCCAAGAAATAACAATGAGGACTTCAACCAACCAAGTAAAATCTCCACAAGTGATAGCAATAGGTTCTCAATAATATCTTCCTCATGCAATATCAATAAGCTCTTAAGAAACAAGCACAACTCCCTCAAGAAAAGAGCTCTCAAATAGCCAACAATGGTCTCCTAAAATGAAAGGAAAATGTATCCATAAGTGACTAGAAAATGATCTCCTCAATGGTATCAAATAGTGGCAATGTACTCAACAAGTAACCAACAATAATCTCCTCAAAGCAATAGCAAAAACCTCCTCAATAATGGCAATACTCTCAATGAACTCCACTAAAGCAATAATGGAACTCAAGTATCAATTTTATCAATAAAATTGATTTTCTAATCCATCCACTTCCTCTCAATAGCAAAGGCATATAATCAAGTAATTTATCTTCAACTTCAAACCCTAACTCATGTGCATGTCTTCTAACTCAAGGTAGCAATTAACTAGGTCTCAAATTCCTAGTTTAATTTCATAATTAAATCATGCACTAGGACATATAACAAGTTCAACACTTTTCAACCTTATGACTCCCTAATTTCATTAACACATACAACAAGCACCTATGCATTTATTTTTAATTCCACACCTTATAACTCCACATACAAAAATCACAAACATTTAACTTCACACCTTATAACTCCCTAAGCACATACAACAATAATTTATTTTCAGTAAATACCTTATGACTCCCTAGTTATAATAGAAATAATTTTCAATGCACCAAAAATTTGGCAATATCAAATATTACCATGCACTGGAGATAAATGCCTTTTTACAAAATGCGTAGCCTTTGCAACCTTTGAAATTGTTAATGTCTTTGCCAAAATTAATGCACCTTCACCACCTTCGAAATCGTTAATGCTTTACCAAAAATCAATGTGCCTTCACACCTTCACAGGAGTTGAAATCTGTTCCTTTCACCTAGCACTGTGAGGTGCTTACCACGTGGGTGCCAGACCACATTAGGATTTAATCCCAAACACCCAACTTCACCTATAATCAAATATGAAACTCAATTTTACTTCCTTAGAAAAATACTTTGTCCTTGGCAGGATTCGAACAGAGAACCTACCTTGTGCAAAGTTCATGCACTACCAACTACACTAAGCATTCCTCCATGACATCACTTTCCCATGCTATTTATTTGACCTTGCTCTCAAATCGAAAGCTATTTATCCTTCTTTCTTCACTGCTCCCCTTTTGACAACTCTCTCTCATGCGTAATGTCAAGTCTCCTATCTTAAATAAACAAAGGTTTTTCACATTTTATTTATATGCACCTCCATGCCTTCGAATGATGTCGATAAACTTTATTAATCTCCCCAACCTTTGCACGTCGATGGATAATGTAATTCAACTTTAGACCTTAGAATTATTAAATAAAAATTTAATAATTCACCTCTTAACTTTGAATTGGGATATCTCCTTCATTCTTTTGAATTTCATCATGAAACTTTTTGCGCCTAGGCTTTATTGGAAAACCTTTTCATCCATCATAATTTGAAGAAGTCTTAGCATAGTGGTTTTAATGAAAAACCCTTTCCAATGGTTTTAATGAAAACCCTTTCTGTTGGTTTTAATAAAAAACCTTTCCGTCGATTTTAATAAAAACCCTTGTCATTGGTTTTAATAAAAACCTTTACCATTGGTTTTAATAAAAACCATTAATATAATATTTAAAAAATTAAATAATATATGCCTCTTGTGCCACAAACCCCTGTATATATCCTTGCTATCCAAAGTATCATAAATAATTATTTATGAAGTGCTTTTGCCACCAAAACTCAATGTGATCCATGTGACATCAATGACAACACAAACTAACTCAATTTGCCAATATAGACATAATCAAAATAGCCTAGGAAAATAATAAATAACGATATTAAAATCAGACGAAACCTTCACTCTTTTTACTTTTTTTTTATTAATTTTTTTATTCATTCAATTTATTTATTGTCTTATTATAATTATATTGCAATTTTGTTTATATATAAATACTTTTATTTATTTATTTATTTATAAAATATATATACATATAGGTATGGATATATTTTATTTTTTATTTTATTTTTATTTCAACTTAATGTATTTCAAAAGCTTGAATTGCTTGATACTCAAAAGAAACGATAAGACCAAATGAAAATCAGCATTTAAAAGTCAAAAATACACCCAAACCAACACTGACAAATATACTTTAAAAAATGAATATAAAGGACACCTAACCAAACCGGGAGCTTGGATAAAGTTGGCCAAGACTATGGGTAAGGAACCATTAAAATTATCACTTCAAAGCATACAAAATCCCTTAAAATCAAAATTAAAGGTGGGTCCCCAATTTTGGGGTATATTGTGGATCAGCCACAACAAATGATAACTCTGCTGGAAAATGCTTTGAGCATTTTAGGTGAATAACCAAATCTAAAAAAAAATAACAAAGAATAGAGAAATATAATTATTTAGCGATGTCCCAAGAATGTGGGGGTAAACAACTTTGAATAAAAACAACTAATCCATCTGCCTTTGCTTAGTGTGTGAAAAAGTGATTCATTTTGCACCTCTAAAAACCTTATGGATTCCATCATCTATTTTGCATTTAGGCTATGAAGCATGACTCATAAAAAAAATATTTTATAGATAGAGCCCTACTACCAATCAGGCATCTATAGCCCCAATAGGGTTATCTAACTCACCCTTGTGTCTTGCTTAATATTTTGTAAAGTATTTATTATAATTGAGCTGTGTCTAGATAGATCCCTACTGTTGGTCAGGTATCTAGAGCCCTTGTAGAGTTTATATAGACTTTGTGACTGATTTGATCAAGCTTTTCAATGCTCATTTTTTATCAAGCTTTACAATAATTTAAGTATTACGAGGGTTAGGAAGCATAGATATAGATCATATTGAATTTTCACCTTAATTTGCAAATCAATATAACTTTATCCTGTAGGACTTCCAAAAATACCCTTTAATGTGTGAATTACATGTGGAGCTTTAGCTAAATGTTTCATTATTCGAATATCCACCATCTTGGTCCCAAAATATGAGCATGATCACAAAATAACTCATCCCCCTTTTTTCAGGTTCACCTTCTTTCAGATTAGGTATTCCAACCTACTTAACAAAGGAACATAAAAAATAGGCAAGATACCATTAGTTAGAGACCATGAAACATCACCTCAAAACAAGGGAACAACCCAACACACAAGACTAAACACATAAACAAAAAACTAACCTAATGCAAACTTACAAGAAGGCAAAAAAAAAATCAGAAATTAAATACCAAGCACAAAAACACTAAAGCCAAATAAAACACAAAAACCAATACTATATACAAGAATATATAATAATTTACAAGGGGGTGTAAAATTTGGGCTATCATTTCCTTGTATCCCAAACATGATTAGCACATTTCAAAAGACATATAACATGATATGCACACCAAGCTTTGCAGGAATCCAACGATAACAAAATTAGTCCAAATAATAAAACAATATTCATCTTGCCTCTCTCACCCCTCCAATTTTATTTAGTTACATTAACAATCCCATAGGTGAGCTTCAAATCATTAAATTTATTAGACAATAAATAATTTTCAAATCTTTCTTGTCTATTCCTTATTGTGTCAATTTCACAATTCCATTTAAAATTTAGAATTAGGCCTTCCTTTTTAAATATGAGATCTTGAGAGCCTATTTCTAAAAATTTTAAATCTAAAGCATTTTCCATGTTTTTAGGTCAATAAAACTTATATAAAATTTTGCAATAATCTAGGATATTTATTAAATGAGTATCATTATAAGTTTTTATCCTAGATTCAATTGTTAATTGTTGATGAACTTGATCCAACAATTCAAGCACATCAACTTCTCTTTCATTCAACAAAGCAACATCATTAGTGGTGTGTGGAGAAATTAACTCAAATTCTTTATTCACCTCTAATGGTATTTCATCATTGATAACATTTGAATCCCATATATAATTAGGTAAGATTTCACCTGGAGTTTGTATGGTTGCACCTAAAAGGTGTGATTCTACCTTTTGTGCATTTTATTTTACCACAACTTGGTGAACCTTCTTAAGATTTTCTTCTTCTTCATGGGCTTCATCATCATCATTTTGTAGCATTTCTTCTTCGTCCATGACTTGTTTATTAAAGATACCAAAATTAGGCACCCAATTAAAAATATGTCCATCCTTTTCAACCCATATATCTTGTTGATCAATCAAAGCAATATTCTCTTTAAGATGAGTAGAAAATTCTAATTCTTGGCTACCCACCCGTGGAGTTTCTTCATTTGAATTTTCAAAATAATCATAAGGATTTGCACCCAAATTTTTAGTATTCTAGAACGAAGGAAAATTTTTTACCTCTTCCTCATCCAGAATAGATGAGTCATAAGGAGAATTTACCATTATTGCACATGGGTTACCATATTCTGATTGCATAGGAATTGCACAATTTTCATGCAAGATAATGGTTTCGACATCATGCTTATCAAGTGAAATAGAAATTTCATCTAGAGGGACATGAGAAAATGATAACTCTTCATACCTTTTCCAACCATTATAGGAATTATCATCTATACCTATGGGGTGCAATTCTATTGTATCTTCCTCATAACTTTCAAGTTCTTCAAGAAATTATTCTTCAAAATCTTTTTCAACCACTTCTGGTGGCTCATGTTGGATTTCTTGGTCATCCCCTTCAATGATTTCCTCTAAATTCATAGAGAAGTTTGAACAGATTTTTACTTCAATTTAATGCATATCTAGACCTTCTCCATTATCTAAGGGAGCATAACGTGGAATATCCTTGAGATTAGTATCATGAACTTGATTCCTAGGATGATTTGGAAGTGTACTTTGATGCACTTGTTTTTGTAATGGAACCATATCTCTACTTAACCTCTCGACCAACCTCTTTAGATATTTTATTTTTGACACAATATCCTTTGGTTGGGTGGTAGAAGTGGTAGGATTAGTTGGGTTGACATAAGTAGGCACAACTTGAGCACTTTTTGCTATGGATCCGTGATTGATAAAATGGTTCTCAAACCTTAATGGAGTAGTTGGATGGATAGATGTATTCATGTAAGCACAAGTGGGAGGATAAGTGGGCATGGTAGGATAAAATTGACTGTAGGGCAATGCGTTCAACATCGAATTCTATTGATCCCATGCTTGATTTATCATTGGGGTTTGATTGTAAGCCCCTAGTTGTCCTACCATAGGTAATTATTCCATCCCTACACCTTGTGGCCTTAATTGTTTTTCTACAATCATAGATTCTATGTAGGCCAAGGCAAGGGTAGTGACTAATGAATTTTTCCTAGTGAACATGACAAGAAAGGGATCCAATACCCCAAAGTATATCTGTAGAGTGGCACTTTCTAAAATAGTAAAGAGAGCAATCAATATTGCATAGAGCTTTTGAAATATCACATTGAATGTTCTCAATGGATCATTATGTTCCTTACTAAAAGAATCAAATTGATAATAAATCATGGTAGGATTTATGGGTAACCTAAACTGATTCATAAAAGTTGTTTCTAATTTGGTCCAAGACGTAATAGAGCCAACGAGTAGATTGATGTACCAATCATATGCTATGTCATCTAGGCTCAAAGGAAATAATCTACAAGCCACATCCTCATGTTTGATATTCCATATAATTAGGGTGTCCACATAGGATTGAATGTTCTACTCGACTAATATCGTACCATTGTGTTTAAAATTTGGTAAAAATTCCTCTATATTCTTAGGTATGTCATGAGCATCTCCCTCGATGTTCCAAGGATTACCATACACCCCATACCACTTTCTATTATTTGTAGTCATTTTATTAGGTCATAATGTGATTAAAAATGACAAAAACAAATTATTGTTAGCAACGTCTCACAATAAAAAAATATTCCCAAACAAGATAAACAGTTAGCATCAACCAAAAGATATGCATCAATTAAACCATGGCATCAAAAAACATTTTTCAATTTACAACAAGGTTAGCATTAAAGTGTCATCAATTAGAGAACATTGAAAGTGATCATATGTAAACAAAAGTTTGTTAGTCAATACCAATACTTTCAAACAATTCTTCCAAGTAACATGAACAATTTAGCACCTAAATAGCAATAAAGTAAACCAATTCATGCCCTCCTTCTAGCACCAAAATTTTGAGTGGTAATTTTACCCAATTGCAAAACCACACTCATCCTTAGGATTTTGATCATAAAACCCTCTCTTGCAAAGAAGTTAAAAAAAAAAAACTTCTCCAAGATTTTGCTATGTAAGCATTACACATGTGTATTTGTAATCTTGTAAAGATGTGTTAAATGAGTGCTAGAAATACCTTAGGGATTACAAGTAACTTTTAACAAGAGGCCTATGTTGCTTTATTTTATCATAATATACTAATGATTGTTCATGAAATTTAAAGCAAAACAAATGTGAATTGGCCCTCATATGACAATGATGTAAGCCTTAGTTCATTTTATATTGAAGCATTTTTTAGTAGATTTTATCTTCATTTGTTAAATAGTTTTTAAATAAGTTTTATGTTGCATTAAATCCTACTTTAAGCATGAAATAGAAGATTAAAACAATCTCTAAATGTGGATCTTAAATTATGAAAGGATTCCTTTTATGTTGTTTCAAATATGAAAATGTAATAATCTGGATGACTAACCTTGTAGCTATAGTAGCCTTTGATGTGCCTTATAAATAACCCTCTTTTAATTAAATTGATTTCTATAAAGAGGAATTAATTTATTGCTTTAAAATGATGGCCTTTGATGCAATAAAAAAATTGGACCTCTTTGATGAAATTAATTTTCATAAAGAGATGTCAATTTATTACTCTAAAATAATGGCCTTTTGAAATTCCATATAAATCACTCCCCTTCAATGAAATTGTGATTTTCATTAAGGAAAACTAATGTATTGCTTGAAAAACAAACATGCAAAGCTTGAAAATTAATTTACCTTTAAAATGCAAAATTATGAAAACCCAAAATTATAAAATGCCTAAAAAAAAACAACTTTGAATAATTTTTATAAATTTGGATTAGCTTCAAAATGAAATTGTAAATATACAAGATGAAATATTAAAACTCGTTCTATGCAAATATGTAATTGTTTTTGGAATTTTGATTTTTTTTTTTTAATTGTCGAAAATTAAAAAAAAAATGCAAAAGGGAAGGGTTAGAAAAATAAAATAAAAACAAATATGGAAATTAGACCAATATATGGAAAATAACTAAAGAGAGATACTATGAGTCAACTCTCCTATCCTGCAGAAAATACTAGATCCAAAAAACAAAAACAAGAACTAGATAAGACCTGCGAACACATTCTAAAACTGGTCAAGGCAAGAGTCTAAGGAATAAACATGCATGAAAAAATATAAACAATGCAATAGATTTAACACATAAGACATCATCACACAATCCCAATGCATGTAATGAAAAATATTCAATCAATATTTTTTATTGCATCCAAAATATATTTTTCTGCATACAAAGTGAGGATAATGTTGGCAGTAGCCAAGATACTTCACATGCATTTTCTTGTCTTCTATTCTTAAGTTTTATAGCATGTGGCAATGGAGAAAATTCCAGCCCTTGTGCCTATGCTTCGATGGATTTTTAAATATTTCTTCCCATATTTTCATTTCCTCCTCTATTTGAATTTCCTTTGCTTGATTCCCCTTTTTTCCCATGTTCATCCTCTTTCCTTAAGCCAATGTAACTGTCACCTTTAATTAATCGCTTCGTATTTAAAATCTTGGTAACATCCATTTACCACTTGTAACAACCATAACATTCCATAATTATTTGATTCAAGGCAATTTTGGGTTAACCATACAAGGTTACCTTTTTATGATATAATCAAATCGTTAAACCACGAAACACCCATGCGAATAATACTTTTCAAATGGAGTCTGTGTGCTCATCCAATTTGAATGCATGTGGCAATATTTACAGGTCCTCCTAATGCTACCACCTAAATATCAACAGATTCCTCAGTACCTTTTGTAGGCATGATGATGTTTCACTTTGTTGTAACACCATATACCCATTTATTTGAAAACTTTTTTCCTATTATACCTTCTGACATGGAATTGGACCCATCGGCTTCTACGTCGATACCAAAATATCACTTACTCAACCAGTCAATATGATGGTATTTCGGTCAGTGTATGTTGCGTTGTTTGCATCCATGGTGATAAAAGAACTCATCGACCAAGATTACTGAGGGGTCCACGTCCACGAAATCGTGACATAAAACCTATCTTCCACATTGCCATTGTGTCCTTATTTTTCCAGGGATGCCCTATCAGACTTTTAGAACTTTTTTTCACACTATCGTGCAAACACTACGTTCTCTCATGCATCGTAATGACTCATCATCCATGTATGTCTTCCCACATACTGCTACCAATATGCTCACTGTGCTCCGTTCTGTGTATCGATTGGCTATTACCTAACTATCGAGTGAATTTGGCATGCACCTCTTAGGTAACCAGAGACAATGACAACATTGCATCAACATGCTCCTCTCCCTTCACTGACTACCTCAAAGATACATTAACTATGATTCAAGTGCATGATATACCCTACGTGAATCTAAGTTACTTACCCTTATCATAAAGTCTAAATTTTGTGTGCCCTTGGGAATGGACATAATCTGCACATGCATCCTCACTCGACATTCAGTATGTCATTACCCCATCTGATGTTGGCCCTTCTTTGTCATGACTGGCTATCACTCGTGTAGACGTTGTGCACCTTGATGCACTTTTCTTACTCTAATTTTTTGAGAATACACCTAATATCTTCTCATCGTTAACATACTCAAAATCTAGATGACATTTAGTAGTTATAGTGTACATTAATCTTAGATCTGATGCTATACTTCCACTATCTGATTAATACCTTCAAACATTGCAATTCCCCTAATGAGATTGTTAGCTTCATCATGTTTTCTATATGCCCCTCTTAAACTAATGCAGAAGTATCTTTTCTATTATTTTTTCAGTACATCACATTACACAACTCTGCAACTACAAATTTCTTAAATACCTTTGCTCATCATCAGGTGATGTTGGAAAGACCTATGTCCACATAATAATTGGGTTCCTACACTGCACCCGGTAGGGTTCTCATCCACCTCAAACTTTGATTGGTCTAGGAATCATCGCCCAAGATTATATCTACATTATCATCTTTGACTTCATTCCACCTATTTTTACCAAATGGATATCTGCTCCACATTGTCATCATTGCTGCTATATCCATGGGATATGATGAAACTTTCCCATCCTCAGTATACCTTCTCTACTGTTAACATTTCTTCAATCACCTAACTCAAACTCTACCTTAGCCTTGTTGTCGATATCACCACCTACATCTACATAAATGGGTGGAAGCCATGTATGGCACTCGGGTATTACAAAAACTTGGAGGTCTTGGTTGTCTCCACGTGTAGGCATTTTCTACATTGACCACATCAAATCTGGTATCCAATATTGTTCGATCATCATTTGCCAGGTAATTGTACACACTCAAGCTCACGTACTATTGCCACACTATTATGTGGTGGTTCCTCTATGTTTTTGCATCGTGATCACACAGAATCTACCTACCCTCTATTAAAAATACAACATTCCATCATTCACCACGACAACCGTACCATCCACTATATTCGTAGTGAAATATTGATCCACTATAGACCTTCCTCCTCAACTCTGCCATCTCAACATGATGTCCACGTTGCTTGGTGAAACCTCCCTGTGGTCATCCAGGTTGTCTGGATCGAATGCTCTATGGTGTCATAGAGTTCAATTCATCCCCTGAGAGTCCACATCTTTAACAAAACTCCACGTATCTTCACCCTGCAATGTTTTTTGGTGCCTCCAACGTGCTCACAATGGTCATGCGATCTACCTCGTCATGTCTTACCATTTCATAGACACTTGACAAGAGTAGTCCCAAACACCTGCACCGATATGCTAGGGTTTTGTCTCTGGTAATCCACATCATCATTAGGGTACTTGGGTCATTACTTATCTATGAGTAGTCTTCTTGACAATCAGGCCAGTAACCACCATGTCATAGCCATATCACCATAAGCCTTTTTCCACTTCAACGGTAATCTTGTTGAGTCCATCGTTGCGTGTACCTACACCAACTAAAACAAAAATAATCAGAATAATCTAGAGAAATTATAAATCACCATATTAAAAGCAAACAAAACCTTCACTATTTTTACTTTTTTTTATTCATTCATTTATTTATTGTCTTATTATAATTATATCACAATTTTGTTATATATATATATATACTTTTATTTTTTATTTTATTTTTTATTATAAAATATATATACATATAGGTATAGATATATTTTTTATTTTTTATTTTATTTTTATTTCGATGTATTTAAAAAGCTTGAATTGCTTGATACTCAAAAGAAATGATAAGACCAAATGAAAATCAGCATTTAAAAGTCCAAAACACACCCAAACCAAAACTGACAAGAATACTTTGAAAAATGAATATAAAGAACACCTAACCAAACCGAGAGCTTGGACAAAGTTGACCAATACTATGGGTAAGGGCCCATTAAATCATCACTTCAAAGCATACAAAATCCTTTAAAACCAAAATCAAAGGTGGGTCCCCAATTTTGGGTACGTTGTGGATCAGCCACAACAGAATGAACGTAAACATTCTTTTTATATGGGATTTTGTCTCACTTTTTCCTCTTCCTCTTAACAATATTTTTAAATTTTTGTATATGTTATCTTCGGTAGTCATTTTTAGGTTTGAAATTTGAGTTTTATATATAAATAATATTAAAATATAAAATAATTTTATTTAATAAACTATATTATGATTTTATAATGTGTAATATTTATAAAATAAAATATTATAAATATAATTGTAAAAATTAAATTTTTTATTTTAAATATAATATTTATAATGTAAAGATTAAATGAGATTAATTTAAAGAGATATTTGGGTTGGTATCTTGCTAAACTATATACATATGATAGTTAAAGTTTTAATACCACCATGTGGTCATGATGTAATACAAGTAAGATCCTTTCAATGTCATACAACCAATTTAAGAAATTTTTATAACATAAAAATCAACATAAACATGACTATGAAAGTAAATTCCATTATCGATATCTAAAGTTAAAGATGAATTTATACAAATATCTTAAAGTTAAGTGAGGGATTTGGAAAAATTATTCCAACAATAAGATATTTATAGTTACATAATTCATTGTAGGATGATAAAATATTTCGACATGTATGTTGACATAAAGCATGTACGTGTTCCTTATTTGGCATATGAAACAATTGCAATTGAATCAACATGAGGTCAAATTTCATGTTATTGAGGATACTCTAAATATTCTTGGGCCCTCACCTTCAGGTTGCAATTGTGATCCTTGTATTCCCTAAATTTGTCGTCTTCCCCTCCCTACATCATTAAGGTGGCTTATCATTATGTTGCATGCATTTTTTGATTATCTAAATGTGGGTTTGATTATTTAAAACATACCATCTTGTTTTGATGTGAGAAGTATCTAATATGTATTTTCCACTTGAGATCTCCATAAGTAACCAAAACATACATGTCACACATGAACTTTAGATCTAGATAAGGATATCCATAAGGGTATTGAGAGGATCACAAAAGTTCTTATTAAAATCTCTTATCTTTTTAATGTAAACTTGACTTCTAGTTTTCAACTTCCAAATTTTTGTTGATGCCTCTCTATAAGTATGGTCACACATAAAATTATGCATGTGATCAACCCATTCTTCAAATATTTCATATTTTTTAGTAGCAGATTACAAAAGCTAGTGACTTGTCATATCATGTAAGAATAACATCTTTGTATTTCCAACTAGATTGGATAACAATAAAGTTCAAGGCTACCAAATTAGTTTTCATAATTATGGAGTCTCACTAAATAATCATCCCATTACTAAATACACAGACAATGTAGTGAACATTATTATAAGAATAAAATCTTCTTCATGCTTGTTTCATGATTCTCATTAGTCATGTTAGAATATGGAATATGGTAAAGGAGATGACACTAGCCTTTTATCAAGTGAGTTATCAAGATTTAAAAACATCGAATTAATTTTAAATATCTTTGTTAAATTTTGTTGAAGTAATGGATGAAAAAGTAAAGAAGTGAGTAATTTATAATTTTTAAAGAATGTACGAGCTATATATTATGTAATAGTCCTATAAATCAATTATTAAAATGAAATTTATATGTTAATGAATTCTAAAAAATCTATAAAATCTATATATTTTGAAGGTGTGTGCCTTTTTTATTCCACTAGCAAGAATGCTTGCTATAGTGAGAAAAATAAGAGTCTTGACATTGACAACATTTATGAGTATTAGGAGAAGTTTGGGTGATTGCTATCATAACAACTATGCAAAAAAAATATCAGAGAGCCTTTACAAAGGATATTATTGGTTGAATAATATATGCATGCAACATCTTTATTGAATTTTAAAGGCTTAGTTCCTTCTTTTAAGCTTGGTGCATTCGAATTATTCATGTTATGACTATACACAAAGATAATATTTTTTTCTTGCTTCTAATTATCTAACAAGTCCACCCTAAAGTTATTGTTGGTCACAAATCTGCCTAAGTACAAGATATTATCACTTGTGCGCCCTAGACTCGGCCAACATTGAAAGGCCGAGGGAAAGAGAAAATTCCTTCGAACCGATCTCCAGAGAGGGTTGGTTCCCTTACTAAATCCTACACTGTTGAAGACTAGAGTTGCGGGAAAGAAACTAGAAATAACGGAAAGAAAGGGAAATATGGCCACAGGCCGAAGGTGTAGGATTGGGGAAATATTAACAGCAAGAATTCCACTCAAGCATATAAATAGCATATAATAAAAGAGAGCAACAAAATTTACTTACAACCTTGCACAGATAACCTCCAGGATTGCATTCCAAAACTCACTTCCTCACCAGCAATATTCAAACTCAGATGCAGAATTTAAATTTCAATAGCAGATAAGAAATACGAGCATAAAAGAGAAATGCATAAAATAGAAGGAAATCACACATAAAGTCGCTTGCAAAATCAAAAGCCAAATATCTCTTATTTACGTAGAGAACTTGATAAGTTTTTTTGCAAAATGTCTCTCCTCCTTTACAATGGAAATTTGATTAGTATTTATAGAGGTTTTCGCCTCTTTCATTAAATACATGTGGAGGCAAGGTGTCGGCCATTCAGACACCAATAGCAACAACTCTCTCCTCGGCAACAACAACGAACCAATGAGCAAATGCCAAATAAAATATCTACTAATTTTATCACATGGCATATCAGGCTTCAACAAAAATCATCGATCTGATTTCAATCTCTATGGTGGCGCCTTGGAAATGCATACCCACGAAGTGGTCGGTGCCTCAAAAATGAACAATATTGCACTGGAATCAAGAGCACCATACTTAAACCTGGCAGTTTTTAGCAATAATATCACCACAGGAATTAACTTTATCAATATTAATCCTTTTTCAAAGAATATTTGCATTGAAAACATGAAATTTCACTCGAAATGGGCCTTTATCTTCAATTCGCCAAGTTACGTCTGAAACGAGCTTTCACTTGGAATGTGCACTTAATACTTTTATCCTGTGTGAAATGAAATTTTACCCCAATATTTGTCCTTTCCTTTCGACTTCTTCTAGGAAAATCTTCTACTGCCATAAGTGGGGCCAATCTTGGAAACTTGATTTCTTTGAGAATTAATGAGAACAAAACTACCGATAGAATAGTTTCACCAACGAAATGCCCAAAAGAAAGAATGTTCATTACACTTTGGAGCGAAAAGGCATTTCGAAGAGCGAAATAGCCATTTCGGGCAAAAAGCATTTTGGGGAACTAAAAAGTATTTTACTTGAATTGCACCCGAAATTACACCCATCAGATATTTAGAAAATTTTCAAAAAATTGTTCAATGTGTGAAAACACTCAAAAAGCATTTGTAAGTTTTACTGGCAAATTTCAAACAAAGTTTACAACAAAATTTCAATGTGGCAAAAATGCCAACATTTTTGGCGGCTCATGGGGTATTCAACTTGCCTGAATTCAATCGATCCCAGGCCTTTATTCATTGGGCATAGAGTCCCCACTATCAGTTGCATCTGATGGTCGGCTACTTGTACCAGCTTCATCCTACTTTTTGAGATGTGTCGCTATGGATTCATACACTGCAACTGCATCAGCCCATGCATCTATAGTAATCGCCTCACGAGCTTTGAGTGTACCCACAAGATATCGAAAAGTCTCAACCTTTTCTAGATCAATATATTTGGCCCTTTGGCTGAGCTCTAGTAATCCAGACTCAATGCGAATGAACTTTCTCATCAATGGTAGTACATGCTCTTCAGTGATGGGCTCCTCCAAGTTATCAATATCTGAGGTATCATCCATGAAAACAACCCATAATGCATCCAGGTCTTTCTTCGCCAGAATATTCCCCTGATCATCAACAAAGCTAGGGAAACCATTAGCTGCAATGGTTTCAAAGTGAACCAAGGAAATGTGCCTCTCATGCTCAAATGTCTCTTGCAGCTTACGGGCTTCTTTAAGCAGTTCCATCTTGGAGAAAAAACTATGCAAGGTGATCTTGGCACTTGCCCAATCATGGGCTATTTCACTCATTGGATGAAACCAGAGATCCATTTGAGTCATTGACTGGATCTTCGTGGCCATTTCCAACTTTGGCTCTAAATCTTGCTCTATGTTGTCCACTATAGGCCCGCCATATGAAACAACTACCTGTACTTCCTGAAGGAACATGAGAACTAATGTAGCCTTGGTTGCCATCTTCCTACAATCAGTCAACAACTGACTGCGAGCTTCTTTAATATTATCCTTGGTGAGGGTCATGGATTGCATTGCTTTTACCGCCAACTGATTCTGCAAGTTCTGGAGCTGGTCCTACAAGGCTTGGATCTTCAATTGTGCTTCTTGCTCTGCTGCCTGGAACTGAGTAGCTGCCTATTTGATCTCCATGATTTCACCCTCCAAACGCATTGCCTGTTGCTGCCACTATTGAGATTCAGATTGTGCAGTATCCAATTTGGCCTTTTGTGCTGCCAAGGCCTCCTCTAGCTCCCTGATATTTGCTTCAGCCTGGATGAAACAATCCTTATAATGCTCAGCTTGCAGGTAAATTGAACTTGATGCCACTTGTATGGTTCCCATTTGCTCTATTGGATCCATCTTTGTGAGGTCCTCGATGATAGCTTGGTATGAATAGTTAGTGGGCGCCATTTCTCCTTGAGGTTTCTGAACCTGAGGAACCATTGTCACCGTGTGCATCTCCATTGCCGCTGGATCAAAAGTTACTTTCTTCATTGGTTTTGCCATGGCTAGCGCATCCTTTCTCTTGTGATTCTTCAACCATATTGATGAACTTTGTCATGCCCTACTGATTTTTTCTGCTATCGGGTGCTCAGGTAGCAACTCCATCTCAGAAGCTAGCGGCTCCTGTACTACAAAAATTAGGGAATACAGAAAAGGGCTTGTTGAGGATTTGATTCAACCACAGGGATGGAAGTGGAGGGTGCTTCAGCCATGCTTACTCGAAGAGGGGCTTGCGTGGTTATAGAAGTAACAGGATGAGAAGGCATGGAAGATGAAACAGAGGGTAATGGAAGGGCAAATGGATTTGGGGTGGATGCGAATGAACTGAAGGAAAGAGAAAAGGATGAAATGGGTGAAACTGGGGAAGCACTGGTGACCTATGACTATGGGATAGAAATGGGAATGGAAGAGGTAGATGCAACAACTAGAGGTGAAGTAGACATGGGAACTACAGATGAAAAGATAGTGGTCACCAAATGCTTGTTAGAAAGAGAAGAAGAAATAAAATGCATACCTACGGGCTCTAACATCATTTGAGCCGATGGTGAATGTTGTTGTGCCACAATATTGTCCTCTCCTTTCGATCTTTCCTTCTCCATGTTCAGATCTACTATTGTCACCATTGGGCCTGATTGTCCCAGCTGAGCCAAAGAAGATATATCCGAAGAAACAATTGGCTCAATTGTTGGTGAAGGAAGCGATTTGGTGCTCAATGCATAGAAAGGGCTCCACTCCTGGGTTTCTTCACTATGTTAGGGAAAGGGACTCTCATAGCTGCACTCCTCTTCTTTTGTGGGAGTTGCTCCTCTAGCGGAAATTGCTCTTCTTCTTCATCTTCAATAGTTATCCTCTCTTCTTTTGATGCCTCCTCTTGTCTCATTATATCTTCTTCTCTATCTGGACTGCTAATACTTCTAGGCACTAAATCAGCAAGGGAGAGGGGCTGGTACTTTTCATACTATTCATCATAGATCATCGAAAATGCATCATCCATAACCAATGGATAATTTACCTTGGGCTTATTTCGGTGAACCCTCATGATCCACTAGTTGGCAATCTTCTCATCAGACCAATCAGGCAATTTTACCTTCATTTGTTCAAACAGACCTAGAGGAGGAACTTGCTCTGGATGATTTTTCGGATCATATTCGACCTCCATCTCATAAAAATCATGCCAAGGAGGAAGTGACATCATCTTCTCCACATGCCATTCAAGGTCATGACCTTCGGGATTATTCCTTTGTTGTACGATGTCTTCTCTAGGGCAACAATGAAAAGTCTTGGCCTTGATGTGATTGGAAAAAATACCCAAAGGATCATACTTCCATCATTGAGGAAGCTCAACCAATCCGTGGTCATAGAGCGTCTCAACAATTAATTCATTCTACCCACTCTGAGTAACCGTTATATCACCAAACTTGAAAGGCATAGCACATGTATTCTTCTTTCCCCTACCTGACCCATAGGTATCATTTATGAAATCACTTTGTCGGGCTACTTCCAAGGCAAAAAGGTGTTCAGTTGTAAAATATGGCAGCATAAAAGGTTTACCAGTAAAACCAAATATTCTAACCACCACGCCTTGTGTCAGTAAAAATACATCGCCTCTTTTCTGATCAACCACTTCTGCTTGCATGGCCCGAGGCACTCTGTTGCATACTCCATAAATTAACTCCAAGGTGGGTCCTAAAAATATCCTGTTGAAATTATAATAGGACTCCTTCTTTGACAAACTCTGAGTCCATGAGTATACTGGAAATGCTTTTCCTGCTTCATCTGTCTTGTTTATTGCTATGAAGGCAAAATGAGAGTGCATATGATAGAAAAAATACCATGCCAAAAGGGAACAATGCCTAAAAGTAATATCTTCTCCACTTTGTACCTTTCGCAATTGTGAGTGTATCCTCCATTCCAAGAAATCTGCCCAATCAAAGAAAATCGGGTTTGGAGTTGTTGTCATGGCGGTCGGAGCATAAAACCCTACTTGTGAAATGCACTGCACCAATGATGCTTGCCACTTGTGCACTATGGAATCTGAAGATAGTCTCGTCAGCCATGCTAGCATTGAATACAAATCTGGGCTCTTGAAATTCTTTAATGGCACTGGCAGTTTTGGCAATTCTCCAAATCATGGTGTCTTCAATAACTGGCTCTCCATGAACTGCCACATGTGAATAGTGGATTGATACCTCTCTTCCTCTTCTTTAAAATTGAGCTTTTTAAATGTGGCATAAGATGGAGGTTGCACACCATAAGCAAATGCATCCCGTATGGAACTAGCCGAAATACTGAACAACTCTTCTCCGTGGGCATTTTGGACAGTTCTTGAACCAGTGTTATAACATTGCACGATTGCCCATATCATCTCGGGACATGGGTGCACGGGTGTACATAGGTACCAAAAGATATGAGAATGAAATGCTATAGTACGGGGACTTTCAGCAGACATCTTTTGTGCAGCAAACTCGACATCCAAACGCAATTTTTCCACACCTTTGTTGGTGATGTTGCAATCATTGATATGCACCAAGCGATCATCATAGGGTTTTAGTTCCACATCTTCATCCTCCTCTTCTCGAGCTTTTCGTTGCTTCTTTTTTATTTCAGGCCTTTTTTGCACCTTCACCTTCTTGGCTTCTATGGCTTTCTTCCCCATCTTCAGATTTCTTTGAATATGCAGTGAAGAATGACAAACCCTAGAGCAAAAGAAATTTGCAAGACTTCTATACAGGAACCCTACAAATGCTTTGATTTAAAATAGAAGGGTTGGCCTCCTTTTATAAATTTTCATGCATATCCGTTGGAAATCTTGCTAATTTTATGGGCACCACATGCATTCCAATGATGATTTTTTTTTTTTACCACCTCTTCTTGAAGTGCTAGAAGTGGTTGCTTTTTCTGCTTTGGAAAGTGTGATGAGTGGGCGGAGTGTATGACGTGGGGTGAGAAATGGAAATAT
Source organism: Wollemia nobilis (assembly GCA_028583015.1). NCBI lineage: Eukaryota > Viridiplantae > Streptophyta > Pinopsida > Araucariales > Araucariaceae > Wollemia > Wollemia nobilis. Next base: position 8,616,652 of record JAQPPZ010002969.1, on the reverse strand, counting down.
GCGGAAATTACGGGTAGTGCAGTATGGAAATGGAGGTTCGTGGGAAAAAAGAAGGCGAAAGGGTTTGAATGCATGTGGGTTTTTCTTATTTTTTATTATTATTGCCTTTTTTTTTAGAAGTGGAGAGGAGGAAAAAAGCGGAGAAAAGAAAAACAATTTCGGAATGAGGAAAGGGCTTTTCGGGGACTAGAAAAGCTTATTTTCCAAGGAACAGAAGGTGGGTTTTTTTTTTTAATGTCCAAAATGGTTTTTTTGGAGGCGAAATAGGCACTTCGGGATTCAAAAATGGTATTTTGGGATTCGAAACAGGCATTTCGGGACCCAAAACAGGCATTTTGAGGCCCGAAATGGGTATTTCGGGTGGGAAAAGCATAAGTTTCGGAGAAGGCAAAAGGTAGGTTTTTTTTTTTAAAATCTTTTTTTTTTTTTGAAAATGTGGGGAAAAAATTGGTTCGGGCCCCAAAATAGCCATTTCAGGAATCGAAACAGGCTTTTCAGGAAGCATGGATGCATGGATGGAACATTTTTTTTTGGCCTAAAAAAGCACGATGAGGCATTTTGTGATGGAAAAAGCTTTGGCAGGGAAAGGGATGGAGGGAAATTTTGAAATTCAAAATTTCAAATTTTGAATTTGGTAGGAAGGGAAATGGCGGGATTTAAAAAAAAAATTGGTTATTCTCAATAGGGAAGGTTGCTGGAAAACAAGGCAATAAAAAATCAAAAATAGGGGTTTCAAGGTAAGGGTATGCCATGAACTGGAAAGGGTCAAAAAAAGCAAGCCTTTTTTTTTTTTTTTTTACACCTCCAGAACATTGGACCCCCAAAACACATCATCCAAGTTGATTTTTTGGTTTTCTAATTTTTCAAGAACTCCCTAGTTAAGCATAACCTTCCTAGAGTAGCACTCGGATGGGTGACCTCCGGGGAAGTCCCGGGCTCTGACCACTTTTTCAATTTTTTTTCTTTTTTAGAACTAGAAAGAAACGTAAAATGAAAATATGTACATATTTACATCCATAATCTCTATTTTCACTGATAATAGGCCTTCAAATGAAGACCATTGATTGGAATTGATAGTGCATGACCATCCATATCTTGCAAATAAAAATAATTAATTTGATTGGCACCTATGATCTGAAATGGACCCTCCCATATTACCTCGAACTTGTGATGTTTGTCGGGCTTTGACTTCTTTTCGTTCCACTTCAATACGAGATCGCCAACCTTAAAGATCCTTTCAGAAACCTTTTTACCGAACCACTTCTTTGTCATCTCAGCATGCTCTATGAAGGCTTGGTACGATTTCTCCCTTTCTTCCTCCAATTGTAAAATTTGAGCTAACCTCATGTTCATAGGGTCAGACTCATCATCCTCATCATTAATCAAATGCCAAGTTTGGAGGGCCGGTAATTCAATATGGATAGGCAAAACCACTTCTTTACCGTATACCAAGGAATAAGGGGACATCTTGATAGATTTTTTCATCGAGAGTGTTGAGATACATGGAAGGCATAGGATGTGAAAATGAACCTAAATACAAATATTATGGAAGATCAGGTAGGATGGGAATTATTACCTTTGGGGGAAGCCTACCTATGGAAATCAAGTTTGCTTCCACCTTATGTGCTTATTCGAACAGCTCTGGGAAAGTAATCACTTTGGACTGTCGAATAGCCAAGCCAATGTCTGTGTTAAAAGCTCTGAGATAATATAATGCAGCTTGCTCCATGCCAAAAATTATTGGTCACAAATTTGCCTAAGTACAAGATATTATCACTTGTGCACCCTAGACTCGACCAACATTGAAATGCTGAGGGAAAGAGAAAATTCCTTCGGACCAATATCTAGAGAGGGCTGGCTCCCTTACTAAATCCTACACTATTGAAGACTAGAGTTGTGGGAAAGAAACTGGAAATAATGGAAATAAAGGAAAATATGGCCACAGACCAAAGGTGTAGGATTAGGGAAAGATTAATAGCAAGAATTTCACTCAAGCATATAAATAGCATATAATAAAAGATAACAACATAATTTACTTACAACCTTGCACAGATAACCTCCAAGATTGCATTCCAAAACTCACTTCCTCACCAACAATATTTAAACTCAGATGCAAAATTTAAATCTCAATAGCAGATAAGAAATACAAGCATAAAAGATAAATGCATAAAATAGAAGAAAATCACACATAAAGTCACTTGAAAAATCAGAAGCCAAATATCTCTTATTTATGTAGAGAACTTGATAAGTTTTTCTGCAAAATGTCTCTCCTCCTTTACAATGTAAATTTGATTAGTATTTATAGATGTTTTCACCTCTTTTATTAAATACATGTGGAGGCAAGGTGTTAGCCATTCAGACACCAATAGCAGCAACTCTCTCCTCAGCAACAACAATGAACCAATGAGAAAATATCAAAGAAAATATCTATTGATTTTATCACATGGCATATTAGGCTTCAGCAAGTCGGTGCCTCAAAAATGAATAATATTGCACTGGAATCAAGAGCGCCATACTTAAACCTGGTATTTTTTAGCAATAATATCACCACATGAATTAACTTTATCAATATTAATCCTTTTTCAAAGAATATTTGCATTAAAAAATGAAATTTCACTCAAAATAGACCTTTATCTTCAATTCGCCATTACATGTGAAATGAGTTTTATCTTGGAATGTGCACTTAATACTTTTATCCTGTTGTAGACACCTAAACTGTGTAAATCGGATAAGACTATCAGTGCATCACATATGCCCTCTTATCGATAATATATGGCCCTATTGGGCACCCCTCTAGGCTAGCAAAAGGCTTCCAAAAGGCTTCAAAAATTAGTTTGGAGGGTTCCTAGCAGTCTAGGCCAGTTTTGGGGCTCCTACTGGTGACCATCCCACCCAAGGATGGTCATAGTTGGTGACCATCCCACCCAGGTACGGCCATCCACAACCGTTCCTAGGTGGGATGACCCCTAACTAGACCCTTGAAAAAGTCAAGGGGCACACTAAATGGCAATCAAAGACTACCATTAGTGCATCCAATCACCCCAAATTGATTGGGGACCTGCTAATGGACAGTGAGGTAGTTTATTGGGATCCCCAAAGGGGTAACATTCCCTCACCCATCAAATGACACAATTAGGACACATGGAAACACCTGCCTCGCATGGTGGAAGATGCCATTTTGCCCTAGATACCCTTTTGGGCTATAAAAGGAGGTCCAAACCCTCATTTCAAAAAATAAGGAGAGAAGTAGCATTTGAGCAACGAAGTGCTGCCCAATTCTATCCCCACTTATCCCCAACCTTTTGCAAACCAAACTTTGCCCACATTTGGCCTTGAAACCCTCTTCATTCAAAGGTGATTTTAGGGGCAATAGGCTCGATCCACTAATTCCAAACCAACCAAATTGAAGCATTATTTGGCCCCATATATCAACAACACCCCTACCCAAGTTTTGTACTAATTTCCATAGGTATACGTGACAAAACTAAGTTATTGTTGTGACCGCCCCACCTCGAGATGATTAGCAGTCTGTGCATGGTACACCTAGGTATGGCCACAAAATAGGTTGGAATTTGAGAGAAATTCCTCCATAGACCCTTTAGGATTCCTAGATGAACCTTTGGTCCAAATTTGGTGTAATTTGGAGCAGTTTTGATGCCAGATTTGAGGTCCCCAATGTTGTAGGTCTATCTGGCTCACCCAGGGATGGTCACTGTTTCTACAATATTTCACCTTTGATCTTGCTTCAAAATTCCTTTGTTTACATTTATATCATCTTAAAATATGTTTATTATTAATTTAGATCAGTTTTCATGCATGTAGATCACTTTTTATGGTTGTAGAATATGCTCATTTTTCATGGTTTAATAGCTTTATTCTATAACACAGGTGCTTTTAATCCTTTTTCAATCCCTTGTCTTCAGGAATAGTAATTCTAGGTAAGAGGAGGAGCTAAGGAGGCATAATCTTGTTAGCCTAATAATAGCTCTCGAGTGTGGGAAGTAGGAATTCACAAAACCACTATTTATCGCCTTAAAGGCCTCCTTCCAAGGGACTAGATCCCTTGGAAAATTGTAATAGAAATGTATCAAAGTTGTGAATCCATAAAAGGGGACATCTTGTAATATGATTTTGAAGATATAAATGAATGAATAGATAGAGAATTTGATTATATTTATTGTCTATGTTTTTTCATTTCAATAGATTGCAAGCTTATATCACCTTTATTTTTTAATGCTTCATAATTGATATACATTGCTAGTAAATGCCCTTAAGGCGATATCATGAATTTCACTTCTTCACCTATGTGAAATGATATTTTACCCCAATATTTGTCCTTTCCTTTTGACTTCTTCCAAAAAAATATTCTACTACCATAAGTGGGGCCAATATTGGAAACTTGATTTCTTTGAGAATTAATGAGAACAAAACTGTCAGTAGAATAGTTTCACCAATGAAATACCCAAAAGAAAGAATTTTCATTACACTTTGGAGCTAAAAAGGCATTTTGGACAGTGAAATAGCCATTTCAGGCAAAAAGCATTTGAGGGAACGAAAAAGTATTTTAATTGAATTGCACTCGATTACACCCATCAAATATTTAGAAAATTTTCAAAAAATTGTTCAATGTGTGAAAACACTCAAAAAGCATTTGTAAGTTTTACTGGAAAATTTTAAACAAAGTTTACAAAAAAATTTCAATGTGGCAAAAATGCCAATAGTTATATGTTACAATGTGATAACATTTTTGCTTGTGAAAAGCCTACATACTTTTCAATCCATACCCTAATGTTGCATATAGAAGATGCATCACTCTCTCAAAATATCATAAGTATTTCTTGTTATGTCTTAACTTTGTGTGAGACATCAAATTTAATACATATCACATATTATATAGTGAAATATTTAAATAAATGAATTTTTTGAGATAAAATATAGTAAAGAATAAAAAATATAATAAGCATTGCCATACATATTCCATGAACATACAAAAAATAAAAATAAGATGCGATCTAAAATAAGAAATCAAAACCATCATTCTATAATATTGCAAAGTTTATATACTTTTGAATAGGTATAGTATAGTAAAATGGTTGTATTAACATCCATACGAACTAAGAAATAAAAGTAAAAGAAAAATATGCTTCTTGTATTGATATATGTAAAAGGGGTTACAAAATATTTCTTGAACTTCTTTTACAACATGCCCCAAGGGCAATAAAAAAAAGGACTCATGAAGAGGTATCATAGCCATAAATATTTTCTACAACACACCAAGGGTTTTTCTTTGATTCCTCAAGGGTAGTAGGTTTATAATGCATGCCACCATAAGATACACTTTTTCTGTGACCTTCATAACCCTACAAAATATTGTTAGACCATTTGGAGGCTTATCTCAATCAGGCCTCCTATAAGAAAGACATATCGACACAAAAGTGAATTAAAAGTGCATGACAAATATTGTACAAGATTTGAAACTGATAGAGGAACATTTTTTACCTCTCTAGCCTATTTTTTATCCTGAACCTGGAAAATGCACCTCGAGGTGTGTTTTCTATGTAATTGCACCTTTAGGTTTGTTTTGAGTTTTGATTTTGGATTTTATCAAAATATTTTATCTAGAAATTTCGGGAACTATTTTGTGCTAATTTAGAGTTCTCTATTGTCCGTTCTGCTCCTTAAACTGCCTTGAACCTACAAAAGAGATGTGGAAAAAGGGGCTCACATACAAAAAAAGGTTTGGGATGGATTATTCTACATTTTTCTAGCATAACATTAAAATTTCTAACCTATTTCAATTTGTAGATAATTTCTCCTATTTATAGATTTCAAGGCAAGCTAGGGGGGTGATGTGGTGGAAGAGGGAGAAAGGGCCTCTTTAATAAGCATGTGAGGTGAATTTTTTTTTGCCTTTTGTCTTAATTGAGTATGGGCATTCCATGCCCATGTCATACAATGGAAAAGGAGAAAGACCCATTTTTCAACATATTTCATTTATTTCCATGTAAGAGAAGTGGGTGGATTTTGCAAAAGTGTAAAGGTGGATGCATAGGAAAGCATGTCTATATTGAAAGGGAAGGAGAATTTTCTTATTTACTTACCTCATAATATTTTTGAATTATTTTTACCTTGATTTTAGGGTTTTGGAATGTTCTTACCCTCTTTGGAATTGATTTTCCCCTTTTTGGAATTGATTTTGCTCCTTTTGTTCTTTTTAATTGATTTTGTATTGATTCAAGGGGTTTTGAATTGATTTTGTACCTCTTGAATTGATTTTGTATTGCTCTTAGGGTTTTGGAATGTTCTTACCCCTTTTGGAATTGATTTTGCATTAATTTATTCTTTTGATGTTAATTGATTTTGCAAGAGATTACTTGAGACATTTTTAGGTGTTTACATTTACCCCTTTTTGTATTGCTTCATGTGAAGATATGATGTAGTGCAAAAATTGATGACACATATTTGGTGCTCAATGGTAAGATGGCATGGGATAATAGGTGATGATGGATTACTTGTTTTGAGAGGAGTATATGTAAAATGCCTCGATTTTGGATGGGGTGTTTATCCTTGAACTTTTATATTGATTGATTGATGATTTTATTTTGTATTGGTAAACTGGTTAGTCATATGTAGGTTTTCTCATTATCGCTTTAGTGGACTCAATTGTACACCTTGACAAAGTATATTTGTATGAGCAATCCTACAATAAATGATTTGTAATGTGCTAAATTTGAATGCATTAGAATGTTGTTGAGAAGAGAGTTCTACTTTTAGTTTTTTCTAGCATATGAGAGCATATGATGATTTTTGGTAAAGATTTTTCAATTTTTTTTGTATTTGATACCTACTCCCTTAAGTGATGAGTTGGCAGGTGAAAAATTTGAAGATGACTACAAATCGCTTGATAGAATAAATCAATGGTGAGTGAAGTGTGTAAAATAAGAAAAGCATGAGTGGATAATATGATATTAAAAAGTTAAAAGGAGGTTGGTGGTGTAGCAACCCTGAGGAAGAGACGCACTATCCACCACTCTATTTGCGAATATTATTTACTTAATCATGCATTAAATGAAAGATACAACCAAAATACGAAGAAATGAATAGGTAATGATTTTTATTAATTTTTCTCAAGTTTTGTTACATATAGATCCCTCTGAGGGATTCTCTTTATTTGATACAAATTTTACAAAATAGGGTAGTGGATGTGTAATATCCCCTCGCAAGGGGAGATACACTCTCGTAGGCTTCTCGATGACACACACGAAACTGTATGAGGGTTTACATATACCTTCTTCTTTAGGTTTGGTTCCTAAAGGGATCCTCTTGCTTTTGTATGTTTATAATTTGTCCAATCAACCTGTAGTCTTGCAAGCATGAAAACAACAACAAACGCTTAGCTATTTGATATTGACTCCTCGAATGAGGTTGTTAGTGATAACCCTAATGATAAACAGAAATATGCCTAGTGATAATAGAAACTAATGCTATGAATGCAAGTACATGAAATAAATCAAATCTATGCTAATGGTATAAAAATATGTAATAAGCTAAATGAAGAGACCTAATGCTAAGAACACTAGACTAAGCCCATGGGCCACTTTTTGAGATAGTTGTCACTAAGACGAAAACTTGCCTCTATTGCTCCAAGGCTATGGATCTATGCTTGTTGCTGATGTTGAATTGATTGTCGCTTTTGTCTGATGTATTGAAGATCCTATAGATGGTCACCCCTTAGTTGTATAGCACTTCGTTTCTCCTAAAATATGATCCAATTTTCTCTTTGATATGATAGGGATTCACTACGAGATAAGATATTTAAGTCTCAAAAGCTCTCCAAAATTATAAAATAAAGTCCTCAATTGATTCTAGCTGATCCCTTGGTGCTATTAGGTTTGCACCTTATATTGTGTTGAGGTCCTAGGTTTAGGTCTAAAAATCCTAGGATTGAATCCTTCATACAAATTATTTGTTAGCATGAAATTTTGAGTATTTGCCTACCCTTGAGGGCCAGTTAACTGATGTCTAAATCCATACTTGAGTCTTTCATGTAGAATGGCTATGAGGAGTAATGCAAAGTTGTCCCCGCTCAGTATTATTGTATTTAAACTATAAATTCCACCCGATATTAGGCTAGTTTGATGGTAAATTACATTTTAGGGTCTAGTTACTATCATCTATAATGACTAGGGATTGGACGCTCTGAGCTTTAGTGGCTAGGATTCAACCGCTTTGGTTCATAGCGGTTAGGCTCGGATGGGCCAAAACTACCCTAGATGAGTGGTGAAAACCACATTTGGTACTTGGAGGGTTCCAAGATTTAGTCACATGATCTGTGAATGTGCCCATGTGAGTAGTTCTCCTAAGCATGATGTGTTTTAGGTGTTTACTTATGCCCATTTTTGGGATGCGTTGTGTGGGAAAAACATAGCGTTGAGAAAAAACATAGACTACCATGTTTATAGGGTGTATGATGATCATTGGTTTGATCAACGTTGTATGGCCCAATCATACAAGATGACATGCACCCTTGAATCATTACTTCAATGTATTGGAAGGCTTAATTTAACATTGGGCTTGCACATATTCACTTGTACTCGTTCCTCAAATAATATTGGGTAGCTTATGTCACAACAATGAGATCTAAACAGAGGAGATCTACAAAATGAAAATGTCATATTTTTCTTATGAACCCAAAAAACGAGGGAAATTTTGTAATAGTTGTCTACAATGATTCATAGGATGAACATAATTTTGATATGATTGAGTGATCTTTGGTTGACTTTGATTATGATTTTTTTGAATATTTTAACTACCCCCTCACACAATGAATTGATGAGGGGAGGGCAACGAATGAAGTGACAATCCGCTTAACCAATATGACTAATTTGGTTCCTTTTTAGTGTTTGTTCTTTAAATGGGCAAAACCTCCATCCAAGTGTGATCTTAAACTATTTATGACGATCATTCATCCTATCTTGTGGAGCGTTCTAGCCATAAATGTCCTTCTTAGGGAGTTAGGGCAAAGGATTCTATTTAGGCTTTGTGTTGAATCACTTAGCTCAGTGCTTTTATGTCATAAGGGAATTAGGATGATTCCATCATACTCGTGGAGCAGTCTGACCATCTTGGTATTCTTCTAGATTTGAGGGGGTTCATCACCATTCTAAAATTATTAATTTATCCCAAGTAGCCCTATGGTAACTTACTCATCTCACCAAATTGCATGGAGTGCAAATCGATGCAACCGCTAAGTTGATAGAGTAAGTGATTGGATACGAGGCTTACTTGAGATTTGTATTTATGTGATTTTTTTTAATTTTTTTTTAGCATTAGGATGATTATGAACCATCAAATGTGCTCATTTGACCTTTTTTATTATTTCTCATGGGAGTAATTTCTTTGTTTTTGGTTGTGCTTCTAGCTGCTATCACCTCCAACGCCTATCATATGACTGCTTGTGACCACTCTCGACTACAACAACCAAGAAGTGTGGCCCACTGATTATAGTAGTGGTCAAGGCATAATTTGGAAATATAAAAATTAGCCTAGGGTTTTGAATTTTTATTCTTCCAGCTGGCAATTCACTTTTCAGAGCTCTAGAGAGAAAGTGACAGTGTGCAACTTGGAGCATTTTCGCAAGGACAATGATGGCACAGGATGAGACATCCACGAGTGGAGGATTTAGAGCTTCTTGGGTATGCTTCGAAATCCTTAACCTTGTGTTGGTCAAATATCTACCTAATTGCTAAACACTACATTTATGCACCCTAGATACGACCAACATTGAAAGGCCAAAGGAAAGAAATGTCCTCCATGCCAATATCCAGAGAGGGTTTGTTCCCTAACTAAATCCTACATTGGTAAAATACTAAGGATACAGGAAATAAATTGGAAAAATACGAAAATAAATGGGAAATATGGCCATAGGCCAAAGTACAAGACTAGTGTTAGACTAATTAGCAGGAAAAAACTCAAGCACAAAGTAGCATTTATAAAATAAAATAGAACAAAACAAGCTCATGATCTGACCATAGTAACTATCAAAATGGCACTCCAACATTCACCTTCTTATTAGCAATTTTAAATCCAATGATAGAATTTAAACAAAATAGCAGATAAGATGAGCAAATGAAAATAGAAGCACACTACATAGAAAGTAAACACACACAAGATCACTTGCAAATTCAAAAATCTGATGCCTTGTATTAATGCAAAGAGCTTGGAGAAATATCTCACAAAATTTTGAACTCCTCTTTTACAATAGAAATTTTATTAGTATTTATAGAGGTTTTTGCCTCTTTCATTAAATACATAGGAGAAAAAAATGTCTCGAGATCAAAGAGAAAACCAACAAAATCCTCCTCAAATTCTTTGAAAATCCATCCCCCTGAGAATACAAATTCTTAAAATTTTTTAATTCGGGTGAGGGTGCCCAAATTTCTAAAAAGATATTAAATTCTTTTGAGTGCCTTTGGTACATTGGAAATAATGAAAACTTGTTTCTTCTTGCTTTCCTCTTCGTGATCCACAAAATGGAGTAACTGAGGGCATCCCTAATTAAATGCATAAAACTTAGCATCTTTGACCAAATTTCCATTTGCCCACATTTATTTTTGCCCCAACATCTATTTCACCCCATTACAAACTAAAATGGGCGCGTGTGACATAATGGAAGTATGTTCACCCCTAAAAAGGGTGAATGGGATGTTCACCCCTTAAGGAGCACGAATGTGATCCCAATGCATCAAAATGTTGGTTAACCCATAGGAAGGGTGAACGGAATGTTTGCCCCTTAAGAAGGGCGAACACAATATGGTTTGGGTGCATGCACAAATGTGGTTTGGACGCACACGTATCCAAATTTCATCAAAACACGTTCACCCCTAAGAAGGGTGAATGACGTGTTCGCCCCAATGTTAGGGTGAACATGACCTTGTGCTCTAGTTATTTCACCTTTGTAAGCTTTTAAACGTGTTCACCCCTTTCAAGGGCAAATGGGACGTTCACCTCTCCTCAGGGGCAAACGTAAATATATGGTGATTTAACCAAGTTCTTTTTCATTCTTTCAAACTAAAGTAGAAGTTTCTCCATTAATATTTTACAAAGATAAATTCAAAAATAAACCTTTGGAACATGCACCAAAAATGTACAATTATTTAAAACATCACAAAAATATGTAAATATATATTGTCGCTACATTAAAAAATTGAACCCAAAGTCTTGAACAAAACTCCCAATGAATACAAAATGGTCATTATTTCTTGGCGACTCACGGGGAATCCAGCTCACATGGATGTAAGCAATCCCAGGCCTTTATCCATTTTGTGTAGAGTCCTTGTATGAAGTTGACGTAGATTATTTAGCTAGAGTTGTCTTCTTTGCTCTGGATGCCTTTTTTTGTGCTGCTTTCTCTACACGTTCTTGCTCTTCTCCCTAAGCTGTAACTCTGAGTACTTTAGCACGCTCAACCTCCTCTATTGCTTTCACCGTTGCCTCATGATCTACCATCACTTTCTCCTCTTGCTTCGTTATGGTCTCTGAAATAATCTCATAAGCATGAAAAAAATCATGCCAAGTATCAATGCTAAACAAGCAACGAATGATGAGAGACTCATAGATGAAGTGAATATTCTACACATATGTCAAGCTGAGGCACTTTGAACATTGAGCCAATTCATAAAGTGAAAACTCTAAGCGCGTATATTTATCCATCAAAGACAATACCTATGCTTTAGCAAGGGGTTATTTCAAGGCATCAATTTTTTAAGTATCTTCAATGAATGTACACCAGAGTTTCTACAATTGTTCCATTGGAAGAGGTTCATCCCACTCATCTACGAAGGTGGTAAAACCCAATCAGTCAATAGTCTCAAAATGAGACATGGAAATGATATGCTCATGCTCAATTGTATTGAGAATAGCTCACCCTTCCCTTAATAGGTCCATGCACTAAAAGTAGCTCCGTAATGTTATCCATGCTTGGGACCAAGCGTAATCCATCTCACTGAGGGGGTGAATATGCAAAGTAGTATTCAAAAAAGCTTGTATTTTTATAGCCGTCTCCATATAGGGTAAAAGTAGTTCCTCCATGAAATTAATTTTTTGTTTCCCAAGTTGGATCTGTATCTACACTTCCCATAAGTATTGTAGGACGTTAACAACGTGCATAGCAAATTTTATAGAATACTGAACAGAGTGGAGGCAAGCGTCCTTAACGTTATCGCATGAAAATCTTACAACAGGCATGACTTTCTCTTCAAGGTGCTTCTTGAGTTCTTCTACCTGCTACTAAAGATCATACATTTCAATCTGAGCGATATCGCACTCCTTCAAGTATACCTTCACTTGATTGCGTAGATATTCATTCTTAGTGGTTGTTCTCTCTTATGTCGCCCTATTTTTTGCCAAGGCATTCTCAATCTTGAGCACTTTATCTTGCAACTCAAAATATTTCTCCTTATAGTGCTCCCCATGGATATACAATGAGCTCATATCCACTTGTATATTACCCATTTTTTCAATGGGATTAATCCACGTCAGATCTTCAGTTATAGTCTCAAAAACATAATATTCAGGCTACAATTTTCCTTGGGGGTTCTGGACGAGAAGAGTGAATGTTGTAACATGAGACTCCTTGGCAATTGGATCAAAAGTCGCCTTCTTTATTGGCTGTGCTGGCATCTAAGCTTCTTTTTGCTACAAACTTTTCAACCATTGAGAAGAGCTCAAGTGTGCCCAATTTAGTTTTTCAACATTCGATTGCTTTTGGGCTACCCACACATCTGGGACAGTCTACAACCCCAAAAATTGTGTAAAATGGACAAAATTTTGAGCTGCTATGCCCATCAGACATGAATGACATGGGTATAGGTAGAGGAATGGATGTGGAAATAGTGGAAGAGAGAGAAAGGATGGATGAGGTGGTAGACACAAGTGCAGATATAGTTATGCTAATCCTAGGTAGAGCTTGTGTACTAACAACTATGACGGTAGAGGTAGTGATGACTGAAGGAAGGGGATGTAAAAAGGGATTTGACTTAGATTCATATGAACTGAAAGAAATAGAGGGCAAAAGAGTGGAAACAAAATGAGCAATAGTGGTTTCAAAAGTGAAAGGAGTAGAAGCAAAAGAGGATACCATGGAAAATGAAATAGAAGGAATATCAAAGGATGAATAAATAGAGAGTGGAGAAGACAAAAATGTAATGGATGGGACCAAAGAAGAAACCAGTGCATGCTCCATAAGATAGATAGAAGAATAGGGAATATATGATGTACCTTTGGGTGCAAGCGTCACTTGTTCGACTGATGGAGGAGGTTGTGCAAGTAACTCCTCTTCTCACTCTCCTTATGGCTCTCCAACATCAAGAGTTGTTTCCTTGTCCAAAATTTCAACATGCAAATCCTAAAAAAGTGGCTTCTCCTCCTCTTGCTGTGCCATTGGAAATATTTGCACAAATGAAGTAGGGATCTCATTATTGGGAGAAGGATTCACCGTCGGCACAGAAGTCACTGTAGAACTCAACATGACAAAAATTGTGGCACCCAAAGACATGGGTGCTATAACAGTAGACTTAATGGTTGCATTGGTTTGAGGCCATTTGGCTACTTTTAGAAATGGGGTGCCATCAGTTGTTTTTGCTCCTTGGGCACAGGAGTATTATTTTTAGGGCACTTCATCCTTTGAGACTGTATTCAAAAAACATACTACTCTTCCTATTCATCCTCTTATTCAGTATCATCTTCAACCATTGGATCCTCCTACTCAGGTTTTCTTTCGAAACTTTTGGACTGTTGAAAGCTTTATAGAAAAATGGTGGTGAAAGCAACGAATTGATATGATTCCACAAATCTATCATAAGCTTCAAAAAACTGAGTATCAATATTCAACCCATAAGCAGCATATGGCTTCCTGCGATGAATGCACATGACACACTAGTTCATGATTTTCTCCTTTCTCCATGTTGGGTTAGCTTCCTTAACAGTTCAGAATAGACGAGGAGGAGGAATATGTGTTTTATTTGTTTCAGGATTATACTCCACTTCCTGCTCATAATAATCATGCCATGGAGGAAGGGAGGATATTTTATCTATGTTCCATTTCATGTCTGGCCCATAAAAATTGTTACGCCACTTCTGAATATCTAGGCATAGGCAACAATGAAAGGTCTTTGCCTTGATAATTTCTAAAAAACATTTGAGAGGGTTGTAACGCCATCGCTACAGCAATTCAATTAATCCCAGGTCCTGAAGTGCCACCATCAAAATACGATTTTTCCCAACCTAGTTTACTTCGATACTCCCAAACTTAAAAGGTATAATACAGGTTGTATTATTCCCTTGCCTGACACCGTATATGTCATTGACATAATCTACCTGATGCGCAACTTCCATTGCAAAAACATGCATAGTAGAAAAATAGGGCAACAAAAATGGTTTACCTATGTACCAAAAAAATTGAACAACCACACCTTGAGTGAGCAAAAAGATATCGCCCCTCTAAAAAAATGATCTCTCAAATCGCACGGTACCCTATCATAGTTTTCATATAGTATTTCAATCGTAGACCCTAGAAACTAGCTATTAAAGTTGTACATAGATTCTCATTTCGTCAACACCTAATTCCACTTGTAAATAGGTAAGGGCTCATACTTTTCACCCGACTGTGTTATTGTGATAAAAGAAAAATGATGTATCTAAAATAAAAAGAACCAGACTAGTAGCGAAGTGTGTCGAAATTATTTAGACTTTCCTTCCTACAACTTCTATAACTATGAATTAAGCCTTCAAGAAATAAACTCAGCCCAATCAAAATAAATTAGATTTCCACCCTATCTCATAGCAACAGGAGAATAAAATTCCACCTTGCAAATGCATTGAGCTATAGCCACCTACCATTTATGCATTGTCTTATCTAAGGGTAACCCAAAAATCTAAGCAAGCATAGAATAAATATCTTGGCTCTTAAATTCTAAAAGTGATTTGGGCAAATTCGGTAGCTACCCCATTTGCGGCTCCTTGAAAAGTTGTTTCTCCATAAATTATCTCATAGTAACTGTGGAAACATACTGTCTGCCTACTCGTCTATATGAATTTTCTTATTTACTACAGCAAAAAGCTACACCCAAAACCCTTCTACCAATGGTTTTGGATCTTGTACAACTCATCATAGAGTTGTGCCAATAGTGTAGTACCCCATGCCATCACTAGTGGCTCCGCCACAGTAGAACTCACCAGTGCAAACACTATATCCACTAGGTTCCATGGGAACCTTGCTCTAGAATAATCTGGTATTAGTATATTGGAGATGAGCATCATGAGTAGTGTATGCCTCATACCTAATACCTTTACCTCATTCCAAAATCCTACTAGCATACCACCCTTCAAGTAGTCCAGCTATGCCATCTCTAGATCATTACTGAAGTACCTCTCAAGTACTGCCTATCTTCGGTCTCATGGTGTCATGTGGATTGGATACCCTTCTATCAGAATCTAAAGAATCCAATAAATGTCCTCCAACATCACCGTCATCTCCCCCGTGGATAGGTGGAAGGTATTGGTGTGCAGATCCCATAGATAAATCAGGGCAGTCAGATATGCACGGTCTCCTATAATAGCCTCTAACCGGTTCACCTGCTTGAGGCTGATGGCATCTAGCCACTCCCAGTCCTCTATGGTCAAGGCATCTCTCATGGAATCAAAGAGAGTAGGTACTAGATACCAACTCCTCACCACCTGATAGGGATAAGAAACTCAATAATACACCACCAAAATGGCCTCGCAAGACCCCAAAAACATTCAAAAGAAAAGACTCAAAATGGCCCCTCTTTGAGGTCATTTTGTGGCCATTCCCCCTAGGAATGGACCCCAACCCTATGGATAATACATAAAGGGATGTCCTATGACTAGCCCACACTAGCCATCCCACCTAGGTATGACTCCAAAAAATTGGGCTCAAAAAGGCCTTTCAGGCCATCAAAAATAGCAAAAACAAGGTAAAATTGGACCTATAAAATGCAAGTTAATTGCACAAAAACATGGATAAAACATAAAATTTGGTACATATCTCATAAATTAGGTTTAATTACCTATAATATAGTGTTATAGGCTTCCAAGCCAAAAACATACCATACAAGAAAGAAAATCAACTCCTAACACTAGGAAAATGCAATAAGAGAGACTGTAGAAAGTGTAAACACTTAATTCATTAAGTGATTATTTAGTGGTTAGGCTAGGTTAGTTTCGTTTTCGGCAAATGATTTTAATGTCGGCATGTTTTTTAAATTAAATATCTCTTCTTCCCCTTATCCCTCCATTCCCTCCTTTATTCCCTCTTCCTCCTTATCACTCCACCTCCGTTCCCCTTATTCCTCCAACCTCCCTTCTTTTCCTCTCCGCCGACTTCCTCCCTTCCCTCTTCATATAAATTAGTGGCTATTTCCTATGTTCGATTAATTTTGATGTTAGTAATGGCTCTGCAAGATTATTAATTAAATTTGTTTTATTTAGTTAATTTTCCTTTTTACCTCCTGATCCAAATTCAATATTTGGTATCAGAGCTCTGGTTGGGCAAGCGTGCTGGGCACGAATCTTGAGGTTGCACAGGCACGAATCCCAAGGGTGAGGATGCATGGTGAGTCATCTGGGCAAGCATGTTGGGCATGAATCCTGAGGGAAAACCATGATTGAGTTGGGCAATCGGATCGAGGAGGTGGTAGAGCACAGAGCTGGGCACAGATTTTGAGGCTGCATGATTTTCAAGGTGACACGTGGTAGGCGGAGCTGAGAGCTGACTCGAACATGTAGCTTAAGGAGATGAGGTGGATGCTAAGGTGGTGGTAGCTGACACATGGTGGGCATTGACAGAGCACTAACTGGGCGAACTGAGAGCTAACGTGGCGAGCTGACGTGGCAGTCGACGTGGCAAGCTAAGGTGGTGAGCTGACATGGCGGTCGAGCATGTGATGATGTGGAAAAAATTGGTTTGTCCACGTGGTGAAAGCAGATTCATCTGAAGGAGACACATGGTGGAAGTAGATTCATCACAACAGAAGATAGATTTGGGGAGTGATTTCCCAAAGGCAATCAAAAGTATATGCGCTCGCACGCATATTTGAAATGCGTTTTGCCTTCTTCCCACTGCATGTGGGATAAATCCCCGATTATTATTTTTTTTTTAAATTACGGCCCATCTGCTATAAGGAACAACACATTCCTTTGTTCTCCAGCCGAAGCGTGTAGCGTGATTGGTTTGTTTGTTTGGTTGCGGCACTGAGGTCCTGGGGTCAAATCTCGCCGAGGTGAAAGAAAAAACAAGTTTTTTAATTTTTTGTTTGTAATCGCCTGAAGCAAAGTTTAAGAAGGCGAAGTTCGGCCTTCTTATCACCAGAGCCGCGTGGTGCAGTGGCTAGTGCCTGCAGGTAGGAAGTAGAGGTCCTTAGTTCAAATCCCGTCGGGGATTTCGCAACGAAAAAAAAAGGTTTTTTTTATTTAAATTTTTCATTATTTGTTTTTAATTAAAGTTTTTTAAAAATATTTAATAATTTTTATTTATATTTTTTATTATGTTTTTTTAAAATAAACTTTTATTTTAAAAAACTAATTTAAAATATATATAGAAAATTGTTAAAAATTTTAAGGGCTTTATTAAAACAAATTTTGGAAAATTGTTTAAAAATTAAAAGGGTGAAAAGTTTTTTTTTAGCATCATTATTGTAACCCAGTGCATGCGATGTAATTTTGGGTAGATGATTCGGTCATCTAGATGCTATTATGCATTGCTCTCTCTGTTGAGAAGAGAGACTCCTGATTCCTTTGACAGGAAAGTCCAGCAAAGTGGACTTCATACAGTGTTTTGTCAGTTGGAAAACCAAGTGATAGCACATCAGAGAAAACCAGACTCTGGATACGAGGAGGATTCTGAAGATAATATCTTTGGGCAAAGAGTAGTTGAATTCGAGATGGTTGAAATAGTACCTGAAGGACAATCAAGTGACAGTTATACTCCTGTAGTGCCTAAAGTTGAAACGAGTGAGAGCTATACACCTCGCTCTCCTAATTCAGAACCAACAGAAGCAGAAGTAGAAGCAGAAGCAGAGGAAAAAGAACCAGTGGAGGTGAAACCTACAATTGAAGAATGAGTTATTCTCAAAAGGCATCTTAAGCCAGCAGCAGCAGCAAAATAAGTCATTATAATCAGTGACGATGAAGTAGACAATTTCACCTTTCCAATTTTGGGAAATCCTCAAGAAGAAGAATGCCAAATCAGTGAGCATTTTAAGAAAGCTAGATTTGAGTTAAATCAGTGATCTATTTTGTACTTCTTTGTACAGCTTGTTTGAATTTGAAATAAAATTTGTTTTCTAAAATGGCTTCCAATACTAGTTTACCAATCCCTGAGTTCAATGGTGGTGATTACGAGTATTGGTCAATTAAAATGAAAACTCTGTTGATTGGCAAAGGTCTTTGGGATGTGATTGAAGAGGGATATGTTGAACCTACTGCTGAGTGGGCAGTTTTGAGTGGTGTTGATAAAAGGGCTAGAAAAGAAGCATAGAAGAATAATTATTTTTCCCTTTATCACATTCATGCCGCCCTTGATAAAATTATTTTCCTTAGAATAGCTTCTTTTAAAACTGCTGAATCTGCTTGGAATGCTTTACAATAAAGTCATAGGGGTAGTGACCAAGTCAAACAAGTTAAACTCCAAACCTTGAAAAGAGAGTTTGAAACTCTTAAAATGCAAGAAAATGAAAAGTTTTGTGATTACTGCATGTGAGTGAAAGTCGTAGTAGATAAGATGGTCACTTTAGGAGAAGATGTAAAGCTTGAAGTTATAGTGAAGAAAGTGTTGAGGACACTTCTTCCTAAATAATATTCAGTAGCCATCATTATAGAGGAATCTAAAGACCTAACTTCTTTGTCTTTTGAAACCCTCATTGGCTCACTTCTCTCACATGAGGAGAGATTACAGCCAACTCCTTCCACAAGTCATGGAGGAGATGATAAAGCCTTTGCTTCTCAAGAAGGCAGAGGTAGAGGTCATTGCAGAGGAAATTCTAGAGGAAGAGGAAAAAATAATCAGAGAGGTGGAACTCCTAACAGAGGAGGAAATCAAAACAGAGGAGGATTCTCAAACAACAGTGAACAATAGCAGAATAGAGGAGGACAGCAAAATAGAGGGAAAAAATAGGCAGAGGTAAAGGAGGAGATAAGTCAAAAAAATCTTGCTACAATTGTGGCAAACTTGGCCATTATGCTCGTGACTGTTGGACTAAGACTTCACAAGGAGCTAGTAGCAGCCAGAGCAGTCGGTTTGGAAACTTTGGAGAAGAGGAAGAGGCCACAAATCTCTTTCTCTCATATGGTCAGGCAGATCGAAACATGAATGATACATGGATCTTGGACACTGGGTGTTCAAACCATATGAGTGGAAAAAAAGAGCTCTTTGCTACTCTAAACTCCTTCTACAAATCTAGCATCAAATTGGGAGATGATAAATCATTGGCAGTAGAAGGCATTGGAGCTATGGCAGTTCCAACTAAAGAAGGAGTCAAACAAGTAAGTGATATCTATTATACACCCCATCTCCAACATAATATTTTAAGTGTTGGACAAATGTTAGAAAATAACTACAAGTTGCTTTTTGATGAGGGTAAATGCACTATTTTTGATAAAAATAACAATAATAGAATCATTACTCAAGTGCCAATGTCAAAGAATAGATTGTTTCCTTTAAATTTTGGCCAGCCAGGGGGAGATAAGTTAGCAAGTGTTGCTATTTCCAATCCAAGTGTTCTATGGCACTTGAGATATGGCCATTTGAATTTTGCTAGTTTGAAAATGCTAACTTCCCAAGCCATGGTCACTGGACTTCCTAAAGTTTAGGATAGTAAAGAAGTCTATGAAGGGTGTGCTCTTGGGAAGCATGCCAGATCAAAGTTTCCTCATGGACAAGCATGGAAGGCTAGCTATCCACTCCAACTAGTGCATACCGATATCTGTGGTCCGATGCATACACAGAGTCTGGGTAACAACTCTTACTTTCTACTATTTATTGATGATTATACTAGAATGTGCTAGATATATTTTTTGAAACATAAGGATGAAGCATATGAATGCTTTATCGATTTCAAAACAAGAGTTGAAAGTGAGAGTAGATATTTTGTAAAATGTCTTCGATCAGATAGGGGAGGAGAATATTCCTCTAATGAGTTTGTGAATTTCTGTAAGCAACATGGCATTAAGAGGCAGTTCACTGCTACCTACACTCCATAGCAGAATGGTGTCACAGAGAGGAAAAATCGCACCATTTTGGAGATGGCAAAGTCTATGCTTCAGACGAAGCATTTGACTAATTCATATTGGGCAGATGCAGCCAGGACCAGCGTATATATCTTGAACAGAAGTCCTACTTCAAGTTTGAAAGGACTGACACCTTACCAAGCTTGGTATGGTAAAAATCCAAATGTTAAGCATTTTAGAGTATTTGGCTCGTTGGCATATTCTCACATTCTTGATGAGCTTAGGAAGAAGCTTGATCCAAAGATTCAGGCATGTATCTTTGTAGGATACTGTGAGAATACAAAAGCTTACAGAATCTATAATCCCTGGACTAGAAAGTTTATGATTTCTAGGGATGTAATTTTTGATGAAGGGGGAGAATGGGGTAAGCCCCAAATATTCAGTGATGTTGAATCCACTGATGTAGTTTCTCGAGTAGGTGCAACAACGGACACCACAGAAAGGAAAGCAATCTCCTCCAACAAGTCCAAGTTCATCTTCTGATTCCTCTTCTTCACCAAGTCCTTCTCCACAGTGATCTGTACGTTCCTCACCAATGGACATTGATTCTCCATCCAAAGGTAAGAGAACTTTACAGTATCATCCATCATCTCAGATGTTGGATAAAATTTTTTCAAGAAGATACACTAGGAGTCAAGCTAGTGAAATGGATTCCGTTTTACACAGATTAGAAAGTATGCACCTATATGGTGATGATGTCTCCCAACAGGAACCTAGGGGAGATCAAGTTAACTATGCTTTGTTAACTAGTGCACAACTTGAACCTTCTAGTTATGAGCAGGCATGTACTCAGCAAATTTGGCAAGATGGCATGAAAGAGGAGATAACCTCTATAAAAAACAACACTTGGGAGATGGTTAAGCTTCCTAAAGGCAAGAAATGTGTTGGATGTAAGCGGGTCTACAAGACCAAGTTTAATGTTGATGGTAGCATTGAAAGGCACAATGCGAGACTAGTTGCAAAGGGATTCACTCATAAATATGGAGTTGATTATGAAGAGACTTTTGCTCCTATAGCCAGATAGAAGACTATTAGAATAGTTCTTGCCTTAGCTTCAAATAAGGGATGGAAAGTCCAACACATGGATGTGAAAAGTGCATTTCTAAATGGTTACTTGACAGAAGAAGTGTATGTTGAGCAACCACAAGGATTTGAAGAGAAAAACAAGGAACATCTTGTTTACAAACTATAGAAGGCACTTTATGGCCTGAAGTAGGCACCACAAGCTTGGTACTCACGCATTGATGGGTACTTCAAAGATTTTGGGTTCACCAGAAGTAGAAATGAACCCACCCTTTACTATCTACAGCAAGGAAATGACATCCTCATAGTTTGCTTGTATGTGGATGATCTCATATTCATGGGTAGTAATGAAAAACTGAATATGAAGTTCAAACACTCCATGATGAATCAGTTTGAGATGAAGGATCTTGGCTTAATGCACTACTTCCTTGAAATGGAGGTTCATCAATCAGATGCAGGCATCTTCATCTGTCAACATAAGTATGCTCGGGACATGCTTAAGAAGTTTGCTATGGAGCATTGCAAACCAGTTGCAACTCTAGTTGGACATGGGATCCAATTAAGCAAAGATGATGGAGCATCAAAAGTTGATGTGACCACTTTCAAAAGCATGGTTGGGAGTTTGATGTTTCTCGCCAACACCAAACCTGATATTTAGTATGTTGTTTCTCTTGTCTCTCGATTTATGTCTAATCCTTCTGAGTTGCATTTGTAGGCAGCTAAGAGAATTCTTAGATATGTAAAGGGTACATGGGATTTTGGAATCCATTACCAAAAATGTAACACTATAAAGCTTGTAGGCTTCAGTGATAGTGATTGGGGTAGCAACATTGATGACATAAAATCAACCTCAAGGAACTATTTTAGTCTAGGATCAGGACTAATAACTTGGAGTTCCAAGAAGTAGACAGTAGTAGCACTATATTCAATAGAAGCGGAGTATATAGCAGTCACTCATGCTAGTACTCAAGATTTTTGGCTACGAAAGGTATTAGAAGAAATTGGAGAGTAGCAAAGTGGTCCAACAAGGATATTCTGTGACAACATTAGTGCCATTCAATTGGCATACAATCCTGTCCACCATAGTAGATCAAAGAATTTTGATATGAAGTACCACTTCATCAGAGATATGGTGGAAACTGAAACTATTGAGCTTCACTATTGCCCCACTTTGGAGAATGTTGCGGACATCTTCACCAAGGCGTCAACCAAAGCTCAATTTGTAAAGCTGAGAGACTGTCTTGTCAGTCCTCTCAACTTTAAGGGGGAGAATGTAGAAAGTGTAAACACTTAATTCATTAAGTGATTATTTAGTGGTTAGGCTAGGTTAGTTTAGTTGTCGGCAAATTATTTTAATGTTGGCATGATTTTTTGATTTGTTTATCTCTTCCCCTTATCCCTCCATTCCCTCCTTTATTCTCTCTTCCTCCTTATCACTCCACCTCTGTTCCCCTTATTCCTCCAACCTCCCTTATTTTCCTCTCCGTCGACTTCCTCCCTTCCCTCTTCATATAAATTAGTGGCTATTTCCTATGTTCGATTAATTTTGATGTTAGTAATGGCTCTGTAATATTATTAATTAAATTTATTTTATTTAGTTAATTTTCCTTTTTACCTCCTGATCCAAATTCAATAGAGACTTGGCATACATGTCTCACATCGGCTCCTCCACTAAATGAGTCTGCCCACTGAATCATGGTGACTGTGGGATGAATTTGATAGTGATCCACTACTCAAAATCACTCTCCTACTCCTCACCTCTCAAACTGCAAAAGAAAGCATGCACAACTGAGCCTAACCTTCATATTTTGGGTTTATATAAATATGTAGGGGTCACCACCATCCCAGGGTGGGATGAGTGCACATTTGGACAACTTTTACACCTTGTTATGGTGGTAGAACATGCCCTTGTCCCACCCTAGGATGGTGGTAGCAAAAATAGGCCAAAAAAACCCAAAATAACCCAAAACAGGTCCAAAACTACACCAAAACAACTCAAATTGGGTCCAAATTTCACATAGATCAAAATGCAATCCTGAGGATCCTAGGAAGGATGGAAAAGTTGTTAATTCATGCCCTAAGAAGGCCATTGTTGCCAGACCACCCCTCAGGCATGCATTTTTTAGCTCCTTTCCTCCAAGAAAACTCAACAAAGTCACCAAAATCCTCTCCAAATTGCCCTATTTTTCAAGGGACAAAGCTAAAGGTAAGCATAACACAAGTCAATTGGGTCAAGCGACTCATAAATTTTCTCACTGGTCATTCCATCATCGACTCATTTCTTGAGGGGGTAGTCATACTCAGTCCAAATTATCAAGCACACACTCAATTATGTGAATGGCATTCGTTCAATGAATCTTCGATAAAGACAATCATGCTCCTGCGTGGGGTAGAAAACAAGCACACAATATCACATTATAATGCTTGAAATTACTAGCATCATGAAGACATGGGCCTTAGCCTTTCATAACATACAATTTTCAAGCATAAGCATGCTCATTCAGTGAGTCAGAAGCAAGGATTCAACACACACCCCTTTCATGATTGAGGCATCTAAAGTTGGTTAGGTTATCGAGTAACCTTAATAATTCAACATTTTGGTCATCTATTTTTGCTTAGCGTTGTGTTGCACACAACACATCTCAAAAATGGGCATCTATAGACACTAAAATATGGTAAATCCTATTAAGCACCCATAAAAAAGGATCAAATTGACATCACATGGCCCCTTGGGCAGCCCTCAGGAGGCTCATAGTGGTTACTCATTTTGGTCATCTATTTTTGATAGACTTTGAAAAGGGTTTTGGAGGCTATCGACCCAATTTTGGGAGGTTTTGACCCAAAATTCACCACCATCCCACCTTGGTGGTGGTGAGCCATCATCCCAGGGTGGGACGGTGAGCAATTTTGATCGAGAAAAAGTCAAATCTGGGCCAAGTAGCACCCATAAACTGTTAGGATACCAAGTGATATATATGGAATTGCAAATTTAATATAAAAATGATTGTTTTTTTTAAGTTATGAATCACTTTTATAAATTGGAGGGAAAACCTGCAATTGATATATAATAATTATTTTTTTCTTGGATGCTTTAATGTGAGTATTTTGAATGGATATTTATACCTATTCAAAAGGTGTAAATGGTCAAGGGTCATACCCCTTGGCAATAATAATTAAGTAAAACATAAATATAGGTTATGTGGGAAGGCTTAACATGCCATCCCCCTTAAAAAAGCTCTATCCTCAAAGCTGGAACATTGGGAATTGTTGTTGGATATCTTGAAGAGGTTCCCACGTTGCATATTCTAAAGGTAGACCTTTCCAATGGATTAGAGATTTCATAATATCATGAGTATGAAGGTGACGAGAGCGACGATCCAAGATAGATTATGGTTTGACTAAAAGTACTCCATCATCAAAAAATTCATGAAGAGTAGTTTGTGTAGTGATGTGGGCTCCAACTGCTTGCTTGAGGCAAGATACATGAAATACGGGGTGAATTTTGGAAGAGGGGGGAAGCTCAAGTTTGTAGGCAATGGTCCCAATACGTTGGAGAAATTTATACGGCTTGTAAAATTTGGGTGTTAACTTCTGATACCCTTTGTGTTTAAGCGAGGATTTATGGTAAGGTTGGAGACGTAAGAAAACCATATCATCTTCATGAAAACTATGTTCACCCCTATGTTGATCGTCTTGTTGCTTCATGTGATTTTGAGCAATGTGAAGGTTCTCTTTGAGGATCCGGAGTATGTCATCCTGAGTAGAGAGTTTCGTCTCAACTACATGCACCTTTGTATTCCCTAGAATATAGGAAGTGAGTGATGGTGGAGGTTGGTCGTATAATGCTTCATAAGGAGTCATTTTAATGGATGTATGGTATGAAGTGTTATACCACCATTCTGCGAGTGGAAGCCATTTTACCCAACGGAGTGGTTGAGTAGAAATGAAACAACAAAGGTATGTTTCCAAGCATTTATTAATTACTTTGGTTTGGACATTAGTTTGAGGATGATAAGCATAGATCATACGAAGTTGCGTACCTTGTAATTTTAACAATTCCTTTCAAAAAGTGCTAGTAAAATTTGGGTCACGATCACTAACAATGGTTGAATGTATTCCATGTAATTTAAATATGTTATCGAGAAAGAGGTGGGCTATAGTGCTAGTGGTATAAGGATGAGCTATCGAACAAAAATGGGCATATTTAGATAAGCGATAAACTACTACAAAATGGTTGTTTTTCCCCCTGACTTTGGTAGTCCCTCAATAAAGTCAATAGAAATATCTACCCATGTTTTGGTGGGTATAGGAAGAGGTTGAAGTAATCCAAGAGTAGCAAGGGTCTCTCCCTTTTGTCATTGGCAAACTTCACATTCTTTTACAAAATTTTGGATGTAAGTTTTCATTCCTACCAAATAAAAGGAGGTATTGGCTCTTTTATATGCTTTTAAGAAACCAAAGTGTCCTACAGTGGGTGAGGTATGTAACTCATGAAGAAGTTTTTCATGATAAGCTGAATTTGGGGTGAGGACCATCCTTCCTTTGTATCTTAATATATTGTCCTCCCAAGTGTATGGAGGTTTACTACTAGGATCATGTTGGAGTTGTTGAATTAGTGCATGAATAGTAGGATCATTTATCCATTCTTCATGTACTTCAGCTACCCATGTAGGAATAAGGGAGGAAAGAGCCTGGACTTGAGGTATATCTTCAAATTTTCTAGAAAGTGCATCGGCTACCATGTTGTCCTTTCCCTTTTTATATGTAATTTCATAATCATAGCCAATAAGTTTATTAACCCACTTTTTTTTTTCCAAGGTATTAGTCCTTTGTTCCAAAAATTATTTCAAACTATGATGGTCAGTGCGTATAATGAAATGTTGGCAAATAAGGTAAGGCCTCCAAGTTTGAATAGCGTGAACGATCGCCAACATCTATTTTTTGTATGTAGAGCGAGCTAGATTCCTTGGAGAAAATACTTTGCTTATAAAAGCTAGAGGCCTTCCATCCTGCATGAGTACGACTCCCATTCCTATTCTCGAGGCATCACTTTCGATGACGAATGGTTTAGAAAAGTTGGGCATAGCTAGAATAGGGGTGGTACACATTGCAGTTTTCAATGTAATAAAGGCCTCATCTGCTTCAGATGACCATTTGAAAGCATTTTTCTTAAGTAATGTTGTTAGAGGGGCAGTGATTTTACCATAATTTTGGACAAATTTTCTATAATATCTAGTTAGTCCAAGAAACCCTCGTAGACTTTTTAAGGTTTTTGGAATAGGCCAATTTTTCACCTCCTCAATTTTGCGAGGATCTACCTTAACTCCTTCCTTCGAGACAATGTGCCCTAAGTATTCAATTTCTTGTTTTCCAAAGGAAAACTTTGATATTTTTGCATAAATTTGATTTTCCTTCAAGATTTGTAATGCTTGTATAACATGGTCCAAATGTTCTTCCCATGTTTGGCTATAAATTAAAATGTCATCAAAGAAAACTAAGATAAATTTATGAAGGAAAGGGTGAAATACCTTATTCATTAGACTTTGAAAGGTGGAAGGAGCATTGGTAAGGCCAAATGGCATCACCAAGAATTTGTAGTGCCCTTCATGAGTGTGGAAGGTTGTCTTAGGAATATCCTTTTTGTTGACTCGTATTTGGTGGTAGCCCGATCGTAAGTCTAACTTGGAAAAATAAGTAGCCCCATGGAGTTCATCTAATAGCTCGTCTATGACCGGAATAGGAAATTTATCCTTGATGGTCATTTTATTAAGCGCTCAAAAATCGACACATAAACGCCATGACCCATCCTTCTTTCTAACTAAAATAATTGGAGAGGATTAAGGACTTTTTCTAGGTCTAATGACCCCTGCCTTAAGAAGATCTTGTACTAATTTCTCTATCTCGGTATTTTGGAGGTATGGATAATGATAGGGCCTAATATTAGGGGGTTGATGCCCTGGAAGTAGTGGAATAGTGTGATCGTGACTTCGTTGTGGAGGTAGTCCTTTTGGTTCATTGAATACCTCATTATGGTGGTCTAAAAGCTTTTGTAACTCTAGTGCCTCTTCTTCTTTGTGACTAGGTTGAATTGAAAATAATTGGGCAACCATTCCTTTGTTTCCTTTTCAGATAATTTTCTCCATTCTATGCGAGCTCACGATTTGGGAGGGTCCTGATTTTAGGCATTTGATAATATAGGTTTGGTTCTTTTCTGTGAACTTCATCCATAGTTCATCAAATTCCCATTGGACTACACCCAAGGTTCGCAACCATTGTACGGCTAGTACAATGTCATAACCACCTAGGTGTAGGACATACATGTTGCCTTTCATGTTATAATCCCCCATAGTTTTATATTTCTGCATTTTCCTTTACATTCAATTTTTTTGCCATTTCCAATCATCACTTTGAAATTATTGCAAGGGTATATAAAACAATTTTCTTGCTTAGCCACTTTTGGATCGATAAAATTATGCGTGCTATCAGAATCTAGGAGTACAATAAGGATTTGATTCTTAAAATACCCTTTAACTCGCATTATTTGAGGGGTAGAGAATCCTGCAAGGGCATTGAAGGAAACCTTGAGTGTATTTTCCTCGTCGCTTTCAAGTGTGTCGGATAATACCTCTACTTCTAGATCAAGTTCTTCTTCAGTAGAATTTCCACAATCAGTGGCATCTAAAATATATAATTTTCTTGAGTCACATTTATGATTTCGGTCAAATTTCTCATCGCAATGGTAGCACATACCTTTTGCTTGTCTTTCCTTCATTTCCTCAAAGCTAAGACGCTTAATTGGTAGAGTGGGGTTAATTTTGGGGGTTGTATAGGAGTTTTGGGTTCTTCCATTTTGCATTGGTTTGGGGTTGGTATAAGTGTTTGATGGTTTTCCCAAGGTTGGTTTTGTGAATCAATTTCGTGCCTTGATTTTGTCTTCCGCTAATTTCGCCAAGCCGATGGTCTCTAACATGTTTGTAGGGTTTTACATTTGCACCTCAATTCGAATTTCTTCTTTTAATCTACTAAAAAAACATTCTTGAAATAAGGCAGCATCTAAACCAGATGTTCGATTAGCTAGCCTTTCAAATTCCGCTTGGTATTCACTTATCAAAGTGGTTTGGCATAATTTAGTGAGGGCCCCTATAAAGCTTTGAAACTTGTGAGGGCCGAATCACACTAATAGATTCTGTGTAAAGGTTGACCACATCGAAATGCTGTTGGTTTTATTGAACCATTGGTACCATTGGATGGCATCGTTTTCCAAGTGGAAGGAGGCGATATGCACTTTTTGCATTTCTAAATTTTGATTTAGTAAGAAATATTGCTCTGCTCGGTAGATCCAGTTTGTAGGGTCACCGCCTTCAAATTTTGGGAAGTCTAATTTGGTCGTTCATGGTCAAATTGAAGTTTGTGGACCTCCTAACAGTGCTCAGTTTGGTGACCTACTATTGGTTGAATTTGAATGTGTTATTGCCTGATTTTTACTGATAGTGTTAAGTTTAACATCCATTGCAAATATTTTCTTGAAGAGTTCTCTTGTGTTACGGGAATTCTCCTCTCTTTCTTGTTTAACTTCTTCGGTGAGCCTTTCATGTTTCTCATGAATGGAATCCAGTGATCGGCGTCCATCGGCCATTACAGTGGGTTAATTAGGAGAATATCACCAAAATTTAAATAAAAATAAAAAATAAAAAATTTGGTGGGCTAGCGCCCTAACAACTTTTTAGTGATATTGCTCTCTATATTTATTAATTCTCTATTTTTATGATTTGATAGTAGGCACAGTACCCAATATGAGCATGGCACAGTAGAGGTGGCAGGTTTGAGAGTGCATGATAGGCAGAGGGGCGGTAGGGTCAATAGTGCACAGCAGGTGGAGGTGGAGCGGAGTGCACAACGGTGGAGGCAGGGCGGAGCGCACAGTAGCGAAGGCTGAGCGGGGCGGATAGGCAGAGCGTGGTATGTGAAAGTGGTTGCGAGGAGTGAATACAGCTGGTGGTCAATGACACACAAGTCACTTCTAAGATCTACCGTGATCGAAGTCACATTCCAAAGTATGCGCTAGATTGTTTTTAAAGCACTTTAGTCCCGATCCCTCATGAATGTGGGATTTATATTTTTTAAATTTTTTTTTTTAAAAACTGTCTTTTGATTATCGAGGAATTATGTCAGCAGTCAGAAATAATAAAAGAACCTTAGCTTATATAAATAATTTTTATATTTTTTCATCATTAAACTGGAATTCTTGTTAGATTTCTTTCACTTCATCAAAAATGTAGAGTTTTTGCTGTAGTAAAATATTTTCATTGGTTTTGCCTGATTAATTGGTGGATTTCCTTCTGGATTGCTGTCTAGATGCTTGTTTTTGGCTACTGTCTACCATCTTGGTAAGTTATAACATTAATAATGGATCAAAATTTTTATTTTTTCCTGAAGCCTTGACAAGTTTACCAGAAAACGTCTGCGCCTGGGTTTGTGCCTTTAAATCTCATGTCCTTCAGATCAGTTTTCTCCTGGTTACGTTGTTGATTTGCTGTTCACACAGGCAAACAGTGCTGTTAAGGTAGGTATGCCAGCTATGGCCTATGTTTTGTGCTACGAACATCACCTGAGCTTTGTTCATACAACCGAACAATGTCGTTAAAGAAGGTATGTTGGCTATGGCATATGCTAAAGACTCTACCGAGAGTCTTGTTATTTTTTCGTAGATGAGACTGTGTTTACGCTGCCAATTTGTTTAACCTTAGTTGCTTATTCTGCAAACGTCCATAGTTTAACTTCAGGAGATGAGAGAAAGCCAAAAAAAAAAATTCCTTCAGGCTTTTTGGCTTTGATGCCAGATGTTAGGATACCAAGTGATATATATGGAATTGCAAATTTAATATAAAAATGATCACTTTTTTAAGTTATGAATCACTTTTATAAATTGGAGGGAAAACCTGCAATTGATATATAATAATTGTTTTGTTCTTTGATGATTTAATGTGAGTCTTTTGAATGGGTATTTATACCTATTCAAAAGGTGTAAATGGCCAAGGGTCATACCCCTTGGCAATAATAATTAGATAAAAAATAAATATAGGTTATGTGGGAAGGCTTAACAGAAACTGTCATCTAGCATGCCATTTGGAGCATGCATGTCAGAGGGCACTGAATCCTTATGACATGCTTCATAATGGAGGCCCAAATTGGATATTCTCTTCCCCATCCAGTGCATGCCTCCCATTTGACAAGTGACACCTCTTGCCATGCATGCCCTTGCATGCCTTTTTGCACATAAGCCCCTTTGGGCTATAAAATGGGTTCAATATCCACACAAAAACATGTAGAGGAGTTCTAGGATATGTAACGGAGTTTTGCCGATATTTTCCCTCACCTTATTGCACCTTTTTACCCTTGGAATCTCCCTTTTACCAAGGAGATTATCAAGCGACTTAAAGAAGGTAATACGAGCATAACTTTTCCATCCAAGTGAATTTCTTCACCAAATTCAATGAAAACACACCTTAGGTTGTTTAGGAACATCTTCTAGTTATTTTATAAAAAAAAGTGGCCAGATTTGGTGGGTATCCCCTCCTAGGGTGCCCTCCAAATAGTTGCAGTCACCATCGCCCCCCAGGATGAGGGTAAATTCTTAAACAATTTCATTACTATTTTTAATTGGTAATTTTCTATATTGCTCATGATTCTACAGTTAAAATTTCAATTTATTTGGAGTTAAAATGAAAGAGTTATAGCATTTTTAAGTTTTCGTAGGCTCGTAGGGCCCACCCGGGCACCCCAATTTGATGGAGGTGGATATGGGCTCCAATTTGAAAATATAATCATATGGGTTGTCTTGAAATGTCAATTTATGCATACTGACCAAATTTCATGAGTTTCAAGATTTTCTTGTTTTCCTCTTCGTAGGTTGCAGGCGAGCAACACAAAATCGAGGGGTCTACAGATGTAATTTCCAATATTTTTTTGGTGATATCCTCCCAAAACCTCCTCTTTAGCATATTTGCAAATTTTCAAGTCATTTATACATGTTTTTATATAGTTTTAATATATGCGCTATTTTACCCTTGTGGGGATTGCATGTTTTCACCATACACCCTTGCTATTTGACCCCTTTTTGCTTCCTTATGTTCAGGTGTAGGTTCTTAGAAGGCATTGGTAAGGAATATAATACCTCAAATATCAGACATACAAGCAATAGTGACATTGGCTTGCCCACCTCGATTGTGGGTACGTGGAGAAACATTGGATGTGCACCTTGATTCCGTGAAAGACTTGGTCTTTGGGCACCTGATATTGTAAAAATTGTATCACATTTTGAGCCCTCAAGGGGACTGTTGTGTAACCTTGGATCTGATCCAACAAATTAATGAGAAGAGACTTTCTTTGATTCATTTCCTTTTGTTTGGTATTCTTCCATTTTCACATGCATGCTTTCTTTTTGATGCTCATGAGCAATATTGGGTAGATACACATATTGTTTTACATCATTTGGTGCACCGTTTTTACCTACTTCAAATCCACTCTATCGTTAGCAATTCATTTTTGGATCGTCGTACCCATACCCTTTTGAGTAACTTGGTTGACCTTGAGTGAGATGAATTGGCAATTCATTAGGCTATAGCAAAACCTTAAAATGAACACTAAATTATGAACTTATTGACTATCTAACATTTAAAAAATATTTTATGGTTCAATTCAAGTTAGTTTATTTTGTTGCAAGATGATTGTTATGGTTAGTTACCTTCTTATTGCAAGTTGATCTTGGTTTATTTCCTTTATTCAATTGCAATATGGTTATAGTTTTTTATTGCAAGATGGTTATAGTAGTTCATGATGATGTTGATTATATTTCATGATGATGCTTATCTCTCTTGATGATGCTTAATTTTTATTATCTTTCATGATGTTTATCTTTCATGATGATTATCTTTGATTATTGAAAATTAGATTACTTGAAAATTATGGTTTTTTATATATGCAAGCATGTTTATCTACTTTCTTATTGCATCATTTATTTTATTTGTAAAATGTTTTGATTATGTTCACTTTCTAGAATGGTTGATCATGGAATCCCCTTCACACCTAAGCACATCCTTGATGGATCAAATTTTGGAATATGGGAACCAAGGATGAGGGCTTAATTTCAAGCAAGAAAGTTATGGCCCATTATGAATGGAGATGAAGCAATCCCAACCCAGGCAAGGGCACTTGAGACATACAACAACAAGAATCACCTTGCACTTTCCATGATTATAAATAGTGTGAGTGATGAGATATTGCTCACTATAAGCCATTGTGAGCATGCTAAAGATGCCTGGGATTTGCTAAAACAAGTCCACCTAGGGTCCAACACATCAAGGAAATTCACTTTATTGTCCAAAATTCTTAGCACTATGCAAGGTGAAGAAGAAAGTGCCTTGATCTTCCTCTCAAGGATGAAAGACATGAGAAATCAAATATTGGCTTGTAATTGTGATTGGATAAGTGAGAAGCTCTTAAGATTTATCATTTTGAGGAACTTTTCAAGCAAGTTCAAGAATTTTGTCACCATTATTAAGACTAGGCTAGAGCAAGAAGAGGATGGCCTTCCTCTCAACACTCTTTCACAATTATTGATTCAACATGAAGAGTCTCTTAATAGAGAAAAAGTGAATGGTCAAGTTTTCAAGGAGAAGAATGTTGCCTTGAATGCCACTAAGGATTCCTTTAAGAAGAAATACAAGGGAAGGAAAAATCAAAATTTCCAACCCAACAAGCCTAGAGTTGATTTCACTTGCAACTTTTGTGGCAAGAAAGGCTACAAGGAACAAAATTGTTTCAAGAAGAATAAGATTGCAGAACAAGAATAGCAAGAAAAGGCTAAGGGACAAGGACCTAAGAAATGGTTTGGCAAGGGAAAGAAAAATAACAACAATGTAAAGCAAAATTCTAATAAAAATGCCTTTGTTTGTGCCCTCTACTCCATTGACTCATCTACTTCTAATGAATGGGTGTTAGATTTTGGATGCACTAACCATATGTGTTTTGAAAAGGATAAGTTTATGGACTTTCATAAGCACTCTTTAGATTCAGTTGTCATTGGTGATAATACTTGACTTCAAGTAGAAGGTGTTGGCAATGTTGTAATTGAAGGGAAATTACTTGATAATGTCCTATATGTGCCTAACCTTAGGAGAAATTTAATTTTAGTTTTGCAAGTTGCTAAAAGTGGTCAAACTATTGAGTTCAATGTAACTTCATGGAGCATTAGTAAAGGCATGCCACCAATCATTACAGGTTATGTAAAGAATAATATTTATGTGTTAGGTTATTCTCCTTCTAAAGTGTGTTTAGCAACTAATGTTTCTCCTAGTAGCAAGCTTTGAGACTTAAGGTTAGGCCATACAAACTATCAAAATATTCAAATGATGAAGTCCAAAAATTTGGTCGAAGGCTTGCCTAACATTTCACCTATTCATGGTTTGTGTGAAACATGCATGTTAGGCAATATGAGCAAACAAAAGTTTGCAAAGGACAAGTCAACAAGGGCCACACAAATTATTCAACTCATTCATATAGATATTATGGGTCCATTACATGTTATATCACTTGGTGGTGCATCCTATATTCTCACATTTATAGATAATTATTCAAGAATGATCTTTGGGTATCTACTTAAGAATAAATCAGATTTTTTTGAGACATTCAAGGAGTTCAAAGCTTTGGTAGAAAATCAAAAGGTAGCAAAGATCAAAATGATTAGAAGTGACAATGAAGGGGAGTACAATAGTAATGATTTCAATGAGTTTTGTTCTTCTCATGGGATCAAAAGGCGGTTTACTTGTCCATACACTCATCAACAAAATGGTGTTGCATAGAGGAAAAATAGGACAATCATGGAGATGGTAAGATGCATTCTTGGTGACCACTTACCTCAATTTCTTTGGGGTGAAGCATTTAGTACAACAATCTACATTCTTAACATGTGTCCTTCAAAATAAGTTGAGGGGAAGACTCCTTATGAGGTTTGGAATGGTAAGAAGTTGAATTTGTCACACTTAAGAGTGTTTGGATGTGATGCATTTTCATATATTCCTTCATAAAAGAGGAAGAAATTGGACAAAAAGTCTCAAAAATGCATCTTTGTTGGCTATGATGCAAAACATAGGGGCTACAGGTTATACTCACCTTCTTCACGCATTGTATTTATTTCAAGAGATGTCAAATTCAATGAAGACCTTCTTGGGTTAGAAAAGGGTGGGCCTTGTGTCAGAAGAACCAAGTGGTTGGATCATTCTAGGGGTCCTAAAGAGCAGAATTCATTTAGCCAAAGGATAACTAGAAGTATGACCCTTAACATGTCTCTTCTAGCTAAGATAGAGAATGATAATGAGCCTACTTCTTACCAAGAAGCTTCACAACACTCTTGTTGGGTTGATGCCATGAATGTTGAGATGGATTCTCTTCTAAAGAATCAAACTTGGGATCTAGTGCCTTATTCTAATAAGAGAAATGTTATTGGGAACAAGTGGGTCTATAGAATCAAGTACAATTCTAATGGAGATATAGAAAATTATAATGCTAGATTGATTGTTAAGGGTTATGCTCAAAAACATGGTATTGACTATGATGAAACCTTTGCACCAGTTGCCAAAATGCCCACCATTCGGCTTCTCATTGCTATTGCTGCTACTCAAGGTTGGCAATTTTTTTTATCTTGATGTGAAAAGTGCCTTTCTAAATGGTGATTTGGATGTGGATATCTACATGAGTAAACCACAAGGATTTTTTGTACAAGGTAAGAAAACACTTGTGTGTAAACTAAATAAAACCTTGTATGGTTTGAAGCAAGCACCTAGAGCATGGTACATGAATATTTTAGGTTACTTCTTATCTCTTGGTTTTGATAAATACTATTCAGATACAGATCTCTATGTGCTTAGGAAGGATAACTTGGTCATTTTAATTGATCTATTTTTTGATGACCTTGTTATGATTGGAAATGAGAATGAGGCCATTTTTGATTTCATCTCCAAATTAAATTTAGAGTCTGAAATGATCGACCTTGGTCTTCTACACTACTATCTTGGCATGCAAGTTTATTAGCATGAGGATTGTACCTTTCTGATTCAATCCAAGTATATTGAAGATCTTCTTAAGAGGTTTTATTTGGAGGATGGTAATCCTACTTACATTCATATTTCTACAGGGGTTAAGTTGGAAGTAAGTACAAAATCTCAATTGGATAATGCTACATTGTATAGGCAGCTCATTGGTAGTCTTCTTTATGTTACCATCACAAGAACAGATATTGCTTATGCAGTTGGTATGATGGCTAGGTTCATGCAAAAACCTTATATTGAGCACTTACAAGCTACCAAGAATATTTTGAAGTACCTTTCAGGTACTAGAGATTTGGCACTCAAGTATTCTAGGCTTCCTTCCTTTGCTCTTTCTAGCTATGCTGATTCTAATTTTGGAGGGGATAGAATAGACAAAAAGTCTACCACAGCATATGTTTTTAGTATTGGGTCTACAACTATCTCTTGGTATTTCAAGAAACAAGATACAATTGCTCTTTATAAAATGGAAGTGGAGTATAAGGCTATGACAACAGCTACACAGGAAGTGGTTTGGCTTTGTATCCTCATGAAGGAAATTGGCTTTGAGCAATTTGGTCCTTCACATTTGCTCTTTGATAATCAATCAGCTATCACCTTGGCTAAAAATATTGTAATGCATCAAAGGATAAAGCATGTTGAAATCCAAGCCCACTTTATCAAAGCGAAGGGATTGGATGGGACTATTCAATTGGAGTATTGCCCATCATCTTCTAATTTTGCTTATTTGTTCACCAAACCTCTTTCGAAGGAGCAGTTTTGTAAGTTGAGGGACTCACTTGGTTTGATGAAGTTATCATCAAGGGGGAATGAAGTGTATTTACACTTGTGTGATGACAAATTCATCCTTATGAGGTGTTTTGTGCTATATATATGAGTTGATATTTGGTGGTATAATTGCTTTTTGCATCTCTTTTTAACATGGTACTTTCTTGTTTGCCTTGTGCAACTTTTATATATGTTACTATGTAGATGGCATTGTGCAATTATGGTATATGATGCAAGTGCTTTATGCGACTCTTTTACATGGTACTTTCTTGTTGCCTTATGCAAATTTGTACATGTTTTTATGTAGTTGGCATTATGCAATTGGTTTATCATGGTAATTTATTGTTAGCATTTATGCTACTTTTGTACATGACATTTTATGGTTGGCTTTATGCAACCGGTGTGCACACTTTATTATTTTCATATACCTTATGAAACTCTTGTACATGGTACTTTTTTGTTAGCCTTGTGCTACTTTTGTACATGGTACTTTAGAGTTTGCATTATCATGGTACTCCTTGTTTGCTTTATGCAACTTTGTACATGATATTTTTTGATCAACTATATAGCATGTGACTATAAGTATGACTTGGCATCTTTTTGTGATGACTTATAGTTCACTATTTGTTAGATTAGTTTTGTTATCATCTTTGGATATTCATATATGATGTGGTTAATATATTTATGATGATGTATCTAACTGATCTTATGTTGAGCTGCTTGTAGCTTGCAGGTACTTCCATTTGGGGTTTTGCAGGCTTACTAAAGACACCCTTGTGATGTTTTCTTCTTGTCATTTGCAACCACTTGTGGTTTATGGATGGCTTTGTAAGCAACTTGTATCTGAAGCTACTCCGTTGGGGGCTTGTAGTCTCATTTTGGCCCATTTTGTATTGGTACCTTATTGTAGACCATTCTTGGTCATAGAAGCTCATTGTAACTATATTACTCATTTGATTCTCATCCCCGTTTGTATCTTTAGGGGGAGAATGTTTCTTTGTTCATAATTCTTTTCCCCAATAT
This sequence comes from Wollemia nobilis, assembly GCA_028583015.1. Taxonomy (NCBI): domain Eukaryota; kingdom Viridiplantae; phylum Streptophyta; class Pinopsida; order Araucariales; family Araucariaceae; genus Wollemia; species Wollemia nobilis. The sequence goes on along the minus strand of JAQPPZ010002969.1, from coordinate 8,579,432 downwards.
TTCATTAAGGGGGAGTGTTGGAATATGTACTGCAACATTGTGTAAATTATTCTTAGACTAAAATATAAATTCTAAAGAATAATATTTGAATTACAAAATAATTCTATTTTATGTAAAAATATTCCCACCCAATTAATAAATAAAATAAGGGTGCTAGGAATATTTAATTTGTGGGAAAAAGTTATCTCCCATTTTCTAGAAAATATTAAAAAGTAACCAAAAAAAATTTAATGTTTTATAGATGCCACTTGTCACACATCTCAAGATAATATTATGATAATATTTGTCACACATCTCAATATAATATTGTGATAAGATTTTTCACACATATCAAGATTAAATTGTGATAAGATTAGGGTAATTTTAGGGTTGTAGTAGAAAAACTTCTCTTTAAATAGGGGTGTTGTCTACTATATCTAGTCATATCATGTTGATGCATATTATTGCATAACATTTAAGCATTCTTGTATTGTTGAATCATTGAGTAATATAGTGAGATTCATAGTGGATGTTTCCCTTCTTCATTTGAAGTAGGATTTTACCACTTAATATTGGTGTTGTGGGTTTTCCTATTTTATGTGTGATTTATCTTGTGGAGCATTCTTCGATCTTGGGGAGACTTTTCTTGTCTCACATCACCATCACCAAAAGTTTCCATGTGAACCTAAAATCTGAGCAGTCTAGGATAAGAACATTACTGATAACCATCAACAATATGGCATGCCTCATAATAAAGACACCCTCCCCGTGTTAGTGGCTGATGGACACTCCTTTGGACTTAGTTTCCTTGAGAGCATCCCTAGAGTGCCCTCTAAACACCCGAGTGAAGACATCCACCTCATCAGTAGTGGACGAAGATACAATGACCACCCCATCAAATGGAATCTGAAATATCCTATATATCCTTCGACGTAATGGTCATCTCACCAGTTGGAAGGTGGAAGGTATTAGTCTGTGAGTCCCAACGATGGGCCAGAGCCATAAGGTAAGCTTGATTTACCATGATGTAAGGTAGCCTAATGACATAGTGGTAACCCGTGGGCTTTGAACCATGCCTATTCTGTATCATCAAAGATAGGAATTAGGTCAAGCAGGAGCTTTGGGTCCCGAGCCCAAGTAGTAAGGATCTAAGCAAAGCAAAAAAAAGACAAAACATAACTATAGTGCATCTAAGGCATAATTCACAATAAACATGAAAATGGTGCAAAATAGTATGGGCTATTCTAATTCTAAGCAAAAGGACAAGATTGCACCTAATCAAACAAATCAAAAATTCAAAAAACAAAATCAAATATGTCATAAAATCCAACAACTAGCAAAAAAATGTTAAAAAATATGGCTAAGGATTAGCCACTGTCACCTACAGCGGTCGAAACCTGGTCATTGGAGACATCAGTGGCCAAGACCCAATGGTCAAATTTTTTACCGTTGAGGTTCAAACTTGGCCACTCTGAGTGATAGCGACCAAGGAGCGACACGACAAACCCATGAACCCTTGGCCAGAAAAAAACAAAAAAATAAAAAAAAATTGTAAAATGACATAAAAAACACAAAAGAGAGGGAAAAACAAAAAAAATAGAAAGCAAATTCCCACTCAAGCATCAAAAACTAAGCTAAGTTCAAAAATGGTTAACATGGCAGCAATAGGTGAACAATAGAAAACTTGGGAACCCTAGGCTAGAAACTACCAAGGCAAAGCAATGAGAACAAAAAGGGGGACTAACCCACCATAGCAAAAGGTAAGCTAAGCCTAACTATGGAGTTTTTTCATTACCAATAGGTTTAGTGAGGTTCATTTTACCCATTACTTAGTGAGGTTCAATTTTACGTAGACAAGAGAAAAGATATCTAGGGTTTTGGAAAAGAGAAATACCCAAGAAGCTCTGACTCCTCCAGTAGCTGATGTGTCACCCTATGCAGCCATGTCCTCAATGCCAATAAAATCCAAAGTCATAACCATCGCTTTCACACCAGAGCTCCTAAAATGAATCTTCAATAATAAAAATGAAAGGTCAAACCCTAGAAAATACAAATTTTATGTTTCTCTAATTACACCTTGGCCACTGCTGATGTCAACAACCCAAAATTCTTGGTTGCTCAAGGCAACAATGACCACAAGGAGGAACGCAGAGGCCACTTAACTTGATAGTGGCCAAATTCACAGATCAAAACAAGGGATTTTCTCCTTGAGGGATCCCACAAAAATATCAAATATACACACTTTGGTGGTTTAGGATCATCAAGATCAAAATAAAAAATAAATCACATAAAATTACAATATTAGGTAGGCTTCATATTCAATCACCTACTCTATCAACTCGACGATTGCATTGATTCACATTCCATGTATTTTGATGAGATGAGTAGATAACCATAAGTCCACTTGGGGCAAGAAAAACTCATTTTGGAATTATGATGTGCCACCTTTCAATACGTAATAATACCAAGATGGATGGATTGCTCCACTGGTGCGAAAGGATCATCCTAATTCCCCTATGATACCAAAAAAATTAAGTCAAAGTGATGTAGTCTAAACATAAATAGAATCACTCATCCTAAATCTAAAATAAGGCTATTGATGGCCAGACCACTCCTCGGGATAAGGATGGGTGATCATCATGAACAATTGGGATCACACTTGGATGTGGGATTGCCCATTAAAAACAAAAAATGCTAGAAAGGAACCAGATTAGTCATATCATGTGACTTGTCGCTTCATTCATTGTCATTTCTTCACCAATTCATTGTGTGAGGAACTAGTTCAAAAATTCAACATAATCATAATCAAAATTAGCAAAATATCACTCGATCATAACAAAATAGCGTTTGTCCTATGAATCATTGCATACAAAAATCATAAATTTCTCTTGTTTGATAGAAACATAGGCAAACATGACATCTTCAATTGTAGCTCTCCTACCAGTCAAAATTTTTGTAGCAGTTGAAGCTACCCGATTGAGTTTGAGGAATGAGTGCAATTTAACATGCAAAAGCCACTGAGCTAAGTCCTATGAATTTTGAGGCAATGATTCAAGGTATGTGCACCATCCTGCATTATTGGGCCATCCAGAATTTGATCAAACCATTGATCACCATACACCCTACAAATAGATCAGTCTACATTTATGCTCAGCATTGTGTTTTCCACACAGGGCATCACAAAAAAGGGCATCTATAGACACCTAAATCGTGTCATGCTTAGGGGAGTTGCTCACATAGACACATTCATAAGATAATAAAACATAATCTTGGACTTTCCAAGCATCAACAGTGGTTCTCACCACTCATTTGGGGCCTTTTCAAGTCATCCAAGCCTAGCTGCTCAAGCCAAGAGTGGCCAGATCCTATCCGCTCAAGCCTAGAGCAACCAGACCTTAGCCACTATAGATGACAATGGCCAGATATTAGCCACTGTAGATGATAGTGGCTAAGCCATAAGAAGTAGTTTTGTCAACAAATAGGTCTAATCACATGCGAAAGTGGTAGTCTACATGCAATAAAGGTGAGCAGGAGTAACTTTGCATTCCTTTTCATGACCATCTCACATAGGAGACTTGAGTTTGCATTTAAAATTTAGTTAACTGACCTCCAAGCATAAACAAAGGACAAAAGATTCTCATGCTAACGACCAGTTCGCATAGGAGACTCAAGTGGGCAGTTAGATTTCAGTTAACTGGCCTTCAAACATAGACAAAAGACAAGCTTCTCATGCTAACTTGCACTACGCATGAGAAATTTATTCCTAGGGCTTGGACATAGACCTAGGGTTTCACACTATAAAAGGTTCAAGCCTAAGAGCACCAAGAGAGATCTTTTTACACACATAGGTCGAGATATATTTTATTGAGGAGAGCTTTTGAGACTTGGAGAGTTCCCTTGGAGATCACGTGTATGACAAAGCCTTGATGGATTGAAGATCATGTTAGGGAAAATAGGTAGTATATTGCATTATACTACATAGATTATTACATTTACTTTTTACTGCATAACCATGGAGATATTTACTATTCCAAAATATCTACTGGTTAACCTAGATTAATACCTAAAATATCCTAGGTCAGATATTTTAGGTTAGTTGTTTAATCATACTTCTCTACCCTAGGTTAGTAGTTAGCAACACGTCTCTCTCAATGCATCTTGTTAGCGTGATTGTTGCTAAGTCAGTATTATTTGTAACCTATATAATGCTTAGTATTTCTAAGCTATGGATCCTAATATTGAATATTTATTATTGCATTATTGAATTCCATTTTTGCATGACTTATTCATCACATTGGTATGAGATCTAGTGACAATTGGTGCCACCAAACCATCTCAAAAGGTGATATTGCTGGCGGGATTGGGATCAGGGCGGTATCGGGTTCAATCCTAAATTAACTAGGACCTACTCAACCCTAGGCCCACACTACTCATGAGGGAGGTGATCGATCACCCTCATGAGCCTCTCGATCGACAAAACTTTACTGTCGACTAGGCTCCATGATCTATCACCTATAAAGCCTCTCGATCGACAGCACTCCATTGTTGATTGGGCTTCACAGTCGATGCTCGAGGAGGTAGGAGCCTCGGCTCCTGCTCATAAGACCCAGTCCCATAGAGCCACGTGGCCTCTATAGCTTGGGATATTCGAAAGGGCAGGAGTGCCCTCCTCTCCCAACTGGATCCACATGGGGCAACCAATTTGGGATATGAGAGGGCAAGAGTGTCCTCTCATCCCCAACCACCTTGGGATCTATGAGGGTAGGAGGCCCTCCAATCCATGATACATCTTGACTCTAATATCTGACACATGGTGAGATTCAAAGATCTCTAAATTGCACGCACCTTGAGGCACCATTTGGATCGTTGATCTGGCCTACACACACCTTGAGGTGCCACCTAGATCGCTAAATGGGTGACACATGGATCACAGGCCACGCACCACCTGGACACTGACTAGGCAACATGTGGCACACATGCCATGCGCCGCCTAGACTGGACGACCTGACTCAGACATGACACATGGCGGACAACCATAGGATAGACGCTTGATATGGGGGTGATACATGGCAGACTGACCGTGTGCCACCAAACTCGTCTAACCATGATGTGGCAGCAAAAAAAATGATAGGGACTGTTACTGCCTGCAGGAAGTCAACAAACTACAGGCTTGAAAGCCCTTTTCAACAAGTCTTTCTCCTCCACATGGGCAATGTGGGATAAATCCCACAATTTTTTTTGCCCACCCACGAGAGGAGAGAAGGGAAATGGAATCACTTTCCCTTCCCTTCATGTCAGGCCATGTAGCTCGACCGACACACAGTGTCGGGCTAAGGCTTTGGATGGTGGGGAGTCCAAGGTTCGACTCCCATCGAGGCAATTTTTTTTTGCCTTCAAATGTCACTTAGCGCCCATAGCAAGATAAACAGGTATTTTTTTTAAATTATTTTTTTAGTAAATTTTATTAATAATTTAATCATATTTGATTAAAAATCATTTTTTTTAAGTTTTTTTTCTTCAAATGATTATATTATTGATTTAATTATGCTTCAAATTAATTAGAAATTAATGAGAGAAGAAAGAGGCTATATTTTTTTTGCAATATCCACCAAAACTGAATGCTTTTGTTTTCTCATCAAAAGGAGATATAACACATAAAAGAGTATTTTTTTTGCAAATTAGAAAGCCTACAAGCCCTTAAAATCTTCTCACAACCTGTTACATTTGCAAAATCAAGGATTTCTTCAACAATTTTTTTTTGCAATAAAATCCTCAAAAGTTCTATAGTTTTCTTCACACATTGTTGGAGATAAAAAGACATAGAAACTCAAACTTCTATTGCAAAAAAAAGAGATTTACAACATTGAGGAATCACATAGGTCATTTCCTTTACAACAAAATCCAAACTTTGCTTTTTTTTTCTCCTTCAAAAAGGAGATATACGACATAAAATTGCATTTTTTGTTGTAAACTTGAGAAATATTTTTGAACCTATTTGCTTGATCCTCATGGTTGAAGACAAAAACCAAAGTCGTGTGTCGACTGGTCTGGAAGCCTTTCAAACATGGGTCATGTGTCGACTTGTCTTGAAAGGAGTGCTTGAATTTTTCAATTTTGTAAAAATTAAGGGGGGATAGAAGTCATATTAAGTGATTCTATTTTTTGCAAAATTGTAAAGAGAAAGGGGGGATATTTCAAAACAAGAAAGGTGCATTCTCGATTGTACTTGACACCTTTTCTTAAAAATTGACTATACTAGGTGCATTTTCGGTTGCATCCGACACCTAGAGTGATAATAATTTGGATTGCTCTCTTGTTTTGATTATTGCACTAACAATAATGGTTTTTGTGTGCAATTAAAAAATTAGATAAAACATTGAAGAAGCATTTCACAAAATCCAAACTTCACTCAAAATCGTGCTAAACCTTTCACAGGTTAAAACAAAGTCAATTTTTTTTTGGTCCCCATCAAAGGTCAAAATCCAAACACCTTGATTAAATCTCTTTGCTTGGCTGAATTTCCTCAAAATTTCCATCCTTCTCGAAGGATGTTAAGGTAGGTTCCATTAAATATCCTAGAGAGCACAATCAAAAGTCTTTCAAAACCTACCCCTTTAATTTGCTCTATTTTGTTTGGCTTAAAATCCTCAAACTTTTCATCCCTTGTTAAGGGTGTTAAGGCAGGTGCCATTAAATATATTAAAGAGCAAATTAAAATCTTTCATATACTCTTTTGAGGGTATATTGCAAGATAAAGTCATCTTAGTCATATCAATTTGAAACCTTAACCATGGCCATGATCAACAAGTATCTCATTGAGAGCCAACTGATCAAAGGTTCAAATTATTCAACCTGTAAAACTAAGATGAAATCCATTTTAACTTTAGAGGAGATGTGGGGAATAGTGGATGGCACTAATTCTAGACCCACATAAATAGGAGCAGGTCAGATAGCTTATGATAAAAAGGATAAAATACTTTCCTTATTGATCTTGCTAGTTATTACTGATGACATAAAACCTCATATAAGTGAAGCTAAAAATGGTAAGGAGGCATGGAATGCCTTAGCAACCATTTTTGAAGGAAAGAATCAATCAAAAATTCTTAACCTTCAAACATAGCTTCATACTCTTCATATGAAATCTATAGAGACAGTAGAGCTATTCCTCTACAAAGTTGCAGATATAAAAACAAAACTGCAAGCCTTAGGAGAAAAAGGGGAATACAATGTGCTGACATCAATCATTTTAAGAGCTCTTCCAGACTCCTATAGAATGTTTATCACTTCACTACAAGTCTCTGGAAGGATAGTGAATTTTGTAGAGTTGGTAAATTTACTTCAAACTAAAGAAGCTAATCAACTCCAAAGAGATGAGGCATCCAACAATGCACTTTTATCAAAGAAGCAAAGTGGAAATAAAAAGTGGAATCAATAGAAATTATCTTCTTCTAACAAAGATAAGGGTAAAGGCAAAGAGATTAAGAAGAAGAAGTAGTATTGTAAAATTTGTGATAAAGACACTCATAAAACCAAAATATGTTGGTTTAAGAACAAACCGTCCAATGAACAAGGAAAAAATAAGGGAAAAGGTAAACCAAAGAACAATAATAAACAACAATAGGGACACATTTCCATTGAAGATTCTAGTTTGAACTCTAAACAAGCATACAATGTGCTCATGACACATACGAAATCCTCTCACAAGGATATTGTTTGGTACATATATTCAGGTGCTAGTAAACATATGACTGGCGATAAGTCCTAGTTTGAGATATTTGAGGCTCGAGAAGGTAGACCAGTAACCATTGCTGATGATAAAACTTATCGATTTTAGGGAGAAGGAAGTGTTTTTGTCTCCCTTCCAGATGGAGAATGTAAGATTCAAAAAGTTCTTTATGTACTAGGATTGAAAAATAATCTCTTGTGAGTTCCACAAATCTTGGACAATAACATGAATGTCAATTTCAAAGTGGAAAAAGAAAAGAAACGATGCTTTATCACCCAGAAAGAAAAATAGATAGCAACATGTTCATACAAACATGGTTTGTATGAAATGATTTCCATTCCATTATGGAAATGGTTTGATGTATGCTTAAGGGAGCCAATCTTGAGCATAATTACTGGGCTGAAGCTGTAACAACTGCAATATATATTCTAAATAGGGCATCCACATAGGCTCTTGAAGGTATGACTCCTCAAGAAGCATGGAGTGGAAGGAAACCCTCCATATCTCATATACGAGTGTTTAGGTGTAAGGCTTTTATGCATATACATAAGGAGAAAATAAACAAGTTAGATCAAAAGACACTACAATGTGTTTTTCTTCGATATAATGAATTCTCAAAAGGCTATCGATTGATAGATCCATTCACCAAGAAAATACATGTTATTAGAGATGTAGTGTTTGATGAGGCTTTCATATCTAACACTACATCAGTATACCTGGAAGATGTGGAGTAATAGCCAAATATTCCTCCATAATAGAAAAAGCCTCCAAAATGGTATACAAGTACTATGAGAGATTCCAAAATCACTTCACCTCTAGATCTCATTCTCAATAATCCAAAGACACGAAGCATGTCTCAATAGAGAATGGCAGAAGCATCTACTTCAATTGATGATCTTTGTGCATATTTTCAAGAGCTTTCTATTGATAGAGATTTAGAAGTTAGAAATGATATGGAAATTTATGAGGAGAGGGTTTACATGTCTTCATATGATGAAATATTATTTATGAGGCACTTAGTCATCCTCAGTGGAAGTCAGCTATGGATGTTGAACATAAATCCCTCATTAAAAACAAAACATGGAAACTGATCGATTTACCTAAAGGAAAGAAACCCATAGGCTGCAAATTGGTTTACAAAGTCAAATATAAGGAAAATGGTACCATAGATAAGCATAAGGCCCGTATTGTGGTGAAGGTATATGCTCAAAAGGAAGGCCTTGATTATGAGGAAACATTTGCACCCATTTCAAGGATGACCACCATTCGAGTTCTTTGTGCTATGGCAGCATAGTTCGGATGGAAATTACATCAGATGGATGTAAAAAGTGCCTTTCTAAATAGTGACTTAAAAGAAGAGGTATACATGACTCAACCTCCAGGATTTTTTGAGGAAGGCCATGAGCAACAAGTTTGTAAATTGGTCAAATCATTATATGGGCTAAAACAAGCCCCAAAATCATGGTACATCAAAATGGATAGTCATCTACTACAACACGAATTTAAGAGAAGTCCATCAGATGCAAATATCTATATCAAGAACATAGGTTCTGAAATAGTGATTCTTGTACTGTATGTAGATGATCTGATGATCACTGGAAATTTTGTGAATTTTATTAATATCATGAAAATGATTTGAAAGAGTCATTTGATATGATAGATATTAGACTTATCCACTATTGTCTCGGCCTTGAGATAGAATAGAAGAAGAATCATCTTAGGGTGACTCAAAAAAATTATGCCAAGAATTTAGTAGAAAAATACTGTATGACTGATTGTAAGCCCAAAGCAACATCGATGGAATCAGGGCTTCAGTTACCATGGTATGACTACTCACCATAGGTAGATGGCATACTATATTGACAAATTATTGGAAGCCTCATCTATCTGACCAATACTAGACCAAAAATTACTTATGCTATAAAATATCTTTCTCGGTTCATGTAGGAACCAAAGGTCTCTCACTAGAAAGCAGCTAAGAGGGTTCTTCACTACATTCAGGGTAGTGTATATTATGGTCTAGAGTATAAGAAGAATAACTCATTCTTCTTATAGAGTTATACTGACTCTGACTATGTTGGATCCCTAGATGACATAAAATCAACATTAGGATATGTATTTCATCTTGGATCTGGTCCTGTCTCATGGCATAGTAAAAAGCAACATGTGGTTGCTTTATCTTTAACTGAGGCAGAATATCACACTGCACGTGGAGCTGTGTGTGAAGTGATATGGTTAAATCACATCTTGGCTTCCATGGGCCTAACAAAGAAACTTCCTATTCACATGTTTTGTGATAACTCAGGTGTTTTGAACTTGGTCAAGAATCCAATCCATCATGAACACATAAATAATATTGACACAGATTGTCATTTCATTCATGATGAAGTTCTTAAACATAGGATCAAGCTCCAATACATTCCCACCGACGAGCAGGTTGCTGACATCTTCACAAAGGCACTTAGACGTGTCAAATTTGAGTTGTTTTGAAGTAGACTTTTTATATCAAAGTAATGTAATAAAGGGGGGATGTTAGGGTAAAATAGGTAGTATATTGCATTATACTACATAGATTATTACATTTACTTTTTACTGCATAACCATGGAGATATTTACTGCTCTAAAATATTTACTATTTAACCTAGATTAATGCCTAAAATATCCTATGTCAGATATTTTAGGTTAGTTGTTTAATCATACTTCTCTACCATAGGTTAGTAGTTAGCAACACGTCTCTCTCAACACATCTTGTTAGCGTGATTATTGCTAAGTCAATATTATTTGTAACCTATATAATGCTTAGTATTTCTAAGCTATGGTTCCTAATGTTGAATATTGATTATTGCATTATCGAATTCCATTTTTGCGTGACTTATTCATCATAGAGCATAACACCTATTATTTCAACATCAGATATAGGCTTTGACCCATAGCTTTGGGGCAAAGAGAGCAAGGTTTACCTTAGTGGTCGCTGTCTTGGACAATGGCCCACAAGATTAGCTTAGGTTTTAGAAATAGCTTCTTTTATTTTGTTTCTTCATGTTTTCATATCATTGGCATAGATTTACATGATTTCATGGCATAGTTTCATCATATTTTCATTAGATTATTTTATTACTAACAACCTCATCCGATGAGGCAATATCGGACATCTAAGCATGTGTTGTTGTTTCATTGCTTGCAGGGCCATAGGTTCATCATACAAAATTTACAACATACGAGAGCAAAAGGGATCCCTCTAGGAAATAGACCTGGAGAAGGAGGCATCTGTAAGCCCTCATACATTTATGTGTGCAAAACTAGGAAGCCTTTATAAGCACACCACCTCTTCCTGAAAGGGGCAGTCTTTACCTATTTGTAACCTTATTGTATCAAATGGGTATCCCTAAGAGGGACCGACATGTAACCAAGTTTCAATACGAATAAAGAGATCCATATTTGGTATTTTCGTGTTATATGCTTTTTCATTGTCTTCCATTTCATCTTGGGTTTTTAATAACATTGTAAGTAGAGTAAAAGAGCAGTGCGTGCATCCTAGGGTCACTATAGATCCACGTGCAACTAATGATGTTTTGACTAATTTACTTTTGAAATAAATAATGTAGTTTAATTTATATTAATTCTATTATATACTAACCAATCCTATTTTATTACAAGAGCGGGAGAGTAGGGATTGATCTTGGTGAAGTGGGCCCTACCTTGAAATTTTTTAAAATATTTCTCTTCTCCTATATGCTAATTTACCTCAGTAACTATTATTTCATTTAACCTATTCTAACATCTAACTATTCATTAATGTAGGAAAAATAAATATTCTATAGAAGAAAATAAATCATTGTGAAAGACAAAATAACATTGCAAAAGATATGGAAATAAAATACTATTTTATTGTTGAACTTCAATCATGTACACTATTGGAAATTTTAATCATTCTCAGACAACTACAGAGACTTTGTCAAGGATTGACTTCTTCAACTTCTTTTCTCTTCATGTTGAGGACCTTTTCAAAGGCCTCATCACTGTAATTTATACAATTATTTTCAATGAAGTCTTTCATAATATTTTGTCTCTTTCTAACTAATAAAATCTAAATCCTAACCTACGTACTAACATTTTCTAAAAAAATACAATTTCATAACAAGATGGATCTTGGACTAATCAATGCAAGCCAAAGTGATAAATGAATTATTCTAAAAAAATACAACTTCATAACAAATGAGACTTGGACTAATCAATGTAATCCCAAGTGGCAGCCACTTTAACAACTTCTTAATTTAAATAATAACAATAATAACCTATTGTTCTATTCTTAAGGAAATATAATTATAATTTAATGAAATAATTTAACTTGGATCCTCTCCAACTTTAATAACAACTTTACAACTTTTTTTAATAATAATAAAAATTCCAAATATACCTTTGCCAACGTTGACAGTCAAATGGTTGATTGTGTATAATATGCTCATGTTGGATGTGATGTGGCAACAATGTTTGGTCATATTTGACTTGCTATTTTTGTAGCACTCATTTTAGTAGATACTTTCTAGTAGCACTTGTCCATAGATCCTGCAAGTACACCATACGTTTAGCAATCTACATATGCTTACCTCATGGTTCATCAACCACGGACTCTACTTAGCTCCATACACATATTTTTCTAACAACACAACATCTTAAACATAATTTGTGTAAAATATATGCATAAATAACTTTCATAACCATTAATCATATTGATGCATAAATAACAATATTAAAGTGAAACAACAATAAAAACCATTCATATCCATTCATTTGCAAAGAAATATATAAGTAAATCGGATACATATACTGTAACACTTTGACACTCATCATTCCCCCAAACTAAAGGTGATGCATGTCCTCATGCATATAAGTTCATAGATTCACAAAAATGTTATATATCATTTCTTTATTTACTCAATTTTTACAAACATCGATCATTCTAAAATCATAAAAATTCAACTGAATGGATAATCCATATATAACTGAATACAATTTTTTTTTTTATCTTTTTGAATGTTGTAACTAATAACAAATATAGATATGTAGATAACGATATCTACAACTATAAACAATTGTGCATACAATTATTTGTTCCTAAAAATATCATGGTCTTTTAATTTAGAACAATTTCTATGAAAAAGAAATAACAATATTGCAGTCTCTTTAATATTTCATGCAAAATAATACTTTCTACAAAATTCATGTAGTGAAACAATCTTTGCAAAACCAACATATGATAATGAACTACAACACTGTATAAACCTTTCCATCATATGCATCCTTTAAAAAGAAAAACGCATTGTAGAATATTAAAATGATCAGTATCCTATTTGAAATGAAATAATTTTTGCAAAATCAGAATACTATAGAACTTTGTTATATGTTTCATCATTTGCATCTTAAAAAAAATGAATATTTATGCAGTGATCAGAATATATATAAAAAAAATCATGTTTGTAACTGAAATATCTAAAATAACTTTTATACATACATACAGATATATACGTTAAAATATTATGAAAGTTATTAAAGTAATAATAATAAAGTTTGTGAACCAAATAAAAGAATAAATGTATTTTTTTGTCATCTTCCTATAATTTTGTTGATGTTCAAAACATTTTTTACCCTTAGACGAGATGAAACCTGTGTAGGCGATGGCCTGGCTTGAAGATTTCTCTCTTATTTTATATTTTACACTTGTGCCCTTCCTTCTCCTAGATCTAGTGGGATCTCTACGACTATGGTTTCGATATGCTCTACATCCCTAGATCCATTGTAATGAGACTCACTCTGCATTCCCTGCATATTTGGAGGTGAGCCTGCTATTTCCATAGCATGGTTAATTATCTCATAAATGTTAAGAGGCATGCATACCTTAAGTGCTAAACCTTCTAGTATTATCCTATAGACACTTAAAACATGTCATGTTGAGGTGACTACTAATATGAGACATGCTAAAAAACCATATGAAATATCTTGGATAGATTCTAAGGTGAGGCAGTAGTTCTAACCACTCAATTTAGGAATTTTGGCCTAGTCAATGTTGGCCATTATTGACACCCATGATTAACAGGTTTGATCGTGCCTTAGAGATGTGGTTAGCATTCAAATTAAGTTTGATCTCAACCGACCTAAAATCGGTTACAACGACCAAGTTGTTCGAGTTTCAAATAGTTTGGGCATGGAATATTCTAGAAGTTTCCATTCAAATACCCTACCTAAAGGTTCTTGATCTTGGATTATCCATAAAGCCAATCCAAGGCCTTCCTAAGAGCTATAAGCCCCCCCTCCAAATTGGGGAAGAGAGAGAGATCATTTTGCTAATTATGAGTGATGAAGCCCTGTCGAAGTGTATACTCACTTGCATCAATTGAGAGGAACACTTTTGCTGCCCAGTTAGAGACCCAAATGGCACTTGAAGCCATGAATATCCTAGGAACCTAGGAGAAACAATAAATCCAATTGAGGGCCTTCAAGCACAAATATAAGCAATTCAACTACCAAATCCATCTGAGGACACCTAGGTGACCCTTGATCATCAATTTATCAAGGGGAATTGAATGTCTAAGCCTGATATTGGAGAGCAAAAACATTTTTAGCTCAATCATGGCTGTCAACCGTGGTTAATAGTACTCATCGTGCCACAGACCTGTGGTCAAGTTTAATCTTCATTTTTCCTTGTTATAGCAGTAATTTTGTTTTATATTGTATTAGATTAGATGAATCTAACCTAGATCAATTTCTTAGAGATAATTATATGATTGAATCAGTGATTTAAGACATTCTTCCTTTGTTTCTTGTCATTGGGCAACTATATTAGTTATCGCTATATTTCATGCATTTTAGGATCTTAAATGCTTAATTAGAATGTTCTATGAATAAATCTAAGTTTCATTTACATTCTAAATGGTAAATCTATCAAGATTAAGCTATATTTCTATGCTTTTCATGTTTTCTTGATTTTATGTTTCATATGGCATCTTTTATGCAAGATTTTGATTAAAGGCCTCATCAAGAGAGTCTAACTTTGCTTCTAATGTGTTTATTGTTGATTTTTTATTATAGTTTTTTCAAGACTCCTTCGTCAACGTAGTCAAGGTAAAAAATGCCTCTTCATAGGAGAGAAGAAGGTCATACTTTACCTAGAGAAATTCGTTTCATTCTAAAAATTTTGTGGATTACACCTACCCTTGCGAGGGATTTCTTATGATTGTAGCATTATATCACACTGGGTATCCCTAAGAGGGCTGAATTTGTAACCATGAATTGATTCAATTTTAATAAAAGATACATTTATTTTTGTTATTTCAATTATGTCAATTTATTTATGTGCTTTATATGATTTTTAGTTGTTACTAGATTAGGTGTATGCTTTTTAGGATCGTACAAAAGGTGATCACAGTGGAACCCTAAAATTTAAGTGATATAAAGTCTAACTTACTATTTTTTTGATGTCAGGTCTAAGTTGTAGCTAAAAACCATGGTCAAAATTTGTAACCATGACTAACAACCATGGTCAATAGTTGCAATCACGCTTGATAGATGCGATCAGTAGAAAATAGAAAAACAATAGACAACAGATAACATCATCAAACTTGGATCTAAGGTAGGTCTCATTTCTCTATGTTTTATGTTTTTTCTATGTTTTATTTGTCAGAATGCAATAGATGAATAGATTAAGTAAAAAACATAGCAAAAGATCAAATGGAAAATTTGTAAATGCTTTATAGTTTTCTACTAGTCATTTCTAGGAATAGTGGATCTTTGATTGCATTCCACCCTAGTCTCCAGTGGTCTAGTCCATTTTGTGTTTCGAGTTTACATGCATGAGGCCCAATTAGTGGCCACTCCTTCATAGGTAGAATTGCATTCTCTGAAAAATAATCTAGCATAGTCACGCATTCTCTTAAAATCAAACATTCTTTTTCAAAGCATGTAGGTAAAATCATGTGAATGTTATTTGATGCATTTTATTTTCATGTAAATTAAAATAACCACACACACCACAACACACTTTAAATTCTAGTGAGTTGG
This sequence comes from Wollemia nobilis, assembly GCA_028583015.1. Lineage (NCBI taxonomy): Eukaryota > Viridiplantae > Streptophyta > Pinopsida > Araucariales > Araucariaceae > Wollemia > Wollemia nobilis. Next base: position 8,563,672 of record JAQPPZ010002969.1, on the reverse strand, counting down.
AAGTCATATCCAACAGGGTTTAATGATGGTGGCAGTGATTTCCATATGTTGGCCCTACTCCCTCAATCCTTTTGTTAATAGACCAATATTGGCTCCAAGAATTGATATAGCCCATGGAAAATTTGTATGTATCTCTCTTCGAAGAGGTATATCACTAACTACGGTTGAACAGGGTGAGGACCAAGAGGACCTATGCTCCTTGACCATGTGTCGACTTCATTACCACACATTATAGGTTGGCTTATGTGGTCATGAATTTCTTTTTCGGTTGTTGAGCTACGAGTTTATAGGTGAAAGCCCTTAAATAATTGAGTATATCATCAACATTCTAAAAACACGATGAGAGTTACTTTTTAATACAACAAACTTGAAAAATCATCAAATAATTTAGGACACATTAAAACTTTAAAAGAGATAATCATCATTGTATTCTTTGTGTGTTAATAAAATTTAAATCTAGGCATAGGATACACATTATGGTGGTTATATAGAGGTATCAATATTAGCATAGATATGAGGTCAACGCCCAAGCTCCACTTGATACATGATAGGATGTGTCAGACCCTCAACCATAGAATCCTTCTAAACATCATCCAATAAGTATTAGAGGGGATAATTCTACACATGGGGATCCTATTGAGAATACCCTTATTAGAGGAGATACTAGACACTCCTCGAGACATAGGTTAGAGCATTGGGCTTCCCAAAATGGAGGTCCTAAATATGGTAGCATTTACCATGATTGCACTCTACGTGCATCCACAAGATCTATTGATGAGTATGTCATAGAGGGATCTAGGTTGGTACCCATTTGACCTATATCTAAGGGAGGCTCAAGGCCCTCACCATATGAGTATAGATAGGCTTGATATTCGCCAATTTAGGGGTAAGTAGAGAGGACCTCTTCCAAGTGCAAGCCCATGCAAACTCCCAATAGAAGTGAACCTCGTAGGATCACCATAGATATATCTAAATTGGGAGCAAATGGTATGCCACCACATAAGCCATGACATAGTAGAAAATTAGATGGTCTAGATAGAGTCTTAGGATAGCTAGGTTATAAACCTTCACCTACACCCTCTCATTCTATGAGTGTGCATAGTGGAAGTATAATTAGCACCATTAGAGAACCTATAGAATGCTCCAATCATTCTCGTGATCTGTATGCCCCTACATCCCATTCGGGTACAGAGTATAGGATACATCTAAACACAAATTTCATCTTCATATACAAGGACAAGACTGTAGTAAATCAATATATTTGGGTTACACCCACAAATCCGCTTGAATAGAGTGTACACACTAGAGGTCTCATACGAATGATCACATAGATAGATATCACAAGATAGTGTCAAAGCAGAGATGTCAGATATTCCAATACCAATTGGAAGATTTTTGCATAGAGTGGAAACACATCAAAAATAAGGACACTCAGAGGCAAAGGCTCATAAAATAATGCTTATATGAATAGTGCATGTGTGAATAATGCATCCTTGATCAAAAGGAGCATGCTGAGAGGGAGGATAAATTGGCCAGTTCCAGTTTACCTCCTCATAATGAGTACATGGAGCACATTGATAGATGAGCTACTTTGCACCCTGAGTTACACCCTGATCATATAGACATCCATACTCACCATACAACCCAACACAAGGATTAGCATCCAACACTCGAACATCATGGGCATAGGAAGTATGAAGAAGAAGTGGGAGATGAATTATATCAACAATATCTTAAAATATTCCTAGTCAAAGTGGATTATGAGCCTAGTCCTCCACCTCGATCGAAGAAGAATATATCTCCAAGAAGGCCTCAAAGGAAATACAGAGAAGAGGAGATACTATCTTCATAGGCCTATAAGGCCTTGGCAAAAAAATTTAAAGCTATCAAGAAGCAAGGAATGACTTATCAAAATCCTACCTTAAATAAGATTCATAACAAACCTTTATGCCCATCAGTGCATATTCTAGCCTATCTTGAATATTTTAAGATGCCTAGGCTGGAAAAGTTTTAACGAAAGGAGGACGCTCAGGAGCACATCACAAGTTTTCTATACATGTGCTTTCAGATTGGGAGTAATTATGCCTTACTCCTATGGAACTTCATTACAACCCTCTCAGGCCTAGCTTGAGAGTGGTTTAATCAACTCAAAAGGTATAGCATCACCAGCTTCAAGCAACTGGTCGATGTATTTCTTGAATGTTTCTTCTTTGGCATCAAGAAAAATGTAAAATTATCCAATCTAGCTACTTTAATGCAACATGATGATGAGCCAGTTATGGATTATGGAAAACGATGGTAAAAATTGATGGCAAATCTGCCATTCTCCATCCCTACTACTGAATTAACTTGAATGTTTACAAAAAGTTGTGCAAAGAACATTTCATTATTGTTTCATTTGTAGCAATATCATACATTTGAAGAGGCTTTAGCATAGGCCAAATTGATAGAGGATATCAAGTTACATGAGTGTAACTTGAAACTCAGAAATAATAAGGAATGGAACAAGAAGAGCACCAAGAAACAATAGTCCAAGCCGACACATGTTAATCAGGTGGATTTAAACCTTCAAAAAGAGGATAAGGGGTAGCAACAAAGAAATTATCAAGCCCAACCTCATATTATGCAATATGAGTAGTGCAAGAACAACCAGAAGGGTAAGGACAAAGAAAGATGCCCTCCTCACATATTCACTCAATTATTGGAATCATTGACATCAATTTTCTAGCAATTATGTGAGGCAAAGGCAATAAAATTATCAAAAATAAAATTAGTGGACCCTAATAAACCCAAGCCTAAGGGATATAAATATGATCAAAATTACATATTTCATAAAATGAAAGGTCACGACATAGAGGTATGTTGGTCTTTCAAACATCTAGTGAAAAATATGATTGAAAAATATACACTTCTTGTGGACAATATACAAGCACCAGATAATCAAAATATGGGTATTTACAAAAATTCTCTACCCAACCATGAGGTGCCAAGGAAATTTTTTGGCCAAGTCAATCAAGTATACATCGTACCACCAACCCATGGGTTCATCAAAATGCTCAATATAATCACAAGACATGCGAGATATGAAATACCAAATCAACCTCCAGCACTTATTAGCATCCAAGTTGCACCTCCTCCAAGTCTAGCCCAAAATGTGCCATGACCACCAAATAGACCAATGGTAACAATTAGGAGTAGGTTATTTTAAAAGCTACAGACGACTCCAACAAAGTTATCAATTTATGAGTTGATTCAGTAGTCTCCCAAGCATAGGGAGACACTTTTGGATATTCTAAGGTCCGTAGAAATGCAGTACCAAGATCCTAAAGCGTTCACACATTTCATGGGACATGTGCAATAGTGTCAAGAACCGATCATACAATTTTATGATCATGAAATCAAGATAGTTTCCACTGTCACAATGGACCCGCCACTCCACATCATTGCATGTGTAAGTCACATACCTTTCAAGAAATTTTTTATTGGTACAGGATAGTCAATCAATATAATCATGACCAAGGCATTAACATACCTAAAATTGATAAAGATGCATATCATACCTTTTACCTTCACATTGAGAGCTTTTAACGATACATTATGCTCAACTGTCGACATGATAGTCTTACCTATTCATGTGGGACTAAATACCATTCCAGGGATGTGTCATGTGATTGAAGGTGCTATACAATACAACATCCTTCTAGGGAGACCTTGGATAAGAGAAATGTGTTGTGTCCCTTCCATTCTTTATAAATATATAAAATATGTTTATGAGGGATAGGTTTACATGGTACCTTCAGATGAGAAACCATTCAAATACATGAATTTAGCATATTTACTAGGGGACTTTGTGCTCCCCTAAATGCACCTAGACATACGGCTAGCATCGCCGATCAAAGATCCAAAAGGCAAAATGAAGGAAGTGTATTCCAAACCTATAATATATATGCATCTCAATTATCAGGGCACATGATAGCTTCTTCTACCATACTTATGGCATCCACAATGTCTCATGATGATAGGAATCTAAAAGCAAAGGTGGATGGAAAAGAGATAAAATAAGCATCCAAATTTGCTACTATCGAGGTACCTACTCGCATGGAAGTAGAGGATGCTCAAGAAAAATTCAAAGAGGCACCTCAGCCTACTTCACCTACGTCTTCAGTAGGGTTATCTACACTATAGATGACCATTCATTTTGTTAATCCTAGATTAGGAGAGTATATCATGCAGAACATGATATTTATTTCGATAATTGAGACTACACAAGATATGGGCTGAAAACAAGCCCATCACCTTCCAATAAGGATGGTGGTACTGTTGGGGGCACCTCCTAACCAAACCAATTTTATCTATGGAGGTCTCGACTACCTTACATCTCACACTCCCATGGATGAGGATGATGATGAACCATTCATTATGAATATTTATTATCTCTCTAAATTGGAATACACCTTACGATATTTTGAGCGTTACCACTGGCATGCTTATGGTCTTGAATTATTCGAGTAGGGGTATAGAAGGTCATACAAACCACAATATCAGTTTCCAACTGATAGGTTTGAGTTAGGGTATTATATTGATGGATAGGATGAACTTCTCGTAGCATCTTTAGACTACCTATACCTTAGTCTAGGGGGTGAAGTAGATTTCAATCCTTATCACCCCAATCGCTCATTTTTAAGGGATAACCAGTTAGTGCCTTACGTCACTATAGAATCGCATAAGATATATCAAGAGAACATATTTTTGGAGACCAGTTTAGAACATATACCAAAAGACAATTTGGATGAGCAAATCCATGGGGTAGTCGATGACACAGGTCTCCAAGTTTAGAATACTAGCATAGCAGAATATCCCAAGTTAGAAGATCATTCTAATGAAGATAAAGTAGAGTCCATCTCTGAGAGAGAGGGTCTGAGTTACGTGTATAAGAGTGATGACAATGGAGAGTCCTCAAATAATGAGTAAACTAAGGATAAAAATGAGGTGGCTTACTAGACCCCCTAAATTTATGTCATCTATTACCCTTAGAGATAGTCTAGAGGATGAGCAATCCTCCATTGATGATAGTGGCTATCAAGAGTGGGCTTACATGGGATCCCATATTCCTAATATCCTAGTTTCAATAATTAGTGGTGAGGGTTTTTATTACAACAGTGATGATGAAGATGAAACAAAGAAAGCCTATTTGGGGCCTCCATCCTTGCATCATCGTAATGTGCCATACACTACTGAGGACATGTACAGAGATATCAATCTCCACCGTCACCTCAAGGGAATACCATCGAATCTTGATATGGTTTATCATATGGTGAATCTTGAATTATTGACATATAGGAAGCTCCTTGAGCCTAGTGATCCTAATTTTTGAGTCTATTCATAGACAAAATCTAGATATCCCCATACCCTCAAAACCACATCTCAGGGATGGAAATTATATCAATGTAGAGTCACACGCATGTGGTCTTGGAGACAATCCATTCCATCAATATAATCTCCATTTATTTGACCACTCCACTTTGCAATCCAACCGATCCATCTAGACCATAACATATTAATGTAGATGCTATTGATTAGGATCATACTAACTCACCACTAGAGCCTGAAGATTTATTCCCCAACAAAGAAATATTGTAACCTTTTAATTTTGCACCAAGTTGTGCACATGATGTTTATCATGCTGAAGATACTTCCAACGTGGAACTTGTAAACCTAGCAGATAACATCCACTTGATCCCTACACCTCACCAGCTTGAGGAAGGATCCCACATGTCAGTAGAGGAAACCTTTGAAGTGGATATCAGTAATGATCCCATGATTCCTAAGAAGGTTAAATTTGGAGAAATTTTATCTCCTAATGAGCGTGCCAACCTCATACCTATATTGAAAGAAAGACTTGATCTCTTTTCTTGGACTTTTAAAGACATGTCGAGTCTAGATCCAAAATTGGTTACTCATAACCTTTCGCTAGATCTATCAAAAAATCTAGTCAAGCAAAAACTTAGGAAAATGCATCTGAAAATAGCCTTAATGGTTAAAAATGAATTGTAAAAATTGTTGGATGTAGAGTTTGTCATTTCCATCAACTATCCAAAATGGGTATCAAATATGGTGCCTGTAGGAAAACCTGATGGAATGATCTGTATCTGTATGAATTTCAGAGACCTCAATAGGACAAAATCAAATGATTCATTTTCATTACCAAACATAGATGCTCTTTTAGATACAACTGCGGGTCATGATATGCTCTCCCTAATGGATGGTTTTTCTGATTATAATCAAATTTAGACTAAGCCCAAAGACCAGCATAAAACTACATTCACAACATCATGGGGGACATTTTACTATAATGTTATGCCATTCATCCTAAATAATGTTGGTACCACATATCAGTGAGCCATGACATATATTTTTCATGATTACATGCATAATATTTTAGAATATTATATCGATGACTTTCTAGAAAAGCCATTTCTATGTTTAGATCATGTAGAGGTCTTAAGAAAAGTATTTGATCACCTGATAGAGCATAATGGTAGGTTGAATCCCAAGAAGTGTGTATTTGGTGTAACTTCAAGAAAGCTCTTGGGATTCATCATTTAAAAACTAGGGATTGAAGTAGACCTAGTGAAGGTCAAGGCCATTTTAGAAATGCATCCTCCTACAAACATCAAGGAATTGAGAAGCCTTCAGGGCAAAGTAGCATCCATAAAGCAATTTATCACATAATTATCAAATAAATATTGATCCATAAATTGACTTCTACACAAGGGGGTCCCATTCAGTTGGGACGAGGACTATCAAGCTACATTTTGTGAGATTCAGAACTACCTAGCAATGCTGCTAGCACTAGCTCCACCAAGACTAGACATACCATTATTGCTACAAATATCAACAAATAACTTTGCATTGGGAACCATGTTAGCCCAAAATAATGTACAGGATAAAGAGCAAGCCATATATTACATTAGCTAAACCTTGGTGAGTTATGGGCTAGGATATGCCTACATGGAAAAGCTATGTTTAGTAGTGGTATTTGCTATAAAGAAGTTATGGCATTATATGTTAAGTCATACGACATATGTCATATCAAAACAAAATCCTTTGTAGTATATGATGAGCAAGACATATCATAATACACATACTACAAAGTGGATCATGCTATTGATAGAATTTGACTTGCAATTCATTAGCCAAAATTCCATCAAGGCATAGGTCATGGCTTATCAACAGGTAGAGGCACCACTAGAAAATAGTAGGCCTCTCACCATTGAGCTTCCTGATGATGCAGTCTTCATATTATTAGAAGCACCCAAACCTAAAGAGTTGGATAACAAAGCTGATATGACCTTGTTCTTCGATGGTTCGAAGTGTGAATAAAGGGGTGGTGTAAGAATAGTGTTGTTCACACTGCAAGGTTCTCCCATGCCCTTGTTGTTTAAGTTGGACTTTCCTTGCACCAACAATAATGTTGAATACAAATACCTAATATTGGGCCTCCAAACAACTATCGCCATGAATATCAAAAGGCAAAATATATTTTTTGTGATTCCCTTATCATTGTCAACCAAGTGAAGGGACTTTTTCAATGTCGATGTCCTCTATTGAAGGTCTACAAATATCTTGTTGACTCTTATATAGCTTAGTTGGAGTGTTATGACATCGAGGTAATCCCTCATTCATAAAAAAAAATTGTAGACACTATGGCATATTTGGGATCCTTAATTCCCTAGAATCCATATACTAATTTTACTATCATCCACATAAAAATGTTGCATTCTGTCATGCATCATGAGGCTTTGGATAAAAAATAATAGTCAACATGATTCATATAGAACCAAATCATGAATGGTTCTACAGATTTAGAGAGTTTCTCAAGAGGGTGCCTTGGGGGTCATTGATCTTATAGGTTCCTACAAGGAATAGTACTACCATTCACCATAAGGTTGTTTTCTAGTCTACATTTGTGAATGTTAAACCATAGGAGGAACATATTGTCTTGTTAGTCGAGGTTGAGGTCTATCAGAACTGGATGCCACAAATACATGACTTCCTAAAACTTGGTGTAATCCTCTAGGGATTTTTGTGTGTAACAAAATGCACATTTAAATAGAAAGTGATAAAGTATGTCTTGTTACGAGATATTTTGTATCATCGAAGTTATGATGGAGTGCTCATTCTCTATCTTCAGCCCCAAGAATAAGCTTGGGTGATTTTGCAAGCTCACAATGGTACATGTGGTGGCCATTTCAATGGCATGGCTATCATCAAGCGCATCCTTTACATGGACTATTATTAGCCTACTATGGAGAAGGATTGCAATGTGTATGTCAGGAAATATGTTAAATGTCAGCATCATGCTAATCTTGTGCACTTGTCATCACATACCTTACAACCCATTCAAGCAACTTGGCCATTTGATTAGTGGGGCTTGGATCTCATTGGAAATATCTCTCCTCCATAATTAGGCTAGCATACATTCATTATTACGGCTACTAATTATTTTACCAAGTGGGTGGAAGAAATCCTGTTAACAATGATAACTAGAGCATGTATTATGGAGTTCATACTAACCAATATCATAATTTTGGATAATGGAATGTCATTCAAAAACAAAAATGTGAGGGCTTTAATGTCCAAGTATAGGATTAAACATAGTTTTGTGACTCCATATTATCCATAGAAAAACGGGTAAGCTGAGGCTTCAAATAAAATAGTGGTATCCATCTTGAAAAAATAGTACAAAAACCACAAGGATTGGCACATCCAGATGCCCCTTGCATTATGGGATTATAGGACTAGCATTCGAACACCCACTAGGGCAACACTATTTTTACTGGTATATGGAACTAAGGCCATTATGCCCTTAGAGTTGGAGATTTCAATGTTGTACGTCGCATTGAAAGAGTTCATTGATGATGACACTACATGGCAAGCTCACCTGGATCAATTTATGCTACTTTATGAACATCACATGAATGCCCTTGAGCATCTCTAGATTTATTAGGAGTGCTTAAAATGAGCTTACAATAAAAAAGTCCATATAAGAGACTTTGAGGTTGGTAATCTTGTACTAAAAGAGAACCAATAAAACTCAAATCTACCACCAGAATTATGAGATAAATTTTCAGCTAACTGTTTATGTCCTTATATCATCTCTAAGAATATTGGACCTGGGACATATCATTTAACATCGCTTGAAGGTGTTGAATATCCTGAACCTCTCAACATCCTTCATCTTAAAGTGTTCTATGCTTAAAACTATTAAAAGGCTCCAAATGCATTTGTAAGCCCTTTGGTCATTCACAAAAATCTCCAAAGGTATCATAAGCCCTTTGGTCAATTCAAAAAAAGCTCCAAAGGCATAATAAGCCCTTTGGTAAATTCATAAAAGGCTCCAAAGGAATCTAAATCCTTTGGTCAAATTAAAATTTCAAAAATCCATAAAAATTAAAAAGCATTAAAATCTAAAAAACATTACATTTTATTTTGCATTATTGCATTTCATTTGCATCATGCATTTCATCTTGCACATGCATTCATTTAATTGCATTACATTTAGGTATTTTCATCCATTGCACTTGTAGTAGGATAGTTTGTGTTTACAATCTTACAAATGACATCATGTTTATGTTTTAATCATGCATCTATGCATTACCATCATCATCCATCACCCTTGTGAGTAATTGTGTTTCTCAACACAATCCCTCCTATTTCTATGAAGAATATACTAGGTTTTTCTGATCATTCAACCATACCTAGTGATCTTATCAAGATTTTGGTAGAAATATTGCTTGGATTTTTTAGATAAGGTCTAGTTTTGATAGCACTTAGCATATCAGAATCCTATCACTAATCAAACACATTTAACAATTCTACTTAGGATAAATAAGGATGAACACTACAAAGTGGTATGGGTTACCTTAGGTGAAAGGTTTTAGTACTTGCTCATCTATGAGGAGCAGTGGTCTAGAGTAGAGTTCATTGGCAAAAGGACAAGTTCACCCCCTACCCGAAGAGATCCCTTGTTTAAATAAAAAATAGCAAAATCCTATAGTCAAATCCTATCCCTTGCTAAAAAAAAGTATATACAAAATAAACAGTAATTTTTATCACTATCTATAAGCAAGTATCCCAATAAATTAAATAAAAAAGGGGGGTGAACTTGAATCCCTGGAATGGTCCATCCTCAAAGCCATGGATATATCCCCAATATAGTAATGGGCTAAATAAATCCTGCATAATATTGGGATAGGTCTAGCAAGTCACCTATGAGCTAGCTTTAGGTGGCCTATATTTCCTAGTGGTCTAATCGAACTAAATCCAAACCTAGGATTGGATAGAAATTTGAGGATCCTAATACAGAAATGGGTTGAATGAATCCCTCCTGGCACTGGTGTATGCTTATGCCTTATATAATATATTCATTTACACACATAGGGGTAATGAATATCTTGGTATTTCATAGCAAAAAAAATATTTTTTCAGAAGTCTAGTATAGTCATTATACAACCTTTGATAAGTCAACTAGGGTGTTTGAGTTTCATAGAAAATCTCAAAAATTCCCAAATAGCAATAAACAAAATCACAATCATAAATGATCAATTTATTTTTATAAGGTTTTGTTTATTAAATATTGTTCATAATATAGGTTAGCTACCATATGGATATTAGAAATGATATTTAAATGGCCATTGACTATGTTATGCATATTCTTTTAACTAACATGAGATTATGAATAAAAAACAATATATTATATCATAACACACAAGGGGTTTAATTGATTAATTCTTATGGTAAGATATATCAATTACAGTTCATGATTTTAATACATTTTTTGGTTTCATCCATTATATGGTTAAACTCATATTGCATTCATACATTACATTTTAAGTGATTACAACATATATTTCTATTTACAATAAATCAGCATTACGAAAATTATGCAGTGCATACATGGCATAAATCATGTCATAACATCATCAATTACATGCATACAAGTACAATAAATTAAACATACATTTAAAAATCAAAAATTGCATTCATATGCATTCACCATATGTAGTCCATCTACACATATATATCACTGCATCTAATCATACATCACATAGCTATCTAGTACATGACATCTATACATCACATCATATATCATAAAATAAACATAACATATAAGCAATGCATCCATATGCATCTCATAAAAATAAATCAAATAAAGTACACATATAATGAGTCTCAAATTCAAGATCATATATATATATATGTGTGTGTGTGTGTGTGTGTGTCCAAAAAAAAGTACATCGGTATATGTTCAAAATTCCTGTAGGCTACAACTGTGTAGGTTCTCAATCTTACACTTAAAAATTGTACAAGATATAAAATAGATCCATACTAAGAACAACCTACATCTCCAGTCTGTGATATTTTGCCATCATCTCCACCCTCCTTGTGAGTCCGCATGGAGCTGGCACCTGAGGTCCTCTCAGTCCTATGTGTCTTGTGACTAGAGTGAGCTGAAGACTACCCTATCTCTTGAGTATGAGTCCTTTAATACCTTGGATCTATGGTCCTCTCAAGAAACTCATCCCCAAGTAGCTCAATATCTTTATTCAAGCGAGATATGTAAGAAAAATCTAATGATCGCTCACTATTATGTCACTGCACCAGAGCCCGCAACCTCCTGATCTCTACCATTGGGTCCATCCTTACTAGTCCCTATACTAATAGAAAATTTGGAGCCATTGGAGTAGCCTATGAATATGAGGGTTCTCCCCTTGTAGACCTAAGAAATTCACTCTCTATGGTCACAATATCTAGTTGAGCCTGTAGGAGACTACGTTACCCTATGATCCTCTGGATCTTTGTATCCACCATGGTAAGTTGTGCCCAAAGAGTTGTCCTCTCCTCCTCATAGTTGCACCACTAATTTTGCACTGCTATGAGCTATGACTGTAGGGTATCTATAGAGGTATCTATCCCTAGTATCTATATCTAGAGTGTGCCTACCTAAGTTTGTAGGCTAGCCAAAGCTATGAGCTGCTCAATATTTCTATCAGGCATTACCTCACCCTTTGCTAATGCCTCACCCTCCTTAGCTTGAGGGACCTTCTCTATAGCTCTTCCCTCACCCCATACATCCTCAATCCTCTGATGAACTCAACATCCATGAGTATCAACCTCTACTCCCTTCATACCATCTTCTATTGCACCGTCTTCTAGTCTATCTAATGGGTCATCCAAGCCTCTCCATAGCTTGGTTATCCACTAGGCATTATAGTTAGTTGTCATCCCTATATCTATTAGTTCTGACTCCTAATATTCATCATCCTCATAACCTAGAGGAGTCCTCTAGGGCCATGTGAGATCTCTCTCTACAGTGATATGGTGGTAGATGGAAGGTACTACTGGGACATCCTATCGGATATCAAACTACCTAGTGACACGGGAGAAGTAGAATAACTCTTGTACCTTGAAATTGCACTTGATGAGCCATTTATCTTTGCATGTCCATCGTAGGTAGTCATTAGTATCTTCCCATGTAGGGCATGTCTAGGTATGGTCACCACTTAAGATGGCCTAGCCGCAATAATGCAAACTGCATAATATAGTAGCTCAGGTCACCTACATGATACCTGCTCTTGAAGCCCTTTTGCTCTTGAGGTCAGCATGCTACATAGCATTGTCGGTCCATAGCAATATCTATGATCCCTAGAGGTAGTCCTATGGGGTGCTCTATGGCTATGTGCTTCCAAACCTAGATATGTAGTAGAAGGCTACAACCAATATCCACTCTGCTCCACTGGGTAATCTGATATAGCTCATTATAGAGCTATGCAAGTAAGGCACTCCCCAAGATAATATAAGTGGTTGACAGGTGGTGTTGGTGAGGATATCACACATCCTAGATAGGAGGTTCCAAGGGAACCTCACTCTTGAAGTATCGGGGAGCATGATCCAGATGCATAAAAATAATTGCTTTTTGAGAGAAGACTTGCTCGTTGTACCAATGCTCTATGTGGACCCCTCCGTGGTTCGAGTGTAGCTGTGCCTCATCACTATGGTCATCAAAGACTCTGGTGAATACTATTTTATTTGCCTCAGTCAATGAAGATGTGATGGTCTCACCATCCAGAGGAAGTCTAAATATGTGGTACACATCCTCAAGGGTCATTGTCATCTCACCTATCGATAGGTGAAAGGTGTTGGTCCACGCATCCTAGCATTGGGCCTATGTAGTCATGTAGGCATGGTCAGCCTGGATGGTAGGCAATCTAAAGATATAGCTGAATCCCACCACTGTAAATAATTTTCACTCTACTAGTAGGAGGGGATCATACCGGATGTGAAGGATCTTAGATTCCCTAGCCTGCGTAGTAAGAGTCTAGTCGAAAGCATAAAAAAATAATAAAATCAATCAAAAACATTAAAAATGACCTAAAAGAGATAAAAAAATATGCAAAAGTTACAAAAACACAAAACATTAAAAAATGTACTCAAAAATTGCAAAAACGATGAAAAAGTAGTTTAAAAGATCAAAAAAATCAATTAAATTTGGGAAAAAATTGAAAAAAATTGAAAAAAATAAAATTTTTCTTAAAGTTTCCTAACCGCAGATGGGACCCATGGATGGTGCCAACAGTTAATTTTATGACCATTGGAATTTAATTCTAGCCACAACTGACAACCACAACCCCCAATTTGCAAATTGGAAGCTATGTCTACCACTCGTGGCTATGCGTAGTGACCTTTTTAGGGTCACGTACCATCCCAAAAATCCCCCAAAATTAAACCCACCCATCTACTCTAACCTATGCTAATTCCTAGACTAATTTGAGGTTTAACACTGGTAGTTTAATGTGGTTCATTTAGCTCATTAATTAGTGAGTTCCTTTTAACCTAGTAAGTGTAATAATGGTCATGATTTTGCATGTTACCTTTGGACCACCAGTTCCTCCATTGGTGGATGCCTCAGGTTGGTCAACCATCGATCAGGGTGGTAGAGAAGTCGAGTTTATGGTAGCGTTCCATATCAAATTTTATCACTCACCTCTTAGAGCTCTTAGGTTTGCAAGCTGGCAATTGGAAATAATGACATCAAAAATGATAGATTTTTCTTAAATATTTTTCTTTTTGTCTCCGACCGTGCCTAGCACCCATGGGCACAAAATTAGGGTTTGTTGATCGTGTGTCTGATATGCGGCTAAGAAAATTTGCAAAATTAGCTGTGTTTGACAAAACTGGCTAGAAAATTGCAATAAATGCTCCAAAATCTCACTGTGAGGAGTGCCAAAATGCCAAATTAAAAATATCCACCTGACCAAAATTGTCAAAATATAAAAAATAACAAAAAAATTAGATAATTCACAAGCCAAATGCGCCTCGTATCTAGTTATTTACCCTATACGCTTGGTGGTTGCAATGATTAGCGCTCCATGCAATCTGACAATATGAGTAAATTACCATAAGGAAATTTGGGACAAACTCATCATTGCCAAACTGATATGCTTCATTTCAATCACGAAGAAGGCATTGGAGGCTAGACCACCCCATGGGAATGAAGCAATCATATTGATTCTTCTATGACATTTTTAGCATATCATCGAATAATATGATTCAGCACACACCTAATTGGAGTTGTTATCATCTTGATTTCCTAAGAAGGCCTTCATGGCTATACCACTCTATGGGATAGAGATATATAATTACTATTAACATTCGTAATTATAAATAATTAGGCCTAGCCAAGTATCAAAGTGCTAATCCTTAAATAATTCAGATCAATCATCGTGATCAAGCGACTCATTGCTTTACTAATTTTCATTACCCTCATTGACTCATCACTTGAGGGGATAGTCATAATGTCATAATCATAAACAATGTCAATAGAATATACCTTTATTGTAGATCCCTTGATCTTGTCAAAATTGTGTTCATATTACGAATCATTGCCAATGACTATCATAAGCTTACCCTTTTTTGGGAAAAAAATCAAATATGACAGTTGAGTTTGTGCTCTCCGTATTTCAAACCTATAGGTTCAAACAACCAGTAGTAGCAACAAAAGCTACCTGATTGAGATAGGATGAGTACAAGTTCTTTTAATTTAAGCCTTCCATCCAGTTGGAAGCAATGATTCTAGGATGTGCATCCTTTTGTAGTACCTTGGGAATCTAATATTGATCAGAATAATGATCATCATGCAACCTACAATATCATTTTAGGAGGTATATTTTTCTTAGTGTTGTTCAATTTCACAATGCATCTCAAAAGGAGTATCTGTAGACACCTAAAACACGTCATGTCAAGGTGACTACTCATATGGGACATGTTAGTAGACCATATGAAATATCTTGGATAGATTCCAAGGTGAGGCAATGGTTCTAACCACTCAATTTAGGCATTTTTTCCTAGTCAGTGTTGGCCATGGTTGAAACCTGTGGTTAATAGGTCTAACCACACCTTAGAGTTGTGGTTAGCCTTCAAATTAAGTTTGATCTCAACCAACCCAAAATTGGTTACAACGGTTAGCCTTCAAATTAGGTTTAATTGTTGTGTTTTAAGGAATTCAATAACATCAGATTTTTCTACAATGGGTGAGTGTAAGACAAGTATAGGTACTTCTTCTTGTAGAGGTATTTGTTCTCTGAGAGGTGTTTCCTAATATGAATCTACTATAGGAGATGACTCTCTGTTGGGATTACTAAGAATAATTTTTTCATATTTTATTCTTCTAGCAAATTTAGAGGTTCTGGCTATTCTGGAAGTGATTGGGCATTTTTGAGCGGGAAATTCTTCTAAGTTCTTTGTTTTAGAGCTTTCCTTAGATGCAGATTCTTGGACCATTTTGGACTCATTTGGTTTAGACATCGAAGAAATATTAGCCCTGTCAACCAAGGTATTCCGTGAGATATTTTCCTTAGTAGCTTCATGGAGTACTAACAACTTAATTAATCCATGATAGGAAATGAGATGTAATTTAGGATCTTCTTGGGTATTCAATGGTTGCACATGTGTGATGTTAGATTTTAAAGAGAAAAATAGAAAATAGGTTAGGTTAACTATACAATCTTCCCTCTTAGGAAACTTAAGGTTCAAAAGCATTTTTAGGTGGCAACCCCCACAAGTAGACATCCTACCCTCAAGATTGAAGAACTTCATTAATATTGTAATTGCCTCCTACCA
The DNA here is from genome assembly GCA_028583015.1 of Wollemia nobilis. Taxonomy (NCBI): domain Eukaryota; kingdom Viridiplantae; phylum Streptophyta; class Pinopsida; order Araucariales; family Araucariaceae; genus Wollemia; species Wollemia nobilis. The sequence continues at coordinate 8,547,490 of JAQPPZ010002969.1, read as the reverse complement.
TTTTATCGATAGTGAAAAGGTGACTACTCCATTTATCCAACCATTTTCGGCTTGGTTAACTGAGCATTTTTCCTTGAATTGACAACCATCTGACTCACTCCCTTATTCATGGATTTAAAATACCTCTGACCAACTTCTGGTAGTTTTAAAATTTTTGTAACAAAACTAAGGGTAATCTGAATTTCAACATCCCCGACATGGGTTATTAAGGTGTTGCAATTACGGTTTAGAATAAATTTTTTCACAACACCTAGGTCATAGCCTTGATATTTTGTCAAGGCATCCCATCATCGAGCTTCCTAAAATAGTTTCTTCACTACATTGCTTGGGTTTTGGGTTGCAATAGTCGAGGTTTCACTCTTTTATGGAATGTAGTCCTAGGCATGGTGATGGTTTTAAGGAATGGTAAGATTTAGCAGAAGGACACAATTATAAGGAACCCTACATCATGAAAAAAAAAAATAAATGTATTGCATGGAAACATATATATATTTTTTAATTTCTTTTCAAAATAAATTCATGAAATTATCCTAGATTTTGTAGTTTATTTTCCTAAAAAAATACATAGAGACTTTTTTTTCTGATTTTATATATTTTTTCTATCTGGAAAAAGACATGAAATATTCAAAGTCTCCTTAAAACAATATACATATGTATGTTTTTACAATATTTACAGAATAACTAGGAGAACTTCAAAATTCTTTAGAAGTATTCATAGAAGACAATAGGAGAGCTTTGAAATTCATCATAAATTTTAAGGAGAGCTAAGAACAAAAAAATTCTTTTCCAAATTTCTTTTTGAAACATAATATTCCATGTTTTAGAAAATTTAGGAAAAATTTCCCAAATTTCTAACGAAAACAAAGAAACCTTCGAAATTCCAACCTTCAACTTGATTCAATAATTTCTTAGTTCATTTGTAGGATTTTTTTCATAAAAACAAACAAAATTTTCTTTTAATTTTAATTTTACAACATAATTTCCTAGAATTTCTAGAGGGTTTCTAGAATTTTCTTAAAATCATAGTTACCTGCAGAATTTTAAGAGGAATATTTTTAAATTCCTTCCATAATCATCTTCTAAATGAAATTTTCAAATAATTTTTTTAAAAAGAAATTCCCCTAAATTTTAACCCAAAACTTCTTCAAAAACTTTCAGATATTTAGTCCTGGTCTGAGAAAATCCTAAAAAAAATTAGCAAGGTGGATTTTTACCTTGAGAATAGTGGTCGCTTCTTGTTCCAGCTTGGCCTTCACTTTTGGCATCGCCTGCAACCCGAATTTCCAACCCCTTCATAACTACGTATATTTTCCTAATAGAATACATCATTTGCAGCCAAAAACTGAGCATGAGGTGGTATATTAGGGCATTTTAACCTAAATTAAATTTCTAATTTATCATTAAACCTTCATTGTTGGATTATTTCCAGTCGACAGAGGAGATATCGTGCTAGGTTGATATTTTTGTGTATGCAACGTTTTCCACACGTGTCAAGTTTCACAACCCTTGATTTGATTGTTAATCAATGGTTAAAGTTTTTAATCCACAACTCTACTTTGTATAAGGTGCATGGGTATGGAAACAATATTTGAGGTGCCTCCCCTTTCACCATTCCTTGGTACCTTCCATGCAGGTTGATTTGCCACTGCATTAACCAATGGGGATCCACATGTTGTCACTCAAAATTAACTTCCTTATAATATCATCATGTTTCCCATACTGCGTTTCTTACTTAACCCTAACGTGTCACCTTAGATTTTTACCCTTTAGGTTTTTAATCTATAATTAAAATTCCATCATAGATTGCTTTTAATCGATGGTGGAAAGCGATGGTTTTAATTTTCTTCTTACATGTGGCTTGACGTTCCTATGTGCGGTGGATGCGTCATCCAATTGCAATGGTTATTTTTTTAAATAAAGGGGTAAAAAATTATTGATAAAAAGTCTATATTACAAAGTACAGCTGAGCCCCCACCCGGGACTCAAATAAGCAACAAGATAGGCTAAATCACCAGACAAGGTCAACTCCCAAAGAAAACAAAAAAAAAACAAACCACATTAAGTCTAAATATCCTTATGGATCAACTCCCGTAGGTGTTGAGAATCCCCAGATAGGAGACTCTCCCAGTTATCAATACTCTGAGTATCCAATAGCTCAGAAGCCCTTTTGGCCAGGTAATCAAGCAACCCCATTCCATTCCCTTGGAATGTGCACAAAGTATATAAATTCAAACTCTTCACTCATTTTGAGAATCTGAATGGTCACAGAGGCCAACTGCCAATTAACATCCTCCACTCTTTTGTTGTTTAAAAGATTAACCAAAATTTGAGAGTCAGACTTGCAAAGAATCTTGTGCCAGCCAAGAGAAAACCCCCTTTGCAAGGCCTCAAGTATCACCAGAGCTTCCATAATATTGTTGGAGTGAACACCTTTATAAATGGAAAAGAAAAAATTGACCACACCAACAGAATATCTCCCAACACCACCAATTCCAACATGTCTAGGATTGCCCCTGGATGACCCATCAGTATTAATTTTTAAAACTCCTCTAGGGGGCAGTCTCCATCTACCCTCTCTCCTAACCTTCTTGCTAAGTTGAGGAATCCTACTAGGGCTAGAAGAATTCACACCAACCCAAAACAAACCAAGGGCCTGTCGTACCTTCTCCTCCCTAGAGTCCAAATGGGGGTCCACATCACATTTACTATGGATAGTTTCTTGAACCATACACAGGATCCTTTGCCAGATCTGTTGAACAACCAAATGACTTCCCTCAAAAATGCGATGGTTTTGTTTGAGCCAAATCTGCTAGATGATGTAGGAAGGGACCAAATTCCCAGCCACTTGGAGGAAGGGGGCCTTGGCTGGAGGTCTGCCAAGACTACTCCAAAACTCCACCAGGGAAAGCACATGAAAACAAGGATGGTTCCAGGCACTCCACCAACAGTGCAAAATGTCTCTGGCAAGGGAGCATTGGAAAAATAAATGAGAAGAGTCATCCTAATTCTTACCACAAAGGACACATAAAGAGGGACCCTGAAATCCCCTCTTCCTCAAGTTATCCCAAGTGAGGCATTTATTACAAGCTACCAGCCAGAGAAAAAAGTTACATTTTGGCCAAGCAAATCTATTCCACACCTTTTTCCACCATGTGACAGGGAGACTCTCAAACTTTTGCTTATCAAGAACTTGATAACCATAGGCTACAGAGTAGGTTCCCTTGGGATTAGGGTTCCAAGACAGAATGTCTTTGTCCCTCAATGAAGAACAATACCTCCTTGTAAGAATAAGAGCAAGCACATCTCTATCCTTGACCAATCCCCCTTGGGGCCATTCCTGCGGATCTTTCCATCTGTACATCTCCATATTTCCAAAATATTGGATTTTTTAAAGTCCTCCACATGAGACCAACCCGCTTCCAAGAAATAAATGCTTAGGGAATGTAACCTAGGATATTGAGTCAAGATAGGAGGGTGGCCATCCCAAGAATCCTCCCAAAAAAGAACATCCGATCCTCGATTGCAAATCCAGAACAAACCCTGCTTAATTAAATTAGCTCCTCTTGTCAGAGTGTCCCGTGTAATGTAACCTTTCCCAACCAAACTGGATCTAGGGATATCTGCCTCAGAAATACCTCTCAAGTATTTATAAGATAATATTTTAGCCCAAATCTGATCTTGAGAGGTACACCATCTCCAATAAATTTTCGTAGCCAAAGCCTGCCCAGAAAGAGTTGCCTATCGCAACCCAAGGCCTCCCTCTTGAACTAGCCTACAAATGGAATCCCATCTAACCAAACTCCATTTAGATTGATCAAGTTTTCCAGACCACAAAAACTGTCTTGACAAAGCATCCATGTCCTTGATGAAACGAGAAGGAGCTATTTGCACAAAACATCTGTAAATGGGTAAAGCTTGAATAACAGATTTTAAAAGCAATACTCTACCTGTAGAGGATAGCCATCTGACAGTCTAGTGATTTACCTTCCTTCTAAACTTATCAAGTATAGACTGCCAAGAAGATCTAGGTAGAGGATGATATGAAATCGAAATCCCAAGATAAATGAAGGGGGGAGTCCCGACCTGGAATCTTAGAATGTGAGCAATCCTGGCTTGAATAAGAGGGGGGGTATTGAAGAAGAAAATAAAGGACTTGTCCTCATTAATCACCTATCCAGAAGCACCAAGATATATTTCAAGAGACTGTCTAATGTTTCTAGCTTCCTTGATAGTGGCAACTCCCAACAAAGCAGTATCATCAACAAATTGAAGGTGGGAAAGATGTGGCAAACTGTTATCCCACTTCCACCCCTAAATGAGACCATGCCTGACCTAAGACTTGAGTAATCTGCCCAACCCTTCTACCATAATGATAAACAAATAAGGAGATAGAGGATCTCCTTGCCTCAATCCCCTTGAGGCCTCAAACAGCTCCGATGTCTCGTTATTAACAAGAACAGAGAATGAGGAAGAAGAAATACAGCTCATCACCCATCTAATCCATTCCTCCTCAAAGCCAAAAGTAGCAAGAACTTTTTGAAGAAAGTACCATATAACTCTGTCATAGGCTTTTGCCATGTCCAACTTAATGAACATAGTTTTCTCCTTAGAATTTTCCATTGAGTGAATAGCTTTTGTAGCAATAACAACCCCATCCATGATTTGTCGGCTAGCAACAAACCCACCTTGCTCCTCAGAGATGATTTTGCTCAACCATATCTTTAGCCTCTCAGCAATAATTTTTGTGATGATCTTATATACAACATTACAGAGAGCAATAGGCCTGAACATATCCAGGGAATTTTCTCCCTCTTTCTTGGGAATAAGCACCACAAAGGTAGCATTTAGGGCCCTTAGCATCTGTTTGTTCTTTTGGGACTCACGAACCACCTCTAAAAGGTCAAATTTGATTAACTCCCAAAACTCTTGATAAAACTCAATCGGGAATCCATCCGAACCTAGGGCTTTCCCATTTTTCATCTTGAATACAACACTTTTTAGCTCCTCAAGGGAAATTGGACCCATCAAGTGCTCATTCATATCTCTAGAAACAATCGAGGGAATACAGTTTAGAATAAGTTTTTCTTCCTCATCATCTGAGAGGGCATCCTCCTTGAAGAGAGAGGAAAAATACCTCTTAGTCTCTTCTGAAATATCCCTGAAAGAAGAAAGTAGGGCACCCTGAGAATTAACAAGAGAGGTAATCAGGTTACCATTACGATGAGCCTTAACAGAGTTATAAAAGAAGTCTGTGTTCCTATCCCCTTCTTGAAGCCAATCTACTCGAGCTTTTTGTTTCCAAAAAAATTCTTCCCTCAGTTCCCATTCAGCAAGGTCTTTTACAGCCTCAGATTCCTCAACAAGAAGCTCCTCTGTGAGTCCCTGATCTCTAATCTTCCTTAAGGCTTCTTCCACCCTCCTAAGAGTTGCCAGCTTAGCCAAGGAAATGTTCCCAAAATTTAGTTTATTCCATCTCTTCAATTTATGCTTAGCAAATTGAAGCCGCTTCATAAAGGAGTACATAGCGGTGCCATGAGGAGGTTTGCCATTAGTCCACCAGCCTCGCATGAAATCATGAAGCTTAGGATATCGTAGCCACATAAGTTGAAACTTAAATGAGGGATTATTTTTTAGCCCTAACTCCAGAGCAGAGAGTTTGATAGGCCTATGATTAGATCCTCTACCCTCCATAATCACAGAACTAGTGCTTCTATTATTGCCAATCCAAAAACTAGAGATCAAAAACCTATCCAGTCTCTCTGAAATGGAATATTCCCCACATCTTCTATTATGCCAGGTAAATATCCCATTATTCGGCTTGATGTCAACCAAGTTCAAGGCCCGGATATGAGCATTGAAGACAGAAGAAAAAGGCTCAAGACGATCAATCCCACCACGTTTTTCCTCCAAACAAGTGATAGAATTGAAGTCTCCAACCAAAATCCATGGGTATAGGGGAGCCAGACTTCTCACAAAGCCAATGTGCTCCCATAAATTCACTTTACCATTGTAATCAATAGGAGCATACACATTTGTAAGTAGGATGGTCTCACCAGATTCATTATCATACCCGATCATCGAAATAGACCACCTGCTAGAAATCCAGGTAAGAGGAGAGATCTTAACTGGATCCCATAAACAAGCAAGGCCACCAGCATATCCACATGCACCAATACACTGACATTGCCCATTTCTCCACAACTTGGGAGCAATATTGAACAAACTATCAATAGCTAATTTAGTCTCCTGAATAAAAACCACATCCGGAGAATGAACATGAATCAAATCATGAACAACTTTTTGTCTAGGGATGCTGTTCAATCCCCTTACATTCCATGAAAGTATAATCATTTTTGGGGGTTATAAAAATGGGAGTCCAATGTTCTCACCAAACCTGACTCTACTAAAGTCTCCCCCATTAACTTAATTTTATCCTGGTATTTCTTCCAACCCACCTTCATATTCTTATCTGAAGCATTTTTTTTTAATTATTTTATGCTGCAATCCCAAAGACCATAGGAGTTTTACAGTCCATGGATGACTGCATCAGTGCCTAGGTAGGAGAGGGCATATCTAAATCTGTGCCATTTTCTAAGATAACTTCACTTCAAGGGCTAGGGCCAACCATATCACCTATACTCGGAACCAAAGCCCTCTATTCTTCATTTAAACCCCCTATATCTGATTCCCTTGGTTCCACCTCATGAAGAGACAACTGATTTGGTCCTGTTATATCTATAACAGGTAGTGATGTTTCGGTATCTCCATGCACCGATCAAGATTCTCTAGAATTTCAAAACGGTTGAGCTGAGCATCTGGTTGGTTATCCTTAATGTCTCTTTTTGCCTTTCTTCCTTTGTTTCGAGGTTTTACCGTAATAAAGCCTTCCTTATCCTGATCCCCCTCCTTTATCGAGGCTTTTCCTTTATCCATATTTTGTACAACTCGAGAGGACCCAGGATTTGAAGCCACAGGTAGGACAAAATTAGGGCATTTTCTTTGTAAGTGGCCATATTCATGGCAAATCCGACAACGAAATGGAAGAGCTTCATAGTCAAGTTTTTGAACCCATGTGGTTGATCCGAACTGTATTTCAATAGAATCTGGAATAGGATTGTTTAAATCAATTTCAACATAGATACGGGCAACAGAGATTACCTTTTTATCCAGCGTCTATCGTGACGGCCCAACCAGCTTCCCAAGTAGAAGGGCAATCATATGCAAGATGTCATTTCTCCAAAATTCCAATGGGAACCATAGAAGTCAAACCCACACCGGAACCCGTGACGGTCGCTCCTTTGATGGGTTGAAACCCACATGCCATGGTTTAAGAAAGAGTCCGACTTGGTTATAGAAATAGGGACCTCCTTCAAATGCTTTGTTACGATCCGTAAGACAAGAAAAAACCATAATAAAATAGCTGTTTGCACTCAGCATCACCTCCACATCACCTTGAGGGTTCCAAGTCTTCCTAACCCAAGCCTCCACAAAGGGAAGAGAAATTTGGATGCCCATAAATTTACCAATAAGCGCATGTTTGGTTAAATACTCCACATATTCTACCATCGAGTCTGGTTGAACCACTAGAACCGGCCTGGCTTCACATCGTTCCAAACATCCATTGTTATTTAACAAGCGATTCTCGGCATGCAATGGGAAATCTTGTTCCTTCCAATCATTTTTAAATGAAATACCAGCCCTAGCATGCACACTCTGTGATGGACCTGATGCCATCACTACATTCCTCCAGTTGTTCATTCCTCCTCCAAAAACTGCTGCCATCCCCGCAGAGCCCACCAGATAGGTGTCCTTTAGATTCCTAACCCTCCCAATTGCAATGGTTCTTGGTATAATATTATAACCCTTAATTCTTTTTAATCAATGGTTAGTAAATTTTATCCATGTTTTCTCCAATTGGTTGCATGGGTACAAATGGCGATGTCCAAAAAACCTTCTCATGTGGTGTATCTTGCCACCTTGGCAAGGTTTTATTCACACCTTTGGCCTACTCATCAATGATTGGGTTCTCTGGCCATGAGATGTTGAGTTGTCCTTCGTATTTTCCATGCCATCGTGTCTTTTCTAGGTGTGCTAACCAATGGAGTATCTCCAAATCATTACCAGGGTTGAATTTTCACCGAGTCATTTTATTATTTTCCACCTTCGTGTTACTTGCTCATGGAATTACGTGGTGACATAGAATCTTGTCCTTATTGCATTGGCCAATAAAAATAAACCTATGTTTGCATTCTGCCCAACATGTCAATTCCAAAGTCAGCTCATATTTCGAAGTAGATTCTTATTGGATCTTAACGTTGTCCTTCCATCGATAAACAAAACTTCATAGTAAAAATTAAATAATGCCAATCATGCTGCAAAAATTACCGTCAAACTCCTTTTTATATTTTTAATTAAAATAATAATTATTTATTTTCTAAACTTTTGTTAACAAAATGAATTTAAAGAATTTTTGGGGTCTATAAAATGGCTTTTATATTTTCTCACCAAAACGATGCTTCCCTCAAATTTAATTTTTATGCCAAAACACTTAGGTTTTTTTCAAGTGCGAGTCTATGGAAATATTTTTATGGAAAGCTTGCTACTAAAATTCTGCTACGAAAAATGTGCTACTAAAACTATATTACTACAAACTGTGCTACTAAAACATTATTTAAGAAAGTATCATTTTATTACAAACTTTTCTCCCCCCAAACTATATTATGGAATTTATTTTATTAGCATTATACCTCCCCCAAACTGTAATTTTGGCTATATAGCCAAAACAAATATAGAGGGAAATATTTTTATTTAAAAATGCTTATATTTATAGGAATTTTATATATATTATTTTATTTATTTTAATGGTATGGGGGTAAATATATATAATATACCTAGGTATTGTAGGTGAGTGGAAGAGGAGAGGGCAATCCTCCAAGGGAGGTCCCAAGTTCAAATCTCCCCCTACCAAAAAGTTGAATTGGGTATCCAAAATCCAATTGATAATATTGGTGCGGGCAAGGTCGGGTGCAATTCCCGGGTGACTGTGACGGTGTAGAACCCCCTGTTCGTGGTCTCTCAGACCAAGGCGGCCCCACAAGGGTTTTTTCGCTTATAAATATATATATATATAGATATATTATTTTATATATATGTATGTATTTTTTTCTTTTCTTTTCTTTCATATATATATATATATATGTATATATAATTTTTTTAATGGAATATTTTCTTCTTTTAATTTCATAAGGAGTTCCATATGAGAAAATTAATGGATACAAATTGAATATCAATAATCAATATGTAAAATGGATCTTTTATCAAAGGCTTGGAATAATTCAATAGAAGAATAGGCCTTTCTTTCTTTTGGGAGTATACATGTTTTTTTGTTCTTATAGGGTGCAAATCTTTGGGGAATTGGATTCCCAACCACTCTATCAGATTCCTGATGTGAATTGTAACCCTATCCTTATGGCTCTATCCTTATAAGTAAATATTAAGGTTCTTGGGGAATACAAACCAATTTTTTGTAGGATAGGATAAACTATAGTACCTACATAGAGAATATAAATTTGCTCATGACTTTTCCTTGCTAATGATATACTATATTTGTTTCACGAAGACTCAAACATCCTAGTTATCTTAAAAAATTCATCTATTCATCTCACAAATTGATATGATGCTAAGATTATCCTACTATTTTCAAGCCTCTTAAGGACCAACTATGTGTGTAGTGTGATGAGGCCAGGAATTGCCTCATCCATAAACACTTTTTGATACATTCTACTATTTTGAAACACCCTTTTTATTGTGTTTTTATGCTAATTTTGGATAGAATGCATTATGTAATAATATTTGCATATTCTGAAATGTTAAGTGCATATATTCTATTTTTACTGTTTATTTCTGCAGTTTTCAGCTAATTTATTAATAGGAAGTCAGAATCAATAATCATTATTGAATGTTTGGTGCTTAGTAATAATGTTCCTCTATTTTGAATTAATTTAAATGCAAAATGCGCCAAGGAATTTGTCACCTGTAGCTGACTGTGCAGGAAAACAGGGTAAAACTGTGACAGTTCCAGCCAGCTGTACATTTACAGCAGGGCTTGGAAACAGTCACTCCCGCACATGTCACCTATGCAATAGGATAAGGGAAGATCATCCAGGTGGTCTAAAACTTCCTCCTTATGCGTTTGAAGCACGGAAAAGCAACTAAAACTCGCCTCCCTGATATTCCGGAGCAGTGCAAAAATAATAGCGCAGGAACAAGGAATAGCGCAGGAACAACAAAAGACAGTCAAAAAGTGACAAATCGGTAAAATAAATGAATGGCAATTGACCAGACAGTTGTCCCAGCTCATGATAACTGATTTCCTCAATGAATGCAATTTAATGGGGTTGAATGGATCAAGTTTTGACAAAGCAAGCTCATGCATTTCAGGAAGCAGTTGTACAACAGTTGTAAATCCCTGCAAATCAGCAACCAAGCATATCAACACTGCATTATAAATAATAAAGCTCCCAGCACGGTTGAGCATATAGTGATATAGGCATTTAGGCATATAGGAGAGGAATAGGCAGTAAAGTGCAATCATTTCTGTAGCAAAACAGTAATCTGCAGGTTTTTCCTGCATTACTGTAATGCATTTCCAGAATTAATAACAAGTGCAATTTTCCAGTTATCAGATTAGCATGATTAAGTTTATGGTTGGCATTTAAGTTCCCTTAGTATAAATTCTACACCTTCATCTGGTTCTGGAAGCAAGGGCCACTTGCAGGACCAGAAGAAGGCAACTTTTGACAGAATATCCTGCTGATTTTCTCTGCAGCAGATTAGCAGAATTCTGTCATTCTTTTCATTTCTTTAGCAGCTTTAAATTCAGATTTCAGCATTTGACATATTTCTCATATTTCCATGCAATTTCAATACGTCTGTTTCAGCTTTGCAGCAATTTCAGGTTTCTTGTCATTTTACAGATTTGCAGCAATTTCTAGTTTTTTGTAATTTATTGCAATTTCTAGATTTGTGGTATTTCCAGTTTGCAAATAGGTGTTAATTTGATTTTATGGATTTATAATATGCTTAGAGAAATTGTAGTTAGTTTATCCTTCAACAACTGTTTGTGGTTTTCTGTAATTTGCTTTCTGTCAATTCTGCAGCAACATTTCATTTCCTGCTCTTTCAAATTCTGCAATTTCCATTTACTACAATTTTAGTTTAGTTTTTATCTTCTGCAATTGGATTTTCAGTACTAGGAGTTAGAAAACACACAAAACCCCCAAAAACACTAACTATTCCACCAATAAAAACCCTGTTCTTGAATGAATTGAACCTACAGCTGTGACACTTTCTATCGCATACAGCCTTTGGACACCGCCCTGGACTGACACATATAATGATTAAATGATGAATGAACAACGACACTCATCATTTTTGGCATCGTTGTCGGGGAACAATAGGTGTTGTTAGAAAAAGTGAAACAGGTCAAGAATTGTGTTACAATTCTTGAAATACTGCATTTCAGTTTATTTTGTGAATAGGCATGAATGCATAGGCCAAGGGACGAAAGAGGGAGGTTTATCCGAAGTGGCTCTGAGCCACCAAAGAGACCTACTCGGTCTGATGAAGAGTTGCCTTCATTTGAAATCACTGAGGAAAAGCCAGAGATACCTTCTTCATCAGAAGAATTGTTGGAAAAATTAGAAAAGGAGCTTTTTGAAGCACTAGCTGCTAAACACTCCCCTCTAACTAGACTATTCCCATCATCCTTTAGAAAGAAAACAACTATGGCTGCAGCAGCAGTAGCAAGTGGATATGATAATCCTGATGATCCTCCCAAGACTTTTGAATATCCCATAAGATTGGATCCACTTCTAGATGCCCCCATGAAAACAATCTCCCCATCCATATTGCCAATTTTTAGGGGAACTGTTTCAGAAGATCTTGATCAATTTCTGTTTGAATTCAAGGTATTATGTCAAACTTATGACTACATAAATGATAATCAAAAATTGAAGTTGTTTCCTTCTACACTTAAGGACGCTGCTCTCCGATGGTTCATGAGCAATCTTGAACCGAACTCAATCACTACCTGGGATGAGATGGAGACTGCATTCTTAAATAAATATCAAGATTATTGTAGAGTAAGAAACAGGAAAGATGAGTTGTTTAGGATCAAGCAAGAAGAAGATGAGAGTCTAGAAGATTATCTTGATCGCTTTGCCTTTGTCCAAAAGAGGTGTGGTGTTGTAGAACCTGATTTCTTAAAGCCTATTCTCTTAAGAGGATTACAGGATGAATCTAGGGAAGTGTTAGATTTAATGGGAAAAGGAGACATAGATCAACTTGACCTTGATGAGATTGTGGAGTTATGCAAAAATTATTCCCGCACTCACCATCGGAGAAAGAAAAAGAATTCTGGCAATAATGGCATAAAAGAGTTGATGGAGGAAATGGCCAATTTAAAAACTGATATCCTTGTTCAACTTAATACTGCATTAGGTGAGAAAAACACAAGATCTAATTCTACACCACCTTTAGCAATTTATTGTCCAAGGTGTAGGAGTAAGCATGCCTTGCAGGACTGCCCCTTAAACAAGACTTCTATTTGTGGAATTTGTTCCAAGGAACATTCAACAGATAAATGCCCTTTGTTGCCTCATCTAAAATCTGTTTTGGGCACCCAAAAAGAAGAACTCAATGCTATTGGGCAGAGATCTGGTGGTGGTTATGCACAATATCCCACTTGCTCCTAGATTTCCAAAACTGGGCACAATCTCCTTGGAATATGAATATGCCATGGGGACAAGCAGAAGCTTCGCACAACCTTGGAACCAACCTTGGACAGCTCCTCCAGATTGGTCACAATTTGGATGGATGAACCCACCTTGGCATACCATGCCTCCACAATGGACACAACAAGGACAAATATGGGGACAACAATATCAGGGACAACCATATCCACCACAACAATATCAACCCCATCAAGGACAGCAAAGGTATCAAGGGCAAACCCAACACTTGCTGCCAGCTCCTAATCCAAATTTTTAGGGAAGAACACAACAACAACAAATGCAACCAGTAAAACAACCTCCACTCCCAGCTCAGCCTGTGACTAACCCCAATAATGCCAGACAAACAGCCCCTGTTTATGAGGTTGAGTCTGAAGACACTGCTGCAGTTCATGTACTTGACTGTAGTAACATTCAGCTGCGTTCAGGAAAGACTTTACCTGAACCTATTCCACCCACTATTGAAGAAATAAAGGAGAAACAAGAACCTCCAAACCAAGAGGCACTGCAACAGCAACAAAAAGAAGAAAAAATAGCAAAAATGCAGGAATCTTCTCCAGTAGCTTTGCCATACCCTGAAAGGTTTGAACATGTTGATACCACCCCTGAATCAGAATTAGTAACAGAACTCAAAAAGGTGTCAATTTCTCTTCCTTTGCTGCAAGCAATAAGAGATATACCTTTAATCAAAAAGACTATTCAAGAATTATGTATCAAGAAACCTGGTAGAAAAAAGAAAGCCTTTCCTAAAACTGTTCAGGTAGAAGGGAAATTAGCTGATCTATTGGCTGGGAAACTGATTCCTCCTAAGTATAGTGACCCAAGCAGTCCAGTAGTAACAGTTACTATTGGAGTGATGCAAATTCCTAATGTATTAATTGACCTTGGGGCTGCAATTAATGTAATGACTAAAGACACAATGCAAAAACTACAGCTCCATAATCTCAGTCCTACTACCACAGTCTTGGAAATGGCAGATAGATCAGTAGCTAAACCAGAAGGAATCTTAGAAGATGTGGCTGTTAAAGTCTCTTCATGGGAATATCCTGTAGACTTCTTGGTGTTACAACCTAGGACTTCAGTCAATGGATACCCTATCATTCTAGGACGACCTTGGCTAGCTACTCTGCAGTTGCATTTATAGACTGTAGATCAGGGGAAATGACCATTTCCAATGGTATTGACCTACAGAAAATTTCTTTGTATCCACCAGCTCAACCTTCAACTAAATTTTTTGGACAAATTTGGTATCCTGAATCTGATGAAGAATCTGAACAAGAAACCATTGCTACTTTGGCTACAATCATAGTAAAAGAACATATTGAGGAAATCACAACACCTGGGAGAGAAATATTTGAGAGTGAAACTATCCTAGTTGAAACATTACAATCAGAAGGACTAACTGATGATCAAACTCTTGTTCATCGATTGTTGTGGCAAGAGGAGGAACAAAATTCTGAACTTCTGTCATCCGTGCCCAGTCAAACGAGATCATTCACACTACCACATGGATGGCATCATCATCTCCTTAACACATTCAAATGTCCTCTGATTCCATCAGATATCACCTCTGAGTCAGATTCTAGAACATTTCATACTCTGCAGCCACATCATTGTCCCTTAAATGCATTGATCAGTAGCTATGAAGCAGTTAATTCTATCTATCCAGGGATCAAACAAATTGAAATCCAGCCAGGTAAATTTTTGAACATTAATAGCTGGCTAACTGAGGACCAGGAAGCCAAGTTGTTTGCAATCCTACAAAAGCATGTTCAAGCTTTTGCATGGAATTATAAAGACATGACAGGCATTCATCCTGAGGTATGTACACATAGGATATACACAAAAAATGTAAAACCAGTAAGGCAACCTCAGAGACGTTTGAATCCTGCTCTAAAAGAAATAGTGAAAGAGGAAATTGAAAAACTCTTAGATGTTGGATTCATTTATCCAATTTTCGATAGTAAGTGGGTTTCACCACTGGTCATTGTTCCAAAGAAAAATGGTAAAATGAGAGTATGTGTGGATTATAGGGAGTTGAATAAAGCCACACATAAGGATCATTTCCCATTACCATTTATAGACCAAGTATTGGATACCCTTGCTGGAAAGAAATTTTTCTGTTTCCTTGATGGTTTCAGTGGGTATAACCAAATTCAAGTTGCCCCAGAAGATCAGGAAAAGACTACCTTTACATGTCCTTGGGGAACCTTTGCTTACAGAGTTTTACCCTTTGGGTTATGTAATGCTCCAGCAACATTTCAGAGAGCTGTTTTAGCAATTTTTTCTGATTTAACCAATGAAAGTGTTGAAATTTATATGGATGATTTCACAGTGTTTGGGGATAATTTTGAATATGCATTAGAGCAGCTTGAAAAAGTGTTGATCCGCTGTGAAACATACCATCTCTCTCTTAATCCTGAGAAATGCTTTTTAATGATGGAGGAAGGAATTGTTTTAGGACATCATATTTCTTCTTATGGAATCAAGGTTGATCCTAAGAAGGTTGAAGTCATCAAAAACCTCCCTCCTCCACAAACTCAGACTGATGTACGTAGTTTCTTAGGACACATTGGTTTTTATCGCAGATTCATTGCTAATTTCAGTACCATAGCAAATCCCATGTTTGCTTTACTCATGAAAGATTCTGAATTTGTTTGGTCTTCTGAATGTCAAAATTCCTTTGAAAAGTTAAAGGAGAAGTTAACCACTCCACCTGTTTTAAGAGGTCCTAATTGGGAGTTACCCTTTCATATTCAAACTGATGCTTCCAATAATGCTATTGGAGTTGTGTTAGGACAGATTGAAAATGGGGAACATTATGCAATATATTATATCAGTAAAAACTTGACAGGAGCTGAGAAAAACTACACTACCACTGAAAAAGAATTCTTGGCTGTAGTCTATGCTATTAACAAATTCCGACACTACATCACAGGGTATCAAGTATTCATCCATACAGACCATTCTGCAATCAAATACTTGATGAATAAACCATTGGTCAGTGCAAGAATTATTCGTTGGTTAATTCTGTTGCAGGAATTTGATGTTACCATAGTAAACAAGCCTGGGAAATCTAATGTTGTTGCAGATTTCTTGTCAAGAATACCAAATGCAGATACAGGGGAAGTTGTGGAAGATACCTTCCCAGATGAAAAGTTGTTTCTTGTCTCTGTACAATCTCCATGGTTTGCAGACATAGCGAATTACTTAGTTACAGGGAAGATTCCTCTTCACTTTACCCCTAAACAAAGGAAACAGTTAATCAAGCAAAGCTCTTCCTTTAAATGGATAAAAGGATTACTGTTTAAATGCAGTCCTGATCATGTTTTACGCAGGTGTATCCGCCAGGATGAAACATACGACATCCTACGAGCATGCCATGATGAACCATCAGGAGGACATTATTCGATCAAAAGCACTATTCACAAAATCTTGAGTACTTGGATACTATTGGCCATCTTTGCACAAAGATGTAAAAAGGTACGTAAGACATTGTGATGCTTGCCAACGAATGGGACAACCTACTTTTACTAGTGAAATGCCATTACAACCTCAAATAGGAACAGAACCATTTGAAAGATGGGGTTTAGATTTTGTAGGACCCATTAATCCTCCTTCCAAAGGCAAAGTACATATCTTGGTATGTACTGATTATGTTACCAAATGGGTAGAAGCTCGAGCCTTTAAGCATGCTCGTGAAGAGAAAGTTGCTGATTTTCTGTATTCACAGATTTTTCTGCGTTTTGGAGCCCCACAATCTATCACAACTGATCAAGGTCCCCAATTTACTTCAAAAATTGTTGAAGCTTTCACTCAACTCTATCAAGTCAAACACAGGAAATCCTCACCTTATCATCCACAAGCCAATGGCCAAGTTGAAGTAACTAATAGGGAATTAGAACGAATTCTGACCAAAACCATAGCAGTCCATAGAAAGAATTGGTTAGACAAGTTACCAGAAGCTATTTGGGCTTATAATACCACATGGAAATCCACCACTGGATTTACCCCATATGAATTAGTTTATGGAAAACAACCTCTTTTGCCTATTGAATTTGAATTACTAACTCTTCGAACTGCTTTGGAAGTAGGTATTGATCTATCACAGGCACAAGAAGATCGCATTCTGCAACTTGATGCATTGGATGAACTGCGCATGGATGCCCTACATCAGACAGAGGTGATCCAAGCACAAAGGAAAATGTGGCATGATAGTCACATTCAGCAGCGGAGATTTCAGCAAGGTGACTGGGCCTTGTTGTTTGATTCACAATACAAGGACTTTCCTGGAAAGTTGCAGACCAGATGGCTTGGGCCATACCAAATTGAGGAAGTGTTTGACAATGGAGTTGTTCGCCTTACACCTATCGATGATTCACAATGCAAATTGGTGGTAAATGGACATCGTCTTCGTATGTACCATAAACCACAAAACAAGGAGGAATTTCTCAAGCAATTGGGAAGTTTGGATGTACACCTTTGGGAAGAAAGCTCTTCTTCCATCTCGAATTCAGCAGAATGATACAAGTTAAAAAAAAAAAAAAAAAAAAAAAAATAATAAAAAAAACTCAGGAAGTGAAAACCTCTTTGAGGCGCTCCTGAGTTGGGTTTACATGAAAACCGGGGTTCCGGCATGTTTACCTAATTGGTTTCACCTTCATTGTTCCATGACCATTGTTTTACCTATTTTTCAGATTGCACCTGCCTTAGTTCAAAGACTGGTTAGCTGGAAATTTCAGTAGGAGCACCCTGAAATGTAGAGAAAATGGTTTTAACAGGTATGTGCCTTTTCATTTTCTGAATTGTGTAAATTATTAGTATATAGTGTTTATATCCTCGATTAGTATAAAGCATGTGAAAAGGGGAATCAAAAGTAGAAAGTGTTTTACAAATGCCTCTGCCTAATCCTGCTCTAGAATGAAAAAGAAAACTGCGCTGGAACTAGTAAAAAGAGAGCGCAGGAATAAAACTGTTTTTATTCCAGAGCGCAGGAATAAACTATTTTTTATTCCAAAGCACAGGAATAAACAGTTTATATCACTAAGCGCAGGAATCAATCACTAAGCGCAGGAATAATTCATTAAAGGCAGGAATAAAGTTTGGGTAAAATTTGATGACACATGGCCAGCAACGATTTATTTGGTTTGAAAAAGGAATTATGAGTCTCGGATTCTGTGCAGCATGTGAAAGGTGGCAATCATAACGAAATTAAGCGACAATTAAGGATTTACGACGTCGTAAAAGCTGCCATGGTATTCTGCATGTTTCGAAGCAGTTCCGGTGCTGGTAAAAGAATTAAAAAGCCCTAAAAATAGAAAATACGGCCGCAAGTTGCAAAAATTTACAGTCACCGACATACAGGAAGCAGCGGACGACACCATGGGCGGAAAGAAGGTGAGAGCCGAACCAGAAAACATGAGTTACCTGCAAACTGATGCTGCATCACTGCAAATTTTTACCGATGCAAGCTTTCTGCCGTTTCTGCAAAAATTCGACGGTTATTCTGAGGGCCTGGCAGCAGAATTTGCACGAACATTTCGAAACAACAGAGTGCACATTGGCGGGATGACTATCCAGGTAACCCCCGAAATACTCAGTCTGGTTACTTGAATTTCCCCTTCAAGGTGTGCAAATTATTAAAATCGACAGAAATATATTAGCAGACCTAGTAAATCAATTTAAGGAAGAAGGGGACAAGCAAATAGAATTTTTAATGAATAAAAATGTGTGTAAAGGGGTCAAAAGGTCTAGCTTGCCGGCTCCTTGGGATGATGTAGCAATGTGGGTTATGAGGTATCTGACCTGTGACGGCCAATTTCCTGTTGTCTCTGGCCCACACCTCCGAATCCTCAACCACCTACGCCATGGAGCAGCCAAACCTGAACTTAGGGTAAACATTCCCTTATATTTGTACCAAGAACTGAAAGCCATGGCCCTAAAGTATCAAGCAGGGAAGGGAAGCCCTAAACATCATGGGCTAATCAAATTAATCTGCAAATACCATTTCAGGGAAACCCTAGAAACTTTGACCGATTCTTCTCTCCATGGGCAAAAATTGATGATTCAAACCCTGCACCAGAAGAAGAGGAAACAGAGGGAGAATCAGAAGAAAATCCTCAACCAGAGCCCTCTGAACATAGCAGTCCTCATGTACCTGATAGTCCCCCATCTTCCAGAACTAGGAGTCAACATGCATCAACATCTGAATCCCGGTTAAAAAGAAGAAAAGTAACATTTGCTGACAATGTACAGCCCAGTAGAGAAATTAGGGGTTCCAGTGGGCAGGCATCTGCTCCAGAATGTACAGCAGAACCTGTGTCTATCCCTGACCTAACAGAACGGTCTGCAGCTGCTCCAGAACAAACAGAAGCTGCATCTGCTCAGGAACACCCAAAACCAACAGGGTTGAGAAGGTCTGCACGACTTCAAAAAGCAAAAATTTTGTCAGAAACACCCGTACACATTGCAGACCCAATTAGTGTGTCAGAAGAAGAAGAAATTGGGACAGATAGTTCACAGGAAGATGCACAGGAAATAGGAAGTACAGATAGTTCACAGAAAGATGCACAGGAAATAGAAAGTACAGATAGAGAATTACAACCAATGGAACTAGACCTCACCATGGAAACAACTGAAATAAGCCCTGTCTGTCCATTGGTTGATTATACAGACTCTGAGTCTGAAGGACATCTGAACTCCGATACTGAACCAGCTAGGATTGAGGAGCAGACTCCCATGGATTCTAAGTCTAAAAAATATTCTGAATTTGAAAAATATTCTGAGTCTGAAACACAGTCTGAATCTGAAGCACACTCTGCGTCTGAAGAAGAAGTTGACATCCAAACTCAGTTGCATGCTGCAAGGAGTGTGATTAAAACTCAGACAAAATGGATTGACCAAGCTGAAGAAGCCATAAAAGAAAAATATCAGCAAATTTCTCTGCTGTAGCAGCAGATTCAGGATTTGCAAGACAAATTACTGCAGCAAGAAAATCAGTCTACAGGAGTCACAGAGACAGCACCTGTTGAGTGGGCTCAGATTCTCCTAGATTTGGCTTCTTCTGAGGATGACATAGCACAAGTGCAGAGATCACCTGTTGCAGGTGAGGTAGGAGTAGAAGTAGCTGATAGTGTGCCTCTGCAAGAAGATCCATCTGACATTTTGATGCAAAATGACAGTCCTTTGCAGCAAGACATTCAAATATCTTCTGAACAGGACCACACAGTTGCGGCTCAGGAACAAGTGTCTACACTCTCTCCTCTGGCACAAATACTTCCACCTGATGATCCAGCAGTTACAGTTGTTACAGCAGAACAAGGGATACAGACAGATTTGCCAGCTGCAACATCAACTGTAGAAGTTGGTGTACAGGTGAATATAGTGGCCCAGATGCAACCTATCCTGAGGCCTCCAAACACAGTGCCTTTAACTAAGTATAATGAGGATCTAGCCTATTGGATGACTCAGTGCCATCAGCTAGAAAGGAAAATTGCAACTTTGAACTCTGCCACAGCCAAATTAGCAGAGAAAGAAACAGAAATCAACAGGTTAAAAAAATAGATAAAAGATGTCTATCAAATTGCAGAGTATGCAATACAATGCGAGAAGACCACCTAGGTTTTACAGCCTCCTACTCAAGGAGAAGTACCTACGTTGGCAGATTATGAGACTGGTTTCTGAGCTCCCTCACCAGTTAAACACTCCTGCAGAATTTGTGGAGGCCTTTGTGCAGAGCCCAGCAGAGCAGCAGAACTTAATGTGTGAATTGTTCTTACATAACTTCTTTTTGCCAGCAGAAAGCATGTTTTTGCCTCACCTATACACAGGAGATTTGCAACTGAGGGCTTTTGTGTCCACCTTGCAAAATAATATTTATTGGGACTCAGAGAAAAAGATATCCAAGGACTTAGAATCACAGGCAGTTTTACTTGTCAGGCCTGCTCCTCTCAATCACAGGGATTGCACCAGTACTCACTACTCTTTTATGAGGGATCCCAGGATGAGACACCTTTATCTAGGAAATCTGCAAAAGGGTATAACTCAGTTTCAAAATTTTTGTGCAGATTTCTTTGATGATGCAGTGGCAGCATGCAAGAACAGGTGGGGTGAATTGTCCATTTCCTTACAGAAAAGGGAGCCAATTTCTCCCACTAACCTGTTTTGGTCAAGGAGGAGGGCTGAGGGTATTATATATATTATTTCAGAAATAAAGGAACAATGGATAGGGCTAAGGTACAGAATGCCTTTGGTTATCACTCCTGTCCCCTATTTCTTTGATGAGTGATCCATAGCCTGATGAGGACTTCCAATAGTGGTTTCAGTCTGTGAAAGCAGTCAGTGGGTTCTACAAGATTGGTGGTGCATTGTTAAAGTTTCAAGAGAGATGCCTGGATCTGGACCTGTGTGCTTCCGTAGCTGCACAAAATGCATGAGGACATGCATTACCATCAGTTGGGGGGAAAATGATGAGGCCAGGAATTGCCTCATCCATAAACACTTTTTGATATATTCTACTATTTTGAAACACCCTTTTTATTGTGTTTTTATGCTAATTTTGGATAGAATGCATTATGTAATAATATTTGCATATTCTGAAATGTTAAGTGCATATATTCTATTTTTACTGTTTATTTCTGCAGTTTTCAGCTAATTTATTAATAGGAAGTCAGAATCAATAATCATTATTGAATGTTTGGTGCTTAGTAATAATGTTCCTCTATTTTGAATTAATTTAAATGCAAAAGGCGCCAAGGAATTTGTCACCTGTAGCTGACTGTGCAGGAAAACAGGGTAAAACTGTGACAGTTCCAGCCAACTGTACATTTACAGCAGGGCTTGGAAACAGTCACTCCCGCACATGTCACCTATGCAATAGGATAAGGGAAGATCATCCAGGTGGTCTAAAACTTCCTCCTTATGCGTTTGAAGCATGGAAAAGCAACTAAAACTCGCCTCCCTGATATTCCGGAGCAGTGCAGAAATAATAGCGCAGGAACAAGGAATAGCGCAGGAACAACAAAAGACAGTCAAAAAGTGACAAATCGGTAAAAGAAATGAATGGCAATTGACCAGACAGTTGTCCCAGCTCATGATAACTGATTTCCTCAATGAATGCAATTTAATGGGGTTGAATGGACCAAGTTTTGACAAAGCAAGCTCATGCATTTCGAGAAGCGATTGTACAACGATTGTAAATCCTTGCAAATCAAGCAACCAAGCATATCAACACTTGCATTATAAATAATAAAGCTCCCAGACACGGTTGAGCATATAGTGATATAGGCATTTAGGCATATAGGAGAAGAATAGGCAGTAGAGTGCAATCATTTATGTAGCAGAACAGTAATCTACGGGTTTTCCTGCATTACTCTAATGCATTTCCAGAATTAATAACAAGTGCAATTTTCCAGTTATCAGATTAGCATGATTAAGTTTATGGTTGGCATTTAAGTTCCCTTAGTATAAATTCTACACCTTCATCTGGTTCTGGAAGCAAGGGCCACTTGCAGGACCAGAAGAAGGCAACTTTTGACAGAATATCCTGTTGATTTTCTGCTGCAGCAGATTAGCAGAATTCTGTCATTCTTTTCATTTCTTTAGCAGCTTTAAATTCAGATTTCAGCATTTGACATATTTCTCATATTCCCATGCAATTTCAATACTTCTGTTTCAGCTTTGCAGCAATTTCAGGTTTCTTGTCATTTTACAGATTTGCAGCAATTTCCAGTTTTCTGTAATTTACTGCAATTTCCAGATTTGTGGTATTTCCAGTTTGCAAATAGGTGTTAATTTGATTTTATGGATTTATAATATGCTTAGAGAAATTGTAGTTAGTTTATCCTTCAACAACTGTTTGTGGTTTTCTGTAATTTGCTTTCTGTCAATTCTGCAGCAACATTTCATTTCCTGCTCTTTCAAATTCTGCAATTTCCATTTACTGTAGTTTTAGTTTAGTTTTTATCTTCTGCAATTGGATTTTCAGTACTAGGAGTTAGAAAACACACAAAACCCCCAAAAACACTAACTATTCCACCAATA
This sequence comes from Wollemia nobilis, assembly GCA_028583015.1. Classification (NCBI taxonomy): domain Eukaryota; kingdom Viridiplantae; phylum Streptophyta; class Pinopsida; order Araucariales; family Araucariaceae; genus Wollemia; species Wollemia nobilis. The sequence continues at coordinate 8,524,658 of JAQPPZ010002969.1, read as the reverse complement.
AAAACCCTGTTCTTGAATGAATTGAACCTGCAGCTGTGACACTTTCTATCGCATACAGCCTTTGGACACCGCCCTGGACTGACACATATAATGATTAAATGATGAATGAACAACGACACTCATCATAGTGAATATTCATTTCTTATCATGAGTAAGGATTGAGTAAACCAATGGTCACTTATGCCAACAAGCTAGCTTATCTATGAGCATCCATAGGTCTTTTCCAGACTTAGCGCTACTGCATAAGGATACCTTATTGGTAGGTGGGTTTCATTCAATCCATTGTTGTAATGAGGATCACCCTATGGTTTCTGAAATACTAAGAATTCTATGGATTCAAGCTCTTCTCCCTTATTTTATTAAATTTTATTTGGGATACTTTCTCATTTTGAGATAGAGCAATGGATTTTTATTTCTTTTTTGGGTTTTTGCTTATTTTAAGGGGGAGAAAGAAGATAATTTTGAAGAATATGTGTTTATACTAAGGGGGGATGAATAGTATAAGATAAAATTTTTTGCTTTTTAATCCAAATGATAACATCAATAATATTAAATTAGTAAACATCACACAAAGAATCACACACATGAGAGACATGATTTAACATGGTTCACCCAATGTGGGCTACTCCACGAAGAAAATATTCCTTATAAAATTTTCTCAAATAAATTATCTTGGGAATACTTTCCCTACAATGTTTATGGACCTCTGTCCAAAGGAGACACCAATCCCCTAATCAAAGTTCATGGATCTCTATCCACAAGATAACTCCTTTCTCTTCTGCTCTAGTTGATGATCTTCTAGAAGAACTATTACCCACACTACACTTATTAATGGATCTCTATCCATTGAAGACACCTGTCCTCACTACCCTGGCTAATGGATCTCTATCCACTAGAGACTATTGTCCTCTATACTCTATCACCTCCAAATCTCTATCTTAAATTTATACTAAACATAGTCCTTCAGTATAGCACAAATCTTTCCTCATTCTCTATATCTGATCTAGAACAAACCTATCCTTAAATCTATACCAAATTCCTATCCTCAAATCTATCCTCAATCTATGTCCTCAATCTCTATCCTCAAATTTATCCTCTGTTCTCAAATATGTATTATAATCTTCCTCAAAATCTCACACAAATTAGTTCACAAATCTTTTCAAAGACTTGCCTTAAATCTGCTTAACAAGTCCACAATATAACTTGTCCAATATCATAGAAATATAAAGAGAATTGTTAGAGACTCAAATATGCTTCACATTCATCAACATTCAACCTCAAATAAATTTAGGATATAGAATAATTTGTTTCATAGAACTATCACTTCACACATCCACTTGACTAGGCTCAACCAACTCTTACTCAACCGACCACTCAATGAAATAATCCTTACTCACAAACCCTAGTCCAATCATATGAACACTCACTAAAATATTTCCAACAATAATCATCAACCAATATTACATAACAATGATATTCATGATCTTTGCAAAACCTAGTTCAATTTCCTCACATAACCAATGGCTTCAACAACAATGCTTATCAAACAAGGTTTTATCAACTCTTTATTCCATAGAACCTTGAACTATTAATTCAAAACACACTCAACAATACCTATAAAACAATCTTCACATATAGCTCAACAACTCAATAAGGAAACCTAATCAAATCCTTTTCACTCTAAAGTTATTTTCTAGAAAACCAACCAATCAACTCAACCAAGGAATAATTTGCCCATACCTTTTTGCTTGATAAGGAGTAGACCACACAAATCTACCACACTCATAAACACTTCTTTGCCAATCTCAAGAAGGTTAGAAGATAATAATTTTTCTCTCAAGGAATCACAATACAAAATAATATCAAACAAATCCACCTTATCACTCCAACTTTAAAATAATATCAAACACCTTAGCAGGATTAGTATAATTACTTTCATAATAATCTCTTTGGAAAAATTCCTTTAAAATAAAATCAACACCCTAAAATTCTTACTCCTCCAATATGCAAATATATAAGACTTTATTTTAAAAATAAAATCAAAATCCTTCCCTTCACAATTTTACCATGAAAAATCACCATAAAAATATTAACCTTAATTAATCCTTATGCCTCCCAACTATCTCACATCAAACCTTAGGGTAAATAAAAATTAAATTCAAAAATTGTACCTTTGCCCTTAGTGGGTTTTGAACCCATGTCATTGCCTCCACAAGTGCCCTAGCCATAGCCTTGGCTTCCACATGAGCTATGCACTCATGTGGGAGCTAGAGTGCCCAAGCACCCTATATTCTCCCTATCACCACTAAAATCAAAACACAAAAACCAAACTTTAAACCTTGTTGCCATCAAGTTTCAAACCCGTAACCTCTCTGCCATAAGCACCAAGCCAAATGCCACCCGAGATAGCCACTGGATGGTGCTAGAAATGAACCACGTCAATGTTTTAATCACTCCAAAATTTGGGTTTACACAGTGCACGAGTTTTCTTTCTCACAAATCATGGATGCATTAATTGAGGCCTCCAAGGTAGGTTTGGCTAAGGTATAAATACCTTTTGCCCTTATTCCCATGCACATCGATGGAAATGAATTCATTGGGGGTCATTAATTATACTTTGAATTTGAAATAATTAATTTATAATTATTTAAATTCACTAGAATTTAAATATTATAAATTAATATTTAATCTTTTGGCTTTGTTAAATATTGGAGCCACCTTAGGTTTTATCACTTCAAATAAATAATATTTATTTATAAAATTTAAATTCAATTTGAATTTAAATATTTATAAATTAAATATTAAAACTTCCTTGGGCTTTCTAATTTGAAATTAAAAGCCTCCTTGGGTTTTTATAAAAAACCTTTTATTTTTGCTCACCCATGGTTTTTAATAAAACCTTTTACTTATGCTTCACATAATATTAAAAATAAATATTATTAATAAAACCTTCAGATATGAAGTAGTGTTTCTTTCTTCCATTGGTGATTCATAGAGGAATTTAGTGGTGAATGAATATTTCTTTTGGGTATACCATGCACCATTAACTAAGGAGGAGTTCTTGAGGTGAACAATTGGATGTACATAGAATGGAGGAGAATTTCTCTTCCATGGTAGATTCAAAGTGATGATAAAATTTTGACAAAAAAAAAAAAGAGAAATACAAGAAAAGAAAAAAAAAAAGAATAATATTGTTTGTGAACTTCCTTCATGGGCACAAGCAAGACAAGAGAAAAATCTAAAAAAGAGAAAAAAGAAAAAGAAAAGAGGAAAAAGAGAGAAAAAAATAAGCAAAAGGCATGTCCCACAAAATGGGGGTACATGAGGATAAACATCAATTTCAGAATGGAGGAGGAACAATGAATTCAACACTTCATTTCTAGTAATAAAGAGTTAAATGATGACATAAGTAGATTCTTACTACTCATCTAGAAAGGAAGGTTGCATCATTGTTACAGATTTCAACAGAAAAAGATGGTGTTTTCATACAAAGATTGACATGTTTTTGTAGAATAAGGATTTATTCTTATCCAAATAAGAGTGAGAGGCATTCTATCTCATTATAGCCTCATGAGAGATACTCTTTTATTGAGGCACTTGAAAAAAAAAAGAAAAAAAATGACATAAGTTGGTTGAAAACCAGAAATGGCAGCCTCTTCTGATGAAAAAAAGAGAAAAAAAAAATGAAAAAAAAAATGCATAATTCAGTAGTGAAAACCTCCTTGAGGTACTGTTGAGTTGGCTTGCATGAAAACCAATTTTATGGCATACATTGCCTTGTTGATCCACCCATCATTGTTCCACCATTGTACAAATCTCACACTACTCATGTGTATATTTATGTTTTCAGATAACTTGCTAACAATCATCAGAAGCAGCTTGTAAGGTGCATGATTATTTTTTAGGACAATAAGGTATGTGTTTCTTGCATTTAAGTCATAGTAAGCATTTAGAATTTAATGTATGATAATCAATATTTGGCATAAACTATTCATACAATATTGGTAAGTTGAAAATGAAACATGATCAAAATGTCAAGAAACACCCCCTTTTGCCCTAGTTGCATGAGAATTTAAAAACTATACAAAAACCTTATTTTGGGACAGACATAGCATAAATTCTATCTCAATTAGTAGGGCAAGTTTCAGATGTAGGACTGTAATTTTATCTCACAATTGTCTCATAAATTTGAGGAAGAAAATTTGGAAAATGCACCTAAAGATTCAGTTTTACTACTGCTACAATAAAATAGCAATATACAAAATGAAGAATAACATCTAAAAAAAATGATAGAGGGGATTTTTGATGTTATGGAAGGCTTATACACACTATATATGGGCCCTCAACAGAATCTGTAGCTAACTTTTGCATATGAGGTCATTTCTGCATTTTTTGATGCATCTTCGAAATAAGCAAGATATCTTCGAAATGAGCAGGATATCTTCGGAATGAGAAGGATATCTTCGGAATGAGCAAAAACTATACCAGAATTGCTAAAAATGTTGTAGAATAGCAAAAATAGTAGGGCACATCAAATATTAAGGTTCCTAAAGCTCAAAATCATCTCACCACAAGTAGTACATCCCTCCAAAAAGATTCAAATTCAAATTTTATGTCAATTTTGCTTCAAAAGTGCAAAAATAACAAAATAGACATGGAGTAAACAAAAGGATGGAGAAGGAATTTTTGATATTATGGAATTCTTACACCCTAGAATATGGTTCCACAACATAATCTGTAGCAAACCTTTGAAAAATATGTCATTTCTGCATTTTTTGATGCATCTTCGAAATGAGCAGGATATCTTCGGAATGAGTAGAAACTGTACCAAAATTGCTGAAAATATTGTAGAATAGCAAAAAAAAATAGGGTACATCAAATATTGAGGTTCCTAAGGCTATACCACATGTACGCACATTCCTCAAGCATTTCAAAATCAAAATTTTATCAATTTTGTTCAAAATGTGCAAACAACAAGAATAGGCATTCAAGCTGAAATATTGTTAAGAACAAAAAATTCCACTAGTAGTAGTGCATCTGCCAAATATGGTTCCACAATAAGGCTATTGTAAGATGAGTCACATGATACCAAGTCTTTAAGAGGTACCTTACAACACTAAAACTTGTAGAAGGGTAGAAAAAGAGTTAAAATTGCAGTAATTGCAAAAATTGCAATATTGAAGGATGAAAGTGCAGAAGTAAAAAAGTTGCAAGTTGCAAATGAAAAAAGTGCAAGAAAAAAACAGAGCAGAATAAAAAAAAATTGAAAAAAATAAAAAAATGCAAGGTTGTAGAAAAATGAAATACATGTGATTAAATTGCAAAATACTTGGTGTAGTGCATCAAGGAGCAATTTATCAAGTAGAAGAGGGCAAAGGATATTTTTCACAAAGATAAAACCAACATATTACTATGGCCTACTAGGATGCATGAGGGCATGCATTAGTTCAAGCTGGGGGGAATGATGAGGCCTGAAAATGCCTTATTTTTACACTATGTTTGACTGCCATATTACTAAACATGACAAAGTTAAATGCAAAATAGTTGATTAGAATATATATTTGTTAAGTGTTTACATGATTTTATGTTTGGAACATTATACCCCTATTTTGACTATTTCAGCATTTTATGCACTATTTCAGTTGATTAAGTAAAAATAAAAACTATAGTAAAATTACATTGTGATGGCATGAACAGATTCCTCTTATAAAGAACTACAAATTTGCTTTTTGAAGAAAGTCAATCTGAGTTGTAGATAAAAAGTTATGAAGGTTTCATCATGTTCATGCCTTAGTCTTTTCTAGAGTTGTTAACAGGTACAAATCTACATTAATGGTGACATTGGCAAATCTACTAGGAATGATACAAAGTGAGTTAAGATACCAAATTCATACCAATGGTACTTCATAGTACATAGAACACATGACCCAAATTTAAAGGCATATGGACAAGTAATCAGGAAGTTATGGGGCCTACAAAATGATAGTTTCACACTTTTTGACAGCTAGAAATTTTGGTGAAAATTTGTGTTAGAGGCCAACTTGATAGTGATGCTGGAAGCAAATATTGAAGATTTAAGAGCTGAAAATTGAACCAAGTGTAGTTAATACAACCAAGAACATGTGGATACAATTTGATATACATTGGAGTTATGAGGAACAATTTATGAGCACTCCAAAAGGGTAGTTGGGCATGTTTTGACAACTGGAAAAATAGGATTTTCCATACAAATTCCAGCAAGTTGACATTGAATGGCAAGACATGGAATTCACACATGGAGAAGGAAAAAAGCTATTGCAATCAGTTCTTGATAGATAACCCACCTGATAAAAGCAACTGAGATAACTTGAAGACCACACAGTTAGTCAATCCGAAGATCTTCGGATTGACAAAATGCAGTTTCTTTGGATTGAGCCAGTTATCTTCGGATTGACAGAAAAAAGTACTTTTTGAATTTTTTATTATTTTATTACGATGGAAAAAGGAAAATAAGGTTGATAAGGTTAAGGAAAAATATCCCCCAGCTATCTTTGTCATCCTTGCCATCCAAAAGCCACCATTCATGGGAAAAGATCAATTGATCCTCTTCTAGGATAAAACCAAGAAATGTTGTAGCATAATAGGAATTGATCTGCAGGATAGAAATAGTATATTTTTTGTTTGTAAATAAATATTATGCATCTATAAAAGGATAGCTCCCATGTCGGTTGAGCTTAAGGAGAATAAGTAATAGAAAAATAGACAATTTTCAGCTTTGTAACAGTCTGTAGCAACAAAACTGTAATGCCATTTTTAGAGTAATAAATTGTAGTTCTTTTATCAGATTTTGTTCCAATTTTAAATTAGTTCAGGAGTTTTTTTCACCTTCTTATATATCAGGAATTATGGGCCCACTTTCATATCTAGAAGGAGGGATTTTATGGAAGGTTTTAATCTGTAATTTTGCTGCAGTAGAATTAATAGATTGCTTGCCAGATTTCATTTTCTTATTTTTATTTTGTATTATGTGATTGATGTTTTCTATTATGTTTGTGTACAACATTTATGTGTGTGTTAACTAAAAAATTATATTAAACATTTATTTCTTGTTTCCTTTGCTTTCCATGTTCTGTTATTTTTATGTTTCAACAGCTTTCAATTTTTAGTAGATTTCATTTTGCTGTCAATTTCTATAGCAGAAGCTTGACGACATTTTGTGGCAGGGCATTGACAGGTGTTTCATTTCCAAACATCACTTCCATTCTAAAAGAGTAAACTAGGTTTCAATTTTGTAATTGTAATTTAGGATTTCATTTTAGCAACATTTCAATTTAGCAATTTCAATTATGTTATTTCAATTCTGCAAAAGTAGATTAGATTTCAATTCAGCAATTTCAATTCATGCAATTGTAGTTAAATTTAATTTTCTAAACTTAGAATTAGTTTTTATTTCTTGCAAGTTTTCGTTCTACAAATTAGGTTTAGTGTGACACCAAAAGGCTAAACCAAATCTGTTTCACCCAATAATTGCTTGAAATTTGAATGCTTGAATTGTACTCTGCCCTAACCTTCTATCGTAGATATCCTTGGACACCACCCCGGATTGATAAATAATTGAGATTAAATTATGAGATTAATGACACTCATCAAAAATTTTGCATTGCTCCTTTTGACTTTTGATATCAATAGTAGCTTATTCCTTGATATTAATGACAACTTCATTCCTTGACATCAATGACAACTTTGACTCAAAATTTCCAAAAATCTCCCCCTTTGTCATTGATGGCAACCCAAATTATTTTTACTAAATACTTGACCTTTTCCTTGTTCTGCTCCCCCTGACTCAATGCTCTATTCTTAAACCAAATCTCTCCCCCTTACTCAAATCTCTCCCTCTTTGACATCAATGGCAAAGGGTCACCTTTGGGGCTCGAGGCTAAGAATGAGTCTCTTAGCTTAGCCCCTCCCCCACCTCCTCTTGAGGTGGTTAATTCTGGGGTGGGAGTATTACTCCCAATTTTTCTTGAAGATACTCAAAGGTTTCCTTCGAGAGTGACTTAGTGAAAATATATGATATCTCCTCCTTTGTAGTAGCATATTCTAACCTGACTTGTTTATATGTCACTTGTTCTCTCAAAAAATGATACTTGATCAAAATGTGCTTTGTCCTAGAGTGCATCACTATATTATTTGAGATATTTATAACACTTGTATTATCACATAATATGGGAATAGGATGATCATGCTTAATATTGAAGTTTTCTAGAGTTCGTTTCATCCATAATACCTGTGTACAACTGGCTACTACTGCAATATATTTTGCTTCTACTGTAGATAAGGATATTGAAACTTTCTTCTTCCTTACCCAAGAGACTAATTAGTCTCCAAGAAAGAATTCTCCTCCACTTGTGCTTTTTCTATCATCAATGCTGCTAGCTCAATCTGCATCTGTATATGTTGTGAGTGTGAAACTATCACTTTTGGGATACCAGAGCCCAAAATCCATAGTCCCTTTTAGATACCTAAGAATTCTCTTTACTACTACCACATGTATTTCCTTAGGTTCTACCTGAAACCTTACCACTAATCGCACTGACTGCACTATGTCTGGTCTTGTAGCTATAACATACAACAAGTTGTCAATCATAGATCTGTATAACCTCTTATCTGCTTTTGTAGATTCATCATCCTTACTTACATCCTGTGACCATGGGGGTAATTACCGATTTTCAATTCTCTAACCTAAATTTCTTTAGCATCTCTTTTATATACTTGGTTTGTGAGAGAAATACTCCTTTCCTTGATTGTGAAATCTGGAGTCCAAGAAATAAGGACAACTCACCAAGCATAGATATCTCAAATTCATTCTGTATGTTCTTAGAAAATTCTTTACATATCTTATCATTGTGACCCCAAAAATGATTTCATCAACATAAAAAACCATAATTAGTAGATCATTTCCTTCATTTTTGATGTATAAGTTGTTGTCTACTATTCCTTTTTTGAAACCCTATTCTTGAAGATACTTATCCAATCTCGAGTACCATGCTCTAGGAACCTACTTTAGACCATACATTGCCTTTTTAAATTTGCATACATGATTTGGTTTATCTATTAATATGAATCCCTCTAGTTGTTCAATATAGACTTCTTCTTCTAGAACACCATATAGAAATGTTGACTTAACATCCATCTGATATACCTTGAAGTTTTTAAAACTTGATAAGGATAAAAATATTCTTATGGCTTCAAGTCATGCAATTGGAGAAAATGTCTCATCAAATTCAATTCCCTCTACTTGTGCATAACCTTTGCACACTAACCTTGCTTTATTCCTTACTACCTATCCATATTCATTTAGCTTGTTTTTGAATACCCATTTTGTGTTGATCATGTTTTTTTCCTTTGGTCATGGAACAAGTTCCCAAGTCTTGCTCTTCTTTATATGATCTAATTCCTCATCCATTGCCTTGATCCAAAACTCATCTTCACTTTCCTTATTTAAGTCTTTTGGCTCAATCTTAGATAGCAAAGAAAATTTGCTTGTTGAGATCATGTTATTATCCTTATCCTTGTTTGTATTTCATCTAGATTCCTAATTATTTGCTATTTTGGATGATGCTTCTATACATACCTGTATGGATTTTTAGGAAGAAGTCTTTATGTTTCTCTTTTTTCTTCATCTATTTTCTCACAAAACTCTTCTTGACAACTTCCATCTTCCTGATACACAATTTGATGAACTAGTTCTCTTGAATCTATCTTCTCATCAATTGTTACATTTGTACTTTCTATAATAGTGTGAGTTCTCTTGTTGAAGCATCTATAAGCTTTACTCTTAGAGGAATAACCAAGTAAAATTCCCTCATCACATATTGGATCAAATTTACCTAAGTTTTGATCATCTCGTCTTATATAGCACTTGCTTTCAAAAAACTTGAAGTGTTTTACAATGCTCGGTCTTGCTTTACAGAGATCATATGGAGTCTTGTGATGGTTTACCCTCATTTGAGCCCTAGTGATTATGTATACTACTATATTGACTGCTTCTCTTCAAAATACATTTGAGATCTTAGACTCATTTAGCATAGCTCTAGCCATATTCTCAATAGTCCTATTTTTCCTTTTAACTACTCCATTTTGTTGAGGAGTTCTTGCTACTGAGTATTCTCTCTTGATCCCATGCTAATCAAAAAACTCTACAAACTCATTTGAGGTAAATTATCCTCCTCTATTAGATCTCAAACACTTAATTCTCTTGTCAATTTTATTTTCAACCAATTTCTTAAATATTTTGAATTTTTCAAAAGCTTCTGATTTCTCTTTCAGAAAATATACCCAAATCATTATGGAGTAATCATCTATAAATAGTATAAATTAACTTTCACCTTGAATACTTTGTGTTCTAGGAGGACCACATAGATCAGTATGTATTAAACTCAATGACTCAAATGACATATATCCTTTTGACTTAAAGTTTGTTCTAGTTTACTTTCCATGTTGACAAGGTGCTCAGATTGTGTTTTGTGGACTTTTTATTTTGGGCAAGTCTCTTACAACCTACTTATTTCTTATGTTTGATATGTTTTCAAAATTCAAGATACCCAATCTTCGATGTCACAACCAACTCTCATCTTCTTGTGATAGAAAGCACTTTTCCCCTTTGATCTCACTAAGTATGTATAGATTTTTTGGAGTTCTTATTGCATTGGCAATGACCTTTCCAATTTCTAATTTTATTATCTCACATATATCTAGGTAAAATGTAACCATATGCCCTTGATCACAAAGTTGACTTACACTTAGCAGAATATGTTTTAACCCCTTAACATACAACACATTTTCTATTCTTGTTTTCCCATTGTCTAAACTCAAAGTTCCTCTTCCACCAATCCTTACTGATCCATTATCACCAAAACTTACTGATCCTCTATTGGTTTCTTTTAGTACCATGAATTTGTCTTTGTCTCCTATCATGTGACTAGATAAACCACTATCAAGATACCATTGTTCTTCTTTATCCTAAGCATGAAGGGTTTTTTGAACTAACATTTATCTAGCCTTAACATTTTCTCTTTCATCTTTCCTAGTTGTTGAAATTATTTTTCTAGACTCAGGAAGTATCATTTTACACCATCTAGCCTTATGCCCAAAATTATTGTATTTGTAGCATATAATATCATCATCCATAAGAGGTGCAAAGGAATTGAAATTTTTATTGACATTGTTTCCTGCATGAATAATACAATGTACAACTCTATGACCATATTTATTATAAGAAAAGTAATGACCATGGAATAAATTATGTAACCTGCTTGGATGCCTTTCAGTTTATGATGGAGTGCTTCTATTTTTGTGATTGACTCTCATCCAAGGTTCTTCCTTGCTTTCCTCATTTCTGATATCCTTAGCTTGCTTCTCTTTGTTTGAAGTTTCTACTTATTGAAGACTTGATTCCTTTTTCTGTTTCTCATACTCTACATCTTATAGTGCCTTGGTCCTTTCAACTTCATTCCTTAATTAAACAATTTTTGCTTCCAATATTTCACATTCTATTTCTCTTGTTCTTAACAGATCTATCATATCATATTAATTTTCTTTCCTGAAGAACACAAGCTTATACTGAGAGGGGGGGTGAACAGTATAAGACCTCTTTTTACTTTTTCCTTTATACTTCAAAATAGTAAAGCAATATACCCAAATCAATATAAAAGCAATGCACAATATCATCCACAAAGTGACACCAATTTTAATGTGGTTTACCTAGAATTGCTGGGCTACATCCACAAAATTTTTCTCTAAAAGTTATGTCAAAGTTCTTTGGGAATCCTTCCCAATTACAATGTTTATGAGCCTCGGACCAAAGGAGATACCTTCCCCCAAATAGAATTTATGAGCCTTTGCTCAAAGGAGATACCTTCCCCTATGCTCTAAAAATGATCCCCCAGAAGATCAACTGTCTCTATCTCTTGCCAGCACATAGAACTCCTTTCCATCGAAGACCTCCTGTCCTCAATGCTTAGCCTAAGAGACCTCTGCCTTCTATGATCACGTCCACAGTAGCTCAGCAACCTGTACCAAACACAGTCAGTTGGTCTAGCACAATCTTCCTCTGTATGTCAGATCTATCTAACTTTGAACAAATCAATCCTCTGCACACAAGCCTTCACACAGACTTGTCAAATTTGTCCTCAGGTTCTTCTCAAAGAACCAATGCACCTCTATCCTAAAATAGTAGCACTCTGCATTCTTCTTTGCCCTTTGTGCTCTTCTACGCCCTCTGCTCTCTTTGTGTAATCATAGCCGCACTTAGTCAAACTTCAAATTTTGCATCTTTGCGTAATCACAGCGGCACCGACTTCGCACACTCTGCTTCCTTTACGATATTTCACACTTAGAAAGATTCATCGAAATGCACTCTGCACACTATGATCAAATTTCACACTCTGCTCTCGACGATCGAAATTCTTGCTCTGCGCATTATCTATGAACCTCGCACTTCGACCACGCATTCATTCCTACTCCAACTCTCCAAATAGCCCTCCTTTTATAATAGAATTTTCATGATGAAAACTTTAATCTTAGTCGGTTGTTATAACAAATGCAAACCCTAATCTCCGTTAGCTGCAAGCCCTAATCTTCATCGGCTAATATTTGACTTTGTCGACTTCACTACCTCTGTAATTCTTCTAAAGCTTCTACCATGAAAATACAACATGTCGCGATATCGCGACACTTTTTGCTTTCTTAACCTCTTCTCGGCTTGCACCCGCAAAAGTAGAACATGTCACGAAATCATGACACTTTCGCTTCCTTGCACTCTTCTCTGCTTGCACTAGCGAAAATGGAACATGTCACGAAATCATGACACTTTTGCTATCTTGTGCTTTTCTCTGCCTTATGCCTGTGAAAATGGAACATGTCATGAAATCGTGACACTTTCGCTACCTTGTGCTCTTCTCTGCCTTACGCCTACGAAAACGGAACATGTCACGAAATCGTGACGCTTTTGCCTTTGAGCTCTTCCTCCTTGAATTTGTCATGAAATCACGACGCTTCTTCTTCCATGCTCTTTCAATTTTCTTCTATCACAAAATCATGACTCTTCTTCTGTTGAAGACCTGCTATTTGTTTCTGTCGCGAAATCATGACACTTTCTCCAACCATATGCTGCCATCTCAATCTGTCATGAAATCGTGACACTTTCTGCATCCGTAAGCTTTCTCTTCAACCTATCATGAAATCGCAACACTTTATGCATCCGTACGCTTTCTCTTCAACATGTCATGAAATCGTGACATTTCTTACTTTGAAACCTTTCCTTTGCTACATGTCATAAAATCGTGACAGTTCTTACTTGGAACATTTTCATCTGCAACATGTCACGAAATCACGACGGTTCTCACTTTGAACTCTACAACATGTCATGAAATCATGACACTTCAAACTCTATAGCATGTCACAAAATCGTGATAGTTCTCACTTCGAACTTTGCAGCATGTCACGAAATCGTGACACTTTTCATGTTACTTTCTCTCTCTTCAAACTTGTCGCAAAATCGTGACAATTCACACTACAGACTCTCTCTTCTGCATTATGTCATGAAATCATGACACTTTTTCTTTCGAACTCTCTCTTCTGCAACACGTCATGAAATCGTGACACTTTTTCATCCGTACAACCTTCCTTGCAATATGTCGTGAAATCGCAACATTTTTGACTCCGTACATTCTCTCTCCTCTTTGAGTCGCGAAACTGCGACATGTCGTGATATCGCGACACTTTTCTAACTTGCTTTCTTTCTCCTGCTTAAGTCACGAAAATGTGACATGTCGTGATATCACGAAACTTTTCTAAAAAGCTTTCTCTCTCCTGCTTAAGTCACGAAAATGCGACATGTCGCGATATCGCGACACTTTTCCAACTTACTTTCTTTCGAACCTGTCAGCTTGGGGTTTGCAAAAGACCTTTGAAACTGTCATGTCGTAACCTTCATCATAACAAATTATTTGACATCAAATCAAATTCCTTCAAAAGCTTCTTGACATCAATGACAACTTATTCACTTGAGCAAATGCAATGTACCCAAAGTACCCAAAATTGCCAACAATCTCCCCCTTTGTCATTGATGGCAAACCTTTACTGAAAACACTTCTCAAGAGCCAAAACTGAAACCAACTGTGCTAACAATTGACCAACTGTGCCCACAACTAAGAATCTTCCTTTGAAGTTTTGCTCCCCTTGACTTGAAGCTTTCCTCTTCACTTTGAAGCTCTCCCCCTTACTCATATCTCTCCCCCTTTGTCATCAATGGCAAAGGGTCACCTTTGGGGCTCGGGACTAAGAATGAGCCTCTTAGCTCGGTCCCTCCCCCACCTCCTGATGAGGTGATTAATTTTGGGGTGGGAGTAAAACTCCCATTAGGCACTGATCATCATCAACGTCTATAACTTCCTTGTTGGGCCTTCTCTTGAACTCTTTGTCCATATTCTTGTTCCTGTTCCTGTCACTGTTCTTGTTCCTGTTATCATTCTTGTTCTTATCCATGCCTTGATCCTTGGACCTGTTCATACCATTGTTCCTATTCCTATACCTTGGAAGTTTAGCTCTACACTGTCTAGCTGTGTGACCTCCATTGTTGCACTTATAACAAGTAACAATGTTATTTCTTTTAGGCATACCTATTCTTTGAATCTGCCAGTTCTACCCAAACCTGTTCTGACCAAACCTGTTCTGGCCGAACCTATTTTGATCAAATTTGTTCCTGTTATTTACCTCGTAATAGACTGCCTTGTGCCCAAACTATTTACAAGAGTAGTAATACCCTTGAAAGTAACTAGCACTTCTAAAACTATTATTTACCTTCTTCACTTGAGCCATGCAATGTGAAGCCATGTGACCAAACTTGTGACACGCAAAACATCTGCCGTGAAATTTTCCTTTATTCGACCTCTTGGGTCCTAAAAACTTCTTCTTCTCATTCTGAATTTTGTTTTCTATTTATGTGCATCTATCATTCAAGGACTCATGATCTGAAATACTTTCCTCATCAGAACTCTCTTCCTTTTGGAATCTCTTACTAGATTCCCCAACCTGTTCCTTGCGTTTCTTACCAAAACCAAGACCTATTTTATCTGTTGTCTTTCTTTGACCTTTGATGAGAGATTTAACCCTTTTGGAGCTATCTTTAAACCTATAAAGCTTATCCTTGTACTCTTTAGTTTCTTCTTTCAAAGAAGCCATTTTCTGTTCTAACTCACTATACTCAAGAACCTTGGACTCTAACTCATCCTTGAGTTCTTGTGTCTTAGCCATAGAGAAGTCAAGACTTTCTATAAGATCATCTCTCTCTATACAAAATTCATCTAACTTATCCTTGAGTCTAGCATTCTTCTTTCTTTCCTTTTTCAAAGCACTAAGAGCACTACTAAGTTCACTTTCATGATCCTTTATTTGTTTGCTTTCATCAAAGCCTTTTTCAGATTTCTTATCACTAGAGGTGCTACCTTTTTCAAAAACCATACAAGCATCTTCCTTATAGTTTTTTGAAGCATCCTCATACATAATAGAAACCAAATCATTATTTGTGCAATCATCCTCAAGGTGACCAAAATTTCCACATCTAAGACATTTCATGATAATGAATCTATGTTTCGGTTCTTCCTCCTTTTTTGATATGAATAACATCTCATTTTCATTATCACTTGAAGAACTTTCACTATCACTACTAGAACACTTACTTGCTTTGTCTAGATAGAAACTCTTCTTGTGCTTGTGAGAATACCTCTTTCCTTGATTGTTGTGCTCATATTTGTTCTTCCTATGATGCTTGTGCTTTTTAGAATCCTTGCTCTTAGAATCCTATTTATCTTCATCGCTTTCATTCTTGGGAACAGTACAGTCGGTAGCATAATGACCAAACTTTCCACAATTAAAACATCTTATATTTTTCACGCTTTTGTGCTTTCTAGAGAACTTGCCTTTCTTGTTGTAATATGCCTCTTCATCACTAGAAGACTCATCACTCTCTTGAAGTTGTTTACCCTTGGATTTCTTGGTAGCCTTGAAAGCTGCCTCTTTCTTGACATCAACCTTCATTTGAGTTCTCAACTCAAATGCTGCAAGTATACTATGGAGCTCATCCTTTTTCAACTTATCCAAATATTTAGCTTCCTCAATAGCAGAAATATTTTCACTAAATCTATTAGGAAGAGATCTTAAAATCTTATCACAAACATCATTTTCAGCAAGCTCAAGACCTAAGTCTTTCATGGAGTTAACAACCTCATCCATACAAAGCATGTAATCACTAATATTTTCATCATCATTCATCTTGAGTTGTTCAAACATACCTTTGAAGTGTCTCAACTTGGCCTTTCTGAAATTTGTATCACCTGTATGAACCACCTACAACTGTTTCCACATTTCACTAGTTGTCTTGTAGTGAATCACTTTGGTGAGATCTGCTTTCTGTAAGCCTTTCAGGATTGCATTCATTGCTTTTGAATTGTTGTGATGTAGGAGCCTTTCTTCTTTAGTATATGGACCATGTACAGGAATAGTGTACTCATCTTCAATTACTTCCCATACCTCATTACCAAGTGCCATTAGATGAACCTTCATCCTTGCACTCCAAAGACCAAAATCCGACCCATCAAGAATAGGTGTTGCATTGCCACTTGAATAATCCATTGTGTTCTTTACTAGTTTTTCCTTCAAGCTATTAAATTTTTCGAAGGCAACCGCTCTAATACCAATTGAAGAACACAAGCTTATACTGAGAGGGGGGGTGAATAGTATAAGACCTCTTTTTACTTTTTCCTTTATACTTAAAAATAGTAAAGCAATATACCCAAAGAAATATCAAAGCAATGCACAATATCATCCACAAAGTGACACCAATTTTAACATGGTTCACCCAGAATTGCTGGGCTACGTCCACAAAACTTTTCTCTAAAAGTTATCTCAAAGTTCTTTGGGAATCCTTCCCAATTACAATGTTTATGAGCCCCGGCCCAAAGAAGATACCTTCCCCCAAATAGAATTAATGAGCCTCTGCTCAAAGGAGATACCTTCCCCTTTGATTTGGAAATGATCCCTCAAAAGATCAACTATCTCTACCTCTTGCCAGCACGTGGAACTCCTTTCCACCGAAGACCTCCTATCCTCAATGCTTAGCCTAAGAGACCTCTGCCTTCTATGATCACATCCACAGTAGCTCATCAACCTATACCAAACACAATCAGTCGGTCTAGCACAATCTTCCTCTGTCTGTCAGATCTATCCAACTTTGAACAAATCAATCCTCTGCACAAAAAGCCTTCACATAGACTTGTCAAATCTGTCCTCAGGTTCTTCTCAAAGAACCAATGCACCTCTATCCTCAAATAGCAGCACTCTGCATTCTTCTTTTCCCTTTGTTCTCTTCTACGCCCTCTACTCTCTTTGTGCAATCATAGCCACACTTAGTCGAACTTCAACCTTTGCATCTCTATGCAATCATAGCGGCACCGACTTCGCACACTCTGCTTCCTTTGTGATCTTTCACACTTAGAATGATTCAACGAAATGCACTCTACACACTATGATCAAATTTTGCACTCTACTCTCGGTGATCGAACTTCTTGCTCTGCGCATTATCTATGAACCTCGCACTTCGACCACACATTCATTCCTACTCCAACTCTCCAAACAACCCTCCTTTTATAAAAAAAAATTCATGATGAAAACTTCAATCTTAGTCGATTGTTATAACAAATGCAAACCCTAATCTCTGTCGGCTACAAGCCCTAATCTTTGTCATGTAATATTTGAATTTGTTGGCTTCACTGCCTCTGTAATTCTTCTAAAGCTTCTACCATGAAAATACAACATGTCGCGATATCGTGACACTTTTTGCTTTCTTAACCTCTTCTCGGCTTGCACCCGTGAAAGCAGAACATGTCACGAAATCATGACACTTTTGCTTCCTTGCACTCTTCTCTGCTTGCACTAGCAAAAATAGAACATGTCACGAAATCATGACACTTTCGTTGCCTTGTGCTTTTCTCTACCTTATACCCACGAAAATGGAACATGTCACAAAATCGTGACACTTTTGCTGCCTTGTGCTTTTCTTTGCCTTACGCCCGTAAAAATGGAACATGTCACGAAATCGTGACACTTTCGCCTTTGAGCTCTTCCTCCTTGAATTTTTTGCAAAATCGTGACGCTTCTTCTTCCATGCTCTTTCAATTTGCTTCTGTCACAAAATCGTGACTCTTCTTCTATTGAAGACTTGCTTTCTATTTCTGTCATGAAATCGTGACACTTTCTCCAACCGTATGCTGCCATCTCAATCTGTCACAAAATCATGACACTTTCTGCATCCGTAAGCTTTCTCTTCAACCTATCACGAAATCGTGACACTTTCTGCATCCGTACGCTTTCTCTTCAACATGTCACGAAATCGTGACATTTCTTACTTTGAAACCTTTCCTTTGCTACATGTCATGAAATCGTGACAGTTCTTACTTGGAACATTTTCATCTGTAGCATGTCATGAAATCACGATGGTTCTCACTTCAAACTCTACAGCATGTCGCAAAATCATGACAGTTCAAACTCTACAGCATGTCACGAAATCGTGATAGTTCTCACTTTGAACTTTGCAGCATGTCACGAAATCATGACACTTTTTGTGTTACTTTCTCTCTCTTTGAACTTGTCACGAAATCATGACAATTCACACTATGGACTCTCTCTTCTGCGTTATGTCACAAAATCGTGACACTTTTTCTTTCAAACTCTCTCTTCTGCAACATGTCGTGAAATCACGACACTCTTTCATCCGTACAACCTTCCTTGCAATATGTCACAAAATCACAACATTTCTGACTCCGTACATTCTCTCTCCTCTTTGAGTCGCAAAACTGCGACATGTCGCGATATCGTGACACTTTTCTAACTTGCTTTCTTTCTCCTGCTTAAGTCGCAAAAATGCGACATGTCGCGATATCGCGACACTTTTCTAAAAATATTTCTCTCTCCTGCTTAAGTCACGAAAATACAACATGTCGTGATATCGCGACACTTTTCCAACTTACTTTCTTTCGAACTTGTCAGCTTGGGGTTTGTAAAAGACCTTTGAAACTGTCATGCCGTAACCTTCATCAAAATAAATTATTTGACATCAAATCAAATTCCTTCAAAAGCTTCTTGACATCAATGACAACTTATTCACTTGAGCAAATGAAATGTATCAAAAGTACCCAAAATTGCCAACATTTCCTTCTTCCACCCTTATCTTGAGTTCTGTGAGATTTTTTAGAAGTTCCATCCTTGCTTCTTCATCCTCTTGAATGTGTTCCTTCAAGATTGAATTCTTCTCTCTAATTATTTCCAACTTTCTGAGAGTAGTAAATAATTCCTCTTTTATATCAAACATAGTCTCCTCTTCATTTTCTGAAGTCATATGTGTTATTGATGGATCCTCCTCCAAGTTGTTAGTCTTTTCACGAAGAGAACCAATCTGATACCAATTGAAGAACATGTGTTTATGCTGAGATGTTGGGTGAATAGTATAGGATAAAACTTTTTTCTTTTTAATAAAAATTATAACATCAACAATATTAAAGCATTAAAAATCACACAAAGCATCACACACATGAGATATGATTTAATGTGGTTCACCCAATGCGGGCTACTCCATAAAGAAAATATTCCTTATAAATTTTTCTCAAATAAATTATCTTGGGAATCCTTTCCCTACAATGTTTATGGACCTCTATCTAAAGGAGACACCAATACCCTAATCAAAGTTTGTGGATCTCTATCCACAAGAGAAATCCTTTCTCTTATACTTTGGCTGATGATATTCTAGAAGAACTGGTGCTCTCACTACACTGGCTAATGGATATCTATCCACTGAAGACACCTATCCTCATTGTCCTAGCTAATGGATCTCTATCCACTATAGAATATCATCCTCTATACTTGGTCACCTTCAAATATCTGTCTTAAATTTGCACTAAACACAGTCCTTTGGTCTAGCACAAATCTATCCTCATTCTCTATCTCTGATCTAACACAAACCTATCCTAAAATCCATACCAAATTCTATCCTAGAATCTATCCTCAATCTCTATCCTCAAATCTGTTCTTTTTTCTCAAATTTGTATTTTAAGCTTCCTCAAAATCTCACACAAATCAGTCCACAAATATTCTCAAAGACTTGCCTCAAATATGCTTAACAAGTCCACAATAGAACTTGTCCAATCTCATAGAAACATAAAGAGAATTGTTAGAGACTCAAATATGCTTCACATTCATCAACATTCAACCTCAAATCAATTTAGGATATATACAAATTTGTTTCATAAAACTATCACTTCACACACACTTGACTAGCCTCAACCAACTCTTAGTCAACTTGTAGCGATTCCGGGGAAGAGACACATCGTCCACCAACTACTCTACTTGCAATTTGATTGAATCCTTTGATATTAAACATGCAATAAATGAAAAGGCACAAAGCATATATAACCATAATGTGAAGAAGTAAATGAATGAAAGATTTTATTATTGATATTCTCCATATTAGGTTACATATGAATCCCTCTAAGGGATACCCTTCGTTTGATACATAATTTTACACATAAAAGAGGTGTTGTGGTTGCTCCACAACGTACCCCAAAATTGGGGACCCACCTTTTTTATTTTTTGGTATTTGGGTGTTTGCATGTTGGTTTCGAGTGTCTAATGCCCGGTTTGTTTTGAATTTGCTCTTTTTTTTAAGCGAAAAACCCCTTGCGGAGCCGCCTTGGTCTAAGAGACCATGAACAGGGGGTTCTACACCATCAAAGTCACCCGGGGGTCGCACTCGATCCTGCTCGCACCAACATTATCAATTGGATTTTAGATACCCAATTCAGCTTTTTGATAGGGTGGAGATTTGAACCTGGGACCTCCCTTGGAGGATTGCCCTCTCCTCTCCAACTCACCTACAACACCTGGGTAAAAAACTAATTTATAGTGGAAAACACCCCTTTCGGGGTGCCACTTTCAACAGGTTGGGCATAGGAGGAATGGAGCCTTGTCGGCATCTACCAGCACATAGGACATTCCTAACTATACCATATATCTGCAAGATGGATACAAGGGGAATGGAACCTGGGTTGGCCTTGTTAGTTTCACAATGACACTGAGAGGAGGGGTGAATCAGTGTGGCTCTTTAAAACTTAAAATCTTCAACTCTTAAAGCCAAAACAATGAAAACTTAAAACCACATAAAGTAAATATAACAAGAGAGCATCACACAACACAAGATGTACCGAGGTTCACCAGTTTTGGCTACTCCTCAAAAATTGACTGTTTGGACTCCCATCCAAATCTAGCCTTTGCAAAATATCAAATTTACAATCAATTTACCAGCACCCACTAGAAGGAGCACCAACCCCTGATTTATCTACAACAACAAAAAGGAGTATCAAACCCTAATTTATCTACAAAAATAGAAAGGAGCACCAACCCCTAATTTATCTGCACCAAAAAAAAGGAGCACCAACCCCTGATTTACTAGCACCAACTAGAAGGAGCACCAACCCCTGATTCCAAGCACCAACTTGGACTTTTTGAAGCTAGAAGATTGACATAAAAATACCTTCACATTTACAAGACCCTAACTAGTCTATTGCTCACTCCACATCACCCATAAATCACATAACACATACCCTTCTCGGTCACCTGTCGTGCACCTCTCGCTCTCCTCTCACTCTCTTCTCACGCTCCTCTTGCGCACTTCACAAAATAAATTCTCTCGATTGAAATTCTCCAAGCAACGCTCCTTTTATAACCATATTGTCTCTTTGTAACTCTATTTGTAACTCCTTTCATTTCTCATACGCCACTTGTCAATTGTAAAACCTTCTATCTATAACTCTTTTTGTATATATAGATTAGGCATTTCGTCAAACACATTACATGTAACGAATTGACACATATACTCCTAACATGACTATTCGTCTTCTCGGTCATGATTGTTCGTATTCTCCTTAGTGACTGTTTGTTTCATTTTCTATGCATGCATGCATTTTCGTTTCTATTTTGATGACTGCTTGTTTTCTCCTTCTTCGACTGTTCATTTTCTCCACTTGGGCATGCATTTGTTTTCTCCTTCGATAACTGTTCATCTTCTTCTTCATGATTGTTCATTTTCTCCACTTGGCATGCATCTGTTTTCTCCTTTGATAATTGTTCGTCTTCTTCTTCATGACTATTCATTTTCTCCACTTGGCATGCGTTCGCTTCTTTCCATGTGTAACGACCATCTTAAATGATTTTAAAGATTCCTTATGGGTCCATGTTACTGCAGTCTTCAGTTTCACCATCCTGGTATTCATGTCACGATATCGTGACACTTTTGTTTCTCTGCCTGCCTGTCCTTTTCGAGTCACGAAAATGCGACATGTCATGATATCGTGACACTTTTGCTTCTCGGCCTTCCTACCCTTTTTGAGTCATGAAAATGCGACATGTCGCAATATCGTGACACTTTTTCCTTCTTTCTCTCTCTTCACTTTGGACCGCGAAAATGTTACATGTCTCAAAATCATGACACTTTTTCCTCTTTGCATTTTCTCTTCACTTCGGACCACAAAAATGCAACATGTCACGATATCACGACATTTTTTTCTCTCTCCTCTTTCTCTTTGCTTTGGCCCACAAAAATACAACATGTGATATCACGACACTTTCACCTCCTTGCTTCTTTTCTTGGCTTGTACCCACGAAAACCCAACATGTCATGAAATCGTGACACTTTCACCTCCATACTCTTCCTCTTTACTTTTGTTGTGATATCACGACACTTCTGCCTTCTTACTTTCTCTCTCCTCCTTTAGTTGCAAAAATGTGACATGTCGTGAAAATGCGATATGTCACGAAATTGTGACACTTTCTCTCCTTTGCTCTTTCTCTTGCCTTCAGTTCACGAAAACCCGACATGTCACGATATCATGACACTTTTTCTCGTTAGCTCTTTCTCTTGCATTTGGGTCACGAAAACCCAACATGTCGTGATATTGTGACACTTTTTCTCCTTAGCTCTTTCTCTTGCCTTTGGGTCGTAAAAACTCGACATGTCACGATATCGTGACACTTTTTCTCCTTAGCTCTTTCTCTTGCCTTCGGGTCACAAAAACCCAACATGTCGCGATATCACGACACTTTTTCTCCTTAGCTCTTTCTCTTGCCTTCGGGTCATGAAATTGTGACACTTTTTCTTTCGGACTCTCTCTCCTGCAATATGTCGCAAAATCGTGACACTTTTTCTTTTGGACTCTCTCTCTTGCAATATGTCGCGAAATCATGACACTTTTTCTTTTGGACTCTCTCTCTGCAATATGTCACGAAATCATGACACTTTTTCTTTCGTACAATCTCTCTTGCAATATGTCATGAAATCGCGACACTTTTTCTACTTGCCTTTTTCTTTTCCAACATGTCATGAAATCGCGACAGTTTTGCTTGCTTGCGCTTTCTCTCCGAACATATCGTGAATCATGATAGTTTTGCTTGCTTGCACTTTATCTCCGAACATGTCATGAAATTGTGATAGTTTTGCTTGCTTGCACTTTCTCTTCGAACATATCGCAATAGTTTTGCTTGCTTGCACTTTCTCTCCGAACATGTCACGAAATCATGACAGTTTTTTTTGCTTGTGTTTCTCTCCGAACATGTTGTGAAATCGTAATAGTTTTTCTTTCTTCTCAACATGTCGTGATATCGTGACAGTTTTTCTTTCTTGTCAACATGTCACGAAATCGCAATAGTTTTTCTTGCTTAACATGTCGCGATATCGCGACATTTTTTCTTTCTTGCTCAACATGTCGCGATATCGCGACAGTTTTCTTCCTTGTGATTTTTCTTTTGATTTTTAGTATATGGGCCACTTCTATCTTTTGGAAAACCACTGTACATACTCTAAAGAACCTCTTAACTCCTGTCCACTACATCAACCGATTTGTCTGACTGTGTTGACAACAATGACAATACTGTTCCTGCACCTTGCTCAAAAATCTCCCCCTTTGGAATTGTTGGCAACACACATGCAATTTCTTGTAATTCTTCTCCCCCTTTGACAATGATACCAAAGGGCTGCTACAGACTCCTCCTGAGTCCATGCACAATATTCTCAGGCACAAATTAATATAAGTTAGCAAAAATTACAAACATGAGCAAAAAGATAATCAAATATATAAATGCTCCCCCTAAGAATGTGGTCCCTCACTCAGATCTATCTTCAACTATGTTGGCTGCTGGATCTCTATCCATTGAGACTCTATCCTTTGTACTTTGTCAATAGGCTCACACAGAACCTGCTTAACAAGCTCGCATAGAACTTGTCTCACACAAAACTTGTCCAATGTTGAATGACAAGCTCATACAAAACCTGTCCAAATTTGCTCTAACAAGCTGATGCGTAGTCGTTATACCATCATTAATTCTCAATGAATTTGTCAATCCAGGGCAGTGTACAAGGCTATCTACGAAAGAAGAAGTGAAACAACTATAACTTAGGTCAATCTAGAGCAACAGGTCTTATTGGTGGAACCGGTTGTGTGGGGGGTTTTAGGACATTCCTATCTCTAAATTGCATGAATTAAACCTTAATCTAAGTTGCAGAATTGGAAACTAATCATTAACTATAGAAATAAAGTCCTAATTACAATTGCAGAATGAGACCTAATTATATTGCAGAAATAACAGTTGCAGAATTGAAAGTCTGATCCTAATTGCAGAAAGGAAATCTAATTACTTTTGCAGCAATGAAAGTCTAATTCTAACATGGAAATGAAAACTGTCAAGGCTCTATAACAGAAGGTTGTCAATCTTCTGTGCAGGATTTGACAACAAAACATAAAATGCAGGAAATTGCTGAAAAATAGTAAATTCTGGGAATAACAGTCTGAAATAAAATGGAAGCTTTGCTGAAAGTAAAGATTACAACTAAAACATTAAGCACAAGTTTAATCTAAACATAAATAAACTAAGATCACAAATATTGTCAGCTGTTTACAAGCAATTGAAATAACAAGTTCTACAACTCATTCTACTGCAGCAAAATCAGAATAAAAACCTGCTTGTTAGTCCTCCTCCTAGGTCTGGAAGTGGCCAACCTCCTTGTCCAGAAGAAGGTATAAGTCTCTCTCTCTCTCTAGATCTTAATCACACTCATTTACAAGCAATATGAAATAGAACTGGTGCACTTTATTGATTAAAGAACATGATTACAATAATTCTGTTGAAAACCTGTTACAGGACTGTAACAGTCAAATTCTACCTATTTTTTGCTTCTTCCTAGCTTCCTTACTTTCTACTTCCTACTACTACTTACTACTCCTACCTAGCTCAACCTGAATGGGAGCAATATTTATAGATGTCCTAAGGTCTGATTACAAACAAAGAATATCTCAAAAGATCTAATCCTACAATGCTGCAACAAATTCTGGTTTTATCCTAGAAGAAGATTAAAACTTGATCTTTCCCTTAATGATGGCTTTGGTCAGCAATGACGGCAAAGACAGATGGAAGATCTTTTCCTTTACCTTTTCCAACCTTTATTTCCCTTTTTTCGGCTTCAAAAATCGGTCAACAAGTCAAAAAGCATATTCTGTTTTCATTCCGAAGATAAGTGGCTTCATTCCGAAGACAATGCAATTCTCATTTCGAAGATCGCTCATTTCGAAGATACTGCAATTCTCATTCTAAAGATACTGCAATCCTTCATTCCGAAGATCCGCTCATTCTAAAGATAATGCATTCTTCATTCCAAAGATCCGCTCATTTCGAAGACGTTGTGTTCTCTCATTTCGAAGATATCTGTTCATTCTGAAGATACTTCAGAATGAACAAATGTGTGCTTTTCCAGTGATTTCTTCTGCATCTCTCGGGTGGGTTATCTCCTAAGATCAAATTCCAATGGTCTTCATCTCTTTCCACATGTGAATTCCATGCCTTGCTATTTATGGACAGCTGGCTGGAATTTACATGGGAAAGACCAGTTTTGTTGCACAACAACAGTTTGCTTGCACTGTTGCCAGATTTAGGTGAAATAATTGCTTGAGACAAATCAAAACATGATTAGTGAAATGCTGCTATTATTCTAAGCATATCCCATTTTAGCAAATCATAGCAAAAAGAACACAAAACTATGCAAAAAGCTGTAAAATCAGCATATAATATTCCAAATACATTGATCATGCAAAATGGTTAATATACAACATATTGAATCAACTTAACTAACATATCAGATAAAACATAAGAGTTTATAGGCATTTTTAGTGTTCAAAACATGTTATGATTGAGGCATTTCCAGGCCTCATCATTTTCCCCCCAACTTATATTAATGCATGCCCTCATGCATTCTATTGGGCTATGGAATCACATATGTCCATGTTTAGATTCCATGACCTGTAGAATAATTTCTTGCCTATATAATACCCCCTATTTTCTTGAATGTTTCTGAGCCAGTCTTCAAATTGTTCATCAGGTTGGGCATCTTCCTCAAAGTAGAATGGAACTGGAGTAATGATGGTTGGAGGCCTAAACCTGAGACCTATCCAGTTATGTTGCATGATTTGAATCAGCTGGATTACACCTTCTGCTCTTCTTCTGGACCATTCTAAGTTGATGGGGGAGATGGGTTCTCTTTTCCTCAAAGACATGGAAAGTTCAGCCCATCTGTCTCTGCACACTGACAATGCTGGGAAAAAATTGTGATCACAAAAATTATTGAATCTGGCCACACAGTCCCTTAAGTTGTTCAAGTACATCCTCTTTATATCATCCCTGTTCATCATTGAGAAGTGTTGCCTGGTGATAACTAGGTGATTTGGCTGGATTGCTCTGACTAACAACTCAGCCCTTGTTTCAATTTCTTTGTTCTGCTTTTTCTCTTGATCCCAGTAAAGCTGATTCTGCAAAGTAGACATAAATGCTCTCAACTGAACATCTCCAATGTAGATTTGAGGATGAGACTCAACTTCCTCTGGAATGAAGAAACTATGTAAAAATAGTTCACACAGGAGATTTTTCTGCTCAAAAGGGCTGTCAAAATATGCCTCCAGGAAATCTGTAGTTGTGTCCAATTTATATGGGAGGTTTGAACTAATCCTCATGACCTGCCATCTGAGGTATTTTTCCTTCAAAATAAGGCTGTAAAATCTGGCTGGTCATCTAAATTGGACTAAAAATTTAGCAATTTGGCATAAGTCAGACACCTTTTCTTTCAATGCCTGAATTTCTGTTTCCTTGGCTTCTAGTTGTTTTGCTTCCAATTTGAACTTTTCAGTTTTAGTGGCAAGCTGCTCATATCTAATCATCCAGCTAGCTATGTCTGCATTGTACTGCTCTAGAGACACAGTATTAGGTGGTCTGACTACAGGTGGAATCCTAGGTAGCAGATCAACTTGAACTCCTTTTTCTGCCACTTCTACTGGTTGATCATCTATCAATAATTCTACCTGTACCTCCTTATTTGCTATTTCTATGGGGTTGTCATCAGATAGTATTTCTACTTGTACCCCCTTATCTGTTGTTTCTACTGAAAGTGTAACAGTTTGAAATGCAGGGACCTCAATAGGAGTACTTACTTGAACATTTTCTTGCTGCTGGGACTGTTCTTGTGTTGGTGGCTCATCTTCAACATCCTCTGCTATGCTCTTTACCATTTCTGAAGCATCTTTAGAACAAGAAGGCAATGCTTCAGAATGAGATGGTGCTACTTCAGAATGAACAGGCACTTCTTCAGAATGAAGGAGTGCTACTTCAGAATGAACACCCATGTTTGTCTCAATAGAGTCATCTGCCCTTGATAGACCTAGAAGCAATTGAGCCAAATTGTCTTCATCAATGGATATAGTTGGCTATTTTTCAGATTGTGACAACATTTTTCTCAATTCTGCCACTTCTTGCTAAAGCTCTACAATTTTTCTTTCTTGTATCTCAATGATGCTTTCTTTCTCCTCAATCCACTTGGTTTGTGTTCTAACAACACTTCTTGCTGCTTTTAGCTGCTCTGTGATGTCTTCCACTTCTGTTTCTGCTTCAGAATCTGATGCAGACAAATCAGCTGTAGTTGGCTGCTCAACCAATATCTCCTCTTCTGCAACAATTTGTTCTTGTTCAGGAGGCTCTATGAAACTGTCTATAATTGTATCTACCATATCTATAGCCTATTGAACTGTAGCCTCCTCCAAATTATCCTACCTAGTTTCTGTCTCAGCTATCTATTCAGGGAATTCTAGAAAGTTTTCAGAGGCTGGTTGTATCTCTGTGACATCTGGGCTGCTTGGTCTATCTTCTTCCTCCATAACCTGTTCTACTGTTTCTTTCAAATGGATTCTTGTAGACCTCCTAGTTCTAGATGCAAACTTCTTCTTTTTGCTCTATTTTTTGGTGACAGAAGGGGTTATGGGGTCAGTTTCAGATGCCTCTATTTCCCTTGTTGTTTCTACCTCTGTTTGGTTAAGTGCTTCACTTCTTTGTTCTATCAAATTAGTGGTCACTCCAAAAAAATGAACCTTCTTTTGTTTTTCTGCTCTGCTGCCAGTTCCAGATCCTCTTCTCTTTTGTTTCTTGGTTCGTGAAGTTGAGGGTTCAGGAGCAAGGTTTTTTTCTACTATTGTTGGGTGTGGTTCTATAACAGCTTTAGGGGCACCTTCTGTAGTTTCCTCTATAGCATCTTCTACAACATTTTTTGCAGTAGTTGTTTCTTCTTCTATAGCAACATCAGTAGTATCTGGTTCTTCTTCTTCCTCATCTTCATCCCTAAAAATGACATCATTTAGGGTAGAGTAAAACCTATCAAAACTCCTAGGGTTTCCTCTAAAATGGTGTTGGCAAACTAGTTTGATGAGGCCATGATGGCGAAGGCTTCCTTTACCCTCCTGATATCTCTTTGCCATGTTTTTTAATTCTTGATACAGATACAAGGGAAGATTTACCCTAACTTTCGGTTGTTGCTCACCATGTCTGAGATGGTTCAAAATTCGTAGATGATGCCCTGATAACAACACATACTGCCCTTCACAGGTTAGGAATTTAATTACCCAGGTGGCTACTTCATCCCAGGGTTCCTACAGGTTGGCCCTTTTTAACCCTTTGCATGTGTTGTTATGGGTTAAATACTCTGGCTCTCTATCATTTTCTTCTACAAATTGATTAACTACATTTGCCAATGTATTCTTGCCAGATCTAGAAATTGAAATCCCTTCTAATGGCAGCTCAGTAATCTGACTTAAAATTTTAGGGGTTACCTCAATAGTCATGCCGTTTACATGTGCTCGGTTGTTTCTGAATGTATGGGCGAACATGCCAGCCAAATCTTCAGAAGACCCATTAAACTTATCCAAAAATGGCATAAACCCTCCATCTTCAAAAATCTGCACGACTGTCGGATTTTCTCGGAGGTAGGTGGTATCTGCAGGTTCTGTTCTGATCTTTCACCCCATATTTTCTGTTCACTGCTGCTGCTATTTCTCTGCTGGATCTCTGGTTTTTTTATGTTGCAGATTTGCAGAGTTTTAGTTTGAAACCTTCGTTGCCCTGTTTCTCGTCTTCTTCTTCGGAATGAACCGTAACCTGAGCACTGTACTTCGCAAACACGTCTTCGAAAAGAAAGGTGGCACACATTTCTACTATTGCACCGAACACCTATCCGTCAATGATTGCTTGGACGTCCTTGCCATCAGATCCACCTCATTTGTTTTATTGTTTTTTTTTTTTTTTTTTGTTAGATTCTCACGTGCATGTTTATTGGCATTAAAAATTGGTGGCATATGGTTGGTCACGTCCTCCATAATTCTGGTACTTTCCAATGGGTGCAAAAACAAACCATGTGCTGACTGACACGTGTTCCTTTATCGTATGCAACTAAAAGAGTTTGATTTTGTCGTACCTTGTCTTCTTGGATGCCATGTGGAAATGCTCTTTCCGAAGATTATAACTTATTGTGCAAACAAAACTTCATTTCAAAGATTATGACTTCATTTCGAAGACGAGTCTTCATTCCGAAGACAAATCCTCATTTCGAAGATTATAACTTCATTTCGAAGACAGTACTTCATTCCGAAGACAAATCTTCTTTGCAAATTTAAATCTTCATTCGAAGATTAATCCTCATTCGAAGATCAATTTTGGGGGGGGGAGATGTTTTTGGGGGGGGATCTTCTTTTGAAGAAGACTCTCAATTCGAAGATGATGCAGCAAGTCGTCATTTCGAAGATCAAGTTTCATTCTGAAGACAAATTGTCATTCTGAAGACAAAGTTTCTTTCTGAAGACAAAGTGCAACATTCATTTTGTTGTCATTCTGAAGACAATTTCAATCCGAAGATAATACAATAGGCACTATTTTTGGCATTCTTGTTCCGAAGATTAGGCAGAAATCAATATTTTCATTCTCAAAACATGTTTTAAGTATGCCAACTCTTATGAATACCTTTTATGCTAATGGTTAATTTTCATATACTATACACCAATCATTTTACAATGAAGAAATGTAAGAAATATATACCTGATAAAAATAGTTAATGCCATTTTGAAGAATGACTGCCTTTGTTGATATTCTACTGAGATTTTCTGCAACATTTCAAAACAAGTGCACTTGGTGAATTTGTACAATGATGGTTCAGAAATTTCTCAAGGTTATGCATGCCAAAAAACTGGTTTTCATGCATACCAACCCAATAGTGCCTTAAGAAAAGGTTTTCACTGCTGAGTTATTCATTTTTCTCTCTTTTTTTTTTTTTATTTTCCCTTTTTTTTTTTTACCTCTCCTTTTCTCTCTTTTTTTTTTTTCTTGATCCTGACTATGCCCATGAAGGAATTTCATGATTTCCCCTGAAACCATGCCCATGAAGGAATTCATACTCAGAATTTATTCATCTTTTTGTTTTCTATTTTTTTTATTTTTTTGTATTTTTTGCTTTTTCTTGAAATCCATGATCATGCTGATTGTTTTGAAGTGGAAGAGGGAATCTCTTCCACCTGTTGTGTATCCAAACTATCAAGTTGTTGCAAGAATTCTTCTTTAGTCAGAGGTGTATGGTACACTCTGAGGCGATGTCCATTCACTACCAACTTTCTTTGTGATCCATCAATAGGAGATAGACGAGCTGCTCCATTGTCAAATACCTCCTCAATCCAGTAAGGTCCCAACCATCTAGTTCTCAGTTTTCCAGGGAAGTCTTCATAGCGAGAATCAAATAGTAAAGCCCAATCTCCTTGTTGAAGTTTCCTCTACTGAATGTGACTGTCATGCCACAGCTTCCTCTGCTCTTGAATTACCTCGGTTTGGTGCAGAGCATCCAATCTAAGTTCATCCAATGCATTCACCTGTAGAATCCTGTCTGTCTATGCCTGCGACAATTCAATTCCAATTTCCAGTGTTGTGCGCAATGTTAGTAGCTCAAATTCAATAGGTAAGAGAGGCTTTTTACCAAAGACTAGTTCATAAGGTGTGAATCCAGTAGTGGACTTCCAAGTAGTATTGTAGGCCCAAACTACTTTAGGTAATTTATCTAGCCAATTTCTCCTATGAAAAGCTACTATTTTTGTCAAGATGCGTTCTAGTTCCCTGTTTGTTACCTCAACCTGGCCATTTGCTTGTGGGTGGTAAGGTGATGATTTCCTATGTTTGATTTCATACAATTCTGTAAATGCCTTTATGACTTTGGATGCAAATTGGGGTCCTTGGTCTGTGGTGATAGACCGTGGAGCTCCAAATCTCTAAAAAATCTGAGTATACAAGAAATCAGCGACCTTCTCTTCACGAGCATGTTTGAAAGCACGCACCTCTACCCACTTTGTCAGGTAATCAGTGCATACTAGAATATGCACCTTTCCTTGAGAAGGTGGATCAATAGGTCCTACAAAATCAAGCCCCCACCTCTCAAATGGTTCTAAAACCATTTGAGGCTGTAGTGGCATCTCATTTGTATGAGTGGGTTTCCCCATTCTTTGGCATGCATCACAATGCCTGATGTACTTTTTCACATCCTTGTGAAGAGATGGCCAATAATATCCTGTCCCTAAGATTTTCCTAACTATGCTTTTTACAGAATAGTGTCCACCTGAGGGTTCATCATGACAAGCTCTAAGGATATCATACACTTCATCCTTTCGGATGCACCTACGTAACACATGGTCGGACTGCACTTAAAAAGCATACCCTTAATCCATTCAAAAGAAGAACTCTGTTTGATCAATTGTTTTTTCTGTTTTGAAGTGAAATGTGGAGGAACTTTCCCTGTGACCAAATAATTGGCTATATCTGCAAACCAAGGTGATTGGACTGATATAGCAAATAGTTTTTCATCAGGAAAAGTGTCATCAACTAATTCCCCTTCATCTGTGTTCTACAACCTGGACAAGAAATCTGCCACAACATTAGCTTTTCCTGGTTTGTTGATTATAGTGATATCAAATTCTTGCAGCAACAACAACCAATGAATAATTCTTGCACTTACCATAGGTTTATTCATCAAATACTTAATGGTTGTATGATCTGTGTGAATAAATATTTGATAACCTGTGATGTAATGCCTGAATTTGTTGATGGCATATATTACTGCTAGGAATTCCTTCTCAGTTGTTGTATAATTTTTCTCGGCTCCTGTCAAGTTCTTGCTAATGTTGTAGATGGTATAGTGTTCACCATTGTCAATTTGTCCTAATGCTGCTCCAATTGTTGTATTGGAGGCATCAGTCTGTATGTGAAATGGTAATGTCCAATTAGGTCCTCTGAGCACAGGTGGAGTTATTAATTTCTCTTTCAGAGCTTCAAATGCTTCCTGACACTTTGCAGTCCAGGAGAATTCAGAATCTTTAGTCAATAGGGCAAACATAGGACTGGCTATTGTACTAAAGTTGGGAATAAACCTACGGTAAAAACCAATGTGTCCTAGGAAGCTTCTGACATTAGTCTGAGTTTTAGGAGGAAGGAGATTCTTGATAATTTCCACCTTCTTTGGATCAACTTGGATCCCTTCAGGAGAGATGTGATGACCAAGAACTATCCCTTCCTTCATCATCATGAAGCATTTTTCTGGATTCAAGGATAACTGGTATGTTTCACAGCGAGTTAAGACTTTGTCAAGATTTTCCAATGTAAAATCAAAAGTTTGTCCACATACTGTGAAATCATCCATGTATATTTCAACACTTTTGGTGGTCAGATCAGCAAAAATTGCTAGGACTGCTCGCTGAAAAGTTGTTGGGGCATTACACAAACCAAAAGGTAAAACCCTATAGGCAAATGTTCCCCATGGACATGTAAAAGTTGTTTTCTCTTGATCTTCAGGTGCAATCTGAATTTGATTATATCCACTAAATCCATCAAGAAAACAAAAGTATCTTTTTCCAGCAAGAGTATCTAACACCTGATCTATGAAAGGTAATGGAAAATGGTCTTTGTATGTCACCTTATTCAACTCTCTATAGTCTACACATACTCTCATTTTTCCATTTTTCTTAGGAACTATAACCAATGGAGAAACCCATTGGCTATCAAAAATTGGGTAAATGAATCCTACTTCCATAAGTTTTTCAATTTCTTCTTTCACAATATCTCTTAAGGCAGGATTCAATCTTCTCTGGGGTTGTCTAACTGGCTTGACTTCTTCAGTATAGATTCTATGGGTACATATATCAGGATGAACTCCTGACATATCTTTGTAGTTCCAAGCAAAAGCATGAACATGCTTCTACAAGACAACTATCAATTTTTCTTCCTCTTCCCTAGTAAGCTGGCTGTAAATGTTCAAAAATTTGCCTGGTTGGACTTCTATTTGTTTTGTATTTAGAAGGACTGAATTCACTCCTTCATACCTGGTGATTAAGGGATTAAGAGGACATTGCTTGAGATGGGAGAAAAGAAGCAGTTTCTATTTTATTGCTGCTTGAGGGAAGCATATCTTGTATGGAACAGTGAGAAGGAAAAATCAGATGATGGTGCCATCCATGTGGTAGTGAAACAGAGTTTCCTTGTGATATTACAGATGGTTCATCTTCAGATTTTTGATTCTCCTCATTACTTATCTACTGTTGGATATTTGTTGCTTCCCCTTCTAAACCTTGTTCATGCAGAACATTCATCGAGATTGTTTCATTTTCTAAATTTTCTGTGTCACTGAGGTCTTCTGTGTGTTCTCTTACTACTAAGGTAGCTAGTGTAGAAATGACCTCTTCTGGTTCTTCCTCTGAGTCAGAAAACCATAACTGACCTAAAAATTTGCTAGATGGTTTTGCAGGAGGATATAAAGAAATCTGTTTCAGATCAATACCATTTGAAATAGTCATATTTCCAGATCTACAGTCTATGAAGGCTGCTGCAGTTGCAAGCCAAGGTCTTCCCAAAATAATGGGATATCCATGTGCTAAATTTCTTGGTTGTAAAACCAAAAAATCTGCAAGGAATTCCCAAGAAGAAACTTCTATAGGGACATCTTCAATGATACCTTCAGGTTTTGCAACTGACCTATCAACCATTTCTAAAACTATAAATGTGGGGCTGAGATGTTTGAGCTGTAATTGTTCCATTGTATCCTTGGTCATGACATTTATTGCAGCTCCTAGATCTACTAAGACATTTGATATTGGTACTGAACCTATGGTGACTATGATAACTGGGCTTCCTGGATCACTATACTTTGGAGGTACTAGTTTTCTAGATAAGAGATCAGCTATCTTCCCTTCAACCTGCATAGTTTTGGGAAATGCCTTCTTTTTTCTTCCTGCTCTTTTAATGCACAAATTTTGGACAGTACTATTAATCTCTGGTATTTCCTTAATGGCTTGCAATAAGGGCAATGATATAGTCAACTTTTTGAGTTCTTTGACCAATTCTGACTCAGAATTTTTTGGTATTGCATTGAATCTTTCAGGATATGGAATTATCCTTGGTAATTGTTCTTCCTGTGGTTTTGTCTCTTTCTCTATTGTTGGTTGGATTTTCTCTGTTCCAATTTTTCTTCTGTCTCCATTGTTGGTTGGACTTTCTCTGGTTCCAATGATTCTTGCTCTTCATTTTCTTTGATTTCATTTGAAACTGGTTTAGGTACAACTTTTCCTGAATGAAGTTGGATGTTACTACAATCAAGAACATTAATTTCAACATTTTCTTGACTTGACCACATAGACAGGAGGTGTCTGTCTCATGTTGTTTGGATTAGTGATTGGTTGAGCTGGCATTTGAGGTTGTTTCACTTGTTGTGTTTGTTGCTATTTTTCTTGAAAATTTTGATTAGGTGCAGGCAACAAATGTTGAGTTTGACCTTGATTCCTTTGCTGCCTTGGATAGGACTGGTATTGTTGATTCCACTATGGTTGGTTTTGCATCCAATGTGGATTAGTCTAATTTTGATTCCAAGATGGATTGTTTTGATTCCAAGATGGGTTGTTTTGATTCCATGAGGGGTTGTTTTGATTCCGATTCCAGGCTGGGTTACTCCAATTTGCTTGTGGCCATTCTTGGGAATTTGTCCATTGAGGATAATTCCAAGGACGTTGGGGTGGTTCTGATTGTCCCCAAGGCATAGTACTAGGATTATGCCCCCAATTTGTAGGAAAACGAGGGGGATTTTGGTATTGAGAGAAATTTCCCCCTTGTTTTGGTCCAATATAGTTGAGTTCCTCAGTCTGGTTTTCTAACACAGTTTTGAGTTGTGGTAGCAGGTGGCATTGATCAGTTGAATGCCTTTTTGAACAGATACTACAAATGGCTGAGATAGATGTTTTATTCAAAGGACATTCCTGCAAAGCATGTTTATTTCTACATCTTGGGCAATAAATTGCCAAAGGTTCTATGTTTTTTGCTTTTGCAGACATTTCCCCCAAAGTAGTGTTTAGGTGCACTAGAATATCAGTTTTGAAATTTGCAAGTTCCTCTATCAGGTCCTTCACATCAGTGCCATTTGTGCGGCTTTTTCTTCTTCTCTGCTTAGTGCGAGAGTAATTCCTATAGAGATCCATAATTTCCTCATTACTGAGAGTGGTTACATCCCCTTTTCCCATCAAATCCAGAACTTCTCTGGATTCATCTTGCAATCCTCTCAAAAATATGGTTTTACATAATTCTGGTTCTACAAGTCCACATCTCCTTTGAACAAAGGAGAACCTATCAAGATAATCTTCCAATGTCTCATCATCTTCTTGCTTGATTCTGAATAACTCATCTTTCCTATTCCTTACATGACAATATTCTTGATATTTGTCTAAAAAGACAGTTTCCATTTGATCCCAGGTTCTTATGGAATTAGGCTCTAAGCTCATGAACCAGCGCAATGCTGAATCCTTGAGTGTTGAGGGAAAAACCTTAAGTTTCTGATTGTCATTTATATAATCATAGGTCTGACACACTACCTTGAATTCAAACAAAAATTGATCAGGATCTTCAGATACAACACCTCGAAAGGTTGGAAGTATTGAAGGTGAAATGGTCTTCATGGGAGAGTTTTGTGTTGGATTCAGACGAATAGGATATTCAAATGTTCTGGAAGGTTGGAGCATATCCTGATCATCTCCTTCATTATGGACATAGCCATGTTGGCCATCTATATTGCCTCCTTCTGCCATAGTTTCCTGTTTGTTGGGAGAAGTTAAAGCTTTCCAAATTGTTCTCTCAAGAGGTCCAAGCCTCTCTGTTGATGATGAGTCTGATGAATTTTCTTCCTTAGGATATTCTGATGATGATAAAATTGGTGATTTTCCTTTCTCAAAATGTTCTAATGATGGTGAGACTGGTGATTTTTCTATCAATATTTTTGGTAGTTCAAACATAGGTGATTCACCCCTTAGGCGTGAAGATCTCCTTAATGGAACAAGCCAGGGATCCTTTGGGGTAGTTCTACCTTTTTCATCCCTAGACTTACTCATTCATGTTTACTCTTAAATGACATAAATTAAGTCAATAGTTGTTATCTTCCTCAGCTGTTGTATTCAGATTTTAACCTGAATTTTCATAGCTTAGTCTGATTATAGCTATTGGACTATTTGTTTTCTTCTGGCAACACTATTCCCCGGCAACGGTGCCAAAATGATGCGTAGTCATTATACCATCATTAATTCTCAATGAATTTGTCAATCCAGGGCAGTGTACAAGGCTATCTATGGAAGAAGAAGTGAAACAGCTATAACTTAGGTCAATCTAGAGCAACAGGTCTTATTGGTGGAACCGGTTGTGTGGGGGTTTTAGGACATTCCTATCTCTAAATTGCATGAATTAAACCTTAATCTAAGTTGCAGAATTGGAAACTAATCATTAACTGTAGAAATAAAGTCCTAATTACAATTGCAGAATGAGACCTAATTATATTGCAGAAATAACAGTTGCAGAATTGAAAGTCTGATCCTAATTGCAGAAAGGAAATCTAATTACTTTTGCAGCAATGAAAGTCTAATTCTAACATGGAAATGAAAACTGTCAAGGTTCTATAATAGAAGGTTGTCAATCTTCTATGCAGGGTTTGACAGCAAAACATAAAATGCAAGAAATTGCTAAAAAATAGTAAATTCTGGGAATAACAGTCTGAAATAAAATGGAAGCTTTGCTGAAAGTAAATATTACAACTAAAACATTAAGCACAAGTTTAATCTAAACATAAATAAACTAAGATCACAAATATTGTCAGCTGTTTACAAGCAATTGAAATAACAAGTTCTACAACTCATTCTGCTGCAGCAAAATCAGAATAAAAACCTGCTTGTTAGTCCTCCTCCTAGGTCTGGAAGTGGCCAGCCTCCTTGTCTAGAAGAAGGTATAAGTCTCTCTCTCTCTCTCTAAATCTTAATCACACTCATTTACAAGCAATATGAAATAGAACTGGTGCACTTTATTGATTAAAGAACATGATTACAATAATTCTATTAAAACTGTTACAGGACTGTAACAGTCAAATTCTACCTATTTTCTGCTTCTTCCTAGCTTCCTTACTTTCTACTTCTTTCTGCTACTACTACCTAGCTCAACCTGAATGGGAGCAATATTTATAGATGTCCTAAGGTCTGATTACAAACAAAGAATATCTCAAAAGATCTAATCCTACAATGTTGCAACAAATTCTGGTTTTATCCTAGAAGAAGATTAAAACTTGATCTTTCCCTTAATGATGGCTTTGGTCAGCAATGACGGCAAAGACAGATGGAAGATCTTTTCCTTTACCTTTTCCAACCTTTATTTCCCTTTTTTGGCTTCAAAAATCGGTCAACAAGTCAAAAAGCACATTCTATTTTCATTTCGAAGATAAGTGGCTTCATTTCGAAGACAATGCAATTCTCATTCTGAAGATCGCTCATTTCGAAGATACTGCAATTCTCATTCTGAAGATACTGCAATCCTTCATTTCGAAGATCCGCCTTCATTTCGAAGATAATGCATTCTTCATTCCGAAGATCCGCTCATTTCGAAGACGCTGTGTTCTCTCATTTCGAAGATATCTGTTCATTCCGAAGATACTTCGGAATGAACAAATGTGTGCTTTTCCAGTGATTTCTTCTGCATCTC
The DNA here is from genome assembly GCA_028583015.1 of Wollemia nobilis. Classification (NCBI taxonomy): domain Eukaryota; kingdom Viridiplantae; phylum Streptophyta; class Pinopsida; order Araucariales; family Araucariaceae; genus Wollemia; species Wollemia nobilis. The sequence continues at coordinate 8,486,138 of JAQPPZ010002969.1, read as the reverse complement.
TTCGGTGGGTTATCTCCTAAGATCAAATTCCAATGGTCTTCATCTCTTTCCACATGTGAATTCCATGCCTTGCTATTTATGGACAGTTGGCTGGAATTTACATGGGAAAGACCAGTTTTTGCTGCACAGCAACAGTTTGCTTGCACTGTTGCCAGATTTAGGTGAAATAATTGCTTGAGACAAATCAAAACATGATTAGTGAAATGCTGCTATTATTCTAAGCATATCCCATTTTAGCAAATCATAGCAAAAAGAACACAAAACTATGCAAAAAGCTGTAAAATCAGCATATAATATTCCAAATACATTGATCATGCAAAATGGTTAATATACAACATATTGAATCAACTTAACTAACATATCAGATAAAACATAAGAGTTTATAGGCATTTTTAGTGTTCAAAACATGTTATGATTGAGGCATTTCCAGGCCTCATCACAAGCTCACTAATAACTTGTCCAAATATACTCTAGAAATTTGTCCCAATACTGTCCTCAAATATTTCCCAAAGGCCTTCTCAAAGGCTCAATCAATCATGCTCAATTAGTACTCAAAATGAACTCAACAGTGAATGGCAATCTCAAATCAAATCAACTCAACCAATCATCACAAGGGACAACTCTCTCTCACACAACCCTAGTCCAAGTATGTATCAACCAACTCAAACATTTCCAACAATGCTCAACCACAAATATCACATAACAATGATACTCATGTTATTTTCTAACTCAAGTTCTTTCAAAACCAATGGGCTTTAACCACTATGCTTATAACTCATTCCCTACCTTCATCAACTATTAATATCGATAATCTCCACAATTTTCTTTAGCCTCTTGACTGCCACCTCCTTCGTGACTAACGACTTTGCCTCGCATTCGTTGTGCAGCTCAATGTCTCTGGTTTCTAATGGCTACCATGAATGTTTTCATCATCTGTGCAAGTATTGACAGTGGACCGTTATATCTAGCGTTGGAACCTCAATCTACGTGCAGTCATCAACTCTAGGTATTCTGCTTCTTGCTAGGGCATATGTTAGGGCTACTCAATGTCTTAGACGAACATTCTTCAAAGCATTTCTCCTTGCTGTGATCAAGGGATTCCTCAGGTAGTATCTCACATTTCTAAAATAATGCAAGACTTTCTTAGTTGCATAGGCATATTGTCCTCCTTGATGCTTCACCACCTAGGCACTATTTTCTCAACGTCTCTGCCTTGCATGTGCCACTTGACACTCTTGACCAACTGAGTGCTAGTACCACTGTTTGCTTTGACTTTAGCATCTCTTTGACGATGGCTACTCTTTTAGATAAAATTGATGCTCTCTTATACCAAATGATGTGATGTATTTTTGGTTAAAAAATGCACGCCTTCCCATTCACAACACAGATTCTATTTTACCTGTAGATTGGGAATGTTACATGCTTCAAAATAAGCACCTGCCAGCTTATGCTTCCATGACATGTCAACTTGTGCTACGTGTTCTATCTCAGATAGCACCTATTAGCTGTTGCATCGAAAACCTAGCTGTTCACCATGTTGTTTTGCTGAAGCACATCAGTTTGATACTATCTCTACAAACATCTACATGAACTAAAACACATTTTGACAACTATACGACAACTCCCCGACTACTTTCCTTTCATCCTCAGATATCTACACAATACATAAGAGCATTAAAATAAAACTTTAATATTGCTCCCCCTGAGGATGTGCTACCTATAGCTGCTTAGTGCAATAGAGGAGTAATCTCCTTCAGTCCAAGGAGACACGATTTCCTCTCTTATTTCTTTCTCCAGTATTTCTTAAACTTAGGCTGAAGGTTTTCAGCTACATCCCTATTTTGAACCTTTTCATGAACTTGAACATTTCTCTTGGGTGGTTGTCTCTTGTGCATCCTTGATGGATGATTATTTTCTTTTCTTTGATGCACATGATTTCTTCTGTGTTGCATTATTTGTGTCTGATGAAATCTACTATATTGCCTTAGATTAGATACACAAGTTCTTGGACAAAACCTTGCTATGTGCCCATGACCATTACATTTAAAGCATTGCACATGGTGTTCAACCGGAATAACAGATGTATTTCTACCAGCATAACTCTTTGATCTATTATTCAATCCACAATAAATTGCCTTGTGACCATAATGGTTGCATCTAAAACAATAGCCATTAAAAGCATTATTACAAATAGAGTGAGAGTGATAGAACCTCTTTTGTTATGGTTGCTTTGTTGTAGATCTCCTTTGATATTTTCTTCCTTTTGAAGATTCAGCTTCAGAATTTTCTTTCTTCGATCCTTCAACAGTGGATTTATTCTTCTCTACAAATTTAGAAGATGAAGGTTTTTCAACTTCACATCCAATACCAAACTTACACATGGGGCTTCTTTGTTGCCTTATCATTTTATCTAGCAGCTCTGTGCTCTTCTCAAATTTGAGATTTGTATTGGCCTCTTCTAGTTGTTTCCTCAATAAAACAATCTCCTCTTCTTGTTTGCAGCAAACAATCTCTTTCTCATTGATCTGTGACTTCAAGGCTTCTTCTAGTTTCTTGGATTTATGAATTTGTAAGAAGAGATATTCAATATTACCCCAATATTATTCCAACTTCTTGGACAATATTTTGTTCTTTTTCCTTTCTAAACCCAACTCTTCAAGAGCAACGATCAACTCACCTTCTAGATCTACTTCAACCTCTAGGTTTTCATCACATACTTCATAATTCACTTCTTCAACCTTTTTTAGTTCAATTTTCTCTTCCACAAGAACTAAAACTGACTAAGATGCCTTATTTGAGGAGGATATATTCTTCTTACCCATTGCATACTAATCCAAGATCAACCCTAGCTGATTTAGCCTGACAAGGGAAACTGGCTCTGATACCAATTGTTAATTTCACAATGACACTGAGAGGGGGGGTGAATTAGTGTGGCTCTTTAAAACTTAAAAACTTCAACTTTTAAATCCAAAACAATGAAAAATTAAAACCACATAAAGCAAATATAACAAGAGAGCATCACACAACAAAATATGTATCGAGGTTCACTAGTTTTGGCTACTCCTCAAAAATTGACTGTTTGGACTCCCATCCAAATCCAGCCTTTGCAAAATATCAAATTTACAATCAATTTACCAGCACCCACTGGAAGGAGCACCAACCCCTGATTTATCTACAACAACAGAAAGGAGCACCAACCCCTAATTTATCTGCAACAATAGAAAGGAGCACCAACCCCTAATTTATCTACACCAATAGAAAGGAGCACCAACCCTTGATTTACCAGCACCAAATGGAAGGAGCACCAACCCCTGATTCCAAGCACCAACTTGGATTTTTTGAAGCTAGAAGATTGACATAAAAATGCCTTCACATTTACAAGACCCTGACTGGTCTATTGCTCACTCCACATCGCCCATAAATCACATAACACATACCCTTCTCGGTCACCTGTCGCGCACCTCTTGCTCTCCTCTCACTCTCTTCTTGTGCTCCTCTCGTGCACTTCATAGAATAAATTACCCCAACTGAAATTCTCCAAGAAACACTCATTTTATAACCATATTGTCTCTTTATAACTCTAGTTGTAACTCCTTTCATTTCTCATACGCCACTTGTCAATTGTAACGCCTTCTATTTGTAACTTCTTTTGTATATATAGAGTAGGCATTTCGTCAAACATGTTACATGAAATGAATTGACACATATACTCCTACCATGACTGTTCATCTTCTCGGTCATGATTGTTCATATTCTCCTTAGTGACTGTCCATTTTCTTTTCTGTGCATGCATGCATTTTTGTTTCTATTTTGACGACTATTTGTTTTCTCCTTCTTCGACTGTTTGTTTTCTCCACTTGGGCATGCATTTGTTTTCTCCTTCGATAACTGTTCATCTTCTTCTTCATGATTATTCATTTTTTCCACATGGCATGCGTCTGTTTTCTCCTTCGATAATTGTTCGTCTTCTTCTTCATGACTGTTTATTTTCTCCACTTGCCATGCATCCGCTTCTTTCCACGTGTAACGACCATCTTAAATGATTTTAAAGATTCCTTATGGGTCCACGTCATTGCAGTCTTCAGTTTCACCATCTTGGTATTCATGTCGTGATATCACGACACTTTTGTTTCTCTGCCTGTCTGGCCTTTTCAAGTCACAAAAATGCGACATGTCGTGATATCGCGACACTTTTGCTTCTCGGCCTTCCTGCCATTTTCAAGTCACGAAAATGCGACATGTCGTGATATCGTGACACTTTTTCTTTCTCTCTCTCTCTTCGCTTTGGACCGCAAAAATGCTACATGTCGCGAAATCGTGACACTTTTTCCTCCTTGCATTTTCTCTTCGCTTCGGACCATAAAAATGCAACATGTCGCAATATCGTGACATTTTTTTTCTCTCTCCTCTTTCTCTTTGCTTTGGCTTGCAAAAATACATGTCACGATATCGCGACACTTTCACCTCCTTGCTTCTTTTCTTGGCTTGTACCCACAAAAACACATGTCACAAAATTGCAACACTTTCACCTCCGTACTCTTTCTCTTTACTTTTGTCGCGATATCGTGACACTTCTACCTTCTTAATTTCTCTCTCCTACTTTAGTTGTGAAAATGTGACATGTCATGAAATTGCGACACTTTCTCTCCTTTGTTATTTCTCTTGCCTTCGGTTCGCGAAAACCCGACATGTCGCGATATCATGACACTTTTTCTCCTTAGCTCTTTCTCTTGCCTTCGGGTCACGAAAACCCGACATGTCACGATATCATGACACTTTTTCTCCTTAGCTCTTTCTCTTGCCTTCGGGTCATGAAAACCCGACATGTCGCGATATCGTGACACTTTTTCTCCTTAGCTCTTTCTCTTGCCTTCGGGTCGCAAAAACCCGACATGTCGCGATATCGCGACACTTTTTCTCCTTAGCTCTTTCTCTTGCCTTCAGGTCGTGAAATCACAACACTTTTTCTTTCGGACTCTCTCTCCTGCAATATGTCACAAAATCGTGACACTTTTTCTTTTGGACTCTCTCTCCTGCAATGTCACGAAATCATGACACTTTTTCTTTTGAACTCTCTCTCCTGCAATATGTCACGAAATCGCGACACTTTTTCTTCCATACAATCTCTCTTGCAATGTCGCAAAATCATGACACTTTTTCTACTTGCCTTTTTCTTTTCCAATATGTCGTGAAATCGTGACAATTTTGCTTGCTTGTGTTTTCTCTCCGAACATGTCACGAAATCGTGACAGTTTTTCTTGCTTGCACTTTCTCTCCGAACATGTCACAAAATCATGATAGTTTTGCTTGCTTGCGCTTTCTCTCCGAACATGTCATGAAATCGTGACAGTTTTGCTTGCTTGCGCTTTCTCTCTAAACATGTGGCGAAATCATGATAGTTTTGCTTTCTTCTCAACATGTCACGATATCGTGACAGTTTTTCTTTCTTGTCAACATGTCACGAAATCGTGACAGTTTTGCTTGCTTAACATGTCGTGATATCACGACAGTTTTTCTTTATTGCTCAACATGTCACGATATCGTGACAGTTTTCTTCCTTGTGATTTTTCTTTTGATTTTTAGTATATGGGCCACTTCTATCTTTTGAAAAACCACTATACATACTCTGAAGAACCTCTTAACTCCTGTCCACTGCATCAACCGATCTGTCTTACTGTGTTGACAACAATGACAATATTGTTCCTGCACCTTGCTCAACAGGCCTCTACCAGCACCCAGGGCATTTACCATTGCACCACAACAAGCAAATCATTTTGAATTTGCTTTTATCATTAGTTTTTGTCAGTAGTTTTTTTCTTGTCAACGATATTTTATTGTCAATGTCAGTTTCTTGTCGATGATATTTTATTGTCGACGACCTTTTATTGTCGACAACTTTTATTGTCAATGATATTTTCTTGTCGACAATATTTTATTGTCGATGTTTCTTTTGTTGTCATCTTGTGGTTGACGATTTTTTTCGTGGTTGTGTTGGTAAGTTTTTCGAAAGTATTGTTGTTAGTGTATTTTATTTTTATGTTATTGTTGCTATAATTTTGTATATTAATTTTTGTTATATATATATAGTGTTTAAAGTGGTATGTAGTGATTGTTATTAATGTTGTTTGTTATTTTTATTATGTTATGTTCCTGTTTTATGTTAATGTGATAATGGGTGTTAGTATGTTGACTTGTTAGTCTATGTTAGATGGGTTTAATGTTAAGTGTCTTATGTTATGCATGTTATATCATATACATGGGTGTTGGTTTTAGGTTGTTATATGTTTTATTATCATTTGTTGTAGTTAATGAAAGGTTGTTTTGAATGTGTAGGTTCCAAAGTGGATGGGCCAAGCGAAACATGGCTTGGGGGCACGCGATTGAAGGAAGAATACGCCAAACAAAGTGCTAGATGAGGTGGAAGTGGTTGCTACAAAGGAAGAGCACGACGAAGCTGCGATGAATGACGAAATTGTGGATAGCATGGCACATGGAGCGCGCCCTCCGGGTGAGTTGATAATGTCGACACCAACAACATAGAGATGGGGACCACATAGCATCGATGGTTATTTTGGACGGATAGTAGAATGACTACGGGATTGTCCGAGAAGCCACATCATGGCAAGCAGCAGTTAGGCCAGACTTGGGATGTAGGCCACACACACATCGATAATGCAATATAATCAACAATACCGTATGTGGAGTGGACGATATGATCATAGATTTGAATTCATACACGACGGTAGCTTGACGGCGTAGCCACCAGAAGATGAAGAGATGTCCTGCAGCAAATGACATTGTGGCAGGATGTGTTGACAATCTAGATAACAGTGGACCTACATGTGTAAGGGATGCCATGAAAAGTGGGTGATTCAGATTGATGTGGGTTTGAATTATCGAATGCATTGATTGGTATCGACAACCATTGATTGAGCAAGTCAGTGACGAATGTAAATTTAGACAGGAAACGTCGAGAATTTTAGCCGAAGTCACGGAGAGCAGTGTCAACATTGAGGACACCAACGATGACTGGGCTACCAACGACAATTTGTTTGCGATAAAACGGATGAGCCTCATCGACGTTGCCATGTATGCATCGTTGGATGGTACAGCAGTGGGTAGGTGAGCCCGTTAGTGATGCACTGAATACGCGGCCATCATGCACGATAGTGGGAGTTTCATTTGCTTTAATCAAAGCAAAGGTGGAATAAAACAAATCAAAGGGGTATGGAGGCCCCTAGTTGAAAATACGCGTATATGGGAGTTATAGCAATATTTAGAGCCAAAAGATAATGATTGAATGGCTATAAGATAGTGAAGGGTTTACATTAATATTGAAATAAAAAGCAAATGCTTTGCATTTTATTAAAATTTTAAAAATGTGTCGTTACTAAAGGGTGGACAGGGCAAAACGCTTTGTAGGAAAAGGAGCGTTATGTTTTATTGTGATGAAAAAGGGAATATCACCAAAACAAAAAAAAAAGGATGAAACGTTTCAGTTGAGAAAAGGGAAAGGAAACCAAACGTAAAGTGTAAGAGGTCGATGAAACAACAAAGAACCCGTCGAAGGAAAGAAAATGAAACGAAATAGATTTGAAGCGATTCGAGGAAAACCAAGCGGATCATTTTGAAGTGAAAGCTTTAAAAACCAAAAAAGTTAACATGCAAAGGGGGTTGGAAATTGTTGCAAGCAGAGTTGCAGATTTGAAGGCAAGAGTGCTATTCTGGACCTTTTTGGGTTGTTTTTCTTCCATGGACTGGTTTGGGAAAACCAAAAATTTATGTTATTGTAAAATGATAAATTTTTAATACAGAAAATTTCATAAAGTTTCATCTTATGGGCAAGAAAGGAGTCATTTTCTACATGCAAGATTAAATGTTTATTTTTTTTCCCTTTTCAGATTTTAGGTTTGTAAAAGGAGTTTATGCAAGTTTCTTGGTTGCTTCATGCGAATGTTTAAATCTGAAAACCTCATTTAAAACCCTAGAAGCCAACACTTAGCTTATCCGGATTGTGCTTGTTTTGCAAGTCCAATAGGTTAGGTTGCATGCATGAAAACCTCACATCTTCGGTTTTACTAGAATAGGATAGCATCAAACTGAATGCATCATGTGTTTCATTTTCTGCATTTTAATTTTTATTTTTTTGCATTTTATTTTTCCAAAAAATTTTAATTTTTTTTTTTAATTTTCATGCATTAAAATAAACATTAAAAAAAAAATTAAAAACCAAAAAAATTTCACCATTGTGTAGGTTATACTTCATACTTCCAATACGCACTTTAAAATTTCATTTTCGGAGTTGTTTAGTATTTTTTAAAATTCATCAAAGTTGTTTTATTATAGATTTCAAAAAATCCGAAAATAGAAAATTTCCATTTTTGGGCCGAATTTCATTTTTTCAGTTTTATGCTTCATTCATGAGCCTATGATGACATTACCTTCATGAAAATTCTAATTTCGGTGAAGGAGTTATGTTTTATGGAACTTCACAAATTTCCATATTTTGAGCCTAAAATTGCCCCCTCTTCATAAAAATTCTAATTTTACGAAAGAGGGGTAATTTGAGTATTACATTGAAGGTATTTTCTTCAAAGCACTTAATTTTTCATCTTGATGAAAATTTGATTTCATTTAAGAGGGATAAGTTAAAGTGACATTTAAAGCCCTTAATTTAAGGCCATAAATTATTGCCTCTTTGTGAAAACCTATTTCACCAAAGAGGGATAGTTTATCGATCACATTAAAAGCTATCTTCATCTTCATGATAAGAAGCCATATTTGGACTTAATAAAGAAGGTAAAATCTACCTTAAAACTCTCAATATAAAAGGAATTAAGGCACTACATCATGGTCATATGAGGGCCAACTCACATTTGCTTTATTTTGGTTCAATGAACAATCACTAAAGTTTCATGGTAAAATAAACCAACATTGCCCCTTGTTTACAGTTACTTGCAATCACTAAGGTGTTCCAAGCATTTAAATTGAATATCTTTATTTGAGGTTACTAATACGCATATGCAAATTCTATTCAAATGGAGACCTTGGAGAAGTTGTTTGTTTAACTTCTTTGCAAGAGGGGATTTGGAACCCAAATCCTAAGGGAGAGTGTACTTTCACAATTGGGTGAAAATACCACTCAACAAGAGGGTAGTAGGTGCATGAAATATCCCCCTCGCATAGGTGGGCGCACTTTATAAGGCTTCCTGGTGATGCACACATAAATGTATGAGGGCTTATAGATGCCACCTTCTCTAGTTTTGATTTCTAGAGGGATCATCTTGTACTCGTACGTTGTGGATTTTCTCGATTGAACCTGTAGCCCTGAAATCACTCAAACAACAACTCATGTTTAGATGTTCGAGATTGCCTCCCCAAATGAGGTTGTTAGCAATGAATAATCTCAATAAATGTAATGAAACTAGTATTATGCAAGAAAATAACTGAAATAAAGCCTATGTAACTAAAAATGAGAAATAAAGTAGAATAAAAGAAACTAACACCTAAACCCTAGACTAGGTTGCGGGCCACTATCTAGGATAGCGGCTGCTAAGGTGAAATATATCTCTTCTGATCCAAATATTATGGGCTTAGGTCCGCTAATAATATTAAAATTATTACCTTATCTATTCAAATTTGCCCTCCAATTAGACAAGGCTCCGCTACAGGAATCAATCTCCAAGGAAAGCTCCCCAAGTATCTACAAGCTCTAATCAATGATCTATCCTATTCAATGTTCTAATTTTGTATGCTCTCCCTATCTCTTTGATTGAAATAAGGTCCAAGAATCTCCAAAAGTGTCCTCCAAGTATCAAAAGATCAAGAAGTTTCTAAAAAGGTCTCCTAATTCTTTTAGGTTTATTACTTATAAATTGTTTTGAAGCCCTAGGTCAATGTTCAACCCTGGGACTGAATCCCTCATGTGTCCTAGGTGTTAGCATAAGAAGCTCTTTGTTTTTCTATGTTTAACTGAAGTCTAAATCTAGACTCTGAGTCTTCCATGTAGACTGGCTATGAGGAGGAATGCAAAGTTGTCCTTGCTCATCCTTTTTGCATGCAGACTGCCACTTCTACCCAATACTAGGCTAGATGGGCAAAAAAATTCATTTGAATATTAACCGTTGTCCTCTGCAGTGGCTAAGGTTTGGTTTCTTTGAGCTATAGTGACTAGATTCTAGCCGCTCTGGTCTACAGTGACTAGGCTTGGATGGGCTGAAAATGCCCCAAATGAGTGGTAAAAACCACTTTTGACACTTGGAGGATCCCAAGGTTTAGTCACATGACCTATGGGTGTACCCATGTAAGTAGTGTTCCTAACCATGGTATGTTTTATATGTCTATAGATGCCCCTTATTGCAATGCACTGAGTAATAGGCACAGTGCAAGGCAAAAACATAGATTGCTATGTTAGCAGGGTGCATGATGATCATTGATCTAATCAAAGCTGGATGGCCCAATCACGTAAGATGACACACATACTTGAATCATTGCTTCAACATTATTGAAGGCTTAATATAGCATAGGGCTTACACATGTCTACTTGCACTCATTCCTCAAACATAATTGGTTAGCTTATGTCACTACAACAGAACCGATCAAAGAAGAGCTACAAATTAAAGATGTCCTTTTTTCTTATGACCCCAGCAAATGGGAAAAGTTTTGTAAGATTTGAGTGCAATGATTCATAGGATGAATGCAATTTTGACATGATTGAGTGATATTTTGTTGATGTTGATTATGGTGATTTTATGTTTGATACTACCCCCTCACACAATGAATTGGTGAGGAAAGGGCAATAAATGAAGCGACGAGTTGCTTGACCAAATATGACTGGTTTTGGTTCATTTCTAGTGTTTGTTCTCTTTAATGGGTAAACCCCCATCCAAGTGTGATTCAAATTGTTTATGATAATCATTCATCCCTATCCAGAGGAGCAGTTCAGTCATGAATAGCCTTCTTAGGAAGTTAGGATTAGTGATTCTATTTGTTCTTGTATTGCATCACTTGGCTCAGTGTTTTTGGTGTCATAGGAGAATTAGGATGATTCCCTCGTACCCATGGAGCAGTCCAACCATCTTGGTCTTATTCGAGATTGAAGGAGGCACATCATAATTCCAACATGAATGTTTTACCCCAAGTAACCTCATGGTAACTTACTCATCTCATCGAGTTGCATTGAGTGCAAATCGTTGCAATCGCTAAGTTTATTAAGTAACTTGATAGGAGGTTTACTTGAGATTTGTTTTTATGCATTTTTTTTGTTATTTTGATCACTATGATGACCATGAGTCATGCAAATATGCTTATTTGATATTTTTTCTACTTCTCATGGAGGAAATCCCTCCTATTTTTTCTCAGGCTACTGGTCATTGTCAGGTCCAGCGATCGCCAACTTCCTTCTTGTGTATGCTCTCACCTTCAGCAGCCAAGAAGTTTGGGTCATTGACGACAGTAGAGGTGGAGCCATAACTTGGAAAAATAAAAATTACCCCTAGGGTTTGACCTTTCACTTTCACCAGCTATCATTTTGTGTTAGAGATCTATTTCTGAAAGTGACTTTTATGTCTTGGAGTGCTGTTGTGTTGGAGACCATGGCTACATAGGGAGAGACATCTACAAGCGGAGGAGTCGGAGCTTCTCAGGTATTCTCTCAAACCTTGACCTTGTCAATATCAATTTCCTTAGGTAAAATGAACCTCACTAATTAATGAGTAAATGAACCTCATTAAGCTTATTGGCAACTAATTGCACGCGTAGCTAGGTTTATATTAGGTTTTTATGTGGTGGGCTAGCCACCATTTGTTTATTTCCATTTTTTTGCTATTTTTGGCCTAGGGTAGATGCTTTCGCTGCATTGCTTGTCGGTCACTGTAGCTCAAAGCGGCTAGCTCGACCTCTGGTATGGCTGTTGTCACTCAGAGCAGCCAAGTTTGAACTTCAATGGTTAAATTTTTTACCATTGAGGCTTGGACACTCTCAGCTTTAGTGATCGATTTTTGGCCGCTATGGGCGATAGCGACCAAGAACCTTTGTAAAGATTTTGAATTTTCTTTTTTGAATTTTTTGAATTTTGTGACTTTCTTAGGTGGATCTGTTCCTTTTTTGCTTAGCCTTTTAGACTAGCCTATCATTATTTGCATCATTTTGATTTTTTATTATGATTCATGCCTTAGATGCATTGTAGTTATGCTTTGATTTCTCTTTTGCTCTTAGGTTCTCGATGCTCAGGCTCATGACCTGAAGCTTATGAGTGGCCTTGTTCCCCTATTGGATGACACATATTGGGCCTGGATCAAGGTTTTTGAGCTCCAACATGTCACTAGGTTGCCTCACATTATGTCATATTAGGCCTATCTTACATATTTGGTCCATCGGTGGGACCCTCGGACTAACACCTTCCACCTTCCTACTAGTGAGATGACTATTACATCAGAGGATGTGTATAGGATCTTCTAGATTCCCTTTTATGGAGTGGCCATTGTCTCTTCGGCCACTAATGATCATGATGATGTCTTTATTTGGGTGTTCAAAGGACACTCTATGAAGACCTTCAGGGACACCAAGTCTGGAGGAGTGTCCATATCTCAGTGGTATGAGGCGAGGGTCTTCTTGGTGAGGCATGTTATATTGCTGATGGTTATCAGTAACATCTTGATCCCATATTGCTCAAGTTTGAATTTCTTATGTAACCTCCTTGCGATGGTTCAGGACATGCTAGATAGCGATGCGTCCATCATCTATGCATGGGGGAGGTCCCTGTTGGCTCAGTGCTATGATGATTTGTACAATATCTACCAATGAGGTTGCATTGGCATTACTTGCAGCTTGATATTATAGGTTTGGAGATGGAAGAACGTAAAGGTAGATCACCCTAGGGGAATTCCTACCAAGATCATAGTCATAGAGGAGCGGATGAAGTGCTATGCCGCTAGATGGGCTCAAGGATGCGAGGGGTGCAAGAGTCATCCTCATGTAGGGGAGCTTTCTCATTATATCTCTACTTTCACTGGGCTTAAGGCCAATGATGTCATTTGGTGACCATATTATGAGTTTCCAATTTAGTATGATCATGTTAGTTTCATAGCTAGGATGCGATGTGAGCGGTGGCTCATCATCCGCAAGGTTAGCATCTAGGATCATTTATTCTACTCCTGAGTTCTTTGTTAGTATGGATTGCAGCAGGATGTACCCTTTGTTCCATTTGTATATAGGTGCTTCATATCAGAGAGAGATATTCCTCCACCATAGATCATAGAGTTGTCATATGAGGAGGATACCCTAGCAGTTGCCCTAGACATTGTTGGGGGAGTTACAGAGGTGTTTGCTCAGTGGTGGGGGGATCATATGTGGTATGGCGATGGCATAGTGGGTTGCGAGGATGATGGTGGGGATGATGGTACAGATTCGTAAGGGCACAGAGTCTAAGCTAAGACTAAGGTATGGGGCCAGCCAGTAGAGAAAGTGGTAGCAAAGGAGTAGGAGGCTCTTGAGGAGGATGAGGAGGAGTTGGAGCCCAAGGAGAGAGATTCTCCTCTGAGAGCATAGTTTCACGAGGTCGAGGCTGAGCTCCAGTCAACCAAGATCTTGGTGTAGTAGTGATATGCTACCATAGCACAGTGGGATGCCACCATAGAGTAGCTCATGTCATAGATCTAGGCTTTGCATGCTACTATTAGGGGTGGTGTAGCTAGGATGCAGTTTTTTGTTCCTCCTACACCACATGGTGCTACTAGGGAAGATCTTGGGGTAGATGCAAGGGGAGATTTTATACACCTACTACAATCACTATTGGATGAGTATGAGGAGCAGATCTAGAGGCATATATCCCATATTTCCTCTCTAGATGTAGCTTAGGAGGCATGGACTTATCCCTAAGGAGGCACCAAGTGCAAGTGGCTCATAGGTCAGTAAGTGATCCACCTCTGGATAGTCTTTCGCCCGTCCTAGTTAGAGGACTCGGACTCATATAGAGAAACCAATAGGGTCACATCACTCCATGCATGACACAGCCACGAGGGAAGGTGATGATGGGGGGCATAGATCCTATGTTTTATTGATGAATGATGATGCACTTGAACTCTATTTTTGAGGTTTGCTTGACCTATATGACTTGGTGGCCTGTGGGTGATTTTGTATATTCAATCACTTTGAGATACACATTCTGAGACATATTTTGAGATAGACATATTTATATGAGACTTTGCATTTATGTTTCATTATGCGTGCCATTTATTGCTTATGTTTTTGTTTTATTTATGTGATGTTATAATGGAATTATGATGTGGTGATAAATGTATGTGTTATATGATAGATGATATGGATTTGATATGGATGCTTATGTATGTGTATATGTAGATGCTTTCATGATTTGATTATTCTGATATGATGTGATGTATTTTGAGTTGATTTGATGATGTATTTATGATTATTTGGATGGATGAATGAAGTGATGTGATATTTTATGCAAATGAATAATTTATGAACTATGTGTTTATGGGCGAATGCAATGATGTGATCTTTGATGAAAATGAATGATTTGTGAACTATGTATTTATGGATGAAATATTTTTGTTAGATACATGTTTAATTTTGATTTAATTGTATGCATCTAACTAATGATATGTTATGGTGAATGCAGTATGTAATCTAATATGAATGAACTTGTATGTTTTAATCACTTAAAACATAATGGATGCATATGCTATGAGTTTGACAATTTAACAGGTGATACCATAGAAAGTATAACAACCATGAATATTTAATAATCATTCTACTCATAAGAATTAATTATTTAAATTCTCCATATGTGCAATGTAATGGTGTGGAATGTATGCATTTTCTAGATAAGATTCCGTAATTTAAGAGATGTAAAATAGTTAGTGGTTGTTTAGACATCATTTTTGACATATATTCAATATCTATTTTAATATTATTTTATTAATACCCCCTAATTTACAGAAGCTTATAAATAAATTTTATGATGTGATTGATGATATGCTTTGTTGCTATGTTAGAATATATTTGTGGGTTTTCTTGAGACTTCAATATTTCTAGTGACCCTATCAACAACTATATACTGACCATACAAGATTTTTTTAAAGGTAAGGCTTTCACTTTGTTCTTGGATACTCAATATCTCTCTGTATGCAAATGAATTTATTTTAGATAGAACTCAAGCATTTCCTTCGATGTCAAGTAGGATTATTTCATCCCATTGCTAAGATTAGGGATTTTCAAGTGTTTTATCTCATCCTTATGTTGGACTTAGGTGTACTATACCACTAGGCAGTTTTGAGTTACCTAAGCTAGCTCATCCACATTCAAACATTGGTCTATAAAAATTTCATAAGCTTTTGTAATAGATGTATCATCATGCGTAAGTATTTCTCCTTCCATTTTTGTGCAATGCTGAGAATTCCAGGGATTCAAGTTCTATTCCATTTTTTTCTTCATTTCTTTTGGGATACTTGCTCATACTTAGCAACGAAAGTCACTGTTTATTTTGACTAATTTTCTTCTTTTTGTTTTTATTTTTTTTCTTTTTGAGCAAGGGATTTATGTAAGGATGGAACTCATTTTTTTGTTTTGAGTATGACTGATTTGATTTTTGATCTTTTGAAATATGACTTTGAGATTAAATTTTAAATTTGTACTTTAAATTTGGGTTTTTGCTTGTTGTAATGAAAGCAAGGGATTTATGTAGTGATGATAATCACTCATTTATGGGTAGGGCGGAACTTTTTCTTTTGCCAATTCTCAACACATTTAAATTGGTTGCACAGGGGGATAAGCAAGAAAGATCCTTTTTACTTTTGGTAACCTAAACCACTTTGTTGTTTTCATATTTACCTTGTATCAACTAGGATTTTAGTGTTTCAATTAGTATTGGGATCCTGAATATCCAAGGTAAATTACAACTAGACCTTACCCTTTACTTATCAAGGTGGCTTTCTATAAAAGTTGATAAGACCACTAGACATGTTTGAAATAATAGGAAATCTTTATATATTTCTTATAGCAACATTATTTGGCTGTGTTGAGAAACACAATTACACACATGGATGCATGGATGATGATAACTTGTATATTTTGATTGAGATACAAACTGTGGTATCGTTTGTAAAAAAATGTGATCATAACATATGCAAATGCAATGGATATGTATGTATATGCAACTGTGGATATGGATGTAAGATGCAAATGTTTTTCTATTTTTGCTTTTTGCATTGTTTTTGTACTTTGATTATTTTGAATGTTTTTGTGGTTTTATTTGACCAAAGGGCTTTAAGATGCCTTTGGAGATTTTTGTGTTTGATTTTGACCAAGCGGGTTGGGTACCCTTGGAGCATTTTTATGATTTTTATTTGACCAAAGGGCTTTAAGATGTCTTTGGAGCTTTTTGTTTGATTTTTGACCAAGTGGTTTGGATACCCTTGGAGCATTTTTGTGATTTGATTTGACCAACGGGCTTTAATATGCCTTTGGAGATTTTTTGTGATTTTGATTTGACCAAAGGGATTTAAGATGCCTTTGGAGCTTTTTGTTTGATTTTTGAGCAAGCGGTTTGGATACCCTTGGAGCATTTTTGTGATTTTGATTTGACCAAAGGTCTTTAAGATACCTTTGGAGCTTTTTGTTTGATTTTTGACCAAGGGGTTTGGATACCCTTGGAGCATTTTTGTTATTTTTATTTGACCCAAGGGTTTTACGATGCCTTTGGAGCTTTCTGTTTGATTTTTGACCAAGTGGTTTGGATACCCTTGGAGCATTTTTATGATTTTGATTTGACCAAAGGGCTTTAAGATGCCTTTGGAGCTTTTTGTTTGATTTTTGACCAAGCAGTTTGGATACCCTTGGAGCATTTTTGTGATTTTATTTGACCATAGGGCTTTAATATGCTTTTGTATCTTTTTGTTTGATTTTTGACCAAGCGATTTGGATACCCTTGGAGCATTCTTGTGATTTGATTTGACCAAAAGATTTTAAGATACCTTTGGAGCTTTTTGTTTGATTTTTGACCAAGCGGTTTGGATATCCTTGGAGCATTTTTTATTTTGATTTTTATGAAATATTTGAATGTTTTTTACTTTATGACATATTTGAATGTTAATATGAATTTATGACATATTTGAATGTTTTTTGAATTTATGATTTATTTGAATGTTTTTGACTTTATGATTTATTTGAATGTTTTTGACTTTATGATTTATTTGAATGTTTTTGACTTTATGTATGAAATGCCTTTAGATGAATGATGTTGAGAGGTTCAGGCTCTTCAAAACTATCCAAAGATGTTACGAGGTATGATCCAGGAACAACCTTCTCTGAAACCATATAGGGTCATATCCAATTTCCAATAAATTTGTATTGCAAATCCAATGACAGATTTGAGTTCTACTAATTTTAATTAGCATGAGATCCCAAAATTTGAATCCTCTCAAATGAAATTTACTATTGTATGCTCGTGCAAGGTGATTTTGATAAACATAGAGATGCTCCAAGGCATTGGCCTATCATTCATAAAGAAGCATTAACTGATCCAAGCGATCTTGTCATGCGGTGTCACCATCTATGAAATATTTAATGTTATGCATAAGGTTGGGATTTCGAGGCACTGAGGCATGATGTCCTCAGTGCCATATACAAGTGAAAATGGTGTTGCCCCAGTGGGCATCTGTACACTAGTCCTATATACCCATAATGCCAAATGTAACTATATAAGCCAGTCCCTATGATTCTCTCATTATTTTCCTCAATATGGAGATGATTGTTTTGTTTGAGGCTTCTGCTTGCCCATTTACTTGCAAAAAATAGGGTGTTGAAAAACTATGCTGGATGCGGTATTTGTCCATTAAAGCATGCACATTTTTGTTCTTGAAAGATGGTCCATTATCTGATATAATCTTTGAGGTATCATTCCAAGACTTTTGCTCTATAGCCTTTTGCTTAAATTTTCATTTCTCAGTATGCGACAGGCCTTGCGATATTATTCCAAGCTTTAGGAAATCCTACAATTGGGAAAGCCAATCTTGATAAGCCACTACTTCTATGGATAAAATGGTGTGCTCTGCTTGTGATATTGCATTTGTGAACACTGATTGGGAAACAATCCTGTGATGAATGGTTGTTCCACATTCTATGGGACCTTACAAGATCAAAGACTCCCAAGGTTGTTTGCAAGAAAACTCTAACTTTGAAGGACCAATCCTGATTTAGCTTAGTTTGGATCATTTTGACTTACTCTAGGTTGTCAATAACCTCACGTTGTATCATAAAGAATGCGAGCACTTTGACATGAACGGTTGTGAAATCAGTGAATGAATTTTGAGGGATTAAGGATCCCAAAGATGCCATGGTGTCTATAAATCTATTTGATGTACTAGGGATTGCCTCGATGTCATAGCATTCTATTCAGGCTAGGTAAGTGTCAACAAGCTCCTTGTAAGCTTTCAAGAGTGGACACCTGCATTGGAACAATCCTTTGACTTGATTCACTATGAGCAAGGAGTCACAAAAGATATTCAATATTTTAATGCCCATTGCAACGATTGTTTGGAGTCCCAAGATTAAGGCTTCATACTCTATATTATTTTTTGTGCAAGGGAAGTCTAGCTTGAATGATAAGGGCAATGGAGCACCCTACGGTGTGATAAATACTAACCCTACTTTGCTCCCTTGCTTGTACTTTGAACCATCAAAGAATAATGCCATTTTTCTTTGTTTCTCAGGTTCTTCAAGTTTTGGTGGATATGATAATGTGAAGACTGCATCATCAAGAAATTCTATAGTGAGAGGATTTTTATCTTGAAGAGGTCCCTCTGCTAACTGATCTACTATGAATTGTTCCTTAATGGAATTTTGACTTATGAATTCTAGGTCAAACTCTATCAATAGCATGATCCAATTTGCAGTACGTGTATTGTGATACGTATTGTTCATCATATACTGCAAAATATTTTGTTTTGATATAACATAAGTCGTATGGCTCAACATGTAGTGTTGTAACTTTTTGGTTTCAAAGACCACTGCTAAGCACAATTTTTCTACATATGCATATCCTAGCTCATAGCTTACCAAGGTGTGACTAATGTAATATATGGCTTGCTCTTTGTCTTGCACGTTCTTTTGGGCTAACATTGTGCCCAAAGAAAAATTAGTAGCCAATATGTATAGCAAAAATGATACATTTGGCCTTGGTGGAGCTAGCACTGAGAGCGTTGCCAAGTATGTTTTGATCTCTGCAAAGGCTTGTTGGCACTCTTCATACCAATGAAATGGGACATCCTTGCATAGCAACCAATTCATGGGTTGAAAATTGTTTCATAATTGTGTGATGAACTATTTGATGGATGCTACCTTGCCTTGTAGGCTTCTTAATTCCCTAATGTTGGTAGGGGCATCCATCTCAATTATAGCTTCTACTTTTTCCAGATCGACTTCAATGCCTCTCATGGAAATAATGAACTCTAAGAACTTACCAAAAGTCACACCAAACACAAACTTCTTAGGATTCAATATAATTTTGTGCTCTATGAGGTGATCAAAGACTTTTGTAAGGATCTTAGCATTATCTTGTTGTATGAACGATTTGTCCAGCAAGTCATCCATGTAGTATTCCAAGATTGTGCATGTAATCATGAAATACGTATGTCATGGCCCACTGGTATGTGGCACTAGCATTATTTATGCCCAATGACATCACTTTGTAACATAAAGTTCCTCATGGAGTGATGAAAGCAATATTGTGTTGGTCTTCATGTTTTATTCAAATTTGATTGTATCTAGAAAACCATCCATTAGGGATAGCATCTCATGACCTGCAGTGGCATCAATAAGAGCATCTATGTTTGGCAATGGGAATGAATCCTTCGGAGTTGCCCTATTTAAGTCCCTAAAATATGTGCAAATACAGACTCTTCCATCTAATTTTCCTATGGGTACCATGTTCAAGACCCATTTAGGATAGTCAATGGGGACTATGAAGATCGCATCCAATAGTTTTTGCAACTCATTCTTCACCATCAAAGTGATGGTTGGATGCATCTTCCTCAATTTTTTCTTGACTGGATCCTTTAGGGGATCCAAAGAAAGGTTGTGAATAACTAACTTTGGATCAATACCTGGCATGTCTTTGTAAGTCCAAGCAAATAAATTTGGCCTCTCTTTAAGGAGAGGAATTATGATGGCTTGTTCCTCTGGAGACAGAATTTCTTTGAACTTGAATTTATTTGGTTGTGTAGGATCATCACTGATGTCCACCTCGAAAGTCACTTCTATAGCCATATGTGATCCATCCTCCAATTGGTGAGGTGTGGGTATCAAGTGAATGTCATCGATAGGATTTATAGGTTTTTTGTGGCTGATCCACAACACACCCCAAAATTGGGGACCCACCTTTTTTGCATGCTTTCAAAGAAAATCTCAGTGACCCAGATGCTAAAAATCAAGAAAAAGGGGCAAAATTGCACAAGGATGAAAAGTGTCACGAAATCGCGACATGTCGCAAAATCACGACCAAAAATGAAAAGGTGTCACGAAATCGCGACAGGTTGCTCCGTCGCTGCCAGAAAATGAAAAGTGTCACGAAATCGCGACATGTCACAAAATCGCGGTCAAACTGGTCAAACGGGGCAGGAGGCAGAAAGGTGTCACGAAATCGTGACATGTCACAAAATCGTGGTCAACGCAGTCAACGGCAGGTGGGAGAAAAGCGTAGCGAAATCGTGACGTGTTTGATTTTCACGGCCCAGAGAGGAGAGAGAAAGACGAAGCAGAAAAGTGTCGCGATATCGCGACATGTCACAAAATCGTGGGTCAAACCAGTCAAACAGGGCAAAGCAGAAAAGCGTCACGAAATCGCGACAAGAAACGGCAAAGGAGCATGAAGAGGAAATATGTCACGAAATCGTGACATGTCACGTTTTCGCGGCTCCAAACGACGAAGTTGTATGGAACGAAAAGGGCGTAGCGAAATCGTGACATGTCACAAAATCATGGTCAACGCGATCAACGGCAGCTAAGCAGCCTGAGGTGGAAAAACATCACGATTTCACGACAGGAAAGCGACGAAGGTGCATGAAACGAAAAAAAGTCATGAAATAATGATAGAATCGGGCAAAAAGGCATGAAATGAAAAATGTCATGAAATCATGACAGAAACGAGCCGAGTTGTATGAAAAGCAAAATATGTCACGAAATCGTGACATGTCACGTTTTCACGGCCAGAAGCAGCAAGGGAGCCCGAGATAGAAAAATGTCATGATTTCATGACAGCATGCAGCAAAGCAGCCCGAAATAGAAAAGCGTCATGATTTCATGACGAAAAGCGGGCCGATGGTACGGAACAAAAAAGTGTCACGATTTCATGATAGAAAATAGCGAAGCAGCACGAAAGAGAAAATTGTCACGATTTCACGACAGAAAGCCGCCCAGGTGTACGAAACAAAAAAGCATCACGATTTCGTGACATGTCACGTTTTCGCTGGGCGTGAAGGCAAGAAAGGCTATCGGTAGGGAAACGTCGCGATATCGCGACATGTCACGATTTCGCGACATGTCGCGTTTTTGCGGCCAGGAAGGCGGACAAGGCTGCATGCTATTTTTTGGTCACGATTTTCATGGAACCGTTACAGAACGTGCAGAAAAGTGCGGGACACATGGCGTACAGGCTACAGAAGCGTTACAGAGAAGATCTAACGTCTTAATGTCGAGCATAAAGCTAAAATACGAGCAGCCATTGGAAGATGAAACGAACCGTCGTGGAAGGAGAATCAATTCAACAGCAAGTTTAAAAGCAGAGGCACAGATTGGTGCAGGGGTCGGAAACCGCTGGAGCAGAGTTGCAGTGCTAGAGGCCAGAGGGCCATTCTGGGCCTGCTTGGGGCTGTTTTCCTTCCTTTTGCTGGTTTTGAGAAAACCAGAAGATCTGCCTTTGTAACATGATTTATTTTTAATGCAGAGTGTTCAGAAATTTGCATCTTGTGGGCAAGAAAGAAGGAGATCTTCTGTGCATGCTAATGGATTTAATGTTTATTCTTTTGTTTTCAGATTTTAGATTTATAGATAATGTTAAATGCCACTTTTGTGGGTTGCATTAGGCGAATATTTGAAATCTGAATTTTATTTCAAACCCTAGGAGACTAGCACTTAACTTACCTGGATTGTGCATGTTTGCAGGTTCAATAAGTTAGGTTGCATGCATGGAAACCTCATTATCTTCGGTTTTGCCAGGACGGGATAGCATCAGACTGGATGCAATTTTTAATTTCTTTTCTTCACATTTTATTTTCTTTTGCTGTATTTTATTTTTCAGAAATTCCAATTTTATTTTCAAGCATTAAAATAAAATTTAAAAATTAAAAAACTTCAAAACCCAAAAATAATTCCATTCATGTTATGGCATTTCATTAAATTTTATTTTGAAGTTACAGCATGGTCATTTAAGGATCAAATCACATTTACTTTATTAGGGTTCAAGGAACAATCATTAATTTTCACAGTAAAATAAACCACAGTGCCCCTTGTTTTCAGTTACTTGCAACCACTAAGGTGTTCCAAGCATTTTAATTAAATATCTTTTATACACATATGCAAAATGCTCACATAACAGGAACCTTGGAGAAGTTACATGTTTAATTTCTTTGCAAGCAGAGGATTTAGAACCCAAATCCTATCGGAGAGTGTGTTTTCACAACTGGGTGAAAATACCACTCAACAGATTGGCGCTAGAAGGAGGGCCTGAAATGTTTATTTTATCGTGATTTTTAGATGCTACGGGTTTTTAATTACTTAAGAGCTTTACATTGCTAAATATTTTAAGTACATTTTATTAGCATCTTCGGCCTCTAACACCACTCAACGGATTGGTGCTGGGACGGCCGAACGGGTTTATTTTAGTGTTATTGAAATTTAAATTTTTTATGCTTTAATTCTCTAACACTCAGCAGGCTGTAAAAGGACGGCCTGAATTGGTTTATTTTATTCTATTTTAAGCAATTCAGGTATGCTGTAATATTTTTCTGATTGTTCATACAGAATTAGGGTGATTTGATTTAATTTTTTAGAATTTTGGTCTCATGCAATTACTTTTCATTTGATTTTAATGAGTACATCTCTTAGTTGATGCTAACTTGATTTTTTATTTTTTATTGCAGGTTGAATATTCAACAGATTTGGTTCTAAAGTTACATTTTGAGTTTCACTAATGGCAACACTTGAGGAGCAAATGATATCCCTAAGAGCTGAAATAACATCTCTAAGAGAGAGAATGGTATTAATAATAGAGGATCATTATAAGGGTTTGTCTATACCTGTGGTACCATATCATGTTCCTAAAATGTTATTGGATTTTTTACGGTGTTTTAATCAAGAGGTGCCACTAGGATACTTGCAAAAACTGCATGTTTACAAGGATGCATTATGTAAATTCCAGATTTTTTATGAGGAGGTAGCTTGTAAGTTATTTGCATACATTTTGGATGATAGACCATTCTTTTGGTATAGCCAACTACCCATGGAGGTTAGGACTTCTTGGATACAATTAGAAGCAGCCTATCTTCATCATTTTGGTAATCAAGCTGACTTAGAAATATTGAAAAATCAATTTACCTCCATATGTAAAGAGTCTAATGAATCCTTGAGTCAATTCAATGGAAGATTTCGTGAGTTGCACTCCCAAATGTGGGAAAATTTTAACACATTAGAAGAGGAAGCCATGGAAGTATACCTAGGAGCCATACACCCCACACTTGCTTCACTCATTGAGGAAAAACTGAGTGGTTTGTCCCTAGAGAGAATCCATGAGGTCTTAGAAGAGATAGAACGACAAGGTCTTGAAGAAGAAAAGGCACAACATGTTCATATGATAGATTGTTCTTTTGATGCCAACCTACACCAACCATCAAACATAGCACCCTCCACTCCAATGATATCTAAGGTAAATGATCAAGGGGATGAATTTGAATATCCAAATCTTACAACCACCTTAGATGTAGTCCAAGGAGAGATGCAAAATGCTAAGCCAACATCCACTAGTGAGGATTATGCAGAAATGATCTCATTCATAGAGATACACGATTATCTAGATGAAGGGGTTCTAAATTCAACAATGTTTGATATATGTGATAAGACGGAACCCACCATAGAATTAAATGAAGTGGTTGAAAGTGAAATTGGAAGAAAACCAATAAATGAATTTGAAGATATGATAGAGTTTCACCACTTGTTCTTGGAAGATACTATTGATGAGATGTGTAAAATTAAGGATCAAGAAATTCTTCACCCTCCAAATTATGATAATGAATCATGGGTTACTAATTTGGACAATGATAGCCTTATAAATTTGAATTCAAGAAATAACCCACTTTTGGAAATAATTGAACCATCTAAGGAAGGTGAAGATGAATTTGATGAGAAACACATTGATGATTTGGAAGATGTTGAAGAAATAGTTGAACGTCACCACTTGATTTTGGAAGATGATTATTATGATGCTTGGAAGAAGTGGGAAGATTTCACTCATTCCAAAACTACTAATGAAACTTGTGTGCCCATTGATATACAGGACAACATAATCGCCTACTCAAAGGAAGACCTTACAACTCCTGTACAATTTGAGGATGTTTTGGAAGAGGGTTTCAAATCTCATCAAATTTTGGAAGATTATAATGATCCTATTGCCAAGAACAAAGAAAGAAGAGAATCTATGAATGAATCAAAAGATCATGTCACAAATGCCATGGAGTTTCATCCCACAAGTTTGGAAGATAATTTTTATAATGGTTGGGGAAGATATGATAATGCATTCTTTTCTCACATCCCTATAAATGAAACTCATATTTCACTTGATATGCAGGATGTTGAACCTTCTACATCATACGAAGATCTCATATTCACAGGATTTGAAAAGGTGACAAAATTTGATCATGTTGAATATAAATTCATTGAAAGTGTGGATGCAAGTTTGCATGATGATTTGGAGGATTCAAATGAAGAGATACCATGGATAGTGAACAAAGAATTGGAACCAAATGACAAAGAGATTGATCAATTGGAAGCAACTCAAATGAAGGATCATCAAGATGAGTCATGGGACATACACTTTGACCAAGAGTGTTTGAGGATTGAAATGGATGACCATATTTTGAATTTAAATAATTTGAATGATGAAATGTCATTAAAGGTAAATGAAAAACAAGGTATAATTTTTAATCACACCTTTAATAACATGGTTTTAATGAATGGAAAAGAAGTTGATGCACTTGAATTGTTAAACCAAATTCATCAACAATTAATAATTGAATCTAGGATAAAAACTTTTAATGATCCTAATTTAGTAAATATCCTAGATGCTTGTAAATTGTTACACAAATTTGATTGGCCTATAAATTTGGAAAATGATTTGGCTTTGAAATTTGTAGAAATAGGCTCCTACTTACAAAATTGCATATTTGAAAAGGATAGCCTAATTCTAAATCAAGGAGGGAATTATGAAGTTTACAATTTAAAGAATAGACATGATAAAATTGAAAATCATTTATTGTCTAATCATTTTAGTAATTTGATGCTCACCTATGGGAGTCTTATTGGAACTAAATCAAATTGGTATGGTGAGCATGGAAAGTGGAAGTTTGTTGCATTGTTTGGTCTAGTGTTGTTTTTGTGGGATTCCCGCAACATTTGGCATGCATATCATGTTATATTTTTGTTGAAATGTTCTAACCATGTGTGGGATCCAGGAAAGTGATAAGCCAAGCTTTGCATCATCTTGTATTATAGTGTACATTTGTATATAGAGTTTGGTTTTTGTTTTTTTTGGTTTGTGTTTTCAAATTTTCATTTTTGGGATTGCAGTTTGGTTTTGGATTAAATAAGTTTTAATTTAAAGTTGTGTGTTTATTTGACATGTTTTGTTTGTCTATATAAAAAAAAAAAATGATGAAGAAATTGCCTTGAGATGCTAACTTATGTTCTAGATCGGAGAGATATGGAACATTGGAATTGTGTTGTAGAAGCTCCACAAGTAACACAAACAATTTAATAATATCGTTTGAAACTTGTGATGCATGAAGTAGTCAGTTATATGGCAACATTTCATCTGCATTTCAAAGGACAATGCATTCATATTACATCTCACTTTGCACATGCATGCCATCTTAGTTGCATATGCATTTCAAATACAAATCATTAAAGTGTGTCAAATCCTCTTAAGGTTATGCTATCACATAAATAAGAAGAAAATCCTAAGGTTGGAAACTGAGTCTTGAGATATCTAGAACCAAGCACGTCTTATACATTAAAAAGGATCTTGAGCAAAATGATCAAAACCTAACTTGGAAGGAAAGGTTGGGCGAAAGAAGTATTTCAGGTCTATCCTATTATGCAACATGATCCTTAAAACAGTGGTTTTGACCACTTCCATAGAGCTTAAAGCCTAAAATCAGAGTAGTAAGGATAGGGTTAAATCCTCATCGAACTTAGGTTGAGGATCCAATTCCCCAAAGCTTTGATTTGACCTACATGGAGTAGTAAGGATAGGGCATAAATTCTCATCTCGCTTAGGTTGAGAATCTAATTCCCCAAAGCTCCTATGTCTCATTTCATAATAAATCTTGGATTGGAAGGATCGTACTACTTGTCCTCAGCAAAGGATGGGTAGTCATCCCCAAGGTCTAAGCAATAAAATTAATATTTTCCATTTACATCTAAAGTTTGGATTGGAAGGATCGTACTACATGTCCCTAGCAAGGATGGGTAGTCATCCCTAAGGTCCAAGAAGTAAAAAATAAATTTTTCCCATCTCATATTTATATTGGATTGGAAGGATCGTACTACTTGTCCTCTCGCAAAGGATGGGTAGTCATCCCCAAGGTCCAAAGAAATGAAGATAAGTTTTGGATTGTGGGGTTAGATATGCCCATGCATGGCAACATGTCTTGTCTAAAAAACAAGACCACTGATTGTCCAAAGGGTTAGACTAGCATGACCATTTCTTCCATAATTGGTTAAATTATTTTGCTCAAAGTGAGGTAATGAATTCTAAATCAGAATAGTAAGGATAGGGTTAAACTCCCATCTCGATTAGGTTGGGAGTCTGATTCCCCAAAGTTCTGATTTCACATCCACTTGCACATGGGTTCAAGATAGTAGGGACTCATAACCAACTTTGGGATATAATAAGGCAATTCATTATACATATAGTTGATCCTAAGAGGGTTTGATAATCTTGAATGTTTGTGTATGATACTAGAAGAAAGACTATGCATCTTATAAAAGCAAAATCTTTAAGCATAGTTATCAGGCCACACAAATCATTCACAATCTCACATATGCATCCATGTAAAACTGACAACGGAATGTTGAGCAATTTCAAACGATAGGGAATGAAATTCATTGCACACACCGAGCTAATACTTGATGATTCTGATGATTCATATACTTCTGATCTTTGGGCATTTGTTTATATTTGTTTATGTGCTAACACATGTTTTCATGTTTGTATACTTCCAGGTAGGGTTCTCACTAAAATGCTCAAGAGCATTTGACAGCAGAGTCGCCATTTGTTGTGGCTGATCCACAACACACCCCAAACTTGGGGACCCACCTTTTTTGCATGCTTTCAAAGAAAATCTCAGTGACCCAGATGCTAAAAATCAAGAAAAAGGGGCAAAATTGCACAAGGATGAAAAGTGTCACGAAATCGCGACATGTCGCAAAATCACGACAGGTTGCTCCGTCATTGCCAGAAAATGAAAAAGTGTCACGAAATCGTGACATGTCACAAAATCACGGTCAAATGAGGAGAGAAAGGTGTCGTGAAATCGTGACATGTCGCAAAATCATGGTCAACAGTCAACGGAAGGTGGGAGAAAAGCGTAGCGAAATCGTGACGTGTTTGATTTTCGTGGCCCAGAGAGGAGAGAGAAAGATGAAGCAAAAAAGTGTCACGATATCGCGACATGTCACAAAATCATGGGTCAAACCAGTCAAACAGGGCAAAGCAGAAAAGCGTCGCGAAATCGCGACAAGAAACGGCAAAGGAGCATGAAGAGGAAATATGTCGTGAAATCGTGACATGTCACGTTTTCGCGGCTCCAAACGGCGAAGTTGTACGGAACAAAAAGGGCGTAGCGAAATCGTGACATGTCACAAAATCATGGTCAACGTAGTCAATGGACTAAGAGGAGGTGGAAAAACGTCGCGATTTCGCGACAGAAAGCAGCGAAGGTGCATGAAACGAAAAAGCGAAATCATGAAAGGGAAAAGGCATGAAACGAAAACGTGAAATGGAGAAAGAGCCGAGTTGTACGGAAAGCAAAATATGTCATGAAATCGTGACATGTCGCATTTTCGCGGCCAGAAGCAACAAGGGAGCCCGAGATAGAAAAACGTCATGATTTCGCGATAGCATGCAGCAAAGTAGCTTGAAATAGAAAAGCGTCATGATTTCACGATGAAAAGTGGGCCGATGGTACGAAATAGAAAAGTGTCACGATTTCGTGACAGAAAATAGCGAAGCAGCACGAAAGAGAAAATTGTCACGATTTCACGACAGAAAGCCGCCCAGGTGTACGGAATGAAAAAGCATCACGATTTCACGACATGTCACGTTTTCGCTGGGCATGAAGGCAAGAAAGGTTGTCGACAGGGAAACGTCGTGATATCGCGACATGTCGCGATTTTGCGACATGTCGCGTTTTTGCGGCCAGGAAGGCGGACAAGGCTGCATGCTATTTTTTGGTCACGATTTTCATGGAACCGTTACAGAACGTGCAAAAAAGTGCGGGACACGTGGCGTACAGGCTGCAGAAGCGTTACAGAGAAGATCAAACGTCTTAATGTCGAGCATAAAGCTAAAATACGAGCAGCCACTGGAAGATGAAATGAACCGTCGTGGAAGGAGAATCAATTCAACAGCAAGTTTAAAAGCAGAGGCGTAGATTGGTGCAGGGGTCAGAAACCGCTGGAGCAGAGTTGCAGTGCTAGAGGCCAGAGGGCCATTCTGGGCCTGCTTGGGGCTGTTTTCTTCCTTTTGCTGGTTTTGAGAAAACCAGAAGATCTGCCTTTGTAACATGATTTATTTTTAATGCAGAGTGTTCAAAAATTTGCATTTTGTGGGCAAGAAAGAAGGAGATCTTCTATGCATGCTAATGGATTTAATGTTTATTCTTTTGTTTTCAGATTTTAGATTTATAGATAATGTTAAATGCCACTTTTGTGGGTTGCATTAGGCGAATATTTGAAATCTGAATTTTTATTTCAAACCCTAGGAGACTAGCACTTAACTTACCGGGATTGTGCATGTTTGCAGGTTCAGTAAGTTAGGTTGCATGCATGGAAACCTCACAGCTTCGGTTTTGCCAGGACGGGATAGCATCAGACTGGATGCAATTTTTAATTTCTTTTCTTCACATTTTATTTTCTTTTGCTGTATTTTATTTTTCAGAAATTCCAATTTTATTTTCAAGCATTAAAATAAAATTTAAAAATTAAAAAAACTTCAAAACCCAAAAATAATTCCATTCATGTTATGGCATTTCATTAAATTTTATTTTGAAGTTGCAGCATGGTCATTTAAGGATCAAATCACATTTACTTTATTAGGGTTCAAGGAACAATCATTAATTTTCACGGTAAAATAAACCACAGTGCCCCTTGTTTTCAGTTACTTGCAACCACTAAGGTGTTCCAAGCATTTTAATTAAATATCTTTTATACACATATGCAAAATGCTCACATAACAGGAACCTTGGAGAAGTTACATGTTTAATTTCTTTGCAAGCAGAGGATTTAGAACCCAAATCCTATCGGAGAGTGTGTTTTCACAATCGGGTGAAAATACCACTCAACAAGGTCCTACTGACTTAGGATCCATACCAGCATGGAAAACATCATATGCACAGTCTAATGCAAAATGGAATGGTTGTAACATCTCTTTATTAGAGAGGATATCTTCAAGATCTATGGGTGAATCGGTGTGATCCCAATAAATAGCCAGTGTGTCAAGACATAAAGGTTTATTGGGATCTACTGGGTTATGAAGTGGAGTGGTCAAATCCATGGACATCGTGTTGATGGATGGAATGAAATTTCCATAACCACATGGTTGAAATATTGTCTCAGAGGTTTCCTTCCTATACTCATGATGAGGCTCTAGAGGAAAATAAATCTCTATATCTAGCCCATGAGCTTGTCAGATAATAGGATAATTGGGCCTAAAAGTTCCCTAAACGTAAGCAAATGGGGATTGACCATACGATGAATGACATTCAAGTCAACGGTGTCCCAAAAAACCATAAGCCAGGGTCTATGGCATGAAGTACCACTTCTATTTTTACCAACATGTCTACTTGTCGCAAGTGGTGAGGTCTGAGATAAGCCATCTTAGTCTTGCCATCAAAATCGTCATCACTTATCCAAAAACCATTAGCATTGGTATGCGGCCCCAAGGTAAGGGGTACATATCTTGGTCCTAAGTAGGCCATCTCTATCTCATACTCATATTCTTAATCACTCATGAATATGCTATTTGCATTAGTATGTTGCCCCAAGTCATGGGGCCATTGCCTTGTTCCTAGGTATGCTCTTTCTATTGAGTCTTCTGACTCATATCTAATTTCATCCAATATGTAGCCATTCTCATGGTGTCCAAACCAGGTAAAGCTTTGTAAATAGTGAGGCCCATGGTAAGCCAAGCCCACTTGTGCTTCACCATAACTTGCTACATATCCATTTTCTTCTTGCTCATCATCCCATGAGTTGTAACCTGTTGGGATATCATCAATTGTGGATCTTGGATGATAAGTCTCAAGCGGTGGTATGCTTGCCATAGCCACTTGTCTGTTGCTTAGATATCTTGAACTTGGTGAGTGATAAGGAATAAAATTGATGTATTCTCCTAACCCCAAGCTTAATCTATCTAATTTTGCTACTAGAGAGTCATATCGGCCTCTAATGTGATAGCCTAACCCAAACATGTCATATGGGAGTTGGTATTGTGACTCGAATGTCCATCTACACCCTTGCTCATATATACCAAGACTATAACCATGCCAATGGCAACGCTCAAAATAGGTTAGATAAAATTCAATATTAGAGAGGTAGCAAACATTGATAGTGAATAGCTCATCATTGTCCTCTTCTATATCCATAGATT
Organism: Wollemia nobilis; assembly: GCA_028583015.1. Classification (NCBI taxonomy): domain Eukaryota; kingdom Viridiplantae; phylum Streptophyta; class Pinopsida; order Araucariales; family Araucariaceae; genus Wollemia; species Wollemia nobilis. Next base: position 8,454,982 of record JAQPPZ010002969.1, on the reverse strand, counting down.
AATGGGTGCAATCTAGGCTAGCGTAGATAAAATTTGTTTGGTTGGGAGGGATTTCGAGCAGAACCACTGTTCCCACTGGTGGTCTTAGATATTTTGATCACCCCATGTCCCACACAGACTCTATTATGGGTGTAAATGTGATGTTTTGCACAATATACTCTCTATTCCTGTGCTTGCCAAGTGTATTGTTGCATCTGATGTAGATGATCCTACAGACGACCATGGTGAAGTAGGTTCTAGTATCTCGTCATCTTGGTCTTGGAGATCTTCTTCCTCCATGGGAGTTAGAATTTTCTTAATTTCTATTTTTAGCACTTCCTTGAGCTCTCTTTTCTCCACCATGGATGCCTTTAGCTTTTGATTTTTTATTGGTTTAGACATTGATAGTTTAGAAGTATTAGTTACTTTGTTCACAAGATGAGGTGTTGATGCAGATGGGGCCTTTTGTGGCCCATTGTATTTGTTATATAGTTGGGTAGTCAGATATTAAGGTCCTACAAACAAGTGGACTGAAGGAATCACAAATTCTTTGGGACAACCCACCTAATAAACATACTTGAATGGATCTTCATCATCCAAGACCATGTAGACTTTGTTATCATGCACATACTTGACACATTGGTGTAATATCGAAGGAATGCATATCATGTCCCTTATCCAAGGTCTCCCTAGGAGGATGTTATATTGCATGGCCCCTTCCAAAACATGACACATCACGGAGATGGTTTTATGCCCTACCTTGATAGGTGAAGAACACAAGCTTATACTGAGAGGGGGGGTGAACAGTATAAGACCCTTTTTAACTTGATTTATCACTACAACTTTCAAATTATTAACAAGCAGAATAAGATAGCAGTAATGACAGTAGTAAAACAGTGCACAAGAAGCAATCCGCAATGAGACACAACAAATTAATCCACGGATAAAAACTTTTCTTCTAAAAGTTATATCAAAACCTCTAGGAAACCTCCCCGATTACAATGTTTATGAGCCTCAGCTCAAAGGAGACACCTTCCCCTAATTCAACTTTGCTAGTGATCCTCTAGAGGACCTCTATCTCCTCTACCCTTAGCAAGTGGAACTCTTCCCACAGAAGACACCTGTCTTCCCTGCTCTGGCTGGAGATCTCTGTCCTCAACTCTGTCACTACAAAACTGGTCCTCAAACTTGCACTAAACATAGTCCTTCGGTCTAGCACAAATGTCCTCTTCTTGCCTCAAATTCTGTCCTCAATCTGGTCCTCAAACTGGTGAAAGAAGAACGGTTCACAAGCTCTTCAAATGCTTGCACAAAGCTACCTCCAAGTCTTTACTATTCTATTACAATCGTGTTTGGTCGAAACCAACTCTCGCACAGTTCTACGTAGTTATAGCAGTACACAGCAGTACACAGCACTTCGACTGTTGAACCCTTCACTTCTATGTGTTGTCTTTGAATGTTGCAACAACAACACCTTCTACTCCTTTGCGCATCCACCGTAGTACTGTCTTCCCTCTCTATGCAACCACAACAACACACAGCAGTACACAACACTTCGGCTATCGAACCCTTCACTTTTGCACGCTGTCTTCGAATGTCACAACACCAACACTTTCTACTCCTTTGCGCATCCACCGTAGTACTGTCTTCACCCTCTGTGCAACCACAGCAGCAAGACTTTGCACACTCAACTTCTTGACGATCAAACTTATCCCCCGCACTTTACTTGCGCAGATCGCATTACGAACGCACACTTCGATCACTCACAAAAATGCTCAAATAGTCTTCCTTTAATACTCACAATCTCAAGATGAAATCTTTGATCTTTAGTCGGCTGTTCAATCTTCTACCACGTCGGCTGTAAGACTTTATACTTTGTCGACAAAGGTTAACTTCGTCGGCTTCAAACGCTTTTGCTATTCTATGGCTTTTCTCGCGCGACACTCAAATATGTCATGATATCGCTACGCCTTGGTCTGTCGTACACCTTGTATTACACGCTGTCACGAAATCGTGACACTACTCCTGTCGAGCGCCTTCTTTGATTTGCTATCGCAAAATCGCTACACTACAGCCTTTGCTGACGTCATCGCAAATCTTGTCACGAAATCGCGACGCTCTAGACTTCACTGCCTTCTTCTCCTTTGCTGTCACGAAATCATGACGCTACAGCTTTTGCTGACGTCATCATGAATCTTGTCATGAAATCGTGACGCTCTAGACTTCACTGCCTTCTTCTCCTTTGCTGTCGTGAAATCGTGACGCTATAGCTTTTGCTGACGTCATCATGAATCTTGTCACGAAATCATGACGCTCTAGACTTCACTGCCTTCTTCTCCGCAACTATCACGAAATCGTGACACCTTTGCCTCTTGCTGACGTCATCATGATTTTGGTCATGAAATCACGACGCTCTGGACTTCACTGCCTTCTTCTCCGCAACTATCGTGAAATCGTGACACCTTTGCCTTTTGCTGACGTCATCAGCAACTCTGTCATGAAATCGTGACACCTCTTGCTTCTTCATCCTTCTCTTGGTTTGCACTGGCGAAAATGAAACATGTCACGAAATCGTGACGCTTTCGCTGCCTTAGAATCTTTCTTGCCAACTGCTCGCAAAACTGGAACATGTCACGAAATCGTGACACTTTCTGCATCCGTACGACTTCTTCAAAACTTGTCACGAAATCGTGACACTTTTTGCCCGTTGTGCTTCTGCCTTCCTGCATGTCGCGAAATCGCGACAGTTTTGGCCAAACTTTCTCTCTCCTCAAACATGTCACGAAATCGTGACACTTTTGCCCGCTTTGCCTCTGCCTTCCTGCATGTCACGAAATCGTGACAGTTTTGGCCGAACTTTCTCTCTCCTCAAACATGTCGCGAAATCATGACTTTCTCTCTCCTCAAACATGTCGCGAAATCATGACAGTTTTTCCAGCAGCCTGCAAACTTTATTCTACTTAATCTTTTTTTGGATTTTTGGCAACTGGGCTACTCTGATTTTCTTGGAGGCTTACTGACCAACTAAAACCTTCAACAAAAACACATCCTTGGACATAAAAGCAAGTTGCTCCAAAGGTTCCTCGATATCAAAAACAACATCTACCAATAACTCTTTGACATCAATGACAACAACTAAACTTAGCCAAAAGCAATGTACTCAAGGTACCCAAAATTGCCAACAATCTCCCCCTTTGTCATTGATGGCAACCCTTAACTAAAACACATCTTCCAAGAGCCAAAACTGAAACCAATCTCTTCAAGTTTTGCTCCCCCTGACTTGAAGCTCTTCTCTCCACTTGAAAACTCTCCCCCTTACTTAAATCTCTCCCCCTTTGTCATCAATGGCAAAGGGTCATCTTTGGGGCTCGGGACTAAGAAAGAGCCTCTTAGCTTAGTCCCTCCCCCATCTCCTGATGAGATGATTAAAATAGGGTTGGGAGTGACACTCCCATTAAACACTCATCATCATTAGTGTCCAAGATTTCTTTGCCGGGCCTTCTCTTGAATTCTTTTCCTGTATTTTTGTTCCTGTCACTGTTCTGATCCTCGGACCTGTTAATACTATTGTTCCTATTTCTTTTATCTTTTTTGTTCTTATCCGTACCTTGATCCTTGGACCTGTTCATGTCATTTTTCCTATTTTTGTTATCTTCCTATTTTTATCCATGCCTTGATTCTTGAACTTGTTCATGCTATCGTTTCTATTCCTGTATCTCAGAAGATCAGCTCTACACTGTCTAGCTAGGTGTCCTTCATTGTTGCATTTATAGCAGGTAACAATATCAGTCATGGCTGTTCTTTGAATTCGCCTGTTTTGACTAACCCAGTTCGTGTTATGTGTCTTGCAAAAAATTGCCTTGTGCCCGAATTGTTGACAAGAGTAGCAATACCCTTGAAAGAAATTACGTCTCCTGAAACTGTCATTTACTCTCTGCATTTGAGTCATGCACTGTACAGCCATGTGACCAAATCTGTGACACACATAACATCTGTCATGAAATTTTCTTTTGTTCGACTTCATGGGTCCCGAAAACTTCTTCTTCTCAGTCTGAATATCGTTTTCTATTTCTGCGTATTCATCACTTACGGACTCATGATCTGAAGTATTTTCTTCAACAGGACTCTCTTTCTTTTGAAATCTTTTGCTAGATTCACCAACCTGTTCCTTGTGCGGCTTAATAAAACCGAGACCTGTTTTATCTGTTGGTTTTCTCTGTCCTTCGATGAGAAATTTAACCTTCTTGGAGCTATCCTGAAATCTGTAGAGCTTATCCTTATACTCTTTATTTTCTTCTTTCAAAGAAGCTATTTCCTGTTCTAACTCACTATACTCCAGAATTTTAGATTCTAACTCATTTTTGAGTTCTTGTGTCTTAGCCATAGATACTTCCAAGATTTTCTACAAGTTCATCTATCTCCATACAACATTCATCTACCTTAATCTTGAGTCTATCATTCTTCTTTCTTTCCTTTTTCAAAACACTAAGAGCATTATTGAGTTCGCATTCAAGATCCTCTATTTGATGGCGCTTTGAATCATCACAACCTTTTTCAGATTTCTTATCACTAGAGGTGCTACCTTTTTCAAAAACCATACATGCATCTTCATTGGGGTTTTCTGAAACATCCTCATACATACTAGCAACCAAATCATCATTTCTGCAACCATCCTCAAGGTGCCCAAAATTTCCACATCTAAAACATTTCATGATAATGAATTTGTGTTTCGGTTCTTCCTCTTTTTCTGAAATGAACAACATCTCATTTTCATCATCACTAGAAGAACTGTCACTTTCACTGCTAGAACACTTACTTGCTTTGTCCAAGTAGAAGCTCTTCTTATTCTTGTGAGAATGCCTCTTTCCATGATTGTTGTACTCATCTTTGCTTTTCTGGTGATTGTTGTACTCATTTTTGTTGTTTCTGTAATACCTGTGCTTTTCAGAATCCTTGCTTTTAACATCCTGTATATCTTCATCACTTTCATCTTTAGAAACAGTACAGTCAGTAGCATAATGACCAAATTTCCCATAGTTGAAACATCTTATATTTTTCTTGCTTTTGTGCTTTCTGGAAAACTTGCCTTTCCTACTGTAATATGCCTCTTCCTCACTAGAAGACTCATCACTTTCTTGAATCTGTTTGCCCTTCGATTTCTTGATAGCTTTGAAAGCTGCCTCTTTCTTTACATCAACTTTCACTTGTGTCCTCAATTCAAATGCTTGCAAGAATACTATGGAGCTCATCCTTTTTCAATTTATCTAAATCTTTGGCTTCCTCAATAGCAGAAATCTTTTCGCTAAATCTATTTGGAAGAGATCTTAAAATCTTATCACACACATCATTTTCAGCAAGTTCAAGACCTAAGTCTTTCATAGAATTAACAACTTCATCCATCCGGAGCATGTAGTCACTAATATTTTCATCATCATTCATCTTGAGTTGTTCAAACATACCTTTAAAATGTCTTAACTTGGCCTTTCGAACATTTGCATCACCTGTATGAACAACCTGCAATTGATTCCACATTTCACTGGCTGTCTTGCAGTGAATAACTTTAGTGAGATCTGCCTTTTGTAAACCCTTCAAGATTGCATTCATGGCTTTTGAATTGCTGTGATGTAGAAGTCTGTCTTCTTTAGTGTAAGGACCATTTGTAGGAATGGTATATCCATCTTCAACAACTTCCCATACCTCATTACCGAGAGCCATTAGATAGACTTTCATTCTTGCACTCCATAGACCAAAATCTGATCCGTCAAGAATAGGTGCTGCATTGCTACTCGAGTAGTCCATTGTGTTCTTTGTAAACTTTTCCTTCAAGCTGTTTAAACTTTTCGAAGGCACCGGCTCTGATACCAATTGAAGAACACAAGCTTATACTGAGAGGGGGGGTGAACAGTATAAGATCCTTTTTAACTTGATTTATCACTACAGCTTTCAAATTATTAACAAGCAGAATAAGATAGCAGTAATGACAGCAGTAAAACAGTGCACAAGAAGCAATCCGCAATGAGACACAACAAATTAATCCATGGATAAAAACTTTTCTTCTAAAAGTTATATCAAAACCTCTGGGAAACCTCCCCGATTACAATGTTTATGAGCCTCAGCTCAAAGGAGACACCTTCCCCTAATTCAACTTTGCTAGTGATCCTCTAGAGGACCTCTATCTCCTCTACCCTTAGCAAGTGGAACTCTTCCCACAGAAGACACCTGTCTTCCCTGCTCTGGCTGGAGATCTCTGTCCTCAACTCTATCACTGCAAAACTGGTCCTCAAACTTGCACTAAAACGCAGTCCTTCGGTCTAGCACAAATGTCCTCTTCCTGCCTCAAATTCTGTCCTCAATCTGGTCCTCAAACTGGTGAAAGAAGAACGGTTCACAAGCTCTTCAAATGCTTGCACAAAGCTACCTCCAAGTCTTTACTGTTCTGTTACAATCGTGTTTGGTCGAAACCAACTCTCGCATAGTTCTACGCAATTACAGTACACAGAGTACACAACACTTCGGCTATTGAACCCTTCACTTCTACGTGTTGTCTTTGAATGTTGCAACAACAACACCTTCTGCTCCTTTGCGCATCCACCGTAGTACTGTCTTCCCTCTCTGTGCAACCACAACAGCACACAGCAGTACACAGCACTTCGACTGTCGAACCCTTCACTTTTGCGTGTTGTCTTCGAATGTCACAACACCAACACTTTCTACTCCTTTGCGCATCCACCGTAGTACTGTCTTCACCCTCTGTGTAACCACAGCAGCAAGACTTTCCACACTCAACTTCTTGACGATCAAACTTATCCCCCGCACTTTACTTGCGTAGATCGCATTACGAACGCACACTTCGATCACACAAAAAAATGCTCAAATAGTCTTCCTTTAATACTCACAATCTCAAGATGAAATCTTTGATCTTTAGTCGGCTATTCAATCTTCTACCACGTCGACTGTAAGACTTTATACTTTGTCGGCAAAGGTTAACTTCGTCGGCTTCAAACGCTTCTACTGTTCTATGGCTTTTCTCGTGCGACACTCAAATATGTCACGATATCGCTACGCCTTGGTCTATCGTACACCTTGTATTACACGCTATCATGAAATCGTGACACTACTCCTATCGAGCACCTTCTTTGATTTGCTATCATGAAATCGCTACACTACAGCCTTTGCTGACGTCATCGCAAATCTTGTCATGAAATTGTGACGCTCTAGACTTCACTGCCTTCTTCTCCTTTGCTGTCACGAAATCATGATGCTACAGCTTTTGCTGACGTCATCATGAATCTTGTCATGAAATCGTGATGCTCTAGACTTCACTGCCTTCTTCTCCTTTGCTGTCATGAAATCGTGACGCTACAGCTTTTGTTGACGTCATCATGAATCTTGTCACAAAATCGCGACGCTCTAGACTTCACTGCCTTCTTCTCTGCAACTGTCACGAAATCGTGACACCTTTGCCTCTTGCTGACGTCATCATGATTTTGGTCACGAAATCATGACGCTCTGGACTTCACTGCCTTCTTCTCCACAACTATCATGAAATCGCGACACCTTTGCCTTTTGCTGACATCATCAACAACTCTGTCATGAAATCGTGACACCTCTTGCTTCTTCATCCTTCTCTTGGTTTGCACTGGCGAAAATGAAACATGTCATGAAATCGTGACGCTTTCGCTGCCTTAGAATATTTCTTGCCAACTGCTCATGAAACTGGAACATGTCACGAAATCGTGACACTTTCTGCATCCGTACGACTTCTTCGAAACTTGTCACGAAATCGTGACACTTTTTGCCCGCTGTGCTTCTGCCTTCCTGCATGTCGCGAAATCACGACAGTTTTGGCCAAACTTTCTCTCTCCTCAAACATGTCACGAAATCGTGACACTTTTGCCCGCTTTGCCTCTGCCTTCCTGCATGTCACGAAATCGTGACAGTTTTGGCCAAACTTTCTCTCTCCTCAAACATGTCACGAAATCGTGACTTTCTCTCTCCTCAAACATGTCGCGAAATCGCGACAGTTTTTCCAGCAGCCTGCAAACTTTATTCTACTTAATCTTTTTCTGGATTTTTGGCAACTGGGCTACTCTGATTTTCTTGGAGACTTACTGACCAACTAAAACCTTCAACAAAAACACATCCTTGGACATAAAAACAAGTTGCTCCAAAGGTTCCTCGACATCAAAAACAACATCTACCAATAACTCTTTGACATCAATGACAACAACTAAACTTAGCCAAAAGTAATGTACTCAAGGTACCCAAAATTGCCAACAATAGGTAGGACTATCGTTCCCACAATATTACATAAATCATCATTGAAAGCCCTTAATGTATAGGCTCCTAGAATGATATTGGACTTGGGGATATTAATATGTTCTATTGATGTTGTTGTGATTATGTTGATTGATGAACCTGTATCGATCAATACCCGCTTAAAATGGAAAATCATTAACTGATGCCACGATGTTCAATGGAGGGTATGGTAAGGAAGTAGATATTGTCTTAATTTCATGATCATAGAATCAAATTACATGCTCCTGACATTCTTGTACTTGTACCATAAAATGGATGAATGCATTTGGATCTTGCGGTTGGGGCTCAATTGACCTTAAAATATCCATCAAGGTCTCCCTGTGCTTTGATGACTATTGTATGAGCTCATAAATTGATAGCTTAGCCAGATTCGTTTGTAAATTTTGCTCGAGTCTACTATGTTTGGTTACCACAGGTCAGGTTGGTGGACCTGGGAGATTATCGTGCCCCTGCCTCTACTTAGGTGCAATTGGGACATTAATGGGAGCTACAGGAGGTTGTGGTTGACCATACCATCTAGTCCTAGTTACTATATTGACAATTTCAACCATCCCAACACACCCATGGGTAGGTGTATCAATTCGGACCTGATTGACTTGTGCACCTTGCCCTTTAGGGACCTCATGGTTTGGTAGTGGGTTTTTGTAGATGCCCATATCTCTATTGTTAGGGACCAATGGGTTGTCCACTTTAAGTTCTCCTACCTCAATAATTTTTTTCACTTGGTGCTTGAAACCAATGCAAACCTCAATATTATGCCCTGATATCCTATGATAGGGGTAAAATTGATCTTATCTATATCCTTTTGGTTTAGGATGGTTGGGATCTTACCTATATCCTTTTGTCTTAGGATGGTTGGGATATTCCCTATATCCTTTTGGCTTAGGATGGTTGGGATCTATAAGAGGTATATCAGGGAACCTGATCTTTCTCGCCTCACTTAATTGGTTGAAGATTGATTGCATTGATTATGTCAATAGTGTGAAATAGCGAGGGGTTTTGTGCTCTTTATTGCACCCCTGATTTTTTTTATCATATTTTTCTGGCAAGGGTTGTGCTTGTTAATTATGGGGTTGGTTCATAGCCCCATCCTTAGGCGTAGCCAACACCACTTGATAAACTAGAGTAGGTCTTGCCTGCTTCTACTTGTACTTGCCATTTTTGTCATTCTTGTTCCACTCCTTCTTGATTCAAAGTTTGATAGTTCCCTCATCTACTTTTATATCCTCAATGAGCTTGGCCTGTGCCAAAGCTTCCTCAAATGAGGGGTACTATTGGAGTTGTAGCAGGAGGGAAATGTGTTTGGAACAACTCTTGGTGAACATCCGGATGATCTCTTCTATGGGGATGGAGAATGATAATTTTGCCATGACTCTCCTCCATTTATTCCCATAATCCATTATTGGCTCATCATCATAATGTTTTAGATTGGCCAAGTCTAAAAGGTTCACTTTCCTCTTAGAACCAAAAGAGAAATGCTTCAGAAAAGAATTCACTAGTTATTCAAAATTTGCTATGTTATGCTTGGGCAGTTGGTTGAACCATTGGGTGGTGGCACCCGTAAATGTCATAATGAATATCCTGAGCATGAGAGCATCATTGTATTCAAGATGAAAACTTGCATTGATGAAATTAGTAACATGCTCTTGTGCATCCTCTTCATCCTTAAACTTTTCCAACCTAGGCATATCAAAGTGCTTAGGGTATGCGGGGCTAGGGATGGATAGACATAATGGTTGATTGTGTATCTTGCTCAATGTTGGTTGGCTACCAGCCATCTCTTATTTTTCAAAGGACTTCATATTCTCAGCAAGTGCTTGGAAGGCCTTTGAGGTGAGGATTTCCTCCTCTTGTAGACCCCCCCATGGTGGCGATGGAGGTAACACTCTATCTATTTGATTTTCTCCATTTTCTTCCCTCCTATGAGGGGATTCAATATGTGCCTGATCCTGCTCTATTAATTTTACCCTTTTCACCCTAGTTGGGTTTCTCTCATGATTTAGAGGGTGACTTTGTTGTGGGTTTCCTTCTTGTCTAGTGCACTCCTCTCTTGGTGAGTTAGTGTGTTGATCCCTTTGATCATCATTTCCACTTGTTTTTTTGTTACTATGAGCTAGCTTCTTAGCTTGCTCTCTTAAACATTGCTCATGTTGGTGCAGCAACCATTCTCTCTGTTTATCATGTTCAAAAGCATCTACAAGCTCTCACTCTTTATGCAAGGTATTTTCTAACTATCGCATGTGGTTAACTTGCGTAGTCATAGAGGACTCATTCTTATCTAACCCTGTCCTAGTTGTTTTGATTCACAGATCTCTCAAAGAGGTTTATGTTGTTTCCTTGCTCTCACTAGGTAATGTGACTTGTTCAGTATATTGTTGAGTGTCTCTATGATCAAATTTTGTATGTTTGCTATGGGGTCATCTTGAGGCACCCCTAATTTGAGAAATGGGCTTAGAAGTCATGTTTTATGAGCTTCCAAATGTGGAATTATCTGTGGCTATGATTCTGGGAGGTGGCCTTGGATGCAACCGATCCAACTCGTCCAACTATATTGTTCTCCATGGCTGATCTTGTGGGGTGCTATTTACTCCAATAAGGTCATAGTCTATTGGAATCCTTCCTCTTGTGTGAAGGATATATTTTGTTTGATGTCTATGACTGGAGGTTTTTATAGTTTCCTACCCCTCAGTGGGTTGATCTATTCTAAGTGTCTCATGTGAATGTTGGGATGTCGGGACTCTTGTGTGCCCTTTTGGTGATGAGGGTTTTGTAGCCCTCTCTACCCTCCATGAGGATGGAGAAGGAGAATTTCATCATCCCTATGTGAATAACGGGGTCTAGAACCCTATTTATGTCTATGTGATGAGGAAGCCCTTGAAGCTTCCTCATGTCTCTGAGAAGTTTATGTGTTTAGAGCAAGCCCTTGAGGTTTCCTCATGTCTCCTTGATGATGATGTCTGTGAGGCCTCTTTGTGTTGATGTGATGTAATTTCCTAATTTGGTTCCCTATTTGGGGTCTCTCGAGGAGATCCCCCAAGGTTTGAGTTGTCACCCTTAGACACGTAGAACTACGTCTTACGATATTTTGAGGTCTTTCAATGTTACTATGACTTCTACTAAGGGTATGTGTTGTTTTGGACTCTCCCTCGATGTCAGATCGGGGATGTCTACTTCTTTTTTTAACCATTGTTTTTGGAATTTTAGCTTTTATGTTGCACTTAAATATGATCAAAAAATATCACACAAATGTTTATCTTGATTACAAATTTAAGTGTGCCCTAAACTGTTTGATGTATTTTGATGTTTGGTTGTTTCTTGTTTATTCTTGTTGCTTTGGATTTAGAATGAGGAGACTCATCTATAGTGATAATCAAGAACACTCATTCCAAACATGATTTCTCAAAATAGACCAAGGTACACCACTTAAATCCTAGTTGCGGGTTCGTCTAGCTCTTCCACTCTGAACCAGTGATTGTTCCAATAGTGGGAGACAATTTAAACACAAGTAACTTAGTGTCACTATAAGTAAGTTCCTTAATTAATTTCTATGAAGCTATAGGGGAAAACCGATGGAAGGAGATAAATGCCAATGTCACCAGACTGAATTTAGGGTTGGTGATGAAATCTAAATTCCCAATGTTTAAAATAAACATGTGTGTGTGCGGTTCATTTTAAGTTTTGCATGAATAAAAATGCATCATATAGCAGCAATGAACTTTCCTATATGCCTAATGCAAGATGCATTTCAATTTTAGAAAGGTGCATAGCTACTATGAAATTAATGAGTGCACTCTATTGAGTGCAAGTATGGCCTTTATAAAGGCCTCAAAACAAGTAAAATAATCACACAATGTCTAGCACGTTGGATTCTAGGGCACACTTTACAGATAGAAGTCAATGTTTCTAGAAACGCCTAGTGGAAAATCTAAAAAGAAACCTAAGATGTGCAAGATACACGTTATTTCTCTTTCATTATTTCAGTTTTCCAAATTGAGATATTTTTTAATGATCACTGATTTTAATGGAACATAAATATAAAGAGAGCTATAAAGTGTCAAAAAAGTTGTACCAAAATTTGATCCAGCTCAGAGAGTCAATTTTTTGACCTCTGCTACACTCCAGCTCTGGCTGATATTGACCATAGCGATTGAATTATGGATGTTGTAGACCAGAGTGACTAACCTCTGGCTACTGAAGACCAGAGTGGCTAAATTCTTGTCATTGTAGATCAGAGCGGTTGCACCTGTATACAAAACCAAAGTCACTTAAGGGGTAGAAAATGCAAATAAGCTAAATAAATGGGAAGGAGTCCTATCGTGATCACCATCTGTAGTGACCTCGGGGAAGCGGTGCATCATCCACCAACTACTTTACTTGTGATTCGATTGAATCATTTGATATTAAACATGCAATAAATGAAAGGCACAAAGCAGATATAACCAGAATGTGAAGAAGTAAATGAATGAATACTTTTATTATTGATATTATCCATATTAGGTTACATATGAATCCCTATGAGGGATACCCTTCATTTGATACACGATTTTACACACAAAAGAGGGCAGTAGGTGTATGAAATATCCCCCTCACATAGGGGGATGCACTTTATAAGGCTTCCTAGTGTTGCACACAGAAATTTATGAGGGCTTACAAATGCCTCCTTATCTAGTTATGATTGCTAGAGGGATCCTCTTGTACTCGTATGTTGCAGATTTTCTCGATTGAACTTGTAGCCCTAAAATCACTGAAACAACAATGCACTCTTAGATGTTTGATATTTCCTCCTCGTATGAGGCTGTTAGCAATGAATAATTTTAATAAATGTAATGAAACTAGTATTATGCAAGAAAATAACTAAAATAAAGCCTATGCAAATGAAAATGAGAAATAAATAAGAATAAAAGAAACTACCACCTAAACCCTAGACTAGGTTTTAGGCCATTGTCCAGGATAGTGGTTGCTAAGGTGAAATATCTCTCTCTTGATCCAAAGGTTATGGGCTCAGGTCCACAAAAAATGTTAAAATGATTACCTTATGTGTTCATATTTCCCCTCCAATCGGGTAGGGCTCTGCTATAGGAATCGATCTCCAAGGGAAACTCCCCAAGTCTCTAGAAGATCTCATCAATTATCTATCATGTTCAATTATCTGATGTTGTATGCTCTCCCTCTCTCTCTTATTGAAATAAGGTTCAAGAATCTCCAAAAGGGTCCTCCAAGTCTCAGAAGATCAATAAGTGTCTAAAAAGGTCTCCTAATACTTTTAGTTTTATTCCTTATAAAGTGTTTTGAAGCCCTAGGTCAATGTTCAACCCTAGGACTAAATACCTCATGCATACTAGGTGTTAGTATGAGAATCTCTTTATTTTTCTATGTTTAACTAAAGTCTAAATCTAGACTCTGAGTCTTCCATGTAGACTGGCTATGAGGAGGAATGCAAATTTGTCCTCGCTCATCCTTTTTGCATGCAAACTACCACTTCCACCTAATATTAGGCTATATGGGAAGCAAAATGCATTTAAATATTAGCCACTATCATCTCCAGTGGCTAAGGTTTGGCCACTCTGAGCTACAATGGCTAGTTTCTGGTCGCTCTGGTCTACAACGGCCAAGCTTGGATGGGCTGAAAATACCCCAAATGAGTGGTAAAAACCACTTTTGACACTTGGAATGTCCTAAGGTTTAGTCACATAACCTGTGGGTGTACCCATGTAAGTATTCTTCCTGACCATGGCATTTTTTAGGTGTCTACAAAACTGATAACTCAATGAAATAATACTTACTCATAAACCCTAGTCCAAGCATATGAAAACTCACTCAAATATTTCCAACAATACTCATCAACCAATCTCACATAACAATGATATTCATGATATTTGCAAACCCTAGTTCAAGTTCCTCACATAACCAATGGCTTCAACAACAATGCTTATCAAACAAGGTTTTATCAACAACTCTTTATTCTAGAAAACCTTGAAGCATTAATTCAAAACACACTCAACAATAATTATAAAACAATCTTCACATATAGCTCAACAACTCAATAAGGAAACGTAATCAAATCCTTTTCACTCCAAAGTTTTTTTCCAGAAAACCAACCAATCAACTCAACCAAGGAATAATTTTCCCATACATTTTTTCTTGATAAGGAGTAGACCACACAAATCTGCCACACTCATAAACACTTCTTTTACAATATCAAGAAGGTTATAAGATAATAAGTTTTCTCTCAAGGAATCACAATACAAAATAATATCAAATAAAATACACCTTATCACTTCAACTTTAAAATAATATCAAACACCTTAACAAGATTAGTACAATTACTTTCACAATAATCTCTTTGGCAAAAGTCCTTTAAAATAAAATCAACACCCTAAAAGTCTTACTCCTCCAATATGCAAATATAACAATTAAGACTTTATTTTAAAAATAAAATCAAAATCCTTATAACTCCCTTCACAATTTTACCATGAAAAATCACCACAAAAATATTAACCTTAATTAATCCTTATGCCTCCCAACTATCTCACATCAAACCTTAGGGAAAATAAAAATTAAATTCAAAAATTGTACCTTTGCCCTTAGTGGGTTTTGAACCCACATCGCTACCTCCACAAGTGCCCTAGCCATAGCCTTGGCTGTCGCATGAGCTAGGCACTCACATGGGAGCTAGAGTGCCCACATGCCCTATATTATTCCTACCACCACCAAAACCAAAACATAAAAACCAAACTGTCAACCTTGTTGTCACTAGATTTCAAACTCGTAACCTCTCTGCCACAAGCACCAAGCCAAATTCCACCTGAGCTATCCACCAGATGGTGCTATAAACCAACCATGTCAATATTTTAATCACTCCAAAATTTAGTTTTACACAGTGCATGAGTTTTATTTCTCACAAATCGTGATGCATTAATTGAGGCCTCCAATGTAGGTTTGGCTAAGGTATAAATACCTTTTGCCCTTGTTCCCATGCACGTCGATAGAAATGAATTCATTGGGGGTCGACGCTTATACTTTGACTTCAAAATAATTAATTTATAATTATTTAAATTCACTAGAATTTAAATATTATAAATTAATATTTAATATTTTGGATTTGTTAAATATTGGAGCCACCTTAGGTTTTATCACTTTGAATAAATAATATTTATTTATAAAATTTAAATTCAATTTGAATTTAAATATTTATAAATTAAATATTAAAACTTCATTCGGATTTCTAATTTGAAATTAAAAGCCTCGGGTTTTTATTAAAAAACCTTTTATTTTTCTCACCCATGGTTTTTAATAAAACCTTTTACTTATGCTTCACATAATATTAAAAATAAATATTATGAATCTCTTATCCCATCAACATTTTGCATTTCTCCTTTTGAATTTTGACATCAACAGTAGCGTATTCCTTGATTTTAATCACGACTTCATTCCTTGACATAAATGACAACTTTGACTCAAAATGTACAACAAATTTTTGGGATACTTGTTCATTTAGAGAGAGAGCAAGAGATATTTTTTTTTTACAAGGATGAAGGGGGAGCTTGTCCTTTTACCAATTCATTAGCTTTCTAGACCATGAACATAATTGGATAAGTAGGGGAAATTTTTCACTTTATGGCAATAGTAACTCATGAGTTAGTATTTCCAAACTTCACAATGTTTTAATTGTTATAATGTGTGTATTCCAAGAGGAAACTTGATTGAATAGGAGCAACTTATAACACCCAAATATTGTTTGATTTTCAATGAATATTTGCTCAAAACACTAGCGGTGGCTGAGTTATTGAAAACATCTAGATTTTATTTTAGCAAACAAAGTGTTATGCAATATGTGGCAGTAATTTTTCTACAATTTCTCAAGTTGTTACAAATAAAAGAAGTGTCTTTTTAGGATCTTTTTGAAATAATATTGAGACTAAAAATTGATGAAGAATAATATGAGAGTATTACAAATATTGGAACTCCATTATGGAATAAAAGAAGTGTAATCTAACAGAGAATATATACATATATATATATATATATATATATATATATATATATATATATATATAAAACAACAACTTATTTAATAGGTAATGTATTTTTTGCTTGTTAAAGAGAAGTATTTATTCAATAGTAGTGATTTTTAGTTTAGATATATACTGCAAATCAGTTCATTGCTTGATATGGTGTATGAATTCTTCTTTAGATAGTGGTTTTTTATATAGTTTTATGTCCATTAAATAGTAATTTTATGGTTGAGTCATCAATAGGCTTAAGTTTCAATGTACCATTTCCAAATATCTCTTCAATTTCATAGGGCCCAAGCCATATTGTCCTTAACTTCCCTTGAAAATATTGGTAGTGGGAGTCGAATAGCAAAGCCCAATATCTTGGTTGAAATATTCTAGGTACAATGTGTTTATCATGCCATTTATTTCTTTGTTGTTGTGTTAATTTAGTTCTATGTAGTGCCTCAAGTCTCTTTTCATCAAGAATATTTAATTTCTCTAACCTAGCTCTTTGTGCTTGATCTAAATTCATATCAAGTTGTACTATTGTGCAAAGAGTCTCTATTTCAAACTCAATGGGCATGATAGCTTGCTTACCATAAACCATATCATAAGGTGTTAAACCAGTGGTAGTCTTCTAGGTTGTGTTATAAGCCCATACAACTTCTTTTAATATTTCTACCCAATCTACTCTACTAGTGGCCACAGTTTTGGTTATTATCTTTTCAAGTTCTCTATTGGTTACTTTCACTTGTCCATTGGCTTGAGGATGATATGGTAAAGTTTTTCTATATTTTATTTGATATATTGTGGTGAAATATTCTATTACTTTAGAGATAAATTGAGTTCCTTGATCTAAAACTAGTTCTCTAGGTGCTCCAAAGCACAACATAATGTGCGAATAGAGAAAATCAGCAACAGGTTCAGCTTGTGCTCATGGTAAAGCTTCTACTTCCACCCATTTTGTAACATAATCTGTGCACACAAGTATATGTTTATTATTTGCACTTGGAGGATCTATTGGTCCAATAAAATCAATTCCCCATTTCTCAAATGGTTCAAACATGATTTGGGGTACCAAGGGCATCTCCATTGTAGGGGTTGGTTTACTAGCCCTTTGGCATGCATCACATCTATCAACAAATTGATGAACATCCTTATTTATAGTAGGCCAAAAGTATCTAGTTTGGAATATTTTACTAACCATTCTTTGGGCTACATAATGACCTCCACAAGGTTATTCATGTGCTACTCTAATGATATCATACACATCTTCTTCCTGCACACATATCCTAACTACATGGTCTGGGCAAGACTTGAATAAAATCCCATTAATCCACATGTAAGGGATACTCTGATGTACTAACCTTTTTCATTCATAAGGTGTAAAATTTTGAGGTATCTTTCCTATTACTAAGTAATTTGCAATATCAGCATACCAAGGAGTGAAAATAGAGAGAGCAAACAAATGTTCATCCGAGAAATTATCAGGAATTAACTTGTCATCATCAAATATTTGCATACGGGATAAATGGTCTACAATAATATTATCATTGTATGCTTTGTCTATAATTATGACATTAAATTCTTGTAATAAGAGAAGCCATCTAACCACTCTACCCCCTACTATGGCTTTGTTCATTAAATATATTATGGCAAAGTGATCAGTGTGAACAAATACTTTATACCGTATTATGTAATGTTTGAATTTATTAATAGCATGGACCACAGCTAAGAACTTTTTTTCAGTAATTGTGTAATGAAGAACACAAGCTTACACTGAGAGGGAGGTGAACAGTATAATATCACTTTTTACTTTTCTTTACAATCAATATTATGCAATGTAAAGATATAAATATCAACATCAGTAACCAAAGCAATGCATAAATCATCACACACAATATAGACACCAATTTAACGTGGTTCACCCAATGTGGGCTACTCCACGGAGAAAATATTTACTAAATTTTTCTCAATAAATATCTTGGGAATTTTTTCCCTATTACAATGTTTATGGACCTCTTTCCAATGGAGATACCAATCCCTTGATCAATTTTGTGTAACTTTATCCATAGGAGAACTCCTTTCCCCTCTTGCTCTGGATGGTGATTTTCTAGAAGAACTACTGCCTCCACTACACTAACTTATGGATCTCTATCCACTAAAGAATCTTGTCCTCACTCAAAAGACCTGTCCTCACTACCCTATATAATGGACCTCTATCCACTAGAGACTCCTGTCCTCACTCAAAATATATGTTCTCACTACCCTGGCTAATGGATCTCTATCGACTAGATACTATCATGCTCTATACTCTGTCACCTCCAAAGCTCTATCTAAAATTTGTACTAAACACAGTTCAGCAGTCTACTACAAATCTGCTCAATCTCTATCCTCAAATCTATACTAAACATAGTCCTTCAGTCTAGCACAAATATGCTCAATCTCTATCTCTAATCTGGCACAAATATGTCCTCAAATTTGCACCAACTCTATCCTTGAATCTATACTAATTATAGTTCTCTGGTCTAGCACAAATCAGTCCTCAATATTTGTCCTCAAGCCTTAACTCAAGGCTTGAATCAATATCAAATCAACTCTGTTGGATTTGCCCCAAATCTTAACTCAAGGTTTGAACAAATCAATCAATCAACTCTGCTCACAAGACTTCTCAAATACTTTTCTCAAATATTTCTTGTAAGCTTCCATGAAAGCTCATACCAATATGTCCACAAGTCCTCTCTAGAACTTGTTCAATATGCTCAATAAGTCCTCTCAAGAACTTAACCAAATATGCTCTCAATCTATATTGTAAGATTCCACAAAATCTTACTCAATTTTTTCCATAAGTCTTCTCAAATACTTGCCTTAAATCTACTCAACAAGTCCATACTAGAACTTGTCCAATATCATAGAAACATAAAGAGAACTATTAGATACTTAATATGCTATACACTCATCACAAGTGCTCAATAACTTTCAATCACTCTTTTAGAAACATACAGAGAATTATTAGAGACTCAATATGCTTCAACTCAATCACTTTCTCAATTCAATTCAAAATATAGAATAGTTTGTTTTATGGAACTTGAACAATCACTTCACACACCCACTTGAATAGGCTCAACCAACTCTACTCAACCAATCACTTAATGAAATAATCCTTACTCACAAACCCTAGTCCAAGCATATGATTCTTCACTCAAAATATTTCCAATAATGCTCAACAAAAAATCTCACATAGCAATGATACACATGTTCTTTTCAAACCCTAGTTCAATTTCTTTGCTCAATAATTCACTTCAACAACAATGCTTATGAAACAACTCTCACATAACAATGATACTCATGTTATTTTCAAACCCTAGTTCAAGTTCTTTTCTCAAAAATGGGATTCAAAAACAATTCTTATAAAAAAATCTCACATAACAATGATACTCATGTTCTTTTCAAACCCTAGTTCTTTGCTCAACCAATGGCTTCAACAACAATGCTTATAAAACAAGGTTTTAATAACTCTTTATTCAAGAAAACCTTGAGGCATTAACTCAAACACACTCAATAAGGAAGCCCTAATCAAATCCTTTTCACTCCAAACTTATTTTTAGAAAACCAATCAATCAGCTCAACTATGGAAGAATGTGCTCATACCTTTTCTTGACGCTAAAGAAATCTCAAATATATGTCACAATAACAACCACTTCTATGCCAAACTCAAAGAAGTTAGAAGATAAATCTCTCTCACAATGTAATGCAAAAACTTAATTACACCTTATCACTCCATCTATAAAAACAACCATCAACATACATAAAATATTTTTCCAATAACACCTTATAATCTCCCAATTAAAATAAATTTAACATTCACCAAAATTTAACTCAAAAACCTCTTTAATCAAATTTTAATGGCAAGAAGAACTTTGGCAAAAATCAAATCCACTTTACTTATAACTCCAATAACATAAATCAATTACCAAGCAAGTAAATTTTTATTTACCCTTCTAACCCCCTTTTTACCTTAGGAAAAACATTAGGCAAAATAAAAATTATTTAACTAAAAATTACCTTTGCCACTTATGGGATTTGAACTCCCAATCATTTCCTCCTTGTGTGCCCTAGCCTCAGGCTTGACCACCGCGTGCACTAGATGCACGCTTGGAAGACTAAGAGCACCTCGTGCTATTTATTCTAAGATTGGTGCTCTAAATGAGCACGTACCAAAATTTTTCACCTCAGCTCTCAAGACAAACACGCCAACAACCTCCACATGAATTAATTGTGGTCACTTCCACTTCCAATGCTCTTGTAAAATGTGCATTTCCAATGGACAACACTGTCTAATGGAATTGAGGCCTTAAGCCCTCCCATTTCATCTTCTTCCTAGTGCTAAAATACAAACATAATTTCTTGTCTTATTCCTCAATGATTTCACAAAATACACTTTTCTCGGTCGCATGAATATTAATCGATGAAGGGTAAGTTTTAATGCCCCTTTGACATAGCATTTATATACGAATTTCACCATTTGATATAGATGTTGATACTCCACTAAATTTGATGAGGTTAGCACTTTTATAACATTTATAATTTATAAATTATTTAAATTCTAAAAGAATTAAATTTTTATAAATTATATTTATAAACCTTTGACTTCAATAAAAATTAAAGCCTCCTTGAGATAAAATTTAAACCTTTATTTGTACTCCACTGATTTGATGAAAATTATTCTGCCACCATGGTTTTAATAAAAACCTTAATTCTACCATCACAATGTTTAAGGAAGCCTTTATATTATCATAATGGTTTTAATAAAAACCTTTTAATTTGCCACCATGGTTTTAACAAAAACCCTTATAGAATAATATTTTGATAACTTTTCTTCAACTCTTCACATTGCTCCTGGTGTCAATGATGGTGTACTCCATGGTATTAATGATAGATTCATATGTTAAATTTGGCATCAATGAAAACTTCTCACCTTGACATCAATGACAACTAAATGAGCTCAAAATGTCCAACAATCTCCCCCTTTGTCGTTGATGGCAACCCAGATTATTTCTACTGAAAACTTGACATTTCTTTTGTTCAGCTCCCTCTAGGACATTGCTCTCTCCTCTTTTCTCAAATACCAAATATCTCTTCCTTAATCAAATATCTCCCCCTTTGAAATCAATGGCAACGGGTCACTTTTGGGGATTGGGGCTAAGAATGAGCCTCTTAGCTTAGCCCCTCCCCCACCTCCTCTTAAGGTAGTTAATTTCGGGATGGAAGTATTTCTACTCACAGAAAGTATTGTTCTCTACATTTATCCTCTTTTCTACTTATCTAATCCTTTTGATTCCTCTGACTATTTCTTTCCATGTCCATGTTCCTAATCTATACCCATATTTATTTTCCTATTCCTGTTCATGTTCCTATTCATATCCATGTTTCTATTCCTATTCCTATTCATGTTTCTATTTATACTTGTTTTTGGAATGTCTACTCTACACCACTTTGTTGTGTGACCATAATTATTGCACTTATAACACTTAATGTTATTATTCCTTGGAGGTGTAAATATCTTAGGATTTCTCCTATTGAAGTCATATCCTCTTCTGTCATGAACGCCTTGTGACCAAATTGATTACATGAGTAGCAATACCCATTGAAAATTTATTTGTTCTCATATTCTTGTATTTCATGTGTCTTGCACTGTGAAGCCATGTGACCAAACCTATGACATGAAAAATATATTCCATTAAAGTTTCCTTGTCTAGACCTCATTGTTCTCTTAGTCTCTCTTGACCTATTCTGATTGTTGTTCTATATGTATCTTCTTTGTGCATTGTTCATGTTCTTGTTGAAATTTTTGTTGTCAAACTCATCCTTAGATGTCTCACTTTATTTTACACTGTCTTCTTTTGAAATGTGTTCATCTGAAGTTTATTCTCCTCCAAAACTTGAGGTTGAATTTTCTTCCCATTTATTTTATCCATTTTCAAATCCAAGACTTGTTTTGCTTGATGTAGGCTTTTGTATCTTGATGAACTTATCCAAGTTCTTTGAGCTATTTTTAAATCATTTTAGCTTGACTTTGGAATCTTTTAAATATTCCCTTAGTAGTGCCACTTCTTGTGCTAACTTTTCACATTCTAAGATATTTGCCTCTAACTTATCCTTGAACTTCTTTTTATTAGCCTTTGATTTTTATAGATCCTTTATAAGCATCCTTCTCTCTTCATCACATTCTTGAAACTAAATTTCAAGTTTAGAGTTTTGCTTTCTTACCTTCTTCATTGTGTCAAGGGCATAGATAAGTTCTTCCTTGAGATCATATCCATACTTTTCTAAATATTCCTCTATTTGTTTAACTTCGTTCACACATTCATTTTCTATTGTATTATATTCTATAGGATCACCTTATTATTTCTCTAGAGCCGTTAGAATATTCTCTTTTGGTCCTTCAAGTGAATCCTCATATTCATCATCACTGAAACTATAACATTTCCTTGCACAACTATCTTCAAGATGTCTAAATTTACCACATCTAAAACACTTGAGAATCATTGGAGTCCTTTTCTTAACTTGTTCTTTTTCTTCAATCATAAATAATACTTCATATCTATCATTGTCTAAAAAATTATCATCACTATCACTTGAGTACTTACTTGCGTTATCTGCATAATAGCTCCTCTTTTGCCTTTGAAAGAACTTTCCTTGTTTGCTCTGTCCATCCTTGCTTTTCTTTTGATGCTTGTATCTTTCTAATTCCCTATTCCTGTGATCTTATTTTTCTTCATCATTATTATTCTTAGCTTCTTGACAGTAAATTGCATAATGACCATACTTTCCACAATTGAAACATTTAATAGATTTTGTATCCTTAGATCTTCTTGAATATTTATTCCTTTTTCCATAATTTACTTCTTCATCATTGGATGAATCATTTCTTGATTCTGACTTCTTACCATTTATCTTATTGATTGCTTTGAAGGTTGATTCCTTCTAGGGAATATGTTATTTTGTTCTTAACTCAAAATTTGTAAGAATACCAAGAAACATATATCTTGTCAAATAATCACCATCCTTTGACTCTTCTATAGCAAAAATATTTTCACTGAATATTTTTGGAAGAGATCTTAAGAATTTATCACAAACATCTGATTAATCAACCTTCATTCCAAGTCCTTGTATGGAATTAACAATCTTATGAATTTGAAGTAGATAAGTACTAATGTTTTCCTCATCCTTCATTCTTAACTCTTCAAATTGTCCTTTGATATTTCGTATATTTGCTTTCTTGACACATTTATCTTCTTCATATATATTTTGCAATTTATCCCACATTTCTTTTGCACTTTCACACTGCATAACTTTCATGGAATTTGTTCTATGCAAACATCTCAAAAGTGCATTCATTGATTTTGAATTGTAATGATGTAGAAGCTTACCTTTCTTATCTATAGGTGGATCCACTAAGAGGTCGTATCCATTTTCAACTACTTCCCATATCTCATTGCCAAGTGCCTTCAGGTAGATCTTCATTCTCAAACTCTAATATACATAATCACTTCCATCAAATACTGGTACTAAGGTGTCTGATGATCCATTATTAGAATCCATTATATTATTGTTAGATTTTTCTTCAAGTTGTTAAACTCTTTCGAAGAAACCCACTCTGATACCAATTGAAGAACACACGCTTATACTGAGAGGGGGGTGAACAATATAAGACCACTTTTTACTTTTCATTCCAATCAATATTATGCAATGTAAAGATATCAATATCAACAACAGTAACCCAAGAAATGCATAAATCTTCACACACAATAGAGACACAAATTTAACATGGTTCACCCAATGTGGGCTACTCCACGGAGAAAATATTTCACTAAAATTTTCTCAATCAATCTCTTGGGAATCCTTTCCCTATTACAATATTTATGGACCTCTGTCCAATGGAGATACCAATCCCCTAATCAAGTTTGTGGAACTCTATCCACAGGATAACTCATTTTCCCTCTTGCTCTAGTTGGTGATCTTCTAGAAAAACTCATGCCTCCACTACATTGGCTTATGGATCTCTATCCACTGAAGACTCATGTCCTCACTTAGAAGACCTATCATCACTACCCTGGATAATGGACCTCTATCCACTAGAGACTCCTATCCTCACTCAAAATACATGTTCTCACTGCCTTGGCTAATGGACCTCTATCCACTGGAGACTATCATCCTCTATACTCTGTCACCTCCAAAGCTTTGTCTAAAATCTATACTAAACATAGTCCGTCAGTCTACCACAAATTTCCTCAATCTTTGTCCTCAAATATGCACTAAACATAGGCCTTTGTTCTAGCACAAATCTTCTCAATATCTATCTTTTATCTACCATCACAATGTTTAAGAAAGCCTTTATATTAGCATAATGGTTTTAATAAAAACATTTTAATTTACCACCATGGTTTTAACAAAAACCCTTAGAGAATAACATTTTGACAACTTTTCTTCAAATCTTCATATTGCTCCTGGTGTCAATGATGGTGTACTCCATGGTATTAATGATAGATTCATGTGTTCACTTTGGCATCAATGACAACTTCTCACCTTGAAATCAATGACAACTAAATGATCCCAAATTTCCAACATGTAATTCATTTCAGCTCCATGCAAATTTTTGCTTACATAATAGATAGAATAAGGTATTTTTTTTCTATTTATTGCAGTACTACCCTGATTGCATATCCTATAGCATCATAATGTATATGAAAGGATAATTCCCAATTTGGTCCCCTTAGGATTGGAGCAGTAATAAATTTATTCTTTTTAATTTTTAGGGCTTCCTGACATGCTTCAGTCAACCTAAATTCACTTTCTTTGGTTAGGAGCTTAAGCATAGGAGAAACAATTTTGTTGAAATATTTAATGAATCTATGGTAGTATCCTGCATTTCCTAAGAAACTTCTTACCTATTTTGTGTTTTTAAAGGTTGGGGGGATTGAATAACTTGAATTTTTATAGGGTCTACTTTAACACCTTCCTCTGATGTGTAATGTCCTAAAATAATACCTCCTCTCATCATCATGAAACACTTCTCATGACTCAGAGAGAGGTTTTATTCATGGAATCTAATAAAAACCTTTTGTAAGCTTGATAAAGTTTCTTCAAAGGTGTTACCATAGACTGTGAAGTCATCCATATAGACTTATACACATTCATTAATAAAATCAATAAAAATAGCTAAGACAGCCCTTTGAAAAGTGGTTGGTGCATTACATAGTCCAAAATGTAAGACTTTGTGAGCATAGGTTCCTATAGGACATGTGAAAGTTGTATTTTCCTAATATTCTTCAGCTATGGAAACCTAATTATACCCACTAAAGCCATCCAAAAAATAAAAGTATTTCTTCCCAGTCAAGGTATCAAGAACTTGATTAATGAATAGTAATGGAAAATAGTCTTTCTTTGTCACTTTATTTAATTACTTGTAATACAAATAAATTCTCCTTTTACAATTATTTTTAGGGACTATTACTAATGGTGATATCCATTGACTGTCAGAAATCGAATATATAAATCCTGCATTCAAGAGTTTAATGATTTCTTCCTGAACTACATCTTTCATAACTAGATTCAATATTCTCTGGGGTTTTCTGACTGGGTGGCAACGTTCTTGAATAAATATGTGATGGGTACAAATTTTTGGGTGTATGCCTTTCATGTCCTCATATTTCCATGAAAATGTAATTCAATACTTTTTAAGCACATCAATCAATTATGATTCATGTATGCTTGTAAGCTCATTACCAATGTTGAAAGTTCTTCCTGGTGTAATATCTATTTGTTTGCAATTTTTTGTATTTTCATCTATTCCCATTATTTTAGGTTTGATTACATTTATATGATAGTCATAAGGTATCAATTATTGAGTTTGACTTGTGCTTACCTCATTAATGACCATAGTAGATTTAGATAAACAACTATTATCTTGACCTTAATCCTCTTGTTGATATCCTAGTAACAATGATAAGGGTCCCTCAACTTCTTGTTATAGGTGTTCACTCAGAATGTTGATCGATATGGTTTGGATATCATCCAAATTATGAGGGGAATTGTACCATAGTTGTTTCAAAAAATCTCTATCTAACATTGATTCAATAAATAGGCTAAGATATTTAGTGTTTTTTCTATTGGAAATTATCATGTTTTTGGATATGCAACTGATGTATGCATCAACTGTTGCAAGCCATGGGCATCCTAAAATTAAGGGATGTCCCCCTAATGTTTTCTTGGGTTGTAAGACTATAAAGTCTACAGGGTATTCCCATGAACTTAAGTAAACTATAACATCCTCAAATTTTCCTTCTGGTCTAACAGTAGATCTATCTACAAGTTGGAGTACTATAGAAGTTAGTTGTAATTTGTGTACTCCTAAGGAGTTTGTTGTTTCCTTGGTCATGAAATTAATAGCAACTCCTAAATCAACCAAAACATTATGCAAGGCTATTTTACCAATGTGAATTGTAAGGATAGGTATTCCAAGATTGGTATATTTTGGTAATAACCTACCTTTAGTCATTATCTTAGACAACTATCCAATGAATTGAATGGTTTGAGTTTCATTCTTCTTTTTCCTTCTATAATTTGTGCATATATTCTTGATTAACTTGGAATAGATAGGAATGTCTTTTATGGCTTGTAACAAAGGAATTTTAATGGTGACTTTTTCCAACTCTTGAAGAAAATTGAA
The DNA here is from genome assembly GCA_028583015.1 of Wollemia nobilis. Lineage (NCBI taxonomy): Eukaryota > Viridiplantae > Streptophyta > Pinopsida > Araucariales > Araucariaceae > Wollemia > Wollemia nobilis. The sequence goes on along the minus strand of JAQPPZ010002969.1, from coordinate 8,427,955 downwards.
AGTTGGTTTAGATGGTTCCTTTGATATTGCCAAACTTTCAGGAAATGGTATCTCCACTTCTTTTATTTGAATTTGGATAATTTTTTGTTTTTCTAGAATATTTTTTGGTAAAGCTACTACCTCTTCTTCAATATTTTCATCTTCGTTTACTTTCTTAGACAAAGTCTTTGGGGGTTCTTCAATTTATTTGAGAGTAGCTCTAGTATTGTCCAATATTTTTCTAGATCTTAATTGGATGTGTTGGCAATGTTGAAAATATGTTGAATATTTTCCATGTTATTCTAGTGGGGATAACATTGAAAGGTATTGGACACTTTGTACCTATACTCACCAGGATTTAGGGTCATGTCGGGCCTCGAATAGGGGTTCACAAGAAGTAGCCCTCCAAAAATTAGGGATCCAGGGGTAGCAACCCCCAACCAAATTTTTAAGATTTTTAAGTTATTTTAGACCCATATGGGATTTTAGGGTTACTATATTTGAACCCATACTTTTTCACCCATGATATTGTAAAATATATGCATGTGCCTTTGTTATATATATATATATATATATATATATATATATATTGCACTTGTATTAGGGTTTGGATATAGACAAAAGGAGAATATTATTGTATTGGAGACGATCAATTTAATTCAATAATATGATAATACTATGCTAGTTTTTTCTTGGTTGAGGATTTCTAGGATAAATATTATGTAATATGTGAATCTATCATCTTATTATTTTTATTCTGTTATTACTATTTTTCTATTTTAGTTTATTGGGGCTCTTTATTTCTCTTCATTTGGTATTAGAGCTAGGTTTTAGCTTTGTTTGAGGAGTAAAGGTTTCAACCCTATGATAAATTAATTCTTGAGTGGGAGACGTATGCGAAAGGATCTAAACAAAGTAGAAATATGGGGAGCATATAGATAGAGATTGAGAAATTTAATGGATAAAATTTTGAGTTGTGGAAACTCAAGATAGAGGATCTATTGGTTGATAGAGATCAGTGGATTACGGTCTCAAGAATAAAATCAACATTGATGATAGATGAGGATTGACTAAAAATCGATAGGAAGGCAAGGAGCTCTATCAGATTGTGCTTATCTGACTCAATATTATTAAATGTATATGTATCGCTCCAAATTTTTTGCATCCTTACCTTCAGGCTATTGGATCCGTGCCCGGAAGGAGGATGGGAAAAGGATGTCATGGTACTTCGGACTGAGAGGACTTTGCGAAGGTCCTGCCTCTCAAGGGAGGTGTATTTTGATGATTTTTCGACAGATGGTGGGTTCACCAAGAAACCTTTAATGGGAGTTTCCACGCCTAGGTTTGGAATGTGTTTTAATGTGTTCATTTTTTAACTTTAAGCATTCATATCCTAGGTTTGGCCAAATGAATATAGATTAATCTACATGAAAATGCAAGTTCAATGAGTACAAAAAACAGATTTAAAGACATAAAACAGAGAATTTACAAAATGCAAATGAGGAATACCTGATCCAGATGTCTGATGATGATTCTGATGTTTGAAGCAGTCAGGATCATTTGGAATTTGACAGGTTCGTCTGAGATCTGACAGAATCGTCTGGGATCTGACAGAATCGTCTGAGATCTGACGAATTCGTCAGACGAATTTGTCAGAGACCTACAAGCAGAAAAACAGATACAAAATACGACGAATACTATTGTGCTAATAAGGGGAAACAACACCAAATGACTGTATGAATACTTAATAACAGTTATGAACAACAATTCAAACAGATTACGACATTTTAATAACAAATCATGATCTTAGTATGCAATCTAAGCTAAATGGGTGAACTCCAAATGCAAAATAACATAAACACTGAATAAATTATCTAATTTGCAGAATAAAACAGCAGAGAGAAGGTTGAGAAATGCAAACTTCAGGCACTGATTGCCTCAATATGGATTGCAGTTGAGATCATCTCGCATCAGTACGAAATTGCCTCGAATTCGATAGGTTCACCTCCAATCTGAATAGGTTCGTCGGCGACGATAGGTGCTGGCTTCGGCTAAAAAATAGTGATGTACCTACAACAAAATTGTTATGGGACCAGTGCAAATGGAAAATTGGGATGATTCAACATAGATGGAGTTAAATTGCAGATAATTTTAGCCAGGGGGGTGCTAAGGGGATAGCTTAGGATTAAATAGGCTTAGGGGAGTAGTTAGGAGGTTTGAGATCATCCCAATTTGGGAGATCTCCAATAGGGGAGGGTCCCAACAGTGCAGACATGCTTCTGCCCGGATTGGAGACCCGTTGGAACAGAATCCAACTTTGCAAAATTAGTTTTGCAACAAGATCGTCTGGACGTCCTAGTCCAGACGAAATCGTCAAATCTAGGGCAATATCGTCTGATCGGCAATGATATCGTCAAACGATCAAAACAACCTCTAAAAATGGCACAAAAAAGGGGAAAATGGATTTCCTGGCGGTTAACGGGTGGTTTGGGAGGTTAAATTTAAATTTTAAATTATTTACTAAGGTGAATGTAATTATTGTAATTTTACTGCGCCAATTTTAGGGTGCTACATTTTGCCCCCTCTTTAGCGAATTTTCTAAAGAAAATGCGTTAAAGATGAGTTCTTCTCGATCTACGAGAAAGCAAAAATTATTCCTAGTTTTTGGCGATGATTCTTGGTCGAATCGTACGATAGCTTACTATGGTGCCCCCTCCGTGTTTTTACCCAAATTGAACGTTTGAGGTAAAAACGCGGAAAAGCAAAAAATTATTTTTGAATAAAATTAAGAAAAAGAGGGTAAAACCCTAATTCATTTTTACTGTTCATTTTTTTGGTTCTTAGAGCTTTGAAGAAAAAATGGTGGAGACGACGCACAAATCGACAAAGGTCTAGCGCGGTCTACGGGTAAGAGTCTAGACTTAACTAGGATGCTTTAATTTAACTTTACATGCTTTGTAGGTATTTTTTAGATGATTTTTGAGCATCGCGGCCATTTTTGGGCCGTCGACGTCGTTTGGACAAAATCGTCCCGATTTCGACGAAATCGTCTCAATTTCGGCAATTTCGCCCGAGGGTGAAATCGTCGAAAAGGAGACGATTTTGTCAAATTAGGGATGATTTCGAACTGCAAAATCAAAGACGATTATGCTCAAATGGGGGACGATATCGTCCAATAGTGGGTGATATCATCAATTGCACAAAATTGAATTTTTAACTTGCATTATTGTTTATTAATTATTGATTAATGATTGTTTATTGTTTTGTTGTTTATGTTTGCAGAGAGGATTACTAAAGAGCAGAGAATGGAAATACGGTGGGTTGAGAGATGACTTGGCCGCTCACACAGGCAGAGCGGGATCAGCTGGCATAGGCTGACTTACTGCATGTGGCAGAAATGCCACAGGTATCTACAGATATGGGGCTACTGACGGCCCTAGCAGAGAGGTGGTATCCAGGCTCTTCATGTTTCTGGATACCTACAGGGGAGATGACTCCAACTTTGGAGGATGTATGGAGGATTATGAGAATCCCTATACAAGGACGGCTCATTACTCCTACGGCCAATCAGGGCCACGCTATGGGATGACTGTGCGGTGACCCGAGATTTGCCCTAGAGAAAGGCAGAGTTAATATCGAGGCACTACGCCAGATGCTTGGGGTATCTACACTCACACGAGTTTTGGCTGGAGTAGTTGGTGGACTTTTTTTATGCCACCAGAGCGGGTGCAGGGTGCCATGGATATTGGCAGATGTGGTCTGTGACATGAGAGACCACGGCTATAGGTTTTCTTGGGGCAGTTTTGTTTTATGCCAGTTGTACAGGATCCTCTATGGGGTCGTGTACAAGGGCGACCGATGTCTGGCTATGACATCGTTACTACAGGTTTGGTGTTGGGAGCACATTGTGGTGCAGAGGCCTATAGGGCTTCCTCTAATAGGGGTTGATGGGGAGAGGCCCCGAGTCTTCTACTGGTGGCTCCGGAGAGGGGCATAGCGACGAATAGATCTGTCGATGTCCTGGAGGCTATTGGATGACCTAGTCTCGGACCAGATCACCTGGAGGCCATGGAGGGAGCATCTAGGGTGGGCCAAGGATGAACAAGAGTTGGCTCATGTTAGGCGAGTTTGTTGGCTGAGGATGGAGAGGGGAGAGGTGGATCTCCATAGGTACGACCAAGTTTTGAGACAGTTCGATCTATAGCAAGGGATCCCATCTCTGAGGGACTACAAGTTTTCTTGGACTGTTCGAGATAACACTACAATTAGTGGGGCTCCCAACATGCAGTGGTTCTAGAGCCAGGACATGGATGATGCCCCCATCCAGCCAGTGGATAGGGACAATGCAAGAGTAGCCGATGGATATGATGCCTGGTACGTAGGCATCCGCCCTCCTCGAATGACGAGGGCACAGGGTCCAATCCATGTAGTTGTGTGTCGGATAGGTAGGTGGCACCAGGAAATGATGGAGGCAGCCCAGGGTCGCAGCGGGAGAGAGGTGAGGAGGCCAAAGGCACAGGAGCGGCCGCGACAGAGAGAGAGGGAGAGGAGGGAGGCGAGACCCCCATCTCCACAGAGGCCACCATCGCTCGATAAGGGCAAGGATGCCGACATAGGAGAGAGTAGTGAGATGGCTACTCTCTGGGTGGAGAGAGATCGTCTCCAGGCCCAGGTGTAGACGCTACAGGATGAGGCTGCATGCCATTGGGATGAGGTGTCACAGCTACAAGATGAGATTGCATGCCTCAGGGCACAGGGCAGAGGGGCGAGCTCTGGAGAGCTAACATGAGCTATTGCCCAGCTAACATTTTATCAGACACTACTTCCAGCTGGTGCTAGAGGCGGATAGACTACCCCTGCCAGCTAACATTGTAGGTCTGATCAGGATCGGGTCATCGAGGACCACGTCCCGGTCGAGGACGAGGACTACACAGACTACGATGGGGCCACCTCGTCCACCTTAGGGTGGGGGAGAAGATGAGGCAAAGAGCTCGAGGGGCTCTCGAGGCTAGAGGGCGGGATTGACATTGTACAGACTGACATTGTTGTATTATTATTTTTATAGAGGATTGAGTATGCCGAGGTACAGATTGTGGCATACCAATCCAGTTTTGATGATGTATATACTGTTGATATAATATATAGTTTTGATCATATGACTTGTATTATGTGATGCTTTATGATGCTTTTATGTTTGATTGATTGATTTAATAATTGGATGTAATTATGTCGTTGGAAATATTATAATTTTGATGTCATGCTGTGATATTTTGAATGAAATAATTTGATGTAACAAATTGGTTGTTTGTGATGAAATGTGGTAAAAGATAAAAAGAGACTTCTAACAATAATTTCAAAGGACATTGTCGCTATTATAGACCATTTCATGGAGTCGCTGCTCACTCGGTCGTCAAGCTAATCCCAGGATAGAAATATTGTTAAAAGTAAAAGATTGCTTAAGACGCTGTCTTAAGACTTTGGTGCAATAGTGCAAATGATGATGATGATGATGGTTTGTTTTCAGATTTTCATGAAAATAGTATGCATGAAATAATGTTCAAATGATTTTTTCTAGGCATAAATTCCTAAGTGTGAATTTTTTTTTGGATAATTCTTTAGGAATTATACCATCATTGCAAAATTAAAGGTTGACATAATGACATGAAATAATGAAAATGTGTTTGCTTTTGAAAAGCATAATTTGTGTAACGTAATGAATTAAGTCATATGGTTTTCATGATTTTTAATAAATGGGGAATAAAAATTGTTACAATGGTTTGTGCTAGGCATAGAATATGTAGGTATAGACTTATACCATCATCGCAAAAATCCAAAAAAGATAGTTTTATTGCATGGTTGATTTTTGATGAACAAAAAATGTGAAAATGAGGACTTGCACTAGGCATAAAATTCCAATGTTGGTTTTGAAACTATACCATCGTCGCAAAAGTCAACCAGATATATATGTTTTGATTGTATATTTTGAAAGAAATTTTTTATTTTTCTATTATATAGTTGTCTTTATGGTAAACAACTGTACTTGATTTATTCCAAACAAGTTGCAAAAAATAATATTTCAAATTATTTTGAAGACAAAAGTTAGATTTATAAGGAATCCCATGTGCATATGTGAATTCATTTCCAATATTGATTTATCATAATGATACACAAAATCTCTCAAATACAAATGTGTGTGCAATTGCATTGTTCATTTACCAGTTTTGAGCAAGATAATATGATACAAATGATTTGAAGAAACCAAATAAGTGTTCATTAACCATGATGTAGATGCATATAACCATACTAGACTACTATGTAGGTCGGATTATCAAGAGCTAGCTAATCCATAAGCAGACATAGGTCTATACAAAAGACGGTCACTAATGTGACAGACATATCACCACACTAGGAGTTACCCAAGGCCAAACAGGTTGGGCACAAACCACCTGTTATGGGGCTTACCTCACAGTTTTCGAATAATTGAGAATTCTAGGGATTCAAGCTCATCAACCCTTCTTTTCTTTTCAAAGGGTAGGGAAGGGATTTTATTGCTTTCTTGCTTTTGCTTTTCTCTTGTTTTTCTTTTGAATTTTGTATTTTTCTTTTGCTTGATTTTTGAGATAGTGCTTGAAATATTGCTGGAATAAAATAACATTTTTCTTTTCTCTTCTTTTTTCTTGAACTTTTCTTTTTTCTTTTCTAGGGATACTTGCTCGGATTAGCTGTAGAGCAAGGGATTTTTATTCTGGGTAGGGGTGAGCTTGTCCTGTTGCCAATTCTCAAATATTCTAGACCATGTGCATGATAGGATAGCAGGGGAAACTTTTCGCTCAAGAAATCAGTTCTACTATGTAGCAAAACATGGAAATTACAAATATAATCATTTTCTTGTGAGAATATGTACTTGGTTTAAGTAAATAACAAGATCAATTCTCTATGCTTAAAATTTATTTAATTGAATTTTGTGGACTTTGATATAAGAGAGATTAGTAATCATGCCAGATAAAATCAAGATATTTATTGTTGTGAGTGTGCAAGTGAGGGATTCAAAATAAATGCTAATTTATCCCAAAATAATTTGAAACATACAACTGCAATGATTGTAAGAAAATATATATAAATAATATTTTTTTGAGAAGTTTTAAAAATTTTGACTCTCTCTTTATTCCTTATTTTATTTGGGTTTCAAAAGAGTCAAGCATATAGCTGTTATTATATTTTTATCATTATTTTGATTTTTGTTTTTGAGCAAAAAGAACTTAACAAGTGCTTTAAATAAATGCAATAGATAGTTTTGAAGATTTTGGATGATTATGAATATTTTTGATGTTTTTGGATTTTTATAAATTTGAAAGAAATATAAGATAAAAAAAAAAAAAAAATTGAAAACAATTATATACAAGGATGAAACGACCAAATTTATGCATAGTAACGTTTAAGATGCAAAATATTCATGGGTTATTTAAGTTCTTTACCATCTAAGGTAGATAATTTGTATGCTCCTGATTCAAATTTAGCAGTAATAATGTATGGTCCAAGCCAATTGGGCTCGAATTTACCTTTAAGTTCCTTAGTTGCATTTGTATTTTTTTAATTTTCTTTTAAAACAAGGTCGCCAATCTCAAAGGATCGATGACGAACTTTTTTAGCATATGATCTTTTAAGCTTGTTTTGGTAAGCACGGAGATGCTCCAAAGCATTGATGCATTTTTCATCTAGGAGTTCCAGTTGGTCGAGTCTGCCAGTACGATATTCATCTCCTACTTCAGTATCCTAAAGTAGCAGAGCCAAAGAAGGAACTTCCAATTCAAATGGAAAAACTGCTTTAGCACCATATACCAAAACAAATGGTGAAGTTCCAGTGGGGGTTCGAACACTAGTTCGATAGGCCCACAAGGCTGGATATAATTGAATGTGCCAGTCACGACCAGTTTTATTGACTAATATTTTGAGAATTTTGATTAAGGTTTTGTTAGATGCTTATGCTTGACCATTACCCTGAGGATAATAGGGAGTGGACCAGCGATGTTGAATCTTATATTTTTGACATAATTTTTTAACATCTTTATTTTTGAAGCAAGTTCCATTGTCAGAGATGAGATTGGCAGGAATTCCAAACTTGCAAATAATTTGATTAAAAATAAATTTAGAAACTTGTGTGCTAGTGCAGGAAGCTAAAGGCATAGCTTCGACCCACTTCATGAAATACTCAGTGGCAGTTATGATGAACTTGTGTCCATCGGATGACAGGATTGATTTTGCCAATAATATCCAAGCCCCATTTAGAAAAGGGCCATGGAGATGAAATAGCCTGCAGCTCTTGTGCAGGCGCATGGACAAGGTCAGCATGTTTTTGGCACTTGTCGCAATGGCACACATACTCATGTGCATCTGTTTCCATGGTAGGCCAAAAGTATCCTATCCGAAGGAGCTTTTTAGCAATAACACTACCACTAAAGTGTCCTCCACAAGATCCATCATGGGCTTCACTCAAGGCTGATTTAGACTCTTCTAAGTTTAAAAATCGTAATAGGATACCTTCAAAAGATCTCCTATATAAAGTATTGCCAATTATTACGAATCGACTTGCTCGTCGACGTAACAACCGACGCTGGTCTCTATTAGAATTGGCATGGAAAGTCCCATTTTGAAGAAAATAAAATATGTCTGTATACCAAGGTTCGGGAGTAGTTTCATTGATTAGAAACACATCCAAAGGCTCTAAGCATGACTTATTTGAAGCGGGTTCTTGGATTCGATGAATAATTATAGTGGCATATTCGTCATCTAACTCCAAGGGTAGGAGAGATGCAGCTGCGGCCATAGCATCAGTTGCATGGTTGCTAGTTCGAGGAATAGCTTCCAAGGTGACTTGATCAAATAAAGACATTAATTGTAAAACATAGGCCTTATATGGGCACAGTTTATCATCTCGAGTTTGATAAAATTCATTAATTTGGTTTATAACCAGTTGGGAATCACCAAAGACTAAAAGGTGTTTAATTTTTAGCGCTAAGGCAACTCGTAATCCAAGGATTAGAGCTTCATACTCAGCAGTATTGTTGGTGCAAGCAAATGTCAATTTGAAGGACAAAGGAATAAGATGTTTTTGCAGAGATATTAAAATAATACCCACACCAGCCCCACCCATGCATCGGGCTCCATCAAAGTATAAGGACCATTGTTCATTATGGTCTGCCTCTAATTGAAGGCATTCATTTGGAAACTCGATGATGAGGGGATGGGTAGACTCTAAGGGTGCAGAAGCTAATTGATCTGCTATGATTTGACCCTTAACAGACTTTTGTCCTATGAATGTGAGATCAAACTCGCTTAGAGCAAGAACCCACTTGGCTGTGTGACCCAATAAATAAGGTCGACTCATGAGATACCTTAAGGGATCATATTTAGCAATGACATATGTTTTTTGACTAAGCATATAATGTCATAATTTTTGCATAGCAAACATGAATGCTAGACATAGTTTTTCGAATGCTGTGTAGCGGGTTTCATAACTGATGAAGGTTTGGCTAATATAATAATTAGCACGTTCTCATTTTTCATCATCAAGTTGAGCTAACATAGCCCCTAAGGCAAAATCTAAAGCAAAAATATATAGGAGAAATGGGCGATCAGATTTAGGTGGTGAAAGCACAGGTGGATTAAGGAGGTATTGTTTGAGAAGTTCAAAAGCTTCTCTACATTTTGCGTCCCAATTAAAAGGGACATCCTTCTTAAGGAGTTTAAGGAAGGGACCAGTTTTATCCACCAGCTTATCGATGAAGCGACAGATGGCTTGAAGCTTACCTTCTAAACTTCGTAACTCAGATATATTAGTCGATGCGGGCATATCAGTGATGGTCGCAATCTTGAGAGGTTCGATTTCAATACCACATAAAGAAACTAAAACCCCTAATAGTTTGCCAAATTTAACTTCGAATATGCATTTTGCTGGATTTAATCGAATGAGATATTCTCGTAATCGATTAAAGACTTTTATTAAATCATCTAAATGATTATTTTCAATAATAGAGCAAGCTATAATATCATCCACATAATCATGTAGGATATCATGCATCATATCATGAAAAATTTAGGTCATAGCTCGTTGATAAGTTGCACCGGCGTTCTTTAAGCCAAATGGCATCACTTTCCAGCAAAAGGTACCCCAGGGGGTAATAAAGGTTGTTTTAGCCTGGTCTTCAGGAGCTATCCTGATCTGATTATAACCATAGAATCCATCCATTAAGGACATCATCCCACTCCCGGCAGTAAAGTCAATGATTTGATCCATATTTGGAAGAGGAAAGTCATCTTTAGGGCATGCAACATTAATATCTCTAAAATCTGTGCAAACCCTAACTTTGGTAGCTTCTTTCTTGGTGACTAGAACTACATTTGAGATCCATTCAGCATAATCAATAGCTTGTATAAAGATAACATTCAGGAGTTTCTCTAACTCCCCTTTGACTAGCAAAGCCACTTTGGGATGCATTTTTCTAAGTTTTTGTTTAACATGTTTAGCATCCGGATGGACCACTAGATGATGCATGACTACAGAAGGGTCTAGACCTGGCATATCTTCATATGTCCAAGCGAAGACATCTTCATACTCTTTAAGGAATGCAATGTATTGTTATTGTTTTTCTTGACTTAATTCTGATCCAATATTGATTATGTGAGGATTATCCTCAGTTCCAATATTAATTTTAATGACATTTTCTACCTCCATGTGTAGATCTCTTTCAAAGTTAGGTGGTGTGGGTGAAACGCCCAATTATTGTAAGGTTAATTTAGATAAGTCATTCTGAGGATTAGTGGCTTCAAGTTGGGCTATAGTTGGTATAGAACCATCAAAATAAAATCCATTGTGTAACATCTCTTCAACAGAGACATCATGGAAGATATCTCCTTCCAACTCTTCATCGGGGTCGACAATCATTTCAGGGTATGCTATGGACAGCATGTTGCATGAAAACGACTGATTTTTAAGAGGCAAATCAACATGCCTATCCAAATAATCTTGATAGCATATGAGATGATCATCATCTTCAAAAGGAAAGGGTTGACCCTTAATAGGAAATAAGCCCACACCACAGCAGGCAGGCCACGGTTCTACCTCGAAAGGTTCTTTCATGCCATTTTGGAAAGGTCCCAAGCCTTTCCCTTGATATCCCATTTTAAGCATCATGGGTTTAGCTTTAATATAATCATTGGTAAAATAACACCGAGCGTATCCCTGATGATGAGTTTTGATATTTCGAGGGATTCTTCCCTAGTCATATCCTTTATAAATGAAGGCACAACTTCTGACTTGGTAAGTACTTCCCATAGGTTGTGGGAGGCCCAAAGTACAAGGAGATGGCGGCAAGTTATTTAAAAGGTTTGAATCTCGCATGAAAGCATTCATTTTTTCTGATGTTAAGGTTGTAGATAAATCTGGTAAGAGTTCATCAGAAAGGGCATAAGATGTAGAAGGCTTATTACCTATGTATTTAGCTGTGGAAGGTATGATAGATGTGTCTATAGGTTTTGAATTTATAGGGATAGAACTTGAAGGATTGGTGGTAGATTTAAGATCTTTTTGAGGTTCGAAAATGATTTTTTTAGAGGGTTGTTGATCTATATAGGAGGATGAAATTAATGGAGGGGAAATAGGTGAAGTTATGGGTGTATGTTTCACAGTTTTAGATGAGAAAGAAGAACTAGGATGTGTGGATGACAGAGCAGGGAAAAATTGCACTCCAACGGGTTCTGCCAAAGCACACATATCAAAAGGTCTAGGGTCACCATGAATAGTGACCAACTGATTTTTAAACTTGAATTTAACACATTGGTGTAAATTTGATGGGACCACTCGCATGGCATTGATCCAAGGGCGACCCAAAAGTATATTGTATGATGTTGGGCAATGTACAATAAACACGGTTGTTTCTAGGGTTCTAGGACCAAATTGCAATGGGAGGGTAATAACTCCACACGTTTCTTGTGTTTCATGATTAAAAGCTTTGATAATCATATCAGTTTTCTTCATTTCATCACTTCTAAAGCCAAATTGTTGGTAGAAGTCAAAAGTGCAAATGTTTAGAGATGAGCCATTATCAATTAAAACTCTTTTGACAGCTACATCTCCAATTAAAGTAGTAATGTATAAGGGATTGTCCTTATGTAAACTGTGTTGTGGGATATCTTTATCCCGAAAGTCAATACAATCAATCTCTCGAGTGATGATAGTATTGGCCATAGCTTCGAGTTGAATGTTTTGAGGTACCATCATTTGGCTCAATGTAAGCATCAACTCATCCCTATGGGTGGGAGAGGATCTTAATAAATCCAAAAGGAAAATTTTGGCCGTAGTATTGGACAATTGCTCATTAATATTGTAAGGGGGTTTAGATTGAACAGTAGGAACATGATTCCCTTTATTGGGGTTTTTCAAAATGAATGGAGCTGATCCATCGTTCTGGTTTGGTTCTTGTTGAGAGTTTTGAGCTTGTTGTCGTGTAATGACTCCAATGGTACCTACAATGTTATAGTGAAGACGCTGAACTGGTCTCGGTTGAGCATTAATGGCTTGTTCATTAGAAAGGAATATATTAGAATAAGGTCGAGTAGTGACTCTTCTAGGAAATGGTTCTTCTGGAACCATAGCATCTGTGACGGGTTGAATAGGATCTGATTCATTTTCAGAACTATTCGATTGATTTGAAGTAATGTCCAGTTCACTTTCACTATCTGATTCTATATCACTAGAATCAAAAGCTTGAAAATTATGTAAGGGCCTGGTCGTAACCAGGGATAAGGTCGTGTCAAATATTTGAGGATCCTGAACAGGTAATTTTCCACTAATGGTTCCTACATATCGGGTAGGAGGGGGAACATTATGATGTTCGATTTGATTGGCTACCTCTTTACCATGTCTTGGTAAAGGGTGTTGAAATATGTCTAGAGTTTGATTGGCATTTTGATTTTGATTTTGGGGAATGGTCTTTTGAGTATTATTAGGAGGGTTTTGTTTAGGTTGGAAGGCTTGCACTTCCATTTCATTATTGTCAATCAAATCTTGTATTTTATGTTTCAACCTTTTACAAGCGTTGGTAGAATGTCCAGGTCCTCTATGGAAATCACGAGTGCAAGTCGGCTCTATATCCGGGTATAGTTGGATCGGGTTCCGGATGGTTGGTAATTGGATCAAACCTCTTTCGAGTAATTGAGGTAAAATAGTTGATAAGGGTTGGTTTAATCTAGTGAATTCTCGAGGAGGCTTGTCAGGAGGTTTCAATATGAATTTTTTTGTTGTCTTCGTTGCATTGATATTAGCAACATTCCTGCTATCAGTGACTCCGTCACCAACAACTTGTTTGTTTTTATATTGATTTCTAGATATTTTCTCATCATCCTTCTTCCTAAGTTGGCCTCTCCTAATGAGGGCATCTTCTACTCTTCGAGCTAAATCTATAGCTTGATCGAAGGTAGTTAAGGTAGCAATCGATAGCTCATAAGATATTTGTTCTTGTAAATTGTTGATGAAAATGTCCAACATTTCCCTATAAGGCGACACAAAGTGCAGTTTTCCTTTCAATTGCCTCCATCTAGCTAAGAAATCAGCAAAGCATTCGTCCTTGTCTTGTTTTAAATTGTATAGGTCTTTAATAGTTACATGCCTCTCGATGTAGGCACTAAATTGATGGACAAATGATTTCGTTGTTTCTTCGAAGTTTCTCAAAGAACGAGTGGGCAATTGATAGTACCACTCTAATGCCATTCCACCTAAACTTTTTGGGAATATTTTTAGTAATAGTAAGTCATCATGCGATATGTCGTGACATGCTATCCTAAACATGCGAAGATGCTCTATGGGATCTTCGGTTCCTTTATATTAGGTAGGACGGGCATGGGAAAATGCTTAGGGTATGGTTGAGCTACAACTATGGGATCCAAAGGTTGACTACAGATCTCTCGATAATTATACGAGGGACGGTAGGGATCTATCTGGTCCATACGTGAAGCTAATTGTTTCACCATGGCTTCCAGATTACTAGTTTGCCCCCCATATTGGTTTGGTAGGGCATTGACATGGGTTTTATGGGCGTAGGATGGAGGAACATGCAGATTAGATGCCATGTTACTATTGTGTAAAGTATTGGTAGGAACAGTATTATGAAGGAATTTTGAAGTTGTATTATGTTGTATTCCAGATTGTTGAAAATTTGTATTTGGCTTCGTTTTAGGTTTTTGTTTACTTGAAGCATATTGCTCAATAGTTTGGCAAAATAAAGTAGTGAAGGAAGGTTTCTTTTGTGTGGGAGTGATTTTAGGTTGAATAACGGAGTTCCTTAGGAGGTTGGGTAATCTGTTGTTTTGACATGTTTTGAGCCATAGTGACCATATCTGTATTAGATGGTCCAGCCTTGTCACTTTCTTGATCAATGAAAGACAAGGGATTAGTGTGCATATTGCACATATATTCCATGGCCGCTTGAGTGTTACTAATTTGCCCTTTATCAAGGCGAATTGCCACATTAAGGTCATCAATGTTATCCATGAGAAATTTCTTGAAATTCTCTGCATTGTCAAAGGCAATAGTTCCATTTGGAGCTACTCTAGGGGATGAGGATCCATCCTCTTTAACACTTCCTTCTTGTTCCTTATCTTCACCTAAGTCTTCGTCTGATTGACCTAGAGTTTCTCCTTTCGGATTTGAATCTCCAAGAAGGACATTTGGGTCTTTAGTTGTATCTTGTAACCAATCTTCTTCTTCTCCTAAGGTTTCTTTACCATTCCTAAGTTTAGGCATGGTGCTAAGTTTTGATTTCAGCAAATATATATATATATATATATATATATATATATATATATATATATATATATATATATATATTTATATATATATATGCAACAAATTAAGAGGTATATGTTTATTATATACCTACTACAATATTTGAAAATGAAATGTTTAAGTTTTTGCTAAGTTTTTTGATTTTTAGTTTTTAGCTTTAGTTTTTTTTTTTTTTTTGAAATAATATAATAAAGACAACAAATAACACAATAAATGCCAGAAATAATACTGAAGTAATAATCTAGTTTTCTATAAACAATTTATGAATATCATTAATAGGTTCGAGTTGTTCCGGAGTCATGAAGTGTTCTTCTTCAAATTGAAAGTTTTATTTTAAAATTTTGATAAAAAGAGCTATAGTGATGTTGTCTGTTTTAGATGCTGGTTGATAAAAGTAAAGCTCATGGCAATACTCTCGATATAGCATAGCTCACGAAACTCTATTCCATATTTCCCTATCTGTAAGAACAACCTCTTGGTCTTCTACACAACCTAGGAACTGGTGCACAATGGCTATGTTCTCGAGGTATTCCTCGAAGGTGAACAATTCTAAAGATACTAAAGCTCTCCTATAAGCTAACCATCTATGGCAGGCTCTCTGAAGTTCATGATAAAAACTAGTTGGTGAGGATCCAGGATTCTATCTAGGACTAGCCTCTTGATTTGCTTAAGTTGTGTGGACCTAGATGAGATGAGACTAAGTCTTCTATCAAGTTCATTCCACAGGAATTGATTTCTACTTGTTTCAGGCACACTAAGGACATAATTGACTTCTATGGCTGCCAATTGGTTTTCTACGTTTATAGTAACTGCTAACCTTTTCTTAGGAGCTACCATCTAAACATGATTTTAAACTTTAAGTGTTTTAAAATGCATCTAAATTTTAGTTGTTCTATATATATATATATATATATATATATATATTTTGTTTTGTTTTCAAAAGTTTATGATGCATTCACGTCGGGTTCACCAAAATGTATCGCTCCAAATTTTTCACATCCTTACCTTCAAGCTATTGGATCCGTGCCTGGAAGGAGGATGGGAAAAGGATGTCACGGTACCTCGGACTGAGAGGACTTTGCAAAGGTCCCGCCTCTCAAGGGAGGTGTATTTTGATGATTTTTTGATGGATGGTGGGTTCACCAGGAAACATTTAATGGTAGTTTCCACGCCTAGGTTTGGAATGTGTTTTAATGTGTTCGTTTTTTAAATTTAAGCATTCATATCCTAGGTTTGGCCAAATGAATCTAGATTAATCTACATAAAAATGCAAGTTCAATGAGTACAAGAAACAAATTTAAAGACATAAAACAGAGAATTTACAGAATGCAAATGAGGAATACCTGATCCAGATGTCTGATGATTATTTTGATGTTTGAAGTAGTCAGGATCGTCTAGAATTTGACAGGTTCGTCTGAGATCTGACAAAATTGTCTGGGATCTGACAAAATCGTCTGAGATCTGACGAATTCATCAAACAAATTTGTCAGAGACCTACAAGTAGAAAAACAGATACAAAATACGATGAATACTATTGTGCTAATAAGGGGAAACAACACCAAATGATTGTATGAATACTGAATAACAGTTATGAACAGCAATTCAAACAGATTACGACATTTTAATAACAAATCATGATCTTAGTATGCAATCTAAGCTAAATGGGTGAACTCCAAATGCAAAATAACATAAACACTGAATAAACAATCTAATTTGCAGAATAAAAATAGCAGCAAACTTCAGGCACTGATTGCCTCAATATGGATTGCAATCGAGATCGTCTTGCATCAGTACGAAATTGAATTTGACAGGTTCACCTCCGATCTGAACAGGTTTGTCGACGACGACAGGTGCTAGCTTCGGCTAAAAAATAGTGATGTACCTACAAAAAAATTGTTATGGGACCAGTGCAAATGGAAAATTGGGATGATTCAACGTAGATGGAGTTAAATTGTAGATAATTTCAGCCAGCGGGGTGCTAAGGGGATAGCTTAGGATTAAATAGGCTTAGGGGAGTAGTTAGGAGGTTGGAGATCATCCCAATTTGGGAGATCTCCAACGGGGGAGGGTCCCAACAGCGCAGACATGCTTTTGCCCAGATTGGAGACCCATTGGAATAGAATCCAACTTTGCAAAATCAATTTTGCGACAAGATCATCTAGACGTCCTAGTCCAGACGAAATCATCAAATCTGGGGCGATATCATCTGATCGGCGATAATATCATCAAACGGTCAAAACAACCTCTAAAAATGATGCAAAAAAGGGGGAAACGGATTTCCCGACGGTTAACAGGCGGTTTGGGAGGTTAAATTTGAATTTTAAATTATTTACTAAGGTGAATGTAATTATTGTAATTTTACTGCGTCAATTTTAGGGTGCTACAGTATATATAGAGACCATGGCAAATCTGTTATGGGAGAAGCTGAGAACATTGTATCAAATAAAGTTATTGGTAAATAAACTCTTCTCTGAAATAAGTTGTATTCACTTGGGATGAATGATGATCACTCTATGGTTGAACATTTGAATGCTTTTAATATTGTGGTAAGTCAACTAAAATTTGTAGAAATAAAAATAGATGAAGAGGATAAATGTATGACTTTAATTTGTTCATTACCTGATTCATGAGATAACCTAGTTATGGCTATCACCAATACTACATCTACATTAAAATTAAAGGATATAGTAGGAACTTTGTTGTCTGAGGATATGAGATGAAATTATTCTGAGGATTATCATTAAAAATATACCTTGGTCGTGAGAGTTCATTCTCAAGAAAGAAGCAAAAAGAAATCAGGAGAAAAGAAATCAAAATTTAGGGGTAAATCTGTTGCCCCAGAAAAGAGGAAATTGTTAGCATAGCATTATTATTATTACATTATTGTTAGCATGTTGTTATTAAGTTATAACAAAGCCCATTTCAGCCACAGGTGGTTTCATAACCTCCGAGCCTATTAGGGCATGTAATGTTCTATTTAATGTTCTCTGATTAATACAAACCTATTGATTACTCCGACATGGTATCAGAGCAGGACGGGTGAATACTGGGTGCACGCTTCTCGAGGAATTAGACCTCAAAAGAAGCTTGACCTGAGCACAATTCCCAAGATTCGCCTCCTCAGTTGATCAAAATAGGCATGAATCTCGAGACAAACACAGGCCGACTGGACATGGATCTTAGGCACAATTCCTGAGATCTACCTTCATAGCAAACCAGATCGGGCACGGATCTTGAGACAGACATAGGTCGAATCGACTGGACACAAATCTCGAGGCCAAATCGACTGGACCTAACTGGACTGGGCACAGAAATTGAGGTTGACTCGATTGGACTCGAAAACCAAGGCCGACTTGACT
The DNA here is from genome assembly GCA_028583015.1 of Wollemia nobilis. Taxonomy (NCBI): domain Eukaryota; kingdom Viridiplantae; phylum Streptophyta; class Pinopsida; order Araucariales; family Araucariaceae; genus Wollemia; species Wollemia nobilis. The sequence continues at coordinate 8,409,778 of JAQPPZ010002969.1, read as the reverse complement.
GGACCTTGAGAACAAAATTCGAGGCCGACTCGACTGGACCCCAGGCATGAAACCCAAGGTCGACGACAGAGCGATGCATGGCAAACTTGCCACGTGCCACCTGGACCGACGACGCGGTGACATGTGGTGGACTGGCCACATGCCACTTGGACTAACGAGCGGGCAACACATGGCAGACTGGCCACATGCCACCTAGATGCGACGTGTGGCAGACTGGCCACGCACCACTTGGCAAAACAAAAAAAGACATGCGAACGACTGATTGCTCGTAGGCAATCGAAAGGGAAAGGGCCTCTTTGCCCTTTTATTCCATTTCAACATCGCCTGCTACGGCGATGTGGGATTAGAATCCCAATTTTTTTTTTCCCGCGCCTCTAGCCGTGGAAGGGAATAATGGGAACAGAGTTCCCTTCCCTTCCCGTCGAGCGGCGTAGCCCGACTGGCAGGAGCACCAATCGAAAGGACTACAGTCGCGGGGTCGGGATTTTGATTCCCGATGACTTTAAAACCTTTTAGCACGGCACGGCGAAAGGTAAAACAATTTTTTTTTTCAGCAATTTTTTTTTTTAAGTTTTTTTTCTTTTATATTTTTTTTAATTAAAGATTTAAAATAAATTAAATAGATTTATTTTTATATAGATTTAAATTTTCTTTTCTTCTATATATAAAATTAATTAATTAATTTTTTTATCTTTAGTTATTTAAAATATTTTAAAAGAAAATTACTTTAAATTAAAAATTGTGGGGGGATGTTGAGTAATTTTTTCTAAAAAGCAATTTTGGCATTATTGTAAAGGTGCATTTTCAGCTGAGCCCGACACCTAGTGGGTTATTCTTGTGGGCACTTTTTTTTGTTGTATGTTGCATATTTGTTTTTTGCACTATAACATTCAAAGTTAAAATCAAAATTCACTGCCTAAGTCCTCGAAATAATTAAAACCCATCCGTGCAATTTATTGCACTATAGCGTTCGGTATTTGTGATACCTCTGGCCAGCACTTATAGGTAAAGCTGTCGTGATTGTGCTACTGTATCCGTCGCTTAATATAGCTGCCAAAATGACGTCTGAGCTTGTTCTCTATAAATCATCAGGGAGATATAAGTTTGCCACTTTGCATTTTTTTTACTCCATCCATTACCCTAATAGTTCTTGTGTTTAGGCGTAAATCCTGATGAGAGTTATGAAATCCAAAGTGTTTAGGGGAAGTTACACCCCACGCATGTGGATTGCAGACTTTCTATGGTAGGTGCCATCAACAAGACTACTCCCTTTCAGTACTGCTTATGTACCACGTATTGTATGATCTCTAAAACTCACCTATAGTTTCCCTCACGTAAGGGCGGGTGAATTTTTTTGTTGATCTTTCTAAATACCTATAGTCTCCCTCACGTAAGGGCAGGTATTTTGTACGGTATAATTGCCTAGCAAAAGTATATCGAAATGGGGACCAATTGGTGTTATAAGGAACCTTCATCATGTCTGCAAAACTAATGACTGATTCTCATCGATTCTTTGAAAGGTCCTAATTACACACCATGGAAAAATAAGATGAAGGCCATCCTAGCTATGGATGACTTATGGGATGTTGTATCTAGAGCAACAACCAGACCTTCACCTATTGCTGGTGCTACAACTCCATCTACTGCTCAAAGAGACTTTGATAAGCTAGACAACAAAGCAAAAGTGCTCATCTTGCTTGCTGTGTCTGATGAAGTCCAACCCCATATTGTTGACTGTGCAACTAGTAAAGCGACATGGGATGCCCTTAATACTATATATGATGGAAAGAATGATTCCACCATTCTATTTCCTCAATCTCAATTACACAGTCTAAGCATGAAGTAGGGTGAGACAGTTGAATTCTTTTTTTGTAGAGTTTCTGAATTGAAAGCAAAGTTGAATTCTTTGGGAGAACCAGTTGAAGACAAGCTCCTTACTTCAGTTGTATTGAGAGCTTTACCTGATTCTTATCGGGTGCTGATCACTTCCCTTCAGGTATCAAAATGAAAAGTTACTTTTGTAGAATTGGTTAATATGCTTCAAGAGGAGGAGGCATGCCAACTACAGAGAGATTATTCTTCTAACACTGCCCTCTACATCAACAGGCAAGGGCAGAACTAGAAGAAAGATAATTTTTAAAAGGGAGGAAATTCATAAAAGGATTCCAAAGGGAAACAACCTCAACAAAAAAAGAGATATTGCAAGATCTATGACAAAGAAGGTCATGATACAAATAGATGTTGGCATAAGAATAAGCAATCAAAACAGAAAGGCCAGAACAAACCACAAAAGAAAAAACAACAAGTGAATGTTGTTGAAGAATCTGACACGGATTCTGAGAGAGCCCACAAAGTTCTCATGACTACCACAGTATCCAAGCAGACGGATCCTATATGGTATGTTGATTCTAGAGCCAATAAGCACGTGACTGGTGACAAATCATGGTTTGAGTCTTTTGAGGCCAAAGAGGGCAAACCTGTCATAATTCCTGATGATAAAACCTACAAGGTTCAGGGAGAAGGCACTGTTTCAGTCACTCTTCCTGATGGCAAGTGTCAGATTGATAAATTTCTCTATGTTCCAAGATTGGCAAACAATTTGTTGTCAGTAACACAAATTTTGGACAAAGATATGGTTGTGAACTTTAGTTTTGAGGGAGGCAAGAAGTGTTGTTATATTACCAGGAGGGGTAAGAACATTGCAACTGCTTCATATAAGCATGGCTTATTTGCCTTAGATACTATCTCTACTCCACATGTAGCCATGAAAGTCTCTACAAAGGAGGAAAATTCCCTATGGCAAAGGAGATATGGACATTTGAGTTTTGGTTACTTACTTGAGCTAAGTAAGTATGAGATGGTAAAGGGTCTTCCTTCCCTTTCTACCACTTTACCAGTTTGCTCTGACTGCTTGGCAGGAAAGCAGCATAGAGTGCCTTTTGAAAAGAGCTCTACAAGAGCAAAGAAACCTCTAGATTTGGTTCATACCGATCTGTGCGGTCCCTTCACTCCCAACAGTTATGAGGGTAAGAGGTATTTTCAGTTATTTGTGGATGATTATTCATGAAAGATGTGGGTATTCTTTCTTCAATTGAAATCTGAAGCATTTGGATTTTTTTAGCAATTCAAGAAATCTGTTGAGGAGTCAGGGACTTCTATAAAAACTCTTCACTCATATCGAGGGGGGGAGTTCACCTCTAAAGAATTTTTTGCATTCTTGAAATAAAATTGGATCACAAGACAGTTAACCACTGCTTATACTCCTCAGCAAAATGGAGTTGCTGAAAGGAGGAATCGTTCCATCATGGAAATGGTTTGTTGCATGCTCACAGGAGCTAGACTTGAGCAACTATATTGGGCAGAAGTTTTCACCATAGCAGTATATCTATTGAATAGGGCACCCACAAAGGCCCTACAAGGAATGACTCCACAAGAAGCATGGAGTGGTAGGAAATCCTCCATTTCTCATCTACGCATTTTTGGATGTAAAGCTTTCATGCACATACCAAAAGAGAAAAGGAAGAAGCTAGATGAGAAGACATTGAATTGTATTCTTCTTGGCTATGATGAGCACTCTAAGGGTTATTGTTTGATTTATCCCTTGACGAAGAAGATTCACATTAGTAGAGATGTAGTTTTTGATGAAGCTTTCACATCAGCAAACACATCAGATGTATACCTAGACCTTGTGGAGACACAAGTTGCTAAATCTCCATCAAAAGTTGGAGGTTCTTCTTCATATTCAACACCTAAGAAGAAGAATCCAAAGTGGTGTACAAATACAATCAAAGACTCTAAGCTATCCACTCCACCAGATTTGACATTGGATAGACCTCGTACTCGCAGCATGGCTCGACAGGAGAAAGTTGTAACAAAGAATACTGGGGTTGATGATCTGTGTCAATATTTTGAGGAACTTTCTATAAATCTAGAGAGAGATACAGAAGATATGGATATTGATAGTGATAAGGTGTTTATGTCTTCAATAGACGATCTTGAACCTGCATCAGTACAAGTTGCTCTCGGTGAGCCTCAATGGAAGGCTGCTATGGATGCAGAGTATAAGTCTTTGATGAAAAACAAAACTTGGAAGCTTGTCGATCTGCCACATGGAAAGAAGCCCATTGGCTACAAATGGGTGTATAAATTCAAGTACAAAGCAGATGGGACAATTGATAAGCATAATACCCGTCTTGTTGCAAAGGGCTATGCTCAAAAGGAAGGCATTGACTACGAGGAAACTTTTGCACCTACTACTCGGATGACAACAATTTGAGTTATTTGTGCTATGGCAGCATAGTTTGGGTGGAAAGTTCACCAGATGGATGTCAAAAGTGCTTTTCTGAATGGTGATCTCCAAGAAGAAGTCTATATGACTCAGCTAGAAGGATTTGCAGTGGAAGGCCAACAACAGAAAGTTTGCAAATTGGTCAAATCCTTATATGGCCTGAAACAAGCTCCTCGAGCTTGGTATATAAAAATGGACAATCACCTCCTGCAGCATGGTTTTAAGAGATGTTCGTTAGATGCAAACCTCTATTTCAAGAAACAAGGTTCTAAGATAGTGTTGCTTGTACTCTATGTTGATGATCTGCTCATTACAGGGAGTTCAGAAACTATGATCTCTACTGTCAAAAGAGACTTGTGTCAATATTTTGAGATGTCAGATCTCAGACTTCTCTATTATTGTCTTGGTCTAGAAGTTAGCCAGAAGGAGCACTACATCAAAGTGTCTCAAAAAAATATGCCAAGACATTGTTGGAAAAATATTGCATGACTGATTGCAAGCCAATGGCAACTCCGATGGAGACAGGACTTCAGTTATCACGATATGATGAATCACCTCAGGTAGATGGTACTCTCTATCGAAAGTTGATTGGGAGTCTCATATATCTGACCAATACTAGGCCAGATCTCGTATTTGCTGTGAACTATCTTTCAAGGTTCATGCAGGAGCCTAAGACCACTCATTGGAAAGTAGCAAAACGTGTTCTTCACTATGTCCGTGGCACAATAGAATATGGCCTAGAATACAAGAGGAACAACAAATTCTTCTTATAGGGATTCATGGACTCTGACTATGTCGGATCATTTGATGATTGCAAGTCAACTTCAGGATGTATTTTTCATCTTGGATCTGGTCCTGTCTCTTGGCATAGCAAGAAGCAACAGGTGGTTGCTATTTCATCAACAGAGGCAGAATATCACGCCGCACGTGATGCTGTGTGTGAAGTGATATGGTTGCGTCGCATTCTGACAAGTATGGGTCATCCATATAAATCTCCAATACACTTATTTTGCGACAATCAGGGTGTTATAAACCTAGTCAAGAATCCAGTTCATCATGAAAGAACAAAACACATTGACACACAATGTCATTTCATTCGAGACGAAGTTTTGAAGCACCGAATTCAGCTTCAGCACATTCCCATCGATGCTCAAGTTGCAAACATTTTCACTAAGGCACTTGGACGTGTCAAATTTGAATTGTTTTGTAGCTCGCTTTGTATTGCAAAATGATGTAATCAGGGGGGATGTTTAGTATAGCTAGTAGTTATATTATTGCCCAAATAATGTAATAAGGGGGGATGTTAGCGTAGCATTATTATTATTACATTATTGTTAGCATGTTGTTATTAAGTTATAACAAGGCCTATTTTAGCCACGGGTGGTTTTGTAACCTCCGAGCCTATTAGGGCATGTAATGTTCTATTTAATGTTCTTTGATTAATACAAACCTGTTGATTACTTTGACAGAAATATTGGAATTGTGGTAAAGCATGACATTATAAAAGAGACTGTATATCTAAAAAGGTTGATAATAATCGATCATCTAATGAAGGAAATTCTAAAAAAAAAAAAAAAGATTCAGGGGACTTATTATTGGTTACAACTTGCTCAAGTGAATGCCATGACTCATGGTTGATTGACTCAAGTGCTTCTTTTCATATGACTCCTCATAGGGAGGGGTTCAATGAATATGAAAATATAGATGGAGGTAAAGTCTTCTTGGGAGATAATTTGACATATAAAATAATAGGTCAAGGAAGATTCAAGCTATGTTTAAAATATGGAATAACTAAAACCCTTCCTAGTGTGTTGCATATTCCAAGTTTGGCAAGGAATTTAATATTCATGAGTAAGATGAATTATGCAGGTGTGAATGTGGTATTCAATAAGGATAGTTGTAATATGGTTCATGGATCTTTGGTGTTGGAAAGGGGAGTTCACACAGGAACCTTGTTTAGACTTGAGGCTAGCACTATAAGTATTAATTGCAATAAATCTTCAATGGTACAGGAAAATAATACGATTGAAATAGCTACGAGTATTCCTACAAAGAAGACAATATTGTGGAATCAACGCATGGAGCACATTGGTGAGAAAGGAATTCAAACATTGAAAATGAAAGGTATGGTTGAAGGAATTTTTGATTGCCCATTAAATTTTGATTTTTGTGAGCATTGTGTTTTTGGGAAACAAACTAGAGTCAAGTTTCCAAGTAGTGCTACAAGGTCTGAAGGAATTCTACATCTAGTTCATAGTGATGTGTTTGGACCTACAAAAGTACCATAATTAGGTAAATCTATCTATTTTGTTACATTTATAGATGACTTCTAAATAAAGACATGGGTATATTTTATACAGAAAAAATCTGAGGATTTTAATAAATCTAAATATTTTAAGGCTCTTGAAGAAAATCAGATAGAGAAAAAGATAGAGGTTTTGAGAAGTAATAATGGTGGTGAGTATTGCTCCAATGAATTTGAGCAATTTTTTAAGGACTATGGAATATAAATTTAGAGAACAACTTTGTATACTCCATAATAGAATGGGGTTGCAGAATGGATGAACAAGACATCGATGGATAAGGCTAGAAGTATACTAAGTGGTGTAGGGTTATAAATGGGTAGAATTTGTGTTAACAGTTTGTTATCTCATCAATAGATCTCCTACCTCGGCTTTGGTGGATAAGAATCCACAGGAAGTATGGACTGATAAGAAAACCTCTCTCAAATATATAAGGGTTTTTGGTTGTGATGCTTATATGTATGTCCCAAACGATAAAAGTACTAATCTAGACTATAAATCTTAAAAATGCATATTTATGGGTTATAGTACTAGTGTTAAAGGATATAAGTTGTGGAACCCATAAATATAGAAGGTTGTTTACAGTCGTAATGTGATATTTAGAGAAACAAAAGGAGTTTTAAAATAGGAAATGCAACCAAGCAAAGAACCAAAAATAGTGTAGGTAAAATTAGAACAGGAGGAAGAACCAGTGGTAGAACCTGAATTACAAAGAGAGTCTAAAGAGGAATATTTAGCAGAAGAAGATGAGGAGAAAGCTGAAGATGCAGAACCTAGAACTCCAATTTTAAGGATATCAGATCAAGAGAGAAGACTTCTAGACAGGTATAGTCCTTCAAATTTTTATTTTACATTTAATTTATCAGTTACTGATGAAGAACCTGTTGGAACAAAATTAGCCTATGATTGTTATTTGTGCCTATGAGCTTGTCAACATTGAATAGACGGACTTGGTGTTGGACAAATAGTGAAGAAAGCATCAAATCCCATATTTTTGTTATCAAATATTTTTTTGAAGAAAGCATAAAAATGCATGGCTTCCCATTGACCTAATGGTAAAAAAAATATTTGATAACAAAAATATGGGATTTGATGCTTTCTTCACTATTTGTCATCAGTTGCTGACACATTATTTTAAAGGTATGATTATTTGTTTCCACTTATATCTTTACCCTACGAAAAACCTCCTGCTCACAAAAATATGACGTCATGAAATCATGATATTCCTTTGTCCTCTGGCTTCTATTGGCTTCCTACTCGCAAAAATATGGCATGTCATGAAATCATAATATTTATTTGTCCTTTGGCTTCTCCTGGCTGCTTGCTCTCAAAAATTTGGTATGTCACAAAATTGCAACATTCCTTTATACTTTGGCTTTTCTTGGCTGCCTGCTCACGAAAATATGACATCGCAAAATCGTGATATTCCTTTGTACTTTGGCTTCTCTTGGCTTCCTGCTCGTAAAAATCTATCATGCCAAAAAATCATGACATGCAGGTACTCCAACCCTCTTCTACTCTTTGAACCTACAAAACTTTGTCTTGTCAAGAAATCGCGACTCTTTTCATACCTTAGTCATTTTATGCCTTATGTCTCCATAATTGAAATGCTAGTTTCAAACTTCAAAACTTTGCTATCTTTAAAGGTAGTATTTTTAGACCAACATTATTGGTGCCTTCCGAGGAATTTTTCTAGCAAAAATATTAGAATCCAGGACCTTAATCCATTGGGAAACAGAGTTAAAACAACATGGAAGAGGAGATTGTGGAAGAAAATAATCAAGAAAAATGCACTTAAACAAGTAAAGCATTACCTTTCAAAATACCTCTTACAAATTATGTATACTTTACTAATATTACATTAACACCTTAATAATTTCAAACTTATTTCACTACTGACCATTGGTCCCACCTTCTGTCAGCTACCTTTGGTCAATCTACTTGGATTTCTTCAGCTTGTCTATCATAGTGATGACTTCATTGTAAGTAAGGAAAACTTGTTTCCAAGCTTCATCTTTGAGGTCTGATGAATCCATAAACAGCTAATATACATATTGTAATTCTTCCACTTTATCATTAGACACTATTTTATACCTCAAAATTAAATCCTATAAATAGGACTTAATCTGTGTGATGTTTTGCACCATAGAAAATATTTGTGCTTCCTCTACAGGTTCTTCCAAGTTTTCTATTTCAAATTCATCCTCCATAAAATATTTTAGGGACATTATTAGTGTATATTCACTTAAAACGTTTGAATTATCATCCCACAAATATGGAAGTCCACATTTTTTTTCCAAATTTAAATGCTTCAATAGTCCCTTAGCTTCAGCTTCTAACTCTTGAAGGAGTTTTTCACCTTGAGTTACAAGTTTAAATCTTCTAAAGAAACTTCTAGCCACAATCTTGGCCTGAGACCAAGCTTCACTTCAGATCTTAGCAATGACACTCTCTGGAATTTTCTCAGACAAGACTTAAATTTTTGTTTTTGCATATGATATTTCCTGTAGAAAACTCATCGAAGATTTTAATTCATCACTGACCACTTCAATCACTTCTTTTATTTTGGATAGGTACAACAACATAGATCTCGCTCTAAGGCTCAGTGACAAGATGTCCTCAAACATTTATTTTCTTACCTCTTTGACTTTTTCCTTTGATAGGCCAGACGATGCATTCTAATTTTCTAGGATCTGTTGTTGAAGTTGTTGAACCAAAAAAATTAGAGATTGAATCTGTGCATCTACCTCTTCAAGTTTTTCTTTATATTTGGCTGCTTCACTGGCAGCCTCCTTAAACTTATATTCCCATTTCTTTGCCTCTAGATTTAGAGACTTTTCTACTATTTTTTTTCCTATAGGACTGACTCCAATTCTTTCTTGGCCTCTTGTTCTTTGACAAATTTCTCTTTGAAATACTCTTCATGCAAATAGATAGTTTCTAGATGGGCCTAATCCATTCTCCACTCATCTGGCATATGAATTTGGGTGATATATTTAGTTGTATCTTCTACCTGATAATCCTCAATGGTCATTTATCCTTTGGAATTCTTTGATATTGGTGTCAATTTTACCTTTTTTGTTGCATGGTGGTGGGATCGAGAGCTATTACCTCTTCAAAATGGGCTAGAGTCTTGGAATATCCAGTGGAATGAGATGTCCACCAGTATAAGGCATTCTTATTTACCTTTCTCAAATATTTTAGTTTTGAAAGAGTCAGATGATTCTCAGCATCTATAGTAGATATGTATTTAGTATCTAGAATGCAAGTACTAGGAAGAAATGGATTTGGAACCAATGTAGTACTAGCCTCAGATTGGAGTCATGAATATAATGCTGGTTTTGGGGAAGGAAAACATGGTTTCAAAGGAAATATGTATTTATTCGAACTAGAAATAGAAGGATTTTTGGTTTGGTAATGAGTAGGAGAAAAAGAGTGAGAGAATAGAGAAGCCATACCTATTTTTGTCTGAAGTACATGCTGATTTCTATATTTTTCTTCATGATCTTCATTGCATTTATTCATAGTAGAACTCTAAACTTCATTTGGTGTAGAAATTTCTTGTACATATTCTCTTTCATCAGCTCTATTCTCATTGCCTGTATCTTCTTCGAGATTTATTATTTCAAATTTTAGGGTAATTTCCCCATGCTATCCTTTTTTATGTTCAAAATTCTCTTTCTTTACAACAATTTCTTGAAAAATAGCTACATTTTAACCTTTTTGAGTAAGTTCATTTGTATCATCAATTGTTTCATTTTGAACATCTTCCTGTCTAGTAGGATTTTCAGTAATATATGTATATAGAACATTATATTCATTATTCTAAATATGTTGTTCACCTTCTGGAGCAATTTTAATATTTTTAATATCACCATATTTAGTAGCTTGAGTAACCTCTATGTGTCGATCATCATCACCTTGAGTAACTTGTTCATTATTTGGGACTTTTTCAACATCTTGTTTTTTCTTTAGTTGAGTTTCTTCTATAGAATTTAGCCTCCTCATATTAATTCCAAGGGGTTCTTCATCAGATTATGTAGATGAATTTGAAGGGGGGAAAATTTCAAAGTTTTAGAGGTTGCGGTTCTACCTTTTGATGAGTCAACACCTAGTGCCAGGTATTTTCCTCTTCTTTCTACCTACAAGGGTTTAGTTATCCCTTGCCCTTCTTTACCTAGTCCTTTTCCTTCATATCCCATATTCAACATCATCTAAGAAGCTTTTCCATACGTTTTTCCTTGTTCTTTTGTGAATATGTCTTCATCAGACCTCTTCTTGGAAGTTATAATATTGGTTTGTGCCTAGGATAATGGTTGCTCAATTGCAACCTTCTTTCCTTTACTTTGGTTGATATTCTATATTTTCATAGCTTCAATACTTCCTACCTTGTTGTTGCCAATGCTAGGAGGTACCTTTATAGGAAGTGGATCCGAATTTTTGAAATATGTTCAAGGAATAGGAGTTTCGGGCATATTTCCTCTAGTAGGTAGTTTTTTTAACTTCCATGTGAGAAAATTTCTCACTTCTTAGAGGGCACAAAATATTTTGCTTTTTCAATGGGATCAAAATATTTAGGTTCAAGGGTAGGTACATAACCAGTGGTGAAAGCGATAATAAATGCATCTATACTTAGGGTAAAAATAAGTCTCCCTCTAAAATTTCTAACAACTTTCTTTTTTTCATCATAAAAATTAGCAATTGCTTTGACCAATTCATGACAAGGGTGTACAAGAATGCAAACATACTAGTAGAGTAATAAATGGAAAGCAAAAGTAGTAGAGGAATATGTAGTGATATCAGTGGCCATACTATCTTTGATATATCTTCAAATATTTCTTGGATATTTTCATGTCACTACTATGTCACCAATTCTAGCATCTCTGTCAACAAATTTCTCACCCATTTTCTCTTCATGTCTTATTTTTGAAGGTACAGAAGATGAAGCTGCCATTGTTATTTTATAACTATTCTTCTTTGGAGCCATGATAAAATATCACACTGAGTTCATATGAACTAAAAATGTATTCTAAAATAGGAATAGAAAGTGGTACAACAAAACTTACTCAGGAGTGAAATTAGGATTTTTTACGTCAATTAGAAAAGACATGCATGATTGCATTAATTACAATTGGTGGGCTAGATTTTCTCAAATCCTCCTATGTCTTATTTCTATCACCCTTTCAAATATTTTTAAAATTTATCCAATGGCTATCAACTGCATTAAAATAAATATTATGCTTACCAAAGCTCCTTCTATTTGCAAAGGCGGTTCCTATTTTCCAATCATAGGAAAGCTATGTGGTAAATGAAGAACACAAACTTATACTAAGAGGGGGGGTGAAAAATATAAGACCACTTTTTACTTTTTCTTCCAATTCAATATTATGTTGTGTAAAGATAGAAGTATCAATAGCAGTAATTAAAGCAATGCACAGAAACCATACACAATAGAGACACCATAATTTATGTGGTTCATCCAATGTGGGATGCTCCACGAAGAAAATATTTTACTAAAAATTTCTCAATAAATATCTTTGGGAATCACTCCCAATTATAATTTTTATGGATCTCTATCCAAAGGAGATTTTGATCCCCTAATCTCAAGTTCGTGTATCTCTTCCACAGGAGAACTCTTTCCCCTTCTTCTATGGCTATGTGATATTCTAAAAGACTCTATCTCTCTGCTTCACTGACTGGTGGACCTCTCTCCACTTGAAGACTCCTCACTCAGATCTATCTTCAACTATGCTAGTTGTTGGATCTCTATCCATTGAGACTTTGTCCTCTATACTCTATCACCTCCAAAGCTCTATCAATAGGCTCACTAAGAACCTACTCAATAGGCTCACATAGAACCTACTCAATAGGCTCACATAGAACCTACTTAACAAGCTCACACAAAACTTGTCAAATCTACTCAAGCAAAATCACCAAGAACTTGCCCAATTCTGCTCTAGCATGCTCACAAAGAACTTGTCCAAATCTACTCTAGCAATCTCACCAAGAACTTTTCCAAATCTGTTCTAACAAGGTCACTATGAACTTGCCCAAATCTGTCCCAAATCTATCCACAACTCTGTCCAAAAAATTATCCACAAATCTGTCCCAAAACTATCCATAAATCTTTCTAAAAACTATCCACAAATGCCTTCTCAAAGGCTCAATAAATCATGCTCAAGTAGCACTCAAATATCATTCACAAATATATCAAGGCAAAGCTCAAATATGAACTCAACAATGAATGGCAATGTACTCTTCAATAGATGATAACAATGATCCACAATGATCTCAACTCAACTCAACTCATAGAAGCATAAAGAGAATTTTTAGAGACTCAATATGTTCTAATCTCAATCTCAACTCAAATCAACTCAAATAAACTCATAGAAGCATAAAGATAATTTTTAGAGACTCAATATGTTCTAATATCACTCTCAACTCAAATAAACCTCAACTCAATTCAAGTCTTATAGAACCATACAGAGAATTGTTAGAGACTCAATATGTTCTAACCTCAATCTCAACTCAACATAGAATGATGGAATAGTTTGTTTTATAGAATTTGAACAATCACTTCACACATCACTTGACTAGGCTCAATCAACTCAACTCAACCAATCATCACAAGGGACAACTCTCTCTCACACAATCCTAGTCCAAGTATGTATCAACCAACTCAAATATTTCCAATAATACTCAACCACAAATCTCACATAACAATGATACTCATGTTCTTTTCTAACTCAATTTATTTCACAACCAATGGGCTTCAACAACTATGCTTATAAAACAAGGTTTAAACTCAACTCTCAAATCAGAAAAACCTTGAAGCATTCAACCAACCACTTTCGAAAAGGAAACCACAAACAATCCTTTTCCCTCCAATGATATTTCAGAAATCAACCACCATAAACAATCAATAGGAGAATGTGCCCATACATTTTATTAAGATGAAAAAACTCTTTGTAAATCTACCACAATCACAAAATTCTTTTTCCAATCTTCACAAGGGTTAGTAGATCACAAAATAATCAACATTACTCCACTTTTCAATAATCATCACCAAGGCCTTTAATTGCACAACTTCCTTATCTCTCCTAAAACCACTTGTACCATAAAATAAAATAAATCAAAACATTGCATAACATTTTCACTCCCAAAACCACTTATACCATAAAATAAAATAAATCACAATATTGCATACCTTGTCACCTCATGAAAGAATTAATCCTCTTGAAAAAGAACAAGGTAAACTTCACTTTTGGAACCCCTTTGCAAAATCAGAAATATCTCTTTACACACACCTTATTTATCCTTCTAAATAAGATAGTAAAATAGCCCTCGAAATAATATTTCCGATGATATATAATATGCCCACTTTCCAAAATAAATTGAAACCTTTACATATATATATGCCAACCTCCATTAATTGCACATAGGTCGGCCCTCCATTAATTTAAACTTAAACTTTAAACTTTAATATCTTCATCACCGGAGGTCCTTTTTCAATGAAACAAAATTCCACCTTGGATTTTAAGAAAAACCCTTTCCACATAATCCCACCATGGTTTTAAATAAAACCTTTTATTTTGCCTGCCTTGGTTTTCATGAAAACCTTGTATATATCCATGCTCTCCAAAATATTATAGATGATTATATATGAAATGCTTTTGCCACCAAAACCAAATATGATCCATGTGATATCAATGATCCATGTGACATCAATGAAAACATAAAATACCTCAAATTAACTCAAATTTCCAATAGTAAATTTTGAATTTATTTCGATGACTTGCTAGCAACTTAATTAAATGAAAATAACGCTTCTCAAGGCTTCTTTTATTCTCGAAGGTGATTCTTTTCTACCAATAATTATATGACTACGTGGCAATTTCAAATCTAAATCGTTATATCTGATAATATAGCACTTTTCAATTTTATCTTCTTATTTTTGGTAAACTTTGGCTGGTCGTGAAATGATGACAAAAACCCTTTTATAAGCCAAAAAAAATAAAGGAAATATTTACAAACCTTTTATAAAATACATAATATACATAAAATTATCCATTTTTCTTTACTTGAAGTAGAGATTTAAGTGAAAAGCATTCATTTTTATGGGTAGAATCATACCCTACTAATATTTTAGTTGAACAAATTAAAGTTTTTTCAATAATTATTTCAAAAGGGCCCTCCCAAAAGGCATCAATTTTTTTGTGGTTTCCTAGCTTAGATTTTTTCACATTCCATTTCAAAACCAAGTCCCCCACTTTAAATTTTCTAAAAGTAGTTTTCTTATTGTACCATCCTTCTGTGTCAGCCATATGCTTCTAATGGTTATTATAGGCATGTTATCCCTATTATTCTAATTATAAAAGTTGCACCAATCGATCATCCATTGGTTGACCCCCTTCTTCATCCATATGATTAAGTAACTTTAATGCTGATATCTCCATGTGTATAGGCATAATAGCCTCTTTACCATAGACCAAATAATAGGGTGATGTATTAATAGATTTCTTAATTGAAATCCCATCAGCCCATAGTGCTTGGTTGATTAAGGAATGTCAGCTTCTCTTGTTATCTTCTAGCATTATTTTTAGGATTCTAAGGAGGTTTTTATTTGTAGACTCAGCTAGACCATTTCCCTATGGATAGTAGTTGGAAAAGGTTTTCAAATATATACCATATCTGCTAGTAAACTCAATCATTTTAGCTCTAATGAAAGTTGGCCCATTATATATAACTAGTGAATTTGGTACACCAAACCTTGTAATCAAAATTTCCATAAACTTGATTACAACCTCTTGATTGGCTTTCTTTGTGGGTATTTCTTCATCCCACTTGGTAAAATAGTATATGGTAGTAAGTATATACTTGTGGCCAATTGATTAATTAGGCTCTATTATCCCAATAAAATCTAACCCCCACTATTGGAAAGGTTCTTCAACTTGGATAGACTTTAAGGTCATAAGGACATTCATGTTTCTCCCTACGTATCTCTGGAATTTCTCACAAGTCTTTGTTATTTTATAAGTGTCATAGAAAATAGAAGGCCAATAACAACCTGCTCTAAGTATATTCAAAGTAGTGGTTCTTCTTGAATAATGTCCCCAAAAGAGACCTTCATGAAACTTTTTCAACACTTTTTGTTTTTTATCATCTCCTATGCATTTCAATAGTACACCATCTATATTTTTTTTATACAACCCTTCTAATTGAAGGGTGTATTTTAATACTTGTGATCTATACCTTCTTCTTTATGAAGCATCATATTATCAGGATACATTCTAGTCTAAATATACTTCACAAGATCATCAATCCAATTAGTCTTTTATAGATTTTGATCTTATTCTATGTTTACCATTATACTATCGTGATCTACATGACCATTTACATCCTATTTGGCTAATTATTGGCACAGGGCTCTACCCCTTACTATTTTTGTTGGTTTTATTTCTACATCATATTCCTGTATTTGAGTCATCCAACTAGCTCTCTTTTTGCCAAGTTCTCCTTGTATTATAAAATTTCTGACATTAGGATGGATTACATAAACAATGATCCTACTCTATGATAGGAAATATTTGAATTTATTCAAATACTTCATGATAGTGTATACTTGTTTCTCAATAAAGTTATATCTTTCCTCATGATCATGCATGGTGGCACTCAAAAAAGCTATGGGTCTTTCTTCATTATTTTCTCCTTTCTGCATGAGGACTGCAACATAACTTTCTTGCTCACCAATAACATATAGGATAAAACCTTAGGAGTAATCAAGATTAACCAGCATAGGTGCTTGAGCTATTTCCTCTAGAATATTTCTAAAAGCATTCTTCCTTGGATATATCCATTTGAAAGGTGCATCTTTCTTTAATAGTTTAGTCATTGGTTTAATAATTTGTGCAAAATGTGCAATAAATTTATGCACAAAATTTATTTATCCGAATAAATATTGCCAGCCTCTCTTATTTGTTGGTAAGGGAAGTTCTAAGAGTAATTTCACTCTATCAAGATCTATGGCTAATCTAGCTTTAGAGATGATATGACCAAGTAGGATACCTTCCTCTACATCGAATATGGATTTCTTTGGGTTCAAATATATTCCAAATTCTCTGTAATTTTTTAAAATATTCTTGAGATGCGTTATATGATCTTCTTTATGATGAGAAAAAACTACCATATCATCTAAATAGATGACTATGATCTTTTTAGAAAGCTCACCGAAAGTTACATCCATTGCCTGTTGGAAGGTTGCTCCAGCAGACAAATCAAAAGGTATCCTTTGATAGGTGAATTTTTTCCATTTGGTGGTAAAGGTAGTTTTATATTGATCTTCATCTCTAACTCGTACCTGATTTTACCTAGAAAAACCATCTAGCAAAGAAAATATCTCTGCTCCTGCAATTTTGTGTAAAATTTGGCCTATCTACAAAAGAGGATAATGATCCTTGAGTGAGGCTCTATTCAAATTTCTAAAATTGACACATAATCTAATGTCTCTATTTTTCTTCCTGGATAGAACTAAGTTCACCACCCACGTAGAATGTTTAATAGGATACACTATCTTAGCTTGAAGGATATTTAATAATTCTTGCTTCATCAGGGCTTCTATCTTTAGATTCATAGGCCTTTGCTTTTGCCTAAAATTTTTGGCCCCTTCCTCTAATTCAATGGTGTTCTGGATAATCTCTTTATTGTATACTTTTAGATCATTGTACACCCAAGCTATAATATCTAGAAATTTCTTGCACAACTCCCTAATTTGGTTTAACTCTTCTACTGTACAACTAACTCTAAATTTAATAATTTTTCTTAGTTCTATCTCAAATTCCTTATATTGACACTTATCAACTTTTATATTATGGCCTACTACCCTATCATGATTATTAAAAAGACTCTTAAGGGTGATAAGTCCCTTGGGAATATGATTATTATTTAATTGGATCAATCCTTCTTATTCTTCATCTTGCAAGGTTCTGTCACTCGAGAAGTTAATTTCATAGATTAAAAAATCTAATATTTGCTTATTGTTTTCAAAAACTTACCAAAAGATATTCTTATCTAGCATGAAAGGTCTATATATGAGTCTAATCGTCTTATATTTCTATATGATGATGAGGCCTGGAAATGCCTCAATAATAACATGTTTTGAACACTAAAAATTCCTATAAAATCTTATTTTTTATCTGATATGTTAGTTAAGTTGATTCAATATGTTGTATATCAACCATTTTGCATGATCAATGTATTTGGAATATTATATGTTGATTTTACAGCTTTTTGCATAGTTTTGTGTTCTTTTTGCTATGATTTGCTAAAATGGGATATGCTTAGAATAATAGCAACATTTCACTAATCATGTTTTGATTTGTCTCAAGCATTTATTTCACCTAAATGCAGCAACGATGCAAGCAAACCATTCTTTGTGCAACAAAAACTGGTCTTTCCCATGTAAATTCCAGCCAGATGTCCATAAATAGAAAGGCATGGAATTCACATGTGGAAAGAGATGAAGACCATTGGAATTTGATCTTACAAGATAACCCACCTGAGATATGTAGAAGAAATCACTGGAAAAGCACACATTTGTTCATTTCGAAGTATCTTCGGAATGAACAGATATCTTCAAAATGAGAGAACAAAGCATCTTCGAAATGAGCGGATATTCAAAATGAAGAACACATTATCTTCGAAATGAGCGGATCTTCGAAATGAAGAATTGCAGTATCTTCAGAATGATAATTGCAGTATCTTCAGAATGAGCGATCTTCGGAATGAGAATTGCATTGTCTTCGAAATGAAGCCACTTATCTTCGAAATGAAAACAGAATGTGCTTTTTGACTTGTTGACCAATTTTTGAAGCCAAAAAAAGGGAAATAAAGGTTGGGAAATGTAAAATAAAAGATATTCCATCTGTCTTTACTGTCATTTCCGACCAAATCCATCATTAAGGGAAAGATCAAGTTTTAATCCTCTTCTAGGATAAAACCAGAATTTGTTGCAGCATTGTAGGATTAGATCTTTTGAGATATTCTTTGTTTGTAATTAGACCATAGGACATCTATA
Organism: Wollemia nobilis; assembly: GCA_028583015.1. Taxonomy (NCBI): domain Eukaryota; kingdom Viridiplantae; phylum Streptophyta; class Pinopsida; order Araucariales; family Araucariaceae; genus Wollemia; species Wollemia nobilis. The sequence continues at coordinate 8,391,114 of JAQPPZ010002969.1, read as the reverse complement.
AATATTGCTCCCATTCAGGTTGAGCCTAGTAGTAGTAGTAGTAGTAGCCACAGGAAGTAGAAAGTAAGGAAGCTAGGAAGAAGCAAAAAATAGGTAGAATTTGACTGTTATAGTCCTGTAATAGGTTTTTAGCAGAATTATTGTAATCATGTTCTTTAATCAATAAAGTGCACCAATTCTATTTCATATTGCTTATAAATGAGTGTGATTAAGATTTAGAGAGAGAGAGAGACTTATACCTTCTTCTGGACAAGGAGGCTAGACACTTCCAGACCTAGAAGGAGGATTAACAAGCAGGTTTTTATTCTGATTTTGCTACAGCAGAATGAGTAGTAGAACTTGTTATTTCAATTGCTTGTAAACAGTTGACAATATTTGTAGTATTAGTTTATTTATGCTTAGATTAATCTTGTGCTTAATGTTTTAGCTATAATCTTTACTTTTAGCAAAGCTTCCACTTTATTTCAGACTTTATTCCTAGAATTTACTGTTTTCAACAATTTTCTGCATTTTATGTTTTGCTGTCAAATCCTGCACAGAAGATTGACAACCTTCTGTTACAGAACCTTGATAGTTTTCATTTTCATGTTAGAATTAGACTTTCATTGCTGCAAAAGTAATTAGATTTCCTTTCTATAATTAGGATCAGACTTTCAATTCTATAATTGTTATTTTTACAACATAATTAGGTCTTATTCTGCAATTGTAATTAGGACTTCATTTTTGCAGTTAATGATTAGTTTCCAATTATGCAACTTAGATTAAGATTTAATTCATGCAATTTAGAGATAGGAATGTCCCAAAACCCCCCATACAACTAGTTCTACCAATAATACTTGTTGCTCTAGATTGACCTAAGTTATAGTTGTTTCACTTCTTCTTTCGCAGATAGCCTTGTACACTGCCATGGATTGACAAATTCATTGAGAATTAATGATGGTATAACGACTACGCATTATTTTGGCATCGTTTTTGAGAAATAGTGTTGTCAAAAGAAAATAAATAGTCCAATAGTTGTAATTAGACTAAGATATGAACATTCAGGTTAAAATCTAAATACAATAGCTGAGGAAGATAACAACTATTGACTTAATTTATGTCATTTAGGAGTAAACATGAATGAGTAAGTCTAGGGATGAAAAAGGTAGAACTACCCCAAAGGATCTTTGGCTTGTTCCATTAAGGAGATCTTCATGCCTAAGGGGTGAATCACCTGTGTTTGAACTACCAAAAATATTGATAGAAAAATCACCAGTCTCACCATCATTAGAACATTTTGAAAAAGGAAAATCACCAATTTTATCATCATCAGAATATCCTAAGAAAGACAATTCATCAGACTCATCATCAACGGAGAGGCTTGGACCTCTTGAGAGAACAATTTGGGAAGCTTTAACTTCTCCCAACAAACAGGAAACTATGGCAGAAGGAGGCAATATAGATGGCCAACATGGCTATGTCCATAATGAAGGAGATGATCAGGATAAGCTCTAACCTTCCAGAACATTTGAATATCCTATTTGTCTGAATCCAACACAAAAATCTCCCATGAAGACCATTTCACCTTCGATACTTCCAACCTTTCGAGGTGTTGTATCTGAAGATCCTGATCAGTTTTTGTTTGAATTCAAGGTAGTGTGTCAGACCTATGATTATATAAATGACAATAAAAAACTTAAGGTTTTTCCCTCAACACTCAAGGATTCAGCATTACGCTGGTTCATGAGCTTAGAGCCAAATTCCATAAGAACACGGGATCAAATGGAAACTGTCTTTTTAGACAAATATCATGAATATTGTCGTGTAAGGAATAGAAAAGATGAGTTATTCAGAATCAAGTAGGAAGATGATGAGACATTGGAAGATTATCTTGATAGGTTCTCCTTTGTTCAAAGGAGATGTGGACTTGTAGAACCAAAATTATGTAAAACCATCTTTTTGAGAGGATTGCAAGATGAATCCAGAGAAGTTCTAGATTTTATGGGAAAAGGGGATGTAACCACTCTCAGTAATGAGGAAATTATGGATCTCTATAGGAATTACTCTCGCACTAAACATAGAAGAAGAAAAATACGCACAAATGGCACTAATGTGAAGGACCTGATAGAGGAAATTGCAAATTTCAAAACTGATAGTCTAGTGCACCTAAACACTACTTTGGGGGAAATGTCTACAAAAGAAAAAAACATAGAACCTTTGGCAATTTATTGCCCAAGATGTAGAAATAAACATGCTTTACAGGAATGTCCTTTGAATAAAACATCTATCTCAGCCATTTGTAGTATCTTTTCAAAAAGGAATTCAACTGAACAATGCCACCTGCTACCACAACTCAAAACTGTGTTAAAAAAACAGACTGAGGAACTCAAATATATTGGACCAAAACAAGGGGGAAATTTCTCTCAATACCAAAATCCCCCTCGTTTTCCTACAAATTGGGTGCATAATCCTAGTACTATGCCTTGGGGACAATCAGAACCACCCCAACGTCCTTGGAATTATCCTTAATGGATAAATTCCCAAGAATGGCCACAAGCAAATTGGAGTAACCCAGCCTGGAATTAGAATAAAAAAAACCCCTCATGGAATCAAAATAACCCATCTTGGAATCAAAACAATCTAGCATGGAATCAAAATCAGACTAATCCACATTGGATACAAAACCAACCATAATGGAGTCAGCAATACCAGTCCTATCCAAGGCAGCAAAGGAATCAAGGTCAAACTTAGCATTTGTTGCCTACACCTAATGAAATTTTTTAAAAAAAATAGCAGCAAACACAGCAAGTGAAACAACCTCAATTGCCATCTCAGCCAGTCACTAATCCAAACAACATGAGACAGACACCTCCTGTCTATGTGGTTGAAGCTGAAGAAAATGTTGAAATTAATGTTCTTGATTGTAGTAACATCCAACTTCGTTCAGGAAAATTTGTACCTAAACCAGTTTCAAATGAAATCAAAGAAAATGAAGAGCAAGAATCATCATAACCAAAGAGAATCCAACCAACAATGGAGATAGAAGAAAAATTGGAACTAGAGAGAATCCAACCAACAATAGAGAAAGAGACAAAAATAGAACCACAGGCAGAACAATTACCAAGGATAATTCCATATCCTGAAAGATTCAATACAATACCTAAAAATTCTGAGTCAGAATTGGTCAAAGAACTCAAAAAGTTGACTATATCATTGCCCTTATTGCAAGCCATTAAGGAAATACCAGAGATTAATAGTACTATCCAAAATTTATGCATTAAAATAATAGGAAGAAAGAAGAAAGCATTTCCCAAGACTGTGTAGGTTGAAGGAAAGATAGCTGATCTCTTATCTGGAAAACTAGTACCTCCAAAGTATAGTGACCCAAGAAGTCCAGTCATCATAGTTACCATAGGTTCAGTACCAATATCAAATGTTTTAGTAGATCTAGGAGCTGCAATAAATGTCATGACGAAGGATACAATGGAACAATTACAGCTCAAACATCTCAGCCCCACATTTACAGTTTTAGAAATGGCTGATAGGTTAGTTGCAAAACCTGAAGGAATCATTGAAGATGTCTCTATAGAAGTTTCTTCTTGGGAATTCCCTACAAATTTTTTGGTTTTACAGCCAAGAAATTCAGCACATGGATATCCCATTATTTTGGGAAGACCTTGGCTTACAACTACAGCAGCCTTCATAGACTGTAGATCTGGAAATATGACTATTTCAAATGGTATTGATCTGAAACAGATTTCTTTATATCCTCCTACAAAACCATCTAGAAAATTTTTAGTTTAGTTATGGTTTTATGACTTAGAGGAAGAACCAGAAGAGGTCATTTCTACACTAGCTACCTTAGTAGTAAGAGAACACACAGAAGACATCAGTGACACAAAAAATTTAGAAAATGAAACAACCCTGATGAATGTTCTACATGAACAAGGTTTAGAAGGGGAAGAAACAAATATCCAACAGTTGTTAAGTAATGAGGAGAATCAAAAATTTGAAGATGAACCATCTGTACTATCATAGGGAAACTCTATTTCACTACCACATGGATGGCACCATCATCTGATTTTTTCTTCTCACTATTCCATACAAGATATGCTTCCCTCAAGTAGCAATAAAACAGAAACTGCTTCTTTTTTCCCATCTCAGCAGTGTCCTCTTAATCCCTTAATCACCAGGTATGAAGGAGTGAATTCAGTCCTTCTAAATACAAAACAAATAGAAGTCTAGCTAGGAAATTTTTTGAACATTTACAACCAGCTTACTAGGGAAGAGGAAGAAAATTTGATAGTTGTCTTACAGAAGCATGTTCATGCTTTTGCTTGGAACTACAAAGATATGTCAGGAGTTCATCCTGATATATGTAACCATAGAATCTATACTGAAGAAGTCAAGCCAGTTAGAAAACCTCAGAGAAGATTGAATCCTGCCTTAAGAGATATTATGAAAGAAGAAATTGAAAAACTTTTGGAAGTAGGATTCATTTACCCAATTTCTGATATCCAATGGGTTTCTCCATTGGTAATAGTTCCTAAGAAAAATGGAAAAATGAGAGCATGTGTAGACTATAGAGATTTGAATAAGGTGACATACAAAGACCATTTTCCATTACCTTTCATAGATCAGGTGTTAGATACTCTTGCTAGAAAAAGATACTTTTGTTTTCTTGATGGATTTAGTGGATATAATCAAATTCAGATTGCACCTGAAGATCAAGAGAAAACAACTTTTACATGTCCATGGGGAACATTTGCCTATAGGGTTTTACCTTTTGGTTTGTGTAATGCCCCAGCAACTTTTCAGTGAGCAGTCCTAGCAATTTTTGCTGATCTGACCACCAAAAGTGTTGAAATATACATGGATGATTTCACAGTATGTGGAAAAACTTTTGATTTTACATTGCAAAATCTTGACAAAGTCTTAACTCACTGTGAAACATACCAGTTATCCTTGAATCCAAAAAAATGCTTCATGAAGATGAAGGAAGGAATAGTTCTTGGTCATCACATCTCTCTTGAAGGGATCCAAGTTGATCCAAAGAAGGTGGAAATTATCAAGAATCTCCTTCCTCCTAAAACTCAGACTAATGTCAAAAGCTTCCTAGGACACATTGGTTTTTATCGCAGGTTTATTCCCAACTTTAGTACAATAGCCAGTCCTATGTTTGCCCTAAATATTCTGAATTCTCTTGGACTACAAAGTGTCAGGAAGCATTTGAAGCTCTGAAAGATAAATTGATAACTCCACCTATGCTCAGATGACCTAATTAGACATTACCATTTCATATATAGACTGATGCCTCCAATACAGCAATTGGAGTAGCATTAGGACAAATTGACAATGGTGAACACTATACCATTTACAACATTAGCAAGAACTTGACAGGAGCTAAGAAAAATTATACAACTGAGAAGGAATTCCTAGTAGTAATTTATGCCATCAACAAATTCAGGCATTACATCATAGGTTATCAAATATTTATTCACACAGATCATACAGCCATTAAGTATTTGATGAATAAACCTATGGTAAGTGCAAGAATTATTTGTTGGTTGTTGTTGCTACAAGAATTTGATATCACTATAATCAACAAACCAGGAAAAGCTAATGTTGTGGCAGATTTCTTATCCAGGTTGCAGAACACAGATGAAAGGGAATTAGTTGATGACACTTTTCTTGATGAAAAACTATTTGCTATATCAGTCCAATCACCTTGGTTTGCAGATATAGCCAATTATTTGGTCACAGGGAAAGTTCCTCCACATTTCACTTCAAAAAAAAAAAAACAATTGATCAAATAGAGTTCTTCTTTTGAATGGATTAAGGGTATGATTTTTAAGTGTAGTCCTAACCATGTGTTATGTAGGTGCATCCGAAAGGATGAAGTGTATGATATCCTTAGAGCTTGTCATGATGAACCCTCAGGTGGACACTATTCTATAAAAAGCATAGTTAGGAAAATCTTAGGGATAGGATATTATTGGCCATCTCTTCACAAGGATGTAAAAAAGTACATCAAGCATTGTGATGCATGCCAAAGAATAGGGAAACCCACTCATACAAATGATATGCCACTGCAGCCTCAAATGGTTTTAGAACCATTTGAGAGGTGGGGGCTTGATTTTGTAGGACCTATTGATCCACCTTCTCAAGGAAAGGTGCATATTCTAGTATGCACTGATTACCTGACAAAGTGGGTAGAGGTGGGTGCTTTCAAACATGCTCATGAAGAGAAAGTCACTGATTTCTTGTATACTCAAATTTTTCAGAGATTTGGAGCTCCACGGTCTATCACCACAGACCAAGGACCCCAATTTGCATCCAAAGTCATAAATGCATTTACATAATTGTATGAAATAAAACATAGGAAATCATCACCTTACCACCCACAATAAAATGGCCAGGTTGAGGTAACAAACAGGGAACTAGAATGCATATTGACAAAAATAGTAGCTTTTCACAAGAGAAATTGGCTAGATAAATTACCTGAAGCAGTTTGGACCTACAATACTACTTGCAATTCCACTACTGGATTCACACCTTATGAACTAGTCTTTGGTAAAAATCCTCTCTTACCTATTGAATTTGAGCTACTAAAATTGCGCACAGCACTAGAAATTGAAATTGAATTGTCGCAGGCACAGACAGACAGGATTCTATAGTTGAATGCATTGGATGAACTTAGATTGGATGCTCTGCACCAAACTGAAGTAATTCAAGAGTAGAGGAAGTTGTGGCATGACAATCACATTCAACAGAGGAAACTTCAACAAGGAGATTGGGATTTATTGTTTAATTCTCGCTATGAAGACTTCCCTGGAAAACTAAGAACTAGAAGGTTGGGACCTTACTAGATTGAGGAGGTATTTGAAAATGGAGTAGCTCGTCTATCTCCTATTGATGGGTCACAAAGAAATTTGGTAGTGAATGGACATCGCCCCAGGGTGTACCATACACCTCTGACTAAAGAGGAATTCTTGCAGCAACTTGATAGTTTGGATACACAACAGGTGGAAGAGATTCCCTCTTCCACTTCAAAACAATCAACCTGATCATGGATTTCAAGAAAAAAACAAAAAATACAAAAAAAAATCAGAAAACAAAAAGATGAATAAATTCTGAGTATGAATTCCTTCATGGGCATGGTTTCAAGGGAAATTATGAAATTCCTTCATGGGCATAGTCAGGATCAAGGAAAAAAAAAAAAGAGAGAAAAGGAGAGGTAAAAAAAAAAAAAAAAAGGGAAAATCAAGAAAAAAAAGAAGAGAGAAAAATGAATAACTCAGCAGTGAAAACCTTTTCTTAAGGCACTACTGGGTTGGTATGCATGAAAACCAGTTTTCTAGCATGCATAACCTTGAGAAATTTTTGAACCATCATTGTACAAATTCACCAAGTGCACTTGTTTTGAAATGTTGCAGAAAATCTTAGTAGAACATCAATAAAGGCAGTCATTCTTCAAAACTAGCATTAACTATTTTTATCAGGTATATATTTCTTACATTTCTTCATTGTAAAATGATTGGTGTATAGTATATGACAATTAACCATTAGCATAAAAGGTATTCATAAGAGTTGGCATACTTAAGACATGTTTTGAAAATGAAAATATTGATTTTTGCCTAATCTTCGGAACAAGAATGCCAAAAACAGTGCCTGTTGTATTATCTTCGGATTGAAATTGTCTTCGAAATGATAGCAAAATGAATGTTGCACTTTGTCTTCAGAAAGAAACTTTGTCTTCGGAATGACAATTTGTCTTCAGAATGAAACTTGGTCTTCGAAATGATGACTTGCTGCATCATCTTCGAAATGAGGATCTATCTTCGAAATGAAGATCTGTCTTCGAAATGAAGATCTGTCTTCGAAATGACGATTTACCTTCGCAATACAGCCTGATATTCGAAATGAGGATTGATCTTCGAAATGAGGATTGATCTTCGAAATGAAGATTTAAATTTGCAAAAAAGGATTTGTCTTCGGAATGAAGTTATAATCTTCGAAATGAGGATTTGTCTTCGGAATGAAGACTCATCTTCGAAATGAAGTCATAATATTCGGAATGAAGTTTTTGTTTGTGCAATAAGTTATAATCTTCGAAAAGAGCATTTCCACGTGGCATCCAAGAAGACAAGGTACGACAAAATCAAACTCTTTTAGTTGCATGCGATAAAGGAATATGTGTCAGTCAACACATGGTTTGTTTTTGCACCCATTAGAAAATACCAGAATTATGGAGGACGTGACCAACCATATGCCACCAATTTTTAATCCCAATAAACATGCACGTGAGAATCTACAAAACCAAATGAGGTGGATCTGATGGTAAGGATGTCCACGCAATCATTAACGGATAGGTGTTCAGTGCAATAGTAGAAATGCGTGCCACCTTCCTTTTCGAAGATGTGTTTGTGAAGTACAGTGCTCAGGTTACGGTTCATTACGAATAATAAGATGAGAAACAGGGCAAACAAATATTTTAAACTAAAACTCTGCAAATCTGCAACATAAAAAAACTAGAGATCCAGCAGAAGAATAACAGCAGCAGTGTACGGTTTTTAAACAGAAAAGATGGGGCAAAATATCAGAACAGAACCTGCAGATACCACCTACCTCTAAGAAAACCTGATAGTTGTGCAAATTTTTGAAGACAGAAGGTTTATGCCATTTTTGGATAAGTTTAATGGGTCTTCTGAAGATTTGGCTGGCATGTTTGCCCATACATTTAGAAACAACTGAGCACATGTTAACGACATGACCATTGAGGTAACCCCTAAAATTTTAAGTCAAATTACTGAGCTGCCATTAGAAGGGATTTCAATTTCTAGATCTGGCAAGAATACATTGGCAAATGTAGTTAATTAGTTTGTAGAAAAAAATGATAGAGAGCCAGAGTACTTAACCCATAACATATGCAAAGGGTTAAAAAGGGCCAGCCTACAGGAACCCTAGGATGAAGTAGCCACCTAGGTAATTAAATTCCTAACTTGTGAAGGGTAGTATGTGTTGTTGTCAGGGCATCATCTGTGAATTTTAAACCATCTCAGACATGGTGAGAAATAACCAGAAGTTAGGGTAAATCTTCCTATGTATTTGTATCAAGAATTAAAAAACATGGCAAAGAGATATCATGAGGGTAAAGGAAGCCTTTGCCATCATGGCCTCATCAAACTAGTTTGCAAGCACCATTTTAGAGGAAACCCTAGGAGTTTTGATAGGTTTTACTCTACCCTAACGATGTCATTTTTAGGGATGAATATGAGGAAGAAGAACTAGATACTGCTGATGTTGTTGTAGAAGAAGAAACAGTTGCTACAAAAAATGTTGTAGAAGATGCTATAGAGGAAACTGCAGAAGGTGCCCCTGAAGCTGTTATAGAACCACACCCAACAAAAATAGTAGAAAACCTTGGTCCTAAAACCTCAACTTCATGAACCAAGAAACAAATAAAAATAGGATCTGGGACTGGTAGCAAAGTAGAAAAACAAAAGAAGGTTCATTTTTCTGAAGTTGCAACTGATTTTTCAAAACAAATAAATGAAGCACCTAGCCCAACAAGGGAAGAAACAAAAATGGAAATAGAGGCATCTGAAACTGACCCCATGACCTCTGCTGTCACCAAAAAATAGAGCAAAAAGAAGAAGTTTGCATCTAAAACTAGGAGGTCTACAAGAATCCATTTGAAAGAAACATCAGAAAAGGTTATGGAGGAAGAAGATAGACAAAGCAGCTCAGATGTCACAGAGACACAACCGGCCTCTGAAAACTTTCCAGAATTCCCTAAACAGATAGCTGAGGTAGAAACTGAGCAGGATAATTTGTAAGAAGCTACAATTCAACAGGCTATAGATATGGTAGATACCCTTATAGATAGTTTTATAGAGCCTCCTGAATAAGAACAAATTATTGCAAAAGAGGAGATATTGGTTGAGCATCCAACTACAGCTGATTTGTCTGCATCAGCTCCTGAAGCAGAAACAGAAGTGGAAGACATCACAGAGCAGCTGAAAGTAGCAAGAAGTGTTGTTAGAACACAAACCAAGTGGATTGAGGAAAAAGAAAGTACCATTGAAATACAGAAAAGAAAAATTGCAGAGCTTCAACAGGAAGTGGCAGAATTGAGAAAAATGTTGTCACAAACTGAAAAATAGCCAGCTGTATCCATTGATGAAGACAATTTGGATCAATTGCTTTCGGGTCTATCAAGGGCAGATGATTCTATTGAGACAAACATGGGTGTTCATTTTGAAGTAGCACTCCTTCATTCTAAAGAAGTGTCTGTTCATTCTGAAGCAACACCATCTCATTCTGAAGCATTGCCTTCTTGTTCTGAAGATGCTTCAAAAATGATAAAGAGCATAACAGAGGATGTTGAAGATGAGCCACCAACATAGAAACAGTCCCAATAGTAATAAAATGTTCAAGTAAGTATTCCTATTGAGGTACCTGCATTCCAAACTGTTACACTTTTAGTAGAAACAACAGATAAGGGGGTACAAGTAGAAATACTATATGATGACAACCCCATATAAATAGCAAATAAGGAGGTACAGGTAGAATTATTGATAGATGATCAACCAGTAGAAGTGACAGAAAAAGGAGTTCAAGTTGATATGCTACCTAAGATTCCACCTGTAGTCATACCACCTAATACTGTGTCTCTAGAGCAGTACAATGCAGACATAGCTAGCTGGATGATTAGATATGAGTAGCTTGCCACTAAAATTGAAAAGTTCAAATTGGAAGCAAAACAGCTAGAAGCCAAGGAAACAGAAATTCAAGCATTGAAAGAAAAGGTGTCTGACTTATGTCAAATTGCTAAATTTTTAGTTCAATTTAGACGACCAGCCATATTTTACAGCCTTATTTTGAAGAAAAAATACCTCAGATGGCAGGTCATGAGGATTAGTTCAAACCTCCCATATAAATTGGACACAACTGTAGACTTCCTAGAGGCATATTTTGACAGCCCTTTTGAGCAAAAAAATCTCTTGTGTGAACTGTTTTTACATAGTTTCTTCATTCTAGAGGAAGTAGAATTTCATCCACAGATCTACATTGGAGATGTTCAATTGAGGGCATTCATGTCCACCTTGTAGAATCAGCTTTAATGGGATCAAGAGAAAAAGCATAATAAAGAAATTAAAATAAGGGCTGAGTTGTTAGTCAGAGCCATCCATCCAAACCATCTAGTTATCACCAGACTGCTCAATGATGAACGGGGATGATATAAAGAGGATGTACTTGAACAACTTAAGGGACTGTGTGGCCAGATTCAACAATTTTTTGTGATCACAATTTTTTCCCAGCATTGTCAATGTGCAGAGACAGATGGGCTAAACTTTCCATGTCTTTGAGGAAAAGAGAACCCATCTCCCCCATCAACTTAGAATGGTCCAGAAGAAGAGTAGAAGGTGTAATCCAGTTGATTCAAATCATGCAACATAACTGGATAGGTCTTAGGTTTAGGCCTCCAACCATCATTACTCTAGTTCCATTCTACTTTGAGGAAGATGCTCAACCTGATGAACAATTTGAAGACTAGCTCAAAAACATTCAAGAAAATAGGGGGTATTATATAGGCAAGAAATTATTCTACAAGTCATGGAATCTAAACATGGACATATGTGATTCCATAGCCCAATAGAATGCATGAGGGCATGCATTAATATAAGTTGGGGGGAAAATGATGAGGCCTAGAAATGCCTCAATCATAACATGTTTTGAACACTAAAAATATCTATAAACTCTTATGTTTTATCTGATATGTTAGTTAAGTTGATTCAATATGTTGTATATTAACCATTTTGCATGATCAATGTATTTGGAATATTATATGCTGATTTTATAGCTTTTTGCATAGTTTTGTGTTTTTTTTGCTATGATTTGCTAAAATGGGATATGCTTAGAATAATAGCAGCATTTCACTAATCATTTTTTGATTTGTCTCAAACATTTATTTCACCTAAATCTGGCAACAGTGTAAGCAAACTATTACTGTGCAGCAAAAATTGGTCTTTCCCATGTAAATTCCAGCCAGTTTTCCATAAATAGCAAGGCATGGAATTCACATGTGGAAAGAGATGAAGACCATTGGAATTTGATCTTAGGAGATAACCCACCTGAGAGATGTAGAAGAAATCACTGGAAAAGCACACATTTGTTCATTCTGAAGTATCTTCGAAATGAATAGATATCTTCGAAATGAGAACACATCTTTGGAATGAGCGGATCTTCAGAATGAAGAATGCATTATCTTTGAAATGAGCGGATCTTCGGAATGAAGAATTGCAGTATCTTTGAAATGAGAATTGCAGTATCTTCGAAATGAGAATTGCATTGTCTTCGAAATGAAGCCACTTATCTTTGGAATGAAAACATAATGTGCTTTTTGACTTGTTGACCAATTTTTGAAGCTGAAAAAAGGGAAATAAAGGTTGGGAAAGGTAAAGGAAAATATATTCTATCTGTATTTGCCGTCATTTCCGACCAAAGCCATCATTAAGGGAAAGATCAAGTTTTAATTCTCTTCTAGGATAAAACCAGAATTTGTTACAGCATTGTAGGATTAGATCTTTTGAGATATTTTTTGTTTGTAAGCAGACCATAGGACATCTATAAATATTGCTCCCATTCAGGTTGAGCCTAGTAGTAGTAGTAGTAGCAATAGTAAGTAGAAAGTAAGAAAGCTAGGAAGAAGCAAAAAATAGGTAGAATTTGACTGTTACAGTCCTATAATAGGTTTTCAGTAGAATTATTGTAATCATGTTCTTTAATCAATAAAGTGCACCAGTTCTATTTCATATTGCTTGTAAATGAGTGTGATTAAGATTTAGAGAGAGAGAGAGAGACTTATACCTTCTTCTAGACAAGGAGGCTGGCCACTTCCAGACCTAGGAGGAGGACTAACAAGCAGGTTTTTATTCTGATTTTGCTGTAGAAAAATGAGTAGTAGAACCTGTTATTTCAATTGCTTGTAAACAGCTGACAATATTTGCAGTCTTAGTTTATTTATGCTTAGATTAATCTTGTGCTTAATTTTTTAGCTATAATATTTACTTTCAGCAAAGCTTCCACTTTATTTCAGACTGTTATTCCCAAAATTTACTGTTTTCAGTAATTTCTTGCATTTTATGTTTTGCTGTCAAATCCTGCATAGAAGATTGACAACCTTCTATTACAGAACCTTGATAGTTTTCATTTTCATGTTAGAATTAGACTTTCATTGCTGCAAAAGTAATTAGATTTCCTTTCTGTAATTAGGATCAGAATTTCAATTCTACAACTGTTATTTCTACAACATAATTAGGTCTTATTCTGCAATTGTAATTAGGACTTCATTTCTGGAGTTAATGATTAGTTTCCAATTCTGCAACTTAGATTAAGATTTAATTCATGCAATTTAGAGATAGGAATGTCTCAAAACCCCCCACACAACCGGTTCCACCAATAAGACATATTGCTCTAGATTGACCTAAGTTATAGCTATTTCACTTCTTCTTCCGTAGATAGCCTTGTACACTGCCTTGGATTGACAAATTCATTGAGAATTAATGATGGTATAACGACTATGCATCATATGATATTACTGACAGGACAGAAATTTGCTCCTACAGATGCCAATAAATCTACGTGGGTATTCTGCTCTCTATGAATAGACTTCATATTTAGAGCCTCAAAGGCTTTTAAAATTTCCCACACTTTATTTCTATATACCTTTAGGTAATGTTGTTTACTAATACATTTTCCCGTGACTTGTTTCACAATAAGTTTTGAATATCCATAAATTAGCAACTGCTTAACCCCTAGTTTCTCAGCCTTTCTTAGACCCAAACAAAGTGCTTCATATTCTACTATGTTATTGGTGCAACTCCATGTCATCATGTAAGAGAAAATTCTTTCTTCACCTATAGGTAAAATCAAAACTATTCCAGCACCAACTCCATTCTTACACCTAGCTCCATCAAATAATAGCTTCCAAAGTTGACTGGTAGAGTCATCTTCTTTGGAAGCGAGTGCTAATTGCTTTTTTGGTTTTTCAATGGAATAAATTCCCATTTCTATTTCTATCATGGCATTGAAATTCTTCAAAGATAATTGATCTTTTGTTTGAATCTCCTTTAATGTCTCCTCCATCATATCCAAATATTTTATTTCCTAGGTCATCATATTTACAGTGTCGACCTCCCCTATCTTTTCTACGTGAAAAGTAGATGGTTTTTCATTAAATATTTTGATCCTCCTACCTTTGAAATGTATTTATAAATGTGAGTAGTCCATAGATAGATATACCCATATATTGGTTATGAATTCTCTATAAAAACACATACTGAAGTATGGCACTAAATCTACAACTACCACTTCTTGTATGACCACCATTTGAGGCATCCTATGAAGTTGTATGGGGATGTCTTTAATTACTCCTACAATATTTATTGGAGTATTGTCCAATTGTAGGACCTTGTATTACTTCTAGTATAATCCATCCCCATGATGTCATACACTGCTTTTGGTATCACTGTAGTAGCAACATCTGAGTCTATCATGCAATTTTTGTACAACCCACCCCTCCATTTGAAGAGATAAATAGAAGGGAGGTGGTCTATTTTTTCTAGTGGTAGATTTTATATTTTCCTACAGTGTATTTGAGTAAGATGTGTTCTTACCTTTATTTTTCATTGTCTTTAAATATTCTTGTAGAAGATCAATCTGAACAAGAAACTGAAGGGCATCATACATGCTTACCTTTGAGGGAGTCTTCTTCATTTCTTCCACTATGTTAAAAGAATATGGTTCAACACTCCTCTCTCTTTATTTGGAAAAGGTTTCATATCTATTTATCTATCCCTGAGTCACTTCCATTCTCTATCTCTTAGTTAGTGAAGGGAATCTTAACCTCTCCTTAGCTTGATCCTGAGTCTCCATTTCCTTTCGTGGAGTAAACTATTTACGTATTTATATCCTAGAGCTCTGGGCAAGAACCTGATATCTCTTTTCATAGGAGTAATCCCTTTTAGATGTTGCTTTAGGATCTGGGGGAAAACTTAGAGGTTGAAGATCCTGAGGATCCAATTGTAGAGGTTTTTTGCCTAATCTGGTTAAGACTGCAACTTGTTCAACTGAAGGCATCATGAAATTGTGATCAGTTTCTCTAATCATGCTTACATGGTCTTTCATGTTTTTCTCTTATTTTTCAATAGCTATATTTTGTACATAGTGTTGATGAATCATACATGAACTTTATCCATATGGATCATTACATGTGGTACACTAGTAATTAAAATTTATGGGAGGAGTTGCATATTCCTCGGCTTCATTTGCATAAACAACATTTGATATTTCCTACCCTTTATTGCTTGATAGAGGTGCATCCCTTGTTATTTTAGGAAACATTCTTGGTTAAAAATTTATCTTGGCATCTCTTCTCTTCATCGACATCATATCATTCACCAAGTTTTTATCATGTCTAGTATAATAGAGAGCTAATTTTCTTGGGCTGGTTGAGCAGGCGATGTAGGTAATGCAGGAACAATGGGAATAGGAGGTAATTCCAAGAGACTTTGAGGCATCTATATTGTAGGAATGTGTGGTTACCCATTCCATTTTGGAAGATCTATACTTGGAAAATGGGAAGAGCTTGAAGAACTAGTACTGGAAGCTTGGGGAATATCCAAAAAAATTGGCATTATTGCTTTTGGTGGATACCTCCTAGTGGCAATGAGATCTCTCTCTACTTTAGATGCTTCTTGGTAAATAGCAAGGAAATTGAATATTCATAATTTTTGTATTATCATACTGGTATTATAATCGAAGGCTCTTAAATAATAATACACTACTTGTTCTATGGTTGGTTTCAATCCAACAGGTACTCTTTCTCAGGTGTGGTTGAATTGGATATTGAAATCAACAATTTCCTCTTGCAAATATTTTTTGATAATGTTGAACTGGATAAGTAGGGATAATGGATTTGCATGTTGATTAAATTCATCTACCAGCCTACCAATGATTTTGGCCCAAGTTATGATGGATTGAGCAAGAAGTGCTTTGTACCAATAGAGCATTTTTCCTTTTAATGAAATGACCAGCAACCTGATCATTACATATTCTTGAGTAATGTTGTAAATTACTAACAAGGAGGCAACATCTAAGCAATTTTCATACATTGTTTTACCTATTTCATCATATGAATGAAATGCCTTCAAATTTGTAGCGAGAATCTAATTCTAAGCCACCAGGTTCGATGGACCTATGTGGTTCCATGTAAGATAAGTTGGTGGAGGAGCGGCTATTGTAGCGACTATACTTGCCTAAACTATAGAACTATTGGAAGTTATATTTAAAGATATATTGATTAAGGGGTTGGATAAAATAGTAGGTACATGGGTGGTAATATTGGTAGCATGTGGGTTTGATCTAGCAGATAAAATTGGATGTACCTTAAGGCTACCAAGGTGTAACTCGAAGAACTCAATGGGTTATTTAGAGTTTCTTGCTTTAGATATGGTTATCATATAGGTAAACAATCATAAGTTCTAACCAGATAAATAGATAAGATATTTCTTAGGTCTATACCTTCAGACGGAGTCAACAAGTGATTTGATTTAGATCTTAAATAGGTCAAAGACAAACATTGAACCTTATAAAATATTATGGGATTTAGGGTCCCACCAGGTGTGCCAAAAACAATTACAACAAAATTATCCTATGGTTGTTATTTACACCTACGACCTTGTCAACATTGAATAGATGGACTTGGTGTTGGTATCTTTTGTCTAATCTCCAGAGGAGGCTGGTCCCTTAATGGTTTTATGAGAAAAGGGAAAAGAGAATTACTGAAAGAGAAGGAAATATAGTCATAGCTAGAGCTTTTCTCATGGTATATATTAAACAAAAACTAAGATAAATGTATATACCCTTTCTATTCAAGAATTTATTATATCTTTACGTAGAAATCATAGTCTTCAAATGTGATTTAGATATCTATATAACACGTACATGTATAGAATCTTAAATTCTAGCAATATGATTTATATCATGTATAAATCATATGTCTAGATTCGAGAACATATATAATATACAACTCAATCATGCGAATAGAAGCATAAAATGTTAATACATACACTTGCACACCATGAACCAAAAGCCAATAGAAGTGTATTTTATTGCTTGCATTTAGAGTACATACATCTAGTCTTGTAAACGTCTAAGATCCAACCTCTATTCAGGATGTGTTTACTATTATATATACCCTATGGTGAGCATATTTTACAGCTAATAAATTCTAACATGAAATCAGTTACAAACAATCAAGCTATAAAAATATGTCAGTATGATCTGCATGGCTTCCTATTGACCTAATGGTAAATAAAATATTTGATAACAAAATTATGGTATTTGATGCTTTCTTCACTGTCTATCATCAATTTTTGATACATTATTTTGAAGGCATGATTATTTGTTTCCACTTATATCTTTGCCCCACGAAAAAGTCCTTGCTAGTAAAAATATGACATGTCATGAAATCACGATATTCCTTTGTCCTTTGGCTTCTCCTGGCTGTCTTCTTGCAAAAATATGGCATGTCATAAAATCATGATATTCCTTTGTCCTTTGGGTTCTTCTAGTTGCCCGCTCGCCAAAATATAGCATGTTGTGAAATTGTAACATTCCTTTATACTTTGGCTCTTCTTGGCTACCTGCTCATGAAAATATGACATGTCATGAAATCATGACATTCCTTTGTCCTTTGGCTTCTCTTGGCTTCCTGCTCATGAAAATATGTCATGTCATAAAATCGTGACATTTAGGTTCTCCATACCTCTTCTACTCTTCGAACCCATAAAACTTCGTCTTGTCGAGAAATCGCAGATATTTTCATGCCTTAGTCATTTTACGCCTTATGTATCAAAAATTGAAACGTTGGTTTCAAAATTCAAAACTTTACTATCTTTCAAGGTAGTCTTTTTAGACTAAAAAAACACAAGACTGTAAAGGAGGCACTTCAATAAGGTGAGAATAAGTCTTGGAAAAGGGCTATGGAATAAGAAATGGATTCCTTGGATAAAAATAAGACATGGGACTTGGTGAAATTACCTCCTGGTAGAAAACTTGTTGGTTGTAAGTGGTTATTCAAGAAGAAGTACAATGTATAATGAAAGTTGGAGAAGTACAAGGCTTTCTTGGTAGATAAAGGATTTTCTCAGGTTGAGGAAATTGACTTTGGTGAGATTTTTTCTCTTGTGGCTAAACTAACTTCAATCAGATTTCTTTTGGCTATTTTTGTTGCTTTTGATTTTGAAATAGAATAGATGGAAGTAAAGATAGCTTTTCTACATGGTGAAATTGATGAATATATATATATGTTACAACCATAATAATTTAAGGTAAAAGGTAAGGAGGACTTAGTATGTAAGATGAAGAAGTATCTTTATAGATTGAAGTAGTCTCCAAGGATGTGGAACCAAAAATTTGACAGGTTTATCTTGAAGCAGACTCTTTATAGGTTGAAGCAGATCCATGTGTATATTTCAAAAAGGAAGATGAAAATTTTGTTATCATTGTATTGTATGTGGATGACATGATGTTAATTGGTAACAGTAAGGAGATGATAAAGTTACTCAAATCTTAGTTATCTTCTAAATTTGACATGAAGGATTTGGGTGCTGCAAAATTTATTTTGGGTATAGAAATAATAAGAGATCGTACAAATAGAAAGTTATGGTTCAATAAAAGTAAATATGTTGATTTGATACTACATAAGTTTATAATACATTATTTTAAACCATTATGTACTCCATATCCGATTGATAAAAAATTATTTTCTAAACAATGTCCCAAAATAGATGAGAAAATTGAAGAAATACACCATGTTCTTTATACTAGACCTGATATTGTACATGTAGTGGGAGTAGTTAGTAGATATGAACAAATATAGGAAAGGAACATTGGACTGTTGTGAAGTTGATATTTAGATACTTGCGTGGAACTATAGATTATGCTATCTGTTATGGAGAAAATTCTAAAGGTAATAATATTATAAATCTACAAGGGTTTGTGGATGCTGACTAGGTTGGAGATCTTGACAAGAGAATATCCACAAGTGCTTATGTTTTCAGGTTGTTTGGAGGGATAGTAATTTGGATGAGTAAAAATCAATCAGTTGTTGCTTTATCCGCTATAGAAGCAGAGTACATTGCAACAACTCATACCTATAAAGAAGTAGTGTGGCTATAGAGGTTGTGTTCAATAGTTGGTCTTAAACAGAAGGCTATGAGAATTAATAGTGACAGTCAAAGTGCAATATTTTTGGCCAATAATCCTAGTTTTCATGATTGGTCAAAACATATTGATATCAAGTACTATGTTGTGAGAGACATACTTGAAGAGAACCAGGTGATATTGGAGAAAGTTGATATAAATAAGACTACTGATGATTCATTAACAAAGGTTGTACGTGCTCAAAAAATTTCTTGGTGTATTGGTGTAGAATATCTATGGGTATGGTTGCCCTTGATAATTGACAATGGTATTTTTTGGCCCCTATGGAAAGTATTCAACAAGTGGGAGAATGTTGGAAATATGTTGAATATTTTCCATGTTATTCTAGTGGGGCTAACACTAAAAGGTATTGGACACTCTGTACCTATACTCACCAATTTTTTAGGGTTTTAAGTTATTTTTAGACCCATATGGGATTTTAGGGTTACTATATTTGAACCCATGCTTTTTTTACCATGAGATTGTAAAATATATGCATGTGCCTTTGTTATATATATTGCACTTGCATTAGGGTTTGGATATAGATAGAAGGAGAATATTATTGTATTGAATAAGATCAAGTTAATGCAATAATAAGATAATACTATGTTGGTTTTTTCCCAGTTGAGGGTTCCCAGAATAAATATTATGTAATGTGTGAATCCACCATATTCTTCTTTTTATTATGTTATTACTACTTTTCTATTTTATTTTATTAGGGATATTTATTTCTCTTCAGGCAAGGCATTATAGATATTGAACATGTCTTTGAGTGTTTTTGTTATTATTAGGATTAGGTACTGGTTGATCTGGTAAAGGTGGTTGCTTAGGAGGATTATTTACATTATTTGGAGGTGGAAGGAGTATGTTTTGGGGTTGGTTTTGAGGTTCTTGCCCACTAAATTTATTTTGAATTTTTTGTTGTTGGGGTTGCCCTTGAGATCATCTAGGCCCTGTTTGATTGTATTGGCCACTCATATTCCAATTAGATGCATTTTAATTTTGTCTTGCCATCCATGGAGGTGAATTTCCATATGAATTGGACATGAATTAAGCCCAAGGAGGCATATTCCAATCTTGATTATATTGATTCCAATTCAACCAATTTGGAGCATTTGACCAATAACTAGGTCTTTGTTGGTTGGAATAGTTAGATTTTGACCAATTGGGTGGACCATTGAATGGACCATTCCTTATTTGAGCTATAAAATAGACATATTCTACCTCTTTGACCTTAGGCTATTTTATAGTAGTTTTTATAGCAAAGATATATTTACAATTTTCAATATTATGGTTCTTATCACAAATTTTACAAGTAGAGATGTTGGAAATATTTGTAATGTTTAGAGGATATTCTCTCAAATTGTGTTTCTTTCTACACCTGTGATAATATATCTCTTCAATGTTTTTCTCCTTTGGTTTCTTATTAATTAGGTCAAGGTATGATGTTAATGTGATCAATAAATCAGTTTTGAGACTTTCTAGCATGTTTCCAATTTCAGCTCATGTTACTCCTCCTAATGATGGGTGTTTATTACTTCTTAACGGTTTGTTTCTTGAGTAATTCTTACAAATATTTATGATTTCTCCTAATCCCATCTGATGGATATCCTCATTTACCATAATATTTAGTATGTCTAGGACATCTTCCTTTAGCCCTTTAATAAAAAGTTCTTTTTGAACCTCCTCATCCAATTCAATGATACCTCTTAACCCAACAAACTAGAATATCTCAAGATAATCTTCAAGGGATTCATCATCTTTTTGATTCATGCAAAACAACTCGAATTTCTTATTCTAAAATCTACAATAATTTTGGTATCTCTCAAGGAATAATTCTTTCAATCCATGTTCTCCATCCCATCGATTACAAACGCTTTAGCTTAGACCCATTGATGAGCCTTGAAAATGCTCATTTTTTGTACTAATTTCCTTATAAATAGTGGCACTTATTTATGTAGATATATATGTTTAATGAGAATTATATGTATATATATATATATATATATATTTAATAGTTTATTTTACATGTTATTTAATATTTGTTTCTAAGTGCATTTTGTGTAGATTTTGTAGAAATTATTGTGTTTTAGCATCTTTTCATTAAGGTCCCACTCGAACCTAGCACCTTCAATTTCATGAAGAAAAAAAAATTGTAGTACATCTATGTGAAGTGCTAATTCAGGCACCCAATTTCCTTTGAAGTGCCCAATTTTTCATTTGGTGCTTAACTGATGGGTGTCTGATTCTCGTTAGGCACCTGCTTCCCATTAGGCACCTATCTCCCATATTGGTGCCTGCTTGGTGACTTCTATATACAAGGTGCCTACTTCCCAACTTCTATAGATAAGGTGCCTAATTCTCATTGAAGCCAAATTCTAGCATGGCTTTGTGGTCGGTAAAACAAAACTTGATATCATCAACAAGCGCAGAAGGAGTTTCAGCATTGATTCTAGACCAAATATAATGTCAAAGATGACTAACCATCTATTTTTTAGATACTTTATAAATATATATGTAAATAAAGTAAAGTGAATATCAAAAGTATTCTGATAAAATAGAATATGCTGAAATAGTCCACACAGTTCGATATTTTGCTTGATTCCCTGTATTAATGCATGTCGTTGTAAAGTAGAATCAAGACTTTGATTTAATTCCAATTTGTAATAGGGTGTGGTCGTATATCTTATAAATATGTAGGACAACCCTAAAAATGTGATCTCAAATTTTCCCTATATCTATTCTGCTAAAATTCTTAATAAAATATTTTTGAGTCATCTTTGGTTAAATTGACTAGCATCCGGTGAATGATTTAATGCGGGCAGAACCTATTGGAAGCGTGGGCCCACTCTCAATAGTGTTCTTCCCTTTCCTTTCCCCTATTTTTTGTCTTCTTTAATTTTATTTTATTTCTATAAGTTAATTTAAATTTCTATTATTTTTCCCTATTTTTTGTAAATTCTAGCAATGTGTAGTTTTAATTTCTAAATGTAATTTAGGCATATTTTCATAAACATAGGATAGATTAGTGGTTTGGAAATAAAAATTAGAACTTAAATGAACACCAACACCCACCAAACCATAAATATAAGATACTCATCTCTATGGAGGAAATTATAAGCATATACTATGCAAGGCTACTCACAAGTCTACGAGCTACCCCAGGTTGACAAATTAAATGAGGTAGTGAACTTAAACATAGAAAACTAACCAATGATTTTGCCCAACATTTTGGTATCATTTTTTGGGATTAGTATATTGTAATTTCTCATTTTGAAGGAAGTATTTTAGTTTTAGATTAGATTGCTACCTATAGAACCTCCATTCTCAAAGCTTTGCATGAGTCCACCTAAGAATAGAGGACCAAATGGTCATTTTGTTAAAAGCAAAGATGTTTCTCAAAAGTATCTACTTTAGTTGTGCCTGATCCTGAAACTAAATCCTCTTATCCATAATATCCACCTATGCATTGGAGATAACACCCACTATTTGCATAGGATCCTTTTGAAACAAATCAACAACATCATAGAGAAGGATCGAAGATAAGTAGAGTTTAGTCTGAGGAAAACATATTAAATTTTCAATGTTTGCAAGAAGTTAGAGAAGGAACTATATCAAACATGGATTTAGTAATCCTTTTTTAGGATAAGAAAAATGAACTAGAGGCCTTGAAAGTTGCTTTGAACATAGCTAGTGTAGATACACTGTCCATATATAAGATGACTAATACAGAGGAAGCATCCACTATTTTTAATTTTCCCATAGGAGAGGCAAGGGGAGATCACAAGATGAAGCATATCTCCCATGCCCACCTTCCAACCTTTAGAGGACTACCAACATAAGATCCAAATCTATTTTTATTTAAATTTGATGTTTTATGCAGATATTTGGATTACACCGCTAATGCTCAAAAACTAAAATTATTCTCTTTCAATCTTGATGATTCAGCTTTGTGTTGGTTCATCACTTTGGGGGATAAATGAATAAATTTTTGGGAATAATTGAAGAGACTTCCTAGAATAGTAACAAGATTTTGGTATAGTACATGATGCAAAGGAAGAATTCATAGACATGACACAAAAGGAAGGGGAATTTATGGAGGAATATTGAGATAGGTTCAACTTTAATTTGCAAAGATCACCCCATTCAAAACTAGGAGACGGGTCGTTAAGAAGCATCTTTGTTGGGTGCCAAACATTGATGAATTTGTTCTATATTTGTCACAACACTTCTCATTTAAATTTTCAATCTAGGGAAATCGTAAGCTTGTGAAGGGTCATGGTTGAGACTAGTCACACTACCACTTTAGAGATGATCCGTTCAACTACCATTGGGGGGTGTTTGTATAACATCAATAAGATTGTCTGCCTCAATAAAAATCACTTCATAAATAACAATGTAGATAAAATAAATACACCAACTGATATGAAATGAAAATGCTTCTTATAAATAAACACACCTCTAAGATAACTAAGCTTAATCCTAATACATGAACATACTACCATGCATAATGAAATTATGTCAATAACTAAGAGGGGAGAAATTTTGGCTTGGAGTGGGCCCGAGATCCAGGCAGATCCCACCTGATAAATCTCACAAACAAAAATGCTTCTTTTATGAACATTCACACTTTATTAACAATGCAAAGGAATATTAAATATAACAATGCTCTATCAAATCTCCATCTCTCTACTATATGGAAGTCCATGTGTTTATATACTAAACACATAAAACTTCCTACGGTATTTCTATTACAAATGACATCTTGATTCAACCTAACCTAGAACAATTCAGTTACTACCATTGATGCATGATAAGCAGCTCTACATTGTTTCCTGGTATTCAGATAAATTCCACTTCATTACGGTTCATATTCATGAGTAGTTACATGTCCACCCATTATGTATGGGACAACTCATCCATTTGTGGTTTCCCACAGATGATGTGGAACGATGGTCAACAAGATCCTTCTCCCATTGTTTGATCAACACACATAATTTGGGCATCAACTTTGGTAAGGCACCTAACTTGGTCAGGAACCTACTCGAGTATGGTGCCTACTTCAATAAGGCACCTACCTCAGTAAGGCACCTAACTCAATAAGGCATCTAACTTAGTAAGGTGCCTACTTTAGTAATGCAAGGCACCTACCTTAGTAAGGCACCTAACTTAGTAAGGTGCTGACTTCAGTAAGGTGCCTACCTCAGTAAGGTGCCTACTTCAGTAAGGCACCTACTTCAGTAAGGCACCTAACTCAATAAGGTGCATACTTTGATTTACCTTTATTTTATTGACCAAAACCATGCTAGGTCCACTTAGGACCTCAACTGAGCAAAGGATAAAAAAATCAAGGAAATAACTACACACAACACACTTCACACATGGATTAGGTAATACACATGATTTTATTAAATATATACATAATACTTCACAAAATACAAAAATATATACAACTCCTAATATAATGCCACACAGTACATATACAAAAATATGAGCATTTCTAGTGCTCATCATCCCCCCATGCCTAACATGTGCCATGCCCTCATGGCACCTGAAATCGGTAATCACCTCCTCTCTGTAGGCCACTGCTTTTCATTTCTTTTTCTTGCTGGTGGCCTTGGCTTTCTCTCCTCATTGAGGCTTCTATTTCTATTGAGGGGCCTTGGCTTGTTGCAGGGCATCTCTAGGTTGTACTATCCTCTAGCTACACTAATGTTTGGATGTGCTAGGTTGAACTTCATTCTGCATCGACCTCTTATTACACTGGCTCTATCTCTTGGTTGACATAGCACCTGTACTCAGATCGAATACCATAGTCGTCACCCCCTTTTGGAAGGCTACTTCTACTTCCTAGCATAGGTCATCATGTTGAGGGTGCAAGTATTCAAAGGTAATGTCAGATTCATCACTCTTTCACTTAACCATGCTAGCTTTGTATAGCTAAAGTTCCTCAAGGGTGAGGCCTATAGATTCTGATGCAATTGCTGCTACCTCTGCCTCTGGTCCATATACTTCCCATCTTGCCAACCACTTATTCATTCTAGAGGGCCAACCCGATGATGAACCATAGAGGGTCCACACAAATGCCTAGCCCTCTTTCTTTATTTTTTGTATATTTCCTAGCTGTTTTTATCTCCTCAAACTCCTTATGGAGCTATTTGAATTTCACCTTTTGCTCAGCGAATGCCTGCATACCTTCTTCCCATTCTTCGTCCGAATGAGGTTTCGATTCGGCAAGCGTCACCCTGGCCTTCCATTTGACCTTCTTCTAAGTTGTTAGAGGGGCCTTCCCCTTTCCTTTTTCTGATCTTTTGGTAGCCTATGTGGGGAAATATTCTTACCCTGTGGAGGCTGCCTCCCTATTGGATGAATCAAAAATCTATTCCCCTAATCGAAGGTCCCCCATGGTTGTTTCCTCTAGCACTTGCTCCCCTAGTCCCTTGGGTGGTGGCTCCTCAATTTTAGGTGCCTAGAACCCTATAGATTCCTCCTTGGCCTTGGGTTCAAGGTTTTGCCCTTGGCTATGCCTCAAAGGCTCATCGTCATCCTCAATGTTGATAACAGGGATTTCTATTTGAAAAATATAATTCCCCTATTCCTATGGAATTGTCTTATCTGAGGCACATGACCCCTCCCCTACTTCTAATTCCTCATTTCTAGCATCTGACCTTAATGCCCTAGATGAGACTACTCTTTCTGGTGAGGTCAAATATTTCATGGGAACTTCCATCGCCCAATTGGTCTGGGTAGAGGCATCTTGCCTCTATATTACCATAGCCTGCAACTGCTGGTTCCCCTCCTTGAGTTTCTAGATCAATTACTACAATTGAGAAATGGTGGTCTCTAGTATCTAAATTTTCCTCATGGTCATCTCTTTATATTCCTTGAGCAGCACATGTATCAGGGATTTCTTGCTCTATTCGATTCAATCTTCTTCCATATGAACTTTGGGCTACAGCTGCATACCCACTAGAGACTACATTTCTTAGGGGCTTTGTGTAGCCAAATTTTGTAAGTTTTAGGTCATAAATATGAGCTCTGCATCTTCCTCCTCTTCCTAACTCATGAGGATCAAACAAATTAATAGTCTCTAACCTCGCATGCACTCTGTCCATTGTGTTGAGGGTTCAGAGCTGGAAGGTTCCGACCTTTCCTCCATAAAATTATGTAGGGAACTCTATCCTTCCTCCATATAATTGGGTAGAGAACTCTACCCTTCATCCATAAATTCAATGAGAATTGGGGGTGTTCCTCCTTGAACATTTCCCCTAATTTGGCATCATGCTCTACCTCTATGGTTGTCTGCTTCGTTGCATTAGACGGATCAGCCCTGATCTCCTCGGTTGTTCCCCTTAATTTTGGTTCATACTTTGATTCAACTGCCACCTATTTTTGTGCACCCAAGGGTTCAGCTTCTACCATCGATGAGCTTCCCTTGTGCTCCTCTACATGGCATATCAGGGCTATAATTAGCCCATGATGGGCTAAGGCAGAGACTACCCCTCTTTGGTACCATGATGCCTCATCCTGTAGGGCCTTTGCCAGGTAGAACGAGACGTTGATTTCTCTCCCATGCACCAGATGGCTCATGAATTGCATGTGGTTCATATTTAGGTGTGAATGCTTCCTAGTGCATGTGAATTATCTCACAACCTACTCAAAAATATTATGCAGGTGCATCAAAATATTCTACTTGGGTAGCCCTCCTTGGTCATAGGGGATGTTCCCCTATCCGAGCAGCACTTCGATGCATTTATTCACCATGCCATCCTTGTATGTACATTCCCAAATGAGGGGGAGGCTAGTGACCTGAGCAATGTGCTCTGGGATGATTGGAAATACCAGTCCAAGTAGTTGTGCCACTTCTCCATTCCAAAAGGTGGATAACTCTTTGGCTACCTCCATGTCTTGTTCTTGGCTGACTAGGTGATAGTAGTTCATCCATCCTATCGCTTCGAATCGATTATGGACTTCCCCTCTAATTCCTTCAGTGCCACTAGGCTCCTAATTCTTAATCACGTGATTCTTTGTAGGTCTTCCCATGGTGAATTATCTACTGAGTTCGAAATATGTACTCAGTAAGGCACCTTTTTATAACCTAAGGTGCCTAAATCTGGAAATTGTTTCCATATTGGTTTTAGCAGGGTATGCCACCCAAATTAATTTTTGGCACGACGTATTAGGCATGAAGGGTGATTTTTTGTTCTTGTGCCATCATCATTTCAGAGAGCATATTATATGAAAATTACATATATGTCTAAAAAAATCATGCGCATACCTGATTGGTCATTTTTGAGTTGCATGGAGTGTGTTGATTTGGTACTCGATAAGATTTTTCCCATGTGTTGATTGAGTCACCTTGGGTACTACATTTTTGGTTTGCTTCGAGGTCCTTCACTGAAGATGCGATGAATCCTATTGGGATGCATATCTTCTTGACGGTTGGCCTTGGGATGAGCAAAAATATCCACCAATGATTTTGAAATATTTTCATGTGCTTTTCATCATGTGAGATGATGGCATCATCTATAGGTACTCCACGTACTACCAAGTTGCACATGTTTTTCTTGATCGAGATGCCTACTTGAGTAAGGTGCTCAAATGACACCTATTTTGGGTAAGGTGCTAGAGTAAAGTTCCTAAATAGGTAATGCACCTAGCTTAGTAAGGCCAGTAAGGTGCCTAACTTTGTAAGGTGCCAACAGGAAACCTAACTCAGTAAGGCATAAATAAGGTGCCTAACTCAGTAAGGTGCCACTTTGACCATATTTTTTTTAATGAACATTCATGGGTGGCCTAGCTGGTTGGGTAAGGTGTCTAGATTAAGGTGTCATTTCCTCCCACGTTTAAGAATTATCACGTCCTTGTGACAACAGCCCCCCTAAATATTTTGAGTAAGGCACCACTCCTCTTGGTTAAGGCACCTGAGTAATGTGTCTCTTCTCCAAAGTAAGGCACTACTCCTCTAAATTAAGGCACCCAAGTAAGGTATCGCTCCTCTAGAGTAAGGCACCTGAGTAAGGCATCGCTCCTCTAGAGTAAGGCACTAGCATAAGGCACCACTCCTCCAGAGTAAGGCACCACTCCTCCAAGGTAAGGTTCCTGAGTAAGGTACCGCTCCTCTAGAGTAAGGTACTAGCATAAGGCATCGCTCCTCCAGAGTAAGGCACTAGCGTAAGGTGCCTTACTCCAGAGTAAGGTGCCATTTCTTTATTGTTGAAAAAGTTAGCGATGGCTGACGTGTCTTTTGATGTGAGGTTGATCAAGCCTCCCAAAATTTTCCTCATATTATGTCATTGTCCACCTCATTCAGGCATGGGGACATTCAATGAAGAATTTTGTGTCCCCCATGATTGAATCGTTGCTATCCTCCTAGTGCATAGGTGCATAGATGTTGAGCCAATCTAGGCCTTATTTTCCAAGATACCTATTGTTTGAACAATTAGGCCATGTCCCTACAATAATAAAACACAACAAAAATAAAAAGTGTAGTTAAATGGGGTTTGTGCCTATTAGACCTTGGCTCTCAAGATGCCTACATCTTGCATGCGGGTGTTGTCCTTGCAAAACACATCGTAAGCTAAAAAATAAGAAACTACTCTAACTTATCTTTGGTGGACATCCCTTTGTCCACCATGTTGAGAATTTAGTAAATTTTACTTGGATGGGGTCTCCCCCACACCTATTCTGGTTTCCACCAGAAATCCCTTAGATGTATGGTATGGCCACAATTGGTGGCCATTGGTTTTTAGGATAGTGTTGCTGCCATCAATAATCTTGACCCATACAACACCATTCTTCATTATTTCCACCACCTCGTACGGTCCCATCCATATTTGCATCAGCTCCCCCTTTCGCTCTTGGAACCTAGAGTCATACAATAGTATCCAGTCTCCTTATTTGAACTATTTCTTTTAATGTGGTGGTCATGCCACTGTTTTCTTTGCCTCTACACAATTTTTTTTCTTTGTAGGGCATCCATACAAAATTTGTCCAGCTGATTTATCTGTCGAATTCATTCCTTCTAGTTTAGATCCAATTCCATCATCATTCTAAGTATCTTAACTTTGAATTTTATGGGCATCATTGCATCTTTCCCATAGACCAATCAGAAAGGGGTAAAACCAATGGTCAACTTCCACATCGTGTTATATGCCCATACGGCCTTCGATAATCTTGTAGCCCAATCCTTCCCATGTTTTTGCATGGTCTTCATCAAGATGTTTTCTATTTCCCTGGTAGTGACCTCCACCTGTCCATTCACCTACGGATGGTATGGGGTAGTTTTGTTATGTCAAACTCTGTACTGTTCCATTAGCTCCTCAATTAATCTAGATGTGAATTGGGGTCCCTGGTTTGTTTTAATTTCCCTAGGCACCCCAAATATCATAAAAATATGGGAGAATAGAAATTCAATGACCGTCCACTCCTTGGAGTATCTTAGCACCTAGAATTCGACCCATTTAGTAATATAGTTTGTACATACTAGAATGTACCTCTTCCCGATCGAAGGTGGGTTGATGGGTCCCACAAAATCCATGCCCCATTTGTCAAAGGGCTCAATGTGCATGTGAGGCTATAGGGACATTTCATCCCTGTGGGTCGACCT
Source organism: Wollemia nobilis (assembly GCA_028583015.1). Classification (NCBI taxonomy): domain Eukaryota; kingdom Viridiplantae; phylum Streptophyta; class Pinopsida; order Araucariales; family Araucariaceae; genus Wollemia; species Wollemia nobilis. The sequence goes on along the minus strand of JAQPPZ010002969.1, from coordinate 8,361,254 downwards.
ACCCATCCTATGGAATTCATCACATTTACTGGCATATGCGACTGTGTCTTTGAACAACATGGGCCAAAAATACTTGGTCTACAGTACCTTATATGTAGTCCTTCTTTCTGAGAAGTGGCCACCACAAGGCTCATTATGGCAAGCCTTGAGTATCTCTACAAATTTGTGCTTGGCCATGCACCTTCTTATGATTTGATCAGGCCCTATTTTAAATAGGATTCCATTAATCCATTAATATGATGCACTCTTTTCAATTACCCATTTCTTCTCCTAGTATGAGAGGGTAGGGGAGGTTCTCTTGGTTGTCAGATAATTGGCAATGTCTGTGTACCACAATGTCTATTCACTAATGACAAATAGATGTTCATATGAGAACTGGTCCTCTACTACTGTGTGATCTACTAGAATTAGTTTGGATAGGAATTATATGACTACGTTGTCTTTCTCGGGCTTGTCGACTATGGTGAGGTCAAATTCCTACAACAACAAAATCCATATTATGATCATGTCGCTGATATTTGGTTTGCTCATTAGATACCTGATGGCTACATGATCTGTGTGGATGAATACTTTGTACCCAGTAATGTAGTAGTGGAATTTATTAATGGTATGTACTACTACAAGAAACTCTTTCTCTGTTACTATATAACTAAGCTCAACCCCTGCTAGGTTCTTACTGATGTAATAGATGGCATAGAACTCTTAACCATACTACTGCTCGAGGACCACTCCAATTGCATTATTGGATGCATCACAATATATGTGGAATGGGACAAACCAATTTGGGCCCTATAATACTGGGGTAGAGATTAGCTTTTCCTTCAACATCTGAAATGCTTGCTCATAGTCATCTATTCAATTGAATTCTACGTCCTTCATTAGAAGGGTGTGTAGTGGTTTGGCAATTTTTCTAAAATCAGCAATAAATCACCTATAGCACCCGGTAGAGCTGAGGAAACTCCTTACCTCCCTTTGTGATTTTGGGCTGGGTAAGTCTTTGATGACTTCTATCTTCTTTCGATCCACTTTAATCCCTTTTGTTGAGAGATGATGCCCTAACACTATACCTTCCTACATCATCATTAAACATTTCTCATTACTGAGGGATAGATTGTTTTCCTTGCACCTCTGGAGTACACGTTCCAAATTTTTCATCACTTATTCAAATTTTTCTCCATAAATGGTGAAATAATCCATATATACTTTGATCGCTTCACCTATCATATCCAAAAATATGCTAAGCACTGCCCTTTGGAAGGTGGTTTGTGCATTACATAGCTCGAAAGATAGTACCCTGTATGCAAACGTCCCCCATGGGTAGGTGAACATTGTCTTATCTTGGTCTTCTCTTATGATCTAGATTTGATTGTACCTGCTAAATCCATCCAAGAAGGAAAAGTATTTCCTTCCAGACAACATGTCTAGAACTTGGTCAATAAAACGAAGTGGAAAATGGTCCTTTTTAGTCGTCTTATTCAGTGATCTATAGTCAACACAGATCCTCCATTTCCCATTATTCTTAGGGACCACCATGAATTGTGATACCCATTAGTTATTGGAGATTGGGTAAATGAATCCCACCATTAGAAGCTTTTGTAGGTCGATCTTGACAATTTCCTTCATGGCTAGGTTCATCCTTTGTGAATTTTTGACGAGGGTTGATTGTTCTTCTAGATAGATACAGTGAGTTCACACCTTCGAGTTGATTCCTTTCATATCTGTATAATCCCATGTGAATTTTTGTTGATGTTCAATTAAGATTTTTTTCAACTCTGCCAATCATGTGGCGATCATCTCACTATTGACATTCAATGTTATACCAGGCTCGACGTTGATTTGCTTGGTGTGGTGGTCTTGAGCACCCACCAATGGTGACTCAAGAATTGAGAGGGAGGATTCTTCATGGAAGAATATTTAGATGATGCCATCTTCTTTGGCTTCATCCTTCATTTATATTAATGACATTATTGACTGGAGCATAGAGAGCAGATTGTCCTAATTTTCCATTTTAGGTTCTCTGAGTGCATCCACTTATTGGACTAGAGGAGCTATTGTTAATCTCTTGATGTTCTGGCCATATAAAATGGTCATCAGTATATCATGGTAGCTAATGTAGGCATCAACCATAGCTAACCATGATCTCCCTAGGATAAGTGAGTAACTACCCAGTTTGATTTTGGATTGCAGCACCAAAAAATTCTGCTAGATATGACTGTTAATATGACTTCTTTGAGCATTCCTTCTGGTGCCACTGTTGATCGATCGACCAATTGTAACACCATTTTAGTAGGCTTCAGGTCGGTGAGCTCCAACTTCTGCATGGTATCTTACGACATTACATTGATGGATACCCCCAAGTCAACCAACGTATTCACCAATGAGTACCCTCCTATTTTTATCGTCAATACCAGGATGCTTGGGTCTACATATTTGGGATGATATGCATTCCCCATCATCAAGTCAGCTAAATTTCCCATGATATTGATGGTTTGTGTTGTCTTACATCCTAGTTTCCTTAGGCATATTTATTTTATCACCTTAGTGTATATGGGCACATCTCGGATGGCTTGGAAAAGTGGGATAGTTACGGTGATATTTTTTAGGTTTGATAAGATATCAAATTTGGGCTATGTCAGTTTCTTCTGCTCTTGTAGCTGTTGGTAATAAAATCTGCCTAGGAAAGGATTTGGGTAAGTGTATGCGCCCTAGACCTAGACCAACATTGAAAGGCCAAAGGGAAGAGATGCCCTTCATGCCAATCTCCAGAGAAAGGCCGAATCCTATACTAAAATACCTTGGTGTTTAAGATAAGGGTGCAGGAAAGAGACAAACAAATTAAGAGTTCAGGAAAGAAATAAAAGAGTAAGGGAAGAAATTTTAGCAATTTAATTGTGGGAAAGAACCAAAAGCACGATTTCTAGCTAATAGCTTAAAACAATAGCAAATAACACCAAGAATAAACAAAATGAACACAATATTAGTCCTCCTATGTATCCTTTGGATGATTTCTAGGATTTTCCTTTCCCTTTCGCCAAAATTCAGAGTTTAGAGTAACGGCGATTAAGAAAAGTGAATATAATAGAAACACTATCGACAGGAAACATAAAAGAAATCCAACATAGCATTTTCCTCTCCTATGTATCCTTCAAGAAAATCTTAGGGTTCCACTCCAATAACACACCTAAATCTAGAGTTCAGAATTACGGTATGCAAATGAAGAAAATATAAAAGAAGTAATCACAAAAGTAGCATAAAAGAGAGAAATAGAGTCCAAAGATCTTTAGTATTAATCACAGGAATCTAAGTTATAGAAGCTTTCTAGCAAAAATTTCCCCCCCTTTTTACATTATAATGTTTGGGTTTTTATAGAGTACCCGACCCTCTAAGCCATCAATGCACATCATGGAGGAGTACATCCTCAAAACCTCAGAAGTCAGCTCTTCGCGGCTCTCATGACTGAGTTCTCAAATCTGTTACCAAAACTGGCTGTTGCGATCGGGTCAATAGGGGAAATATGCATTAATGAGTCACCTAAACGTCCTTGGACTCTGGGTGTAGTGCTTGAGTGGCCACCATACTCGTCGGACTGTTATTTAAGAACTAATATTTCATTTCCAATTGCCAAAAATGGGCAGCGGTCTTTTCGGGCACGTAAAAATACATTTATGAGGCACTTGATCGCCTTGGAAAAATACTCATCTTGGAGTGCATGCCTTGGAAGAGCTTTGCTAGATTTTTGTTCGCAACTTCGCTTTGAAAATGGACTTGAGCTGAAGTAGATTCACATGATGGAGCTTTGCAAGGCTACTTCGGGGGTGTTGAGTGCCGAAGTAGATATTCCTCCTCAAAGTGGTACTTTTCATTTCTCGTTGCTTTACTGGAGAGGTGTGCAGAAACTGCTTTGCTGAGGTCCTTCGCCCGAAGTAGATACTTCACTGGTGGGTCTTCAAAATGCTTCGTCGTGATCCTTCTTCAAAACTGTGGTTCGGGGGTATTTCAACTGAAGTGCATTCCTACCTTCGAAATATGTTGCTTTGAGTGAAAGTACTTTGTACGAAAGTTAGCCAAAGTAGATGCTTCACAAGATTTTTGGTGAAGTAGAAATGGTTCACTGATGGCAAGGCCTGAAGTGGGTGCTTCGCTGGTTTTTCGATGAAGTATTTTTCAATGTTTGCACATTTTGAGTTCCACTTGGCAAGCTTATTGCCCAAAGTAGTTTTCATTCTTCATTTCTTCCTTTGGGTGAAGCTATATTCCTTAGTCTTCTTAGTAGCGAAGCTCTTTTAACTTCATTCTATAGACAAAAGGAGGTGGCAGGGAAAGCCAAAATTGTTGTAACTTACAAACAAAATCAACAAAGAAATACTTTACAAAAGAAACACTAAACACAATTTTGAATTTTCTACCCCATTGTGTAATATGACAAAATTGTCAACATTCTTGGTAGCTCACAGGGCAACGAGCTCATCTTTGTGGGAGAACTCTCAACCTTGATCCGTTGGGCTAGAGTTACCTCTAGACCTTTCTCGCTTTTCTTCTTCTGCAAATTGTTCCATGGCTGCTTCTTCTTCTTTCGGTTCTTCCTCCTCTTCTTCTTCCTCTTCTAGTGAGGGTTCCTATTTTTGGGATGGCTTCAGGTGATCATGAATGTGTTCCATAGTTCGACGAATGTGGGCCCAGACACCATTTTGAAATGGTTCTTGATCTTGCAGGGCCTTGATCAAAACATAGAACCGATCAATCTGCTCGATGTTAGCATGTTTGGCTCTAGTGCTCAGGTCATTAAGGTAGGCCATGATCTTATAATGTCTCAGAATGAAATCTATGACTTGTCCTTTTGTAATTGGCTCTGTCCACCCATCTATTTCTAAGACGTCACCTTCAAGCTGAAGCCACATCGGCTTGAGTTCTTCCTTGGACATAATGTTCCCTTCATCATCCGTGAAGCTTAGAAAACCTAAGGAAGAAAGATCTTGGAAGTACCCCATTGATATGTGCTACTCATGCTAAAAAATATCCAGGAGGTCTTTCACATTCTGTGCTTTCCTCACCTTGGAGAAGAAGGTGCGAACTATGGCCTATGTTGTAGACCAATCTCTAGTCGTCTGGCTCATTGCAACGACCTACAGGTCCTGATACTTGATGCTTTGGACCTCAAAAGCTAGTTTAAGTTGCCTTTTAATTTTCTATATGACTTCATCTACTTTTGGCCCTTCCTAAGAAATGACATATTGATCTTTGGTGACGTAAATTAAAGTTGACAGGGCACTGGAGGCCCGAGATCTGAAACCTTTTAGCAAATGTGAGCGAATTTATTTGATTCGTCCTCTGTGAAACAACTCCAGGTTTTCTTTCTCGTACAACTATTGCTCGTTGTTGGCAATTTTGGGTACTTTGGGTACATTGCCTTTGCTCAAGTGTATAAGTTGTCATTGATGTCAAAAGGCATTTTTGTGTTGATATCAAAAAGAGTGTGATGTCAAAAATATCTTGAGAAGCTTCATAATGTTAAAGGGTTTTTATTAAAACCATGGTGACGGTTTTTCTTAAAACCAGTTGGACTCATTAAGGGTTTTTATTAAAACCAAGCTTAACTTAATGCAAAGGTTTTTTCTTGAAAAACCTTGAAGGTCCATGTTTATTATTAATAATTAAATTAACTCAAACCTTTGACAAAGGTCTAAGTTTAATTTATTATTAATAAAATAATAATTATTATTATTTTAATTATTATTAAAGGGTCTTTTAACCCTTAAGCGACGCAGATAAAGAATTCATTCGCCGACGTGTTGCCATCGTTGGAGGAGCGTCGACGTCAAACAATTAAGGAGAAATGGCTATATAAGTGGGGATGATTTTCTAAAGTAATGGTACCTTCGATCGATGCAATTTCGTAGCTCTGTGTCCTCCGTAAAAGCGATGTTTTTTGTTGTATTTCGTTGTCCATCCATATAGAATTGCTCAAGATTTTCTTGCGCTTGACGTCCGGCAGATTGCGTTTCTCTGACATTTGATAAGACTGCGAACTATGTTTTCTGGGAGTTACATTTTTGGACAGCGCTCATGATGATTGTGGTGGCTTGAGGAAAACGTTTACGTTTTCAGATCCTTGGCGATTGAAGGAAGACAACACATAGGATTACATTATATTTTTCATTGGGCACTTGTGCTCCAATGGTGGTGGTGTGTTGAGTGAAGAAGCGTTGGGCAGAGGTGCCAAGTTTGACCCATGTTGTGGGCAATTTCGTTTTGGTCGTGATGCACGAGGATAGCAGCAATGAAAGCGCTTTAGCATGTGTGGTGGTGTTATTCATTTTCTCCAAAGGTTGGAGAACTAAGGTTGGCCAAGTGTTGTGATAGGTTTTGAGTCCTCCTTCTTCATCAAAGTAAAGGTATGGGCAACTTCTTCCATGTATATTGTTGATGGTGTATTTTCTGAAATTAAGTTTGGAGTGAAAAGGTTTTCTACTAGGTATCCTTTGGTTGGGTGTAAATCCTATTTTCTGGTTTGTTGAAGACTACTTATGCATTGTTATCCTTAAGGAGAGTTTTTGGTGAATGCATAATTTCTGGTTTGAGATAGTGGAAGCTTTGTGCACTAGGGTTTATATTTGTGAGTCTAGCTACTTGCATTGAGTTGGTGGAACCCTTGGTTGGCTGTTTTGAGTTTGATGGTTGAGTTGCTTCCATAGAGGTTGTTTGATCAAGTTATTGCTTTACTTGATTCATGATATTGGGCTTACTCCATTGAGTTGATTTGAGCAAGTTATTCTTTGCATTTGGTGATATTGTGTTGGTGGTTGTTTTGTTCAAATATCTTTGGAGGGAAAAGGATTTCTACTTGTTTCCTTTTCTTGTGATGATTGGTTGAATGCTTCAAGGTTGATGTTGAGTTGAATGGTGTTGGTTGACTAAACCTTGTTTGATGAGCATTGTTGTTGAAACCCTAATTGATGGTGAAAAGAACATGAGTATCATTGTTATGTGATTCTTTGCATAGTTGGCAATTGTTGGGGTTTCATGTTCTTGAAAGAAAACATTCTATCCTATCCATTTCAGATATTGAGTTGAGTTTTCAGATTTGAGATTGAGATTGAGCTGAGTTGATTTGAGTTGAGTTTTGAGATTGGGATTTGAGTATAGAACATATTGAGTCTCTAACAATTCTCTTTATGCTTCTATGAGTTTGACAAATCACATTGGGTCTCTAACAATTCACTTTGTGATTTCCTACTAAGAAAGTTTTTCTTGGTGAGCTTGCTGAGTTTTGGACAGGTTTCGATGGGGACTTGTGAGCAGATTTGGACAGGTCCTAGCAGAGGACTTGTGAGCTGAGTTTGATAGTTCTATCAGAGAACTTGAGGATAGAGGTGCATTGGTTCTTTGAGAAGAACCTGAGGATAGATTTGGCAAGTCTTTGAGAAGGCTTGTGTGCAGAGGATTGATTTGTTCAAGTGTTGGATAGATCTGACAGACAGAGGAAGACTTGTACTAGACCGACTGACTGTGTTTGGTATAGGTTGTTGAGCTATTGTGGACGTGATCATAGAAGGCAGAGGTCTCTTAGGCTAAGCATTGAGGATAGGAGGTCTTCGGTGGAAAGGAGTTCCACGTGTTGGCAAGAGGTAGAGGCAGTTGATCTTCTGAGGGATCATTTCCCGAGTAGAGGGGAAGGTATCTCCTTTGAGCAGAGGCTCATAAATTTTGATAGGGGAAGGTATCTCCTTTGAGCAGAGGCTCATAAATTTAGATTGGGGGAAGGTATCTCCTTTGGGCCGAGGCTCATAAACATTGTAATTGGGAAGGTTTCCCAAAGAACTTTGAGATAACTTTTAGAGAAAAGTTTTGTGGACGTAGCCCACCCATTCTGGGTGAACCACGTTAAAATTGGTGTCACTTTGTGGATGATATTGTGCATTGCTTTGATATTGCTTTGGGTATATTGCTTTACTATTTTGAAGTATAAAGGAAAAAGTAAAAAGAGGTCTTATACTGTTCACCCCCCTCTCAGTATAAGCTTGTGTTCTTCAATTGGTATCAGAGCAGGTGCCTTCGAAAAGTTTAACAACTTGAAGGAAAAGCTAGTAAAGAACACAATGGATTATTCAAGTGGCAATGCAGCACCTATTCTTGATGGGTCAGATTTTGGTCTTTGGAGTGCAAGGATGAAGGTTCATCTAATGGCACTTGGTAATGAGGTATGGGAAGTAATTGAAGATGAGTACACTATTCCTGTACATGGTCCAAATACTAAAGAAGAAAGGCTCCTACATCACAACAATTCAAAAGCAATGAATGCAATCCTGAAAGGCTTACAAAAGCAGATCTCACCAAAGTGATTCACTGCAAGACAACTAGTGAAATGTGGAAACAGTTGAAGGTGGTTCATACAGGTGATACAAATGTCGGAAAGGCCAAGTTGAGACACTTCAAAGGTATGTTTGAACAACTCAAGATGAATGATGATGAAAATATTAGTGACTACATGCTTCGTATGGATGAGGTTGTTAACTCCATGAAAGACTTAGGTCTTGAGCTTGCTGAAAATGATGTTTGTGATAAGATTTTAAGATCTCTTCCTAATAGATTTAGTGAAAATATTTCTGCTATTGAGGAAGCTAAAGATTTGGATAAGTTGAAAAAGGATGAGCTCCATAGTATACTTGCAACATTTGAGTTGAGAACTCAAGTGAAGGTTGATGTCAAGAAAGAGGCGACTTTCAAGGCTACCAAGAAATCCAAGGGTAAACAACTTCAAGATAGTGATGAGTCTTCTAGTGATGAAGAGGCATATTACAGCAAGAAAGGCAAGTTCTCTAGAAAGCACAAAAGTATGAAAAATATAAGATGTTTCAATTGTGGAAAGTTTGGTCATTATGCTACTGATTGTACTGTTCCCAAGAATGAAAGTGATGAAGATAAACAGGATTCTAAGAGCAAGGATTCTGAAAAGCACAAGCATCACAGGAAAATCAAAGATGAGCACAACAATCAAGGAAAGAGGTATTCTCACAAGCACAAGAAGAGTTTCTACCTAGACAAAGCAAGTAAGTGTTCTAGTAGTGATAGTGAAAGTTCTTCAAGTGATAATGAAAATGAGATGTTGTTCATATCAGAAAAAGAGGAAGAACCGAAACATAGATTCATTATCATGAAATGTCTTAGATGTGGAAATTTTGGTCACCTTGAGGATGATTGCACAAATAATGATTTGGTTTCTAGTATGTATGAGGATGCTTCAGAAAACTATAAGGAAGATGCATGTATGGTTTTTGAAAAGGGTAGCACCTCTAGTGATAAGAAATCTGAAAAAGGCTTTGATGATTCAAAAAGCAATCAAATAAAGGATCTTGAAAGTGAACTTAGTAGTGCTCTTAGTGCTTTGAAAAAGGAAAGAAAGAAGAATGCTAGACTCAAGGATAAGTTAGATGAATGTTGTATGGAGAGAGATGATCTTATAGAAAGTCTTGATTTCTCTATAGCTAAGACACAAGAACTCAAGGATGAGTTAGAGTCTAAGGTTCTTGAGTATAGTGAGTTAGAACTGAAAATGGCTTCTTTGAAAGAGGAAACTAAAGAGTACAAGGATAAGCTTTACAGATTTCAAGATAGCTCCAAAAAGGTTAAGTCACTCATCAAAGGTCAAAGAAAGACAACAGATAAAATAGGCCTTGGTTTTGTTAAGCCACACAAGGAACAAGTTGGAGAGTCTAGTAAGAGACTCCAAAAGGAAGAGAGTTCTGATGAGGAAAGTATTTCAGATCATGAGTCCTTGAATGATAGATGCACAGAAATAGAAAACAGAATTCAGAATGAGAAGAAGAAGTTTTTAGGACCCAAGAGGTCAAATAAAGGAAAGTTTCAAGGCGAGATGTTTTGCTTGTCACTAGGTTTGGTCACATGGCTTCACATTGCATGGCTCAAGTGAAGAAGGTAAATGACAGTTTCAGAAGTGCTAGTTACTTTCAAGGGTATTGCTACTCTTGTAAATAGTTTGGGCACAAGGCAGTCTATTGCAAGGTAAATAACAGGAACAGGTTTGATCAAAACAGGTTTGGTCAGAACAGGTTTGGCCAGAATAGGTTTGGTCAGAACAAGTTTGGTCAGAACAGGTTTGGTCAGAACAGGTGGATTCAAAGATCAGGTTTACCTTAGAGAAACAACATCGTCAAGTGTTTCAAGTGCAACAATGAAGGTCACATAATCAGACAGTGTAGAGCTAAAATTCTAGAATACAGGAACAGGAACAGTGGCATGATCAGGTCCAAGGATCAAGGCATGGACAAGAACAGGGATGAAAACAAGAACAAGAATAGTGACAAGAACAGGAATATGGACAAAGAGTTCAAGAGAAGGCCCGGCAAGGAAGTTATAGACGCTGATGATGATCAGTGCCTAATGGGAGTTTTACTCCCACCCCAAAATTAATCACCTCATCAGGAGGTGGGGGAGGGACTAAGCTAAGAGGCTCATTCTTAGTCCCGAGCCCCAAAGGTGGCCCTTTGCCATTGATGACAAAGGGGGAGAGATATGAGTAAGGGGGAGAGCTTCAAAGTGAAGAGGAAAGCTTCAAGTCAAGGGGAGCAAAACTTCAAAGGAAGATTCTCAGTTATGGGCACAGTTTCTCAGTTGTTAGCACAGTTGGTTTCAGTTTTGGCTTTTGAGAAGTGTTTTCGGTAAAGGTTTGCCATCAATGACAAAGGGGGAGATTGTTGGCAATTTTGGGTACTTTGGGTACATTGCCTTTGCTCAAGTGTATAAGTTGTCATTGATGTCAAAAGGCATTTTTGTGTTGATATCAAAAAGAGTGTGATGTCAAAAATATCTTGAGAAGCTTCATAATGTTAAAGGGTTTTTATTAAAACCATGGTGACGGTTTTTCTTAAAACCAGTTGGACTCATTAAGGGTTTTTATTAAAACCAAGCTTAACTTAATGCAAAGGTTTTTTCTTGAAAAACCTTGAAGGTCCATGTTTATTATTAATAATTAAATTAACTCAAACCTTTGACAAAGGTCTAAGTTTAATTTATTATTAATAAAATAATAATTATTATTATTTTAATTATTATTAAAGGGTCTTTTAACCCTTAAGCGACGCAGATAAAGAATTCATTCGCCGACGTGTTGCCATCGTTGGAGGAGCGCCGACGTCAAACAATTAAGGAGAAATGGCTATATAAGTGGGGATGATTTTCTAAAGTAATGGTACCTTCGATCGATGCAATTTCGTAGCTCTGTGTCCTCCGTAAAAGCGATGTTTTTTGCTGTATTTCGTTGTCCATCCATATAGAATTGCTCAAGATTTTCTTGCGCTTGACGTCCGGCAGATTGCGTTTCTCTGACATTTGATAAGACTGCGAACTATGTTTTCTGGGAGTTACGTTTTTGGACAGTGCTCATGATGATTGTGGTGGCTTGAGGAAAACGTTTACGTTTTCAGATCCTTGGCGATTGAAGGAAGACAACACATAGGATTACATTATATTTTTCATTGGGCACTTGTGCTCCAATGGTGGTGGTGTGTTGAGTGAAGAAGCGTTGGGCAGAGGTGCCAAGTTTGACCCATGTTGTGGGCAATTTCATTTTGGTCGTGATGCACGAGGATAGCAACAATGAAAGCGCTTTAGCATGTGTGGTGGTGTTATTCATTTTCTCCAAAGGTTGGAGAACTAAGGTTGGCCAAGTGTTGTGATAGGTTTTGAGTCCTCCTTCTTCATCAAAGTAAAGGTATGGGCAACTTCTTCCATGTATATTGTTGATGGTGTATTTTCTGAAATAAGGTTGGAGTGAAAAGGTTTTCAACTAGGTTTCCTTTGGTTGGGTGTAAATCCTATTTTCTGGTTTGTTGAAGACTACTTATGCATTGTTATCCTTAAGGAGAGTTTTTGGTGAATGCATAATTTTTGGTTTGAGATAGTGGAAGCTTTGTGCACTAGGGTTTATATTTGTGAGTCTAGCTACTTGCATTGAGTTGGTGGAACCCTTGGTTGGCTGTTTTGAGTTTGATGGTTGAGTTGCTTCCATAGAGGTTGTTTGATCAAGTTATTGCTTTACTTGATTCATGATATTGGGCTTACTCCATTGAGTTGATTTGAGCAAGTTATTCTTTGCATTTGGTGATATTGTGTTGGTGGCTGTTTTGTTCAAATATCTTTGGAGGGAAAAGGATTTCTACTTGTTTCCTTTTCTTGTGATGATTGGTTGAATGCTTCAAGGTTGATGTTGAGTTGAATGGTGTTGGTTGACTAAACCTTGTTTGATGAGCATTGTTGTTGAAACCCTAATTGATGGTGAAAATGAACATGAGTATCATTGTTATGTGATTCTTTGCATAGTTGGCAATTGTTGGGGTTTCATGTTCTTGAAAGAAAACATTCTATCCTATCCATTTCAGATATTGAGTTGAGTTTTCAGATTTGAGATTGAGATTGAGCTGAGTTGATTTGAGTTGAGTTTTGAGATTGGGATTTGAGTATAGAACATATTGAGTCTCTAACAATTCTCTTTATGCTTCTATGAGTTTGACAAATCACATTGGGTCTCTAACAATTCACTTTGTGATTTCCTACTAAGAAAGTTTTTCTTGGTGAGCTTGCTGAGTTTTGGACAGGTTTCGGTGGGGACTTGTGAGCAGATTTGGACAGGTCCTAGCAGAGGACTTGTGAGCTGAGTTTGATAGTTCTATCAGAGAACTTGAGGATAGAGGTGCAGTGGTTCTTTGAGAAGAACCTGAGGATAGATTTGGCAAGTCTTTGAGAAGGCTTGTGTGCAGAGGATTGATTTGTTCAAGTGTTGGACAGATATGACAAACAGAGGAAGACTTGTACTAGATCGACTGACTGTGTTTGGTACAGGTTGTTGAGCTCGCTGTGGACGTGATCATAGAAGGCAGAGGTCTCTTAGGCTAAGCATTGAGGACAGGAGGTCTTCGGTGGAAAGGAGTTCCACGTTCTGGCAAGAGGTAGAGGCAGTTGATCTTTTGAGGGATCATTTCCAGAGCAGAGGGGAAGGTATCTCCTTTGAGCGAGAGGCTCATAAATTTAGATAGGGGGAAGGTATCTCCTTTGAGCAGAGGCTCATAAATTCAGATTGGGGGAAGGTATCTCCTTTGGGCCGAGGCTCATAAACATTGTAATTGGGAAGGTTTCCCAAAGAACTTTGAGATAACTTTTAGAGAAAAGTTTTGTGGACGTAGCCCAACCATTCTGGGTGAACCACGTTAAAATTGGTGTCACTTTGTGGATGATCTTGTGCATTGCTTTGATATTGCTTTGGGTATATTGCTTTACTATTTTGAAGTATAAAGGAAAAAGTAAAAAGAGGTCTTATACTGTTCACCCCCCTCTCAGTATAAGCTTGTGTTCTTCAGCTACATTTACAAAATCTTGCTCTCAAGCTCTTTTTCCCTCACATCAGCTTCGGCCAGTATCTGGCTCTGACTTTTGGTTGCATACTGCAGTTGTATTAGCTATTGTTTCAAAGAGACTACTTCATTTTTCATCTGCTCACATTGCTTTTCTACATCCTTTAGCTGGAAGTGAGTCCTTTCTAGCTCTTCTTCCAATTTGATATTGGCACTCTCAGCATTAAATCTACACTGATTGGCGATGTTTGCATGTGCTCGAAAAGTCTTGATTCTGACATGCATGGATGTAGATTCATTATCTACATTTAGGTGCTCTAGGTCCTTGGTCTTCTCCTGATAATCATAATCTATTAGAGTCATTTCATCCAGAGGCTTCTGGACTTTAGGGACCTTTACTTTATGTAACTTTCCACCCTTCAGGTCAAAAACAACGCATTTTTCTACCTCGGCCAGAGAGCACCCTCTCTTTTTCCAGGCCTCCTTTAGCATTTTTTTGGTATTTTGTCAGGCCTAGAGCAGCTTCTCAGCTAGAGGGAATTCCTTCATCAAGGACATTTCTAATTTAAATGAGGCTGGATCTCTAGCAAAAGGGGTGAACAAATATAAATAATGGATAGGGGATGCCTCACCAGTAGGTTCGATGATGGGTGTAGTAGGAGCTTCAGCGAGAGGAATGATACTGTGTGTGACAGGGTAGCAAGGAATGGGGCTCGACATTGGGGTACTATCTTCACCCTGATTGGGAATTGAGGGAATTGTGGCATGGGTGGGCGAAGTAGTTTCAATAGACTTGTCCCTACTAGATGACTTGGGTGGAGTGGAGCTAACGGGATCATGGGGCAGATTCAAGGTGACAAGGAGCAACGTGTGAAGAGGTGATTGATTTTGTGATCGAGTGAGAGATTGTTGGGAACTCGTGTCCAAGACGGTGGGGGACATGCTTTGAGAAGCCAAGGTAAAATGTGGGGAGTGCATACCTTCATGCCCACTTAGAATAGTAGTAGTAGTGACTTCCTGCGTGACCGGTTCTTGCTCCTTCTGGACTTCGATACTCGTGACATCCATGACTTCTTCTTCAAGGACCCCCTCTTGTTGTGGGAGATCCTCCACATCGATAATGTCTATATCTGGGACTACCTTAGTACTTTTTGTTGCCACACCCTCAATGTTTGCTTCGACCAGGCTTGATGCAAGTTGCCCGGTAGGAGCACTTGGAACTTCGTGCGGGGCCTCTTCGGGTGGCTCGAAGGAACTTGAACTTGTTCTTACCTCTTCCTTTTCTTCTCTACTTGTTGTTCCTATCTCTCAAGACTTGTGTCATGTGCAACTTTTGCATTTTCCTCTTCTTTCTGCTCCAAAGCATCGTCATCTCTTCCTAGGCTTTTGCCCGAATCGGGGACAGCTGGAGGAACAAAGTCAGTGAAGGAGAGGGACTTCCAAGTCCCAACATTGGATTCGTACACAACTTCGAAGTCTCTATCTGCTTCCAAGAGTCTGTAGGATTTTGTCTTTTGGCAATGGATCTCATTATCCACCACTCCCTTAGTTGCTCCTCACCCCAATTCTTCAACTCCTTAAAATCATCTTTTGCTTTTCTCCAAAAGGTGGAGTCTGGGGTTGGGAAAGGATGCTGAGTAGGATTGAACTCAGCCTCCATAGGGTAGAACTCATGCCAGGGAGGCATCGTCCTCATCCTCTCTAAATGCCATTCCAAGTCCCTCCCATTAGGATTGTTCCTCAGATCCACTATTTCTAGATGGGGGCAGACATGAAAGTTCTTGAACCTGAGGTGGTCCCTCATCACCCCCAAGGGGTCATAGAGCCATTATTGAGGAATTTGTAGCAAACCAAAGTTGTCAAGCTTTTCCTCCAGGAAAACATTTTGCTTTAGGGTAAACACTTCTATTACCCCCATTTTGAAGAGGAAGTCATAGGTGTGTGCCCATTTTTGATCGTGGCCATACACGGCATTTGTAACATCACTCTACCGAGCGACCTCCAATGTGAACTGGTACTATGAGGGGTAGACTGGTAGCAGGAAGGGTTTCCATATGAAGCCAAACAAGTGAATCACAAGCCCCTGTGTCAGTTGAAACACATCTCCCCTTTTCTCCTACACCACTCTATCTCTTAAACTGAGGGGTACCTGAGGACATGACCCTATCAATAAATGCATAGCGGGTCCCAAGAATTATTGATTAAAAGAATAATAAGACTCTGTCCTCAATAGGAGGGGAGTCCACTGGTACACAGGCAAAGGATTTCCATCCTTACCACTCGAAGAAATGGCAATGTGGGGGAATTTCTTATGTACATGGTAGAAAAAAAACCAAACAAGGAAAGAACAGGGTGCGAAGTACTGGCCCATCCTAGAATTCTTCATTCTGGCAAGTCATGTATGAAGGTTTTGGGCCACCCATTCTACCCAATCGAAGAAGAATAGGTTGGTGTTTAGCCACGAAGCATCAGGGGCATAGAATTCCCCTCTTGAAATACAATCGGCCAAGGACACCTGCCAGGGGTGCACCAAAGCATCAGTCGACAGACCCGCCACCCATGCAATGATTGAGAAGATGTTTATGTTCTTGAAATCTATCAAGGGAAGGGGCATCTGGGGACACTTTCCTGAAGGGAGTCCATCCTTGAGGTTTTATCTTAGAAATTTTAGAATATGAATGGAGGTAGTGAACCTCTCCATTTGTTCGCTAAGGATGACATTACGAACGGAATAGCCCTTGGGCAGACCCTGATTCGGTGCAAAAGCTGCGTGCACATCTTCTTTCAGAATAGAAAATAATTTTTGGCCTGCAGCATCCAACACTTGTCTAGAGGCGGGTTGATATTTCTATACAATGGCACAGATTAACTCGGGACATTGGTGAGTGGGCAGGGTCAGATACCAATAGATCTGCAAATAATATGCAGCGGCTCTCTTGTTCTCTGGGGTGAGCCTGCTTGTCATAAACTCAATGGTGTATCTGAGCTCGGCCACACTCTTCACAAACTTAGTGTCCCTAATTTTTTCCCACCCATAAATTGATGGCTCTTCAAGTTGTTCCTCTTTAGAATCTTCTTCTTCCTCCATAGGTTGCTTTTTTGGGTAGGGATTAAAGTCGACCTTCTTAGGTCTTTGCCTCTATTCTTCTTTGTCCTTCTTCGGGGCTGCTACCTCAGGTTCCTTACCTTTATCTTTAGAGTTTTTCTTTCCCATTGTGAATATGTGTGGTAGAAGATTTTGTGATGTAGAAGACTTAATGCAAAGGATTTCGATGCAAAGTGCAGAGGAATGCAGGCTATCAATGGCGGGAGCTCTCAGTCTTGCATGAACCAATTGGCAAACACCTTTCTTTACCGCCGAGGCTTGAGTTTTATAGCCTTAGAAGGTAACTACCTCTATTTATGGCACTTGCCATAGTTAAATTTACACTCGAATGGGGAATTTTGCCATGTTTTTTTATTGGCTTTACAGTGATGTAGTACGCGGTCCCGTGTGGTTCAATGATTTCTCCTACATCGAGAACTTGACCTTCTGCCACCTCGTACTCGAGCATGAACTTTTCTCACAAAAAAATTCTTTCAGGATGTGCTCCACCACCTTGGCATTAAAATCATTCACCCTGAACATTCCCCTAAGTTGATGTCGATGTGTCCCCCAAGACACATTTTAAATGCTCCTTGTTTTGCATGTCATCGGGTTGGTGAAGGGGAACTGGTGCTAAAACTACTTCACAGTGAACCTCTGGTGTGGGTGGATTTTCTATGCTTCGGGCTCGAAGTAGTTTTCCCTCACTACATAACTTCTTTGCTTCACAGAAGGATGGCCCCTTCGAAGCCTTTTTCTTTGAAAAATACTTCGCTAGGCTTCTTTTGAAAACTTCTTCGCAAAACTTTCGCTCAAAGTAGTTGCTTGAGATACTTCGGGTGCAAAGCTCTTTTCATCTCCTACTTGTTTCTTTCAATGACTCCATCGGTCTTCCAAGGACCCTTTGGAAGCCAAAGTGCTTCGTTGTGAAGTATCTTGCATCAGTTTCTTTGCAATAACACTCCCCGGAGGAGATTTTCACCGAGTTCAGAGATGTTGGGGCTTTGCAACTTTAACACTTAGCCTTTCAGAGATCTCAAAGCAGAGTATATATACATGGATAAAGAACTATGTACAAAGTAAAATTTGAACACACATTTTTTTTTTTACTACATCTTCAGTGATTAAAAGTCTTCAAGTGAAGACCATTGACATAGATTGGCAATACCTGGCCGTCTGCATCCTTGAGGATGAAAGAGTTGGCTGAATTTACCTTCATGATTTTGAATGGTCCATCCCAGAATGCATCTAATTTGTCATGATTCCCAGGCTTGGCCTTCCAATAATCCCACTTCCATACCAGATCTCCCACTTTGAATGTGCGATCGGATGATTTTTTCTTGAACCAATCTCAGGTGACCTGAGCATGCTTAGCGAAGCTCTGGTAAGCTTTCTCGCGATCTTACTATAGCTACAGAAGCTGAGCCAGCCTATTTTCCATAGAATCAACTTCATTTTCATAGTCCAGCAGTTGAAGCGTAGGGATATCTACATGAGTTGGCAAGATGGCCTCCTTGCCATACACTAGGGTGTAAGGCGATGTTTTGATCGACTTCTTAACAGAAATACGATCGGCCCACAAGGCCCGATATAGAAGAAGGTGCCAAGTTATTTTGTTTATTTCTATGAGATTTCTTAACACCCTCAACAGAGTCTTGTTGGTTAATTCTACCAAGTTGTTACCTTGTGGATAGTAATTGGAGGAGACTTTATGATATATCCCATATCGATAGAGGAACTCATTGATTTTGGTGCTTGTGAAGTCAGGACCATTGTCTGTTATGATTGCTTCGAGAATGCCAAACCGGGTGATCAATCCTTCAAGGAAGGTTATGACGGTCTCCTGATCAACATGCTTTATGGGAACTTATTCGGCCCATCTGGTGAAGTAGTCAATCACGATCAAGATGAACATATGACCAGTGAAGGATTTAGGTGATATAACCCCTATGAAGTCCAACCCTCATTGTTGAAATGGAGTTTCTACTTGTATTGGTCAAAGAGGCATAGGAGCACTTCTGTTTTGGCTATTTAACTTCTGACATTGCTCACATCAACGACATACCACAAAGGCATCGACGAAGAGTGTAGGCCAATAATAACCAGCTTTGATGATCTTCAATGCCATTGCTCTTCCTAAAAAGTGACCTCCAGATAATCCTAAATGAAATTCTCCCAGGACTCTCCTTTTATCATCATATTTTATGCACCTAAGAAGGACACCATCAATGTTTCTAAAAAATAGGCCTTCGGGGCATAAGGTATATCGGGAGGACCGCATTGTGAAGCATTTAGATGTAAAGGACATCTACCAATGTTGAAGTATTCAACTATCTCGTCGACCCAGTATTTCTCATCCTCTTCTTGGTTTGCAAAACATCCTTCTACAGGTGATTCATCCCACTGGTAGGCTGTCACTTCGGCCACTACACTCTTCGCCAGTTCTTGACATAATGTGCGATCACGGACCAATTTCATGGGCCTAATGTTGATGTCGAACTCCTGTATCTTTCTGAACCAACCGGCCCTTTTGCTTCCCAATTCTCCTTGGATTATGAAATTGCGCACATTAGTGTGAATGACAAAGACCATAACCTGACTTTGGGAAATGAATTGCTTGAATTTCCTAAGAGACTTCATGACTGCATGCACTTATCTTTCTATGAAATTGTATTTTTCTTCATGCAGGTTTATCACTTGACTTAGAAATGTTATGGGGTGCTCTTCACCATCTTCCCCCTTTTGTGTTAGAACTGCAGCATAGCTATCAGGTTCTCCTATGGCATATAGGATGAAATCCTGATTATAGTCAGGGTTAGTCAGGACCGGTGCCTAAGTGATTCAGGTCTTGATCTCTTTGAACGCTTTTTTCCTTTCCTCCATCCAGATGAATTCTGTGTACTTCTTCAATAGTTTGGACATCGACTTGATGACCTAGGCAAATTCTGGAACAAACTTCCTTATGAAGTTGATCTGATCGAAGAAATACTGAAGTCCTTTATTGTCTACTGGGAGTGGGAGCTTCATCAAAGCTTTAGCTCTATCAAGATCTACAGTGATACCTTTCTTAGATATTACATGTCCCAATAACTTCCCTTTGCTGACTGCGACTATGGACTTATTTGGGTTGATCAAAATGCCAAATTCTTGGCATTTTTCAAATACCTATTGTAGATGAAAAGAATGATCCTCTCTTCTTCAGGAGAAGATGGTCATGTCATCCAAATAGATAATGATAATCTTATTCAAGATCTCACCAAAATCTAGATCCATGGCCCTCTGAAAAGTGGCCCCCACATTCAAAAGACCGAATGGCATTTGCTGGTAAGCAAATGTTCCCCATTTGGTGGTGAATGTGATTTTATGTTGATCTTCATTCCTAACCTAGATCTTATTATATCTATAGAAGCCATCTAGTAGGGAGAAGCGTTGAGCCCCGGCTACTGAATGCAAGATCTGATCTATCTGCGGGAGAGGGTAGTGATATTTAAGCTAAGCCTGGTTCAAGTTGTGAAAGTCTACGCATAATATTATATCTCCATTCTTCTTTCTCACTGGGACTAGATTCACTACCCAAGAGGAATGCTTTATGGGATAAATTATCTTTGCCTCAAGCATATTCAAGAGCTCATCTTTCATCAAGACCTCGATCTTCAGATTTACTGGCCTTTGCTTTTATCAAAAAGGTTTGATCCCTTCCTGCAACTCAACTGTATGCTGGATTAGTTGTCGATCATATCCCTTTAGATCTTGATAAGACGAAGCCACTGTGTCGAGATACTTTCTGCACAAAGATCGGATCTATTCTAGATCCTCCGAAGTGCAATCTGTTCCAACCTTTATTGCTTTTCTAGGTTCAAGTTCTAAATCTTGATACTGCTTTGCATTAACCTTGATCCTATGAGAAACTGCTCGATCATTCTGATCAAAGAATCTTTCAAGAGTAATTAATCCCTTGGGAATGTGGTTATTTTTCAATTGAACTAGCCCTTCATATTCCTCATTGTCAGGGCTTCTCTTCTCAACTGTGGCTGCTTCTTGAATCATAAAATTCATAATCTGATCATCACTATCAAAAACTTGTCAATGTAGATCTTTATATAGGACAGATAGCCTATAAATAATCCTCACAGCTTTGGGCTTATGCACCATATATTCTGCTAGAGAATACTTGGCTGCGATGGATTCTAGAACATCGGCATGTTGATTCTTTTCTCTTGGAATAGACTATAGATTGAGAGACTCTAACTAGTCAAACAAGTCCCATACCCTATTTCGGTATGACTTGAGATAGTGCTTATTTGAAGTGCACTTGTTGGTGACTTGATTACATACCAATTCTGAGTCTCCAAATATTTGGAGATGTTTTATGCCTAACTTCTCTACTTTTTTGAGTCCTAGGCATAATGCTTTATATTCTGCTACATTATTGGTGCAACTCCACACCAACCGGTAACAATATCCCTTCTGCTCTCCAGAAGGTGATACCAAAAGGATGCCCACCCCAGTGCCATTTTTGCATCGGGCACCATCGAAGAATAATTTCCATAATCCTTGGGTGAAGACCTTATCTTCTGATTTGATGTTTTTCTCAGGCTTGGCGATGGCATAACATCCCATCTTGATTTCTATAATGGCGTTAAATTCTGCCAATGAAAACTTATCTTCACAACTTAACTATACGAGAGACTCCTCCACCAGGTCCACCTGCTCTATCCCTTCCATTATCGCATGCACAAGATCACTGCTCTCCTCTTTGGACATATTTTTTATGAGGAAGGTAGAAGTCTTCTCATTGTAAATTTTTATCTTCTTCCCTTTGAATGGAATATCCAGATGAGAGTAATCCATAGATAGATATCCTCCCAGTTTCATCGTAAACTCTCTCGACAAGCACATACTAAAATATGTCTCAAGGTCGACGATCACCACCTCTTGTATGACTGTGATTTGAGGCATCTTATGTAGTTGGATAGGTATATTTTTAATCACTCCTACAGTCTTCATAAGGGCACCATACAACAGGATTACACCATGACTGCTTCACGTGTATTCCATCCCTATATCTTCACACACTGCTTTATGCATGACTATTGTTGTGGCCTCAGAGTCAATCATGTAGTTATGTACAACATACCCTTCCATCTATACTAACATGTAGAATAATTGTGGTCTATTCTTCCCCATAATGGATGTGGACAGGGTCTACACTAGGGCAAGCGGTGTTGCCTTTCTTGCTTTAGTTATCTTCAATGATTCTTGCAACAGGTCCACTTGTTCGGGTAGTTGTAGTGCATCGTATAGACTAATTTTGGCTGGAACCCTCTTTAGCTCATCTACAATGTTGTACGCTAGGTAATTTAAGACCTTAGGTTCCTTTCTAGGATCGTATCTAGTGTGATACTATTTCGTAGCTTCGAGCCTTTGTCTCTTGGTCAACGAAGGAAGCTTGAGCTTCTCTCTAGCCTGTTCCTTAGTTTCCACCTACGATGGATTTGCAGGGGCCTGTTGGGCCTTCTCTTTGACTGGTGTAGGCTGTCGAGCTTTGTTCGAGGCTGGTGGAGGTTGCTATCCTTTCTCATGATGAGCATGCACCTTTAAGGGAGCCATTTGAGTAGCATCCACCTCTATCGACCCTTTTCCTCCTTTGGTAAGGACTGCGACTGGCTCTTCTTCACCAATTACCAGGTTATGATCTAATTTCCTGATGACGTTGACTTGATTTCTATGACTACTACTCGCTAGAATTTGTACGTAGTGTTGGTGCAACATGCAGGTATTTTCTTCATGAGGATCATTACACATGGAGCACCAATGTATATAATCGAAAGTGCTCGGGGCTTCGTCTATTGCAGCATTTCTAGCCAAAGCTCTTCCTTGATGGGCTGCTTGATATTTAGTAAGCATGGGTGTAGGATAAGACCTTATCGATAGAAAATCTTGTTGCACTTGCTTCTTCTTCATAATGTTCATGTCATTATATAGGGTCTACACTATGGAGTTCAGGGACTGAACTTATTACAGTATTTTCACTTGCATATCATCGAATTTAGGAATAGGTGGCAATGGAGCCATCATGGGTATTGGAGGTAGGGTGGGGTGTTGAAGTGGTGCTGGTAGTACAGGGAATGCTGAAGTGACCGTGGGCTATGGAGTCAAACAAGTGGTAAAATGAATTTGTGGAGCGGTGATTTGGGATACAACGAGATTCGAGTTCCAAGATGAGATCGGGTATGTAGGGGTTGCAGAGATCTATGAAGCAGCTACGCTTGCATACTGGGATTGATAGAAATCAGGGAGTATGGGCATTAACATCCTTTGGGGAAGCTTACCCATAGCTATTAGATCCATCTCTACTTTTTGGGCTAACTCATATAACTCTGGGAAGGTATTGATATTCGAATACCTGACCATGACACTGATATTAGGATTGAAAGCCCGAAGGAAATAGTATGCTGCAAATTTGTCAGTTGGCCAAAGTCCAACTAGTATTCTTTTCTAGGTTCGAGTGAACCTAACATTGAAATCGATGATCTCCTCTTGTAGATGTCTTTGGATCATTGTGAACTGATGCAGGAGAGAGGTCGGATCAGCGGACTCATTGAAGCTTCGCATCAACTGTCTAGCTAATTGGTCCCATCTCGTAATGGTACTAAGAGGTAAATATCTATACCAGTAGAGGATTTTCCCTCTAAGAGACAAAACCAAAAGCTTTACCATAACCCGCTCTTCTGTGATGTCATGGATCTCCGCCAGAGAAACTGTCCTGGATGTGCTCCAGAGTAGTCTTCCCAGTTCCATCGAACGTTGGGATCTTCTTTATAGTAGCAGGTGACACTTGCCCTTCTCCTGCTAGATTTAGCAATCCCAAAGAATTCCATGCTGGGAATAATCTAGGTAGTGGTTGCTACTACATTTATTTTTGTTGTTGTTGTTGTTGTTTTTGTGCCATATTTACTCTTGGATTTTGAGAAACAGGAATTCCTAAAGCTCATCCTTGATTGCTAACAAGACGACCAATAGAAATGGAGGCACTAGGATGCTTCAGTGAGTTGGCAGGATTAGGAGGAAAGTTATTCGCTATGCTATTAGAAGTTAGGCCTTGTTTGTCAATAGTGGCCTCTTGCGAGGATGTTCCATGTAACAGAGACTCAGGGGTAACTAACCTAGATTGTTCCCCAAAGGCGTCAATATCTAGCTCAAAGAACTTAGTTTCCTCTCCTTTATTCCTAACTCTCCATATTGTTTGCATGAAGGCACAGACTTCAATACTGGTCTTTACGACTTAGATATTCTTGGGTAAACAGAGTCGCCAAATGCTAAGAGTCTTTTGGTAATGAGAGCATCGGTTCTCACTACTACTCACAAGGTGAGACTGATCGGGTCCCACCAGGCATGCCAAAAACTGTTGGTCATCAAATCTACCTAGGAAAGGATTTGGTTAAGTGTATGCGCCCTAGACCTGGACCAACATTGAAAGGTTGAAGGGAAGAGATTCCCATCATGCCAATCTCCAACGAAAGGCCAACTCCTATACTAAACTACCTTGGTGTTTAAGATAAGGGTGCAGGAAAAAGACAAACAAAGTAAGAGTGCAGGAAAGAAATAAAAGAGTAAGGGAAGAAATTTCAATAGTTTAATGGTGGGAAAGAACCAGAAGCACGATTGCTAGCTAATAGCTTAAAATAGTTGCAAAGAAAAGAATAAATGAAATGAATGCAATATTAATCCTCCTATGTATCCTCTGGATGAGTTCCCAGATTTTCCTTTCCCTTTCACCGAAATTCAGAGTTCAGAGTAAAAGTGAATATAATAGAAACACTATCCACAGGCAGCATAAAAGAAAGCCAACACAACGTTTTCCTCTCCTATGTATCCTTTAGGAAAATCTCAGGGTTCCACTCCAATAACACCCCTAAATCCAGAGTTTAGAATTACGATATGCAAATGGAGAAAAGATAAAAGAAATAATCACAGAAGGCAGCATAAAAGAGAGAAATAGAGTCCAAAGATCTTTAGTATTAATCATAGGAATATAAATTACAACAGCTTTCTAGCAAAAATTTCCCCCCCTTTTTACATTATAATGCTTGAGTTTTTATAGAGGACTCGACCCTCTGAGCCATCAATGCACATCATGGAGGAGTACATCCTCAAAACCTAAAAAGTTGGCTCTTTGCGGCTCTTGTGACTGAGTTCTCAAATTTGTTACCAAAACTGGCTACTGTGATCGGGTCAACCAGGGAAATATGCATTAATGAGCCACCTGAATGTCCTTGGCCTCTGGGTGTAGTGCTCGAGTGGCCACCATGCTCGCTGAGATTTTCTTTAAGAACTGATATTTCATTTCCAATTGCAAAAAATGGGCAGTGGTCTTTTCAGGCATGTAAAAATGCATTTATGAGGCACTTGATCACCTTGAAAAATTACTCGGATTGGAGTGCGTGCCTTGGAAGCGCTTTGCTAGATTTCTGTTTGCAACTTCTCTTTGCAAATGGACTTGAACCAAAGTAGATTCGCATGATGGAGCTTTGCAAGGCTACTTCAGGGGTGTTGAGTGCTGAAGTAGATATTCCTCCTTAAAGTGGTGCTTTTCATTTCTCGTTGCTTTGCTGGAGAGGTGTGCAGAAACTGCTTCGTTGAGGTCCTTCGCCCAAAGTAGATACTTCACTGGTGGGTCTTCAAAATGCTTCACCAGGATCCTTCTTCAAAACTATGGTTCGGGGGTATTTCGGCTGAAGTGCATTTCTGCCTTCAAAAGATGTTGCTTCGGGTGAAAGTACTTCGTACGAAAGTTAGCCAAAGTAGATGCTTCGCAAGATTTTTGGCGAAGTAGAAATGGTTCACTGATGACAAGGCCTGAAGTGGGTGCTTCGCTAGTTTTTTGGTGAAGTATTTTTCAATGTTTGTGCCTTTCGAGTTCCGCTTCGCAAGGTTATTGCCTGAAGTAGTTGTTTGAAGTGCTTTGGGCTCAAAGTAGTTTTCATTCTTCATTTTTTCCTTTGGGCGAAGCTATCTTCCTTAGTCTTCTTATTATCAAAGATCTTTTAACTTCATTCTATCTACAAAATGGGGTGGCAGGGAAAGCCAAAATTTCTATAACTTACAAACAAAATCAACAAAAAAATACTTTACAAAAGAAACATTGAACAAAATTTTGAATTTTCTACCCCATTGTGCAATGTGAAAAAATTGTCAACAGTGGCCATTTAGGAAATGAAGCCCCTATCTTCTCAATAATTTTTTCTTCCCCTACCTCTTCTATTAGAGGGGAGTCTCCTACTTCCTCCTCCACCTCTACCAAAGAAGATGTTTCTATTCCTAGTTGCTTACCTGATCTAAGTTGTATTGGATTACAACTAATATGGTACATTAGATACATCTCTCCTTCCACCTAGTATACCGACTGGTTTACCTTGTTGTTCAAGTTCATTGTTAGCTATGTTGGTAACTACACAGGTCTTGCCACATGTAGGGCCTATAAGCCTTGCTAATGTGGTCCCTGCACCATGTTCTATGGAGGTGTGTTCCATGGGATGTGGCTCCTCCATAGCTAATTATATGTCATCCATGTTTGATGATTTAGAAATACCGTACCTAGAGGCATGTTTATCTAAGGTGGTGGTTCCCACAATCCCATGTTGGGTGGTGGTGGCTACCCCTATGGCATATATGGTCCTCCTCCACAATGTGGCATCCCCATGGGCATATCCCCTATAGGAGTTTGCTACCAATTCCTCTGATTTCCTACAAAGTAGGCTTTGATTATATCAGCATCTTCTTTGGCATTGAAGTTGTAGGTACAGTTGAGTTTTAAGATTCTTCTAGAAAACCATACATACTCTAAGCTTGTTATCTAGGCAGGCATTCCTGGAATGCTTCCCTCTGCATTTGGGGTAGAAATAGGTTAATGTTATGTCATTCTCCTATTTCTTCTTCTCCAACAACAATGTATCTAGCTACAAAGCTAGAGAGGATAGCATTTCACTCTTTAAATCCTCCAGCATGTTACCTATCTATGTTTTTGTGACTAACATGGTCACTTTCATTATTTTGGTAGTTGGATTACCTCTCCTCTGTGAGTAATTCTAGCACAATTACTAGATATCTTCCATAGCATGTTGGTAAATGTCTCCTTTGAAGATCATATTTAGTGCTTCCAATGACTCGTTGTTCAGTCCCCTCAAGAAAATACTTTTGAGGGACTTATCCCCTAACTTTGCATGAGGGGATCACTGCAGGTTAAAATTAAACCTTTTCCAATATTCCTCCAGGGATTCATCCTCTTTCTACATCATGTTGAGGACTTCCTCTCTATAATACCATGCTTTGTCAAAGTCTTGATATTGCTCCAGAAAGAGCTTCTTCATCCCATCCCATGTGGCGATCTACTTTTTCCCTAGCCTGATGAAACATCATAGGGTTGATTCATCTAATGTCGATGGGAAAAATTTTAGCTTTTGGACATCTAATTTATAATCAATAGACCTACACAATACATAAAATTTGAATAAAAATAGGTCAAGGTCTTCGGTTGGGTATCCCCTGAAGGTAGGGATATGGGTAGGGGAAATTATTTTCATTTTGGTGTCTCCTACCCCTTCCTCTATTAGGAAACTGAATCCATATGAGACTTCTTCTTCTGCCATGTTTTAGAAAATTTGGTCTCTAATACAACGTCTATAGTCTCTCGATTGTTCAAAACTCTCTGGGTTAGATCCTTGAAGTTAGCTAGCGTTATAATCTTATCCTCTACAACTTTCCATTGTAGGGCTTCTGCTGAGGGTGTCCTCTTACACAATGGGTTTACAATAGTTTGTTCTTCCCCCAGTCGGTGAGACAAGGAGGCACTTTGCATGAAGTGAGGACTCTGACTCTAGTGGACTGTTGGCGATGAGTCAGGAGAATCTAATTCAAATTCTAGGTCTTCTACTAACTTTGACTAATCTAGTGGACTCTTTTTTATAAAATGACCTTCTAGTCCTCTTTTTCTTTGCAGACTCATACAAGTTCAGGTCGAAGGTCTTAAGGGGTAATGTAATTAGTCTACAAGTGATGCTTCCCCAGAAATGACATCAAAATATTGGGTCCCAAACACTAGTGAATTTATCCTATATTTGTCACAACACTTCTCATTTAAATTTTTAATCCAGGGAACTCGTAAGCTTGTGAAGGGTCACGGTTGAGACTAGTCACACTACCACTTTATATATGATCTATTCAACTACCATTAGGGGGTGTTTGTATAACATCAATAAGATCATCCGCCTCAATAAAAATCACTTCATAAATAACAATGCAGATAAAATAAACACACAAAATGATACGAAATAAAAATTATTCTTATAAATAAACACACCTCTAATATAACTAATCTTAAGCCTAAGATACGGACATACTACCATGCATAATAAAATTATGTAAATAACTAATATGAGAGGAATACTGGCTTGGAGTGGGCCCGAGCTCCAAGAAGATCCTCCCGATAAATCTCACAAATAAAAATGCTGCTTTGATGAACGTTCACACTTTATTAATGATGCAATAGAATATTACATATAGCAATGCTCTATCAAATATCCATCTCTCTGCTATAGGGAAGTCCATGTGTTTATATACTAAAAACAGAACTTCTTGTAGTAGTTCTGTTACAATCGACATCTCGGTTTAGCCTAAACTTGGATAGTTCAGTTACTGCCACCAGTGCACGATAAGCAGCTCTACATCATTTCCTAGTATTTAGATAAATTCCACTTCATTATGGTTTGGTTCCATGAGTATTTGCATGTCCACCCACTCTGAATGAGACAACTCGTTCATCCACAATTTCCCATGGATGACATGGAATGGTGGTCAATAGGATCCTTCTCCAACTATTTGTTCAACATGCATAATTTGGGCATTAGCTTTGGTAAGGTGCCTAACTCAGTCAAATGCCTACTCGAGTACGGTATCTACTTTAGTAATGTGCCTACCTCAGTAAGGCACCTAACTCATTAAGGTGTCTACTTTAGTAAGGTACCTACCTTAGTAAGGCACCTAACTTAGTAAGGTGCCTACTTCAGTAAGGCACCTACCTTAGTAAGGTGCCTACTTCAATAAGGTGTCTAACTCGGTAAGGCACATACTTCGATTTACCTTTATTTTATTGAGCAGAACCGTGTCAGGTCCACTTAGGACCTTGACTAAGCAAAGGATAACAAAATCAAGTAAATAGCTACACACAACACACTTCATGCATGGATTAGATAATACACATGATTTTATTAAATATATACACAATACTTTATAAAAATATACAACTCATGATATAATGCCACGTAGAAACCGTTAGTACATATACAAACATATGAGCATTTATGGTGCTCATCAATATTCTTAAAAGGACTTACAAATGAATCTTTAGAATCCTTAAACATGATTTTTGGAGGGGATATTTATCAACATTATATGGATGATATTTTACATTTGTATTGAAACTTTTCAATAAGAAAAGGTAAGTTTTTCCCTAGAAATATTAAACAATCAACCACTGTCACTAAAACAAAAATAGGCAACATGTTGGAAGACCTCAAGAGTGATATTTTATCATCTTTGGCACTCCAAATGGACACTCTTCTACTTTAGAAAAAAAATTAGGAGAATGAGGAAACTTTGGCCTACTTTTGTCCCAAATGTAAGGGAAAACACCCTAGAAATGAATGTCTATAAAATAAAGTTTGAGTGTGTGTTGTATGTTCAAAGGATAACAAAATAAAGCTATGTTCGTAGTTATCAAAATCTAGAGAAGAACCTGAGGTAGCATAAGTATAATTTATGGGTAATAGGATAAACTAGCAGTAGCCTCCTATGGTAAACAACATACCAATAGGAATTCCATCTTATGGGGGCAGTAATTTTCAAAACCAAGGTCAAGCTCAACCACCAAATATGGGTTGGTGGGGATAACAACCTTGGAATCAATATACCCAAGGACCAAATCCTTATAATCCCTATCCATGGATGCAATACCAATAGCCTAGGTAGTATTGGAGGAACCAGAATGCTTGGAATCAAAACTCATAGTAGGTTGCTCCAGTTCCACTACAGCCAACCCTACATGCTCCTACTTTTAGTCCTACTCAACTACCTGTACAACCTACAACTAATCCAAATAACAAATAGTAACCAGCTTATCAAGTGGAGAATGAGATGTACCCCATGTACAATATTAAAGTAGACTATAGTCCAATAGAATTAAGGTTAGGAATACAAGTAGGTGTGGAAGTCACTCCTCTAGTAGAAAAGGATGAAAACATAGAATTAGGAAAAGAGGAATCACCTCTTATAGTAGAAGTAGAAGAAGAATCAACACCTGTATATAACAAAGAAGAGATTCCACATTTTCCACAAATGTTACAAAAACCTAGGAAGCTAGTACAATCAAAATTTTATATTCTCTCTAGTATAAAGAACTTGATAGTCACAAACCCTCTCTTTTAGGACATCAGAGATATTCCTATGGCAAGTCCATAAGAGAATTGTTCCTAAAGAAACTAGGAAGAAAACCTATAAATTCAATCAGTTTGGTGGGTCAGTTAGCTAATATTAGGGAAAACCTATAGACAAATATATTTAGATCCAAGAATCCGTATCCTAACTGTACAAATAGAAGATTGTGTTTTATCCAATACATTAGTAGATTTGGGGGTTGCCATTAATTTCATGCCTAAAGAAACCATGTAAAAGCTTAAACTGTCTAACCTGAAGCCAACCAAGACAATTTTATAGTTGGCAGACAGGTCTATAATACTCCTAGAGGGAATGTTAGAGGATATCACTATTACAATGGATGCATGGGAGTATCTAGTAGATTTATTATTGTTACTGTATCGCTCCAAATTTTTTGCACCCTTACCTTCAGGCTATAGGATCTGCACCCGGAAGGGGGATGTGAAAAGGATGGGACAATACCTCAGACTGAGAGGCCTTTCGAAGGTCCCGCCTCTCGGGGGAGGTGTATAAAGGTGAATTTTTGACTGGATGGTGGGTTCACCAGGAAAATTTTGAATGGCAGTTTCCATGCCTAGGTTGAGAGGGTGTTTGATGTGTTCATTTTTATGTTTGATCATTCAACTCCTAGGTTTGGCCGATATGAATCTAATCTATTCTATATGCCAATGCGGATTTAAATGAATACAAAAAATAAAAATGGATGCAAATAACAGAGAATATGCTAACTAGAAGAAATCATACCTGATTTCGGATGTCTGATGGAGATTCTGAGTCTTGTAGCAGTTCAGATCGTCTCAGTTTGTACGTAATCATCTGATATTGCTCGGGATCGTCTCAAATCATAGAAGGTCATCTGAAATCAGACAGAATCATCTGTAATCTGACGAATTCGTCAAAAACCTGCAATCACAAAAACAGACATGAAATACCAAATATGCAAATGCAGAAGCAAGGGGTAATGGTAGAAATAATAGCAAACATGCCTAAATAATAGATTATAATGATAGATAAGGAAATGCAGTAAATTTAATGGTTGATTTTATCTTTATCATGCAATTATACTAAATGAGGTGAACTCCAAGATGCAAAATAGTAATAAGTCTAACTAATGCAAAGAAAAATAGTAGATAGTGGAGAAAGAATGCAAACTCAGGGCACTGATTGCCCCCAATGTTGGCTGCAGTCGAAATCGCCTGCAAAATACAAAATCATCTTGAATTGCGGCGTGATCATCCGAGATCGTACAGGATCGTCTGCGATGATCTGAGCTTGCTCTGGCTGAAAAACAATGAGGTTCCTGCAAGAAAACTTAGAAAGGCACAAATGCAAATGATAATTCAGGGTATTCTAACGCACACAAAGATCAAATTACAGGGGAATTCAGCCATGGGTAGGTCAAGGGGAGGGCCTAAGATTAAATAGGCATAGGAAGGAGGTTGGGAGGTTGGAGATCATCCCAATCTGGGAGATCTCCAATGGGGAAGGTCTCTAACGGCGCAGACACGCTTTTGCCCCGGTTAGAGACGCCGTTGAAATAGAAGCTAATTATGAACAAATCAGTTTGGGACGAAATCGTCTGGACGTTCTGCTCTAGACGAATTCATCCGATCTGAGGCGATATCATCTGATCGGCGACGATATCATCCAACGGTCACAACAAATCCTAAAAATGGTGCAAAAAATGGGGAAAGCGGGTAAAAGGCGGTTTAACGGGCAGTTTGGGGTTGAAATTCAAATTTTAATATTTTATCTTTTTACTAAGGTTTAACCGTGCCAATTTTAGGGTGCTACATTTTGCCCCCTCTTTAGCGAATTTTTCGAAGAAAATGCGTTAAAGACGAGTTTTTCCCATTTTACGAGAAAGCAAAAATATACTCAATTTTTTAGACGACGATTCTTGGTCGAATCGTACGAATGCTGACTATGGTGCCCCCTCCGTGTTTTTACCCAAATCGAACGTTTGAGGTAAAAACGCGAAAAAGAAAAATTAAAATGTTGTTGGTTTTGAATAAAATTAAGAAAAATAGGGAAAACCCTAATTCATTTTTACTATTCATTTTTACTGTTCCAGAGCTCTGCAGAGAGAAAAATGGTGGAGACAGCGCACAGAGCGACAGAGGTCCAGCGCGGGCTACGGGTAAGGATCTAATCCTAGTAGATTAGGTTTAATTAATCTTTGTGCAATTCTTGTGATTTAAATTTGATTGTTTGGGGCATCGCGGCCATTTTTAGGCCGTCGACGTCGTCGGGACAAAATCGTCCCGATTTCGTCGAAATCGTCCCTAGATCGTCGATTTCGTCTGACGGCGAAATCGGCGAATTAGGGGCGATTTCGTCCAACAAGGGGCGATTCCCAAGTTGCAAAATCGAAGATGATTTCATCCTCACAAAGGATGATTTTGCCCAATGTTGGACGATATCATCCAATGGTGGACGATATCATTTTAAACTTGATTTTAAGTTGTTTAATTTGAATGATTGAGTTATTAATGATTTTGTTATTTTATTGTTTGTTTTGTAGAAGGGATTACTAAAGAGCCAGGAATGGAAATACGATGGGCTAAGGGATGACATAGCCACACTTGACCAGGCAGAGCATGACCGACTTGGACAAGTCGGTCTACAACATGTGGCAGAGATGCCACAAATACCGACTGACATAGGGCTACTGACAGCCCTAGCAGAGAGATGGTATCCGGGGTCGTCCTGCTTTCGATTATCGACAGGGGAGATGGCTCCCACTCTAGAGGACGTATGGAGGATCATGAGGATCCCCATACAAGGATGGTTGATGACGCCTACGGCCAATCAAGGCCAGGCGATGATGAGGCTCACGGGAGACCCGAGCTTCGCCCTGGAGAAGGGCGGAGTGAACATCGAGTCACTACGATAGATGCCTAGGGCATCTAGACTGACACGGGTTTTGGTAGGAGTTGTCGGTGGCTTACTATTGTGCCACCAGAGCGGATGCAGACTACCGTGGGTGCTCTCAGACATAGTCTATGACATGAGAGACCACGGGCATAGATTTGCATGGGGCAACTTTGTTCTGTGCCGCTTGTATAGGATCCTGCATGGGGTCGTATACAAGGGAGGTCGATGTCTGGTTTTGACATCACTGCTACAGGTTTGGTGCTGGGAGCACATTACGATGCGAAGGCCGATAGGGCTCCCACTGATAGGGGTTGACCGGGAGAGGCCTCGGGTTTTCTATTGGTGGCTACAGAGGGGTCACAGCGGTGGATAGATCTATCGATGTCACGGAGGTTGCTAGACGACCTCATCCCAGACTAGATCACCTGGAGGCCATGGCGAGAGCACCCCGGGTGGGCAAAGGATGGGCAGGAGCTGGCTCACATCAGGCGAGTCTGCTAGCTGAGGATGGAGCGAGGAGAGGTAGAGCTCCACCGCTACGACCGAGTACTATGACAGTTCGATCTACAGTAGGGGATCCCTTCTCTCAGGGATTATGAGTACTCCTGGACTATTCGAGATAATACCACACTGAGCGAGGCTCTAGATATGCAGCGATTCTAGAGTCAAGATGCG
Source organism: Wollemia nobilis (assembly GCA_028583015.1). Taxonomy (NCBI): domain Eukaryota; kingdom Viridiplantae; phylum Streptophyta; class Pinopsida; order Araucariales; family Araucariaceae; genus Wollemia; species Wollemia nobilis. Next base: position 8,327,762 of record JAQPPZ010002969.1, on the reverse strand, counting down.
GACGATGCCCCCATCCAGCCAGTGGATGGTGATGATGTCGAGGTTGCGGATGGCTATGATGCCTGGTACATAGGCATCCACCCTCCTCGGATGATGAGGGTGTAGGGTCCGATGCACGCGGTTGTGCAATGGATGGGGAGGCGATGACAGGTTGCTATTGAGGCAGCACGGGGTCACGGGGGAGAGAGCAGCGACGGATCCCACAGGAGAGATGCCAGAGGATGGCACGGGCTCCACAGAGGCCATGGGAGATAGGACAGAGGGAGGAGGGACTCCCTTCGTAGCAGGGTGAGAGACCACCATCGCCTGATAAGGGCAAGGGTGTTGACACAGGGGAGAGCAACGAGACAGCGGCTCTCCGAGCTGAGGTTGCCCGCCTTCGGGCTCAGGTGCAGACATTGCAGGATGAGGCTACATGGCTTAGAGCTCGGGCGAAGGGGTGAGCAGGGATGACCTAGTGTGATCCATGATGCAGACCACATTTTACTAGGGTGTATACTATCAGCTGGTTCTAGAGGGCCAGAGGGTACAACCGCTAGCCCACATTGCGAGCCGTTCAGATGGGATCGAGGACATCCTCCCGATCGACGACGAGGACCCGAGATACACCCCGGACCTCTATGGGACCACCTCCTCCATGGCAGGGTGGGGGAGGAGATGAGGCTGAGAGCTCGAGGGCTTCTCGAGGCTAGGTGCTAGAGACTATAGATTTTGGAGAGATTTGTTGAGAGGATTGAGTATGCCAGGGTATAGATTGTGGCATACCAATCCAGCTTTGATATGATGTATATAATTTTTTGATATATATATATATATGATCTTGTTTCTGATGATATGACTTGTTCATATGTTGTTATGATGCTTTAATGTTTGAATTGTTTGCTGATTGGATTGATGATTCATGTAATTATGTCGTTTGAAATAGTATAATTTGATGTCATGCTGTAAGATTTTAAATGAAATAATCTGATGTAAACAATTGGTTGTGGTGGTGTGATTTGATAAAAGAAATAAAAAGGGACTTCTAACAATAATTTCAAAGGACATTGTCGTTGTTATAGACCATTTCATGGAGTCACCGCTCACTCGGTCATCAAGCTAATCCCAGTATAGAAATATTGTTAAAAGTAAAAGAGTGCTTAAGAGACTGTCTTAAGACTTTGTGTTGTGATGATAGAAATGATGATGGTTTGATGATTTGTTTTCAGATTTTCATAAAAAAATAGTATGCATGAGATACGAAAATATGATTTTTCTAGGCATAAATTCCTAAGTGTGATAAAATTTTGAACAATTCCTTAGAATTTATACCATGGTTGCAATATTGAATTTGAACATAATGTCATGAAATAGAATAAGTGTTCGTTTGTTTGTAAAGCATAATTGTGTAACATAATGATGCAAGTCACATGTTTTGATAAATTTGTTTTTTTTTAAATAAATGGAACATAAAATTAGAACAATGGTTTGCGCTAGGCATAGAATTATAGGTATAGACTTATACCATCATCGCGAAATCCAAAGAAGAAAAGAGATTGTTTGTTTTATTGCAAGATGAATTTATGACTTTTGTTAAATAGAAAAATAATAATATGAAAATTTTGTTTGAAATTATTTTTAAGATTTTGTGAGAATAAAAGAGTAAAATTATTCCAAAAAGAGTTACAGGAATATTTTAAATTATCTCAAAGAGAAATATAGACTTATAAGGAATCCTCATGTGCAAATGTGAATTCATTACCGATCTTGATTTATCATAATGATACAAAATCTCTCAAATACAAATGTGTGTGTGATTGTATTGTTCATTCACCAATTTTGAGCAAGATAATTTGATACAAGTAATTTGCCTTGACCAAATGAATGTTCGTTGACCATGATTTATATGCATGTAACCGTATCGGACTACTATGTAAGTTAGGTTTATCAAGAGCTAGCTAATCCATAAGTTGACAGAGGTCTGTACAAAAGAAGGTCGCTAATGTGACAGACATATCGCCACGCTAGGGATTACCCAAGGCCAAGCGGGTTGGGCACAAACCACCTGTTATGGGGCTTACCTCACAGTTTTTGAATAATTGAGAATTCCAAGGATTCAAGCTCATTCACCCTTCTTTTCTTTTCAAGGGGTAGGGAAAGGATTTTATTGCATTTTGCTTTTGCGTTTCTCTTTTGCTTCTTTTTTCTCTTTTTTTTTTTTTTTTGTATTGTTGCTTGATACTGAGATAATGCTGAAATATTGCTGTGATGAAAAATAACCTTTTTCTTTTTCTCTTTTCTTTGAACTTTTTCTTTTCTTCCTATGCTAGGGATACTTGCTCGGATTAGTCTGTAGAGCAAGGGATTTTTATTCCGGGTAGGGGTGAGCTTGTCCTTTTGTCAATTCTCAAAGATTCTAGACCATGTGCATGATAGGATAGCAGGGGAAACTTTTCGCTCAGGAAACCAGTTCTACTATGTAGCATCATATCGAATTTGCAATGAAATCATTTTAATGTGAAAAGATATACTTAGTTCAAGTAAATAACAAGATCAGTTCTCTATGCTCAAAACTTTATTTAATTCAACTGTGGACTTTGATATAAGAGAGATTAATAATCATACCAAATAAAATCAAGATATTTATTCATGTGAATGTGAAAGTGCGGGATTCCAAATAAATGCTAATTTATCCAAAATAACTAAAAATATAACTGCAATACTTCACAATTTGAGAAGTACAAAATAAAAGATGTTTTTGAAGATTTTGATGATTTTGAATGTTTTTAATGTTAAGTGATGAATTAAAAGAAATACAAGGTGATTGTTTTTTTTTGAAATGTTTTAAAATAAGTGACTAAAAGGAAATAATATGCAAAACAAATATATACAATGATGAAAGGACCAATTTTTACGCATAGTAACGTTTAAGATGCATAATGTTCATAGGTTCTTTAAGTTCTTTACCATCCAAGGTAGATAATTTGTATGCTCCCGATCCAAATTTAGCAGTGATGACATATGGTCCAAGCCAGTTGGGCTCAAATTTACCTTTAAGGTTTGTAGTTGCATTAGTATTTTTTTGATTTTCTTTTAAGACAAGGTCACCGATCTCAAAGGATCGAGGATGAACTTTCTTAAGATATGCTCTCTTAAGCTTGTTTTGGTAGGCGCGAAGATGCTCCAAAGCATTGATGCGCTTTTCATCTAGAAGTTCTAGCCGACTAAATCTGCCGACACGATATTCATCCCCTACTTCAGTATCTTGAAGTAGTAGAGCTAAAGAAGGAACTTCTAATTCAAAGGGAAAAATGGCTTCAGCACCATAAACCAAGACAAAAGGTGAAGTTCCGGTGGGGGTTCGAACACTAGTTCGATAGGCCCACAAAGCAGGATATAATTGAATGTGCCAATCTCGACCGGTTTTATTGACCAATTTTTTGAGAATTTTGATTAAGGTTTTATTAGATGCTTCTGCTTGACCATTACCCTGAGGATAATAGGGAGTGGACCAGCGATGTTGAATTTTATATTTTTGACATAGTTTCTTGACATCTTTATTTTTGAAACAAGTTCCATTATCGAAAATGAGATTGGCAGGAATTCCAAACCTACAAATAATTTGATTAAAAATAAATTTGGAAACTTGTGTTCCAGTGCAAGAAGCTAATGGCATAGCTTCAACCCACTTCGTGAAATACTCAATGGCGGTTATGATGAATTTGTGTCCATCGGATGACACAGGGTTGATTTTTCCAATAATGTCGAGGCCCCATTTTGAAAAGGGCCAAGGAGATGAAATAGCCTATAGTTCTTGTGCAGGCGCATGGACAAGGTCAGCATGTTTTTGGCACTTGTCGCAATGTCGCACATAATTATGTGCATCATTTTCCATGGTAGGCCAAAAATATCCTATCCGAAGGAGTTTCTTAGCAATGGCGCTACCACTAAAATGTCCCCCACAAGATCCATTGTGGGCTTCATTCAAAGCTGATCTAGATTCTTCTAGATTCAAACATCTCAATAAGATGCCTTCAAAAGATCTTCTGTACAAGGTATTACCAATAATCACAAAGCGACTTGCTTGTCTACGTAATAACCTACGTTGGTTGCTAGTACAACCATCGGGGAAGGTTCCTTTCTACAAAAAATTAAATATATCAGTATACCATGGTTCAGGAGTTGTTTCGTTGATGAGAAACACGTCCAAAGGTTCTAAGCATGATTTGCTTGAAGCGGGTTCCTGGAGTCGACGAATAATGATGGTAGCATATTCATCATCTAACTCCAAGGGTAAAAGAGATGCAGTTGCAGCCATAGCGTCAGCCGCACGATTGCTAGTTCGAGGAATAGCTTCCAAAGTAACTTGATCAAACAAGGATAATAACTGCAAAACATATGCTTTATATGGGCATAATTTATCATCTCTGGTCTGATAAACATCATTGATTTGGTTTATGACAAGTTGGGAGTCACCGAAAACCAATAAACTTTTGATTTTCAATGCCAAGGCAGCTCGTAATCCAAGGATAAGAGCTTCATATTCAGCAGTGTTATTGGTGCAAGCAAATGTTAATTTGAAGGACAGAGGTATAAGATGTTTTTGTGGAGATATTAAAATAATACCCGCACTAACCCCACTCATGCATCGGGCTCCATCAAAGTATAGGGACCATTGCTCTGAATGGTCTGCCTCTAGTTTAAGGCATTCATCAGGAAACTCAATGATGAGGGGATGAGTAGATTCTAAGGGTGCAACAACTAATTGATCTGCTATGATTTGACCCTTAACAGACTTCTGTCCTATAAAGGTGAGTTCAAATTCGCTTAGCGCAAGAACCCATTTGGCTGTGCGACCAGATAAATATGGTCGACTCATGAGATATCGCAAAGGGTCAAATTTGGCAATAACATACGTTTTCTGATTGAGCATATAATGTCATAGTTTCTATGTAGAAAATATGACTGCTAGACATAATTTCTCTAATGTGGTATATCAAGTTTCATAATTGATTAAGGTTCTGCTAATATAATAATTAGCACATTCTTTCTTCTCATCGTCAAGCTGAGCTAACATAGCTCCTAAGGTAGAATCAAAAGCAGAAATGTACAAGATAAAAGGACGATCAGATCTAGGTGGGGAAAGCACTGGTGGTTTGAGGAGATATTGCTTAAGGAGTTCAAATGCTTCTTGGCATTCGTCATCCCAATGAAAAGAGACATCTTTCTTAAGAAGCTTAAGAAAGGGTCCAGTTTTGTCCGCCAACTTGTCGATGAAGCGGCGAATAGCTTGAAGCTTACCTTGTAAACTTCGTAATTCTGATATATTTGTGGGTGCGGGCATATCTGTGATAGCTATGATCTTGAGAGGGTCAATTTCAATGCCACGTAAAGAAACTATAACCCCTAATAATTTACCGGACTTAACTCCGAATATGCATTTAGTTGGATTTAGTCGGATAAGATATTCCCTTAACCGATCAAATACTTTTCTTAAGTCATTTAGATGATCATCTTCTTTGATGGAACGAGCTATGATATCATCTACATAATCATGTAGGATATCATGCATCATATCATGAAAGATATAAGTCATAGCTCGTTGATAGGTTGCACCTGCATTCTTTAAGCCAAATGGCATCACTTTCCAACAAAAGGTTCCCCAAGGGGTAATAAAGGTTGTTTTGGCCTGATCTTCAGGAGCTATCCTGATCTGATTATAACCAAAAAATCCATCCATTAAGGATATCATTCCACTTCCAGCAGTAAATTCAATGATTTGATCCATATTGGGAAGAGGAAAATCATCTTTAGGGCATGCAACATTAATGTCTCTGAAATCGGTGCAAACCCTAACTTTAGTGGCTTCTTTCTTAGTTACTGGAACTACATTTGAGATCCATTCGGCATAATCAATAGCTTGTATAAAAATGACTTTCAACAGTTTTTCTAGTTCTCCTTTGACTAGTAAGGCCACTTTAGGATGCATTTTTCTGAGTTTCTGTTTAACAGGTTTAGCATCTGGATGGACTACTAGATGATGCATAACTACGGAAGGGTCCAAACCTGGCATGTCTTCATATGTCCAAGCAAAGACATCTTCATAGTCTTTAAGAAATGAAATGTATTTATCTTGTTTTTCTTGACTCAATTCTGATCCAATATTGATTATGTGAGGGTTATGTTCGGTTCCAATGTTAATTTTTATAACGTTTTCAACTTCCATATGTAAATCTCTCTCAAAATTAGGTGGGGCGGATGAAACACCTAATTCTTGTAATTCTTCCAAGGTTAGCTTGGATAATTCGTCTTGAGGAGTCGAGGCCTCAAGTTGGGCTATACTAGGTATAGAGCCATCAAAATAAAATTCGTTATGTAACAATTCCTCAACGGAGACATCATGGAAAATATCCCCTTCCAACTCTTCATCGGATTCGGCAATCATTTTAGGGTAGGCTATGGATAGCATATTGCAGGTAAAGGAATTATTAGTTAGACACAAAGAATCTTGTTTATCTAGATAATCTTGATAACATACGAGATGGTCATCATCCTCAAATGGAAAGGGCTGACTCTTACTAGAAAATAGGCCCACACCACATCGGGCAAGCCACGGTTCTACCTCAAAAGGTTCTTTCATACCATTTTGGAAAGGTCCCAAACCTTTCCCTTTATATCCCAATTTAAGCATTATGGGTTTAGCTTTAAGATAATCATTAGCAAAATAGCATCTAGCATATCCATCACAATGTGTCTTAATATTCCTGGGTATTCTTCCCCAATCATATCCTTTATAAATAAAAGCACAACTCCCGACTTGGTAGATACTTCCCATAGGTTGTGGGAGGCCCAAGGTACGAGGAGAGGGTGGGAGTTTATTTAAAAGGAGGGAAGTCTGCATGGCAGTGTTGGCTTCTTCTGATATAAGAATTTTAGATAAATCGGGTAAGAGCTCATCAGTAAGAGCATAAGAGGTAGAAGGAACATTTCCTACATCGTCGGGTGTAGAAAGGATGCCATTAGTGGATGTAGATGTCATAGGGATATTGATGGGTGAATCTATAGGTATGGAAGATATAGGAGTAAGACAAGAAGCATTGGTTGTCGGTTTAGGATCTTTTCGAGGTCCTAATGTGGTTTGTTCAGAAGATGGTTGAGCTATATGTATAGGTGTAGTTGAAAGAGTAGATGATGTTATGGGTGTGTGTTTCACACGTTTGGATGGATGATAAGAACTAGGATGTGTGGATGACAAGGCAGGGAAAAATTGCACTCCAACAGGTTCTGCCAAAGCACACATATCAAAGGGTCTAGGATCACCATGAATGGTAACCAACTGGTTTTTAAATTCGAATTTAACACACTGATGTAAGGTGGAGGGAACCGCTCGCATCGCATTGATCCAAGGGCGACCCAGAAGTATATTGTACGATGCAGGGCAATGTACAATAAACACGATCGTATCCAGGGTTCTAGGACCAACTTGCAAGGGTATAGTAATGACTCCACACGTTTCTTGTGTCTCGTCATTGAAGGCTTTTATAATCATATCAGTTCTTTTCATTTCATCACTTCTAAACCCGAATCGTTGGTAGAAGTCAAAAGTGCATATGTTTAAAGATGAACCATTATCAATCAAGACTCGTTTAACGACTACATCTCCAATTAGGGCAGTAATATATAAGGGGTTATCCTTATGTAAACTATGTTGCGGGATATCTTTATCTCGAAAGTCAATACAATCGACTTCTCTAGTGATGATAGTATTGGCCATGGCTTCAGGTTGAATGTTTTGTGGTACCATCATTTGGCTTAATGTAAGCATTAATTCATCCCTATGTGTAGGAGAAGATCTTAATAGGTCCAAAAGGGAAATTCTGGTTGTAGTATTGGATAATTGTTCATTAATATTGTAAGGAGGTTTAGGTTGAACATTAGACGCATAATTCCCTTTATTGGGATTTTTCAAAACAAATGGGGCTGATCCATCATTTTGAGTTTGATCTTGTTGAGAGGTTTGAGCCTGTTGTCTAGTAACGGCTCCGATGGTTCCTACAATATTATTTTGCGGATGATGAATAGGTCTTGGTCTAGCATTTATAGCTTGTTCATTAGAAAGGAACTGATGAGAGGAGGGTCGAGTAGTAACTCTTCTAGGAAATGGTTCTTCTGGAACCATAGAACTGGTGATAGGTTGAATAGGATCTGATTCATCTTCAGAACTATTCGATTGATTTGAAGTGATTTCCATGTCACTTTCAGTCTCATATTCGGTGTCACTAAGATCAAGTGTCCGAATATTATGTAGAGGTCTGGTCGTAACTATGGATAAAGTTGTGTCAAATATTTGAGGATCATGAACAGGTAATTGTCCGCTAATAGTCCCTACATATCGGGTAGGAGGAGGAACATTATGATGCTCAATTTGATTGGCCACCTCTTTACCATGTTTTGGTAAAGGATGTTGAAATATGTCCAATGATTGATTGGCATTCTGATTCTGATTTTGGGGAATGCTCTTTTGAGCGTTATTAGAAGGATTTTGTTTAGGTTGGAAGGCTTGCACCTCCATCTCATTATTATCAATCAAATCTTGTATTTTATGTTTTAATATTTTACAAGAGTTGGTAGCGTGTCCAGGTCCTCTATGAAAATCACAATGTAAATCAGCTCTGTATCCGGGTATAGTTGGATCAGGTTCCCGGATAGTTGGTAATTGGATCAAGCCTCGTGCTAGTAATTGCGGGAGAATGGTTGATAAAGGTTGATTTAACCTAGTAAATTCTCGGGGTGGTTTATCAGGAGGTTTCAATATAAACTTCTCTATTGTTTTCATAGTGTTAACATTAGCAATGTTTCTGCTATCAGTGACTCCGTCACCCACAACTTGTTTATTTTTATATTGATTTCTGGATGTTTTCTCATCATCTTTCCTTTTGAGCTGACCTCTTCTAATGAGAGCATCTTCCACCCTTCGAGCTAAGTCTATAGCTTGATCGAAGGTAGTCAAAGTAGCAGTTGATAATTCATAGGATAGTTGTTCTTGTAAATTATTGATAAAAATATCCAACATCTCCCGATAAGGTAACACAAAGTGTAATTTTCCTATCAACTGTCTCCATCGAGCTAAGAAGTCAGCAAAACACTCATCTTTGTCTTGTTTTAGGTTGTACAAATCTTTAATGGTTACATGCCTTTCGATATAGGCACTAAATTGATGCACAAAAGACTCAGCGGTCTCTTCAAAATTTCTCAAAGAATGAGTAGGTAATTGATAATACCATTCCAATGCCATCCCCCCTAAGCTTTTCGGGAACATTTTTAGTAATAGCAAATCATCATGTGATATGTCATGACATGCTATCCTAAACATACGAAGATGCTCTATGGGATCTTCAGTTCCTTTATATATAGGTAGGACAGGCATAGGAAAGTGTTTGGGATATGGTTGTGCTACAACTATAGGATCTAGAGGTTGACTACACATCTCTCGATAATTGTATGAGGGACGGTAGGGATCTATTTGGTCCATGCGAGAGACTAACTGTTTCACCATGGCTTCCAAATTACCAGTTTGTCCACCATATTGGTTTGATGGTACATGAGTATGGGTCTTGTGACCGTAGGAAGGCGGGACATAAGGATTAGATGCTATATTACTGTTATGCAAATGGTTGGTAGGAAGAGTATTATGAAGAAGATTTGTTGTAGCATTATGTTGTATCCCAGATTGTTGGAAATTGGTATTTGGTTTTGTTTTAGGCTTTTGTTGATTTGAGGTATATTGATCAATAGCTTGGCAAAATAGAGCAGTGAATGAAGGTTTCTTTTGTGCGGGAATAACCCTTGGCTTGGTAACAGGCACTCTAGGTGGTTGGGTAGCCGGTTGTTGTTGCATGTTTTGGATTATAGCAGCCATGTCCAAATTGGACGGTCCAGCTTGATCACTCTCTTGATCAACGAAGGACAAAGGATTAGTGCGTGTGTGATATATGTCTTCTAGGGTTGCTTGAGTGTCACTAATTTGATCTTTATCCATATGAACTGCTCTATTAAGGGTGCCAATATTATTATTGAGAAATTTCCAAAAATGGTCCATGTTCTCAAAAGTAACAACTCCTTCTGGAGTTATTTTAGGAGATGAGGGTCCTTCCTCTCTATCATTTTCTTTTTGTTCATTTGCATCCACAAGTTCTTCTTCTTGTGGGTTTAAGGTTCCTTCTTCCTGAATTGGGTCTTCAGGAAGAACATCTGGGTTATTTTCTGGTTTTCTTAACCAATCTTCTTCTACTTCAATTTGTTTTCCATTCCTGAGTCTAGTCATTGTGTCTAAATTTAGGTTTTAGCAAATATATATTAATATATTTGCAACAGATCTTGGGAGGTATATATTTTAATTATATACCTACTATAATACTTAAAAGGAAATGTTTTGATTTTTTTTTTGTTATGATTCTGTTTTGTTTTTGTTTTTGTTTTTATAAAGACAATAAACAACACACTCAATACAAGAAATAACAATAATAAAATAATAACCTAGTTTTCTATAAATAATTTATAGATGTCATTGATAGGATCAAGTTCATCAGGAGTCATAAAGTGCTCCTCTTCAAATTGGAAATTGTTTTTCAAGAAGTCAACAAAGTGTGCTATGGTGATATTATCTGTTTCAGATTCTGTTTTGTAAAAATAAATCTCATGGCAATACTCTCGATATAACACAGCTCTGGGAACTCTATTCCATATTTTTCTATCCGTAAGAACGACCTCTTGGTCTTCTACACGAGACAAAAATTTATGCACTACAGCTGCATTATCAAGGTATTCCTCAAAGGTATACAACTCAGAAGACACAAGAGCTCTTTTATCTGCTAACCACCTATGGCAAGCTCTCTGAAGTTCATGATACAAAATCACTTGATCGGGATCCAGGATTCTATCTAGGACAAACCTCTTGATTTGCCTAAGTTCGGTTGCTCTAGATGAAATGAGATTCAATCTCCTATTAAGCTCATCCCATAAAGGTGGGACCCTATATGTTGGAGCTACTCTAAGCAAAGAATTAATCTCTATGGCTGCTAATTGATTTTCAACATTAATAGTGACAGCTCGTCTTTTATTATAGTCTACCATCTAAATTTGACATGCAAATTTTCTTAAGTCTAAATGCATTTATGTTTTTGGTTTTTATTATTTTTTTTATTTAGTAGTTTTTAAGATGGTTTTGTTTTCAAAAGGTTTTTGTTTCACGTCGGGTTCACCAAAATGTATCGCTCCAAATTTTTTGCACCCTTACCTTCAGGCTATAGGATCCGCGCCCGAAAGGGGGATGTGAAAAGGATGGGACAATACCTCGGACTGAGAGGCCTTTCGAAGGTCCCGCCTCTCGGGGGAGGTGTATAAAGGTGAATTTTTGATGGATGGTGGGTTCACCAGGAAACTTTTGAATGGCAGTTTCCATGCCTAGGTTGAGAGGGTGTTTGATGTGTTCATTTTTATGTTTGATCATTCAACTCCTAGGTTTGGCCGATATGAATCTAATCTATTCTATATGCCAATGCGGATTTAAATGAATACAAAAAATAGAAATGGATGCAAATAATAGAGAATATGCTAACTAGAAGAAATCATACCTGATTTCGGATGTCTGATGGAGATTCTGAGTCTTGTAGCAGTTCAGATCATCTCAGTTTGTATGTAATCATCTGATATTGCTCGGGATCGTCTCAAATCATAGAAGGTCATCTGAAATCAGACAGAATCATCTGTAATCTGACGAATTCATCAGAAACCTACAATCACAAAAATAGACACGAAATACCAAATATGCAAATGCAGAAGCAAGGGGTAATGGTAGAAATAACAACAAAAATGCCTAAATAATAGATTATAATAACAGATAAGGAAATGCAATAAATTTAATGGTTGATTTTATCTTTATCATGCAATTATACTAAATGAGGTGAACTCCAAGATGCAAAATAGTAATAAGTCTAACTAATGCAAAGCAAAATAGTAGATAGTGGAGAAAGAATGCAAACTCAAGGCACTGATTGCCCCCAATGTTGGCTGCAGTCGAAATCGCCTGCAAAATACAAAATCATCTTGAATTGCGGCGTGATCGTCCGAGATCGTACAGGATCGTCTGCGACGATCTGAGCTTGCTCCGGCTGAAAAACAATGAGGTTCCTGCAAGAAAACTTAGAAAGGCACAAATGCAAATGATAATTCAGGGTATTCTAACGCACACAAAGATCAAATTATAGGGGAATTCAGCCAGGGGTAGGTCAAGGGGAGGGCCTAAGATTAAATAGGCATAGGAAGGAGGTTGGGAGGTTGGAGATCATCCCAATCTGGGAGATCTCCAATGGGGAAGGTCTCTAACGGCGCAGACACGCTTTTGCCCCGGTTAGAGACGTCGTTGAAACAGAAGCTAATTATGAACAAATCAGTTTGGGACGAAATCGTCTGGACGTTCTGCTCCAGACGAATTCGTCCGATCTGAGGCGATATCGTCTGATCGGCGACGATATCATCCAACGGTCACAACAAATCCTAAAAATGGCATGGAAAATGGGGAAAGCGGGTAAAATGCGGTTTAACGGGCAGTTTGGGGTTGAAATTCAAATTTTAATATTTTATCTTTTTACTAAGGTTTAACCGTGCCAATTTTAGGGTGCTACAGTTACAATCCAAGTCTGTTTTGGATGGTGAAGAAGAAAAATTTACGACATTGCCTTAAGGGCACTTTATTGCAATGTAAAGCAGATTAAAGCATGCATTCAAATGGAAAATGTACAATAAGTAATCTATGAAAAGAGGAGTGCTATGCAATAAAAGAGGTGGATTTCTCCTTGTATTCATTCACTCATGGATTCAAAATAGGATTACAATGCCTCCCCTTGAGGTCTTTACAATTTGATATATTTCAACATTACAATGTGTAAATTAATCTAATCCCTTGCAAGGTCTTAAAGCAATATTCTAGTGTTCATCTCGTGTTCTCAAACTTGAGAGCTAGTCTCGAGCTTATATTTATTGCATATTTAGCTCCTCCCTCCTACCTATAATACCTACATCTACACACAAAGGATTTAAAATGGGGTTAATAGCATATGCATTATAGATTTAAAGCCTTGAAAACATAGAAAAGCATGAATCTATCAATAGAAAAACTAATCTATAACACATGAAAACTATTCTAAATGTTATATAAATGAAATATGATGTAATATAGATACTTTTAGAGAGATATAACAACAATATTGAATGAAAATGTTAGCTTAAATAGTGGTCATCCCTGACAGGGGCATCTAGACCTGCAACAAAGGTAACTTCAAATGGGTCATCAAAATTGCTCCAAATCTCACCAAATTTGGACTATATGCTGATTTAAATATTTCTAAGAGTTCTATGGTGGAATTTCCTCCAAATTTATTATTTTTTTCTAACCATACCTAGTAGATGCATCTAGCTGCTGCTAATCGTACCTAGGTGGGACGGCTACAAATCTACTAAAGTTTTGTCACCAATACTAATGCGATCTGGTTCAAAATGGTCTAAAGGTTGTGTTGGTAGATGGGGTAAAATTTCTCTCCAATTTGTCCAATTTGGAATGGTTTGGATCAGTTTCTATTGCCCCTAAAAGCACCTTTAGATGAAGAGGATTTCAAGGCAAGGTGAGGGTAAATTAAGGTTGTAAAAGGTGATGGTATAATTGGGCAGCACTTCATTGCAAAAATGCTTCAACTATCCTCTTTTGAAATGGGTGAACACACCTCTTTTTATAGCCCAAATAGGGAATCTAGGGAAAAGGGGCAAGTATTGGCATGTGAGGCAAGTGCCACCACTTTTCAAAACCTTTGCCATCATTGGGTAGAAGAGGTTGCCCATTTGGGGCCTCTAATTGGGAGTTCCTGGTCTCCATGACAAGCTCCCAATCAATTTTGGTTGATTGGGCAGAGAATATGGTAGTAATTGATTACTATTTCTCTACCCCTTTGAATTTTTGGGTGTCTTTTTAGGGACCGTCCCACCTAGGGATGGTTTTGGATGGTCATCCCTAGGTGGGACGGTCACCATCTGTGATCGTACCTTGGTGGGACGGTCATAAGGATATGCTCTAAAACCACCCAAAAATGCTAGGAACCTTCCCAAATATGTTCTAGAGCCCTATGTTGCCCTAGAGGGCTGCCCAATGGGGCCATATGATGTCGATAAGACTAGCACATATGATGCACTAATAGTCTTATCCGATTTAGGCAATTTTGGTGTCTACAGATGCCCCTTTTTGAAATGTGTTATGTACAATAAAGCACTAAGCAAAAATAGATCACTAAACCACTAAATAACTAAGGTTATTCATTACCCTAATAAAATTTAGATGCCTCCATTGTGGAGAGATCATACATTCTTGGAATCCTTTCTTTTGACATAGTTGAAGGATTCATTTTGGGTATACCTTTCAGCCGTGTTGTAGTAACAGTCTTATGGGGCTTTGAGTATACTAGGTCTTAGTGCCTTATATTCTTGTAATCCTTTACATGGGTCAATTACCAAGGCTTAAAGGAGGTCAAGCCTATTTTTTTGTTTCTTATGCTGATTATTTGCCCTAGCATGGGCTTGAAAATTTATCTTTAGCAAAGATTCTTTTGAATGCATGGAAATTACACTTTTGAGTGTTTTAGTGTTGATTTTATTTATGAAATCATTATTATGACTACCCCCTCAAGCGATGAGTCGATGATGGCATGACCAATGATAAATCAATGAGTCACTTGACTCATATGACTTAATTGGGGTAACTCTCTATTTTTCCCATGGTACTATATACCTGTTTGGAGGGGATTTTTGACTATTTTGATGAACATTTTTGGAAATGGTAGGCTACCTAGGAATATATATTTGGGGATATATTATTATATTGTATAAGGGTTGGCATGGGCCACACATAACCCAAGGTTGATTGTATTATAATATTATATTATATTATTAGTAGGCTCCCCAAAGTAGAATAAGAATATGGATATATAAAGAAGAGATATTTGTCATTGTAATATTCATATCATTGAAGAAGAATATTATGTAATCATTGTGCCCACGAAGTGGTCTCTCACCTTGGAGATTTTGTGGAGTTATTCCTTCCTTAAGGATTATTATTGGTGTTTCCCTACCTTAAGGGTATTATCTATATCTCTCTTATTTGTGGATTTTTATTGTGGATAATGTATTGTGGATGAATGATTTGATATTTTTGTATAGTGGTGAATGATTTATGTTTAATGATAATAAAGTTATGCAACAAGTGGTATCAAAGCAAATATTTTGGCAAAGTGGGAATTTTTGTGTGAAACCCTAGAATTAGGGCAATTTTTTTTCAAAAGACATCTCATATTTTAGGAGCCATATCTCTGCGTAAGTTTATCCAATTCAGGTGATTCTTGGATCAAATTGTGCAGAATTTGAAGATCTTTAAAATGAGTGGTCATATGAAGGAATATGAGTAGTATTGAAGGATATATGTGAAAGCACGAGATTTCGGATGAAAGAAACACTAATTGCGATGTATTCAAAATCAAACACGCTTAAGTCCTAAAATGTAGAATGCATGAAATGAAAGAGACGAATTGAAATGAGATACAAGAAAATGGAGAAATCACAGCCCTTTTATTTAACTCTCTTGATCTCGGTTACAAAGATGCCTCCTCCCTTTTCAGGGGCTAGGAGCGTTAAATGAATTTGGTTACAATCAAGACTTAATGTTCCTCCTTCCGCGTGCCCACATTTGAAATGGGCGGGCCAAAACGTTGCCGCCGCTGGTGTTGATGAGTCCTTAACCTTTGCTGCTCCTCCTGCGATCAAAGAAACAACAAAGATGTTAGTAGCACTTGTTGCAAATAAGAAACGTTTGTTCTCTAAAATTAATGAAAGATGCATGTAAAAGATTAGCCAAATCGATAGACAAAATGACTCTAAATGACCCGCAAATTTGACAGAGACCGAGAAAACATTACCGAGAGGGCCATCGCCATCGAAACAATCGGCCAATTCGCATTCAACTGCAATTCGTCCCTGGCGGGACGAATTCTACTATAATTCATCCTCGGGTAGGACGAATTCGACTGTAATTCGTCCTCGGGTAGGATGAATTCGACTGTGATAAAATGCCGAGTTGATGCCGTCCAAATGTCATGTCTCGGGATCTCCAAATGACATGCAAACATAGGGGTTAGCTAATTGGGGGCATTTTGGGACGACCCAGATGGTCGGATTCTCCCAATTTGACCTCCATCAGCGGGAATTTGACGTCGCTACCCGCAAGTTAGTGGGACAACAAAAGCGACGAGAACATGATGAAATCTGATCAAAACATTATGAAATCGAACATATGAACTATCTAGACAGCATAAAATGAAATGAAAGATGAACAAATGACAAAAGAACAAATTAGAATGAAACTTAAAAAGTGTGGGGCGCCCAAGTGGGCCGCCCACCGTTGGAACTTGATTTTGGCACCAATCCACTTGGGATGGGCCCAAAATCTCTTAGGATGGGGTTGTCGAGCAAATTGGTGGATTAAAGTGGTCAAATGTCGGGTTTTTGGGTCCGAATTCACACTTCCAATAGCCACCCAATAACCTCTCTTGCGAAAGAGATTAAGGATGTGGAAAATGTAAATCAAAAGGGTAAAGGCGTGGTATCAAATCGGCAACACTTCGTTGCTTGAAAATGCCTCCTACTTGTCCTTTTGGGTGGGAAAAGTCCACCATTTTATAGACCCAGGGGGTCTCTTTGGAGAGGCATGCATAAGCGCCATGTGGTGGTCATAGGTGCCATGTGGCGGTCATGCCTTCCCATGAGAGAGGAAAGTCCTCCATGACTTGGGCTTTCATGACTGCCCTTGTGACAGTCCTCTAACGGCCCATCTACCCACCTACACGCGCGTGCAAGGCAGGAGTCATTAATTGACTGTCTTTGGCTGCCACTTGGCGCCATTCTTCTTTTTGCCCGTTAAACCTGGAATTCGTCCTGACCAAAGACGAATTCAGAATTCGTCCCTGGGTGAGACGGATCCCAGTTTGAATTCGTCCTTGGGTGGGACGAATACTGAGCAAAGTGCCTGAATGTGCCAAATTGCCTTTTGACCTTACAAAATTGCTATAAAAGTGGTTAGGACCACTGTTTAACCTCTGAGGGCTGCCCTGGGGGCTGTGTGTGTCAAAGCGATCAGTGTTTGCAGTCACATAATCGGATTGGTGTTGTTTTGGTGTCTACAGATGCCCCTTTTTGGGATGCGCTGTGCATGGCGCAGCGCCGAGCAAAAATAGATAACCAAAGCACTAATGATTAGGGTTTCTTGGTAACCTAACCAACTTTTGATGCCCCAAGTATGGAAAGGGCATGCATTCTTGAATCCTTGCTTCTGACGAGCTAAGGAATTTGATTTCAAGTATTAACCTATTTTGGTGAGGTGTGACTTGAGCTTGGACATTGATCAGTCATGAATAGGCAAAGGGCGCAACCTTTTGTCCATAGGGGAACCTTGTGTTCATGCTTCAGGAATGCCAAGTGTTTGATCAATTTGTGATTATTGCTTGTTTGCTGCCCCAAGCAGGAGCGTGATTGTCTTTGTCAATGATTCTTTGAATGCATGTCATTGCCTTGATTGGGTGTGTGCTTGTTGATTGGTGACTAAGTGTGACTACCCCCTCAAGCGACGAATCGATGAGGGAATGACCTTCGTGAGAAAAGCGACGAGTCGCTTGACCCAAGATGACTTGTGCAAGGGTGCCTTCGAAGATTTAGCATTAAGCATGTGCAATTTTTCGACATTTAGACCTATTTTTGGTGGGTAATAACCCTTTTGGTGATGCCATAATGGGGTGAAATTGTCAAAAACCCGTCTTCCCGTGGAGCGGTCCGGCTATGGTAGCCTTCTTGGGGAAGTAGGAGAGTGACAATTTGAGCCCCGACATCGATTTTCTATGCCAAGAGGTTAAGTGCAAGAGCACTTGTGTCCGAAAATGCTTATTGCTTTGTGTTTGTGTTGCATTTTTTTGTTGTTTTTGAGTGGGTTTTGACCCTTTTGTGACGTCATTTGGGGGTGAAATTGTCAAAAATCTGTCTTCCCATGGAGCGGTCCGGCTATGGTAGCCTTCTTAGGGAGTAGGATAGTGACAATGTAAACCCCAACATTAGTTTTGCTATGCCAAGAGGTTAAGTGCAAGAGCACTTGTGTCTGGCAATGTTTATTGTTGTTTGTTTGTGTTGTTTTTTTTGTTGTTTTTTTGTGCCTTGGGTGAAATTGTAAAATCCCTCCGGGCTATGGTAGCCTTCTTAGGGAGTAGGATAGTGATAATGTGACCCGACATCGTTTTTATGCCATTGAATGTTAGGCAAAGGTGCCTTTGTTCGGCAATTTTATTGATTGTTTGTGGATATTTGATGTTTTTGTTGTTTTGATTTTCTTGCTTTGTGTATATGTCATTATTTTATGTTATGCACAATGATTGATGTTGATGGATGCATGTTTATGGTAATGGATGTATATGGTATGATAAATGCAAATGTTTTTGATATATATGTGATATGCAAAATGTAATGGATGAAATGAATTTGTGTTGATTGGTTAGGGCACCATAGACTGTTTAGGACTTTGTTATTTTGTTTTTAAGCGATTGTTGTGGTAAATGACTTTGTATGTATACATGTGGTTTTTGATGGTATTGTAAGGATGAAAAGTAGCGCAGTTGGTTTAGAAATGTAGCTAAGGTTTTCCGAGACTCAGACGGTTTTAACTCACTAGCCATGACTGTACTTTATCTTACAAGACTTTTGAACAAGGTATGAATCGGACTTGTTTTTGACCAAGTTATTTCACATCCTTGTGTGTGCAATTGAGTTCATTTATGTGGTATTTGTCAGGATACCGCCGAGTGCCGAGATGGGCTTTCAACCGAACCTCGTACTGAGGATCACCTAATTAGCTCCACTAACTCCTTTATTGTATTTAGTCAGATTAATCTGCGGTGCTATCTAGGATACCATAAGCTAGCTCATCCACATGCAAACATTGATCTGTACACAAGTTAATGTGACAGATATATCGTCATGCGGGAAGTTTACCGCCAGTGACCGATAGGCTATCAACCAAACCGGTACTGAGGCTTGCCTCATGACCTGTCGAAATGCTGAGAGTTCCAGGGATTCAAGTTCGACTCCCTTCTTTTCTTCAATTGTATTGGGATACTTGCTCCTTTGTAGTGATAAAATCACTGTTTATTTTTGTTTTATTTGTTTTTCTTTTGAGCAAGGGATTTGGATATGGAGTGACGAGAATCACTATTGTATGTGCTTTTTGATGTATGCACTGTGGGATGTCAAATTTTGGTGTTTTGACTTTTGCAAATTTTTGATGTTTTGCAACTATTGAGAACTTGGGATTCTTGGGGAATTGGGTAGGGAGGATGCTTGTCCTTTTGCCAACTCTCAGCATTCTTTGGGTCATTCGCACAGGGGATGAGCAAGATAACCGTTTCGCTTATGGTGACCTGGATTGCTTTGCAGGTTTCATCTTTCGTTCACACAACTTAGGAATGTTTATGTGTTTTAATTTGTGATGGGATGCTACGTAACAAGGTGTATTTCAAGTATGACTCTACCTTTGTAAAATCTTTCTGACTTGGTACAGTACGTGGCTAGAAAGTAAATGATGTCTAAATGACGAAAACTCTTGATACATTATAAGACAACCGACTCTATGTGGTAAGGTAAATGGTGACTCTATGTATGGTGTTGTTTTTGGATATTGTATGGAAAAATGTGGAACATGGTATGGACTAGCTAGAGTAATGACAGCCTATGGTGCCTTTGACTTCTATGATCAACAAATATGCGATATATGGATGTAATGCTTAATGCAGCTATATATGTAGAGAGCTTTGATTGATGAAGTAGCATGCATGAGAATGAGATGCAAATTTTTGTTGTTTTTGATGATTTTTGTTGTTTTTGAATTTTCTTGATGGTGACCAAGGGATTTCAAGAATCCTTTGGGGCCTTTTTGGGGTGACCAAGTGATTGCGATAATCCTTGGAGCTTTTGGGGTGACCAAGTGATTGCGATAATCCTTGGAGCTTTTGGGGTGACCAAGTGATTGCGATAATCCTTGGAGCTTTTGGGGTGACCAAGTGATTGTGATAATCCTTGGAGCTTTTGGGGTGACCAAGTGATTGCGATAATCCTTGGAGCTTTTGGGGTGACCAAGTGATTGCGATAATCCTTGGAGCTTTTGGGGTGACCAAGTGATTGCGATAATCCTTGGAGCTTTTGGGGTGACCAAGTGATTGCGATAATCCTTGGAGCTTTTGGGGTGACCAAGTGATTGCGATAATCCTTGGAGCTTTTGGGGTGACCAAGTGATTGCGATAATCCTTGGAGCTTTTGGGTTTGACCAAGTGATTGCGATAATCCTTGGAGCTTTTGGTTTGGACTATGGCTCTTTAAGGGATAGATGTACCCCTAGCTTGATGGTATTTGTGCTCCGGATCTGGCTCTGGAGGTATTGGCATGAATGGATCGGCCCTATGTGTGGATAGGAGGACAGGGTCTACCCTCGGTACTGATATTGCTATGGGATCTCTGGGCGAAAGTTGATCTTTGTGTGCCCAAAGTGGTGGATGTAACGCTTGGTCCCACTACGGTGGGTTAACGTGCCACTCATGCCCTAGTATTATGTTTATCTGTTGAAGTGCTTCATCAATATTTATGGGATGTCGATGTTGTCGCATGTGATTGCTATGGGCTATCTCTATTTTATCCTCACCTTCGGCCAGTGAGTACAGCTCATCAGAATCTGGAGATTCTGAGACATGGAGGACTGCATCATCAGGTAGCCTTACGGTCGGAGGTTGATCCTCTTCGAAAGGAGCCTCATGTAAGTTGGGCCTTGGGAGCTCTAAAATCTTGGTCTCTACCGACTCTAAGTGCTCTAGCGCTTTGCATGTATCAGGGGATTTGAGCTCCTCCTCTTTGGTTGGTTCTTGTTGAGGAACTTGGGGCCTATGGAGGGGTGGCCGGATAGCACCCCCATGCCTTGGTAGTGCATTTCATCCCGCTCTTCTTCTCGCTCCGATTCCTTAGAGGCTTCTTGATGAATTTCTAAGGGTGGCCCATAAACCTGAGTGGGTTCCTGAGGAAGGCGCCCATCATTGGTTATAGGAGTAGCCTCCCGCTCATGTCTAGGAGGCATCGAGGGCGGTGCTCGATAAGGTCGCGGAGACTTGTCTCGCACCCGAGGGTTGTGCCTCTCATAATGTTTTGTCTTATGCGTGTGAGGGGTTGGAGTCCTCTCCTGCATAGTGTGTTGGAACAACTCATCCTTCTAGCGCTGAAGGTGCTCTTTATTTAAAAGATACCATTGCTCTAACTATTGTCATTCTAGCTCAAGTTGCGTGAGTTGCATCCGATGTGCGATATGCTCGACAGATTCTAAGATAGTTGGTCCTGCCGCCTCATGTCTAGAAGGCCTAGATGCCTCTCCTAGATATCTATCTCGGTCGTAGTGATCCAAGATCTCTATAGGCCGCCTCCCTCTGTTGGGGGTAGCGGCATTCCCTCGAGGCTTTGGCCTCAGTAGGTGATCTTGATAGCTAGCATTTGCGGAGGCATATTGCTCCCATGATGTATATTGCTCTTGAGGAAGGTAAGGGTTTTCCTCATGCTCTCTTTCATAAGTGAAAAAGGAACGGGTGGAGTTGGCTCACCTCGCCTGAGGAGCCTTGTGCTCTGGATTTGTCCTTGTAGTCCTGACAACTAGAGGGGGTGAAGGAGGGATAGTGTAATCATGTGGTTCCTCCCGTCGAACCCTATGTTGACCTAGCACTTCATCGCACGGTGACCACTCATAGCGAGCATCTAAGGGAGCTCTCCTACGGATGTACCCCTCATGGAAGGGTGTGTGTTGGGTGCTATGTTGAACAGGAGTGCCCCTAGAAGAGGTGCCCCTATAGTCCCTTTTCGTTAAGGTGTGGAGGGGTCTGCCTTGTGTGTCAAGCCACCAAGGTGGTATGACCAAATCCTTGGGGCTATACCGGAGGTGACTTGTGCCTCCTTGGATATTCCCCATAGCATCCGCCCATGATTGGGCTTGGCTACGGGTGAGCACCATGACGATGTCTCTCTAAAAACCCTAAAATTGAAAATGAGTCATATGGGGCCCAAAATTGGGGTGCGCATCCCTCTTACAATAGATAAGCCATAAATAAAGTTTCAAGTCCTAACTCTAAATACATTAGGAGATATTGACCTTCGAACAACTCAAAAAGCATAAAAAATTAGGTGAGTAATTTTAAAACCTAATTTTGGGGCACTAGATGATGGAATTTGGCCCCAAAAACTGGTTTAAAATTATCCCAACTAACTCCCTGTAAAATTTCACGTCAATCGGAGCTACGGTTGAGAAGTTATGGCCCCGACAAGATGCACTAAAATTTAGGGAAAAAAATAAGATTTCCCATATTTTGTTGGATGCTCCTGCATCACTTATGGGCACCTTTGGGGTGCTTTTGGGTTGACCAAAGGGTTCATGGACACCTTTGGGGCATTTTGGAGTGACCAAGCGATTGCGGGAATCCTTGGAGCTTTTGGAGCGAGTGACAAAATGCGTAGATTTTTATCTTTTGTTTATGATTTTTCTGATTTTTTTTTGTTACACTAAGCGAGAAATGAACACACACATACACAAATGGTGATTATCTCTTTTAAAGATTAATGGTGTGTCCTAGACTGGTTTTAGTGCGTTTTGATGATTTTGTTTTGTTTTTGAAAGTTTTGAAGAACGTTTAAATGCGTAATGAAGGCTCATATGACTCCCATAAATGGTCGCCCCTTCAATATACCATTACTCGGCCGATATACCAACCTCTCTATATACCCGCCCTTACGAGAGGGAAACTATAGGTACGTGAGAGCAGATGGTACGTGGTACGTAGGCGGTACGGAAGGGGGATTGTCCTGTTAATGACACCTACCATAGAAGACTTATCCTCGCGCACTGGGAATCACCCCGGCGACACTCGGTCGGCTTTCGTCGGGATTTACGCCTAACAACAGTGACAATCGGGGTAAATGGATGCAAAAATCAAGCCAAGGTGGTGATGAAATCCATCGTTGGTCTTGATCAAGGGCTGGGGTTTTACGACCAGCTCCTTGGTTTAAAAATGTTACGTGAAGTGTGTGTGGTTCTTTTTATTAAAAAAAATGAAACATGCAGAAACAACTTTCCCTAAGAAGGCAAAATTGACAGAAAATAGAAACAAAAAAGTAGAAAATGACAGGAACAGTTTTAGGACCCTTACCTTTCTCTGCCTAGACCTGTTGTTTCTGATCCTCGGCTCTAAAAATTCATGAGACAAAAATTCGTCCCTCTGTGAGACGAATTACAGAACAGAATTCGTCCCTGTCTGAGATGAATTAGAATTCGTCTCAGGGTCAGACGAATTACAGTAAAGTAATCGCCACAGGCAAAGACGAATAACAGTCAAAAATTGAAAAAGGTACCTGTAAGCACAAAAACACAAGTTTTAATCAGTTTCTTGATCTCAAAATTCAGGGGACAGGGTCCCACCGTGATCGCCACTGAAAGCACGAGATTTCGGATGAAAGAAACACTAATTGCGATGTATTCAAAATCAAACACGCTTAAGTCCTAAAATGTGAAATGCATGAAATGAAAGAGACGAATTGAATGGAGATACAAGAAAATGGAGAAATCACAGCCCTTTTATTTAACTCTCTTGATCTCGGTTACAAAGATGCCTCCTCCCTTTTCAGGGGCTAGGAGCGTTAAATGAATTTGGTTACAATCAAGACTTAATGTTCCTCCTTCCGCGTGCCCACATTTGAAATGGGCGGGCCAAAACGTTGCCGTCGCTGGTGTTGATGAGTCCTTAACCTTTGTTGCTCCTCCTGCGATCAAAGAAACAACAAAGATGTTAGTAGCACTTGCTGACAAATAAGAAACGTTTGTTCTCTAAAATTAATGAAAGATGCATGTAAAAGATTAGCCAAATCGATAGACAAAATGACTCTAAATGACCTGTAAATTTGACAGAGACCAGAAAACATTACCAGAGGGCCACTGCCATCGAAACAGTCGGCCAATTCGCATTCAACTGCAATTCGTCCCTGGTCAGGATGAATTCTACTGTAATTCATCCTCGGGTAGGACGAATTAGACTGTAATTCGTCCTCGGGTAGGACGAATTCGACTGTGATAAAATGCCGAGGTGATGCCATCCAAATGTCACGTCTCGGGATCTCCAAATGACCTGCAAACATAGGGGTTAGCTAATTGGGGGCATTTTGGGATGACCCAGATGGTCGGATTCTCCCAATTTGACCTCCATCAGCGAGAATTTGACGTCGCTACCTGCAAGTTAGTGGGACAACAAAAGCGACGAGAACATGATGAAATCTGATCAAAACATTATGAAATCGAACATATGAACTATCTAGACAGCATAAAATGAAATGAAAGATGAACAAATGACAAAAGAATAAATTAGAATGAAACTTAAAAAGTGCGGGGCGCCCAAGTGGGCCGCCCACCGTTGGAACTTGATTTTGGCACCAATCCACTTGGGATGGGCCCAAAATCTCTTAGGATGGGGTTGTCAGCAAATTGGTGGATTAAAGTGGTCAAATGTCGGGTTTTTGGGTCCGAATTCACACTTCCAATAGCCACCCAATAACCTCTCTTGCGAAAGAGATTAAGGATGTGGAAAATGTAAATCAAAAGGGTAAAGGCGTGGTATCAAATCGGCAGCACTTCGTTGCTTGAAAATGCCTCCTACTTCTCCTTTTGGGTGGGAAAAGTCCACCATTTTATAGACCCAGGGGGTCTCTTTGGAGAGGCATGCATAAGCGCCATGTGGTGGTCATAGGTGCCATGTGGCGGTCATGCCTTCCCATGAGAGAGGAAAGTCCTCCATGACTTGGGCTTTCATGACTGCCCTTGTGACAGTCTTCTAACGGCCCATCTACCCACCTACACGCGCGTGCGAGGCAGGAGTCATCAATTGACTGTCTTTGGCTGCCACTTGGCGCCATTCTTCTTTTTGCCCGTTAAACCTGGAATTCGTCCTGACCAAAGACGAATTAAGAATTCGTCCCTGGGTGAGACGGATCCCAGTTTGAATTCGTCCCTGGGTGAGACGAATACTGAGCAAAGTGCCTGAATGTGCCAAATTGCCTTTTGACCTTACAAAATTGCTATAAAAGTGGTTAGGACCACTGTTTAACCTCTGAGGGCTGCCCTGGGGGCTGTGTGTGTGTCAAAGCGATCAGTGTTTGCAGTCACATAATCGGATTGGTGTTGTTTTGGTGTCTACAATATGAACTTTTGAAGTTAGTCATCCAAAATAAGGATAGTGACGAATTTTGCAAATTTTTTTTTGGAAAAACATCTCATCTTTCAGAATCCATATCTTTGTGATAGTTAATCCGATTTAGGCAATTCTTGGATCCCTTTGTGTAGAATTTTAAGAGATTTAAAATGAGTGGTCATATGAAGGAATCTAAGTAGTATTGAGGGAGGTACGACCTTCTAAATTTAGTCATCTAGAACAATGAAAGTGACAAATTTTCAAATTGTGAAATTCTTGAAAAATGAAATTTGTTTAGTTCGGGGCATGAACAATGATACTACAAGCATATTTTGGTAGACCTACCCAAAATTGCCTCCAGATATAGAGGAATAATGAGGACCAAGAGAGACATGAAGTTTACCACCAACCAAGAGGTCCTACTGGAGTTAATTATCCACGCATTGACATGCCTACCTTTGAATGTCAGAATCCACGTGGGTGGATAGCCAAAATGGAAGACATCTTCAAGTTCTATCAATTCAAGGATAAGGATTGTAGACACCAAAATCTAGCCACTTGCAAGTCATCTATACCTTCCTGTCAGCCACGTGTCGGTCATCCACCTTCCCGCCATTATTTGGCCCAAATCCACACTTTCCCGCCATTATTTGGCCCAATTTCACCTTTCCCGCCATTTTTCATCCCCAAATTTATTTAAATTAATATTTATATATATATATATAATATTTTAATATTTTAATATATATATTTAAATAATAGTTTAAGTGATTTAATATGAGCCGTCCATCCTTCATTTAATCTCATCCGTCCATCCATCTTAATCCATTTCACAACCTAGATTTATTCTCTACCCTTGGATCCACTTTAATCTTAGCCACACGTTCAAAGTGTCGTTAAAACCCTAAAGTGTGCCCTAAGAGTAGATTATAAATTGAGTCACCTTGATGGCTCAAACCCTATGTCTTTTGCTACTTCTATCTTTGCTATCTTTTCTATCTTTCGGACCTATCTCTTCTATTTCATCCATCTCTTCAGCCATCCATCGCTGCCCCTTTTCGTCGCATCCATCATCGCTTCTGTCGCCGCTTTCGCCGCCATCTCTTCTGCAGCATTCTACAGAATCCCCCATTCTTGTCGCAAGTGCCCGTGGGCGTTTACCCCTTTACCAAGTGCCCACGGGCATTTACCAAGTGCCCACGGGCGTTTACCAAGTGCCCACGGGCGTTTACCTATAACCACAGACTCAGACCGGCGTCTGAAACCTTAATCCAGAAGCACGCGGGCGTTCAGCGAGTGCACCAGGGCGCCTTCCGTAGCCGATTTGACAGCCACATTACTTCCAGGTGTCGCCTGGTCTAGCTGCGTTAACAGAGAACAGGTATAAATTAGTTTAAAGCAAGTAACTTCTTTTCTTTTATTGATCTGTTATTGAATTCCTGCACTTCATTTTCTAGGGTTTTAGATTGTTTCGAGGGCTCACACGGTGGAGCCCTCTTATTAATTTCTAACTCCTTGATAGTGTTAATGTGTGCGGGTTTTGACGAGATCCGGTTTATTGATGGCGGTGATTAGCTGGAGTGGTCCAAGCAAGGGATACAACAAAGCCCACTCACTCTGTTGGGATTGAAGATACATTCTTCGGAAGCGCCACCATTTGTGCCAGCTAGGGTTTCGGAGAACCCTAGCATAACTTGTAACTTTGTATCACAAATAAAGGGTTACAGGCCAGTTGTATTCAAAAAGGAGTTTTTAAACTCCATCGATTAATAGAAATCGTTTGTTTTGTGCAACTATTATGTACTCTGTCATTGTGATTTTATTTATTTTTTGGCGTGTATTTTTAATCTACAAATGGCGATCACGGTGGGACCCCCTAGGGTTTCATATTTTTAATACTTGCTTTACTAATCTGTTCTGTTTTTTTTTATTTTGCGGGTTCCAGAAATCGTCGAAATTCGTTGTTCCGAACTAGGGTTTCGAGTTTGCAGAAAAGAGGAAGAGAGGCGTACGGAGTCCAATACGAAACGAGAGGTGCGTTTCGGCTGTCGGAGACTCCGTGGGCGTTTGAAGTCAGTTTTACGAAAAGCGTAGGCTTCCAAGTAAGTCGTTGTACTTTTTACGTTTTTGGTTTTTTCGCCATATTTTGTTTCTTTTTCAGATCATTACTTTAAAATGAACAAAAACTAAGTAATCTTGAAAAGAACAGTTATTTTTAATTACATTTTTCTTTGCATTGCATTATTGATTGTTGCTTGCATTAAAAAAAAAAAAATTTGCATACCTAGCTGCATATTAGAATAGCTACGAATTATTTGTTTTAATTATCTAAGTAGGACTATTGATTGGATGTCAATAGTACTCCTGCCATTGGGTGATTCCGGGAGAGAAGTGGACCGAACCTTCCGGTTGCTCCTTTGATATCTGATATCATTGGTAGGCGGGGGTTTTAAACGGTGTACTCCACTTCTTCGAGAGGAAATGACATGTTTTCGGTAGCCTCTTGATTAGATCATTAGAACTTTTGATTTATAGCCTTGTATGTACACATTAGATAACTAAAACATTTAAAAAAAAAAAAATTCATTGCATTTTCATATTGCATTTAAAACGGTGATATCTGGATTTCATCACCGGGTATTGCTTGAAGTTTAGTGACGGTGGAATTCATCTCCATCCATTAAACTTCTGCCTTAGACACCATAGGTCACCCCAGAGCAAACTTCCTTGGATTTCATCACCGAGTAAGAATCTCGTTGTCCTTTCCTAGCCATAGTTTTTACCTTTTTTGTGAATAATTCAAGATTAGATCACATGCAAAACTCATAAACCGGACACTTAAAATTTACTACTGATTAAGATCGAGAAAATAATTAATTAACCGCAAGGTAAGACACATTAGTTGAAACCTAGGTTGTGATTATTTTACGATAATTTTTGTAGTGTAAATTTATCATTCTAGTTTTGCATTCTTCTTTTCTGAATTTGTTTAGATTTATTGCTCTATGGTCTTAACAAGGAATCAATCTAAAATGTTAAATCTAAATAATCAAATGGGAAATTCACAGAACATCCCCACCACCAACATGGCCACTTATCCTAGTGAATTTCAGGCAGGTTCGCCTGCAGGTCTTTCACGTCCTTCTACCATCTATCACATGGCCATGCCCATGGAGGAAGACAATTCCTCTCATATTACCCACATTGATATGGCCCAAGTGCAAACTCACTTAAGAGATGGCACTGGCTATGTCCTTGAGCCAATCCAAGATTCCCCTATGCAAGATTCTATTTTTCAGCAGGATATTGCATCAACCATACTCATTTGGTTTCACTCGGGTCTACACTAACCCTTTTTTTGAGGCTAATGTGGTATCTGTTCAGCCGGCTTCATCTCCAACATCTTCCCGGATGCTCAATTGTCCTCCTTTGGAGACAAATGTAGTGTCTTCCCGACCACCTTCTCCTCCATGTACCGGGTGTACACCAATTCTCTTTATGAAGTTGGTGGAAACTCTTCTAGCCATAACCAATTTCAACCCTCTTCTTCCCAAACCATTTATGGTTTCACCCTACAGGGCACGAGTCTATTGTTCCTTCCCAGGTATCGCCTACTTCAGCCACCTTCATTGCCCTGCTATGCAGTCTTACGTGACTACCATGGCAGCCTTGCCCTCCACCTTCATCCAATCATCCCACCTCCCTTGGGTTAGAGATTAATAAGGTTAAGGAGTATCTCGACAAATTGATTTTGCAACAACAGCAACAAAATGCTCAACCACCTATCGTAGTAAATCCTACACCCCAACCAATTTCTACCCGACCGACTTTTATTAGCTCAGGCCCCACCTAGGTACCCCAATCTTCGGTGGTGTCCATTCCTACCCCACCTTTCTCCCAACCTAGTCCAGTTCATCATCTACCCCAATCACCTTCTTTCCGGTATCATCCATACCAACAACCTGTCCATTCCACACCGCCTAATTCAGGCAATTTCATCCCATCTCATCAATTTTCCACTCTTCCATTACATCATCATAATCATCAAACGAGTCAAAATTTTAATGAAGATCCACGACTCCATGCTATGCAACAACAGATTGACAACCTTATGCTCAACATGCCTGGCTCATTTAGTCAGAAACCTACGCTAAGGTCATTGATCAATCAACCAATTCATCCTTCGGTACCTTCACCACCATATCCGTGATTTCACATTACCGAAGTTTGACAAATTTCGAGGAACCGAGGATCCTCATGAACATGTGAGCTCATTCATGCATGCTTGCTTTAGAATCCAAAATAATGATGCTCTTATGCTCAGAACTTTTCCTCAGACATTAGGAGGAGATGCTGTACAGTGGTACAATCATTTAGCTCACCATAGCATTTATGCTTACGAGCAATTGATTAATCTATTTTTAGAACGATTCTCCCTGAATGTACAAAAGAGAGTTTCATTGTCCGACTTATACAAGCTCAAGCAACATGACGATGAGACTGTTTATGACTTTGGAAACCGTTGGAGGGCTATCATTAATAAGCTGCCATTCTCCCTACCAATGGAGGAGTTAACCAAAATGTTCACCCGAGTTGTCTAAAACCTATCTCTTGGTTACTCCAATTACAACAATACGGGACTTTTGAAGAGGCTTTGGCCCAAGCAAGTATCATAGAAGACATTAAAGTCCAAGAGGGTGTTTTAAAACCCCGTAGAAAAGAATGGCAACAAAAGGGCCAACAACGAAATAATAATTATGGCCAAAACAAACAAGCACAGGCTAATACAACCTCAAATGTTAACCAAGTTAATCAAGTGGTGGCGAGCCAGCCCGTAATGGCTCAACAACAACAAGTAATGCAAAGTCAACCGCAACCAATTGCTTATCATGCGGTACCCGCCCCTACTCAACCAGCTCCCAATCCTGGGCCAACCATGGAAACTCGACCTTGGCAAAACAATCGTCCCAAGCGACAATTCACACCTTTAGATGAACCATATGCGGTCATATTCAACAAGTTATATAGCACAAATCGATTAACTTTACCGAGTTTAAACCTTTAGACCCATCTAGAAGGGGAAGTATTACAAGGAGTACCTATTTTGTCCTTATCATAGGCAAAATGGGCACGATATCAATAATTGTACAGCTTTCAAACATGTGATCCAAGATCTTATTGAGATTGGAGCCATTAAATTGGATAGCCCCTTAGCCCAACAAAATCAAAATCTTGGTATATTTCAAACACCCCTTCCACATCGGGAGGAAGCTCCAACAACTTCAGGGGGAGTAACTCGGGTAACTCCTCCTAATCAAGTCAACCATGTACAACAATACCAAGGTTTTGTGGGTACTATTAACGTAGTAACCCGGGGTCAAAGGGCGAACCAACCAAATCGAGGCTGAACCACGACCACCTGTACAAACCCCGAGTCCACCTCGGGTAACGGTGACCCAACGACGTGCTAGTACTTCTCAACAACCGCTAAATCATTCTACTCAACGCCAACGACCCATCATGTCATTGAGTAGCCGGTTAACTACCGAGTTTAAAAATGGCTTTTGCCAAGTTATCGATCTATGACCTCATTCAACAATCTCCCCCGCATAGAGAGGCATTAATGGAAATATTAAAATCAATCGAGCTTCAAACTCAAGATACTAATGCCTTCAACAACTTTGTGGGGAGTATTCAAACATGCATGGAGCCCTCCATCACTTTCTATGATTTTGAAATCAAACCTATGTCAACGAAAGTATAGATCCTCCACTACATATCATGGCCAAGATCGATAACAAGCCATTCAAGAGAGTCTTAATTGACACCGGTTCCTCAATCAATATCATTACAACATCGGCATTGAGTCATCTAAAGTTATCGCCATCCCTTATCACAAAGTCGACTTTTACTCTTAAAGCATTCAATGATGCTTTATCTTCCACGGTTGGCACGGTTATCTTGCCCATTGAGGTAGGGGCCCGAACTTTGCATACCTTGTTTCACATCTTGGAAGGGACCATGGCATACAATGTATTGCTTGGACGGCCTTGGCTTAGGGAGATGAGATGTGTCCCTTCTATATTGCATCAATGTCTGAAGTATGTATATGAGGGACGAGGTTCATTGTGTACCTGCTGACATTGAACCCTTCAAACATTGCAACTATGTCTCAAATCCTTATGAGATTGTGTTGCCATCCACTCATCTTTTCTTGACCCCATCTATTTCTTCTATACCATCTTCTTCTAAAGCTCCCATTCTTGAGGAGCTACCCATCATATCGCAACCATCTTCCTCTTCCGCTATTCCATCTCATTCACCACTTTCTTCATCAACTAATCTTCCTTCTTCTTCATCAGTGACCACATGCACATGTGGCCATGACCAATCATCTCTTTCCACGTCATTACCCCCTTCTTCTACACCTTCTTCAACATCACCTATTATTCCTCCATCTTCCCAACCATCACCAGGTGATGTTTCACAAGTTAGTGAAGCATCAACCCAACCAAATCCTTCCAATTCTTCTATCCCACATTCTTCTATTCCATCATCTAGTCCATCTCCCTCCCAAGTCAAGGTCCATCTCATCGATGCGGGTATTGGTGAGTATGCCATCCAAGATGTCCACATCACACCGTTCAATGTGCAAAGAGTTAAAGATTTTGGTCGTCCACATGACCAACATTTATCCATTGGATCGGTTTATAACATGGGTTCTATGCCAAATTCCATTAATTTTGTATATGGGGGAATAGAGTCATCTTCTAGTCCTACCACCATACTAGAACCCAAGCATCCGAGTCCCTGCCAATATCGAAAGGATGGAGGGTTTTCCCTCTCGCTATTTCCACGAGACATAATTGGCGGCAATTTGGCCTAGGTCGATACGAGCAAGGGGTAACCGAACGCATCGATATGCCATACCGAGAGACCCACGAGCGTTTTGGTGCGGGCTACCAACCACTTCCATCCCTTTCTTCTTTTGAGCGAGCTTTTCAAAGCATTAATCTTAATTCGGAAGAAGAAATCCTCCACCCGACGAATCCGAAGATGAAGCCTATGAAGAATTTGACGTCATGTCAAATGGTGATGAATATGAAGAAGAGTCGGCGCCCATTGTTCCCCTCACTAAACAAGGCGAGTTTTATCTCCAATTGTTCCCTCTCCAAGAGGCCATCTTTCGCTTGCTTCTTCCACAAGAACGAGGTGAACCACCCCCTCCGCCACATCCATAAGCCATAATCCAAACTTGTATTATATGTATATACTAAAATAGTGGTTTTCACCACTACCAAAAAAAAAAAAAATCAGAAAATTCCAAAAAAAAAAAAAATCAAAATATATAAAAAATACTTTATTGCTTTATGTATGTGTGTAATAGTGGTTTTCACCACTACAAAAAAAAAAAAAAAAAACTCAAACTACAAAAAAAAAAAAAACTGAAAAACTATGTTGTTTTGCACTTCAGGTCTTCACCGGTTTTCCCTTCCATTCCGCCCATCCTTTCTTCCATAAGTCGACAATGAATTTTGAAGACTTATTCACCTCGCTCCATAATCCATATGATCCGGATAAGCCAATCCCGATCAATCCAAGCATGATTGACATGGATTGGATTTCATCCCCTCCATCTATTTCGGAGTTCATCCTTTTCGAGGAATTGTTAAGGGCTTCCGCCAACTACATTCCTCCTTCACCTCCACATTCACCTTCATCTTCTAAGCCGAGAGGTCTTCCGAGCGAGACATAGATGAGAGCAAGGCACGGGAGCTTGATGACATTTTAGATGACATAAATCTGATCCCTACTCCCCATCGGCTTGAGGAAGGTTCCCACATGTCTATTGAAGAAACTATCGATGTAGACCTTAGTAGAGACCAAGATGGCACCCAAATTGTGAAGCTGGCTAAAAGTCTATCATCGAGAGGAACAAGAGCAAATGATTGCTCTACTCAAGCGGAAGAAGGAGATATTTGCATGGTCTTACAAAGACATGCCGAGGCCTAGACCCTAATTTGGTTGTCCATAACCTCACCTTACAAAAAGATGCTAAACCTGTCAAACAGAAACTTAGGAAAATGCATCCTATCGTGGCCCTCATAGTTAAATCGGAGATTCAGAAACTTTTGGATGTTAAATTTGTCGTCCCGATTGATTATCCTGAGTGGCTTTCTAACATGGTACCCGTTCGCAAGCCTAACGGGGGATACGTGTTTGCACCGATTTTTGAGATCTAAATAAAGCGTGTCCTAAGGATGACTTTCCTCTTCCAAACATTGATACTCTTGTCGACACCTGCGCTGGTCATGAAATGCTTTCGTTCATGGATGGATTTTCGGGATACAACCAGATTCGAATAAACCACGAAGATCAACACAAAACAACATTTACTACACCTTGGGGAACTTTTTGTTACAGGGTGATGCCCTTTGGCCTTAAGAACGCAGGTGCAACCTATCAACGAGCCATGACTTATATTTTCCATGATTATATGCATAAGATTATCGAAGATTATGTGGATGATTTATTGGCAAAATCTAAAACTCGACAAGAGCATTTTGATGTATTGGAAAAAGTTTTTGATAGACTTCTAGAGCATAAAGTAAGGTTGAACCCTAAGAAATGTGTCTTTGGTGTTACCTCGGGCAAACTCCTAGGTTTTATTATCTCTAAACGAGGTATTGAGGTGGACCCAAACAAGGTCAAAGCCATTATGGAAATGTGTCCCCCAACTAATTTGAAGGAGTTGCGTAGTTTGCAAGGAAAGATTAATTCAATCCGTCGCTTTATTGCACAACTTTACGATAAATGTAGGCCATTTTGCCACCTACTACAAAAGGGGGTACAATTTTCATGGACGAGATGAATGTCGAGAAAGCCTTTGATGACATCAAGCGGTACTTAGCATCTCCGCCGAGTCTTAGCTCCGCCTCGTCCGGGGGTCCCTTTCAACCTTTATATCTCGGCAACGGACTTTGCCTTAGGGACAATGCTTGCACAAAAGAATGAACAAAATCGTGAGCAAGCTATCTATTATATTAGTCGAACATTGGTAAGCTATGAAACCCGATATGCTTATGTGGAAAAGTTGTGCTTAGCGGTGGTTTTGCCACTAAGAAACTTCGTCATTATATGCTTAGCCATACAACATATGTCATAGCTAGAGAAAACCCTCTGCGTTATATGATGTCTCGCACTTATAATAACACTCGTACCGCTAAATGGATAATGTTGCTTACCGAATTCGATCTTGAATTCATTAGCCAAAAATCCGTTAAAGGTCAAGTTATAGCCGATCAACTTGCGGAAGCTCCGCTACCTAGTGATCATCCTTTGATTATTGAGCTCCCGAGATGATTTGGTATTTGCTATCATTGAACAAGAAGAGGACATCATTCCGGAGGAAGATGTTGACATCACGCTATTCTTTGATGGCTCTAAGTGCGCGAAAGGTCGAGGTCTTGGAGTTGTGTTTCATACACCTCAAGGGATTCCCATCCCTTTATCATTCAAATTAGACTTCCAATGCACCAATAATACGGCGAGTATGAAGCCTTAATTTTAGGTCTTCAATCAGCCATAGCTATGAGCATTAAGCGTATTCGGATATTTGGGGATTCTCAACTCGTGGTTAAACAAATTACGGGAGAATACCAAGCCAAAGAACCTACCATTAAGCTTTATCATGATGTAGCAATGAAGTTGCTCTCTAAGTTTGATTGGTATGAGATCACTAGTTTGCCTCGTTCGACTAATAGATTTGCGGATGCCATGGCCTCTCTTGGATCATTGATTCCAAAGGACTCCCTTGGAGAGGTACAGCCCCTAATCATTTCCACAATCTCTAAGTCTGCAATTGTCCGTGCTTGAGTCTAAAGATGAAAAAGATGTTTGCTTTATCCATTCGGATCCATATGAGCCTTGGTCTAGTGAGATAGTAGCCTTCCTCAAGTTTGGAACACTTCCACCTGATTTGTCTCGAACTGCTCGTCGTTGTTTTAAGCAAAAGGCAGCTCGTTTTGTTCTTTTGGGGGATGTGTTGTATAAACGTGGATATGATGGAGTACTCCTCCGTTGTCTAGAAGCGGGTGAAACACATAGAGCTATTCCTGAAGCCCATGATGGTACTTGTGGTGGTCATTTTAGTGGAATGGCCATTGCGAAGCGTATTTTACGTATGGGGTATTATTGGCCCACTATGGAACAAGATTGTTGCAAATATGTTAAACAATGTAAAAAGTGTCAAGAACACGCTAATTTAATCCATATACCATCACAAGCTTTACTGACCCATCCAAAGCCTTTGGCCCTTCTCACAATGGGGTCTCGATTTAATTGGCAAGATTTCACCTGCCTCTTCGGGACAGCATACTTTCATCATTACGGCCACTTGAATACTTCACAAAGTGGGTTGAAGCTATTCCTCTAACCGGTCTGACGAGGTCCTAGAATTGTGGAGTTTATACTTCACCATATCATTTGTCGTTTTGGTATTCCCTCTAAAATCATTTACGATAACGGCAAGTCTTTTAAGAATAAGGATGTTCGAGCTCTTTGCGAAAAGTATAATATCCAACATAGTTTCTCAACTCCTTACTACCCACAAGCCAATGGACAAGCTGAAGCTTCCAATAAGACCATAATTGCTATTCTTAAGAAACTTGTTAAAGAAAATCATAAAGATTGGCATACACAAATCCCCTTGGCATTATGGGCTTACAGAACAAGCATCGAAACTCCCATTGGGGCAACGCCATTTTCTTTGGTCTATGGAGCTGAAGCAATCATGCCTCTTGAGCTCGAGATCCCTTCCTTGCGAATTTCTTTGCAGGAATTTATCGATGATGATATTGCTAGACAAGCACGTCTTGATCAACTCACACTCATAGATGAAAAACGAATCAATGCTTTAGAGCATTTGCGAGTTTATCAAGACCGATTGAAACGTGCTTACAATGCCAAAGTTCATCTAAGAGAATTTCAAGTAGGGGATCTTGTCCTTAAAGAGAATCAACAAAACACCAATGCATTGCCGCATCTTCGAGATAAATTCGCGGCTAATTGGTTAGGTCCATATATGGTCACTGAAAGAGTGGGTAATGGAACTTATAGACATGCCGGTTTAGAGGGAGAGGAAGAACCCGAACCACTTAATGTTATACACTTGAGGGCATTCTACGCATAGTTTGAATTTTATATGTACATATATACATGGCTTGTAAAAAAAAAAAAAAAACAAATAAAATAAAAAGAATTTGCATTTCATTGTTAGTTGCATACATCTCATTCAAAAACATTGCATTTCATGTGCATACATCTCATTGAAAACCATAACATTTCATTTTCAGCCATAGTTGCATATCATGTTAGAGACCATTCTATCTTTTGGATATAAAATTTGGTCAAGCAAAAGTCATGTTGCCTTAATCGGGGGCACCTTCATAAAATCCATCAAACCGAATTGTCATTCGTACATCCATTTTCCATTTGCACATATTTACATTGCCAAAATGTTTTCGGGTCACTCGGCCATTTCTAGTGTTTTAAGCAAACTTTGAAATGCATGTCAAAGTTCTCTAGGGCCATATCACAAATTACACTAAATAAAATCTTGAGTATTGGGAAATGATTTCAAAAGCGGTCTTGAACCTATCACATTTTCACATCTTAAAAACATCTTGTGTCAAAGAGAGATAACACCATCCTTGGGTTGTGCCTCGAAGTGAAAAGGGTAATCCTCGTTTGTCCTATCATGCAAACATAGTCCATAAAATAGTGGTTCTTACCACTATCACAAGCAATCACAAAATATAAATATAAACCGAGTAGTAAGGATAGGGTAAAATTCTCATCATACTTCGGTTGAGAATCCGATTCCCCAAAGCTCTAAGGAAATGAACATTTTTCACACACCACTGATCCCAAATAAGTTGTAAGGATCGTACTAATTGTCCGATCAGACGGATAGGTAGTCATCCCCAAGGCTTACAAAGGTCAAAAACAACATGGACTATGGAGTTAACCTTCACGGGGCTATAGACGCTTGGTGGCGGTGGAGTATACTCATTGCGTGGCGACATGTCTCTCCTCAAAGAGAGACCTCTGAATGCTCATACGGACAAACTAGCTTTGGGGTCTTCTCCATAACAGGGTTACCTAATTTATGCAAGATGAGGTTAATGAACACACTTGCACACACACAGGTTTTTGATTGCCTAGAGTCACTACCATGCTTTCGATTTGGTTAATGAACTCACATGCACACACATTTGGTCCTAGTTGAATTAGGCAGTATTAGTAAGTTTGTTTGATACCACTAGCATGTTTGAGTCTTTGTAAAATAGTCTTCCTCCATATTTTCTTCCATATCAACCTCCATATCTTCTTCCATATTCATGTCATTCCATACGTCATTCATTCACAAGCTACCAAGTTCGGTGCCCCTGATTAAACAATTATGATAACAGTTGGCTAAATCTAACTATCTAAAAGTATGAGTGCTTCTTAGTGCATATTTCATTTACTTAGTCTCGCATTAATCATCTATAACTTTGCATTCCATTCCATCACATATGCATAAAAATAAAACATATAAAAACATGCATCACAAAAACATAGGCATTCACACAAAAGAAAGTAAAACACTAAAAATAAAAGCCATGTATATATATATAGTATAAAGATCAAAATGTACAGTGAATGCCAAAAGGCTACAATATACAATAGAGCACCAAGGCTCATAAAGAGTGCATCTAAGCACTAAGCTAACCATCAAAAGAGGATCCCTGTGACCTAGTAGGAGCCCTAGACCTAGTGGTGTGCCTAGACTCACTACGCCTAGAGACAGAGGAGGATGGAGGATCAGGCAACACAATGTGATGCCTAAACAATGTGTCCTCCAGAGCCTCAATATAACGAGTCCTAGACCTAAGTCTAGATATGTCTATCCCGTGTCGTCGCTCTCGCTCCGCTAGCTCTGCCTGGAGTCTCGTCACCCTGTCATCCTGGGGCACCCTAGTCGCTCCATCCAAGTTCGCCTGCATCTGGGCCATCCTCTCCTCTTGAACAGCTATCAGGGCATCCCGCTCTGCAACCTGTTGCTCCAGTCGAGCTATCCTCTCATCTCGGACAGCTAGCATAGCATCGCGCTCTGCTATCTGCTGCTACAGCTACGCCAGATCATCCTCGTGCCCGCTAGGGGGTACCTCCCTAGTCTCTCCTGTGGCCTCTCCTAGGCCCTCGCCATCATCCTCCTCGTCATCTCCGCTCCTCGGTGCCTACCGCACCATCTTCCCCTTTTGCCTTCGACTGTCAGATCGAAGGCGGGGACCCTCCCTGTGCTTGGGAACCTCTGCGGTTCCCTCGTCCTCTCCAGCTCCAACAGCCACCAATGGTGGCTCCCACCTCGGCTCTGCGGCCATCCATGCTGCATACTCAGCTATTACCCCAACGTCGTCCACGTCGAGGATCTCCATGTCCTCATCGTCCTCTGTCGCCTCCCTCCATGGCTCGGCACATGGCAAATCCCCCTCTGATCTGTGCCTCCGGTAGCGCACTGGCTCACCAGGGACATCCTGTCTCAATCCGACCTGGCGGAGCACTCGAGACATCTGTATGTACTCCGCCTCGCTGTGGCCCCGACCCACTACCCATCTAGCCTGTCGCACCCATCTCAGATGCTCTCCATCACCGATCCACCTTGCCTCCCGCCAGGGCCTCCAAATGACTTGGGCATCTGTCAAGTCTGCCCATAAACTCCTATACCATTGCCCCGATCTCACGGGGCGGCTCGGCTGTCTCTCCTCCGCCACTGGCCATCTCCTACCATAAGCCTGGCTCATGTCCCAGTAAGCACATGGCAACCCCTCCGGTCGGGCCACTCTGAAGTGCTCCCAGCCCCAGCACTGGAGAACCAAACTGTAGCCTAGGCCCTTTCGGCCCCGTCTCCGAACCTCATACAACTCCCGGTACACCTGCGCCAATAAAGCGGGCGCCCAGGCATACACTACCCTATTAGTGAGCATCTCGCTCACTACACCCATCAGGTTCCATGGAAACCTGCACCCGGTGTTGTTCGGGGCCACAATGTTGGCCAATACGAACATCATCAGAGCCTCCACCGCTACCAACTCCTTGGCCGTATACATGGCCAAGTAAGGAATCCCCCTGCTCTCCGTCCGGATCTCCCTCCAGTCATCCCCAAACAACTTGGCCATCTCCGTGGCCCTATCTCGTCCAACCTCCACCCGCGCCCCCTCCACGGGCACCTTGAGGATGCGGTATACATCCTCAAGCGTCACCGTCATCTCTCCAGTCGGGAGCTGGAACGTCCCCCGATCTGGATCCCACCTCTCGGCCAAAGCCGAGAGGTACCCCTCATCTGCCCGAACTACCTCCAACCGGGCTGCCTCCGCTAGCCCTACTGCCTCCAATATCTCCCAGTCTTCCTGGGACAATGACCTCCTCATCCCCGGAATGAT
Source organism: Wollemia nobilis (assembly GCA_028583015.1). NCBI lineage: Eukaryota > Viridiplantae > Streptophyta > Pinopsida > Araucariales > Araucariaceae > Wollemia > Wollemia nobilis. The sequence continues at coordinate 8,287,912 of JAQPPZ010002969.1, read as the reverse complement.
AGGGGAGAATCGGTGTCGTGCCTCTAACACCCTAAGCTGCAAAACAACAAAACAAAAATTGGTTACAAATTTTTTTCAAAAAAAAAAAAAAAAAAAAAAACAAATAAAAGTACTTGCTTAAATAAACAAATACCTCAGTGGCTGCATTGGCGCGTCCGCTCCCATCTCCGCCATAGCTCCCGCGTGCTTCACTCTCCCACACAACCTTTCACTTCACTTCACTTCATTCCACTCCCTCAGACGCACTTCTCTCAAGCTCGAACGCACAAATGAGCGAAATTCTCGTTGAAACTATTTAAATAGCTGGTTTTGGCGCCCTGAAATGTAGTGGGGCATTTCATGGCGCATTCAGATGCAGTGGGGCATTTCATGATGCATTCAAACACCGGCGGGCGTTTCTGCCACCTCCAAATGCATACCGGCGTTTGGTGTCGGTATTGAATAAAAGAACAAAACTTACAAAATTGAAGCTTACCTCCTCCAAATTTCATCAAATTGCATCCATCCATTCTTCTTATCATAATAAAACATTTTGTGAAGGTTACAACAGTTTTGGAAACAAATTTTGTCATTTTGCTCAAAAAGCGCATCATTCATCATTGATTTACAAATTGGGTTAAAAACATTCAAAACCTTCACAAAATTAACAACATTCATCAATTCTTCCGATCTATCGTCAATTTCATTCATTCTTCTTTCATCATGCATATTTTTGCCAAATTAAATTAAAGTAAACCTCGTATCTAGTGGTATATTCTATCACCTTGGCGATTGCGGCGATTTGCATCCATGCAATTCGGTAAGAGGATTAAACCACCATAAGGACACTTACCATTTATCATCATCAATTATTTCTCTGTTTGAAAATTGGAAATCAATTTTGGGTATCCTACTTTTCAAGTGACCTCATACCAAGATTAATTTGCTCAACAGTTGTCATTGATGGCCTAGTTCATGGGGCCTTAAACGTGGACAATCTTCAATATCATCATTATTTTGAGTCTTGCTAGAGATTAAGGCTACCTAGGTTGATTGGTTCCGACCCGAGGAATTATCCATACAGTCACTAGGAGCATCTCTGAAGTTCTGGACTCTTTCATATTGCATCTCTGCATATCAATGGCGCCAACAAGGCAATTTCATCAACGGTATGGATTCACCCACGGGAGTTGGGGCATCCGTTATCAATTTTTAACTTTCCTAATAGTAGAATTCATCTTACATGATCATGGAATTTAAAATTTGGCAAAAATCCCTTTCTAACCGTTGGGGCAGAAAACGGTTCATCTTTCACATCACTCATATCGTCTTCAATCATATTATTTTTTGGTTTGTACACCAACCCCTTTTATGTTGGGACATAAACAGATGGTTCATACACCAACCCCTTTTTCACCGTTGGGGCAAAAACGGTTCATTTTCTTCCGAATTTCTTCCAATTGGCTCGTGAGAACCATTCTCGCTCGCCAATTGAGGGGGTAAGATGATAAATTTTAAATATTCTTTTATTCTTTGGTCTTCAAAGTTGTGCTTTAGTCTTGAGAGAGAGTTGCGTCTGATCTAGCTTTTCAGGTGTCCTAAGTTTTTGTGCTTGCATTGTGTCTTCACACAAAGCAGCTCAAAAAGGACATCTGTAGACACCAAAATCCAGCCACTTGCAAGTCATCTATACCTTCCTATCAACCACGTGTCGGTCATCCACCTTCCCGCCATTATTTGGCCCAAATCCACACTTTCCCGCCATTATTTGGCCCAATTTCACCTTTCCCGCCATTTTTCATCCCCAAATTTATTTAAATTAATATTTATATATATATATATATATATAATTTAATATTTTAATATATATATTTAAATAATAGTTTAAGTGATTTAATCTGAGCAGTCCATCCTTCATTTAATCTCATCCGTCCATCCATCTTAATCCATTTCACAACCTAGATTTATTCTCTACCCTTGGATCCACTTTAATCTTAGCCACACGTTCAAAGTGTCGTTAAAACCCTAAAGTGTGCCCTAAGAGTAGATTATAAATTGAGTCACCTTGATGGCTCAAACCCTATGTCTTTTGCTACTTCTATCTCTGCTATCTATTCTAATCTTTTACCTATCTCTTCTATCTCATCCTTTCTTCTCTATCCATCCCCCCTTTTCGCCGCATCCATCGCCGCTTCACATCGTCGCTTTCCCGCCATCTCTTCTACAGCATTCTGTAGAATCCCCCATTCTTGTCGCAAGTGCCCACGGGCGTTTACCCCTTTACCAAGTGCCCACGGGCGTTTACCAAGTGCCCACGGGCGTTTACCCACAGCCACAGACTCAGACCGACGTCTGAAACCTTAATCCAGAAGCACGCGGGCGTTCAGCGAGTGCACCAGGGCGCCTTCATGCAACCGATTTGACAGCCACATTACTTCCGGTGTCGCTTGGTCTAGCTGCGTTAACAGAGAACAGGTATAAATTAGTTTAAAGCAAGTAACTTCTTTTCTTTTATTGATCTGTTATTGAATTCCTGCATTTCATTTTTCTAGGGTTTTAGATTGTTTCCGAGGGCTCACACAGTGGAGCCCTCTTATTAATTTCTAACTCCTTGATAGTGTTAATGTGTGCAGGTTTTTGACGGCAGATCCGGTTTATTGATGGCGGTGATTAAGCTGGAGTGGTCCAAGCAAGGGATACAACAAAGCCCACTCACTCTGTTGGGATTGAAGATACATTCTTCGGAAGCGCCACCATTTGTGCCAGCTAGGGTTTTGGAGAACCCTAGCATAACTTGTAATCTTGTATCACAAATAAAGGGTTACGAGCCCAGTTGTATTCAAAAAGGAGTTTTTAAACTCCATCGATTAATAGAAATCGTTTGTTTTGTGCAACTATTCTGTACTCTATCATTGTGATTTTATTTATTTTTTTGGCGTGTATTTTTAATCTACAAGGATAAAGTCTCTTTTGTAGCAACCAAATTAGGCATTGAAGCTTATCAATGGTTTACATGGTATAAATGTGAGAACACCCATCATGCCTTCTTTTGGTTTATATTCAAGGAAGTCTTTCTTCACGAATTCAACGAAGATCTTGAAAAGAAACTACAGGGAATTCAAAATGAGTGAAATGCAATAAAAGGAGAATGGGAAGTTTTAAAGAAATAGAATGAAGACTATTAAAAAGAAATAAAATTACTCAAGGAATAAAGAGGAAAAGGTTAGGGAAGATAAAAATATGTTAGTATGCAAACAGAGGAAACCATACCCTTGGTAGAAGATAAATTCAAAAATGGCAAAAGGAATTCATTTGAATATAAACAGTCTATTTTGTAGGTTCATGGAAGCATTCAAAAAGAACAGGTTATTATTTCCATTAATCCTAGTAGCAGATATAATTTTATTAATATTTCCTTGGCTAAGAAGTTGCAAGTTCAAGCAACCAAAATTAAGGACATACAACTAGAGGATGAGAATGTTTAGATTTTTGAAGATTTGAATATCACCATGGATAAATATGTTTTACATTCATATTTCTATGCTATTGAGATGGATTATGAGGATATTGTTCTTGGTTATCCTTGGTTAGATTCTTTGGGTACTATTAACATTAATGTGCAAAATAATTTTATGAAGTTATGGTATAGGAAAAATAAGATAACATTGCAAGATATTTCTCAGCTTAAGGAGCAAGGATGCAAGGAAAATCAAGAAGTGGTTATAGAGAAACAAATTGAAGAACCTAAAATAGAATCCATGAATGCAGTAGCATCAACAAAGTCCATGGAAGAAGTAGCAAAAATGGAGTCCATGGAAATAATAGTAATAGAGTCGAAGGAAGATTTGATAGAAGAGCACAAAGACACACCAAACAAAGATAATAGGAAAGAACAATGTGTAGAAGAATTTCAAACAATGGAGCCAAATGTTGAGAAGTCAAATAAGGTAGAACATCAAGTTAAGGTTGCACCATATCATCATTCGCACCACCATGAGCATCAAAAATTTTGGAGGTATAGTTCAAGGCAACAATATTATGGTTCTACATGGAATCAGAAGGGCACCAACTATGGCAGTGTTTTGCAGAGAAAGCATAGGGATCCTGATTTTTAGAGTGGATCATTAGCATCAAGGAAAAAGTGGATCCATCATTCAAGTTATCAAAATACAACAACAAAAGCATGGAGCCAACAAAGCAGATTTGGATACTCAAGTAACAAAATGGCATACCAGCATAAACATGTTTCACTTCGATGGATGGATGATCGAGATTGGTACCAGTTACTAACATTGCTTAGCAAATCATATTATCATGTTTATTCATATTTTTTGAGGATGAAACATTTGTAAGGAGGGTGGCATGGTAGGGTACCTAGGAATAGATATTTGGGGATATATTATTATATTGTATAAGGGTTGGCATGGGACACACATAACCCAAGGTTGATTGTATTATAATATTATATTATATTATATTATTATATTATTAGTAGGCTCCCCAAAGTAGAATAAGAATATGGATATATAAAGAAGAGATATTTGTCATTGTAATATTCATATCATTGAAGAAGAATATTATGTAATCGTTGTGCCCACGGAGTGGCCTCTCACCTTGGGAGATATTGTGGAGTTATTCCTTCCTTAAGGATTATTATTGGTGTTTTCCTACCTTAAGGGTATTATCTATATCTCTCTTATTTGTAGATTGTTATTGTGGATAATGTATTGTGGATGAATGATTTGATATTTTTGCATAGTGGTGAATGATTTATGTTTAATGATAATAAAATTATGCAACAAGAAGCAAAAGGCTAAAAATTTCATTCCCATAGAGTTGTCCAGCCATGGAGGCCTTCTTGGGGAGTAAACTAAAGACTTTTGATAGATCCAAAAATATTATAGGTTCAATCTTGATCCTTTCAAAATTTTTGACCATTTTACCTTATTTTTGGTGGGTTTTGGACCCTATTTTTGATGTTTTTAAGTTGTTTTAGATTTTTTTGATTTTTGGAGTGTGAGGTCTGAGGACCCACTTTACTGCAGCCCATGGGCAAATTTATGGATTATGATGTAGCATTTGGCTTCTTACATATGGATACATATGGATATATATGTGTGTGTGTGTGTGTGTGTGTTTTTGTTTGTATGACTTTGCTTTGATCATTATGTCATATTTTATTGCTTTATGATATGTATGCTATTATATGCTTTATGATGCTTTTGATGGATGTCTAACATGGATGCATGTATTTATCCTATGATGTGATTTGATGATATGTAGATGTGTAATATGCTGTAATAAATTTGTGATGATATGGTATGATTGTGATTTAATTTTGTATGATGGATTTGTGATGACTATTTGATGCATTATATGCTAGCACCATAGACTGTACAAAATGTATCTTTATTATTTTCATGTTATTGTGACATTATGTAATGGATTTTGTGATTTTGACAAATATGTGACAACATGATGTAAAATGGAATGGATAATGTAATGTGATATGATATGTTTAGTAGTTTTTAAGAGACTCAAACACTCTAGTTACCTAATCAAAAGTTGTATAATAACTATGCAAGACTTTTTGACAAAGTATGCACCTACTAAGATAACCAATATAATCAACATCCATGTGTGTGCACGTGAGTTCATTACCATGATAACGCATAAGGTTGCCCTAGTGCAAACGGGATTCACTCAGCCCATCTATACTAGAGATCATTCTATGAGTCTCATTATCCTGAGTTTTATACTTAGTTAGATTAGAATACTAGGTAATATAGGCTACAACAAGCTAGCTCATCCACATTCAAACATTGGTCTATACCTAAGCAAGTTGCTTATGTGATAGACATATCATCATGCGTAAGGCTACCGCCATTGACAAGTAGGCTATCCACCAAACCTATAATGAGGATCACCTTATGGTTCTCTAATGCTGAGAATTCCAGGGATTCAAGTTCAAGACTCCCTTATTTTCTTTTAATTTTTAAGTATTCAAGGGAGTTGCTCATTTTTGTTTGTTGAGCAAGGGATTTTGGTAGTGGTGAGAACCACTCTTTATTTTTGTTTTTTCCAAGTGATAATAATCATTGTTTCTTTTTGCATATTTTGAAGTGATAATAATCATTGTTTGATTTTTCTCTTTTGGATACTTGCCCCAGTGTAGGGCAAGGGATTTTTGGGTAAGGAGGAACTTGTCCTTTTTTCAATTCTCAACATCTTTGAACCATTCGCACAGGGGGATGAGCGAGATAATATTTTTCACTTAAAGTAACCTAGACCACTTTATAGTTTCATCTTTCCTTGTGCTAGACTTGGATTTATTAATGTGAAAATGTGTTGGGATTTTGATGTATACAAGGTATAATCTAAGCAGGATTATACCTTATAAAAAATCATGATAGATTTCTACAAAATATGAAAAGAAAACTAGATATGGTTGAGTGACCAAAAACCTTAACTATGTTTTACTAACAATGGCTAAGTGACAGGAAACATACATATAATATGGAGTGTAAATATAAATGGTATATGTAATGTAAATAGGTGGTAATATTGACATATAATAACAATGATTTTAATAGATGCCTAGTGTATAGACCTGGTGCTAGACATGTATGATCAATTTCGAATGATGCATAATGCAATGATGAGTATGCCTAATGCAATTTATATGAAGTGCAATGAAGCAATATTTTTGTATTTTTATGATATATGTCATATACGCTAGGGACATTTAATGGTGACCAAAGGGCTTATAGACACATTCGGGATTTTGGGGTGACATAGATGGTCATAGATGCCTTTGGGATATTTTGGTATGACCTAGACAATCATAGACTACCTAGGAATATTTTAGTTCGACCTAGATGGTCATAGAATGCCTAGGGGCGTTTTATGGGTGACCAAAGGGCTTATAGACGCCTTTGGAGCTTTTTGGATTGACCTAGACAATCATAGACTACCTAGGAGCATTTTGTTTTGACCTAGATGGTCATAGACCACCTAGGGGTATTTTAGGTTGACCTAGATGGTCATAGACTGCCTAGGGGCATTTTAGGGTGACCAAAGGGCTTATAGATGCCTTTGGGGCTTTTTGGATTGACCTAGACAATCATAGACTACCTAGGAGCATTTTAGTTTGACCTAGATGGTCATAGACCGCCTAGGGGCATTTTGGGTTGACCAAAGGGTTTATGGATGCCTTTGGGGATCTTTTTGTAACTTTGATTACTTTGTGATTCTAGGAGGAAGGTGCAATACCTTGTGTACCCCCAACATTTGTGGTGATCAAAGGAAGTGAGGAAGGTGCAATACCTTTAGAATCCTCAATTTGCTTCATTTCTTGTGATGTGACTAGTGGGGAAGGTGTGACACCTTGGATACCCCCAACATGTACTATGTTTGATGCAATGTTATTGGCTTGGCTAGGAGGAGTGATAGAGACTAACTCCCCTTATTGTGGCAAGGAATTCTTGGTAATGCCAATGTCTTGATGGGGTAAAATGAGTGACCCACTTGTGGATACAACTTCCCTATCAATAAGATCTTGGACAACATGTCTAAAATTATGATAATTGCTAATGTCATGCCCTTTAATTCAGTGATAGAGGCAAGAATGATCCTCCCTATATCATCTAGATCTAGACCTATTTGGTTTGACCAGGGGTATGTTTGGCAAGACAATTGCCTTTGTTTCTTGCAAGTTGTGAAGAATGGTTGACATGGGCTCAGCTAATGGAGTCCAGGTACGATGTTGATGCTTTAAACAAGGTGAATGTAGTCACCATATTTTATGAGGTGACAGGGTTGTATGCATCTTAGTCACCTATTTAGATTTTTCTTCTTGACTCCCATCTATAGGTAACAGGTCTTGACATATGTCAATTTGTTGATTGTTGATTTGAAGATCATTCTTGTCAAGCATATCCTGTACCTTGCTCTTGAAGGCAATACATGACTTAATGTTATGACCATTCACTTGATGATAAGGACAGTGTTGGCTCTCTTGATACCACATTGGTTTGTACCTATTGGGATCCAAAGGGTGGATATCTAGCAATGTGATAGCCTTGGCCTCGCATAATCGATTAAAGAGTGACACCAAAGATTCAGGAAATGGTGTATATATGCGAGGTTGATGGTGTTGTTGCCTTTGCCCCTACTTCTATTGAGATTTAACATTGGAATACACAGGAGGAGGTTGTTCCTGATGATCAAGGGGTTGAGATTTTGGATGACTCAACTGTAACTCAATGCTTGTGAGTCGATTTAAGATCTGTTGTAAATCATTTTGTTGGTGACTCACTTGTAACTCAACATTAGCTAGCCTACCCAAAATTATTTGAGTAAATATAGATGGTTCATGATGATTGTGGGTAGTGAGTATATCCACATGCTCTTGTTCTTGATTTAGCTCATGCTCTTGTTCCACCTCAAAGTGTTCAGTTGTGGCAGCTATATTATCTCCACTTTGGTGTAGTGGGTACACTTGTTCTTGATATTGTTGAGATGTTGAATGAGATGGAGTAGGTGTGACCAAATCCATCAATGATATCTCTTGTGGTATGGATGGAATGTTGGATGGAGTCGCAAGTGGCCTAGATGAATTCAGAGGGCTTTGGTTCTCCGTCATCACATTGATCATTCCCACAAACTCATGAGAAGATGCATTGGCACTTGGACCAGTCATGGCTACCTCTTCAACTTGTTCAAGGTGATCTACTTGGCCCCCATGCTCAGGGGGTGCATCAAAAATACTATCAATGGGTGGCGACTTAGCAGGAGGACAACCTAGATCCTTGATCAACTCGATGATATGCATGAATTTAACATCGGGTACTATGCATTCATCAAGTTCAGGATTGGTCAAGTGAATTGTGTCCTCAAGCATGGTGGATGAAGATGGTATGATATGATCTGATTCATCCGTATCCACCATGGGTTCCTCCTTGTTGGTAGGAGTGGGAAGGTCTTCTTCTAATGTGTCAAAAATGGCTAAGAGAGCTTTTGCAGATAGCCCTTTTGACTCTCCCTCATTTGAAGAAACAGAGGATGGTACTAGTGATGGTGGTGAAGGTAGCTTCACGACTAACCACGGGGTTGAATCTGGACTCTGGATAAGGTCATTGGGTTTAGTATCCAAAGGTGTGGATGGATGAGTAGACTCCTGTGGATGATCATCCTTATTGTAATACTTGAAGGGGTCTGGGTCGACATCAACCACATGGACCTAACCTTCATGAATGTATTTAAGGCATTGATGTACAATGGAGGGGATACACTCCATGTCTCTCATCCAAGGTACTCCTAACAATATGTTGTATATTCTTTCACCTTCCAGGATATAGAACAATGTAGGCATAGTATTTTGTCCAACTTGAACAGGTAGGATTATTGTGCCCATAGTGGAGGACAAAGCATCATTAAATGCTTTCAAGGTGAATGTGGACTTTGCAATGTGCGAAGATGGGATATTGAGATGTTTTAGTGTGGTTGTGGTAATGATGTTTATTATGGAACTTGTGTCAACCAACACTCGCTTATAGGGGATCCTATTGATGCACGCAATGATGTGCAAAGGAGAGTCTGGTAAATTGGTAGACCTAGGCTTGATATCTTGATTTTCAAAAGGATATAACAGGATCTTTGTGCATTTGTATGTATCCCACAAAGTTGGTGAAAGCATCCAAATCATGGGGTTGTATTTTAATAGAATTTAAAACCTTCATGAGAGTTTCCCGATGCTTAGGGGATCTTTGTATTAACTCCCCCATGGTCATGTTGGCTGATGACGTATGTGAACTTCGCATAGGCCTACTCTGGCTTGCTACCACTTGTTGGATGGGAGTTCTAGGTGGTGTAGAGGGAGTGTAGACTTCCCTACTAGGCCTCTTGGTAGGCTGGTTATCTCTGGTTTGGGCTTGGACTCGATGTTGGCTAACCGAATAGTCCACTTGATCACATGAATAACCCATGGATGTTCTCTTGGCAGAGGTACCTCTGGCTTGCATGGAATAATGTGATCGAGGGTAATTAGGATCTTCCTTAGGTCTTCCTTCATAAGTGAGGAATGGTAGGGCAGAATTGACTCACCCACTACGACGAGTATCATACTCGTCTAGGTTTTGGTACCTTGGGGAAGGGTTCTTTAAAAGCTTAAGATGATCATTTAACCCTACCCTAGGTATATTAGGTCCTATCCTATATTTTTCTGCTTCACTGGCTCGTGATTGAGCTCGACTATGCATAGTAGTCATAATGCATTGACTAGGCAAACCCTGAAGGAACCCACACTAAAGAAAATTTTGACTTCCAAAAAAGGTTATAAGTGTTATATATCAAAATGATCAATGCGACAAGCTGATCACAATGGGCTAGGGCTCCAAAAATCAACTTTTGGGTCAAAAATTTGTATTTTTGGAATATTTGGCCAACCAGGACCCGTGGGGAAATGCCCACTTTTGGGATTTTTTGAACCATGAATAGTTAGGACTCAAAATTTCTATGAGAGGTGTAGAAGGAGCTAACTAAGACAAAAAAAACAAATTTGGAAATTTTTGGAGTTGTCTAGACCATTTTATGACTATTTTAGTGTATATTTTCTCTATTTTTGGCTTTGAAAATAGAGTAATCATAAAACCAAAATAACTTTTTCGTTATAGCTCCGATTTACATGATTCTCGATCCGTTGGATGCTAAATCAAAAAGTAGATTATAGCTCATAATTTTATTTATTATTAGGGTTTGACCCCCAGATCGAGGATCTTGGGTTGATTACCCAAACAATAAAGAAACACCTAAATTAGACAACATGATTATCTCTTTTAAGTTTTATAGATTCAAATACACAATCAATAGAAACACACAAGAATACAAATGATTATCTCTTTTAAATATTTAAATGTGAATTCCTAAACTGTTTGTTGTGTTTCAAGATGTGTTGCTTTTGTAAATAAAATACTTGGCGTGTTTGATTTTGTTGATGTAATACTCAAAAGTTTAAGTGGTTTTCACCTATACACTCACAGATCGACAACCGGTATTGAAATTCTGGTCATGTAAACCAACCAAAGTATGGTGATGAAATCCATACCCGATCAGGGAGCATAGGTCCTATTGATCCTCACCCAACACCCCGTGCACAATGATACACCCCTCCAAAGAGGGATGCGTGCTATTTTGCATGGTTAGGACATATCTTGGAGTCGGTATTGGCCAATAAAACAAGGTACGTGGGATTTTGAGTCAATGGATGGAGATGAAACCCATCGTCATTGTACTCTATCAGTGGTTGGGAATGAAGTCCAACTCACCAACATTTAAGAAGATCATGGTGTGTGTGTGTTCCTTTTAAAATATTGAAATAAAACAATACAACATTCAATGATGATTCACTAAATGCATGAAAGTATATTTTATATTCAGACTTGTTAGTAGCATAAAAAGGAAACCACTAAAATTGATAACCTATATGAACTTAACCTTATTTTGGTTAAGTTGCAAGCAGGAAAACCAAAACAAAATGTATGTAAACTACTATTATTTTCCTTGTTTCTCTTAATTTTCCTAATGTAAATTTTAGAACTATGAGATCTAACTTTCACAAGTATGAAATGAACAAGAAAAACTCAAATTAAAGCTATTTTGAACAGTAAACTTGCAAATTGAAAGGTAAAAGGCTAAAAATTTGAAACCTAGAACTTGTTGTTTCTGCAATTTTTTGCAAAAAACATCTGGTTTTGTAACCATCCCTAGTAGGGATGGTTAGAAATTTGGGGGTCGTCCCTAGCAGTGTCACCTAGCTGGTCGTCCCACCCTGTGTCACCTAGCAGAAAAAGGGTCATTTCTGCTCAGAACGACCAAAAATTACAACATTTAAAATAAAAAATGAAGGTCAAAAATAGACACATTCAAAGGGGAGAGATAAATAATCTCAAATACCGTGATCGCCATTGAAGAAGAAAAATTTACGACATCGCCTTAAGGGCTCTTTTAGTGAGATGTAATATATGATTTAAGCAAGCATTCGAAGGGAAAGATAGCACAATAAGTAATCTAATGAAATGAAGAGTAAATAGCAATAAAAGATGGGATTTATCCTTCTTTGTATTTATTAACTCATGGATTCAAATAGGGTTACAAATACACTCCCCTTGAGGGATTTATAATTTGATACATCTCAACATTACACACATAAGGATCTAATCCTTCCAAAAGGTCTTAATGGCATGCACTATTGTCCATCTCATGTTCCCACACTCGAGATCTAGTCTTGGGCTTATACTTCTGTGCCTCTTAGCTCCTCCTTCCTATATAGAATACATGCACCTACACACAAGGGATTGAAATTGGGTTAATAGCATATGCGTTATAGATTTAAAGCCTTGAAAACATAGAAAAGCATGAATCTAGCAATAACAAAACTTATCTATAACAAATCAAAACTATCTAAAATGATCTAGAATTCAATCATGATGTTATATAGATAGTTTTGGAGGGATCTAAGCATAATATGAAGGGAAAATATTAGCAAAAATAGTGATCGTCCCTGACAGGGACAACTAGACCTACAACAATGAAACCTCCAATTGGACCATCAAAACAGCTCCAAATCTCACCAAATTTGGATGGAAGGCTAATCTAGACATTCCTAAGAGGTCTATGATGGAATTTCCTCAAAATTCCCTACTATTTTCTAACCATCCCTAGCAGGTGCAACTAGCTACTACTAACCGTCCCCAGGTGGGACGGTTACAAATCTACTAGAATTTTGTCACCAATTCCAATGGGATCTGGTCCAAAACTCTCCTAAATGTTATGTCAATATATGGGGTCAAATTGCTCTCTAATATGAATGGTTTTGGAATGGTTTTAGTGGATTTGGGATACCCCTGAAAGCACCTTCATATGAAGAGGGTTTCAAGGAAAGGTGAGGGTAAATTAAGATTGCAAAAGGTGAGGGTAGAATTGGGTAGCACTTCATTGTCAAATGCTTCAACTATTCTCCTTGAAATTGGGTGAACACACCTCATTTTATAGCCCAAATAGGGCATCTAGGGCAAAGGGGCAAGTATTGGCATGCAAGGCAAGTGTCGCCACTTGTCAAAACCCTTGCCATGATTGGGTAGAAGAGGTTGCCCATTTGGGGCCTCTAATTGGGAGTTCATGGTCTCCATGAGAGGCTCCCAATCAATTTTTAATGATTGGGTGGAGAATATGGTAGTAATTGATTGCCATTTATCTACCCCTTTGACTTTTGGGGTGTCTTTTTAGGGACCATCCCACCCAAGGACGATTTTAGATGGCCATCCCTGGGTGGGATGGTCACCATATATGACCATCCCTTGGTGGGACGGTCATAAGGATATGCCCCAAAACCATCCAAAACTACTGGGAACCTTCCCACAAATGTTTTGGAGCCCTATGTTACCCTAGAGGGCTACCCAATGGGGCCATATGATGTCGATAAGAGTGGCACATGTGATGCACTAGTAATCTTATCCGATTTATGTGATTTTGGTGTCTACAGATGGATATCCATTAATCTTAGGTAGACCTTTGTTGGAAATAGCTTATGCTTACATAAGCTATAGAGATGGGCAAATGACCATTTTTTGATGGTCAAAACATAAAAAAACTAATCATCTATCCACCTGCACAATCTACAAAATTGTTGGGAGAACCTAAAGATGAAAATGAGAACTTTTGTGGTCTATCAATGATCCAATCTATCATGGCACTTGATGAATTGGAATATGAGAATGATAAGGATAGGGTAGTATCAAAAATTTTCCAAGGAGAACCCTCTTGTCCTCCTCTAGAGTTGCCATTAGTAGGGGGTAAATACCACCATATACAGCAAATTGAAGTTACACCTGGAAGAGTCTTAAACATAAATGATGGATTGACATCTGAATAGTAGAACAAACTAAAGGAAACCTTAGTCAACCATAAAAATACCTTTGCTTGGGACTATTCAAAAATGAGAGTAATATCTCCTAAAACCTATACCCATAGAATATATCTGGAATACCATGTTAAACCACTAAGACAACCATAGAGAAGAATGAATCCAGTAATGAAGGAAATTATCAAAACTAAATTGTAGAAACTCCTCATATTTGGGTTCATTTACTCCATTTCTGACAATGAATGGGTATCACCTTTGGTGGTGGTGTCCAAGAAAAATGGCAAGTGGAAAATTTATGTGGATTATAGTTTGATGAATATAGCAACTAAGAAAGACCACTTCCCTTTACCCTTCATATATCAGGTCCTTGACACCTTATTAGATAAGAAGTATTTTTATTTCTTGGATGGGTTTAGTAGATATAATCAGATCCAAATAGGGGAAGAATATTAAGATAAAACCACATTTACTTACCCTTGGGGAATTTTTCTTATTGATTTTTCCATTTTGTCCTGTGCAATGCACCTGCAACATTTCAAAGGGTAGTTTTGAGCATATTCTCTGACATGATTGGAGAAACTATGGAGGTATACATGGATGATTTCATTGTATATGGTGAAACTTTTAGCCACAAAAAATTTGGAGAAAACACTTGAGAGGTGTGAGGAAACTAACCTATCCCTCATCAATGAGAAATATTATATGCTAATGTAATAAGGGATAGTTTTAGGATATCACATTTCTATAAATGGGATCAAAGTGGATAGGAATAAGATAGAAGTTATACAAAACCTGCCTACTCCCAAAACACAAAAGCATATCCATAGTTTCCTGGGATCAGCTGGTTACTATAGGAGGTTTATAGTAGAATTTAGAAAAACTACTAAACCCCTAAGCACATTGTTATCAAAGGACATAGACTTTGTCTAGACAGAGGAATATTAACAAGTATTTAACACCTTAAAGGAAAAACTTATTACTATCCCAATATTGAGAGGTCCAAATTAGACCATACCTTTTCACATATATGCTAATGCATCTAACAATGCAATAGGATCAGTGCTGGGATAGAAATATGGTGATAATTTCTATACCATCTATTATGTCAGTAAATACCTTATAGATGCTGAATTCAATTATATTATCACAAAAAAAGGAATTTCTTATAGTTATACATGCTCTTAATAAATTTCATCATTATATTACAATATGTCAGGTTTGTATACATATTGATCACTCAACTATCAGATACTTGACAAAAAAACCTGGGATTAGTGGTAGAATTATTATATTGTTATTGCTTCTATAAGAGTTTGATGTGACAATAGTAGACAAGATAGGTAAATATAATGTGGTATCTAATTTCTTATCAATATTGACACCTCTAGATGATGCATCTACAAATGATAAATTTCCAAATGAGCATTTGTTTGCTCTGAATGAATAGATACCATGGTACATAGATATGGATAATTATTTAGCCACTAGTAAAGTATCCCCTGAACTTTTACCTCATGAAAAATAATTTTAATTAAGAAAATATAGACTTATCATGGATTGATGGGTGCCTATTTAAAATAGGACCTAATCAGGTCATGAGAAGGTATGTTGCTGAGAATGAAATAATAGAAATATTGAAGGCTTGCCATGATGAACCTTATGGTGGCCATTTTGTAGGAAAAAATACTGCATATAAAGTATTGCAGGGTGGTTATTATTGGCCTACACTATTCAAATATGTAGCCAAGCATGTGAGCCAATGTGATCAATGTCAAAGGATGGACAGACCTACTCTCAAAGATGAAATGCCACTCCAACCACATTTTTACAATGATCTATTTGATAAATGGGAGATGGAATTTGTTAGAACCATTAATCCATAGTCAAAAGGTAAGAGGTTTATCTTAGTTTGTATTGACTATGTAACCAAGTGGGTTGAAGTTTAGGCTTTGCATGATTCAAAAGAGAACATAGTAGAATACTTCTTGTATTCATCTATTTTTACAAGGTTTGGGGTTCCAAGAGATATCACAATTGATAAAGGATTCTAATTCAAATATGATCCAATAACTCATGTAACAATATAAAATTAGGCATAACAAAACTACTCCCTACCATCCATAGGTAAATGGACAATTTGAGGTAACCAAATGAGAGTTGGAAAATATTCTAACAAAGACAATGCAGCAACACAGGAAGTATTGGACCACTAGATTACCAGAATCAGTGTGGACCTACAGGACCACCCGGAAGACTACTACTGGTTTCACACCATTCCAATTAGTCTATGGAAAAATGCCATGATGCCTATAGATTTTGAAGTGAAGACACTTATAACTATGGAAAAAATAATTATAAACTTGGATAATGCACAAAAAGAATGGATTTAGAAACTTAACCAGCTGTATAAATACCGCATTGTTGCTCTACAAAGAATATAGGTAATCTAGAAATAAAGGGCCAAGTGACATGACCACCACACCAGGCCAAAGTAACTCAAATTGGGAGAATGGGCATTACTATATGACTCTCTATTATAGGAAAGAAAAGGTAAGCTTATGTAGCATTGGATGGGGCCATATGAAGTGACTGAAGTCATCAACAATGGAGCTATGAGGATCAGAATAATTGACGGTAGCAACATTATACTAACAGTCAATGGTCACCGCGTGCATCCATACCATGTGTTTAAAGCATACATAATTGAGTATAGATTAGGCATGGGGGAGATCCTAGTTGATTCTATTTTAAATTGAGTTAGTAATATGTGGACATAGTCCACATAGCCCTAAAAACAATTATTCTTTCAAATTTTTCTTTTTTTAGTTGTATTTTTGTTTTGTAGGAACGATGCCCTGAGTGCAACTATTAGGAAATCTGGGAAACCTAGGCCTAACAAGCACATGATCCATGAACCTACACCTTCCTATATTTCTAGAAGAATTATTTGTAGTAGGAGTATCTTGTCCCCACTTAGAAATGGGAATACTATACCTAAATTTGTACAAGTATTTGGATTGGTCTTTATAGACAATAAAACACCCAACTGTTGGTTCAAGTAGCAGATGTTAATTTTGTCCATATTTTTCAACTAGAGTGCTAAAAGATCTAATTAGCCTTAAGTATATATAAGTGGGCATGGCAAGTGGATGTTGTTAAAGGATTTGACGAAGCAGTTTCCTCATTCTCATTGATTTCAATATAAAGATTACAATGCGGTTGATTAACCAACTTGGTGGTTAATCAACGAAATCAGAGATCGCCTATGAGCGATATTTTTACATATTGTTGCAAATAATGTAATATTGATGTATACAACATATGCCATATGCTAACATCCCCCCTTATTACATTATTGGCAAATTCCAATAGTATCGCGAAATTTTTCATATTTGATACGTCCAAGTGCTTTGGTAAAGATATCTGCAACTTGCGCATCAGTAGGAATGTATTGAAGTTGGATATGGTGCTTTGGAACTTCATCTAGAATAAAATGACATCTGGTATCAACATGTTTGGTACGTTCATGAAAATTTGGATTTTTGACAAGATTCAAAACACCTTGATTGTCGCAAAACAAATGAAGAGGAAGATTCTTTGGAAGGCCCATGTTTGTAAGAATGTGACTTAACCACATTATCTCGCAGACTGCTTCACTAGTTGCATGATATTCTACTTCTATAGAAGATAAAGCAACCACATGCTACTTCTTACTATGCCATGAGATAGGTCCAGATCCTAAATGAAAAACATATCCGGAAGTGGATTTACGATCATCAAGAGATCCAAAGATAATCCGAGTCTGTGTATCCTAGTAAGAAAAAATTATTATTCTTTCTATATTCCAGACCATAATTTGTAGTACCATGAACATAATGAAGAACTTTTTTTTTTGCTTTCTAGTGACTCATATTAGGCTCTTGCATGAACCTTGAAAGATATCCCATAGCAAAACTGAGACTTGGTCTGGTATTTGTCAAATATAGGAGACTCCCAATCAACTGGCGATAGAGAGTACCATCTACCTAAGGTGATTCATCATATCGAGATAACTTAAGTCCTTGCTCCATTGGAGTTGCTTTCGAATTATAGTTAGTCATCCGATATTTTTCTACTAAATTCTTGGCATGTTTCTTTTGTGTTACTCTAATATGAAATTTTTGTTGAGTAACTTCAAAACAAAGACAATAGTGCAAAAGTCCTAGATCTGTCATTTCAAATGATTATTTCAAGTCATTTTTCACTAAGTCAATCATTCTTTCTGAGCTTCCTATGATGATCAGATCATCTACATAAAGTACAAGAATCACTATATTAGAACCATTTTTCTTAATATAGATATTTGCATTTGAAGGACTTCTTATGAAACCATGTTGCACAAGGTGACTATCTATCTTGATATACCAAGCTCGAGGAGCTTTTTTTAGCCCATACAAGGATTTGATCAACTTGCATACTTTTTGTTCTTGCCCCTCAACCATGAATCCTTCTGGTTGAGTCATGTATACTTCTTCTTGTAAGTCACCATTCAAGAAGGCACTTTTAACATCCATCTGATGCAATTTCCACCCAAACTAAGCTCCCATGGCACAAAGTACTCGAATGGTAGTCATTTTTGCAGTAGGGGCAAAAGTCTCTTCATAATCTATGCCTTATTTTTGAGCATATCCCTTTGCAACAAGCCGGGATTTATGCTTATCAATAGATCCATATGCCTTATACTTCACTTTGAACACCCATTTGCAGCCTATGGGTTTCTTTCCTATGGGCAGATCAACTAACTTCCAAGTATTATTTTTAAGGAGAGACTTATGTTCTACATCCATGGCCTCTTTCCACTGTGGTTTATCAAGTGTAGATTGAACCGTTGTGGGTTCATTTGTATTCAATGTAGACATATAATTTTTTTCTCCATCCTCATCTTCTACTCTATCATTTTCTATACCCATTGACAAATCATCAAAGTGTTGATAAAGTTTGTCAACCTCTGAAGTAGATTCCCCTGCTCTCATCTGTTGAGTCATACTGCGAGTACATGGCCTATCAAAAGATATATCTGGAAGGGATTTCAACTTAGCATCTCTCAAAGTTCTAGTATACCATTTTGGAACTTTTTGTTTTGACTGTGGAAGTTGAACCTCCTTCTTAGGCTCTTCTTCATCTAGGTATACAGTTGTGGATGTGTCTTTTGATGTGAGAGCTTCATCAAATACAACATCTCTACTTACATGTGTCTTCTTGGTCTTAGGATCAATCAATCGATAACATTTTGAGTACTCATCATAGCCAAGAAAGATACACTACAGGGTTTTCTCATCTAGCTTTTTCCTTTTCTATTTTGGAATGTGCATGAATGCTTTACATCCAAACACCCTTAGATGAGAGATGGAGGGTTTCTTACCACTCCATGATCCTTGTGGTGTTTCTCCTTGTAGAGATCTAGTGGGTGCTCTATTTAGGAGATATAATGTTGTGTTTACTACTTCTACCCAATATTGATCCTCAAGATGTGCTCCCTTTAGCATACATCGAACCATTTCCATAATGGAACGATTTTTATTTTTGCAACTCCATTCTGTTGAGGTGTATAGGCTGTAGTCAGTTGTATTTTTATCCCATGTTTTTTAAGGAACTCTAAAAACTCTTCAGAGGTGTATTCCCCCCCTCGATCTGAGCGGAGGGTTTTTATCAAACATCCCGACTCCTCAACAAGTTTCTTGAATTGTTGAAAGTAGAGAAATGCCTCTGATTTCAACTAAAGAAATAAAACCCACATCTTTCATGAGTAACCATCAACGAATAGTTAAAAATACTTTTTCCTACCATAGCTGGTTGGCATAGGACCACACAGATCGGTATGTACCAGCTCTAAAGGGTTTTTAGCTCGAGAGGAGCTAGCCTCAAAAGGTACTCGATGTTGCTTCCTTGCTAAGCAATCTAAGAAAACTAGCAAGATAGATGAGAGGTGATGCAGGAGCATCCAGTGGCACCTAACACAAAAGAATCTAGTGGTAGGAGGGCCACTTCTAAAAATTTGACTAAGGAGAGAAGACGTCGCGATTTCGTGATGTCGTGATTTTGTGACGTGTCACGAAATCACGATAGAAGAAGTAGCAGAAGGCAAGGAGAAAAATATGTCATGATATCACGACACAAAGAGGAGAGAGGAACCGACAGAGAAGACTATCACAATATCGAGATAGAAAATGTGTCGTGATATCGTGACATAAGCGAAGAACGTAGCCAGTGGGGAGAAGCTATCACGATATCGTGATAGCAAATGTGTCACGATATCATGACACAAGTGGAGCAGATAAGTGATCAGGGAGAAGTTGTCATGATATCATGATAGAAAATGTGTCGCGATACCGTGACACAATATGGAGAAAGAAGTCAGCAGGGCCAACTATCATGATATCACGACAGGTCTCATGGGAGAAGCAAGGATGCCAAGGATGTCATGATTTCATGACATGTCATGATTTTGTGACCCAGACAGGAAGGAGGAGGCTGCAAGCAAAGATGTGATTTCGTGACATGTCACGGTTTCACGACCCGAAAGCAGAAGCAGAGTATGGAAGGCAAATATGTCATGATTTTGCAACATGTCATGGTTTCACGACCTAAAGAAAAAAGAGAAAGCCAAAAGCTAAGATGTCACAGTTTCATGACCTGAAGGCAGGAAGAAGGGCGAAAGTGGAAGATGTCACGATTTTGTGATAGGTCGTAGTTTCGCGACCCATAAAAAAGAGAGAAGGCACAGAGGAGATGTCATGATTTTGTGACATGTCATAGTTTTGTGACCCACCAAGGAGAGAGAAATCTAGGAGAAAGAAATGTCATGATTTCATGATAGGTTGCAGTTTCACGACCAGAAGGCGAAGGAGAAGCCAAGGGAGGAAGATGTCATGATTTAGCGACATGTCGCATTTTCATGATAGGTCACAGTTTTGCGACCCACAGAAGAGAGAGAAGGCACAGAGGAGAAGATGTCACGATTTTGTGACATGTCGTAGTTTCACGACCCACCAAGGAGAGAGAAATCTAGGAGAAAGAAATGTCACGATTTCACGACAGGTCGCAGTTTCATGACCAGAAGGCGAAGGAGAAGCCAAGGGAGGAAGATGTTGCGATTTAGAGACATGTCACATTTTTGTGACCAGAAGGTGACCAGAAGGTGAAGAAGAAGCCAAGGGAGGAAGATGTCGTGATTTCATGACATGTCACATTTTCACGACCAAAAGGCGAAGGAGAAGCCAAGGGAGGAAGATGTCGTGATTTCATGACATGTCACATTTTCACGACCAAAAGGCGAAGGAGAAGCCAAGGGAGGAAGATGTCACGATTTCATGACATGTCGCATTTTTGTGACCAGAAGGTGAAGCAGTAGCCAGCGGAGGAAAATGTCATGATTTTGTGACATGTCACATTTTTGCGACCAGGAGGCGAAGAAGGAGCCAACAGAGGAAAATGTCACAATTTTGCGACATGTCGCATTTTCACAACCCGAAGAAAAGAGAGGAAGTAGAGAGGATAAGATGTCACGATTTCGTGACATGTCGCATTTTTGCAACCCAAAGAAGAGAAAGGAGGCGAGGAAGAAAAATGTCATGATATCGTGACATGTCACAATATCACGACCGAAAGAGAAAAGGATGAGCAGGAGAGGAAAGATGTCACGATATCGTGACATGTCAGGTTTTCGTGACCCAAAGGGGAGAGATAAGGCGATGGAGAAAAAATGTCATGATATCATGACATGTCACGATATCACAACCAGAAGAGAAGAGGAAGAGGTAGAGGAAGAAGATGTCATGAAATCGTGACAGGTTGCATTTTTGGAGGCTGTTACAGAGTGACAGGTGGCATTTTTGGAGGCCGTTATAGAGTGGTAGGTGGCATATTTGGAGGCCGTTACAGAGTGACAGTGTGA
Source organism: Wollemia nobilis (assembly GCA_028583015.1). NCBI lineage: Eukaryota > Viridiplantae > Streptophyta > Pinopsida > Araucariales > Araucariaceae > Wollemia > Wollemia nobilis. The sequence goes on along the minus strand of JAQPPZ010002969.1, from coordinate 8,266,079 downwards.
CAGTTAACAAAAGTTGTTATGCCGATTACAGGAATAGTTAAAAAAAGTCACTACGTCGATTACAGAGCCATTATAGAGTAGGAGACAGTGAGCAAAATTTAGACTGTAGTTACAGAGGACGTTACGGATTGTAGTTATGGAGCAGACGAAGATGAAAAATCATGGTATAAATGAATCAAAGGGCTACGATATGGAAGACAAAGAGTCACATGAAAGTTATAAAAGGGTAAGCCGAGCCATGCACAAGGGGTTGGAAAACCTGCAGTCATAGATTTGCACAGTCGAGTTGCAGAGTCGAAGGTAGAGGGCCATTCAGACCGGCTTGGAGTGCATTTTCCTTCCAGAGTTGCAAAGTTAGCGAATATTTGCAATAGAGAGTGAAGGAACTATGTCTGTATTCCAGTTTTTGTAAAGCCTATGAGCTGTAAATGTAAACCTTTGCAAGTTATTTAATGAAACATTGGGGTTTCTATTTCTTGTAAAGCGTGTTTCCAATTTTTTGTGTGAAATTTTGGATTTGGTTGATGCAATTTTTTGTCCCCCATCAAGATGGGTGGAAGACCTTTCACCATCTCATATTTGTATAATTCAAGCAAATATCCAAAACTGAGGTGCCCATATCGTCGATGCCAGAGAGAGGTGGCCTCCTTTGTAGTTGCAGCCAAGGCAACATGTGGAGTTGAAAGGGCATCGAGAATAAACAAGCCATGTTTTTAAGATCTGGTTGCAAAATGTTTACCACTATGTGTGATAAAACATCTCTTCTTTCCTTTGACAACTTGAAACACGACCTCCATGTTTCTATCCAACATTTGTGTGACTGAAAGTAGATTATTGGCTAAGCCTGGAACATAGAGAACTTTCTCAATTTGAAAATTACCATCAGGAAGGGACACAGAAATATCCCCTTCACCCTTTACTTGATATACTTGATTGTCAGCAATAGTAACTGGCTTACCCTCTTTCTCCACAAAAGTATCAAACCATGATTTGTCCCCAGTCATGTGTTTGCTAGCTTTTGAATCAATATACCATACAACATCTATCTGGGAAGACGAAGTATGAGTCATGAGCACCTTGTGTGCTCTTTCAGAGTCAAAATCTGAATCGGATCTAGGAGAATTTGATTCTAAGTTAGAGTCAGCATAAGCAACATGGCCTTTAGATTGCTTATGCTTATGGTATTTCTGCTTGTTCTTGCCCTTATTTTGTGGACCTCTTTCGTTGGGTTGCTTGTACACCTGTTGGTGTCATGGTTATTCATGTCACAAATTTTGCAATATTTTGTATCTTTTTGTTGAGTTTGCTTCCCTTTTCCTTTGGAAGAAGCACCCCATTTTTGAAACTAGCCTTGCTTTTTACCACTTTGTTGTATGGAAAGAGCATTATTTGGCACATCATATTTCTGGACCTGAGTTGCCTCCTCAGTCTGAAGCAATTTTACCAGTTCCACAAATGAATCTTGTCTACCAGAAACATTGAGTGAAGTTATCAACATCTTGTAGGAATTTGGTAATACTCTCAAGATGACAGAGTTCAAGACATCATCATCCACCAGTTTTCCCATAGCATTCAATTTTGCTTTCAATTCAGCCACTCTACAAAGGAATATGTCAACTGTTTCTCTAGAATTCATACTGAGATTATGTAGTTGAGTTTGAATATGGAGAATAGTGGATTGATTCTTTCCCTCATATACTGTGATCAAGGCATCCCAGGCTATCTTACTAGTGTTTGCATCACAAATATGAGGCTGCACCTCATCTGTAGTAGCAAGCAAGATAAACACGAGACTCTTCTTGTCTTTCTTATCCCAAGCATCTTGATCTGTCCCTGTTGTCTGAGGACGTGTTGCAGTACCAGTCACAACATCCCACAAATCTTCCAACTGAAGTATGGCTTTCATCTTTGTCTTCCATGGAACAAAGTTAGGACCTTTCAACAATTATGAATCTGAGAGATACTTATGAATTGTGGCCATTATGAAGGTTCCTTATATCACCAATTTGGTCTCCCTTTCTATATACCTGTTAGATCTTTATACTATAACCATTCAATATGTACCCGCCCTTACGTGAGGGAAACTATAGGTATATAAGAATAGTATACTACTTGATATGTACTCACCCTTACGTGAGGGAGACTATAAGTACATATGAGAAGCACAATATATTGAACATAGGCAATACTGAAAGGGCATCGTGTTGTTAATGACACCTACCATATAAAGTTTTATTCCGCATGCGTGGGGTGTAACTTCCCCTAAACACTTTGGAAAAAAACTTTTGTCAAGATTTATGCCTAACAAAAATCACGATGTGGGTATGAAATGGGAAAAAAAATTGGTTTGCCTTATTTCTCCTCGATGATTTATAGAGAACAAGCTCAGACGTCGTTGTTGCAGCTATATTAGGCGATGAATACAGTAGTCCAAAGCACGATAGCATTACCTATAAGTGTGGACCAGAGGTATCTCAAATACCAAATGCTGTTGTGCAATAAATTGCACAAATAGGGTATAAATTTGGGGTCTTATATTTTGTTTAATTTATGATTGTGAATGCAAGAAAACAGAATATTTAAATGCAAAAGAAACAATCATAAATGCCCACAAATTTTAGCACCTATTATTAATCTAGCAAAAAAATTCTGCCAAATGGTTTGATTTCCCCCCTTTATCTGACAATTTTGCAAATGAATATGTGAAGAAACTGAGATCTCCCCCCCTTCAATTTGCAAATGAGACAAGGTTTGGAAAAAAAATACCTAAAAACAAGGTATTCAGGTGTCAAAACACCATGTTCGGGTGTCAACTGCACCTGTCGGGCATCAACAAAGCCTTTCGCCATCAAAAAAACCATCCAGGGCATCAAAATCCCTCTCCCTTCATCACTAGTGCACATAGGGCATCAATAACGCTCTCCCGTCGTCACTGGTGCATGCGAGGCATAAAAATGCGATCATCGCCATCAAAAAACATCCCCACAGGGATTGGAACCCGGAACCTACTGCCAAACAGTCACCATATGTACCACCTGAGCCAGAGGGCCCAACGAGGATAGGCGGGGAACCGGTACGTATTGACAATTTCGGGGCCAAAAAATGAGGGAAAAAAAAAATTAATCCCACATGGCCTATGCGGCCACTGTGGGAGGATTTAAAAACACCGAAGGCAACTATTGTTTTTGGTTGCCTTCGGGCAACCACCCCGCCCTTTTGCCTCCATAGCCGTCGAACCTCCCCTCGATTCGTGAACCACCTCGATCCACTATTCCACGTCCTCGGTCTGTGTCCTTGTCCATGCTCAGGTCTCGTGAGCTATGTTGTCAGGTCTGTCAGGGCTCGGTCTATCAGTTTGTGTTCGTCCTCGGTCTTCCAGTCAAGTCTGTGTCATCTGTCATCTATGCTCGGTCTGTCAGTCTACATCCGTCCTCGGTCTGCCAGTATTTTCTGTGTCTTGTGTCGGCCAATCTTGTTTGCAAACCTGGATCTGATACCATAAAGGATTTGATGAAGCAGTTTCCTCATTCTCATTGATTTCAATATAAATATTACAATGTGGTTGATTAACCAACTTGGTGGTTAATCAACGAAATCAGAGATCGCCTATGAGCGATATTTTTACATATTGTTGCAAATAATGTAATATTGATGTATACAACATATGCCATATGCTAATAGTTGCAATAATGAAGGAGAACTTGTTGAGGAGTTCCTATTTTTTAATTCAGATGGGAAAGGTACATGATTCCTGTTTTACAATGGAAAGTGCTTGATTCCCATATTTTTGGAAGGTGGTACCTGATTCCTATTTATATGGTAGAAGGTATTTGGTTCTCATTTGTATGGTACAAGTCTGAATTCTAGAATGTTAAGGATATGGAACCTGCATCCCATATTCTATCAAATCAATACTTGATTCCTAGCTTCTCCAAGAAGATGGCATTTGACTTTCATATTTGGGAAAGCGACACTGAATCTCCTAAACATGGTTAAAAAAAATTTGAGTTTGTATAAAGTTTGTTTAAAAGTATGGCACCCAATAGTAATTAAAAGGCACCTACTTTCCATGTTAAGCATAGCACCTGATTGCTAAGGTGCCTACTTTCTATTTTTGAGGCACCTATGTGCCATAATTTTAAAAGAAGGAACTTTATTTCCACATAGAAAAGGTGATTGGTTTCCATTTTCACGGCCATTTTTGCCTTGTAAAAATAAAATTCAACATTGGGAAGTGGCTCAAGCCACGTCAAAGTCAAATATATCATGGATAAAATTAAAAATATCAACAACCAACTTCTAATAAGGGGATGTTTGTCATCCCATGAAGATATGTTTTTTTCTAACCTTTGTTTTGAAACCTTGTAGGATGTCTCAATGGAATCATATTGCAACTATCAAGAACCAATCACATGGATATAAATTCATCATATGGGAAATATGGCCATCATTATCTGTTGAGGTTTGCCTAGTCATCATCTACTAGCCAATAATGGTGCACACACGTATATCTGCATATGGTGCACCCATGGGACAAAAAGTATCAGTGCAACCACCATTATAGTCCTAGCCACCCAAATAATTCCACTTAGCACTTTACTACATGTCATGGATCTGATTGGTAAAATGCTTATGGTTATTACCTCCGTACAATTTAGCACATGCTCTAAGGAAACTTTACATGGATAACCATAATCACTTCTGATTACGATAGTTAACTGCCTGCATCCAAGAAAGCAACTATTTTTAAAAATTGCTTACTAAATAACTACTATGTAAGGAGGGAAAGTATTGACAATTCAAAAAAAATACAGAGTGAAGTAGCTACTGAGTGACTTGTCAACTGAAGAGAATTTGTGCTCTAAGCATGGGGGGAAAATCTAAGAACCATGACTTAAATAAAAGTGAACCTATCAACTACTCAAATATTTTAGTGAACATTCAAACCTAATTCGATATCGTAGGATGTATGAAGTATTGTCAACTAGTCAGCCAGTGCCAAGATGCAGAGGTATCCAATGATTTTATAGCATCCATGAGGGATGGGATCATGCATATATAGGTACTGGAGATTCCAACCATCGAAGTGTATATCACCATGGTGATAGGCCTTCCTTTGACAAGGGAGTGCATGTACAAGGAATACAACCCAGCTCTTTATACGTAGATATTATTTAAAATACCAACAAAGCATCTGAAACACACTAATTTGCCTAAGCAGCACATCCTTGAGCTCTATAGGGCATTTTTTGAATAGATCACATTATTTTTTACCTATTCTGGTAGGTACTCTAAGCTAAAATAAAATCACTTTCTATTTCTAAACCATATATTGCATGGTAGCAAGATCAATATCCCACATTACCTTGCATGCACACTCAAATATGAGGCCAAATAGTACCAGGTAGGTACAATATCTTCCTTGGCTCACCATGGCTTGATTTTGGCATTGGTATGATATGCAAAGTCACATAGAAATGTGATAGTTGAGGAGACTGAGGGAAATAATGTAGTTCTTGGAGCATAAGGAGTGGAGGTGCCATTACAGAATGAATAGTCGACTGAGATGATGACAAAATGAAAAGAGATAGTGCCTGTGTCCCAGCTTAAGAAAAATACACGAGAAGCAGGAAAAGCCTCATCCCTTATTTTTCTCTAATTTAACAAGGAATCATGACAAGCTTTGTCCCCCCATGGCCCTCAATTCAATGATGAGGCAAGTCAAGATCCACCAAGCCCTACTTTTATGCTAGTTTCCACCATAACCAAAAGCATAAGGATGAAGGCATCTATGGTGGTTTTGAACTCATCAGACGATGAAATAACAATCGATGAGCTGAATAGGGAAGAATACTTGGCCTAAATTTTACAGGATATTTCCAAGGGGAAAACTCCTCAATAGGAGGTTTCAATGGAAAATTTACCACGGGAGGACCAAGTAGAGGATTTGTAGCAATAGCTACAGTTATTGAGATAGCAGGATTCCACTTGGAAAGCCAAATTTAAGGAAGAATGGACTCTATTTCAAGAGTCCAAGAAAGAAGCTACATTGAAGATACACAAATTGTATCAAACAATT